>OZ007587.1:351342584-352775084 GCA_963931845.1 Maratus michaelseni
CAACTCCAATATACTCGAAGCTGGTCTTATTCTCCTAAACGACAGGACTTGATCAAATCCACTGATTCAAATTTTGCTTCTGCTTTTATACTTCGCAGATTTACCAACAAAACCTAATTTGCATAACTCACAGCGTAAAGCGATAATCGCAGATTCCGAGAGCTCCAAGCACACTTCGGAAAATTAAAGTAAAAGAAAGTACAGATATCGCTGTTGCGCACACATGTTAATGTTGACAAAACGTTCATATTTTCCAAACTGGAAATCCTTTCTAAGAGAGTTGCTAGTCCATTACAAATGTTGCAGATTTTCGAAACATATTGTTAATGGAACTTATCATAAGACATTGCTTAAAATGTTATTGGAAAGTGTATGTTACTTTATGTTGTACACTTTTGTAATTTACATTGTCTACGTATTATCCAACAGGTAAAATAATTTAAAGAATTTATATATATATATATATATATATATATATATATATATATATATACATATATATACAGTATGCCCCCTAAAGTCCCTTGCGACCCTCTTAACTTCGGAACAGCTGCTGCTATATTCATAAAAGTAGTGTCTAGGTATAGTAAATTGGCCATACGCTACTCAATGAAACCGCCTACGGTGCCACCTGGTGGAATGCTGCGGAGTTAGCATTCCTATCTTGAAAACGGAAAGAGATAGAGAAAAAATGATTTAAAAAGTTGTAGAGCATCACCGATTTAGTATGAAAAGACACCTTGTGGACTTTAATGCGAAGAATAGAACGGTTAAAACGCGCATTTGTGTTTTCGTGATTTCCTACACTGTGACCTGACAAAACGATCTTAGAAAGAAAAAAACAACTAGTTATAATAATATACCTTTATTTTAGGTGTTCAAACTTCTCACCGTCAGCTGAATGCATATTTGGATCCTTGTTTGAATTTCACGTTGCACACGTTGGAGCATAAATGGTGACATGTTGGCACAAGCGTCCGTAATGCGTCGTTTAAGATCCTGCAATGTTTGTGGAGGGGTCGCATACACCTGTTGTTTCATAACTGGTTGTTTCTTTCTTTGTAAGATCGTTTTATCACGTCACAGTGTAGGAAATCACGAAAAAACAAATGCGCGTTTTAACCGTTCTATTCTTCGCATTAATGTCCACAAGGTGTCTTTTCGTACTAAATCAATGATGCTCTACAACTTTATAAATCGCTTTTTTTCTCTACCTCTTTCTGTTTTCGAGATATGAATGCTAACTCCGCAGTCTTCCACCAGGTGGCACCGTAGGCGGTTTCATTGAGTAGCGTATGGCCAATTTACTATACCTAGACACTACTTTTATGAATATAGCAGCAGCCGTTCCGAAGTTAAGAGGGTGGCAAGGGACTTTAGTGGGCATACTGTATATATATAGCACATTATGTATGAAATGCATTCGACAGACCCAGAATCTCGCACCATAATTAAACTAAGAATAAACAACAAACATCAAAGAAATTTCAACAAATTTAACCTGAACAAGAAAAAAACAAGAAAAAAGTTTCTTGTGTATGGTAATTAATCGGAAACAATGCTGTGTTTTTATAATATGCCCACTGCTGACGAGGCCACAGCTTTTTGGTTGTTTTTTCTTGTTCAGGTTATATTTGCTGAAATTTCTTTGATGTTTGTTGTTTATTCTTAGTTTAATTATGGTGCGAGATTCTGGGTCTGCCGAATGCATTTCATACAATAATGTGCTATATTTAATCTGTGTGGTTATTTGCAGCTATAGCGCTTATCGCATGGATTTTATTTTTATTTTTAATTTTAATCTTTTTTGAGCTTATATATATATGTGTGTGTGTGTGTGTGTTTGTATACAATGTGATAGACTGTAATGTCGTATTAAACATTACTTTTTTGTAAAAAAGTTAATTGCTATTTTTTTTTTTGTAAATCTTTTTTTAAAACCCTGTCATGAAAATTTAATCAGGAAAGACAATCACTCAACTGATAATATTACTAGCAAGGAGTTTGTCAAATTGAAACTACCAAAACTGGATAGTATATCAATAGTTATTGAAAGACCTGGTCTCTCTAAGAAATTCGTAAGCTAATGTTAAACCTATGGGAGGCTTCTTTTCAAATTTATTGCTCGCATTTTAATACATTTTAATGATTTATTTTACATAGGATAGTTGAGATTGATCTCTAACCATTATAGTTTTTACTTTTTTCGATTTTGATTGCAGAATATTTTTACGAAATTACTTTGACTTTCGGTATCGGTTCCGAATGTGAAAGTAGCCTCATTAAAAAAAAAAAAAAAAAAAAAAAAAAGTAAAACAGCAACCAAAATCGAAAAAGTACAAACTAACAAGCAACTACTTTATGCAAAATACTCATTTTAAAATATTAAAATGCAAGCAAGAAATTTGAAAAGAACGCTCCCATAACTTTAACATTATCTTGCAAGTGTCTTCGCGTGACGAATGTTGCCTCTTAACATCTCTCTTTTGTTTTATAAAGGATTATAAAAATATAACCGAAATATAAGATTTTATTAAAAAAATGTATTATATATCAATAAAGATTATGAAACATTTACGGTAGTAAAATGTATTTTAAATACTGATTTCGTAAAATTCTATTAATAGGTTTTAAAACAGAAAAAGAAAGTCAGCCATCTGCAACTCAAGAAACATCTAAGAAGAATTAATGACATCGAAAAACCTTTGTTATTTAAGCAACGCATCAATGAACAATTGTAACTTAATACTGGTTCCATTGATTTGTCCAAAATATTATTATTTTTAAATATTGTAGTAAAGAAATCATTTTATAACAATAAGTAAAATTTCAACTGCATTTCAGACTTTTAATTGTTCAAAATGCACTATTTCAATTTACATTTATCTTGGATGCTTTACTTTAGTATAACTTAAAAGTTTATGACAAAAAAAAAATAAGAATAATGGCAAAATCGAATTATTTAAATGCATATATGAATATGTATATAAGTATATATTAGTAAAAACAGAGATAAGTGTTGTTTTATTTTGGAATAAGAATAAGAGTATAGGTATGAAAAATTAGTAATATTTAAATGAAGACACTAGCAAAACAGAATAGTGAAGTAGAAAAAAATGAAAAAAATAGTTGAAAAATATATGGAAATGCACGAATTGTATAACTTGTATATAACTTTGCATTTTTTTATGCCCTTTTATCTAGTTATGTATTTTATATTAGCATTTTTGAGTTATCATGAATGCATTCTTTTTGTATATCTATCTATCTGTATATACATATATAAATATATATACTTAAAATAATCAATTCCAATTATTATGTGGTATGTAAATGGTATCTTGAAGCCTGACGCTTTTATAAGTGGTGTCCATTTAAAATAATATAATGACTACGATTAAAATTTTAATTGTACTTTCCCATACTTTTTATGAATGTTTCTTTTGTTTGTGACGAAAGTATCGATGAGGTTTTTACAGTAAATATTAATAAAAGTATTTTATCAAATAAATATTGTGTCTTAGAAAATTATTTACACTGAGCAAAAGAAGCTATTTTCTTATAAGTCATACTTATATGTATACATAAGACTCTGGACTCCTATATATAAATTGTTTGTTGTAACATACTCTACCATCTCTAAAAGTCGGATCAATTTCTTTTGAATAACCCTGAATTTACTGCATTTAATTTGAAGACTGATTTATACTTCATCCCTCCTCAGATGTAGCGTAACAATTTTTATTATATAAATAAGATTTATTTATTTTTTAATGGAATATAAACTATTTAAAAGTTATTAATAAATATAAAAGTAATTTATTTGAACTATATAAACAGTTTAATTAAACCAAATTAAATTAACATGTAATGAAATGCTATTATTTGATGTTGAATATCCATTTCTAATTTCATTTCTTTCTTTTGATATGTAATATAAAATTATCATAAAAATTCAACATTTTCAAGAGCTGAGCAAATTTGATCAGCAATGATATCTATACAGTACACATTCTACATCCTACATTCTACATTCTACAAAGCTAAATATGTTTTATTTCTATATATTTGAGCATTAGTCGTTATTTAAATCAGTACAACGCGATGCAAATATTATATTCTAAATATCTTTTATGTAAATGACGTTATGGAGAAAAAATGTTTGGAAGGTAAATGCAGGCGTTACAACTTCTAATAATAAATATATTGGTTGATGACCAACATGAAAATGTGTCTGTAAGGATAATTATTTAAAAAATAAATTAGGGGAAAAATCACAGATTTAACGTTCTTTTTCAATCAGCTATTCTGAAATGTTTATTTGGCAAAAATTCGGCTCAAGACTTGCAAACACAAATCTGTGTGCAGTATATTAAAAAAAAAATGTTTTGAAGTGAAATTTTTTATACACCGGAAATGAAAACAAAATTTTAAATGAATGGTCCCATAGAGTATAACATTTCAAAATAATTGATTAATTTTATTATATAACAAGTTCTGAAGACGTAAAATAATTCATAATGAAAATGACCCAATACAACAAGATATATATATAACTATTTGTTCTTACTTAATATACAGATCACGGAATTTTAGTTTCGTGCTTAAAAATTATTTTTATACTCACACGACTGTAAATATTTCAATAGTTAACTCTAAAATGATTTTTATATGCATAGAATTATATTTTCGTACTGAATAAATTCATATTATAAATTTAACGTTTGGGGACATTTTGATACATTTTTATGATGCCAATACTAATTTTGTTGTCGTACATATTAGATCTATTTTATGGGGAATTTTTATGGCTGATTATTAAACTGCAACAAAAATGGCAAGGATGGCTCCATTTTTTTAAAGTAGGGTATTTTTTTCATTAAATGTACATATGTACAAATTAAGGATATATAACTAAATACTTTCATAATTACAAAATGTTAATTAATGAGCATGATGAAAATTTATTTAAGTCATTTATTTTCTTAAAATAAATGAAATAATAATTAAAAAAAAGAAAAAAAAAACATTCCTTATAAGTTTTTTTTTGTGGAAATCTGTGAAAGCAAAATCTTATCGATTATCAGATAGTGGCATAATTTGTCTTGTTATGTCTCTTCCATAATGTTACAAGATGATTTGGGGGACAAATGAACATAAATACAAAAAGTATGAATTTGCAAATCAACAAACCAATCCTTGTACCAATCAACTAAATGTGAATGCACATTTTATCAACATATTAACATTCGTCGAACACAGTTTTAAATTATTGTTTTATTTATTTATTTTATAATTTATCAATTTATAATTTAAAAAGAAGTTTTGCACGAATTTTGACTCTGTAAGAGAAACAAAAACACTTTAAATTTTAAACTTTTCATCGTACAAATAAATAAATAAATAACTGCTTACGGTGATTACATTATATTCTATCATGGCCAACAACAAAATTACTTTATTCACCGCATTAATTAAATATTTAATATTTCCCTACTGTGTCCTTTAGCTACTGTATGCGTTTTATAGGTAAAAAGTTGCTGTCAATATGGGAAAATATTAAAATTTTTATTCAAAAGTACTGATTTAAGTAACTTTTGAATTGAATGAATAATAAATAAATAGAAATTAGAAGCTGTATTCCTCAAAAATATTATGTTTATGTAACTAATTTAACTAAACTATCAATGTAGGCAATCAGGCAAAACGAACTAATCATTATTTTTATACAAAAAAAAATTACAAAAATACTGATTTAAGTAACTTTTGAATTAAATGAATAATATATAAGCAGAAATTAGAAGCTGTATTATTCAAAAATGTTTCCTATGCGAACAAGAATAAAAGAAGTTCAATTCCATAATTTTTGTTTTAAATAATGGATTATTATTTAATTTTTCTCAAGACTTTCTCAATGTTTAATGATACGATCTCCAAATTCATTTGGATATTTCTGATAGAATCCACACAGTTATATCAATAATTTATTAGTAAGATATAATTTTGGAAAATATTAAGAGTTAAAAATAATTGCTTTGAAGATTCATAGCATTGATTTTTACTCCAAGTAATTACACGCACATGTTTGAATCATCATACATCATTAAAATTCACAGCAATACATTTTTTCCCTTAGATCAGCCATACTTAACATGCGGCCTGTGGGCCGCATGTGGCTCGGCGACCTTTTACGTGCAGCCCGCGACACATAGTCATTAATTCGTATTTATAAAATTAATTGAGATGTGCATAAAAATATTTAAGACGTTCACCGTTGTTTTATATATTTTCATGGGAAAAGTCCTGTTATTTATAATTAATTTAAAATTGTGTTAAAGTATCTAAAATTCCGTTTTTTTATTCAAAATTTCTTTTTACATGTCGTCCTATTTGAGCTACAGTGATGTATACATTTCTTAATCTTCAACACTAACCAAGCATTATTCCAAATTAATTAAATGTGTAATATATATTTTTACAATTAAATAAATAATACAATGTTTTTGCATTGAGCAAAAACTGATTTATTAGAGAAAATTCCCTGATTTTCTTTGCTTTAGAAAATTTGCATTGTTATATTGTTACATTTTGTACTTTTTATATAGCTAAAACTGCTTTTTTTAGGGTTGAACCTTTGTCGTGGAAAAAAAAAATTGAAACTAAACTATTTTTACAAGACTCTTTCCAAACAGCAAACTTTGTGGCAGATTTCTACAACATTTGCAGTAGAAATCTGCCACGAAGTTTATTGTTTGGAAACGCTGGTGTTAAAATTGTCCGGTAACATTTCTTCCGCAACAAATGTTCAATCCTACTGATAATATTAACTTTGCTATACTGCTTTGTTATACTACCTATGTACTTTACTATTTTAATTACTTTTTTTTACACTTTTTTACCCTTTTTAAGTTTGCTGTGGCCCGCCTAACGTCGCAAACATTTGATAAAAAGGTTGAGTATGGCTACCTTAGATCATAATGTCATGTAAATATTTTGTGCGTCCCTGTAAACGAGGTACAAATATTAGTTATTCTATACTTTCGAGAATGCATGTTGTTATCCACTTCAGTCATGCTTACCAATCTCACTATGCTTGAAATATCGTAACATCAATAAAATACACCACACACGATTTTGCCCCATAGACCATAAAGTAACGGAAATCTTTTGTGTGTCCCTGTAGACGAAATATAAATGCTACACGCTTAATTTTAAATACCGAACATTCTAGAGTAAACCTCAATAGCATATGAAAGTTGCATGGCAATCCGAGTATATTTACGACTATTAGAGCATGGCCAGACGGCTAGACAAACAAATCGAATTCATAAACTTCTTTGAACTATGTTGGAAAGTTTTAATAAAAAAAAAAAACTGTCCAGTTAAACTGAGGGCATTGAGCTCACAGGCTATTCACACTAATTGTATATTATGCTATTTTTTCAAAGAATAATGCCACTCGAAAAATAAAGATATATACAATTAATTAAGGGTGGATTAGACCCCCCCCCCTTTATAATTAACCAATAAACCCCCAAAATCTAATCAGGCAAGCGCCTTAGTACAATGAATTTATACACAAAATTTGAAAAAAATCGGATAATTTTGCTTGAAAAACCCATTTATCTAAATTAAGGGAGGTGAGCCCCCCCCGTTCCCCCCTTTATATTTAACAAATGAAAACCCAAAACTAATCAGGCAAGCGCCTTACCACAATGAATCTATATACAAAATTTGAAGAAAATCGGATAATTCTGCATGAAAAACCCATTTATCTAAATTAAGGGGGATTAGCCCCCCGTTTACCCCCCTTTATACTTACCCAATGAACACCCAAAACTAATTAGGGAAGTGCCTTATCACAATGAGCCTATATACAAAGTTTAAAGAAAATTGCATAATTCTGCATGAAAAACCCATTTATCTAAATTAAGGGGGGGGGGGTAGCCCCCCGTTTCCCCCCTTTATACTTATCCAATGAACCCCCAAAACTAATCAAGGAAGTGCCTTATCACAAAGAGCCTATATACAAAATTTGAAGAAAATCGGATAATTCTGCATGAAAAACCCATTTATCTAAATTAAGGGGGAGTTAACCCCCCTTTCCCCCCTTTATACTTAACCAATGAACTCCCAAAACTAATCAGGGAAGCGCCTTATTAGAATGAACCTGTAAACAAAATTTGAAGCAAAACGGATAATTTTATCACGAGTTATCGCGTTACGTACGTACATACGTACATATATACATACATACATACATACATACATACAGAACGGGCGGGCACATTAGCTCTCAGGCTTTGATAGCCTGTGAGCTAAAAACCACCAGTTATTTATTCTAACTTATTGAACTTTCCCCTCCGTGAATACCAATAGATCCGCAAGTATGATTAAAATAATCTTGAGGGAATCCACTCGACATTCTAAACACTGATGTATGTGTCCAGAAACAAGAACGAAAAATCATGCGTCAAGCATAGATTATGTAACACTTTCTAACGCTTCCAAAATAATTTTACAAATCATACCGTTTAATAAGCTGAAAGATAATATCTAAGTAAACAATTTGGAAAACGCATAATATAATTAAAAACTTAATTTCAGGAATTTCCAACATATACAATTTTCGGAAAAATATCCGAATACTTTTATTCAGCCCTGTATATGATATATAGATTTGTATATATACTACATAGGATGCTAAATTTCAGTTCAGTTAGGAAACGCATAGCACAGTTTAAAATTCTCCTTCTGGAGTGTCTGTCAATAAACGGAAATGTGTTCGCGAACTTTTGTGCTTCCCCGTATAGGATCTACAGAATTTATACACACCACGTAATCGACAAAAAGTGAGTTAAATTTAAAATCGCGTTCAGTAACTTAAAACGCACTTCCAGGAATTATTGTTAACAGATAGAAGAGAATTCTTTTGTGTGTCCCTGTAAATGAACGATGACACATAATATTCTGTAGTAAGCCTCTTGTAATGCACTTTAGTATATATATAAATTTCAATGCGTTTAAAATAGTGAAACATTATTTAAATAAAACGCAGACGATTTTGGCTCCATAGACGTAATGTAACGGAGATCTTTTGACTGCCCCTGTAAAGTAACTATAAGTGCTATGCACACCCTATTCCATATTAAGCTTCTTGTAATGCACCTTAGTGATATATATCAATTACAATGTGTTTGAAATTGTGTAACATCATTCAAATAAACCGCAAATGATTTTCCCCCATAGACCGTAATGTAACGAAATTCTTTTGAGTGTCCCTGTAAAAAAATTATAAGTGGTACACACTTCCGTTGAAATAGGGAACATGCTATTGATAACGACAATAACATATAAAAATTGCAGAGCAATCCGAGCATATTTACGGGAGTTAGAGCACGGACAGACTGCCAGACGGCCATACTGCAGACAAACCGAAGTCATAAACACTTTTCAACTAGGTTGGAAAGTGTTAAAAAGGGAATTTTTATAAATTTCTGACACAGTGATATCGGCTGGATTTGAATGCTGAAGCTCTCGTATTTAACACTTTTCAACATAATTAAAAAGTGTTTATGAATTCGGTTTTGTGTGTCTGTCGGTTTGTCAGTCGTCTATTTGTCTGTCTGTCCGTGTTCTAACTTGCGTAAATATATCCGTATAGTCATGCAATTGATATATGTCATTGAGGTTACTATAGCATGTTCAGTATTGAAAATGAAGTGTGTAGCACCGGGGCACTCAAAAGAAAGCCGTTACATTATGGTCTACGGGGGCAAATCCTTTGCAGTTCATTTTAATGATGAGATACTGTTTCAAATATATTGAAATTGATATACATCGCTGAAATACACTAAAAGATGCTTACTATCGAACATGGTACGTCTAACACTTATACTTTTTTTACAGGAGCACTCAAAATAATGCGATTACATTATGGTCTACGGGGGAAAATCCTTTGCAGTGCATTTTAATGATGTGACACTATTCCAAATGTATTGACATTGGTATACATCGCTGAAATACACTACCAGATGCTTACTATCGAACATGGTACGTCTAGCACTTATAATTAGTTTACAGGGCAACTGAAAAGAATTCCATTCCAGTATGGTTTAATGTGGAAAATCGTTTGTGGCACATTTTAATCATGTTACACTATTAAAAAGATAATGAAATTGATATAAAATTTTGAGATGCACTGAAATGTTTTCTGTAGAATATGGAGTGTAAGGCTTTTTTCTTTCATATACAGTGCTGCACGAAAGTATTCTTTTACATAATGGTCTACGGAGAAAAACTGTTTTCAGGTTATTTTAATTATGTTACACCATTTCAAATATAATTAAATTGATATACATACAAGTTGATACAATTGATATACAAGTTTACTTAAAAAAACTTGTTATGTGCATAGAATTAATCGTTCATTTACAGGGACACATAAAATATTTCGGGTACAGTACTGTGTCCGAAGTATTGCTTGTAAGCCATAATTGGAAGTGGTATTTTAGTAAGGTATGCGTTTAACTAACTTTTTGAATGCTATGAGGTCTGTATCGTGCTACAGATCATATACAGGGCTAAACAAAAAAATTCGTAAGCATTACGTACATCATCGTAAATTGATTAAAATGTTTTTTTTTTTATCGAGTTATGCATTTTGAACGTGAAATATATTTAGTATACCAAGAAATGTTTGTAGAACATAAATAAAATTATATACAGGGCCACGCAAAGAACTGAATACATGGTTGCCTATGTATGATAACTTCTGGAAGTGTGATTTCAGCGTGTATTTGCCTGAATTAAACTACAGCTTAATATGTGGCGTATATAAAAAGCTCAAGGTCATATACAGGGCTGTAAAAAATAATTCAAGTATGTTTCCGTCTATTGGTAGAAACTGCTAAAGATTAATTTCCAACTGTGTTATGTGTTTTATTACTAAACTAAATTGTAGCATACTAGAGTATATGCAAATAGTATATAGATTATATACAGGGTTACAGAAAAGAATTGGAGTACTTTTCCGGCTGTGGACGGTAATTGCTGAAATCTGATTTTCAAATGTGTTTTGTGTTTTTCTAAAATGTTTACTTATTCTTCACCTTATTTACCTCATTAAACAGCGATGGTTTGTTAAAGTACTCTGTTAGTGTTGGAAAGTGTTTCATAATCTATGCTTGGTGCATGATTTTTCTTTCTTGTTGAATCTGGAGACGGTATATCCGCGCCGCTAATGATTACACAGACGCAATAGTTATAATTTATACTCTCCCACATTCCTTGGCGATTTTCCCAAAAGAATTGTTTTTTTTTAAAGTGGTTTCAAAATGGACTAACTTATGGTTATCCGTAGGATGTTTTTTCAAAAAAGAATACAGCACTTTTGATAGTGGTCTGTAACATATTCGCGAAGTGGGAAATCAATCCAAAGTTTCGTTTGAAAGTTTACTCACACTCGCAAAAGCAAATCATGATTTCAATAGTTTCCTTATATTCGCCGCAATATTTATAATTTATATACTTTTACATTTTTTTGGTGATTTTCCGTATAGAATCGGTCACAAAATGGTTTCAAAATGGATTAAATAATTCGTAGGCCGTTTTCAACGCAAATCTATACAGTTCTTGTGAAAGTTGTCTATAATATAGTAGACATGGGAGCTCAATCGGAAGTTTCGTTTGAGAGTTTACTTTAAACTATATGGTAGGCTTCCTTGCTTGGTTGAATCTGAATATGAATCTGAGAGTTTACAAACACAAATCATGATTACAATATTTTACTTACATTTGTAGTAAAATTTATCACTTATATTCTTCCACATTTCTTTGGTAATTTTCCATATAGAATCAGTTAAAAAATGTTTTCAAAATTGCTTCAAAATGATATACATTATTGAGGTTTACTA
Source organism: Maratus michaelseni (assembly GCA_963931845.1). Lineage (NCBI taxonomy): Eukaryota > Metazoa > Arthropoda > Arachnida > Araneae > Salticidae > Maratus > Maratus michaelseni. Next base: position 351,354,500 of record OZ007587.1, read on the forward strand.
AAAAATACTTTTTTATGTGCATAGCATTTATCGTTCATTTACAGGGACACATAAAATATTTCGGGTACAGTACTGTGTCCGAAGTATTGTTTGTAAGCCATAATTGGAAGTGGGATTTTAGTAAGGTATGCGTTTAACTAACTTTTTGAATGCTATGAGGTCTGGATGCCTAAGCGGGGCAGATCGGTCTGGAGTTCAGACCGTAGACCTTTAGCGCCCCGCCCGGGATGTTCCCCGGCACGCGGGGATTCGTTTTGGGTGGATTCCAGCCACCGACGGGCATGGAAAGCCCACGCCGAGACCGCCAATGCCTCGCGGGCACGGCCCCAGCCATCATTTATTAAGAAAACACTATAATACAAACTAGGCCAGCATGGCCGGCACTGCCGGGACAAGCCCCACGCGACAAAGGGCAGGCAGGATAGAAGTTAAAATGAGGGTAGTACAAAAGAGTACCATGCCGCTGGAGTCAGCACTCCCTCGCGACAAGGAGCGGTGGTAGTTGATGGTGGTGAGGAATGTCCAGTGAGATAGTATGTTTTACAATTAGTTAACCACGCCGCCGGAGTCAGCACTCCCTCGCGACAAGGGGCGGTGGTAGTTGATGGTGGTGAGGAATGTCCAGTGAGATAGTATGTTTTACAATTAGTTAACCACGCCGCCGGAGTCAGCACTCCCTCGCGACAAGGGGCGGTGGTAGTTGATGGTGGTGAGGAATGTCCAGTGAGATAGTATGTTTTACAATTAGTTAACCACGCCGCCGGAGTCAGCACTCCCTCGCGACAAGGGGCGGTGGTAGTTGATGGTGGTGAGGAATGTCCAGTGAGATAGTATGTTTTACAATTAGTTAACCACGCCGCCGGAGTCAGCACTCCCTCGCGACAAGGGGCGGTGGTAGTTGATGGTGGTGAGGAATGTCCAGTGAGATAGTATGTTTTACAATTAGTTAACCACGCCGCCGGAGTCAGCACTCCCTCGCGACAAGGGGCGGTGGTAGTTGATGGTGGTGAGGAATGTCCAGTGAGATAGTATGTTTTACAATTAGTTAACCACGCCGCCGGAGTCAGCACTCCCTCGCGACAAGGAGCGGTGGTAGTTGATGGTGGTGAGGAATGTCCAGTGAGATAGTATGTTTTACAATTAGTTAACCACGCCGCCGGAGTCAGCACTCCCTCGCGACAAGGGGCGGTGGTAGTTGATGGTGGTGAGGAATGTCCAGTGAGATAGTATGTTTTACAATTAGTTAACCACGCCGCCGGAGTCAGCACTCCCTCGCGACAAGGGGCGGTGGTAGTTGATGGTGGTGAGGAATGTCCAGTGAGATAGTATGTTTTACAATTAGTTAACCACGCCGCCGGAGTCAGCACTCCCTCGCGACAAGGGGCGGTGGTAGTTGATGGTGGTGAGGAATGTCCAGTGAGATAGTATGTTTTACAATTAGTTAACCACGCCGCCGGAGTCAGCACTCCCTCGCGACAAGGGGCGGTGGTAGTTGATGGTGGTGAGGAATGTCCAGTGAGATAGTATGTTTTACAATTAGTTAACCACGCCGCCGGAGTCAGCACTCCCTCGCGACAAGGAGCGGTGGTAGTTGATGGTGGTGAGGAATGTCCAGTGAGATAGTATGTTTTACAATTAGTTAACCACGCCGCCGGAGTCAGCACTCCCTCGCGACAAGGGGCGGTGGTAGTTGATGGTGGTGAGGAATGTCCAGTGAGATAGTATGTTTTACAATTAGTTAACCACGCCGCCGGAGTCAGCACTCCCTCGCGACAAGGGGCGGTGGTAGTTGATGGTGGTGAGGAATGTCCAGTGAGATAGTATGTTTTACAATTAGTTAACCACGCCGCCGGAGTCAGCACTCCCTCGCGACAAGGGGCGGTGGTAGTTGATGGTGGTGAGGAATGTCCAGTGAGATAGTATGTTTTGCAATTAGTTAACCACGCCGCCGGAGTCAGCACTCCCTCGCGACAAGGGGCGGTGGTTGCTGTTTAGAAAGAATGCTGGGCAGTCCTAAGAAATCCTGCGCCATGGCGCACAGTTCATATCGAAGGCGGCCCTTCGCTGATTGTCGAGTGGCTAGGCTGAGGTGGTGAAGTACATGCTGGTTCACTGGACAAGTCACTGGAAGATGAGGCACCAAGGTACTGCCACTGACCCAGTTGGGTCAATTAGAAGGAGAAGGACTAGTATCGGCTCTAATGTTAATGTTTTATGTGTGTATGAGAGTACTAAGTTATTTTGGAATAATTACATTGGTATGGATTTTTTAAGGAAGAATAATTAAAATGAGATTAAATTAGAAATTAATAGAACTAGTTGACACTTGAGAAGTTATTATTTAACAAGTTTTGGTTAAAGACTTTTTATTGAATATTGCTAGTTTAGTTTATTTGAGGTATTAATATGTAGGTCCATTTTTTCGAATAGCGGAATCGGAAGCACTGTTTGGGAGTTCACTTACGCTCACGCTCTCAAATCATTATACTAATATTTTACTTACATTTACCGTAATATTTATCCCTTATATTCTTCCACATTTCCTTGATATTTACCTATAGAATAGGTCGCAAAATGGTTTCAAAATGGATTAAATACCTAATTTGTTGGCAATTTTTACGAAAATCTACACAACTCTGCGACAATTGTCTATAAAAAATCCGTCAAATGGGAGCAGAATCGGAAGTACCGTTTGGGACTTCACTCACGCTCACAATCACTAATCATGATTATAATATTTTACTTACACTTGCCACAATATTTGTCACTTATATTCTTCCACATTTTCTTGGACATATTATCCATAGAATCGGTTGCAAAATGGTTTCAAAATGGATTAAATATTTAATTCGTATGCCGATTTTTACAAAAATCTATAGTCTTGCGACAGTTGTCTCTATTATTTGCCAAATGGGAGCAGAATTGGAAGTACCGTTTGGGAGTTCACTCTCACTCACAAACACAAATCATAATTAAAATATTATACTTACATTTGCCGTAATATTTATTAGTTATATTCTTCCACATTTACTTGGTGAATTTCCATATAGAATCGGTCTCAAAATGGTTTCAAAATGGTTTCAAATTGAATTATAAACTTAATTCGTAGGCCGATTTTTACGAAAATTTATACTGTTCTTGCGACAGTTGTCTGTAACACTGTTGCCAAATCGGAGCGGAATCGGAAGTACCGTTTGGGAGCTCACTTACGCTCATGCTCACAAATCAGGATACTAATACAGTAGAACCCCGCTATACTGAACCGTTTACGGACCCAGAAATATGTCCACTATAACCGAGGGTTCACTATATCCAAATTCTTTAAAAAAGTATATTTTTTTGCATATGATTGTTATTATTGATTTTTTAGTATATGATGTATTGTTAAAAATAATGATTGCTATAATACGTTATTTACTTACAAATTAGTAACTAATTAAATTGACAATAAATCAAATAATAAAAAGAAAAAAGTTACTTACTAAAACTTGATTTTATTTTTACATTCTATGGAAGAAATTTGTGATTTTTGATTGAATGCAGTTCGATTTTAAGAAGACTTCATCAATTTTCTTATCAACAATTAGTAAAGAATCTAATATTTTTTGGTCCACATTTTCTATAGAAAATTTTTTTTCAGGATATTCGCTGCCGATTTCACTTCCGAGTTAAAAGGTGCCGAAATTTCAAATTCTTCTTCAATATCGTCTTCTAAGTCTTCTTCAACATCGTTCTTTTATTTAACTTCAGATACAATATCATCATCTGTGGGGGTACCAAAAGTATACACTTCATTATTGCAAGATTCAAAGTGCTCAGTAACGTCCCTTGGAAAAATGTTCACATTATGCTGTTCCAGCCACCGAGTTATTGGTAAGATTTCTTCATCATCTTCGTCCTCCACGTTGGCATCTTTTCCTTTCCACAATACATCTTTCGAAAGACCTGCGCGTCGGAAACAGTTGCGGATTATTGCTGATGTCACCTGTCTCCATCACTTTTCCAACAAAACGACTGCTTCCAAAAGTGAGATGTTGTATTCCGTATTGTTCTTTTCATAGTTCTCCAAAATACGCATCACTAGCTGTTTCCTTTAGTGGGACTTCAGGCTGCGAATAACGCCCTGGTCCATGGGCGTTATTCGCAGTGCCCATTCGCTTGCAAGAGTCGCACAGAAGTCGTGTTTGGAGGCAAAAAAAACAAACTTAATGCATTTCAGATTTTCTAAGTGGGGATGAGCTGTGCAATTGTCGACAAGGAGAACAATTTTACGTTTTGGCTTCTACAAATCATTGTCCCATTGTCGAAGTTCTTAAAAGAACTGAAAGTCATCCAGGATTTTTGATTAGCTTCGTAATTGACGAGCAGTTTTTTAACATTTTTAAAACACCTTGGTTTTTGGGATTTACCCACGACAGTTAATTTTCGTTTTTCTGATCCGTTCATATTTGCACATACAAGAACAGTTATTCTCACTTTCGAGAGCTTCCCGTTAGTGCACTTTTCTCCTTTAAATTTTAACGTCTGATCGGGAGTCATTTTGTAAAATAATCCAGCTTCGTATACATTAAAAATATGCTTCTATTCATAACCCTGGATTGCATTCGGCCACACTTGAGCTTTCCACTTTTCCACACCCGATGCATAAACACATGCTGCTTCACCAACAATCTTACCACAAGAAATATTGTTCCGTTTTTTGAACCTATCCAGCCATCCATTAGAGCACACAAAACTGTTTTCTCCGAATTTTTCGGCAAACTCATTCGCTTTAATTTGAAGCATGGGTCCGGTCACAGGAATATTTCTATCCCACTGAATGGTGAACCATTTTAATAGAGCTTCTTCCACATTTTCTCTTTCAGATCGACGTAGTTTTTTCGAAGAATTCAAACTTTTATTGTGTGCAGCAAGAGTCTCACTGCGATTTTTCCAAATGTTTGAAACTGTAGATATAGACAAGGAAAATTCCTTCCACAATGCCAATTGATTTGTTCCATCTTCAATACGTTTAATTATTTTAACCTTATCATCAATCAAAAATGCTTTTCTTTTCAAAGAATTCGCCATTTTTACAAAATTTTTAGCTGCTCTTGAAAGAACGTCTTATCTCAAATCAATCAAAAGAATAATGAAGAGAGACACTGTAAAACGAGTGACATTCTTGGACTGTTCCGATTATACCGAGGGGCGGGGGACGAAGTTAGCAAGTGAACACCAGAGCTTATTCCTATAATTAGGGAGAAACGAATAAGAGAGGTTTGTTCCTGTAATAGGGAGAGGAAGGGAAGAAGAAGTATGTGGGGTTTAGGCGATGAGCGTGAAAGAGGAAATTTGACACAATATACAGCCATGTCATCATTTGCAGTCACAACTACCGCAAGTTTTAAGTGGGAGAACTGAAAATGGAAATCTGGGGAAATAAAATTTGAGTCCACTATAAACGAACTACCAAAATCTCAGCTGTCCACTATAAGCGTATAAAATAACTTTAGTTAAATGGCAGTTCAGACGGGACCAGCAAAAAAGTTCCCTATATCCGAGTGTTCACTATATCCCGGGTTCATTATAGCGGGGTTCGACTGTATATATTTTTACAATTAAATAAATAATACAATGTTTTTGCATTGAGCAAAAACTGATTTATTAGAGAAAATTCCCTGATTTTCTTTGCTTTAGAAAATTTGCATTGTTATATTGTTACATTTTGTACTTTTTATATAGCTAAAACTGCTTTTTTTAGGATTGAACCTTTGTCGTGGAAAAGAAAATTGAAACTAAACTATTTTTACAAGACTCTTTCCAAACAGCAAACTTTGCGGCAGATTTCTACAACATTTGCAGTAGAAATCTGCCACGAAGTTTATTGTTTGGAAACGCTGGTGTTAAAATTGTCCGGTAACATTTCTTCCGCAACAAATGTTCCCTACTGATAATATTAACTTTGCTATAGTGCTTTGTTATACTACCTATGTACCTTACTATTTTAATTACTTTTTTTTAAACTTTTTTACCCTTTTTAAGTTTGCTGTGGCCCGCCTAACGTCGCAAACATTTGATAAAAAGGTTGAGTATGGCTACCTTAGATCATAATGTCATGTAAATATTTTGTGCGTCCCTGTAAACGAGGTACAAATCTTAGTTATTCTATACTTTCGAGAATGCATGTTGTTATCCACTTCAGTCATGCTTACCAATCTCATTATGTTTGAAATATCGTAACATCAATAAAATACACCACACACGATTTTGCCCCATAGACCATAAAGTAACGGAAATCTTTTGTGTGTCCCTGTAGACGAAATATAAATGCTACACGCTTAATTTTAAATACCGAACATTCTAGAGTAAACCTCAATAGCATATGAAAGTTGCATGGCAATCCGAGTATATTTACGACTATTAGAGCATGGCCAGACGGCTAGACAAACAAATCGAATTCATAAACTTCTTTGAACTATGTTGGAAAGTTTTAAAAACCACCAGTTATTTATTCTAACTTATTGAACTTTCCCTTCCGTGAATACCAATAGATCCGCAAGTATGATTAAAATAATCTTGAGGGAATCCACTCGACATTCTAAACACTGATGTATGTGTCCAGAAACAAGAACGAAAAATCATGCGTCAAGCATAGATTATGTAACACTTTCTAACGCTTCCAAAATAATTTTACAAATCATACCGTTTAATAAGCTGAAAGATAACATCTAAGTAAACAATTTGGAAAACGCATAATATAATTAAAAACTTAATTTCAGGAATTTCCAACATATACAATTTTCGGAAAAATATCCGAATACTTTTATTCAGCCCTGTATATGATATATAGATTTGTATATATACTACATAGGATGCTAAATTTCAGTTCAGTTAGGAAACGCATAGCACAGTTTAAAATTCTCCTTCTGGAGTGTCTGTCAATAAACGGAAATGTGTTCGCGAACTTTTGTGCTTCCCCGTATAGGATCTACAGAATTTATACACACCACGTAATCGACAAAAAGTGAGTTAAATTTAAAATCGCGTTCAGTAACTTAAAACGCACTTCCAGGAATTATTGTTAACAGATAGAAGAGAATTCTTTTGTGTGTCCCTGTAAATGAACGATGACACATAATATTCTGTAGTAAGCCTCTTGTAATGCACTTTAGTATATATATAAATTTCAATGCGTTTAAAATAGTGAAACATTATTTAAATAAAACGCAGACGATTTTGGCTCCATAGACGTAATGTAACGGAGATCTTTTGACTGCCCCTGTAAAGTAACTATAAGTGCTATGCACACCCTATTCCATATTAAGCTTCTTGTAATGCACCTTAGTGATATATATCAATTACAATGTGTTTGAAATTGTGTAACATCATTCAAATAAACCGCAAATGATTTTCCCCCATAGACTGTAATGTAACGGAATTCTTTTGAGTGTCCCTGTAAAAAAATTATAAGTGGTACACACTTCCGTTGAAATAGGGAACATGCTATTGATAACGACAATAACATATAAAAATTGCAGAGCAATCCGAGCATATTTACGGGAGTTAGAGCACGGACAGATTGCCAGACGGCCATACTGCAGACAAACCGAAGTCATAAACACTTTTCAACTAGGTTGGAAAGTGTTAAAAAAGGGAATTTTTATAAATTTCGGACACAGTGAAATCGGCTGGATTTGAATGCTGAAGCTCCCGTATTTAACACTTTTCAACATAATTAAAAAGTGTTTATGAATTCGGTTTGTTTGTCTGTCGGTTTGTCAGTCGTCTATTTGTCTGTCTGTCCGTGTTCTAACTTGCGTAAATATATCCGTATAGTCATGCAATTGATATATGTCATTGAGGTTTACTATAGCATGTTCAGTATTGAAAATGAAGTGTGTAGCACCGGGGCACTCAAAAGAAAGCCGTTACATTATGGTCTACGGGGGCAAATCCTTTGCAGTTCATTTTAATGATGAGATACTGTTTCAAATATATTGAAATTGATATACATCGCTGAAATACACTAAAAGATGCTTACTATCGAACATGGTACGTCTAACACTTATACTTTTTTTACAGGAGCACTCAAAATAATGCCGTTACATTATGGTCTACGGGGGAAAATCCTTTGCAGTGCATTTTAATGATGTGACACTATTCCAAATATATTGACATTGGTATACATCGCTGAAATACACTACCAGATGCTTACTATCGAACATGGTACGTCTAGCACTTATAATTAGTTTACAGGGCAACTGAAAAGAATTCCATTCCAGTAGGTTTAATGTGGAAAATCGTTTGTGGCACATGTTAATCATGGTACACTATTAAAAAGATAATGAAATTGATATAAAATTTTGAGATGCACTGAAATGTTTTCTGTAGAATATGGAGTGTAAGGCTTTTTTCTTTCATATACAGTGCCGCACGAAAGTAATCTTTTACATAATGGTCTACGGAGAAAAACTGTTTTCAGGTTATTTTAATTATGTTACACCATTTCAAATATAATTAAATTGATATGCATACAAGTTGATACAATTGATATACAAGTTTACTTAAAAAAACTTGGTATATGCATAGAATTAATCGTTCATTTACAGGGACACTAAAATATTTCGGGTACAGTACTGTGTCCGAAGTATTGCTTGTAAGCCATAATTGGAAGTGGGATTTTAGTAAGGTATGCGTTTAACTAACTTTTTGAATGCTATGAGGTCTGTATCGTGCTACAGATCATATACAGGGCTAAACAAAAGAATTCGTAAGCATTACGTACATCATCGTAAATTGATTAAAATGTTTTTTTTTATCGAGTTATGCATTTTGAACGTGAAATATATTTAGTATACCAAGAAATGTTTGTAGAACATAAATAAAATCATATACAGGGCCACGCAAAGAACTGAATACATGGTTGCCTATGTATGATAATTTCTGGAAGTGTGATTTCAGCGTGTATTTGCCTGAATTAAACTACAGCTTAATATGTGGCGTATATAAAAAGCTCAAGGTCATATACAGGGCTGTAAAAAATAATTCAAGTATGTTTCCGTCTATTGGTAGAAACTGCTAAAGATTAATTTCCAACTGTGTTATGTGTTTTATTACTAAACTAAATTGTAGCATACTAGAGTATATGCAAATAGTATATAGATTATATACAGGGTTACAGAAAAGAATTGGAGTACTTTTCCGGCTGTGGACGGTAAGTGCTGAAATCTGATTTTCAAATGTGTTTTGTGTTTTTCTAAAATGTTTACTTATTCTTCACCTTATTTACCTCATTAAACAGCGATGGTTTGTTAAAGTACTCTGTTAGTGTTGGAAAGTGTTTCATAATCTATGCTTGGTGCCTGATTTTTCTTTCTTGTTGAATCTGGAGACGGTATATCCGCGCCGCTAATGATTACACAGACGCAATAGTTATAATTTATACTCTCCCACATTCCTTGGCGATTTTCCCTATAGAATTGTTTTTTTTTAAAGTGATTTCAAAATGGACTAACTTATGGTTATCCGTAGGATGTTTTTTCAAAAAAGAATACAGCACTTTTGATAGTGGTCTGTAATATATTCGCGAAGTGGGAAATCAATCCGAAGTTTCGTTTGAAAGTTTACTCACACTCGCAAAAGCAAATCATGATTTCAATAGTTTCCTTATATTCGCCGCAATATTTATAATTTATATACTTTTACATTTTTTTGGTGATTTTCCGTATAGAATCGGTCACAAAATGGTTTCAAAATGGATTAAATAATTCGTAGGCCGTTTTCTACGCAAATCTATACAGTTCTTGTGAAAGTTGTCTATAATATAGTAGACATGGGAGCTCAATCGGAAGTTTCGTTTGAGAGTTTACTTTAAGCTATATGGTAGGCTTCCTTGCTTGGTTGAATCTGAATATGAATCTGAGAGTTTACAAACACAAATCATGATTACAATATTTTACTTACATTTGTAGTAAAATTTATCACTTATATTCTTCCACATTTCTTTGATAATTTTCCATATAGAATCAGTTGAAAAATGTTTTCAAAATTGCTTCAAAATGATATACATTATTGAGGTTTACTAAAAAATACTTTTTATGCGCATAGCATTTATCGTTCATTTACAGGGACACATAAAATATTTCGGGTACAGTACTGTGTCCGAAGTATTGTTTGTAAGCCATAATTGGAAGTGGGATTTTAGTAAGGTATGCGTTTAACTAACTTTTTGAATGCTATGAGGTCTGTATATATTTGAGGTATTAATATGTAGGTCCATTTTTTCGAATAGCGGAATCGGAAGCACTGTTTGGGAGTTCACTTACGCTCCCGCTCTCAAATCATTATACTAATATTTTACTTACATTTACCGTAATATTTATCCCTTATATTCTTCCACATTTCCTTGGTATTTACCTATAGAATAGGTCGCAAAATGGTTTCAAAATGGATTAAATACCTAATTTGTTGGCAATTTTTACGAAAATCTACACAACTCTGCGACAATTGTCTATAAAAAATCCGTCAAATGGGAGCAGAATCGGAAGTACCGTTTGGGACTTCACTCACGCTCACAATCACTAATCATGATTATAATATTTTACTTACACTTGCCACAATATTTGTCACTTATATTCTTCCCCATTTTCTTGGACATATTACCCATAGAATCGGTTGCAAAATGGTTTAAAAATGGATTAAATATTTAATTCGTATGCCGATTTTTACAAAAATCTATAGTCTTGCGACAGTTGTCTCTATTATTTGCCAAATGGGAGCAGAATTGGAAGTACCGTTTGGGAGTTCACTCTCACTCACAAACACAAATCATAATTAAAATATTATACTTACATTTGCCGTAATATTTATTAGTTATATTCTTCCACATTTACTTGGTGAATTTCCATATAGAATCGGTCGCAAAATGGTTTCAAAATGGTTTCAAATTGAATTATATACTTAATTCGTAGGCCGATTTTTACGAAAATTTATACTGTTCTTGCGACAGTTGTCTGTAACACTGTTGCCAAATCGGAGCGGAATCTGAAGTACCGTTTGGGAGCTCACTTACGGTCATGCTCACAAATCAGGATACTAATATTTTACATACATTTGCCGCAATATTTATCACTTATATTCTTCCACATTTCCTTGGTGAATTTCCCTGTAGAATCAGTCGCAAAAGGGTTTCATGCATTAAATACTTTATTCGTGTGCCGATTTTTACGAAAACCTATACGGTTCTTGCGACAGTGGTGTATAACATATTCACCAAATGGCAGTTCTATCGGATGTACCGTTGGGACTTCACACAACACAATTATGATTACAATATTTTCGTTACCATTTGCCATAATATTTATCACTTATACTCTTTTACATTTCCTTGGTGATTTTCCCTACAGAATCGGTTTGAATAGGATTTAACAAGTGGGTAAGTGTGATCGAAGATCGCTCAAAGGGTTTCGTTTAATATTCCTGTCAAAACACTTTATCCTTTCTTTAATAAATTCAAACAAATTTCATTTAGCAACAACAACAAAAAAAAGTCATGTTTTTTATAAAGTAAAAATTTACCGGTCTATTTTTCCCTTTTTTCGAATATCTAAACCAGCTGGATAGCGGTCCAAGTCCGCTATTATATTCTGTCATAATAATATCCGTCATACGGATTAAATGCAATATTTAAAAAAATAATTTCAAAATTAACAAATTGATGTATACCTTCAAAATGTTAAAATATGCGAATATTTCCATAATCGGATTTTTATCACAATTCAATATGTTTCTCAAACTCATATATTTACTATTCTCTATTATTTATATTGATACTCGCTTTGTATTATTCTCAAACATTTGAAAAATTAGTTAAACTTCCGATATGACGTCAGATTTTCTTTTTAAATCTCTAATGACGTGATATTAATCTGCTTTGTCCACTTACACATACTCATACTCCTTGTATTATTGAGAAATCTTAGACATTTTCCGTTTTATTACGACTATGACGTCAATCAATTTTATTTCATTTTTATCTTTTTTTCAATTGGTGAAACTTTTTATATCATTTTCATTTTTCACGTGAAAATCGTCTGATAAAAAATTAATTATTGTAGAAAGAATTTCATTGTGGATTTTAAATCTTTGGCATCTGCTATAATGAAAAATGTTTCAATTTAATAGGAAAAGGCTGTTAGAATTTTGGTTTTTTATCTCTATTTCTTAAAATAATACGAATTTTTCAAATTTTAATATTTTGAGCTCTTTACAGCTGCTATTCAGATTTATACACTAAGTTTCAACTCTGTAAGTTACATACTTTTTGAGAATGGCTCTGTGACGGACAGACAACGGTGCGGGGGTAATAGGGTTTCGTGAGATGAACGAAACCCTAAAAATGGATTATCTATCTAATCTGTATGCCGTTTTTTACGAAAATCTATACAGTTCTTGTCACTGTGGCATATAACATATTCTCAAAATTGAAGCTCAATTGCAAGTACCGTTTGAGAGTTCACTCATACAAACAAACATATCATAATTACAATACTTTCTATACATTTATGTCTTTAGAAAGTAAAAAGCGGATTGGGCGGACAGCATTTTTAACTTTATAATGAGTACAGGGCTTAATTTCTAAGAAAAAAAAAGTACCGGAGCCCTAATATTCTGCAATACTAACACTATAGCGTACCCCCCCCCCCGCTTCACCGCCACTCCATTCTGCATATTTATATTTCATACATTATTTTTAAAATTTAAAGCATTGTTTTTTTCATTTAGCAAAATAAAAAAATAAATTATTTAATAATACATCTATCTGCGTATATTTAGCTTCAACTACTTCACTTTTTAGTTATTACTACTTCCAAATAGAAATCTTTGCCAAATCTTTTAATGTTAATTAATCGCAGAATTCTGCGATTAAATAAGCTCAAGATTATGATTCATAAATTGTGTTAACACAAAAAAGGAATAGTTCGCAGCTATGCATGTATATTTTAATATAAATAACGAATGAACAAATACCGAACACATTCATAAGGAAAATTTTCAGACAATCTTATGCGCAAAGAAATTACTATTATTATTATTATTATTATTATTTAATCAAACAGCAATTTCTGAGAAAGAACTTCATTTTGTGGTAGACCCTGGTGAGCTTCGGCTAGTATTTAAGGTCTCAACAACGCGAAACTTTCTGACACATTTTCTGATTCATTTGAAATGCAAATGCATAAAATTGGCAGGCCTGACTATGGAAGCGATTTGGAATAAGAATGAGTTTTCCATTTTTTATAACTAAATTACTTATCGAGTTATAAGCGATTCGGGTCACGTACTCATACTTTTTAGCGTTTCTCGGGCTGCTACGTGGAGAATTCGGTTCAAAACGTCGTCTTTGACAGTATTTTCGTAACGGTCTTCTGCCTTTACAAAAAAAAATGAAAAACTTATTTTGATTACAAAGTTTCTGAATAAGAACACCAGAATTTCCGAACAAAAATGAATTAAAAAATGTGTCAGAAAGTAGCTCTTTTGGATTTGAGAACAGCCTTAAATATTCACTGAAATAAAGGAGCTCTGAACATCGGCACAAATTAAGTACTGATTGTATATCATTTGACATTCTTCTTTATAATTTAAACTGACAGTACATAACAAAAAAACTTATTTAATTATTTATGATGTTAAAAATAATAAATATTATTCTTTTTAAAATGTATAGATAAAAGATGCTTATTTAGACAATACTCGTATATTTATTATCTTACGTAGAAATAATTACTACTTACAGAATTAAAAAGAGAAACATTTATTCAGAAACCAAGCAATTAAGCCCTTACAACAAAAATCAATGCTGATAAATTTTAAAATTAGATAGTTTTTATTTAATCCTTACTCATGTATTTACACAATTATTAGGCAAATATATTTAATTTTCTTAAAACAAAAATTTTGTGGTATAGCAATTAGGATTATTGTAGACTGATAAATGGGATACAGAAACATAAACCAAATATTTTAATACAACTATCAGGGATCTCTTTAGACAAAAATTGGGTCCTTTAATGGATACTTCGCAATTTATGCAAAATTATTTATCTTAAAAATAGACCTTTTAGAAAACTTTTTAATCTCTAAACTGAATCCTTTACAAAGATTTCATTTTAAAACAAAATCTGCGCTCTCACAAGACAGCTGAAGTTGCCAAAGACCTAGCAACTCTATTACCTAGCAAGATCCTTTATGTATTTAAAGGATCTTTTAAAAATAGATAAGAAATAACTTGAATGTAATGAGGATTTCAAATTCCCAAAATTATGGCTATATGTTTCATAAATATAAAAAATTATTCACAATTTTATAAAAACTGTAAGAAGTTTGGTAGGTAACCTAAGTAATAAAAATCAATAAATTATTTTTAAAATAATTTTTGTATTAATTATATACTGAAGTTTGTAATTTATTTATTTTTAAGCATTTAAATTTGTTCAAAATATGGATATATATAAAAAATTAAATGCAATTTATACATGGTTTTAAAAATTAAAGAGACATCTACAAAATATTTGGAACCAAGCTATGAGAATTTAAGACGTACCTTTCTACTGTATATGCACGCATTGAATAAGCTAATGGAATACGTATAATTAAAATAAAACTTAACGGAAAATAAACTTGACTGAATTTTAATTAAAATATATTTATGCATGAATTGCCTTTTTAACGAAAAATATTCCATATAACCAACATATCAGGATTTTTATCTTTTCTTTTCGTTTTTTGATTGGTTGTCAATGCCACTGTGATGGCCACTTGCTAGCCATGAACGAACATATGACTGTGGCTGAAATTTATCAAGAGAAGGGCCATCTACTCTAATAAACATTAAATACGACAATGTTTTTATATTTAATGAAGTACGCTGTGGAGTACAAATAATGTTCATGGTCGAAAACCCTCGTTCGCACTCGGCGCACTCGGATACTGGGGTGCAATTAACTATTTAAATTAATCTTTTCAGTTCACTTTTCATTTTTTTCCAGAAGAATCTTTTAAAATTCTGATGTCCATTAAGCATTTTTTTTTCATCTACATGAAATCTTCTATATAGTTCCATAATTTCATCTTCCCCATACGTAATATAAATTGATTCTGAACTAGGCCAAAATTTTGGATTGCGCACCTTCATTTCATTATTAAATTACTTGTAATCAGTCCCAATATTCCTTGGTCGAACAGAAAGAATTTTGATTTCTATAGAATCAGCTAAACACCTGTAAAATTGACCAGGGTCAATTTTAGGCATAGCATTTCCCCCTTCTTGAATAGAGACATTTTTAAAATTTGAGACCTTTATACCTTCAAGTGCCTCAGAAGCATATTTACCAGGCTACGTCCTCCGTCATTCAAAAACATGTAACTGCAGTCTTATCAATCTACGAGCATCGATTAATGTCGTCTGTTGATTTTGCAACTGAGATAAACTAGATAACTCTTCACGACCATCATACATAATTCCAATATTTAGCACAAACGGGGTTGTGGTCAAGTTTTTTGTCAATCCAGAAAATGTAGCTTTCTCTTTTGGATCTCTTTTAGCGTCTGTAGAACATTGTGTAAAAGGATGATATAGATTTAGATAATTATTTCATACTGCTTTTACTGATCGCAGACTAGATGCAGCCCAGCGAATCCAATTTTCATTAACTCTTGTCCTGTGTTTGCAGCACATGCATTTAGTTCTGGCTGATTTTTTTTTGTGAGTTGTGGTACACACTTCTTAATTTGTCCATGAAAATTTTAAAGCTATTAATCCTTGCAACAAGTTTTATAGTGTCACCAACACTCAGTTCTAAACGGTGGTTCAAACAATGCCAAATAATTATGTCCGGTAACGCATCTAATAACATTTTACAAAGTCCAGACTTTTTGCCAAGCATAACTGAAGCCCCATCACAAGTTATGGCAACTAAATGTTCTTTAAGAATGTGTTCATCTATTTTAATTCTATTTAGTTCCGATAATAAAGAGTTTAAAAGTCCATTTATATTTGTTTTTAGAAGTTCTTTTAAACTAAAGAATATATTTACTGGATTTTCCATACTCGAAAGATGAGTTCGCAAATATCAAATTAAACACAATTTATTGTTCAATGATATTAATTCATCCAGAATGAGTGCAAATTTTAGTGTTTCATCGACTTTTGAGAAAGATTCTTGCATACTTTGGGATACATGATTTACAATATTCATTGCTGAAACATTGGAGTGAAGAATTTTCCCCATATCTAGACCATTTAGAATTAGTAAATTTATTTCTTTTTCATATTCATAGAACGGCTTATTTTGCTTTGCTAAGTGATATGCGGTTCTAAAAATAAGTTCCATAACAATTGGTTCTTCTTTTCTGAGAGAAGATATCGCTGTTTTAATTTGTTCTTTTCCCTTATCGTCTTGAATTTTTTTCCGCTGCAATATGCAATTTGGAGAACTTTCACAAATTTTCTTTCTCAAAGATTTTTTCTGTTGAAATTTAGCTTCCCTACTTGAAGCGACACTAATATTGGACCACTTGCTATCCCTTGGGGAAGTCAATCCTTGAGTTCTAAATGCACCCAATTGAGAAATATCACGGCAAATGCGGCATCCCAAATTTTTCTCTTTAATCACCAACAAAGGGTATCTTTTTAGAAAGTCCAATCCTTTCTGCCTTGTAAAGCATAATGGCAGATTTTCTGAAAAAGAAGATGAACTGCTATTTTCATATACAGTCTCTTCAATTTTACTTGAGCTACCAGTTGGCAATGTTGAATCGAAAGTGCTTGAATGCTCCACCATCATTGGCATTTTGGCAATTCTTGGAAATGGGACATCCCTGGAGCTGGATGACTCTCATTCAACTGAAGCAGATTTTGTAATGTTCGAATCGGCATGATAACCAAAGTAATCATTAATCTTTCGTTTACTCATATTTCATTTTTTTAACTTAACAGAAAATACGTACTATGAAAAAAGTTTCTACTACACGGTAAGCCAAAAAGTTTATCAATAAAAATATTTAAAAAACGCGATCAAAAAGCAGCGAGTAAACATAGCACAACTACGAATAAAAAAAGGCAGATACGGTTAAGGTTAATTCTAACATTCATCGACGTCGTTTGGACACAGAAAATCATTGAATCTAAGCTTGCGAGTGCTAGTTAAAAGATACTCTACTACTAGAGATGGATACGGGTTATAATTTTCAGAAACCGAGCCAGACGATTTTAAATCAAAGTCTGCCTGATGCCGAAAGTATGCAATAGAAGAAAAAAAATATTGCATATTTAATAATTGTTTAACAAGTAATATTTCATTTTTAAACAACTTCTCACATAGACATAACTGTTAATCCATAGCACTCATTTACTTTTATGAAAATCTACATTTCATCTATCAAAAGAGAAGTTTGCTATCAAATAAAAATATAATTCATACTTAAAATAATTCTTATATATTTTCTACCTCAACAACCAAATCTGGTAGACACAGTGCGTTTTATGAATATATGAATGAAATTTGCAGAAATTAATATTCATATGCTGAAGAATCGAACAATGTTTTACCATTTCCTATAAAAATGTGTATATCTTAAACAATATAATCGATTACTTCCGCATAACAATCTTTCGTGATGTGGAGGCTCTAAAAATCAGATTGAATTAAAAATGGGCATCGTTATAAGCAAATGCATTGTTCGATCTTTTGAGTGGCGCCAATATCAACACGTCTTCAGACACAAATCTTCAAATAAAACTAAAATAGAGAAAAATAGATATTTCTGTTTACTCTTTTTTTCTGATCAAAATAGAATTAAAATGATTTGAAATGGAATACGTAATTTTTAAGATGTTTTTATTTTATATACATGAATAAATAACATTCTGAATTTAAGACAGATTGAGTTCGAGCCTGCCCAAATTTGAAGACTAATATAAAAATCGAGCCCGTTTCATTTCCATCTGTTACGTGTGCAACACATTACGTCACATATAAGTGTTTTGATACAAAAGAATGTAAAAGATTGGAGATGAGAGGGAAAGGAAAGGATAATTTAGGATTCGTTTTTCGGAAGCGTTATTTCACTGGTCTCCGGAGCGCAGTGTTTATGAGCTCCGGTGGGCTCCGGAGCGCAGTATTTTAGAGCTCCGGTGAAGTCTGGCCAATATTTAAATATTTACTAAAAACAGAGAAGTACCGGAGCCGGGCTCCGGTGGACTCCTTCGCAAATTAAGCCCTGAATGAGTATAATATGATGAGTTTGATGATAATATGATGATAATATGAGTATAATATGATGATTTATAATGAGTTTGAATATTAAAAAACAGCTTAACTCAACATTCAAGATAGTCTTATAGGTTCGAAAAATAGAAACATTTAGATTTTTTTTTCATTTTCATTTTGAAACAAAAAGAGAGGTTATACTAAATTTTCGTGATTATATTCAGAAGTTTATTATAGAGGACATTTGCACACATAGAAGGATTAAATAACAAAATGTAAACAAAAAAATCTTGATTAATTTTTTGTTACATTTTTTAATTTATTAAGATTAAATTCCAATATTGGATTTCGCTCCAAATGTTTGTTTAGTTTTCGTGCGTTTTGAATTTATACAGAAAAAAAAATATATTTTTTTTCCAAGATTAACAAGCAACAACATTAAAAACTGCTAAAATGGAATCGCAAGTGATGAAGAAAATTTAAGTTTTAGATTGGCTTATGTCTTATCAGGCATTATTTTATGGTATATTTTTTTTGCTGGGACCATCAATGTTTTTTGTTTAAGGCAGAATTTATTTAAAGACAGGTTTCATTTTTACAGATTAAACTGTATCTATAAAACTATATATTTTATATTTTATATTTTCTTAAGCATACTTTTTAAAATAACAATTTTACAAAAGGTTGAAAAAAATGTTTTGGTTGCGTCTTATGACATTTGTTTGGACTTTATTCAGTTTGGGTTTCTAAAAACACTTTTATCGTTTTGCAAATTACACCCGTTGAAACTTATCAATTTCTATTTCCTTTGTTTCGGAAATATTACTATAACTTACACGACATTCAATTTATTTTTGATCCGCCTCCCATTGTTTCTTATCTGAGTGGATAACTCGATAACAGTACATTATCAGTGTATGGCTCGAGTATAAATACATTTTACGAGCTGATAAAGTCCCTTTGCTGTTTTCGTTGCTGATTTATTAGATGAATCTTCACGAGCCCCCTGCAAAGACTTTTGTTCTCGTTGTACCGGAGCTACCTTCTGACTTCGGTGCACAGATCCGCAAAGAAGGAAAATCTTGGCTTATGGACTTGAATGATGGAAGCATTTTGAAAGTCCATGAAGGTGGTACTCTTACACGGTTACAGTATCCTGGTTCAGAATCTAAATGGTTCATTAAAATTAATTGTAAAATAAAACATTTACATTTATTGTCTGCTTTAAAATTTCTAAAATTATACAAATTCCGTAAGAAAAAATCTGACTGGAAATTCGGTTGGTCCATACTGGACAGGCTAAGAGAAGGTCTCCCGTGCGAGGACATCTGTACTTTGCAGGGGGCTCTGATCGACGCCTTGGCTTTGATATGCCTGAAACAAAATTCTGGGCTTGGATCGACATATTGTGCTTGGTGCCGCAGTTTGATCATGTATCAACCCGTTTGCTGTGCAGAGAATTACTTTCACAGTAAGCAAAAGCTGTTAGCAATCCACCATAAGATCAGGTAACATCATAATCTAATTATTTTATTATTTTATTATTTTCTTTTATACATATAAGAAGACAGTATTGGAATCATAAAAATTTTCGACCTGTTTTTTGATTCATTTACATGTTTTGGGATGTCCTGAACATGGTTTGAGTACTTTTGAAAAATATTTGTGTCTCTGTGACACAAATTGTGTGGTCGCTCAACAGCGGGCGCTGCTATCCCATGCTTTTGTAAAAATTCTTAATCGGGTCTATAATCAATTGATGCAAATTTATAAGCGTAGTTTTCTGTATTATTAACTCTATTCTTGTAACTCTCAGACACTTTTAACCACATTGTTCCGAGAATGGAGCTCATTTTTATGCCAATTTCTGGTTGTGAACGCGATGACGGAATATTAGATCTATGCTTTTCCCGATGAACTTTATAGCTGTATCTTATTTTCTATTGTGTAGAAACTTATAAAAACTTATATTGAGTATAATGATTTAAAATAGAAAGGAAATGTGGATCTAATTTCAATTTATAATATCTGTAATCCCTGTTAGATATTATAGATATTAGTAGTTCTGTTCTTTTTTTAATGCTTTTCTTTTTTTAACCCCTGTGACTCCGTGTTAAATTCGAAGAAATGCACTATGTTTTATAGCCATAACTGTTCATGATATTACAAAATTAATATATTACAATGATATAGAAGAACGTTTTATGATTGCTACATCATGCTAGTTTAATGATAAATTTAACCAATATGGAGAAAAATGAATATCAGTAATCAAATAATGAATGAAAATGAATATCAATTTATATGAATGCGTTACAAATGTACTTTTAAATTGATGCGTAGTACGATTTTAAAGTTACTTAAATACATTTTTATTAATAATTTAGCTTTTTATTTTTTATTATACATTCTAATGTACACTGTAACAAAAGACAAATGTTTCTTAATAAACAAAATTATAACATAACCGCGAACGAAAATGTACAAACTCTCCCGAATTACCCATGATTCCGAAATGCATTATTTATCATTAGAAACCACAGAAACTAATATAATTTTGAGAATCAAATGATAAGTTATAAACACTAACTTTCTTTTGCTGCAACAGATTTTTGGAAACGTTTTCGAGTAGTTTTTATAGTTATTTGTACAGTTTTCTCAAACCGGATATCGGTTTTTAGAATGTTATTTATTCTCAATTAAACCTTTTCAGCTGAGTAAGTGAATTTATATATGCAAGAGTAACAAAATAATATTATTTTTAATGTTAATATTAATGCTGTTAATGTATCATGTTTGTTGCTTGCAAAACATGCTTGTTGAACATGAAAAATGTTTACTTGAGAATGGGTAGCAACCAATAAACCAATATTCCGGGTTGACAAAACTGATTAATACACTATTCAAATTACTCGAAAACGTTTACGAAAATAATTGACAACAAAAGAAACTTTATTTTTATAAATGCTTTTATAAATCTCGAATATATATTGGTTTCTGAGGTTTCATAAGACAAAGAACGTTTTTCGGAATCATTAGTAACTCGGAAGAGGGTATTGTATATGTTAGCTCGTGTCTATATTATATTTTCCTAGATTAAGAAACATCTGTCTTTTTTACAGTGTAACTGAAAATTGTTTATTTATGTGCACTTGAGTATGCACATGCACATTTAAAGTAAATGTATAAAATTGTACAATATTTTACTGGGTGATTCAAAATAGAGGTTACGGCAACTATTTCTTAACCCTTTCAGGGGCAAAGAACTTCTGTTGCTAAAATATTGAAATGATTGAATGACATCAGGATTTACGAACAAATTAATTTGGAAATATGTAAACGCTTTTCTTCACGTACAATATTAAAGCAAAATTATATTTCGAAATTCCAGTGATTCCAAAATTCTGATGATAGAAACACACTTCCAATTACAAAAAATATACAAATCAAGTATATCCTTTGATACAGCATTTGTTTTACAAGGAACAAAATAAAGATTACTATTGAATTAATTTAACTTTTTATATTGCCCCCATTCCCTGTAAGTTATATTTAGGAAAATATTGCCCTCTCAAAAATACATTAAAATTGCTAATATTTTACTACCAAACCATACAGAATTATGATACATTTAATTTTAGGAATTTTCAGTATTTTCTAGTAATAAAAACGCGTGTGTATTCCCCCCCCCCCTGTATAATCACTATAATCTTTATTTTGAATAAGCCGGTGTATTTCTCTTTCAGGATATTGCCTAATATATATAGATATGGATATATATAGATATGGATATATATAGATATATAAAGATATGTATGAATACGAAATAACAATACCTTAAAAACTTTAAAATTGTGTAATATGTTCAAATTTTAATTGCTTGATAGGCGTATAGCCAACATAGTGAAAAGTACCCAAGCCGGGACACGAACCCGGGTTATCAGGTAAAGTTTTTTTTTTCACTATGTTGGCTATACGCCTATCAAGCAATTAAAATTTGAATATTATGAATGCAAGGCGTGTGAAATTTTCTATGAAAAAATTCCCAAAGTATTAAATATGAATTTATTGTGTAATATGTCTCTAATATTATCTAAAACATTTACTTAGTGTCAGTTTTTATTTTTATTACAGTCTAATATAGTTGAAAATTGTCTATATAATTGTACATTACATGTGCGCATGCATATTTAAAGTAAATGTACATAAAATGACAGAATGATTTATAATGTGTTAAATCATGCGTATATAGTAAACTTTCAGGATATATTTTAATATATACAAATATATTTCAGACTAAACATCTTTAAATCCTTCTCAACTACGTTGTAATTTTTAAAAATGAAAAAGTTGCTTAAATTTGAACGAGGTGGCTTAAATAATCTGCAAATTGGTCAGAGAATTAATAAATGATTTTATTTCTGCAGATAACATTTTGTTTTACATTTTCTAAATTTTTAACAGGCATCTTTTAAAATAATTATTTAAGAGTTAGTCCCGTGTTTTTCCTTTTCTAGAAGTCATGTTAAAATGTCTGTAGACAAAAATATTTTTAGAAGAATTCTTTGTTTAACCTTATATAGAATGAGGGGATATAAAAGATAGTTTAGCATCAAACTGTGATAAAAAAAATATATATTTTTTGGGATTTACAAGCATACATATGAAAATACAGGAAAACCATTGAATGGTGAAAGGGTTAAATACTTTCATTATGGTTCGAAACAGTTTTGTTTTATTTGTATGCCTGTCTACATACTTTTGCATTCTCAAAAAATGTATGGAATAGGAAATATCAAAATTGGGTTAAATTTAAAATCAAAATATTTGCCTTTTATTATGAATAATTTTCTCAGATAACTTTCTTTAACTTTAAAATCTTCAGATTAAAACATATTTGTTTGTATATATGTATTTTTCACGTATTCTCTTATGAATATTAAGACTGTTTAACATTGTATTAATGTTACATCTTTTTTATAAAACTTAAACTGTCACATTTTGAATATAAATACCGTTGTTCAGTCAGTTTTCGTTTAGATCCGATATATAAAATTTAAATGCATTTTTATATAAAGACCTTTAGTATTTTAATTGCTTTTAGCAAGTGTTGGAAGTCTTTATTTAAAAAAAAAATCTAATATGTCTAATATAATATAGGATTTTGATTGACTTTTCGATGTTTTCTGGACAGGTATGTTTTCTATAAGAATAAACAGGTATTTGCATTGTTACATGGAATAGAATTAATCTTTATAATTGTTTAATATTTTTGTTGCTTTTATTTAAGTATTTTTTAAAATTAGATTTTCATTCAATTTATTAAATTTATTAAATTATATACAGGGTGTCCATTTTTTGGGTTTCCTTATCGCATAACGTTTGATTTAAGAACATGACGGAAATATTATTACATATTCGTAAAGTACAACTCAAAAAGTTATTTTTTTAATAACACAAGCAAAATTAATTATACTTCGCCAATGTATTCGGCAACGCTAGCAGGGGCGTCGCATTCTTGAAGGCTGACACGTGAGAATTTAAAATGGCGAGTGCACAAGAGAAAGCAGCAATGTGCGTATAATGGTTCTATCTAACTATCTAAATTTGTATTCATAATTCATTAATAACTTTTTGATAAATTTGATAAAATCTGAATATTAATTATTATTTTATTATAATCGTAATTTGATAAATAACGTTTTGAATTGCAACTTTACGCATATATAACTTTGTTTGTGTTATTATTTTTTTTTCTGTACTTTACTAATATGTAATAATAATTTGTTCATGTTCGTAAATCAAAATTTATAAGTTAAGGAAACTACGACGACAATTTATAGACAACTTGTATGTTGTACTTAATAAAATTTTTAGAAACTGATTATAAATCAAGTGCAAGAATTTTTTTTTTAATTGTTATTAATTCTTGCATTTTTTTAAATGTTGCAAGTTTCTTTTGTTCATACACCATAATGAGTGAAATTTAGTGAGTAAAGCTTAATAATTTAAAGCCTATTTCGTCTAATTTAAAGGACAAATTTAGTTTGTTATGGGCAGACGAAACTTTGTGAGAATAGAGATATCTTTTAAATGACATTTGTGAAAAGGCATAAAATAAAAAAATCCCTGACGGCTCGGCCTACAGGCACAAGTAGATTTCGAAGTCGCAGACCGTGGGGTGCCTGTTTGTCGGGAATTGCTACTTCGAAACCAAACTTGTTTGCAGGCGGAGCCAGCAAGGATTTTTTTTTTGCTATAAGAGTTGGTCCTATAAAAAACATGCCAATATAAAAGTTTTAGATAATATTAAGAGGATTTATAATAAATTTAAGCGGATTTGAAATCTTGGGAATTGACGAAGTTATGAATTTTTTTCTTCAAAAACCTCCCCCCCCCTTAAGGCAATTTTTAATTATATCAAAAATCTGTCATACATAAATTTTCGGCCTTTCTCCTAGAAGTAATAATAACTTCAAACGGATTCGATACGTATCATAATTACGAAATTATGGGGGGTTTTCTGTTTTCACAAAAAGTCCCCCCCCCCTATTCCCCTCCCTGGTTCGATTTTGCCCATTAACGAACTTGACAGAGATTTTATGCCCCTTGATTTTATGTATCAGTTTCGAAAAAAAGCGGGAGTTGGAACCGCCTACTTCGAAAAATAACTTGTTTGCAGGCGGAGCCGGCAGGGATTTTTTTGTTTTTTATTTTTTTTTTGCTATAACCGTTGGTCCTATAAAAAACTTGTCAATATAAAAGTTTTAGATAATATTAAGAGGATTTATAATAAATTTAAGTGGATTTGAAATCTTGGGAATTGACGAAGTTCTGATTTTTTTCTTCTAAAACCCCCCTTCCCTCCCCCCTTAAGGCAATTTTTAATTATATCAAAAATCTGTCATACATAAATTTTTGCCCCTGTTCCTAGAAGTAATAATAACTTTAAACGGATTCGATACGTATCATAATTAAGAAATTATGTTTTTTTTCTGTTTTCACAAAAAGCCCCCCCATCCCCCCCCTTGGTTCGATTTTGCCCATTAACAAACTTGACCGACATTTTATGCCCCTTGATTTTATGTATTAGTTTCGAAAAGATGCGGGAGTTGGAACCGCCTACTTCGAAAAATAACTTGTTTGCAGGCGGAGCCGGCAGGGATTTTTTTGTTTTTAATTTTTTTTTGCTATAACGATTGGTCCTATAAAAAACTTGTCAATATAAAAGTTTTAGATAATACTAAGAGGATTAATAATAAATTTACGTGGATTTGATATCTTGTGAATTGACGAAGCTATGATTTTTTTTCTTCTAAAACCCCCCTTCCCCCCCCCTTGGGGCCACTTTTAATTATATCAAAAATCTGTCATACATAAATTTTCGGCCCTTTTCCTAGAAGTAATAATAACTTTAAACGGATTCGATACGTATAAAAATAAAGAAATTATGAGGGTTTTTCTGTTTTCACAAAAAGCCCCCCCATTCCCCCCCCCCCTTGGTTCGATTTTGCCCATTAACGAATTTGACCGAGATTTTATGAACCTTGATTTTATGTATCAGTTTGGAAGAAATTTATGCAGAATTTTTCCAGTTATCGTGGTCAGAAAAAAGTGACATAGATAGATAGATAGATAGATAGATAGATATATAAAGTTTTGAACTGGGGGTGGTTTTGGGTTCTGGGAGTCATGATCGGCGTAGATCTGCAAAAATTTTTCAAAATTTCCAACTTAGGTGAGAATGTAATAGGTAGTATTTCTTACGAAATCTACCTAAAAAAAGTATCTCTTAATATAAATATTAAAAATATTGATATATAAACATTAAATAACAACAATAAGTTAAATTAAGAAATTTCTTTGAATCTCCTTAAAAAAGTAATTCTTTATTAATAATTATCAATGACTGTAAAATTTCCCCATATAATATATTTAAAAACCAAACAGTTTAAAGAAATTCTAATAACGAAAGGGGAACATTATTTAATACATAACTACTATGAATGTCTCTTGAATTGGTCTTAAAAAGTGAAATTATTTTAAGCGTAATTGTAAGTAATCTATAATAGCAAAAAAACATTATTTTTCAGAAGAGTAAAAATGGGGTAAATATTATTTTTCAGAAGAGTAAAAAAGGTGGTTACACTATTAATGGGTTCTTCATTTTCTCAATGAAAATCCTTTGATAAAACAAAGGTCAAAAACTACTTTTAACGTAATAAAGAAATTATTGTTAAATTAGCTAAAAACATTTTGTATTTGGTAGTTAATCTTTTATGAAAGTATCAAGGAAATATTTTTTCAATAAAAATCAAAAAAAAGAAAGAAATTTTATAAAATTTTCTTTCAATAGGAAAAGTATTTTGACTCATCGAAATTGAGGAAATATTACGAATTAAATTGCGAATTAATGTAATTGAGACATTTTAGGTAGATTTCGTAAGAAATACTACCTATTACATTCTCACCTAAGTTGGAAATTTTGAAAAATTTTTGCAGATCTACGCCGATCATGACTCCCAGAACCCAAAACCACCCCCAGTTCAAAAGTTTATCTATCTATCTATCTATCTATCTATCTATCTATCTATCTATCTATGTCACTTTTTTCTGACCACGATAACTGGAAAAATTCTGCATAAATTTCTTCCAAACTGATGCATAAAATCAAGGGTCATAAAATCTCGGTCAAGTTCGTTAATGGGCAAAATCGAACCAAGGGGGGGGGGGGGCTTTTTGTGAAAACAGAAAAATCCTCATAATTTCTTTATTATTATACGTATCGAATCCGTTTAAAGTTATTATTACTTCTAGGAAAAGGGCCGAAAATTTATGTATGACAGATTTTTGATATAATTAAAAATGGCCCCAAGGGGGGAAAAAGGGGGGGGGTTTAGAAGAAAAAAATTCATAGCTTCGTCAATTCACAAGATATCAAATCCGCGTAAATTTATTATTAATCCTCTTAGTATTATCTAAAACTTTTATATTGACAAGTTTTTTATAGGACCAATCGTTATAGCAAAAAAAATTTAAAAACAAAAAAATCCCTGCCGGCTCCGCCTGCAAACAAGTTATTTTTCGAAGTAGGCGGTTCCAACTCCCGCATCTTTTCGAAACTGATACATAAAATCAAGGGGCATAAAATCTCGGTCAAGTTTGTTAATGGGCAAAATCGAACCAAGGGGGGGGGGTGCTTTTTGTGAAAACAGAAAAAAAAACATAATTCCTTAATTATGATACGTATCGAATCTGTTTGAAGTTATTATTACTTCTAGGAGAAGGGCCGAAAATTTATGTATGACAGATTTTTGATATAATTTAAAATTGCCTTAAGGGGGGGGGGGGTTTAGAAGAAAAAATTCATAACTTCGTCAATTCCCAAGATTTCAAATCCGCTTAAATTTATTATAAATCCTCTTAATATTATCTAAAACTTTTATATTGACATGTTTTTTATAGGACAACTCTTATAGCAAAAAAAAAAAAAAAAAAAAAAAAAAAAATCCTTGCTGGCTCCGCCTGCAAACAAGTTTGGTTTCGAAGTAGGCGGCTCCAACTGCAGCATCATCGCAAAAAGGTCATTTCTTCCGCAATTCCCGACAAACAGGCGGCCCCACGTTCTGCGTCTTCGAAATCTACCTGTGCCTGTAGGCCGAGCCGTCAGGGATTTTTTGATTTAATAAACAAACAGTTTTGTAATAATAACAATATTGATTGGGAGGAAAATCACTTCTACATTAAAGTAAAAATATAATTAAAAAAACAATAAAAACTGCTTTATAAAATAGTGAAAGTAATTCGAGGTATCTATATTGAGAAATTATTCTAAATCAAAGTGTGAAATAACGTTTATATAAAATTATGATGTCATCATATATATATATATATATATATATATATTTATATATATATTACAATGTATATGATTAATCAGTTTATATTAATAATAACTAAATGTTATTAATAATAATAACATGTTATTACTCCCATTTACTAAATTTATTAAATAATCTGTAATATGTATAAGCCCCTTTTCATTTTTATTTCTTTTTTCCTAGCGCCAATTGATAGATGAACACCTTAGCAACGAGTTAATTCATAATTGATAAAAGTAAAAAAAAAAAGTAAAAGAGTTTATCGGTAAAAGTAATATATTTCTCTGGATTATCAATGTTTTTATCAGAAGTGTTACGAATAAACGCAAAAGCGTTATATCAAAGTTAGGGATAAGGATTTCATTTGTTTTTTATCTTGAAACAATACTTTTTTTTAAATCTTTCATTCTAATGTGCATTGTTAAATGCAGTAACAATCAGATAATAAAAAAAAGAGCATCAAAAGGAACTGCCCTTTTTAACTAATAAAT
Source organism: Maratus michaelseni (assembly GCA_963931845.1). Classification (NCBI taxonomy): domain Eukaryota; kingdom Metazoa; phylum Arthropoda; class Arachnida; order Araneae; family Salticidae; genus Maratus; species Maratus michaelseni. Next base: position 351,383,126 of record OZ007587.1, read on the forward strand.
TTTAACCTAATAAATATCTGACTATTGTAATATTTTAAGAAAAAAAAATATGGGCTGTAGTTTTTGGGAATATACAAGGACTGTAAACGTTTTTTTTCTTCCTGCTTCTGGAAAATTTTCGAAAAATAAAATATTTTTTTTTAAATAGAAAAATAACTTCTTAAGGTACAACTTAGTACATTTCTAGGAAGCCATTGTTATAAATGAGACAAAATAGTACTCTATAATTTCAAATGAATTAAATTGATGAGTAAGAATTATTACTTTTTCACAATAAAAGTTTTTTAACATAAAAATAAAACTTAAGATTGAACTTTAATTTTATTGACACACAGAATTATATTATTGTAAAAAAAAAAAAGTTTCAAGTTATTTGTTTTCTTAGACTTGAAATTTTGGGAGTTAAATATTTCTAACAAGCCTACTAAAAATATAATTGATTTCTTTAAGGTTGACCGTGTTAAAAAAGAGTAATTTACAGGAAAAATTTTGGAAGTGAAAATGCTATTTTTCATTTTAATTATAAATACAACTCTGTTAACAGCAACCCAAAACGTTTTGCGAAAACTGGTACACGAATGAATACATAAACAGTGAGATAATAGTAGATTGACAGATTAAAAAAATATATTCAAACACCACATAAATAACAAAACAAAAATCCCAGAAATTTCGATGTCTTTACCATTGGTAGGATATATAAGAACTTGTTAGTTGAGACACGGTTTTATTATATGACGATTATGATACATACAGTGTTCTTCAGAAAAAGGTATACATACACTGTTTTAACGGGTCACAACTTTCTAAATTTTTTTTAATCAAAGTATAATCAATTGAAAATAAATAAGTGGACCAAGATGAACTTTTGAAAAAAGAAAATTTATTTTAAAAAGCTATTGTAAGTATGAAAATGTAGCAGAAGTACAAAAACAATATCACAGGGAATTTCAGGCAGAACCACCTATACGACATACAATTCATCGGAAAAAAGGAAAGTTTGAAAGGAATCGATGTTCATAGACAACGTTCCGGAACCGGAACTGAGCAAGAATGCGCCAAAATGCCAAATGAAATGTTTGTTGATGTTTGTGAATCAATAGCCGACTGTTATCAGCAGTGTATTGACCAGAACGGTAATAATTTTGAACATCTGCGGTAGGAGGAAAAGTCATACATTTTATGTCGATTCTTTTGCAATTTAAATATTAATTATATGTGAATAATAACTGGCATTATAATCATTCAAAGTGTGTATACATTTTACTGCACCCTATATATATACATATCTACCCTATATATATAAAATCCTAATGAAACGAATTTGTGAAACGATTTTATGAAACGAATTTATGAAACGATTTTATGAAACGACTGATTAAACGACTGATTATGTTTCAGGGCTATTTTTAATAAAATATTAAACGCTTGATGGTGAAATTAATACCAATTGTCCATAAAAATCCGCGGATGTCAAAACTGGTAATAGAATTTTGAAATTGGAATTAGTTTTCGAGATATTAATTTTTTTCTAATTTTAATGACATTTCTCTAATGATGGCAACTATTTATTTAGTTTTTTTTGTGAGAAAAAAGGAAAAAAAAAATAAAAGGATCCCGATAGGGATTATTGATTTCTTTTTATTCGTCATTTTCAAATTGAAATTGAAATTATCTTTTATTTCAATCATAATGAAGACAAGATTGTGATTAAATTATATTTTCCTGGAAAATTTGAAACAAAATCACATTTCTATCGTCAGGATTCAATCGTCTGTCAGCATTTAATTTAATAAACTGAAAATATTTTGAATAAATTCGTCCAAATGACGTCATTTATGTAAACGCAAAAGAAAGGGGGGGAAAGGAATTAATAGTAATTATTATTTATTGATATCATTTTGTTATTTTTTTGTAAAATTTAATCAAACGAATTTTTAAAATCACTAATTCGGATATTTGAAACGAATATATAAAATAATAATTGCCCAACTGAACGGAAGCAGAATAAAATATCCTGCTTTGTTTTCTATCCTGCTTGTTTTTTTTTCCGCCAAGCTTTTTATAAAAGCGTCAAAACCCCTATAATAGAAAAGCACCAAAAGTTCATTGGGTTTGTTTTCATAACTTTTGGCAACAAATCTATGTATATTAACGAATCTATCCCTTTTTGAAGCTCGAATTACGCCAAACCTAAAAACAAAGGATCCTATACTGGAAAAGTACCCGATTTTCTTGTGGACAATATTCAAGTGACATAACATGTCGTAAAATTATCGCGGATAGCAAATTTGTTTAAATATCTCACCAATTAATGCCGAATAAATGCAGGCATGCATGCACAAAATATTTAATTAATTTTGTATGATAAATAATTATTTAAAAATTCGTATATACATATTAATTAAAATAAATAATTTACATATTTAAAATAACATGAAAATATGCATGATGGTGCACTAAAATAGAGAGAAAATTAAAACCTGTTACTGAAAATGTCTATAACATAGTACTTTTCAATACCGTGGTTCTTAATGTTATTCACAAGCAGATGGAATTTTTCTCATCTTTAAACGCAAAGGAAGAATGAAATACAGATCGTTGTTATAAAAGTCCGAGAGGTAGCCACAATTTAAACCTAACCATTTTATACAAGCTGGTTTTCAAGTTGTAATTGATTTTACTTATCAATCCCGAAAACAGTCGTCAGTTGTCGCAACAGCTGTGTTTAAGGCCATGATAATCAAAAAATGCCCCATTAAAACGTTAAAAGCATGGCAACCCAATTACAGATTTACCAATATTTTTCATATAAAGCACGCTGTCATGTTTTTAGAGGCCTCTAAGTCTGAGCGGGGGTTGGCGAGCGTAGCTCGCAGGGGGTAGGCCCCTAGTATATATATAAATAATGTCACGATTTCACTTGATTCATACTCCAGGCACGGGTTTCCATCTCAGGAAATTTTCAGTCGAGCACCGAGTCTTACTTCATGTGTATGTAAAAGAAGGCAGATAAGATGCAGTCCATTTCCTTTTTACTTTTATTCGAAAAGTCAAAGATGAATCGATTAGACTTTACTCTATTTGAATCTCACTCCATACTTGCTAATTTTAATATCGTGGCATTACTTGATGATTAAATTTTAAGTATAAGAAGACATCTTGGATCTTAAAACAGAAGACAGTTGTTTTTCGAATTTACCGGCGGCCAAGGAGAACATTCTATGATCAGGCAGGCATGTCGGGGCCGCATACACCGCCGAATCCCGGAACCTTCTGCCGCAAAACGCGGGAAAACGCCGTATATCATTTTCTGAGCGCTCCAGAATACATTTTTACTAAGAAGTCTCTCGACCAATCAACGCTCACGGCTTAATTCCTTCGGCGCGTTAATATAGAAGTAATCTTATCGTAAGCTGGAAAAAAGAAATAAAAAATAAAGAAAAGAAATTCATAGGTTGTTATTTCAAAAGAGTAAAATATTTTTAGCTGGGAGATTGGTGTTTTTTAGAAGAATTAAATTCTAGGATGCATTTTATTTAAAGAAATAAAAGTGCGTAATTTTAATAGAGCATCTATCAGCGCCATTTTTTTAAGAGAATGAATTTGGAATAAACTATATTTTGCTAGATGTAATTTTGACAATCGAAATACTGGAGCGAGAAAATAATTTAGAATAATGGGATTTACACAGAATTATAGTTTTAATGAGGTCAACGGCGAAATTTTTTTTTATTTGTTTCATATATATATATTAATTTGTTGTGTTTAATGTACCTTTCATTATCTATTGATATCTAGACATAAAAGAAATAATCAAATAATTTAATATGAAAGGAAGTCGTGAAAAGAGTTTTGTGAGAACTTTTGCAAAAATTAAAGAATTTCACTACATTTGTTAAAATTAAAGTATAAAAATTTGAAAGCTCGATATTTTGGGTCATATATTTGAAAAAAAAAATATACACGATTTATAGTTTAAAGATTGCATTTTCAAATTTTAACAATTATATTAAAAACATATTTAAAAATACATGTATATAAGTGCGAAATTCTTAAAGAGGAATTTTTTATATCCATATTATGTGCCTTTACCTTTCTTTATCTAATCGCACCTGTAAAGATTATTTTCATATCACTGATATTTACCAATATACATTAAATTTATCAATGCTTTTAAATACTAATAATTTTTAAAATGTGTTTTAGAATTAGGTTGTGCAATTTTATTATTTTGAAAAAATATTTTTTTCCGTTTCAGAAGGATTGCCGAATAAAACTTCAAAAATACCTACTTTGTAGTACGCGAATACCGAATCTCATGCATGGCCTGTACTGGTATATCCATCTTCCAGCTTATCAGTTCCAAGACATGGATATACCGGAACAGGCCATGCATGAGACTCGTTATTCGCGTACTACATACCTCCTCGAAGATATCCCCACCTTGACGTTGGTGAGGAGGCTACAAGCACAAGAGAGAGGGTGCGAGACTAAGAGGGATATCTGTAATTCGGTAAGTGGCATATTTTTTTCTATAATGAAACGTTTTAAATTTGTTTCTATAATCTTACAATATTGGATAGTATGAAATCTTTAACATTTTAAGTTTCAGTATTATGGTAATACTTGGATATTGTTGTAGATATTGTTGGACAAATATTGTTGTATTGTTTAGATATTGTTGTAGGACTGTAGGGATGGCAACACGATGTCGATATATCGAAAATATAGATATATCGTGTAAAGAAATATATTAGTTTCTGACATCGAATTTTACCTTTTGATATATATATATATATAGTATGCATACATATATATATATATATATATATATATGCATATCGGTGTTTTATATTTGATAGATCGATGTTTCTTAGAAATTGATATTTTGCATGTGAAAATCAATTGTAAGTATTTTTCTCTTACATCTCTCACATTAAAAGAGCTCCATCAAATTTTTAATGATTTTTAAATAAACACTCATTAGAAGTTTGAGAAAACTTGAAACATATTTACCCAAACTTTTATTCTTTAGTAAGACAACGTGCTGTTAAAAAAGTACTTTAGATGCTGTTGCATCTTCTGTCTCAACTGTAATTTAGAAATACAATTATAGAAAAAATAATCCTCTGAGTGGTAGCTGTTATGAAAGTTACTAATTTTAAATGGATTTTCTCAAAAATATTGCAGAAAATTGCATCCAATTTATAAACGGTAATGTTAAAAATGTGTGTGTAAATTATTTAAAAAAACATTTTTAAACAAAACATTACTTAACATAAGCAGAAATAAATCATTCTATGTATTAAAACATTACATCCCAATACAAATACACCACTATGTCGATATATTCTGTCCGATAATTTTTGGCCATTGATATCTTTAAGACGATACATCGAAGAATCGATGGTATCGATATTTTTATACCACAGTAGTGCTGCACGTGCATGGCCCTGTAAACATTGTTTAAATCTCTTTCGAGCATGGTTCTTTAACATCTTGTAATCGTCTTAAAAGGTTCGTTCGTCTTACAATAGAGGAAATAAATCATTTTTGTTCAGCTAGTTAAATTAAATACAAAATTGTACCTTTTTGTGAAGCTGAGAAAGTTGCATTAATTAAATAAACTAGCTAATTAATATAGCTAATTATTTACATGAAATATTTAACGTCTAATTTGAGTTAGTGAAATAAATTCACTTATTAAAGCAGAACATCGCACCTTACAATACTCGTCCTACAAGAAATTAAAATTTTGGTAGTTAAAGACAGTTCTTAAAATTAGAATTGAAATCTTTTTTTAGTATACGCTTTCATTAATCTGTATGCTTTGTGTTTTATTCACAAAGCTTGATATTTTTAAACTGTGAGAAATTGTATCTTGCGTGAAAGTTTTATTTCTTCGCTTGCTCAATGAAGTAAACTTAATTTTATCCAATGATAACTATTAAAAGACAAGTGCTTCAGAGGTGAGGGGGTTAGAATGACAGTGGAGTAAGTCAAAAATTTGAAAAATCTAGATAACCCTATTTTCACTGAACGTATATTAATTTCTGTTTAGTTCAACAGTCAAATAAGTCATAGTTCAATTAGGAAGTCGATAGAGGACAAAACAAGTTGGACCACTTAATGCAACGACAATACGACAAGTTTCACAAAACCCCTCATTTCTCAAATTACTAAATATTGACTTACTCCACTGTCATTCTAACCACTTTGTATTACGACTGTTGAAGAACCAAGTTTCGGTTTTGCAGAGAAGTATTCAGTGCTTGAGGTATGTGGAAAAATACTGTACAGTCCTGGAAAGAATTTGATTACCACCTATTATTTGTATGGCAAATAGTCGTGTAAAAAGATATAGATATCGATGGAATTGGATTAATGACTATTTACATGGTGACAAATAATAAGCGGCTCAATTTGCAAATTCAATAATTTATCCACTACAATAAATATGAAGATGAAAAAAAGTGACATTTATACCTGGCAGCTCTTAAATTTCGTATGCTGTAATTTTAAAAACGGTTCAAATTTTCGTCAATAGAGGGCACTGTACCATCTCAAATAAGGCACAAACTAACATGTAAAATTGCATTAAAAATCTCTTAAGTTTTATTCTTTACTCTATTTAGCGATAGAAACCCGAAAAAAGGCTTGAATTTTGAAATTTATTTGAGTATGTTTAATGAATCAGACGCTGCAGCCTCATCTATTGACGAAAATTCGAACTGTTTTTTAAATTACAGCATATAAAATATAAGAGGTACCAGATATAAATGTCACTTATTTCATCTTCGTATTTGTTATAGTTAATCACTTATTGAATTTTCAAATTGAGCTTTTTTTTTCTTGTCACTCTGTATTAACTTTATACATAAGTTATATGTCGGGGTCGTCCACATACTTAAAATTATACTAACGTTTATGTTTTAAATGGTATCGACTTTTGAAACTTTATTTGAGTTTCTTGGTTGAAATCAGCTCAGAAATGTATACAATTTATGCATTTTTTCTTAAGAGTGTTCACAAAGAAATATTTTTCCGTACGAAATTTTCTGACACATTAACGAACTCATTTTTAAACATAAAAGCACTTCACTTGCATTAATGAGCAGGGCTTGACAAATGCAATCGCCAGGACGCCACTGACAACCAAGTTTTTTTTTATTTCGCGACCAAATTATTTAATCTGGTGGGGTTATTATTTGTCTGAGAATAACTTTTTTTTGTTTCTGTACAAAAATTGGACTAAGAATTGAGCACGAACGACATTTTTTCTCTCCCCCGTATTAGTGCGCCAGTGATATTCCATATAAACAGTGATATTCCATTTTTCTCGTATTTTAAACAGAAGAACCAAGTTTAAAAGCCATTTTCCATCTCATGCACAGAAAACGCCATTCTTTTCCGCTCTAGCCAGCTAGCATGTCATGTAATTAGAATGTGTGTGTGTGGGGGGGGGGTCAATAAAACAGTAAGAAATAGTGTTAATCTAGCATTTGTGGCACCTAAAATTGTATATAATGCAAAAAAATGCATATAATCAGATATAGATTTTTTTTGTAGCACTACCTGGACATTTGAAGTATTCGGCAATAAGCATTTCCGAACATACCGTTAATTCAGCCTGTTCAATATTTCTTCTTCTTTTCCTGATGGTACATATAATTTTGATAATTTTCTACACGAAACTTGGTTTATATAAAGTTTAAGTACGGTTCTAAGCTCTGTAACTATTAATTCTAAACTATGCTTGTTATTATTATTTTCTCAATTCATTCCTAAAAAACTTTTGTGCTTTTTGAAAATCAATAACGGCGCAGAGGAGCGGGGGCGGTCAGGTAAATATTTTTACTGGCGACTAGAACTTTTTGCTGGCTACCAGATTTTATCAAATTTGTAACGCCCTGTTCATGAGTAATGAAATAATTTCGAATCGGACGGTTTTTATTTTGATTTTTCGATAAATGAATTACATTTTGAGTTATTAACAATTTTTGTCTCATAATGATTTTTATCGGGTTGTCGCATCCAGAATTCGGGCCAAAACACCAACCTTGAAACAAGTTTCGGAAAAATTCTTTGGATTTATAAGAAACTGAAAAAAACTGTTCAGTTTTGTAGTTTCTGAATAAAAGAATCTGAAAATCTCAAGTGGTAACGAACAAAAGTAAATTTTGGAATGTATCAGAAATTAGTCATTTTGGATTTGAGAACAAACAACCTTAAATCTTTACAGATTTATAAAAAATGTATCCGTAAATTTGGAAAAATAAAATGAAATCGTACAAGACCATTCAATTAGCAACCTAAAAAAAATTCTGAAAGATTTAAATCTAAAATGAAATAAATTTATTTCAAAGAAATTCATATAAATTTTCTGATTTTTTTTCTAAGACTTTCTTCTGAAAGATTTAAATCTAAAATGAACTAAATTTATTTCAAAGAAATTCATATAAATTTTCTGATTTTTTTTCTAAGACTTTCTTCTGAAAGATTTAAATCTAAAATGAAATAAATTTATTTCAAAGAAATTCATATAAATTTTCTGATTTTTTTTCTAAGACTTTCTTCTGAAAGATTTAAATCTAAAATGAAATAAATTTATTTCAAAGAAATTCATATAAATTTTCTGATTTTTTTTCTAAGACTTTCTTCTAAAAGATTTAAATCTAAAATGAAATAAATTTATTTCAAAGAAATTCATATAAATTTTCTGATTTTTTTTCTAAGACTTTCTTTGTTGTGGATTCAAATTATGAAAGGAAACCATATCCTTAAACCATCAAAAGTAAAATATCTCTACGTAATTACATGGTATTGTAAATGTATACAGGGTGATTCGCTCGAAAACTAATTATAGGAATGAACTGTAAATACATACAGCCATGTTTTGGCTATGTTTATTCTTTTTATGTAAATATCAATGTAAGTCATAATTCATAATTTTAATAAAATATGAATTTGTGAATAATTTTCATAATTAAAAAATGGTTTTTGCATAAAAAATACCTCAATTATGTTTGGGTCCTTTCATTGTATCTCAGGAAAAAGAATAATTTTAATCGGATAATTTCTGAGAACGATATAAATTGAAGGTAGATTTAACATTAGAATCCGCAAATTAAGACCTATTTTAATTCTGTAAACATTTTTATAATGCACAAAATATATGCTTTTTTCGGGTTTTATTCTATACAAGAACTCAAATAAAGTGTTGAAATTGTGTATCTTTTGAAAAATAAAGTTGATGAAATGTTTAATATATAGATGATCCCCGAATCATAAGTTAGGTATAAGATATATTCGTAAATATTGTTCCCAGTCGATTGGTACCTAAACGTATTTTTATATGATTGTTACTGAATTAGTGGGGAGTGGTCATTTTTTTGCATGACTGTGCATGCAAGCACACAAATGTCCCCCGAAACAGCCTTTTTTTGTTGTAAGTTTTCTTATTTTTTATTTTTTTAATCATTAGTTTTTATTAAGTTGTATATCGCTTCCTCTTAATGCATGATAATGCGCGTCCTCATCGTGCTGCACTAGTAACTGATTATCTTGAGGGCGAAGGAATCCAGCAAATGGAGTGGATTGCATATTCGCCAAATTTAAATCCGACAGAACATGTGTGGGACGCACTAGGACACCGACTTGAATCTCGGTAACCCCACCTAACACTCTCCAGGATCTTCAAAGCGCTATTCATCTTGAATACACTTTGTTAACGCGAGCACTTCCGTATAATCTAATCCACAGTATGGAAAATCACTTTAAAGCTTGCATTTCGGTCTGGGGTGACCACATACCTTATTGATTTTCTTGTGTGTCTCTAAAATGTTGCAACAGTACAATTGCCTTATTCCCTCTCATATCATACATTCCTATGTTTTTATGTATATTTATGTTTTTGGAGAAATAAGCAGTTCTACATTTTGAATATATATCAGGCATGACAAAATAAAGATTTTGTGCAAGTTTCTTGTTTCTATCTACAAAATTATTCAAGTTCGATGAGTTTTTATAGTTGTTACTTTATTTTTTCTCGCCAGTGTATATTTTATCTAATGTGAACTAGATTTTCTACCTAACATGTATGAGTTTCAAGTATAAATTCAAAAACATCCGTGACGGGTTAAGACAACGCCCCTAGATAAGAAAACCGTGACACGCGTCACGAAAACGTCATACCAAGCAGGCAAAACAAAGAAAAAATTTCGAACAACTTGCATGTTTCGATTTCGATGGCTCGTGGAATTATTAACTATTAGTCGTAAACAATAATTATTATTTCTATGAGCCAATGAAATCGAAATATGCAAGTTGTTCAAATTTTTTTCTTTGTTTTGCCTGCTTGGTATGACGGTTTCGTGACGCGTGTCACGGCTTTCTTAGCTAGGGGGTGTTGGTTAAGAGGGCCTCAGAAATATTAAAAAATTAGATTGTGGAGGATTCCATGGAGATACAAACAGTGACTAGAGCAATTAAAATTCAGTATTCCGGGGTCAACTCAGCTTTTATTTGGTATTACTGAATGGTTTCTTTAGTAACCCCACTCGTTATAAAATCAAACAGCATAGCTCCAGTATCGTGGTAAGTTACACTGAATTTTCGTAAAGTTTTTGCTGGACCAATTTTTTTGTCAGTATTTTCTAATAGTGTAAGAACTTTTAAAATATGTATCATTGTAAAATAAAAGCAGAATATATTCTAGAATATTGCGTATACAGTTTTGAAATGTATATTGCACACATATATATATATATATACTAATATGTATATGTACGAACGCTACACCTACGCTTTAAAAGAAGTATTTTATATTTTAACCATTTCGATCGCTATGCACACTTAAAAAGCCTGTTTTTTTCTTATTTTTTAGCACTAAAGAAAAGCTTCCATGCAGAAGAAGGTATCGGACAGCCACAGAATTTTCAGGGACCTTTGACGATTTCTTTCGTAAACATGACAAATTCAGCAGAAACATTGCTCTGAAAGAAGAAACAGATCTGCTTCTTATAAGGTCCATTCAATGCCAAGGCTCTGGGGCGACTTCAAACGCCGTTGATTGGTCCTCGAAGAATTCAGCACAATTAAACAATAGCACAATCGAGGGAAGTCGCCGCGTGTAATTGAACAAAATGTGTCAAATAAATTTGCAAAGGGCAAAACTCGTTTATTAGCTTTATTTTCTTATTTGTTTGTTTAATTGATTATATGATTCTAAAATTCCCGATTTTGTGGTGGAAATACTGGTGGTACATACAATATACGTGTAAATAAGATCTTCTTGCATTTCGTGGACAAAATGACAGATAAATGAATTTACAAGTCGTATTCGAAATGAATAAATCAGTCTTTATATGAGGGGGTTAGAATGACAGTGGAGTAAGTCAATATTTAGTAATTTGAGAAAAGAAGGGTTTTGTGAAACTTGTCGTATTGCCGTTGGATTAAGTGGTTCTACTTGTTTTGCCCTCTAGCGACTCCCTAAGTGAACTATGACGTATTTTTATGTCACACTGAACAGAAATTAATATACGTTCAGTGAAAATATGGTTATTTAGATTTTTAAAAACTTTGACTTATTCCACTGTTATTCTAACCACCTCATGTATAAAACAAATTATTTTAGGAATACAAAATTTAATAGTTAAGCACATATTTAAAGAATATTTATATAAAGAGAATATATCTGAGAATTAACATTTTAAAAATTCTCAAATAGTATAATATTTTAGAAGATAAAACACTTTAAAATAAATTATCGTTACAATTTACAGATTTGAAGAAAAAGTTTTAAAGTGCAATATTATAAGTATACATAACTTTTTCATATTTACATAGGTTAGGAAGCATCTAAAGTAAATAATAACTTTAAAACTGGAATGGATATAGTATGTAAGTTTTCAGTTAACATTTTATTCTAATAATATATGTTATATTCAATTTACGTTTCATTAAAGACCAACAGCGATGGAGATTTATTTAATTAAGAATGACATTGCGACATGATTCTGAATTTTAGTTGCATTAAATGTTGGAAAGAACATATTTTCGTTTATGAATGATTTATTGCAAAAAAAAAAAACCCCGAAGATATTAATTGGTCAAAAATCATCCCGCTACATATTATTTTGACAACATTTATAGAAGTAGTTGAATAAGCGAAAAATATGAATAATTTCCTATAATAAATAATAGCTTCTATGATTACAAATAAATTATACCTCACAGCTAAATATTTGATCTTACATGTAAAAATTATTTTTATTGAAATAAAAATTTTAAATTATAAAATGTATAAAATTTCCAATTTTTAAATAAAAAAACTTTTTCACTTTTTAACGTATAGTTTTAAAATTTATTGCATTTCATATTGCAACATTTTTTAAAAATTTGTTTTTACGATGTTCAGAAATGAAATTATTTGATTTTTACAGGTAAAATTTGCGTTCAAAGTAATATAATTTACCTTTTCAAAAAAAAAAAAAAGTTGATACAAATTTTCAGATATTTCACAATCTTAATTTTTATGATTTCAAATATTGTATATTGTATAAAAACAGTATTAAACGAAAACAATTCTTAAAATTTTAGTATTCTTACGTATCGAAGGAAGTCATAGCCTTAAACATTTCACCTAGTGTTGATTATTTTTTTAAAAGTTTTCAGAATCAGTGTTCTAAAAAAATATTTAAAAAATAATATATTTAAAAAACTATTCGTTATTATTTCATTTTATTATGGTGTTCGTGTTTGTATTAAATTCTTTTGCCGCATTAATTCAGAAAGAATATCGGCTCATTGAGACAAATAAGTGAGATAGTATATTAGATTTGTGATATTCCAATACTATTTAAAAATAAATAAAATACATTTGTGAACGAATTTGAGAATGTAGCTATTACTCACTGTTTATAACAGGGATGTTTTTGACAAAAATTATAACGTACACATTAACGCAAAAATATTTTTTTAAGCAACATTCGAACTAAATAACTTATGAACGAAGCAATTTTTAGTTAATTTCATTACTCTCCCATTAATTCAAAAAATAAGCCCGATGTGTATCAGAATAGAGTTTGTTATTTACTTATAGAAAACAGATTTTGTTGATTTTTAGTGATAGTTTTTAGGACAATATGAATAAAATGCAAAATATGCAAATCCGAAAAGTATCGAGGTGAAAATATACCAAAATTTTCTGGAATCGCTTTCCACCGAACGGCTGCAAAAGGTAGCTTTTTGTAATGGAAGCTACCTAAAAGCTACCTATTGCAGCCATTCAGAGGAAAGCAATTCCAAATCATTTTGGTATATTTTCACCGATCATGACCCACAGACCCCCAAACCACCCTCTGTTTAAATGTTGATTTATGTATATATATATCTGACATTTGTCATGCTGTAACTCTCTTATTTACCAACCGCCTTGGATGTAACTAAGTATATGTATAGGACTTACCAAGGTCTCGACTGAGTTCGTTGGCCAGCTTCATGTGCCATCTTGTTTCAAAATGGCGGCCAGTTAATTTAAATTTTTTTAACTCAAAAAGATGTATAAAAAATATAAATTGAAATATTTGTTTCCGTTAAGTGTTAGATCGAGATACAATGAATCAAGAACTTTTTTTGTTTTGGCTTTATCTTAAAAAAAAGGCTGAGAAATGGCAGTTTGAAATTCTAGCGAGACTAACATTTTGAAACAGTCTGATTTTTGTTATGCTGTAACTCTCATGCTGAAATTAGAATTCAAACTCAGTATTAATGAAAACTGGGATTGAATCTTCTATAATCGGGTTCCAAGCATTTTAGCTTCGGGAATTTCAGTAAAATGAGTTGAATTTTTTAAAATATGGACTATGAAAGCTACCTTTTCCTCCCGGTACAGGCCGAAAGGACTTTTTTTTTGTTCACATAAAAAACGACAGCAGGATATAATCAAAATTATTTTCTCATTTAATATACATATATATATATATATATATATATATATATATATATATATATATATTAAGGAAAGGTAATTTCAAATTTTTAGACTTGTTATCACTAGCTTCCGCTTTAATATGAAAGGAATAAAAAGTAATTTCGCAAAAATGTTTGATTAAATTGCATATATTTTAAGCTTCAAAATTGAAGGCTTTCTGTTAGCAAATTTAAATGATGCCAGAAATGGCTGCTTAAAATATCCAAACCCCTTAAGCACTTGGGCTTCGAAAAAGCCTCTTTTATCTTCCACCTATGTTGGATGAATTTCCAGTTTATGATTATGGGACATATTTAAACCAGATGCGTCAGCATTTTGAAAAACTTTCGCATTTAGTTTTTATCTAGATAAAAATAAAAGCACTATTCGTGATTTTCCCCGTTCTAACAGCACATTAGGTTGTAAATTACTTAATTCTGCGACAGATCTCAACGCGTTTTAAAAAGCAGCATGTTATAAATTACGGCATAAAAATGATAATAATACGCTTGGGACTATCAATGTATACACGATTTCTTTCTTAATTTCATACTCAGAATACAGATTTCGAATAACATATTTTTGGTCTCATATTGGTTAATCTTATGTTACAGATTATACTTTAGAAATTCCTTAAAAGTGCATTGTTGTTATTTTTTATACTCCTTAGCGTTCTGGTCAATGATAATGGTACGCTTAGGACGATCAATGTATACACGATTTCTTTCTTAATTTCTCACTTAGGATACATATTTTAAATAACGTATTTTTGGTCTCATATTGGCTAATCTTATATTACAGATTATATTTTAGAAATCCCCTAAAAGTGCATTGTTGTTACTTTTTATACTCTTTAACGTTCTGGTTAATCATAATAATACGCTTGAGACTATCAACGTATACGCGATTTCTTTCTTAATTTCATAGTTAGAATACAGATTTTAAATAACGTATTTTTAGTCTTTGTTGTCATTTTTAATACTACTTATACTATGCAAAGTTTTACTTTACCTATAACTTTATATATTATCTAAGATGGATTAAAAATTTGTAAATGGCAATATTAAGAGAAACAAGTTGAAAAACTTTCTTATTGGAAATTTGTTTTATGCATTAGACTGTCTAAAACTATTAAATAT
This sequence comes from Maratus michaelseni, assembly GCA_963931845.1. NCBI lineage: Eukaryota > Metazoa > Arthropoda > Arachnida > Araneae > Salticidae > Maratus > Maratus michaelseni. The sequence goes on from OZ007587.1 coordinate 351,398,243, forward strand.
ATTTTAATTTTTGTTTTAAAGATATATTTTGCCCATCTGATGTTGAGCAGATGAGAAAGATTTTGTTTCAATTCCTATTCTTCAAAGAAGGCATATATAATATCTTTTAAAGAATGATCGTCTTATTTCCATAAACTTTTATCCTATTTACTGATTTATATCACAAGTTTATATTCATTATGAAACTCTAGGTTAATTTATAATTATGAATTCTGGTCTTTGATTGATGGTAAATTGATGGTAAATTTGATTGATGGTAAATTTGATTGATGGTAAATTGTTAGGGAATTTTACACCGTCTGTAGTTGAGTGAGCTATATAATAATACGGAGAATTCACTGAACCATCACTTTTATCTGCGAACGCGTCACTATTTTGATGTGTGCAAGAAACGAAGTCTACATTAAAAAAAATATTAAATACATTAGAACATTTTCGTATAATTTTAATCCATTTTGGTTATTTCCACACGTTTTTCACATTGTTTACAAAGAACACTATAAACATTTTCACGTTTCCTGTTAAGCTTACATCATAGTTTATTTTTAACTTTCTGTACGTTGTTATATGTAAAGTTTTGAGACGAAATCCCCTACAAGTTGTAATTAATTCAGCAAATTATACAGTACAAATTATAGCATTATAGACAAATTTTGTAAAGAAAATCAAACTTAGAAACGTTTAACCAATATAACCAATCGGAAGAAACCAATCGGTGTCTGCCATATTTCGTCTCCGAATTGTACGACATTTTGTATTCATGGGCGGGCCTCTGGATTCCATATAACAGAATTGAGCAGAATAGCGCCTCGTTCTGTTATGAAGCTGAATGCAGTAGTTAGACAATATCCTATGCAACCCCACCCATTAAACGTTAAGAGAAACTGTGTAGTATGGTATATTTTTCATAATATACATTAGTATTTAGTTGATAATTCTGTAAATCGTACCCTTGCATTTGCAACAAGGCTTGAACATTAAATTGCATGCTTTCAAATTTTGAGCAGATTGCAACAGCACTTGAGATACCCCAGTATTTTTATGATAATCCGCAAAATAAGATCTACTTTCTACGTTAAATGCCCATGCTACTTTGTCAAGAAATTTCTCTTTATATTAGAAAAAAATGTCATCTTTATAAGTGGGAAGAAGCGATGGAAATGTAGTGAAGCAATTAAGTAGATAAGATTTGTTAAACAGCCAGAAACATCGACATATCCTAATCCTGTAAAGGAAATGCCTTGGCTAGAGTTAACTAAGTTCAAGAAATTTTGTGCATATGTCTAAGAGGCAAAATATTTTGAGTGGAAATATATTCTATAATACTTAATTCATTATTTTGTGATATTTGAATTTAACAACCGGATTTCTGTAGATCCAAACTGATCTAAGCTAGTATTAAATTCTTAAACACGCCATTTACGTTCCGCTATCATATAATTGAACTAATCATGAAAGCTTGGAAAAAGAAATCAATGTTAGAAGAATAAGTCAAATAATTGTAAAACGTCAATGAATTTTTTTCAAAAGAAACATTGTGATTTTTATGTATTTACTTCCCGTTTAAATGCATAAATTTCTAACCCATTTAGATGTACATTTCTAATCTATATTATTTAAAATAAGAATATCTTAAAATATATCGAAAATGTTTTCTTCAAATAAATTTATTCCAGTATATCTTAGACATCATATTTGTCAAAAGAAAATGTATGTTCTTAAAAAATTGGACTTGAAAGCGATAATAAAAATGATTTCTGACAATATGATTAATATATAAATATAATTCTATTTTCATTCACTAAGAATTTAAATAAAATGTAAATTTTGAAACTTTTCTTTTCTGAATTAGCGTTCTAATCCTCAATTTTATCTGACTGACGCATGCAAAATAAGAAAGAGGGTATAATCTATTTTATGTTCTTAAATTTTCAAAAAGAAAAAAAGGGGAAGGGGTTATTTTTCCCGAATTTTTCAGTTTACTCGTAAAAGAGTGACATTTCCTTTTAAATACGATGCTTCGTACTTCCACACAAGCTAAAAAATGTTACTTATCTTAAAAAAGAATTTAGTGTGTTTTTGAAAAATTCAGATAAAAAAGAGATGTTATAAAAGTATTCGATGCGTGACATTATAAATTGAATTGGAGCAATCCGAAAAGAATCCTGTGAAAATAATGAAATATTTAGGTTCTATGCCATGTTCATTAATACATACCACAAACAAAATGCTTGTTTATCTTATTCATTGTGAAGTAAAGTAGTTAATGACCCACTATTTGAAAAGTAGTATAGTAAAGTTTATTTACAAGAAAGTGTTATACAGACTATTTTGTATGTTGTTATCTTATAAAACACCAAGCAAAAATTGAAGCTCTTATGATAATAATAATGTTAAGAAAATTAATAATCCAATATAAAAATCTAAAATTACTGAAAATGTAATAAAAAGAAACCTTTTCTTGAATTACATTATCCCAGCTTTTCTTACCTGTCACTATAGACAAATTAAACTACTTTTTTATCATTCCTGATATGCCTGAGTGACAAATATGGTCTAGTTGAAAAATATAACACCATAACATAAATATATATGGGATAACATATGTTTGTTAGTTTGTATTTGAAGTAGTATTTCAATTTAACAGCCGAATTATATTCATCCATATTGACACAAACCGGATTTAAATTTTTGCCAAGCTATTCACGTTTTCATTACCTAATAATTGATAAAATAACGAAAGAAATCGATATAAAAACTAGGCTGCGCCGCTAGACGCCCACGGGGGCGCCCGGCACGCGTCCGATCGTCGTTCCTAAGTCTTAAAAGACTTTTATTGCGCCAGCAACTTTGTCTCGCTACGGCGCTGCAACCGGCACAGGGCCGCTCCCCACTGTGAACCCCCAAGCCAATTTACCAAGTGCCGACGACATAGGTCGTTACGACAGCAACCCCACTCTGGGCAAACTTTCTCATGGGACAGACACCTGATGAACCGCCGAAAACACCCAGTGACTTCGTCGCCGAAACTCCAGAAGGAGATTCGGGTTCTAGGTCGTGAACCAGGCTTCACGACGGCTCTTGCTTTCCCACGGCGTCCGAACGTTGACATGCATGGAAGGAAAGCAATCGATATAAGTAGAAAATTTCAATTGCTGGTAAAGTTTAATCTAAGTGACATCTAAACAAATACTTTGATTATTATAAATTTACTTCACACTTAAATGAATATTTGTACACCAAACAATGCTTGTAAATAGATTTTGAAGTTCGTTAATAATTTAAAATTGAAATATCCTTAAATATTTCTAAATGTATGTATTTAGAATAAATTTATTCTAATATATGTTTCATTTAACATTATCTAAACGACACCTTTTAAAAATGAAATTAGTATAACTTTCAATGATAAAAAAAAAGAGTATGACATCGTTTATGACAAGATAATTATCTACATGAAATCTTACTTTCATCGAAAAAAGATTTAAACAAAATGTAAATTTTGAAACTTGTCTTTCCTGCATCAGCGTTCTAATCCCCAATTTTATTTACCTGACTGACATGGGAATAATAAGAAAGAACGCATAACTTAGTTTATGTTCTTAGATTGAAAAATTGGATTTTTCTTTTCCCCAGATTTTGTCAGTTTGTACTGGAAAGAGTGACATTTTTTTCTAAGTGCGACACTTAGTTCTTGAACATAAGTTAAAACATATGTTAATCTTGTCTTTGAAAGGAACTTAATATATTTTTGAAGAAATCGAATACATTAGAAATGTGCTCTAAAAATATTCGATGCGTGACCGTTCAAATTGAATTTGTCGTAATCGAGAAAAACACAGAATGCAATATTTATATTCTATGCCAAGTTCATTATTTTATACTACAAATAAAATGCGTGTTTAGAATGTTCATTATGAAGTAAACTAGAAAATGTCTTAAATGTTGGAAAGTTGAAAATATTTGTATATGAAAAATGTTACACATTCTTTTCTGGATGTAGTTACTCAAAATCTCTTATATCAAAGGAATAATTGTACACCAGACAACCCTTGTATATAGATTTTTAAATTCTTTAATAATTGAAAATTAGATAATCCTAAAATATAACTAAATGTATCTATTTAGAATAAATATATTCAATTATATGTTTCATATAGTATTATCTAAGCGACCCTTTTTTGAATAAAAATAGTATAGCTTATATTGATTAAAAAAATAATATGACAATGTTTATGACTAGATGATTATCTAAATGTAATCCTATTTTCATCCAGACAAGCTTTAAATAAAATGAAAATTTTGAAACTTTTCTTTTCTGCATCAGCTTTATAATCCCTAATTTTATCTGAGTGACATCGGAAAAATAAGAAAGACCACATAATTTAGTTTATGTTCTTAGAGTGAAAAATTGGATTTTTTTTCTCCGGATTTTGGCAGTTTGTACTGGAAAGAGTGACATTTATTTCTAAGTGTGACACTTAGTTCTTCAACATAAGTTAAAACAAATGTAAATCATGTCTTTGAAAGGAATTTAATATATTCTCGAAGGAATCGAATACATTAGAAAGATGCTCTAAAAAATATTCGATGCGTGACTGTTTAAATTGAATTTGTCGTAATCTAGTAAAAAATAATGCAACATTTATATTCTATGCCAAGTTCATCTCTTATATCAAAAGAAGAGTGAAACATCTTACAATAATAGTAATTATTATTATTGACATTTATGAAAAAATAATTTTTTTAACACGAATGGAAAATATTTACTTTGAATTTACATTATTTCATTATTCCTTATACATCAAAGTTGAAAAATATAAATATCTATTTATCATATGTGATATGCCTGAGTAGCGAAAACGTTTTAATTGGAAATATGTTCAATGATATCTAGTTCGTTATATTTTAATATTTGAATTAAACAGCAGAAAATGTCTCCTCTAAACTGACTCAGGGCAGGATTAGGTTTTCAAACAAGTCATTTATGTACCACTATTAATGTAATACTGAAAGCATCTATAAAGCAAGCAATATAAATAATACATTTCAAATACTTGCAAATTATCAAAACAACAACAACAACAACAACAACAACAACAACAACAACAACAACAAAACAATAAAACATTGTGACTTTTATATGTTTGCTAAATATATGTTTCACTAAAATATGAGTTGCAAATTTACAACTGAGTAAAATGTGTTCAGACCGGGATTTGAACCATGGATCTTTGGCTTAAGCTGCCAAGTCTCTGCCATCTGAGCTATCCTGGACCAATCTGGTGGGTAACACTGACCCAGTAAACCTATTGATAAAAAGGAACTGATGTGTTACACTCACGCATCGATATTTGGTGACTTTTTATTTGGCACGATTTCCAAGCGCGCGCATTTTAACGCAATTATTTTAATTGGTAAATAAATCATATGAGTTGTAATTTTCCAATTGATTGAAAAAGTGGTCAGGCCAGGATTGGAACCAGGGAACTTTGGCTAAAGTCTCATGCCAACTGAAGAAATCTGGTGGGCCCAATTTACCCAGTCATTTAATCACTCCTGAAAAAAAAATCATCAATTCAATGCCAAGTTAATTGCTTTATGCCACAAATGAAATGTTTGTACTAAAAATGTTTATACTTAATTAACAAATGTATAAATAGATTTTTCACTCATTTCCAGATATGCTAAAATTATAAAAAATATGCAAAAATGTGTGTTTCCGATGACAATAAAATATATTAATATTTTTAGAACTTTATTATAAATTAACTTAAATTTAATCCATGTTTTCGTTAGCCCTCCACCGGAAGTAAATCGTCAAATATTATTTATAGTTACAATTGTATACGAGCTACTACAACAATGGATTAAATTATGCGCCAAACTACGCTCGCCAACATAAGCCAAATGGCTGTGTAACTGTAACAAAAAAATATTTTAAACCTAAAAGTAGAAAATAAAATATAAATTTAAATAATAATAAAAATGATGATAATGCACTTACATTATTTGTAATGAAGATTATAATATATAAATACACTGCTATGAAATAATAGTTTAATATTAATTAAATTGTAATAACACGTTGAATAAAATAATCCGTAGAAATCTCTATAAATAGTTCAGTTAATGCTTCGTTTTTTTTTGTTGCCATATCTTAAGAAAGAAACAATGAAATAATTATATATATTTTAATAAATTTACTAGTTCACGCTTTTTATCAAGCGTAATAAAAATACGGATAATTTTCACTAATCGGGTTTGGTGCCCATGTCAATTTAACATATTGAAACGGAAAGGTTTAGGAAAAATCATGAATTTTAGTCATGAAATTAGGGGTGATTTTTAAGATACACATAAAATAATTATAAAATAATATATTTTAAACTACTCAGATGTGCCAATCCCAAAACTTTATCCTTTCTCATACATGTTAATACTTCAAAATTGCTATTACACCGCCAATAAAATGAATATTTTTTGACGTCAGCTGCTTGCGAATTGCCGCGTTACCTGAATGCGAAGCACCCTTCGGCGCACGACCAGCTGATGTATAGCACAACTATCAAAATTGATAAAATCGCAGAAATAACTCTATTACACCGCACCTCTTTCGGCGGAAAAGTCCCAAAATCAACTGGGACCTGCTGACCATAGCCTAAATATATAAGGTGGGTGTCCCTGACCCTGATATGGTCATTCTAAAGTTTAAGAATTTCCCGGCTGTCATTTTGGAAAAAAAAAAACTGTTTTATTTATTTTGACGTTCTCAGATTAATGGACTTCCCTAAAAAATATTGCATTCCCTATGAAAAGAGTTTTACTAGTCCAAAAACACGGAATGCTAAAAAAATCTATCCAGTAGCCATATAAGGAACATGTGTACATGATATGGCCACCGCTATTCCATGTTTCACAAATCGTGATTTTGTTTTATTTAAAAATGCTTTCCCTTTAAATAAAAAAAAGGATGTAAAAATATTTAAACATGATACTGAATAAATCCCTTTGTTATTCAAAAGTGGATTTGATGCAGGTTGTTTCATCCAAATTGAAGTTGTTAACAAAATTGACATTACAATTTAAGTTTTTATTTAGAAAAAAAAACTGCAATCCTTTCAGAGTTTAACAAATTTGTTAAAACAAATTACTTATCGCAATTTGAACAAACATAAACGTCCTTATCCTACACTGTAAAAAATGACAAATGTTTCTTAATCTGCGAAAATATAATATAATCACGAATAAATTTATAATATAAACTCATCCTTGTTTACCATGATTCTGAAAAGTGTTTCTTTATCTTTAGAAACCTCAGAAATCAATGGCATTTCGAGATTAAAAGAATCATTTATAAAAACAAATTTTCTCTTGCTGCCCGTAATTTTCAAAACGTTTACGAGTAGCTTTTAAACTGTATTGATCAGTTTTCTAAGCCCGGAATATAGTTTTTTCTGATGCTATCAATTATCAAGTAAACATTTTCATGTTCAACAAATATGTTTAACATACAAAAATGTAAAATTAACAGCGTTAACATTAACATTAAAATTAAGATTATTTCTTTACTCTTTCATGTATAAATTAACTTATGCAGCTGAAAACGTTAACTTGCGAATGGAAGACATAAAAAAAACAGGTATTCCAGGCTGATGAAACTGATTAATACATTATAAAAAACTATTGGGAAACGTTTCTGAAAAATACGGGCAGCAAAAAATACTTTGCTTTTATAAATAATTCTTTAAATTTTGGAAATGTATTGGTTTTTGGGTATTCAAAGACAATGGAACACGCTTTTCGTAATTTCAGATAACTCAGAAGATTATATTACATTTTCTTTCGTAGTTATAGTCTATTTTAATAAAATAGGAAACATTGGTCTTTTTTTACAGTGTAGGCTAGGATGGTGCACATTTGATATAGCCACCTGTTTGTCCATATCAGGAGCAGGTCAGCTATTATGAGAATCGTTTGATTTCGAACTAACTCGTAAAATATACACCATCAGCGACACATGATAGAGCATTAAAACATAACAGAGTATGGTAATATTCATAAAAAAAGTCTTTTAGAAACGTGCATAAAAAAAGTAGACTTACCAGAAATAAACCAGAAGATATTACATCAAAAACATAAAATAGGTAATTGGTGTAAAATTCCACAACCTAGCTGAATGTAAAGTGATCGCATGATACACAAGGAAGCTCCTTCATGGTAAGCTGATGTTATCTAACGAGTTTTTTGGTTAGCTAACGTATAATAGGGGGACGGCCATATCAGGAACATGGACACAACATGGACACCTACTTTATATGAAATTTGTTTAAATTCTACTCATAACTTCATACACTTTTCGATGATACAAAGAGGACACACACATGGACAGACAACAGACATTTTGTAAAAAAAATGTTTTTCGGGATCTGTAACCCCTAAAACGTGTAAATCCGTCGAAAGCCACAGGTGCAAAAATATTTTGATTACAATACTTTCTTCTATTATAGATAGAAGAAAGTTAAAACTATTTTTCCTTTTACACTTATTACTCCTGAAAGTTCCTTCTTTACACCATCAACCAGATGCTTTCGGAAGCTAACTAGTACAAACATCGCAAGTTTGTTGAGCAAATTCATCAGGCCTTGTATTCCAGACATTGCGAACTCGTTTTTTATCACGTTTCATCCATCCACCATTTTAGGTGGAATTGTACATGAATTCCAGCTGGAAATCTAAAACCTTTAACAACACATTTTCTCTTCAAAATAACAAATGGAGGTAACTTACGAGCGTACGACCATTCTGCGACAGGTTGCAACATTTTTGAGGAGAAAGCACTTTTGAAAAAAATTCTGTTTTAAAATTTATAATGCGACGACACATAAAAAAGACAAATGTTTCTTCATATATGAAAATATAGTACAGGCGAAGTGTGCCTAATATCGCATCCATTTTGAAAATTTGATCTAATCCGGCTTGACTGCACAACAAATTGAAACTGATTGACGGTATGTGTTTATGAAACATTCTAATAAAACAGTTTAGCTTATAATGGTTTCCAATAAAAGAAAAATATTTTTTTTGCAAATAAATATAAAAAATGCCTTAGTACCAACTTTCAAAATGTGTTCCTAATATCGCACCCCCTGTGCGATATTACAAACACAATACACTTTTTAAAATTTTTTGTCAGAAATATGAGTTGTAACGTTGCTAACGAAGAACCGTTTTGCTCAGCCAAGTGATTTATTGTCTATACTTTGTCCCCAGTGTCGATTTGGAAACTTCATAAAGTTCTGAAGTTCGTCCCAAACCTGTTTCCTTGGACCATGCTACCTGAATTGCTTTAATCATATTCTAAATTACTAATGGACTAAAATTACTAATGGAGGAAAACGACTGCTAGAATGCAGCAGGTATTTCACTTAGGAATCACGGAGTGCGATATTAGGAATGGTGCGATATTAGGTACACTTACCCTAACAACGAACGAAAATATACAATAAACTCTTCACAGTTACCCGTCATTCCGAAAAGCGTTATTTATCTTTACAACCCCTAAAAACCAATATGTTTTCGCAGATTTAAAAATCATTTATAAAAACAGTTTCTTTTGCTGCCACTGATTTTCGGAAACTTCTCAAAAGAGTTTTTATAATCTATAAATCAGTTTTGTCAAACCTGACAATCCATTTTTAGGATGTTATTAATTCTCAAATAAGCATTTTTAGATGAGTAATTGAATTTAAATATGTAAAAGTAACAAACAAATAATAATTCTTATGTTAATGTTAAATGTGTCAATTTATTATGTTAGGCTGTCAAAAGTGTTTGCTGAACATGGAAATTTTTACTTTTGTCAGACATTTGTCTTTTTTTACAGTGCATGGTGAGTAATACTCGAATAAATGTGATGATTCTACCACAGAGAATACACTAAAAACACTTACTTAGAATAAATTTATTCCTGATCATCTTACACATAATACGTATATACTGAAAGCAATCCCTTTTCTAAAACAAATATACCTTTTAGTGATAATAAAAATATGACAATGATGTATGACTAGATGATTAACATCTAAATATAATCCTTCTTTCCTACAGAAATGATTTACATGAAATGTAAATTTTGAAGCTTTTCTTTTCCGCATTATCGCTCTAATCCCCAATCTTATCTGACTGACATGAGAAAAAAAAGAGATATAATTTATTTTATGTTCTTACACTTGAAAAAAAGAGATGGAAATTTTTTCTAGTTTTTGTCAGTTTGTACTAGAAAGAGTGACATTCCTTTCTAAATGTGATGTTTAGTTCTTCAACATAAGTTAAAAAAAAATTGAATCACGCCTTGCAAAAGAATGTAGTATTTTTCAAAGAAATTGAATAAAGAAGGAAGCTCCTATAAAAAATACTCGATGTGTGAATGTTTAAATTGAATTTTCCGTAATACAAAAAAAAAAAGAAAAAAACGCCTATAAAAAAATGAAATATTTAGATTCTATGCCATGTTGATTAAATCGTGCAACAAATAAATTGAGTATTTATTTTCATGATAAGTAAACTGATTAATTAATAGAAAAGTGAAGTCGAATTAGAATAATGAGGAAGTGTATAAAAAACACTTATGCGGTCTTTGCCTAAAAATATAAGGTGGGTGTCCCAGACCCTGATATGGTCATGCTAAAGTTTAAGAATTTCCCGGCTGTGATTTTGGAAAAAAAACTGTTTTATTTATTTTGACGTTCTCAGATTAATGGACTTCCCTAAAAAAATATTGCATTCAATATGAAAAGAGTTTTACTAGTCCAAAAACACGGAATGCCAAAAAATCTATCCAGTAGCTATATAAGGAACATGTGTACATGATATGGCCACCGCTATTCCATTTTTCACAAATCGTGATTTTGTTTTATTTAAAAATGCTTTCCCTTTAAATAAAAAAAGGATGTAAAAATAAATAAACATGATACTGAATAAATCCCTTTGTTATTCAAAAGTGGATTTGATGCAGGTTGTTTCATCCAAATTGAAGTTGTTAACAAAATTGACATTACAATTTAAGTTTTTATTTAGAAAAAAAATCTGCAATCCTTTCAGAGTTTAACAAATTTGTTAAAACAAATTACCTATCGCAATTTGAACAAACAGAAACGTCCTTATCCTACACTGTAAAAAATGACAAATGTTTCTTAATCTGCGAAAATATAATATAATCACGAATAAATTTATAATATAAACTCATCCTTGTTTACCATGATTCTGAAAAGTGTTTCTTTATCTTTAGAAAACTCAGACATCAATGGCATTTCGAGATTTAAAGAATCATTTATAAAAACAAATTTTCTCTTGCTGCCCGTAATTTTCAAAACGTTTACGAGTAGCTTTTAAACTGTATTGATCAGTTTTCTAAGCCCGGAATATAGTTTTTTCCGATGCTATCAATTATGAAGTAAACATTTTCATGTTCAACAAATATGTTTAACATACAAAAATGTAAAATTAACAGCGTTAACATTAACATTAAAATTAAGATTATTTCTTTACTCTTTCATGTATAAATTAACTTATGCAGCTGAAAACGTTAACTTGCGAATGGATGACATAAAAAAACAGGTATTCCAGGCTGATGAAACTGATTAATACATTATAAAAACTATTGGGAAACGCTTCTGAAAAATACGGGCAGCAAAAAATACTTTGCTTTTATAAATAATTCTTTAAATTTTGGAAATGTATTGGTTTCTGGGGATTCAAAGACAATGGAACACGCTTTTCGTAATTTCGGATAACTCAGAAGATTATATTACACTTTCTTTCGTGGTTATAGTCCATTTTAATAAAATAGGAAACATTGGTCTTTTTTTACAGTGTAGGCTAGGATGGTGCACACTTGATATAGCCACCTGTTTGTCCATATCAGGAGCAGGTCAGCTTTTATGAGAATCGTTTGATTTCGAACAACTCGTAAAATATACACCATCAGCGACACATTATAGAGCATTAAAACATAACAGAGTATTGTAATATTAATAAAAAAGTCTTTAAGAAACGTGCATAAAAACTTACCAGAAATAAACCAGAAGATATTATATCAAAAACATAAAATAAGTAATTGGTGTAAAATTCCACAACATAGCTGAATGTAAAGTGATCACATGATACACAAGGAAGCTCCTTCACGGTAAGCTGATGGTATCTATCGAGTTTTTTGGTTAGCTAACGTATAATAGGGGGATGGCCATATCAGGAACATGGACACAACATGGACACCTACTTTATATGAAATTTGTTTAAATTCTACTCATACCTTCATACACTTTTCGATGATACAAAGAGGACACACACATGGACAGACAACAGACATTTTGTAAAAAACATGTTTTTCGGGATCTGTAACCCCTAAAACGTGTAAATCCGTCGAAAACCACAGGAGCAAAAATATTTTGATTACAATACTTTCTTCTATTATAGATAGAAGAAAGTTAAAACTATTTTTCCTTTTATACTTATTACTCCTGAAAGTTCCTTCTTTACACCATCAACCAGATGCTTTCGGAAGCTAACTAGTACAAACATCGCAAGTTTGTTGAGCAAATTCATCAGGCCTTGTATTCCAGACATTGCGAAATCGTTTTTTATCACGTTTCATCCATCCACCATTTTAGGTGGAATTGTACATAAATTCCAGCTGGAAATCTAAAACCTTTAACAACACATTTTCTCTTCAAAATAACAAATGGAGGTAACTTACGAGCGTACGACCATTCTGCGACAGGTTGCAACATTTTTGAGGAGAAAGCACTTTGGAAAAAAATTCTGTTTTAAAATTTATAATGCGACGACACGTAAAAAAGACAAATGTTTCTTTATCTATGAAAATATAGTACAGGCGAAGTGTGTCTAATATCGCATCCATTTTGAAAATTTGATCTAATCCGGCCTGACTGCACAACAAATTGAAACTCATTGACGGTATGGGTACATGAAACATTCTAATAAAACAGTTTAGCTTATAATGGTTTCCAATAAAAGAAATATATTTTTTTGTAAATAAATATGAAAAATGCCTTATTACCAACTTTCAAAATGTGTTCCTAAATATCGCACCCCCCCTGCAATATTATAAACACAATAAAATTTACACTTTTCAAAATTTGTTGTAAGAAATATGAGTTGTAACGTTACTAACAAAGAATCTTTTTGCCCAGCCAAGGAATCAATTGTCTATATTTTGTCATCCAGTGTCCATTTAGAAACTTCATAAAGTTCTGAAGCTCACCCCAAACCTGTTTCCTTGGACCATGCTACCTGAATTGCTTTAATCATATTCTAAATTACTAATGGACTAAAATTACTAATGGAGGAAAACGACTGCTAGAATGCAGCAGGTATTTCACTTAGGAATCACGGAGTGCGATATTAGGAATGGTGCGATATTAGGCACACTTACCCTAACAACGAACGAAAATATACAATAAACTCTTCACAGTTACCCGTCATTCCGAAAAGCGTTATTTATCTTTACAACCCCTAAAAACCAATATGTTTTCGCAGATTTAAAAATCATTTATAAAAACGGTTTCTTTTGCTGCCACTGATTTTCGGAAACTTCTCAAAAGAGTTTTTATAATCTATAAATCAATTTTGTCAAACCTGACAATCCATTTTTAGGATGTTATTAATTCTCAAATAAGCATTTTTAGATGAGTAATTGAATTTAAATATGTAAAAGTAACAAACAAATAATAATTCTTATGTTAATGTTAAATGTGTCAATTTATTATGTTAGGCTGTCAAAAGTGTTTGCTGAACATGGAAATTTTTACTAGAGAATTGATAACATTCGAAAATCCTATATTCCGGGTTGTAAAAACTGATAAATACACTATAAAAAGTATTTGGAAACATTTCTGAAAATCAGTAGCAGCTTTATTTTATAAATGCTCCTTTAAAACTCGAAAATATATTGTGTTCGAGGTTTCTCAAGAAAATGAACGTTTTTCGGTATCGTGGGTAACTCAGAAGCGGTTATTGTATATTTTCGTTCGTGGTTATATTTCACCCCCCCCCCCCCCCTAGATTAAGAGACATCTGTCCATTGGCGACTAATACGCGAATAAATGTGATAATTCTACCTCAGAGAATACACTAAAAACTCTTACTTAGATTAAATTTATTCCTGATCATCTTACACATTATACGTATATACTGAAAGCAATCTCCTTTCTAAATAAAAATATACCTTTCAGCAATAATAAAAATCTGACAATGATTTATGACTACATGATTAACATCTAAATATAATCCTTTTTTCCTCCAGAAAAGATTTACGTGAAATGTAAATTTTGAAACTTTTCTTTTCCGCATTAGCGCTCTAATCCCCAATTTTATATTGCAGACATGAGAAAAAAAGGGGATATAATTTATTTTTTGTTGTTTCACTTGAAAAAAAAAAAAGAAAGGATGGAAATTTTTTCTAATGTTTGTCAGTTTGTACTAGAAAGAGTGACATTCCTTTGTAAATGTGATGTTTAGTTCTGGAGCATAAGTAAAAAAAAAAATGAATCACGCCTTGCAAAAAAATTTAGTATTTTTCGAAGAAATTGAATAAAGAAGAAAGCTGCTATAAAAAATACTCGATGTGTGAAAGTTTAAATTGAATTTGGCGTAATAAAAAAAAAGTATAAAAAATGAAATATTTAGATTTTCTGCCATATTGATTAAATCCGGCAAGAAACAAATTGAGTATTTATTTCAATTATAAGTAAACTGATTAATTAATTGAAAAAGTGAAGTCGAATTAGCATAATGAAGAAGTGTATAGAAAACACTTGTACAGTCTTTTCTAGAAGTAGGTACTCAAAGTTTCTTACAATATATCAAAGGTAGAGCATGGATATTATAATAATAATAAACAAAAAAGTAAAATCATGAGTCAATCATAGATTATGGAACATTTTCCAACACTTTTAGATTATAACGATACAAACGATTTATAATAACGATAAAAAAATACACATAACACATTTGAAACCCGAATTTCAACAAATACCGTTTATAGTTAGAAAGTCACCCGAATTCTCTTGTGATGCCCTGTTTATGATCAACAGAGTTGTATATATACTACGCAAATCAGTTCGGTTAGAAAATTCGTCACACTGTTTGAAAGTCAGTTTCAGCAATTTTCGCAGTGGACGGGAATGTACTCGATTTTTTTTATACAAACTTATATGTTATTTACACATTTATATATGCACCACATATTAAGCTAAAATTCAATTTAGGTAAAAATCGCATAACACCACTAAAAACGCATTTTCACTAATTACCATCCATAGAAGGCGGTGTATTCAGACTTTTGTTATTTCTAGTTTACAAGCATATTTTAATGTGCTAAATATTATTCAGCTGGAAAATGCCTTACGCAATTACAGCTTGTAAAAAAGAATGAAGTACTGTAAAACTTTTGAATAGCGGACGGATTGAGAGCGCGGAATTCGTCCGTTATTCAGACATGTCCGCTATTTAGAGGTAAAAACATGCAAATATATAAGTTCTGAAGATTGAGAAAAGAATTTACTAAATAGAGCTGTCCGCTATTTGTGGGTTTCTATTATAGAGATTTTACTGTTCTTAGTATAAAGTTCAGTTCTCAACAAGATATTCTAAAATGGACTGAACGCTGCCAAAATTCAATAACAAAAAAAATGCTGACAGCTATTACTCTTGCATGAGAATGATGTGAAAAGTCAGATATTTTCTTACTTCTCCGACATGTTTTAGTTATAAATATCAGCAATAAATGGTATTGCACTTTTTGAAACTGTAATACTGTCCAAAATAACCTTGCGATTTCAAAACACGTTTGATGTTCTAGCAACTAAATAGAATGAAACTAAAACCTGGGTAAACTTTGATCCACTATTGAATGTCAGTTCAAACATTCTGAGAGTTTGAGACAGTGCAGTGCAATCTGTTGGGGATATCTAGTACTAAAACAAGGAAACTTAGTAAAAAATTCCGAACTTTACACGGTAAGCTCCTGCAAGAATAACTTCAATACCGTCAGCTTCTTATTCAATTAAAAATGTTCTCAGTTTTATTTAGGACATCTATTAATTGCTGTTAAAACGTTAGTTTTTCCCGTTTCTACTACAATGAATGACATTACTTCAGTCTGTCCACTGTTACTTAGTTCTTTGACAGACGATTAAAAATATTGATCGCCTCCAGAAAACGAATTTAATGCATTTTCAAAAATTCATTTTCAGAAACAACATTTGCAATGTAACACTTTAAACTGAATTAGAAGCAATTCAAAAGTATAGACATATATATTTATGTTTGACGTCATGTTAACTGAAAAATATTAGCCGCCAGTAGTTTAAATGGTCGTTAACAAGTAGAAAAATGAGAAGTATGTTTACATTGACATATATTTTTTTCATTGATAAACTGATCAAAAATGTATTGTGGCTTTTTGAAAGTTACATAATTTTCCCTGATTTCTCAATCCGTAATTAACAAAATTTTATCCTCACTTTATAACTTTATCTATGACATATCACTAACTACTTCATATTAAAGTATAGCATAGGTTAGATAACCAATTTTTAATTTTTATACAATGTGAAAAAAGTTTATATTAATATATGAAACATTTTGGTAAATGTTTTTCAAAGAAATATTTGTTTTCGAAGTTAGATTAGTTAATGTAAAACTAATATTTTGTTACAATTTTTTTGTAAGTATTTACATTTGTTTTTGCAATTTATTTTGTTCTAACTCCATTTTCCGTGTATGAAAAATTGAATTTGGCAGTGATTTACTGTAAGTTCATCTAACGACTTCTTCTTAAATTTTTTTACTCCGTGGATTTTCGGCGGATTCCATCTCGTAAAAGAGAAAATATGAGACGTTTCTATGTCTATTTATTGTAATAATCCTCAATTGTTTCTGATGGAAAAGAAACAAAGAGAAAAAAAAGATATAATGTACTTTAAATTCTTTTCCAGTAAAAAAAAATTCTACTTATTTCTGTTCGAACTTCAGTTTTTGTCAGTTTGTACTAAAAAGAATGACTTTTCTTTCGAAATGTGACGCTTAGTTCTTTGGCAGAAATTGAAAAAAAAATGCGAATCTTCTTTCGAAAAGCAATTTAATGCATTTTCCAAAAAAAAAAAAAAAAAAAAAAAAAAAAAAAAATCAGGCATTATGGAAGTATACCGACTAAAAACGAAATATGTATATTAGACGCGATGTTAAGTGAAAAGGTATTAACAACGGACATTTTAAGTACTCATTAATTAGTACATTAAATTCGAAACAAAATATTTTTATATATAACTGAATTAATTAAAAAAAACATAAGAAAAATTTAAATATTTATGTTGGATGAAGTTTTTTTAAATTCAAAAATGCATGAAATTTAAATTTTAACTAGGGTAGAAGTGGAAGACGTGGTACGGCGCAGCGCAACACTATTTTTTCTCAAACTACACTGTTAAAAATTTTGTTGTAAGTTGAACCAACTTTTGGTGTTGCAGTAGCTGCAATCAAAAAATGGTGCAATCGCATTTCAACATTTGGACCTTTGATGGAGCCATAGGTTCAAATATTGGAACGATGTTTCACTATCTAATGGGTGCAGCTATAGCATCATCAAATTTGGTTCAACCCACCACAAAATTTTTAACAGTGCAAACAGTATTCTGTTTTTTCATTTCCTCACAAGATGGAGTATCTATTAATCCATTTATAAATGCCACATAATTTGCCACGAAATTTTAAACATCCGCAGAAAAAAAGTCTCATTTTTAGAGATCAAATGCGAACATTGAATTTTTGAAATAGATTTTGTTATTTATTAAATTTGTGAAACGCAAATAATGAAATATACAAATAATTCCACCTATCCTGTGTTTAGAAGTTGCTAATTAAATTAAGTCTAAGAAGCAGTATGGCCAACTTGATAATCCATATACTAAATGTACTACTTGGAGGGAAGAATTAAACACTCAGACGGAGCTATGGTTCAATTTGTTCCTTCTGTGTTCCCAAACAGTTACAAATATTTATTTGTTTTAATTTTAAACATTTTTGTAATATAGAACAATTTTTGCAATATTTATTTTGTAATAATGTGAAAATCAATTTCAAAATAAAATTCACTAGTTACATTTCATCTGTAAAAAAGTGTTTTTTCAACTGAAAATATTTTTAATATTTAACTTGCAAATTTTGTAGAACACGTAGTAATAAATAAAATAAATAATGCTTTTTATTTAGCATAGATTTGTAAAAATATTACATTCGATAAAGTGTAAATGCCTCACTTTTTTCTCCCTTTTGATCTATGTTCCATTCCACCCTTACAAGAGGGAGGAGTGGAACAGAATTTTTACAATTTCCGAATCGTCTAGAAATTAGAATTGTCAAACATTTTGACCAAACTTATATATATTTTTTGTAGTTTCAGATATAAGGCAATTGGTTCCAAAACTGACAATAATATATTGAGTGAGAAATGTTTTTATGAAAATTGTCCTATTTCTGTCTCCTCTTCCTTATTTATTATAAAATAAATTAGAATTTGATACATAAGAGAAATTTTAAATTGAATTAATTCAAAACTAAAATTACAGAATTATGAAAAAGTTATATTATGCGCTAACCCCTTGAGCATGGCTACGTACGGTGCTCACGTGGTTTCAAACCATTGATACGAACGTGGTGACATAGTCAAAAGGTTAAGTTAATTTTTAGTTAAAAATATCGAAAATTAATTGTTCTTTTGAAATACTCATGATAAACTTAAAATGCATTTATGTTTTTCAAATTACACACGTAGACTAAAAGTGTATTGTATTATATATATTTTTTTCAATTTGTAGTTCTTTAAGGTTTATATCAGGTATTCCGTAAACTGATATAATACAGGGTATCATAAAATAGACTGAACATTTTTGAAATTCAATTACAATTACATGGTTACAGTTATTTTACTTTACTGCCCGAGAAGGACTGCTCAGACTAGAAAACCATGTCTATAGAACAGAACTGTTTCTCCCGGTCCTCTTTATTGAGGTATTATAAATAAGAATACATAATTTAGCCAAAGCTGAGCCCGCCAGTTACAATTGTTGATGTTATTCTTCAGGAGAGCTTACGTGGTGTAATGAGTGTAAATTTTACTTTCGTGCCCTCCCCCATGCATAAAAAAATTTAAGACCAACAATTATTTTAAACTAGATGTGGTTGCAGAGAGTTTCATAGGACAGTTTCTCATGTTGACAATGCCAGCTGAAAAGCAGCTTTTTATTTTTTTTTCTTGGGTCGTGATAGTGCGGGGTGAAAAATGGCACTGCATATGGGCTGGCCTCTGCATTCCTAGTCTCGTCGAGCTGATGAGAAGCTACAGTTTTATTATAAACAAAAAATTACGAATTTTCGATATATAGACCAGTTTGATGAAATTTTCATCACGAGGGAGACTATTGGAGTAATCAGTGCTAATCCAGATTGTCGACGTATTTATACGGTGATCTCGGATGTAGATGAGAGTCCAGAAATTTATGCCTTGTCCCCGTACGTGAACGATTTCCACTCCGAAGAACACAGAACTTCACCATTGAAATTTAGAAGATGTAAAGTGGGGGGATTAGAGCTTTACAGGATTACCTTTACAAATTTCTGGATTTAGTGATTATATTGTGTTTTGAGGGCTTGTATGATAACAATGAGAGTTTCAGCTATTTGTGCAATTAATGTGGATGTACATTAGGGCGGAACGAAAAAAAAATTAATTTCGATATGTAATAGAGATAAAAAGTTGTCGAATGCCTTTGTTAAGACAGTATTAAAATATTTTAACAAACATAATATATTTAGAGGTGCCTCAAAAGACTTGAATATATGCATTTTTAAGTAGATTTAATAAATTTTGATAAATTTGGTTTAGTAAAAAAAAATATTTTTTAAATACCAAACGCCTGTTTTCAATTTTTATATAATACACATAAACTACTTTACAGTAGATATTTATAGTTATATACTGCATACCTTTAATATTTATGCTACTAAATCTTGCATTTTTTAAATTCCATTTTTTTAGATTTTAACAGTATTTCGTAATAGAAAGGATTAATCTTACTTTTAACTTAAAAATGCGGCAAAACATTTTTTAGTTCTGAAAATTACGTATTTACCCGCGTATACGTCGATCCGCGTATAAGTCGACCCCCCCCACTTTTCCGATCAAGAAATTTGAATTTTAAAAAAAATACATTATTCAAAATCACATGGAAAAAAAAAGAAAGTACCAAATATACAATAATAAAGATTTTTTTTTCTTTTGTACATTTATTCGAAATCATCTGAAAAAAAAAGTACTAAATATACAATAATGAAGGTAATAATATACTAAAGTAATATACAAAGTTAAATTGATTCAAGGTCCGATTCAGTATCGGACTCGCCAAACAATTCACAAAAATCCTTCGTCGTCATCGACTCATCATGATACACGTTTTCAATCTCCCTATCGCTACATTCTTCCTCGTCGTTATCACTTTCGAAAATGGATTCATCTTCTGTGCCGTCTAGTTCGTTGCTTATGCAGCATTTCTTGAACGATTTTATAATCATTTCGGAAGGAATTTGATTCCACGCATCTTTAACCCACTGGGCAATTAATGCAATGTCGGGCTTTCTAATATTATCGCCCTTTGTAAATGTTGGACAACCGGATGAAATCCACTCTGCCCAAAATTTTCCAACGTTTGCTTTGAAGGGCTTATTGAGGCAAACATCTAGGGGTTGAAGGACGGATGTCAACCCTCCCGGGATTACAGCTGCAGTCGTTTTCAGTTCTTTAGTCACTTTATTCACGTTTTCTGAAAAGTGGCCCCGAAACGAGTCGTAAACTAAAAGGGAAGGTTTTTTGAAAACAGCTCCCGGTCTTTTACCCGACACATTTTTAAGCCAGTCGACTGTTCCGTCAGCATCCATCACCCCTTTTCATAGGCTCGAATCAGCACACCAGATGGAAATGTAACGTTTTTCGGCAACGTTTTTCTTTTAAAAATAATCAACGGATGAATCTTACTACCGTCGGTCAAACAGGAAAGAACGACCGTAAAACGGGTTTTTTCGTACCCAGTCGTTTTTACCAAAATGTTCCCCCCCCCTTACAGTTCACTGTTTTATTTTCTGGTAGGTCGAAACACATGGGTGTTTCGTCCATATTCCCTGTATGGCAAAGTTCAAAAGAATTCATTTTTTTTATCGATGACGTATTTTTGAAATTTCGTAATCTCTGCTTCCAAGTCAGATGGTAATTTTTGTGCCAGTTTAGTTCGCTGGCGTAAAGTCAAACCATGACGATTCATAAATCTAGAGCACCAATGTTCTGAAGCACGAAATGTGTTTGGAACACCATACTTTTCTTCTTTTGCAAGCTTCATTGCTCGTAAACGTATGGCAGTTCTAGTGACAATAAAAACATTCTGTCGACACTCTACAACCCAATCATGCAATACATTTTCGAGTTCTGGAAAGGGCGATTTTCCTTGCCGCAAAGCCTTTTTTGATTTTGGGATGTTTTTTAACTTTGCCTTATCCTTGCGCCAATCACGAATCAATTTTTCGTGAATCCCAAACTGACGAGAAGCAGCACAGTTGTTAGACTCTTCCGAAAAAAAAAAAAAAAAAAAAAAAAAAACTTTAAACTTTAAATCTAGCTGCGTATGAATTGCGTTTCTGTTTTCTAATAAATAAATCAGCCATAGTAGAAACAAGGAGAAAAAGTGCGAATATAAACGAAGAAATAATGAATAAGTGTACTATCAAGAACACGCAAGATATAACGCGGGTCACGTGTATTTAGAGAGTCACATGTTTCTAGCAACTCGCGGACGATTCAATTGCACATAGGGGTGATACATTCTCGGAATTTTATCTACTGATCTCTCAGAGGGAGGGGGGGTTGTAATAGGCGTACATTAATCGCCAGCAAGAAACCCGTCACTCAGTCAGTCTCCAAACCTTTACCTCAGGGCTGATAAGGAAAAGCAATTAATTCTTTTTTTACTCCTCTGGTATGGAAATCGACAGTAAACGACGTCATTGTGTTATGGAATGCGAAAAGAGAACAATTGCCTTTCAGAAGGGCATTTTTGACTTCTGGTAAAAAAAAAAAAAATTAAGGACCCTCGCATAAGTCGATTCTCCTAACTTTAAAGTCTTTTTTTGTCCAAAATTTCTCGACTTATACGCGGGTAAATATAGTCAGAAGGAGAACAGTACGTGGTTTGCAGTGACCTTGATTCAGGCGGCATATTAATGGCTGGTGTAGGGTGGCGGAGGAGGAAGAGAAGCACGTAGCTGTTGCAATGGTCTGGTCACATGTTTCTGTCGTCAATCAGTGTAGGCAAACGAATCGCTTGAGTAACAAATGTTTTTATGCTGTTCTTTACTGGATTTTGTTTTGTTTATGAATATTAGTATAATAATTTATTAGTTAATACTTTATCTTTACTGTGATGGCAGTGTCAAGACCAGTTCAGACCAGACAAAAGTTAGAATGCCCAATTTTTGGGTACCCTGATGAAGTAACGAACTTCTAGTGGTTAAGTTCTTGCCTATACAACACAACCTTTCTAATGTTAAAATAAGTGAAGATTTGAGCACAGACCAAAAATATTTACTTGAAATGTGCACATCAATCTCAAGCGGTGCATGCTTTCCCGATCTGTCCTTAAAAAACCCAGGGAAGCAAGATTGCAAGATTCTAAAAGCAAGATTGGAAGAAAAGAATGGCGCAAGAAAGTTTGTGGTCCCCAAGCTCAATTTTCATGCTGAATATTACATTGATATGATTAAGTGGGCGGATATAGCAATCACAGAGCATCCAATGACAAAATGCATAACTGATGAGGATTTAAAAATGTATATAAGTGAAGCAAGAGAACCGAGTTGCCCGTTGCCATCTATAGATTTCCCTCATTTACCCTGTAATACACAAGCAATAGAAAGAGTTATAAAGCTTGTGACAGAGTCATCAATAAGTGTCTGTGGTCCTGAAGCAAGAGAAGGCTTTATTAAAGCAAAAATTGCTTCGCAGGAGATGACGCCAAATTAGATACCTAAAAGCATTTTATCTAATAATCAAGAAAATTTAAAAACCAAATAAATGTGAAACTAATAATATAATGGAATATTCTAATTATTCTTTAATATTTGTTTTGTTTCAATAACACCGGTTATTAATTATGTCATGACATCTGTTCTATTTTCTTCAATTATAGTGACTTGTTACTGTTTGTGTTGCATGCTTGTGTTTAATCCCTTTCCAAAAAATCTGAAAAAGAAAAAGACCCAAACAACTGGTAAGTTTATTTTTATTAATAATTCGTTATTTTAAAAAGTTTTACATATTATTTAAAAAACTGTGCTTGAACAACTATTTGTAAGCAAAAAAGTAATTAGAACAGTTAAATTCAAACTGATATTACATCTTAATTTTTTTGAGAAAACGATCATTTATTTCACTTTTTCAGAAAATTAATGCATAAATTTAGATCAATTAAACTTAATATTATTGTTGTTATAGTAAAGAAGCATCTGTAGATTGCTATTAAAACAATATTTGATTTAAAAAATGTAAAAATAAAACAGTGAAAAAAAATTATAATTTTATGCTAAATTTGGACTTTTTGTAAAAAAAAAAAAAAATCCTTATTTTTAAGGCTCTTGCTGCAACTCAAGATATAAATTTAGAACGAAACAATTCCGTAGTGTTATTGTTAACATTCAAAGACAACTTTTAATTGCTATTAGAAAATTATTAGCTGAAAAAAACATTTTGCCCTATACCTATGATATAGAAATAATTGTTTAAAGTTCTAAAAACATAAAAAATATTCAAGAAGTTGTGAAAATCTGTTTATATGACTACATTTTTATTTTACCAGTTATTCTTATGCAAGTATAAAGACCTGATCTTAAACACTAAATGTAATAAAAAATAATGTTTAATCATTTTCTTTTTCATGACTATAATCGGAAAAAAATGATTACCTACTTAAAAAAGTCCACTCCTTTATTAATATATATTCACATTCGTGATAAAAACAATCCTTAGTACATAAACAACTTTTGTAAAATCTAAATTCATTAACATAACCTTATTTCCTAACTTATTTATTACAATTTACATTGCCTACTTATATGCAATTGATACAATATTCAAGCGCGTTTGCATACTTTTTGGCACATTCTCTATAAATCAGTTTCAGTTCATTGAACCTTGCTTTGGAAATAGTGGTAGAAATTCTGAAAAAAAAATATCCAAGAATATTTGAAAATCTATTTAAACGATTGCTCTGGCATTTTTTTCTTGGTGGATTTTGTACAAGCATAAAGATCCCCATCTTGAATTTTAAGCGTAAATGTTTAAGCATTTTTTATATCTATAATGGGAAAAAAAGGCAAAAGTGTACCTCCTTAAAAAAGCCACTTCGTTTACTAGTGCATATCTACATTTGCAATAAAAAAATCCTTTGAACATAATTGATTTTGCGTAAAATTTGAGTATTTGCTTCTAATGTTTTCAATAGTTTATACATAAAAAACCATCAACTTAATATTCCTTATTCCCATTACATATTAACCGAAACGTAGAAAAGTATCTAGTTTAAAGACTTTTTTTCTTGAATAGAAAAGCAGTAACTACGTAATTTCAGTTAAAAAATATTCAGATGTTCGGAATAAAAAAAATATCTTTTAATGCCAAATAACATTTTGCTAGTTTTTTTAATTTAGCATTAATGAAAGGGTCAGTGAAATATGCATTACTGTAAAATAGCTTTATTGAACGAAAAAAATCCCTATTGCTTCTTTTTTTTTTTATCTGGTTTTTGGCTTTTGCTTATTTATGAAGCAAAAGTTTTTTAGTTGACTCTTTTCAGCGTCTTAAAAAACTGATAGAAAATTAAACGAAAATATTTTATAGAAATCAATTTTAATGATCTCAGAATCAAACGCGATGTAGTATTTATTGCTTTGAAAAAAAAAGTCAGTTTTATGGAGTGGTTGAAAATATCAATGATTGATTTAATGGTATATATATTAAAAAATATATAAATTTTAGTAAGATTTTCTTTTTAGTTGATACATAGATCTTTGTAATATAAAATTACAAAAATGTGAAACATTAACTTAAAGGATTATTGTTTAAAAATCAACCGAAATATTTGTAAAAATTTCCATGATAAATGTTTACGTTCATATTTGCACTTTCCGAAAATGTGATTTTGTTTTTCAAAAATGAGAAAGTTATTGTTTTCGATCGCCTGAAAAACGTTATATAAAATCATCACGGAAATAAAAAATTGTTGTAATGTTAATTAAAATTACGGAAAAATATAGAGCAAGGGCCGTTAGGGCAAGGACGATTCAATAAGGGTAGAAACATTGTTTGACGGCAGCGAAAAAATGTAACAGTGTGGGGACAGTGATATCTTTTACTTAAATGCAAGCTGATTTTCAAATATAAAATTGATATTATTTAATTAGCCACCAAAACAGCCGTCAGCATAAGATGAACAAGAGCAATAAAATTATTTAATTGAATAACTGAGTTAAAAAATTAAATGTTTATGAATTGTTTTCTCTGGTCACGAATTGTTTCAATTTTTTTTAAAAATTGGTTTAGATACCAACCCAATTAGTCCACTTCAATTAGTACAAATATAATTGCAGTTTTTGTGACTTAGCATATTCACCAAATGGGCGCTAGATCCTAAATACCATTTGGACGCTATCGCAGATATACACACATATATTATCGCAATGCGTCTAAAACATAAGGAAGTTCCAATATACACGCATTCATACGAACATACACACAAATTGTTTTAAAAGTAGTTATTCGGGGACCCTCAACATGAAAAAGATATATCACATTTCCCATAATAACGATTTTATCAAGTTGACAATACTTTTTCCGCTGGAACTTGGGATGTCCGGGTGGTAAAAAAACACTACGTAGGCTAATCCCTAGCGCCTTGGTACTCTGTGTCAAGGATCGTGACACTAGAGCAGCAGCTAGCTAACGGCGGTAGGACAGTTTCCAAATTTATCTAAGGCGAGAACGGACTTCGTATGACAAGGAGAGCAAGCGGTTTCGTTGTGACGTCTGTCCAGTTCGCGAGGCGGCATGTCACAACCCTCGGTGTTGGCAGGCGGCGGAACGTAGGGAATGTCGTGCAGAAAGAGGCCTGGTGCACTGGTGCCAGGTCTTAGGGCTCGCCGTACTTCACATGCCCACTGCGACCCCCCTGTAGCTGAGGTAGTTGTGAGCCGAACTCAATGTTCGGTTGGAAAGGGAACTGCCCGTTTTTACCAAGAGCAGTTTGTGTCACTGAGGGCCACTCAGGTCCGAGGTCTGTGGCTCGTATTGCCTTCTCTGGGAGGGGTCTGTACATTTTCTCCTACCAGCCGCATACGAGGAACCGGGCTGGAGGCCCGTCAGTCAAGTGACGGCGTCCAGATCTAAGTCGGACTTTGGGTCGAAACCAGTCCAGCGCGTCTAAGCGTAACCAGAGTTTTCTGGGCCTGGCGGTTGGGACTAGCAGGAGTCTTCAAAATAACTTTCACACTAGTCATCTCAATCGAGACCACTTCTTTAGCGCTTTTGAAGGATTTTTCCATGCCCTTCAGAGTCCGATAGTGGTTTCTTAACTAATTTTCCGTTGATTCTAACATTTGTTAAGTTTTGTTTTATTGTGTTTGTTTTTATATGGGCATGATCCTCTCAATGGAGTCTATCGGGGACCTCCTGTATTTCGCCGCAGGGCTCACCGGAAGTACAGCCATTGGGGGCGGGGGAGGGAACCTTAGCTAAGGCGTGTCTATGCTTCAGGGACTGATTTTCCTTGAAATCCCGGGTTGGCAAGAGGCCTCTCTCGCATGTCTCAACCGATGAAGAGGTCATTTCCTCCCTCCCTAGGACTCGATGATCGGAAGTTGCGGCACAGTAATGGGTCGTTGGGGTGGTTCGGCTTTGGCCTAGGACCTGGTTCCTTCTTTAGGGTTCTGGTTATGAAGCCATCGGATCACTTCAGCGTCGGCCCAAGTGTTTGTGTCCTCTAAGTTTGGGTTCCACCGCATGTTGCTTCAATCTTTGTCGTCAAATCATTTGGGTCAAGAAGCGCAGGAGGTTCACGCTCCGTCTGTCTCCCCGGACGAAGAGCGCTACCTGTGGAGGTGCACCGAGTAAACCGGTCCTCTCTATTTGCGACCTCGTATGGATTCACGAGAATCTGGAATCTGCGGTAAAGTACGACTGCCTTCGGCAGGCGTAGCTTGTCATTACCCTCTATATGTCCGGAAAGTAAAAAGTACGGTTCAACAGCTACCCCTGGTGGATACACAAATACAAAATTGGACACATATATTTTTAACTATTAAATTCAAACAGTGTGTATTTCTACCCAATAGCACATAGAAATACAGCTATTAAGTTTATGGTAAAAATAGTAAAAACGTTACTATTAACGTTACTTAATATATTACCGTTACTTAATTATATTATATATTAACGTTACTTAATATATTTTTAATTAATAACTTCAAACAATGTTGTATTTCTACCCAATAGCACATAGAAATACGTCTATTAAGTTTATGGTAAAAATAGTAATAACGTTGTAGCGTAAATAAAGAAAATCGAATTAACAAAATTTTAGTACAGATATTACACATTAAATTTAGTGAAATTTAAAACCTAGATGTTGAACTATAATTGTTATGGAAGTTGTGCGATTTATACCCAAAACCTAAACAGTAGCAAATAAACGTTCAATTGAATATGAAGTCTGATGCAGTTCCATTCCATAGATACGAAGATAATGTTGTCACGGGAATCACTAAAACGATGCATAGCAGTGCCATTTGTTAGGCTATATATATAGGGCCACCAAATTCTAATCAGAACCTATATGTGCATGTGCTAAATTATAGCTGAATATGACATTTGATGAAATTCTATTCAATATATGCCGAGATGCAATATCCTAAAATATGTAAATTTATCAAAAAACGGAAGTCGAAAATTTTGACAAAGACGATTCGAACACTTTCTTTTTATGTATATCGAAGAAAGTAAACATGGCTATGAAATAAAAATTATGTGCTTTTGATCATATCTATATTTTAAAGGCCAAACGAGTCTATGTGTAACGCTGACGTCATTTTCACGTTGGCAACAACTGACAATTAACTTTCGCTTTTACTGCAATTTTTCAAACTTCTAAACATCGCACATTTTTAATTTTTACACCGTCATGTAAGGAAAAAAAAATGTACTTTCAAATGCAATTTGTTTTAAAAATTTATCGCAATTAACTCATTTATTATGCTTTTTAAAATTAATTTCAGGCACGATTTTTTTTAAAAACTACCTCTATCACATGAAGGCGATTGCAAAAGATTAATCCGTTTGCACTTAAAACAATATAAATAGTTCAGCATTTCTTTTCAACTAATATTCCATAAAGAAAATAAAACTTCATCAAGCAATAAACAAAATAATATAAAAATAAAACGCAAATTTAACAAATCGAGCTACTCTCTTATCAGAATCTAATGTAGATAAAGTAATCTTTGGCGATTTCTTCGACTATTAACTCCTGGCACGAGGCCAATAGGAATGTAGCGGTTTTAATAAATTTCAAAATTTTATTTAGATACATAATTGATATATTTCATATAAAAATCCTTTTTGGTGTTGTTATTGGGCAATCTTAAAAAAAATTATTAAATGTAAAAAATCTATCAGAGTTTTCAATAATAATAAAAATGATTTTTATCTATATTCTGTAACTCGGGATTCAAGGGTTGGATCTCATAATTTATGTAATTGTTAGAATTACAAATTTTGCTCACATGAAAAACGACAGCAGGATAAAATCAAAATTATATTATTACGTTTGAGGAGAAAATATATAAAGGAAATGTGATTTTTTTTTTTGCTCGTTATCACTAGCTGCCGCTTTAATGTTAAAGGAATAAAAAGTAATTCCGTAAAAATGTTTGATTAAATTGCACATACTGTAAGCTTCAAAATTGAAGGCTTTCTGTTAGCAAATTCAAATGATGCAGAAATGGCTGCTTAAAATATCCAAACCCCTTAAGCACTCGGACTTCGAAAAAGCCTCTTTTATCTTCCCCCTTTGTTGGATGAATTTCCAGTTTATGATTATGGGGCATATTTAAACCAGACGCGTCAGCATTTTGAAAAACTTTCGCATTTACTTTTTATATAGATAAAAATATAAGCACTATTCATTATTTCCCCCTTCCTTCTACAGCACATTAGGTTGTAAATTATTTAATTCTGCGACAGATCCCAATGCGTTGTAAAAAGCAGCATGTCATAAATTATGACCAGAAAATTATCATAACACGCTTGGGACTATAAATGTATACAGGATTTCCTTCTTAACTTTATACGTAGAATAAAGATTTCAAATAACGTATTTTTGGTCTCATATTGGTAAATCTTAGATTACAGATTATACTTTAGAAATCCCCCCAAAGTGCATTGTTGTCATCTTTTATACTCATTAACGTTCTGGTAAATGATAATAATACACTTTGGACTATCAATGTATACACGAGTTCTTTCTTAATTTCATGCTTAGAATACAGATTTCAAATAACGTATTTTTGGTCTCATATTAGTTAATTTTATTTTACAGATTATATTTTAGAAATCCCCTAAAAGTGCATTTTTGTCACTTTTTATACTCCTTAACGTTCTGGTCAAAGATAATAATACGCTTGAGACTATCAATGTTGTACTGGAGTTTCGTGAGTCGTGATCGTAAGCTCTTAAAAATTAAAAGAAGACACAGGAGAGACATCTTGCAGAAAGAGTCGAAAATTAAATATATCCAAGGGTTCTTTAATCCAGGTTCAGATACAGCACAGGTACATAGTCGAATAGGTACAGCTGCCGAAGGCAATGGTACCCGGGACTCCAAACGTACACTTAATACAACTTTTACATGTTGTTATCAGTCACAAGGTTCGAGAGAGAATGGTGATTAATTAGAACAATTTCTTCGGTGGATACCAAGCAGTGATGACAGAGTTACAGAAAGCCAAGTAGCCAGATTAACGTACATTTGGCGAGAGGAATGTGATAGAAACGCAGGTGTTATTTTCCGTTAAATGTTAAGTCAATGGGAGATTGATGACGATCAAATATGAATTTTTAGATGCCAACAGAGAGGAATGTATATAGTAGCCTCGCAAACCACAAGAGCCTGGTTCACATAGGGTTGTATTAAGGAGTGTTACTAAAAATTAAAAATAGACATATACGTTACAATGATAATACAATTTAAGAAGAAAAATGTAAAAGAGAAAGGGTAGCAGAGGGCATCTGGTAAATTTGACTGAGCGTGGGATAGAGATAAATTCACAGTTGCTAGGCGAACTAAATAATTTCTTTTCTTCTTTTTTTTTATAAGAGAAACGCAGAGCGAAAGAATTACAAATGAATTGAAAAGAAGTTATAATAAAAGGAAACAGACTGGGAATAAATACATTTACAGTGTAGAAAAAAAAATATATTTAGGATGGTAATTTTGAAAAAAAGGGATTTTAGGGGGGGGGGGCTAAGGTGTAAATTAATTAGAAGTTGAATATGTGAAGATAATTCCTCTTCACATATTTCTCCCCAACGACCGAAGAAAGAAAATTTATTTTGTTATATTAAGGAGGGCATGAGCACCGGAAAACTTACCTGCGCCTCTTCACTAACATGGCAATACACATATAAAATCATCAATAAAACACTTGTGATAGAACCCTGGTAACTTATCTAAGCATATTTGCAATGATACTAATTAAAAAAAATTTAATATAAAAAAATAAAAACATGTCTCAAGTAAATATATGCATGCGTATAGGCATGATAAAATAAAAACAAGCTGGGTCGACCTCTTATGCTTGAAGATTTGAATGTATATATAAATATGAGCTCAAAATAATAATCAATATGTTTCTGGAGTTTCTTTTTTTTTTTTTTTTAGCTTTTTAGGAGTGTGCACACATTTATCAATATTTCAACCAGAAACTAAAATCAATCATTAACTTGAAATGCAAATTCAAGCAATAGCAATTTCTTTTATTGCTATAATTGTTGGGTATGTCCAACATAAACTTATGCTTTTGAGACATGACCAAAAAAAATAATGTATAAGGTAAATATCATTTGGCCATATATCAAACTATATTCAATTATTTGAAGGCCTTTAATATGAGACATATTTTTGTATCAGCAGAATAAATTGCTGTACATATATATAAAAAAATAAAGCTAAATGTAAATAAATATATAGCATACTTGATTATGAGAATAATATAAAGGAGAATTTGGCGAAGTAGCATATTTAGAAAAAACTGGCATAATTTTATATAAAAATGTAAAATCGCATATCTTGCAAATATTGACAAAATTTAAGGACCGTCAAAAAATGTTTAACGTGGGATATAGTTTTTATGTAGGGTGAATGATCACCACAACTTACCGTCCACAACATGTTATGAAACATGACACATGAAAAAAACAACTTCATACGTTGTTGTGCCGGGATGGTAAGGTAAAAATGTAATGGAACATTACATTGTATTTAAAAGAGTAAAAAAAAAAAAATATGTGAACTAATTTAAAATTGAAAAAAAAATAGCATATGTTGTATTAAATATGAAAGGCAATTTAGATGTGAATTAAAATGTGTGACATCATGTACAAAAAAAATGTGTCTGAGAGTGTGTTAGTGAATTAGTGCAAGATGAAGTGTGAGCAAAATAAAATATATAAACACTGTATATTTAATTTTGTACCTACCTTTACAAAATGTGAAAGTTTAGACAGAAAAATTTAGAGACAAATGTGTAAACATTGACATTGTGTAAATGAAAAGAGGTATTTGAGAAAGTATGCACAGTCTGAAAGCAACCATTAATATAACTTCGACAGAAGAAATGACTGGTATAAATACCAAACGTTGCAATTACATAACAACCGTGAATAAATACTTCCACAAACAAGTGTAGTGTATGAAAACAAATGCGAAAAAAAGGTATGTCTTTAAAAATTACATATATTGAATGAATAAAGAAGGTAATTTACGAGCATTTCAGTAGGCAAAACAAGTGATGAAAATGAGGTGTGACACATACTCTATGGAAGAAAATAAATGGAGAAAAGGAGAATTTAAATTAGAACATGTACAGTGAAAAGTTATCAATTGCATGTACTAAAATATTTTACTATTTAATATGTCAGGAATAATAAAACAAAACAAAAAGGAGAACCAGTGACAAAATTCTTAAAAGATATATAAAAATGTGACTGATGGAATGTAGTGTTATACATGTAAGTAAAGGAAATGTGCAAAATGTTGTGTATGTCCACAGAATGAAAAAATGATGCCTCTATTTCAATAATTTCATGAAAGCAAAGTGCACTACAAGAGGAAAAATTTCCTATAAAATCTTATTATGAAAATAATAATATTGCCATACTGGCATGATTCAGTAGTGCACATTTTTCATTTTTCAACTGTAGACAAAATTTAGCAAGGAAAAAAAATGGTTATTTAACCTATTTTTATTAAAAAGAATATGTGATTATGTAAATATGACAGAAAATGTAGAAGTAAAGTAAGCGATAAAATGAATAATGAAAGAAAAGAAAAAGTATGTTACCATGATAACTAACATTACCAAACTTGTTGCGATTGCAGTAGGTAAATAAGTACAGTGTTGTTTACCATAATTGGTGCATATAGCGAATTCTATGAACTCCTCCAATAAATATATGGTATAACTAGTACCTAATATAAAGTTACATGGAAAACATGATGAGATGATACATGTGCAGAGATTGTGTTAATGAATTATGTTTAATATTAGAAGTAGTATAATAGAACCTACAAGTAAGGTATGTAATGTCAAAGAAACAGGTGTTAATTAAAAAAGAATGAATGTGAAAAGCATAGTTATACATTGAATGGTGAAACAAATACTTTGACTGGTATTATATATTTATATATATCCTTGATTGGTAATACTTGAAACATTGATTAGTAAAAAAAAAAAAACTGTAAATTAGAAAACGGAATGCATTAAGTATAGATTATAGAAGTATGTGTAAGAAGTTTGTGTAAATTTACAGGAAGAAATACTTGATGCGTTAATCATGAAAGTTTCCTGAAATGAGTGCATTGTACAGAAATCTGAGTTGATTTCTAAGAATCGTAATATTAAATATAATATAATTAACATTAAGGCCTGATTCAGTAATGCACCCTTTATTTTGTATCAGCAAACAAGTATTATTTAATGAAAAGTATGTTTTTTTTTAAAATTATGTGTCTATTTATATAATATTGACTAAAATGTTTATCAAAGTGGAATTGATATATGATGTCGTATACTGATATCGGAAGATATAAAAAGGAACAGAACAAAAAAAACAATGAATGGTAAAGAGTATAACAAGGATTGGTACAAACTGGTAGTGTATAATGATTGGTAACTTTGACTAGTTGTGTAATTGGCATGTGTAATTAAAAAAGAAGGAACCGTTGTAGATTATAAAATTGGTTATTGAATATAGAAAAGCATTTTCAAATAATTGCAAGATTGCAATAGATCTCAAAGGCTCTTTAAGCTGTTTAAAAAAAGTTCCTAAATAATGCTACTAAAATAATACACATTCATTAAATTATATCAACTTAATAAAAATTACACAAAAATATACTTGCCATCATACAAATAAATTTTATCTAAGTGTAAAAGAAAATATGGCATGTATAAATAAAAAAAATAAGAATGTCTTTAATTAATTAGTTGCTATATCGGTAAGCCGTGCCATATGTTTATAACGAAGAAAAAATATTACTTAAATGATTCAAAAAATTTTTTTAACACGGTTGTGTCTAATTATGAAAAACACATTTTATAAAAATATATATATTCTATCTTCTTTTGAAACAGCAAAAAAAAACTATATGAAGATGAATACTCAAAACATTAATAAAAACTAAACAGTGCCAATTATGTATTAACTCATACATATACAAACCTGAAATTTTTCATTTCTTAGAAATTATGGCAATAAATATGGCATAAATAAATAAATATGTGTAAAGAAATTGAGAAGGAAAAGTCACCTTTAAGATAAGTATATATGTGCAAAAATTGTTGTACACAAAACCTTATATATTTATTAAAACATGGATCAGCACTGGGGAAAATAACTTAAAAAGTAATTTTATACATGGCCAGAAATATCCGACACAAAAGTACTGCTAATTGTTTTAACGTGACAAAAGTGACCTTAAAGTGTAAAGAACATGTTAATTTAAGCAAAGTTATCTTTATTCATGTGTGTAGATCAAAACTTCGATCAATAATACAAAGAAATGTGTCATATCAAGTGTTATATATTTATCAAATAAAGTTTAAAAAAGCAATTTTGAAAAAAAATAAAGTGTATATATTTTGTAATAAACAGAGTGTATCATGTCTAGATCGTGTAATAATTAGGTTTTCTTACCAAAATATAACCGCAATATTATAATTATATTTAAATTTAACAACAAAAAAGGAATCAATGAATTAAAAACTAAAAGTGTATTGTGAAGAAGTGACACCAAGTTTATCATCAAAGATTGATCCGAATGAATTGATGGAAAATTAGCGCTAAAAATTCAAATCAATACAAAATGACAAGATCTTACTCTTTTCTGGATCCATGAAAAAATATGCAAGTAAATATCACTCTAACACAATATAAATTTATAATAAGAAATTAGATAGTATCCTACGAATATGGAATTCCTATTACGAAACTGTAAGTGTGTAATATGTTTGTATGAAAGTACATTGCCATTACTTATTACCTGTTTATTTTGTGCGAGCACCCCTAATGTCAACACTAAATTTTGATTCACTGTAACTATGCGTCCAAAGGATATATTAAAAAGAAAGGACAATTCGTTATAAATAAAAATGTATATATATATATATATATGGCAACATGTACCGTACTGCAACATAAAATTTATCCGTTGACTGATCCAGTATATAAACAAAAGGTTATTATACTTGTATTATTGTTAAAGACAATTAATTTATTTTGATGATGCAATTATCTCATAAATGTATTATGCTTATTCGAATAAAATAAAAACACTGATATAGTATAGCATATAATACCAAATACAATAACAAACAAAAAAATCAGATATAAATGCAAGTACACAATATAAAAATGAATGGAGAATTAAAAAAAATTATATACATTGTATGCATGTTAAATGCAAAGTCAGTCCTAGAGTAAGGAAATTCTATCCCTGTCAAAATGTCAAAATCGGTACATGTAACAAATCATGAGATGCGGGCATAGATCTATAAAATACTTAATTGCCATTAATTAATAAAGATAATATTTAATTTAGAATAAAATTAATGTGACAATTATTATTATTACACTTATTGTAAATATTAGTGTGAGAAGAAAAATATAAAAGAAAAAATTAAGGAAATTTAGGGTTTTTTTTTTTTTTTTTTTTTTAATTTTAAGTATCATTTTTTTTTTTTAATGTGATGAGAGAAAAAGAATGTGTATATATGCAAATAACCCATAAAAAATAAAATTCACAGCAAGATTGTCACGTTAGTATTTCCCTTGATGGGGAAGATACTTGGACCAGCCGAGTAGGACCACAAGGAAAATTCAAACACAACATAAGTACATTTAGTGCACATAAATGTACACAAGTGTGAAAGCTATCAAATTTGCATATTATACATTTTCTTTTAACGGGGAATATTCAAAATTTTATTAAAAATATTCTTTCAATAAATTTTTGCATGAGCGGCAGCATATATTTAAAAATGTTGAAATACTGTATGGCAAACTGCTACTTAGAATAAAGGATTGTAGGAGAAAAATACACAGGATACACAAAAAGTTAACTATTTATAAAGAAATATATCTATGAATGAATATTATGCCTTTTATCTCTATTATTAGATGGTTAAAATATTATTTTAAAAAAAACATGATTATTTTGAAACACATCCAACTAGTGCATACATGCCAAATCTTTATTAAGTCAGTTTGAGCAGTAATTAAATATATTGAATTTTTATACTATAAAAGCACCAATATATATTTTTCATTACTTTACCTGACCAAAAATA
The DNA here is from genome assembly GCA_963931845.1 of Maratus michaelseni. Classification (NCBI taxonomy): domain Eukaryota; kingdom Metazoa; phylum Arthropoda; class Arachnida; order Araneae; family Salticidae; genus Maratus; species Maratus michaelseni. The sequence goes on from OZ007587.1 coordinate 351,434,540, forward strand.
TTATCACGCAGAATAATATAAAAATATGACTTACCACCTGAAATATTAACATCAGTAAACCCATTTAGCACAAGTATAAGAAGCAATTTTTATATATATATATATATAAATATATTGATGTAAGCTAATTAACGGTGAAATATTTCGCAATAATCCTTAGTTTTGTAAGAAATATTCATAAACTAAAAAAATTACTTCGCGCATAAAATGTGCATTGAAAATGTCCAGAAAATATGAGAATCTTTGCTATAATAATGAAGATGGGTTACTGGAAAGTTCATGCTCTATGCACTGTTTATCAGTCAAATTCTTTATCCACAGCATATAATGAATTATAAGTCTATGACTGAGCTTATATATGAAGTTCAAGAACTGAAATAAACCACAGCGCAATCAATATGCAATTTTTTTTCTTGTCTGTCTCATCAGTTACTCTTTCCCTATTTCGTAGTATAATCTCGAAGGCAAAGAGAGAAAAAAAAGAAGAATCGCGGGTTAAGTGTTTAGGACGAGTGCGATGGTTTCGTGAAATATGCTTGACGTCAGGGTCGCATTATTAATTATCGCCGGTAGAAGCTGTATTCAGTTGTACTTTCGGTAATTCAGTTCCGCAATGAATTATTGTAAATATCAGCAGTTCTACAAGTCATGAGGAGAAAAAGATCGAGTCTTGGAGTTTTAGAAACGAAAGTTTCCATTTCATACATAAATCCGTGAATAATAGAATGCGAAAAAACAAACCGCGGCTATTCAAAACAGCTGTTTTATAGATGAAGAAAACAATTAATAACTTGAAAATTAGATATCAGATCTGCACAGCGTTCATACATATCGCCGGGAAAAAGAAGCGATGAGGCAGTTTTCGTTTATCAATTCTCTTGAACAGCTAAATTTAATATGTAAAGGGGAAAAAGGTCCTGCGGTTTAGCTGCTTCTTTAATAATTATAAAAGACTCAGAGAAAATTATATTCCATCGAATTCTTCCATTTGAAATATTGGAGATGATCTTTCATACGAGAAAAACATGGGGATTCCAGTTCCAAAATTTTATCGTCATTTCCAGTTTTGTTATGTCCACACTGTTTGCGAAAACACGGAAACAAATCTCTCCTTATGTCTATAAAGATTTCCAAAGCATCTTAAAAAAAAATCGAGTATCTTATCGTTAAAATTATTTTTTTTTCGTTGTTTACTATTCGTTGATTCCCGGGTACCGTGCTGTAAACGTTACTGTACAAGTGCTATGGTCATGAGCACCAATTTGTGTACTGGAATTTCGTGAGTCGTGATCGTAAGCTCTTAAAAATTAAAAGAAGACACAGGAGAGACATCTTGCAGAAAGAGTCGAAAATTAAATATATCCAAGGGTTCTTTAATCCAGGTTCAGATACAGCACAGGTACATAGTCGAATAGGTACAGCTGCCGAAGGCAATGGTACCCGGGACTCCAAACGTACACTTAATACAACTTTTACATGTTGTTATCAGTCACAAGGTTCGAGAGAGAATGGTGATTAATTAGAACAATTTCTTCGGTGGATACCAAGCAGTGATGACAGAGTTACAGAAAGCCAAGTAGCCAGATTAACGTACATTTGGCGAGAGGAATGTGATAGAAACGCAGGTGTTATTTTCCGTTAAATGTTAAGTCAATGGGAGATTGATGACGATCAAATATGAATTTTTAGATGCCAACAGAGAGGAATGTATGTATATAGTAGCCTCGCAAACCACAAGAGCCTGGTTCACATAGGGTTGTATTAAGGAGTGTTACTAAAAATTAAAAATAGACATATACGTTACAATGATAATACAATTTAAGAAGAAAAATGTAAAAGAGAAAGGGTAGCAGAGGGCATCTGGTAAATTTGACTGAGCGTGGGATAGAGATAAATTCACAGTTGCTATGCGAACTAAATAATTTCTTTTCTTCTTTTTTTTTTATAAGAGAAACGCAGAGCGAAAGAATTACAAATGAATTGAAAAGAAGTTATAATAAAAGGAAACAGACTGGGAATAAATACATTTACAGTGTAGAAAAAAAAAATATATTTAGGATGGTAATTTTGAAAAAAAAGTATTTTAGGGGGGGGGGGCTAAGGTGTAAATTAATTAGAAGTTGAATATGTGAAGATAATTCCTCTTCACAAATGTATACATGATTTTTTTCTTAATTTCATACTTAGAATACAGAATTGAAATAACGTATTTTTGGTCTCATATTGGTTAATTTTATTTTACAGTTTATATTTTAGAAATCCCCTAAAAGTGCATTGTTGTTACTTTTTATACTCTTTAACGTTCTAGTCAATGGTAATAATACGCTTGGGACTATCAATGTATATACGATTACTTTTTTAATTTCATACTTAGAATACAGATTTATATTTTTGATCTCATATTGGTTAATCTTATATTACAGATAATACTTTAGAAATCCCCTAAAAGAGCATTGTTGTAATTTTTATACTACTTAACGTTCTGGTAAATTACTAATATTCTTTCATTTTACTTAATAGAAATAGACTTTGCTGAAGTATTCAAAGTTTTACTTTACCTATAACCATATATACTGTCTAAGATCGATTCAAAATTTAGAAATGAAAATAATTAAGGAAACAGGTGAAAAAAAAATGCCTTATTGGAAATTTTTTTTATGCATTAGATTGTCTAAAACTAATTAATACATGTATATTTTTGTTTTAAATATATATTTTGTCCTCTCTTAGCAGATGTGGAGCAGATGAGAAAGATTCTGTTCCAATTCTTGTTATTCAAGACAGATATAATATCGTATAATGAATGATCGTCTTATTTACATTAAACTTTTATGCTATATACCGATCTATATCACAAGTTTATATTCATTATGAAACTCTTGGTTATATAATTATGGCCATAATTATGGGTCATAATTATGAATTCTGGTCTTTGATTGATGGCAATTGTTAGGGAATTTTACACCGTCAGTAGTTCAATGAGCTATATAATAATACGGAGAACTCACTCAACCATCACTTTCATCTGCGAACGCGTCACTATTTTGATGCTTGCATGAAACGAAGTCTACATTTTTATTAATATTAAATACTTTAGAACATTTTAGTATACTTTTAATAATTTTTAGTTATTTCAACACGTTTTTCACATTGTTTACAAGGAACACCATAAACATTTTCACGTTTCCTGTTACGCTTACATGAGAATTTATTTTTAACTTTCTGTACCTTCTTATATGTAAAAATTTCTGAAGAAATCCACTACAAGTTGTAGTTAATTCAATAAAGAATATAATCCAGTGAAAATTATAGCATTGTCGACATATTTTGTAAAGGAAATCAAACTTAGAAGTTTTTACCTAAATACGATCCATCGGAAAAAAACCATTCGGTGTTTGCCATATTTTGTCTCCGAATTCTACGACACTTTGCATTCATTGGCAGCCCCTGAATTACGTGTAACAGAATAGAACAGAATAGTTCAGAATAGTGCCTTGTTCTGTTATGAAGCTCAATGCAGTAGTTAGATAATATCCGAAGCAACCACACTCATTATACATTAAGAGAAACTGTGTACTATGATACATTTTTCATATTATACATTACTAGATGGAATCCGTCAAAACTTGACGGCAAACAACTTGTTAGTACAGAAATTTTTGAAGAATAATTCAAATAAAATAAGAAAAATCCTTCTGTCCATAGCGGCGATCGAACCCACGCGATAATCGGAACAGAGAAGAAATGCACTTTATACTATTCGGCAACCGTTTTTGCATTTGAGCTCTAAAACTGGTTAGGTTCTAGATTTAAGTTTACGCATGCGTAAATGGGGCAAATTCGTGTGAAAAATAAATTTAACGGAAATCCCTTTTCCTTTTAATATATAAGATTATGCTTAGGATGTTATTACCGCCGATAGCGTTAATGGCACCATCTGTTTTATGATAAGAGAATCAAACACATGAACAGAGAGCCCTATTCTGCAATAATTAGAAAATGAAAAAATTGTATGGAAATCTACAATACCCAGCTTACTTTGCAAAATTTGAAAGCAAAAGTCTTATTTTCATATATACGTTGGAAAAATTAAAAAAATTTGTAAATACTTAGTTCCACACATTTTAGAGAGCTATTTTAAAACAATGAAGGTTTTAATTGAATATTAAAAAATTACAATTGTAGAGCTAAAAAGAGAATATGCTAAGGAAATGAAAATGTCATTACTTAAAAGAACAATTTGAAACATATTAAACTCTTTATAAGTATATCCAGTTTTTTTTTTATAATTCATTGTATGGATATTTTGTAGTATTTTTTATTTTTTTTCTGTTTTTTAACTACACGACCTTTAAAAATTTTCATTAAATTAATTTTTTATCAGTCTGATTCTAAAACCCCGAATTTAAAATTTGCTGTTTGCAGCTAACGATTAATAATACATATTTTTTATTGAGAAATTAAATCAAAATATTCTTGGATGTTAAAGTTTACTTAATTATAAAGCACTCTAATAAAAATAAATACAAATTATATAACTTTTCCTCCTGACTTAAATATGGCATTATTAAAGTGAATTATTGCCAATAAAATAAGAATAATTATTCTGACCATAGCAGTGATCCAACCCATACGAAAATCAGCACAGAGAAGAAACACGCCTTTTACCACTCAGCCACTGTTTTCGTATTTGAGGGTGCTCTCAAACTGGTCAGGTTCTAGATTTAAGTTTACGCATGCGTATTGGACACAATTTTATGTGAGTTTACGGGAAAAGTGTTTGCTTTTAAATATATAGATTCATTTAGCTGATAAGTCTGTAAATCGTATCTTTGCATTTGCAGCGAGAATTGCATATTGAATTGCATTCTTTTAAATTTTGAGCAGATTGCAACAGCACTTAAGATTTGCAACTTCAGATACCACAGTATTATAATGATTATCTATAAAATAAGATATGCTAAATGCCATGCTATTTTGTCACTAAATTTCCCTTTCTATTAAAAGCATTTTTCATTTTTAAAAGTGAGACGAAACGATCAAAAGATAGTGAAGCAGTTTGCTTTCTACAGAGGCTTTGTTAAACAACCATAAACATCGACATTTGCTAATCATGCAAAGGAAATGCCTTGGATAGAGTTAACTAAGTTGAGGAAACTTTGTGCGTACAATAATGCGTATAAGAAGCAAAAATGCTTTAAGTGGAAATACGTTGAATTATATTTAATTCTTTATTTTGTGATATTTGAATTTAACAACCTAAATTCTGCTTATCTATACTGTCTTAAGTTAGTATTAAATTCTAGAATACGCCATTTATGCTCCGCATTACATAACTGATCTAATAATGAAACCTTGGATAAAAAAATCGATGAAAGCAGAATACGTCAAATAAATGCAAAATGTCAAGGAATTGTTTTCAAAAGAAACATTATGACTCTTGTGTATTTACTTCCAGTTTAAATGCATAATTTTCTACAACCTATTAAAATATATTTTTATAAAATTTATTTATTTAAAATACGAATATCATGAAATATAATGAAAATGTTTTCTTCAAATAAATTTATTCAAGTCCATATTACATATCATATATGCAAAAGAAAATATCTGTTCTAAAAAAAGATAAACTTTAAAGTGATAATAAAAATATGAAAATGATTTATGACTACATGATTAATATATAAATATAATCCTATTTTCAATCACTAAGAATTTAAATAAAATGTAAATTTTGAAACTTTTCTTTTCTGCATTAGTGTTTTAATCCTCAATTTTATCTGACTGATGCATAAAAAATAAGAAAGAGGGTATAATCTATTTTATGTTCTTATATTTGCAAAAAGAAAAAAAAAACGGGAAGGGGATAGTTTTCCCGATTTTTTCAGTTTACTGTAAAAAGAGTGACATTTCCTTTTAAATGTGATGCTTCGTTCTTCAACAGAACCTAAAAAAATTGTACTTATCTTAAAAAAGACTTTAGTCTATTTTTGAAGAATTCAGATAAAAAAAGAGATGTTATAAAAGTATTAGATGCGTGATATTTTAAATTGGATTGGAGCAATCCGAAAAGAAGCCTGTGAAAAGAACGAAATACTTAGGTTCTACATCATGTTCATTAATACACACCACAAACAAAATGCTCATTTATCTTATTCATTGTGAAGTAAAGTAGTTAATGACCCGCAAGTTTAAAAGTTGTAGTAAAGTTTTATTTACAAGAAAATGTTATACAGACAATTTTGTAAGTTGTTATCTAAAATCTTATAAAATACCAAGGCAAAAGTGAAACTCTTATGATAATAATTATATTAACAACAATAATAATCCAATATAAAAATCTAAAATTCCTGAACATGTAATAAAAAACTTTTCCTGAATTACATTATTACAGCTTTCCTTACCTGCCACAATAGAAAAATTAAACAAACTTTTTGTCATTAGCTATATGCCTGAATGACAAAAATACTCTACTTGGAGAATATAACATCATAACATATATATATCTATAGGATAACAAATGTTTGTTAGTTTGTATTTGCAGTCGTATTTCAATTTAACAGTATAATTATGTTCATCCATATACACCCAAACAGGGTTTAAATTTTCGCCATGCTATTCACGATTCCATTACCTGATAACTAATCAGATAACGTAAGCTTATATAAAACAATCTATATAAGTAGAACATTTCAATTGTTTGTAAAGTTTAATTGAAGTGACATCTAAATTTTTTTTTTTATTATTACAATTTTACTTCAAACTTAAATGAATAACTGTACAAAAGACAACTCTTGTATATAGATTTTTAAGATCTTCAATAATTTAAAATTAAAATATACTAAAATATAATAAAAGTATGTATTTAGAATAATTTATCACATAATATTATACAAGCGACCCTTCTTTAAATAAAACTAGTATAGCTAATTCTTATAAAAAAAATATATGACAATGTTTAGGATTAGATGATTATCTACATGTAATCCTATTTTCATCCAAAAAAGATTTAAATAAAATGTAAATTTTGAAACTTGCGTTTCTGTATCAGCGTTCTAATCCAAAATATTATCTGAGTGACATGGGAAAAATAAGAAAGAGCGCATAATTTAGTTTATGTTCTTAGATTGAAAAATTGGATTTTTATTTTCTCCAGATTTTGTCAGTTTGTACTGGAAAGAGTGACATTTATTTCTAAGTGTGACACTTAGTTCTTCAACAAAAGTTAAAACAAATGTGAATCATGTCTTTGAAAGGAATTTAATATATTCTCGAAAAAATCGAATACACTATAAAGATGCTCTAAAAAATATTCGATGAGTAACTGTTTAAATTGAATATATCGTAATCTAGAAAAAATAATGCAACATTTATTTTCTATGCCAAGTACATTATTTCATGCTACAAACAAAATGCACGTTTAGAATGTTCATTAGGAAGTAAGCTATATGAAGTGAGATAATATATCTATGAAGTAAGATAATATCTCAAATATTGGACAGTTGAAATCTTTGTATATAAAAAAAAGTTGCAATTTTTTTTATGGATGTAGTGACACAAAATCTCTTATATGAAAGGAAAAGTGAAAATCTTAGGACAATAATAATTATTATTATAGAGAAATCTGAAAACCATATTGTTTTACATGCAATGGAAAATATTTACTTTTAATAAGATTATTTCAGTATTCCTTATGCATCAAAGTTGAAAAAAAATATATCATTTATCATTTGCGATTTGCCTGAGTAGCGAAAACGTTTTAATTGGAAATATGTTCAATGATATCTAGTTCGTTATAGTGTAATAATTAAATTCAACAGCAGAAAATGTCTCCAATAAACTGACCCAAGGCAGGATTAGGTTTTCAAACAAGTCATTTATGTACCACTATCTAATAATTGATGTAATAATGATAGCATCTATAAAGCAAGCCATATAAATAATACATTTAAAATTCTTGTAAATTATCAGTTAAATAAGAAAAAAATACAACAAAACACTGTGACTTTTATGTGTTTGCTAAATATATACTTTAGCTAAAATGCACATTTTGAAACACACTGAAATATGGGTTGTAACTTTACAACTGAGTAAAAAAGTGTCCAGACCAGGATTTGAACCATGGATCATTGGTTTAAGTTGACCATTCTCTGGACATATCTGGACAAATCTGGCCAGTACAACTCACTCAGTCAACCTATTGATAAAAGTATCTGGTTTGTTATATGAAACAGCTCGACAGAATAAATCGTAGGTAATGGAATTCCAAGTAAACATTCTATACCTAATTATACTTGATTAATTTTAACACAGTTATTCTAATTGGTAAATAAATCACATGAGTTTAATTTCCCAATTGATTTAAAAAGTGTCCAGGCCAGGATTCGAACCACAGAACTTTGACTTAAGATTCCAATACTCTGCAATTTGAGCTATCATCGACAAATCTGGTGGGCACAATTAACTCACACACTTAGTCAATCCTGAAAAAAAATATTCAATTCTATGGCAAGTTACCTAATTTATGCCACAAATAAAATGTTTGTGCTAAAAATGCTTATTATTAATTATCCAATGTATAAATAGATTTTTTACTCACTTCTAAATATGCTAGAATTATACAAAATATTCACAAATGTGCGTTTCTGATGACAATAAAATATAGTAATATTTTTAGAACTTAATTATAAATTAACTTAAATTTAAGCCACGTTTCCGTTAACCCGCCACATGGGGTAAATCGCCTTATATTATTTATAGTTACAATTGTATACGAGCTACGACAACAATGGTGTTAATTATGTGCCAAACCACGCTCTCCAAAATAAGCAAATTGGCTGTGAAACTGCAACAATGAAATATTTAACTGCAGAAATGAAAAATACGAAAAATTTTCAGTAATTGGGTTGGGTGCCCATGTCAATTTAACATATTGCAACTGAAATTTTTTTTGAATAATCATCAATTTTAGTCATGAAATTCGGCGTGATTTTCAAGATAAACATAAAATAATTATAAAAGAATATATTTTAAACTACTCAGATGTGCCAATACCAAAAATTTCTTCTTTCTGATACATGTTAATACTTCAAAATTGATATTACATTGTCAATAAAATGAATATTTTTTAACGTTCTGTTGTATGTCAGCTGCTTGCAAATTGCTGTGTTACCTGGATGTGAAGCACCCTTCGCTGCACGACAGCTGATGTACAAAAAAGCTGATGTACAATGAAAATCGAGAAAATCACCGAAAAATCGCTATTACACCACACCCCTTTCGGTGGAAACCCCCCAAATTCAACTGGAACCTGCTGGCCATTGCCTAAAATATGTAAGGTGGGCGTCACTGATATGGTCATGCTAAAGTTTAAGAATTTCTCCGTCTGTCATTTTGAAAAGACAAAACCGCTTTATTTATTTTAACGTTCTCAGATTAATTGACTTTCCTAAAAAAAAATATTGCATTCCAATGAAAATAGTTTTTTTAGTCCAAAATTGCGGAATGCCAAAAGTCTACCATGTAGCGATATCAGGCACAAGTGCAGATGATTAACCACCGTTGTTCCATGTTACACAAATCGTGATGTTCTTTAATTTAAAAATATTGTTCTGTTAAATTAGAAAAAAAATTAGGTAAAATAAATAAAGATGACACCTAATAATTTCTTTTGTTATTCAAAAGTGGATTTGATACAGGATTTTTCATCCAAATTGAAGTTGTTAACAAAATTGACATTACAATTTAAGTTTTATTTAGAAAAAATGTGAAATCCTTTTAGTGTTTAACAAATTTGTTAAAACAAATTACTTATCGCAACTGGAATAAATAAAAATGTTCTTATTTTGTGCTAGCATGGTACACACTTGATATAGTCACCTGCTTGGCCATATCAGGAGCAGGTCGGCATTCACGAAAATCGTTGAATTGTATTGGATTGATTTGTAAAATATACGCCATCAACGACAGCACCAATTGACAGATTATTAAAAACGGAACTGAGTATGGTGATATTCATAAAAGAAAATCTTTTAAAAACGTTTATATAAAAGAGAGAATTGTCAGAAATAAACAAGAAGATATTGCACCAAAAACATAAAATAGGAAATTGGTGTCAAATTCTACAACTTAGCTGAATGAAAAGTGATCACAGGATACACAAGGAAGCTCCTTCATGGTAAGTAGTTCTGCGTCAATTCATCGTACTATAGTTTCTTAATTTTCATCATCATAGCCTTCAAAAACATTTTTGTTACGACGAATTGACGTCGCGACAAATTGACACCACGAAGAATTGACGTCGAGATGAATTGGCGCTGCGACGAATTGACGCTGCGATGAGTTGTCGCCACGGCGAATTGACGCTGCGATGAATTGTGCGCGATGAATTTTTCCGCGATGAATTGTGCGCGACGAATTGACGCGGCACCATGGTGAGTTGATGCTATCTAGCGAGATTTTTGGTTAGCTAACGTATAAAAGGGGGATGGCCATACCAGGAACTTTGCCATAACAGGAGCACCTACCTACCTTACATGAAATTTGGTTAAATTCTATACATACCTTCATACATGAGTAGGAACATGACCATAACAGGAGCACCTACCTTAGATGAAATTTGGTTAAATTCTATGTGCATACCTTCATACACTTTTGCATGATAGAAAGAGGAGATATACATGGACAGACAGAAATTTTGTAAAAAAAAATCTTTTTCGGGATCTCATACCCTTAAAACGAGTAAATAAATCGAAAACTGGAAGTAAAAAAATTAGATTACAATACGTTCTTCTATTATTGTAGATAGAAGAAAGATAAAACTATTTTTTTTATACTTATTACTCCTGAAAGTTCCTTCTTTACACCATATACAAGAGGCTTTCAGAAGGTAACTAGTACAAACATCGCAAGTTTTTTGAGAAAATCCCCCAGGCCTTGGGTTCCAGACATTTTGAACTCGTATTTCATCATATTTCACCCATATACCATTTTAAGTGGAATTGTGCATGAATTCCAACTGGAAATCTAAAACATTTAACAACACTTTTTCTCTTCAAAATAACAAATGGGGGTAACTTACGAGCGTACGACCATACTGCGACAGGCTGCAACATTTTTGAGGGGACACTTTGGAAAAAAATTCTACTACAAAACTAATAGAGGCTAACGAAAAAGAAAGGCTACCGCGGTGCTTTACGCGTATCTTTTTTAAATATCGCCGGAGTCACATGATGCTCGAATGCACAAATGCAGGTATGTACGAATGCAATGTACGCAATTTATGAAAAGAGCATCACCTCAATATAGCGGTCTGTAAAAAAAGATAAGTGGAATGCACTGCGGCAGCCTGTCTTTTTCGTTAGCCTCAAAATTAATAATGTGACGACACGCAAAAAAGACAAACGTTTCTTAATCTATGAAAATATAATATAACCATAGACGCAAATATACAATAAACTCTTCAGAGTTACCCGTGATTTCAAAAAGTGTTATTTATCATTACAAACCCTAGAAACCAATACGTTTTCGGAGATTTACAGAATTTGTTTGCTGTCACTGATTTTTGGAAATGTCTTCTATGAGCTTTTATCAGCTTTCTTAAACCTGAATATGCGTTTTTAGGATGATATTAATTTTCAGTTAAGCATTTTTAGCTGAGTACTTGAATTTAAATATGCAAGATTAACAAACTAATCATAAGTTTTATGTTAATGTTAATCATGTCAATTTATTTTGTTTGGCTGTCAAACATGTTTACTGAACATCAAAATCTTTACTAGAGAATTGATAACATTTGAAATATCCTATATTCTGAGTTGCAAAAACTGATTAATAGACTATAAAACTACTCGGAAACATTTCTGAAAATCAGTAGCAGCTTTATTTTATAAATGCTCATTTAAAACTCGAAAATACTTTGGTTTTTAAGGTTTCTAAAGATGAAGAACACTTTTCGGTATCGTGGGTAACTCAGAAGCGGTTATTGCATATTCTCGTTATTAGTTATATTTTTCCCTCTATATTAAGAAATATCTGTCTTTTTTTACAGTGCATGGCGAGTAATACGCGAATAAATGTGATAATTCTACGAAAGAGAATATACTAAAAACACTTACTTAGAATAAATTTATTCCTGATCATCTTACACATTATACGTCTATACTGAAAGCAATCTCTTTTATAAATAAAAATATACATTTTAGTGATAATAAAAATATGACAAAGATTTATGACTACATGATTAACATCTAAATATAATCCTTCTTTCCTCCAGAAAAGATTTACATGAAATGTAAATTTTGAAACTTTTCTTTTCCGCATTAGCGCTCTAATCCCCAATTGTATCTGACAGACATGAGAGAAAAAAATTTCTTATATAATTTATTTCATGTTCTCACACTTGAGAAAAAAATGGAATTTTTTTCCTAGTTTTTGACAGTTTGTACTAGAAAGAGTGACATCCTTTCTAAATGTGATGTTTAGTTCTTCAACATAACTAAAAAAAAATGACCACGCCTTGCAAAAGAATGTAGTATTTTTCGAAGAAATTGAATAAAGAAGGAAGCTGCTATAAAAAATACTCGATCTGTGAAAGTTTAAATTGAATTTTGCGTAATCCAAAAAGAAAAAAAGCCTATAAAAATGAAATATTTAGATTCTATGCCATGTTGATTAACTCGTGCAACAAACAAATTGGATGTTTATTTTCATTATAAGTAAACTGATTAATTAATTGAAAAAGTGAAATCGGATTAGCAAAATGAAGAAGTGTATAGAAAACACTTGTATAGTCTTTCCTAGAAGTAGGTACTCAACGTCTCTTACAATACATCAAAGGTAGAACACAAATATTATAATAATAAAAAACAAAAATTAAAAATCATGAGTCATTCATAGATTATGGAGCATTTTCCAACACTTCTAGAATATTATAACGAAACTTTACCTTTTGATAATGTGAAAGAAGATATCTTATGTAAATAATAAACTAGTCGGATGTGCCAATCCCAAAACTTTCTTCTATCTTACAAAGGTTTCGCATACACTAAAAAGAATCAGCACCAATTTATATCAAGGTCTAACTGAATCTAAAGTTTTATTAAATTCCGTGCATTAGTGCTTCAGATATGACTATTGCTAAAATCGTGTTTATTATGTAAAATGTAGCATATCAATTCCACCTGTTGGGAGATTTAGACCAAAACCAAATCAACAATTTATGTCAACGTGTAACTGAATCTGAAGTTGGATGAAAATCCGTGCTATTTGTGGTCTTTGCTATTTGTGGGTGTTCAGAGATTTTACTGTATTTAGTATAAAGTTCAGTTTTCTGCAAGGTATCCTAAAATAGACTGAACGTTCGGGAACTAGTTCTTAAGATATAGTTATAGTGATAATCATGCCCGTATTTTGGTTATGTGACACTCCTGTGCCATTAGTCACTTTACGCCCCCACCCCCCTACACACACACTAGAGGTAAGTTCGCGGTCTGTTTTCGGAACCCGAGCTCGACGGTTTTAAATTCGAGCCCGAAACATTTTTTGTCATCAGAGTCCGAGCCCGCCCGAACCAGATACTGAAAGTACGCAATAGAAGTTCTTTTAAAATAATAACATATCATTTTTAAACATTTTAAAAATAACTGTTATTTTAAGAACATAATTTTTTTTTTGGGGGGGGGGGATTTGCATTGGATCTTATCAAAAGAAAAGTTTGGTATCAAATAAAAATTTACTTCCTTAAAAATATTCTCATATTTTTCTCCCCCCAAAAGCGAACTTGATGGACAAATTAGCGAACTGCGTTTTACGAATAAATTAATAATGTTTCCAGAAGTTACTATTAATATGCTGAAGAATCGAACAATGCTTTCCTATTACCTATAAAAAGGTATAAATCTTCATTTATAATAGATTTCTTTCTCAAAACAATGTTACGTGATTCTTGTGTCACTAGAAATCAAGCTAAATTAAAAACACTGTAAATGACATCGTTATCTGAATAATCCGATGCTTTTATAGGAAAAGAGGAAATACTGCTCGATTGCTTTTTTTCGAATAACAATGTATGTTAATTATATATATTTACGAATGAAAGTGACTTCTAGAATATGCAGAGCAGAGCCTCAGCATAGAGTTCATGATGAAAAATAGATATAAGAATCACTAATGTTATTTTCATATGTAGAGCGATAATGATTCGAAGACAATAGACGGCTAAAAATTTTAACACATAAAGTTAATATGGTTGACTATAAACAAAAGAAAATGTTCATTCCACGTTAGATCTCTAAAAAAATAAATAAATAAACGCTCCAATTAAAGCGTTTCGTAGTGTCACAAAAAATAACAAACATCACATTATTCCCGCTCTTCCTATTGGCATCAATATGTCGACGCAATCGATGCCAGAGATAAATAAATCTGCAAATATGACAAATTTTCTTTTAATTGACATCGACGCTAGAAAAGAAAAACAAGATTCCTGTTTTCCGCATTAAAATAACTTGAACTGCAGTAAGTCATTTTTTAAGAAAAAATAAATGAAAGTTTTTAATTTTTTTTATAGGAGAATAAATAAAATTTCCAGTTTCAGAAAGCCTGATCCCGAGCCCTTTTTATTTTAATTCGCAATAAAGAGAGTATTATCTAATTTATTTTAACGAAATATCTACTTGGATGGGTGGGAGGTGGGGGGGGGTAATTTCAGATTATGTTGAGATCTTACTAGTACAGGTTCGATCAGTTACACATTTTTTTAAGTGTTTTTTTTTATTTGCTTTACTGTATTTTTTTATTTTATAAAATGATCAACAATAGCTGTTTTACATATGATTTTGCAACTGCTATCGGCTTCTTAATTCAGCTTAAGTGAAAATTTCAAGCTGGGGACAAATTAAGTCATACGAAAAGGCCGCAGGCACACAGTAGCACTATCTTTCATTGGCCTTTTTAATAGGATAATTTTCCTCATAAATAAAACAATTACTTATTGTAAATAGTGGTGAATGTGTGTCTCTGATCTCAAAAGTGCTTAGTCAGGCTTTGTTACGAGCTACGGTGTCTTTACTTAGGTGCAACTTACAATTTGAAATCTTTCCTGGAATCATATATGCTGGCTTGGGAATTTGAGTAGGCGCAAATAAAGTAAACGTGGTAGTAGTATTTCGCATTCATTGAGAATTTTAAGCTTAACTGCTCGTAGTTTCAAAATGCCAGCTGCGCTGAGAGCTACCTATACAGAAGGGGTGCACCGAAAACAGTACTTCCATACTATTTGAATTTGAGGCTGCTGATCTACAGAGAATTTCATAAGAAAGAAACAATGCAAAAGTTAATCTGTTTTTAGTTCTAGCAATATTTTCCACAAAAAAAAGAACTAATTTTTTTTTTCATTTTTAAAATTATGCCCCCCCCCATTGTGCCGCCCATGTGCTATGGCACATGTTGCACTTGTCTGAATACGGCCCTGGTGATAATAATGTAAAAAGTAGCATAACTGCGCCATCTGTGGGGTTATTTACACCAAAACGTAAGTAGCATCTATTTTTATATCACATTTTTATATACACGACACATTAAGCTAAAATTTTATTTAGGTAAAACAGCCATAACACAACTAGAAACAGAGTTCCACCAATTACCATCCATAGAAGTTGATGTATTGAGATTTTTGTGTATCCCTGTATGTGATATTATTTATAGTCTATAAACATATTTTAATGTGCCAAATATTATTCAAATGGAAAAATGCCTTACACAATTACAGCTTGTAAAAAATGATGATCTATACCGTAAAACCTCTGAATAGCGGACGTATTGAGAGCCCGAATTCGTCCGATATTCAGACATGTCCACTGTTTAGAGGTATAAAAATTCAAATATATAGATTCTGAAGATTGGGAAAGGCATTTGCTAAATAGAGGTGTCCGCTATTGGTGGGTGTCCATTACAGAGATTTTACTGTATTTAGTGTAAAGTTCAGTTTTCAACAAGGTATCCTAAAATGGACTGAACCTTTTCATAAATTTAATAACAATATATATATCTAGCTATTATTATAGCTGACAGCTATTGAATTACTCTTGCATAAGAATTATGCGCAAAATCGGGTATTTTTTTACTACTCTTTACTTGTTTTAGTTTCAAATATCAGCAATAGATAGTACTGCACTTTTTCAAACTGTAATAAGGTTCAAAATAATCTTGCAACTTCAAAACACTAACCATAAAACATGTTTGACGTTCTAGTAACTAAAAAGAATGAAACCTAAAAGCTGGGTAAACTTTGATCCACTATTGTATGTCAGTTTGAACATTCCGAGAATTTAAGACAGCGCAGTGCCATCTATTGGTGATATCTGGAACTAAAACAAGAAAGCTTAGTAAAAAAATCCGAACTTTACACGGTAAGCTCCTGCAAGAATAACTTAAATACCGTCAGCTTCTTATTGAATTAAAAAAATAAGTCTAATTTAGGACACCTGTATATTTATCGTAAAATATTTAAAAATTATCTGACATAAAAAGGGGAAAAAGGAGTAAAATTTATTTTAAATTCTTTATCTGTGAAATATTTTCTATTAATTGCTGTTAAAACTTTAGTTTTTGCCCATTTCTACTGCAATGAATGACGTTACTTTTCAAATCTGTCACTTAGAACTTTGACAGAAGATTACAAATATCAATCGTCTCCAGAAAAAAAAATTTAATGCATTTTCAAAAATAAATACAAAAAAAAAAACAAAAAAAAAAAAAACATTTGCAGAGTAGCACTTTAAACTGAATTTGAAGTAATTCAAAAGTATAGACAGATATATTTATGTTGGACGTCATGTTAACGGAAACACATTAGCAGCCAGTAGTTTAAATGGTCGTTAACAAGTAGAAAAATGAGAAGTATGCTTACCTTGAAATATATTTTTTTCATTGATAAACAGAACAAAAAATTACTGTGGCTTTGTGAAAGTTACATAATTTTCCCTGATTTTTCAATCCGTAATTACAAAGATTTTAGCCGCAATTTAAAACTTTATTTTGATTACATGTCACTAACTACTTTATTTTGATCTATAGTATAGATTAGATAACCAATCTTTAATTTTTTTTATATTGTGAAAAGATAAGATAAGTAGATGAAACGCTTTGGTAAATCAAAGTAATAATTGTTTTCGAATTTAGATTAGTTAATGTAAAACTATTATTTTATTGCAATTATTTTTGTAAGTCTACTTTTGTTTTTGCAGTTTATTTTGTTCTAACTCCATTTCCCCTGTATGAAAAATTGAATTTGGCTATGATTTATTGTAAGTTCATCTAACGATTTCTTCTTAAATTTTTTTATTCTGGGGAATTTCTGCGGATTTCATCTCGTAAAATAGAAAGTTTGAGACGTTTCTATGTCTATTTATTGTAATAATCCTCAATTGTATCTGATATAAAAGGAACAAAGAGAAAAAAAAAGGTATAATATACTTTAAATACTTTTCCGGTGAAAAAAATTCTGTTTATTTCTGTTCGAACTTCAGTTTTTGTCAGTTTGTACTAAAAAGAATGACTTTTTTTCGAAATGTGACGCTTAGTTCTTTAGCAGAAATTGAAAAAAAAAATGTGAATATTCTTTCGAAAAGGAATTTAATGTATTTTCCAAAAAAATCCGGCATTTTCAGATTTTTTTTTTTGAAGCGTAACATTTTAAACTAAATTTAAAACTAAGGAAGTATACCGAGAAAAAATGAAATATTTATATTAGATGCCATGTTAAGTGACAAAGTATTAACAACGGACATTTTAAGTGTTCATTAAGTAGTACATTAAATTCGAAACAAAATATTTTAAGGTATAACTGAATTAATTTAAGAAGAAAAATATATATTAAACTTGATAATCCATATACTAAATATACTAACTGGAAAGAAGAATGGAGCACTCAGACGGAGATATGGTTCCATTTGTTCCTTCTGTGTTCCTAAACAGCTACAAATATTTATTTATTTTAATTTAAATATTTTTTGTAATATTGAACAATTTTTGCAATATTTACTTTGTAATAACTGTGAAAATCAATTTCAAAATAGAATTCACTACTTACATTTCATCTGTAAAAAAGAAATTTTTCAACTACAAGTGTTTTTAATCTTTCAGCTGCAAAATTTGTAGAACGCGTAGTAATAAATAAAGATAAATCATGCTTTTCAATTAGCACAGATTTGTCAAAATATTATATTCGATAAAATGTAAACACTTCACTTTTTTTATCACTTTAGAGCTGTGTGGCATTCCACCCGTAGTAGATGGAGGAGTCGATAGGAATTTTTAGAATTTCCAAATTGTCTAGAAATTAAAATTTTCAAATAGTTTGACATATCTTATATATATATTTGTAGTTTCAGATGTAATACAAGTGGATCCAAAACTGAGAATAATGTAATGAGTAAGGAATGTTTTTATGAAAATTGTCCCATTCCTGTCTCTTCTCCCCTATTCATTATAAAGTAAACTAGCATTTGATGTATAAGATTTTTAATTTAATTATTTGAAAACTAAAAGTGCAGAAATTATGAAAGTGTTGTATTACACGCTAACCTCTTGAGTATGGCTACGTACGGTGCTTACGAGATTTCAGACCATTGAAACGAACGTGGTGACATAGCCAAGAGGTTAAGTTAAATTTTAGATAGAAATATCGAAAATAAAATGTACTTTTGAAATGCTCATTATAAACTTAAAATGCGTTTATATTTTACAAATTGCACACGCAATTTACAAATTGCAACACTAAAAGTTAATTATATTATAATTTTTTTTCAAATTGTAGTTATTTAAGATTCATAAAATATATTACGTAAACTGATATAATACAGGGTATTATAAAATAGACTGAACATGTTTGAAATTTAATTGCAATTACAGTTATTTTTCTTTACTGCCCGAGAAGGGCAGCTCAGACTAGGAAACCAAGTCTGTAAAGCATAGATGTTCTTCCCGGTCTTCTTTATTGATACATTAAAAAAAAAAGAATACATAATTCAGCCGAAACGGAGCCGGTCGGTTACAGTTATTGAAGGTATTCTTAAAGGAGAGCGTACGTGTTTAGAGGAGTGTAAATTTTACTCTCATGCCCTCCCGCATACATGAAAAAATGTAACCACAAGATTTATTTTAAACGCGATTTGTTTGCAGGCAATTTTGCATGACAGTTTATCATTTTGACAAGACAAGTGCAAAAGCTGATCTTAGATTTTTTTCTTGGACCGTGATAGTGCTGGGTAAAAAATAGCACTCCGGAAGAGCTATACTCTGCCTTCCTAGTCCCACTGAGCTGATGAGAAGCTATACTCGCCTGTTATGAACAAAATATTACGGATTTTTGATACATAGACCAGTTTGATGAAATTCTCATCACGAAGAAGACTATTGGTACAATCAGTGCTAATCCAGGGTGTCGACGTATTCATACGATGATCTCGTATGTAGACGAGAGATCAGATATTTATCCACCGTCCCCGTACGTGAACAATTTCCACTCCGGAGAACCTAGAACTTCACCATTCAAATTTAGAAGTTGGAAAGTGGAGGGATTACAGCTTTGCTGTGATTACCTTTACAGATTTTTCTGGAATTAGTGATTATATTGTGTTTTGAAGGCCTCTATAATACCAGTGAGAGTTTCTGCGATTTGTACTACTAAAGTTGATGTACATGACTGAGGCGAGCTTTGTTTGTGGGTGAGTGAAACATTTAATGTTCCTGTTGTACATACTTAAAACAAAAAATAATTATAATAAAGAAATTTTATTTTTAAAAAACCAAGGTTTGTAGTTGGACTATATGAGATAGTTTAAATAATTTAAAATGTTGATACTTGTGCTTAAAATATGTTATGTGAAACTGTATCTTGTATATTATTACTTTACTTTTCTTAGGTGTTCTAAAGGAAATTTTCAGTGAAGTAGTTAGTTAAACTAAAAGCAAAGGAGGTTTTTTTTTTTTTTTTTTTTTTTTTTTCTTTTTTTTTTTTTTTTTGGTACAGTTAAATTTAGGATATGACACTATTTATGTCTTAAGTGTAGTAAAATTATCGATATTTCTAAATGATTAAAAGCAAGTAAATCTTTTTCTTTCTTTTTTTTTCTTTTTTTTTTTTGTTTAAAGAAAGTAAATGATAACTGGCATAATCTCACGAAAAATCCATTTCTGTGATTAAAGTCAAATTTTTGATTATCTTTAAAGTCAAAGTTAAAGAACGCCTTAGTCAATTTACACACATATTTCCTAATTTCACCGATGAAAAGAATTTCAAATGGTTCAAAAATTATATTGACATATAGTTTATCTTAAATTTTAAATTCTTCAACATGTACTTTTTGTAATGATTTTGCTGTAGCAAGCAGGAAAGAAATAATTGGCCAATTTTGCCCAGGTGATCCTATGAAATCTGAACAAGTGTAACTTTTTGAAAATTAATGGGAGGATAATATCATTATTATTCATTTTGAACACTTGTGAACTTTACATTGTTTACCTATCTGAAACCGATAAAAAATTTAAGATCCTTTCACACTTTTTGACACATCCTGTATAAATCAGTTTCAATTCACCTAGTCTTGATATAGAAATAGTGTTGAAATGTTCTGAAAGCATAAAAATATTCACGAAGTTGTGAAAATGTATTTATACGACTACATTTTTATTTTTCCAATTATTCTTATGCAAGTATAAAGAACTGATCTTAAATAATAAGAGTAATAAAAAATAATGTTTAACCATTTTCTTTTTCATGACTATAATCGAAAAAAAGGAAATGATTACCTATTTAAAAAAATCCACTCATTTATTAATATACATTCACATATGTGATAAAAACAATGTTTAGAACATAACTATATTGCGCAAAATTTAAATTCATTAACATAATCTTATTTCCTGACTTTATTTTTTGCAATTTAAATTGCCTAAAAATTAAAATTAATTTAAAATTGAGACTTGCTCTGGAAATAGTGGTATAAGTTTTGAAAAACACAAAAAATATCCAAGAATATTTGAAAATTTAGTTAAACGGCTGCACTGGTATTTTTTCCTTGGCGGATCTATATAAAGACCCCATCTTAAATTAGCATAAAAACCTCATCTTAAATTGTAAGTGTAAATGTTTAAGCATTTTTTTTATAACTATAATAGGGAAAAAGGCAAAAGTTTACCTCCTTAAAAAAAGTAACTTCGTTTACTAGTGAATATCTACATTTGTAATAAAAAAAAATACATTGAACATAATCGATTTTGCGTAAAATTTGAGTATTTGCTTCTAATGTTTGCAATAGTTTATCAAAAAAACAAAAAAAAAACTTAATATTCCTTACTCCCATGACACATTAACCGAAACGTAGAAAAGCATCTAGTCTGAAGACTTTTTTTCTTGAATAAAAAAGAAGTAATTACGTAATTTCAGTTTAAAAAAATCAAATGCTCGGAATAAAAAAAATAGCTTTTAATGCCAAATAACTTTTTTCTAGGCTTTTTTTTTTTTTAATTTAGCGTTAATGAAAGGGTGAGAGAAATATGCATTACTGTAAAATAGCTTTATTGAACGAAAAAAAAAATCACCATCTGGTTTCTTTTGGCTTTTACTTATTTATGAAGCAAGCAGCAGCTTTTTTAGTTGATTCTTTTCAGCGTCTTAAAAAACTGATGAAAACTAAACGAAAACTTTTTTAGAAATCAAATTTAATGATCCCAGAATCAAATGCGATGGATTTATCGCATTGAAAAATAAAAAGTTATCTTTTTGGAGTGGTTGAAAATAAATGTTTAATGATTAAAAATATAAATTTTTGAAAGATTTTTTTTTTAGTTGATACATAGATTTTTGTAATAAAAAAATACAAAATTGTAAAACGTTAACTTAAACGATTATTTAAAAATCAACGGAAATATTTCTAAAGTTTTTTTGTGATAAAATTCTTCTTTTATATTTGTACTTTTCGAATATGTAATTTTGTTTTTCAAAAAAAAAAAAAAAAAATATTGGTTTTAATCGCTTGGAAAAAGTCATATAAAAGCATCGAAGAAATAAAGAATTGTTATAATGTTGATTAAGGTTACGGAAAAATATTCAACTAGCCGTTTGGGCAAGGATGATTCTCTAATGATAAAAACATTGTTTTACCTCAGCAAAGAAATATAAAAGTGTGGGGCTAGTCCGGGAGCCAGTGGTATATTTTACTTAAATGCAAGCTCATCTTCAAATATGAAATTTATCTTATTTAATAAGTCACGAAAACAGCCATCAGTAATCGCGATAGCGGATTAGCCAATCAATCGCCAATCAATCGATGATCTTTCAATCTTGCACCTGATAGTGGAAGATTGAAGGATATTATCGCGATCATGGGTGATCGTCTATAATCAGATAACTATTCATTTCCCGATACCGCATCCACCGCTATCACAATAGCTGATGATTGTTTTCGTGATTGATTAAGTAAAATCAATTACATATTTGCAGATCAGCATTTATAGAAAATGTTAAGTAAAATATGTCGCTGGCTCTCGGACTATAAGATAAGTAGGAAGATTACGCCCAGTAACTGCGATTTTATCGTCATCCTCCTTGGCACGTTCGTTACCTTTCATGGGTTTTTATTTAATAAAAATTTCACTTTCTTCACTTACTTATGTTTAAAATGCGTTCAAATATTTTTTCTATCCTTTGGTGTTAATTTTACTCGTATTCCGTTTTTCTAGAACTAAGATTTTCGGAAGATATTTTAGAAAGAAACAATTGTCACATTATTACACCATTGGTGTAATAATTTTTTTTTTTTTTTTTTGCGTACTTCCATAGCAGCCCCAAGATCATAATTGCATTTTCGCGCTGGTGATCACGAACAACGATTAAGTAGAATTTTCAGGAATAAAACATTTCGTTTGACTTTTAAAGCACTCTACTCTGAAATTTAAATTTGTCTCGTTTTCATAAATCAGACATTTTGAATTTTTCGGAACGTTTTATTGAATTCTTACTAAATTATTAATGCTATGAAACAAGTTAAAAATATATCCAGCTGTTAAAAATTACATTTAATCAGACTAAAAGCACACATTTATGTAAAAACAACAAAAAAAAAATCCCTGACGGCTCGGCCTACAGGCACAGGTAGATTTCGAAGACGCAGACCATGGGGCGCCTGTTTGTTGGGAATTGCAGAAGAAATGACCTTTTTGCCAAGATGCTGTAGTCGGAACCACCCACTTCGAAACCTAACTTGTTTGCAAGCGGAGCCGGCAGGAAAGTTTTTTTGTTTTTAATTTTATTTGCTATAAGGGTTGGTCCTACAAAAAACTTGTCAATATAAAAGTTTTAGATAATATTAAGAGGATTTATAATAAATTTAAGCAGATTTGATATCTTTGGAATGGACGAAGTTATGAATTTTTTTCTTCTAAAACCCCCCTTTTCCCCCCCTTTGGGGCCATTTTTCATGATATCGAAAATCTGTCATACATAATTTTTCGGCCCTTTTTCTAGAAGTAATAATAACTTCAAACGGATTCGATAAGTATCATAACTAAGAAATTATGGGTTTTTTCTGTTTTTTCACAAAAAAACCCTATTTCCCCCCACCCCTTGGTCCGATTTTGCCCATTAACGAACTTGACCGAGATTTTATGCCCCTTGATTTTATGTATCAGTTTGGAAGAGATTTGTGCAGAAGTATTGCAGTTATCGTGTCCATAAAAAAGTGACACACACACACACATACACACACATACATACATACATATATATATATATATATATATATATATATATATATATATATAAAGTTTTGAACTGTGGTTTTGGGTTCTGGGAGTCATGATTGGCGTAGATCTGCAAAAATGTTTCAAAAATTAAAACTTAGGTGAGAATGTAATAGGTAGTATATCTTACGAAATCTACCTAAAACTTTTGCAAACGTTTCAGGCTACCATTGAACATCTCTTCTGTGCAATAACTTACGATAACCAGACTATCTGGAAACATATTTACGTACTTGTGTAATTTGCTTAGTGTTTTTATAAATCTAGAAGTCTTCAATCGAAACTGGTACAGCATTCTTTGGATACTGATAGCAGTCAGGATTTCGCAAGTATCGTAATAATTAGATCCAGGGGGGGGGGGGGGAGGGTGCAATAACATTAAGAGTAAAGTTTTTCTTCAGGCTTGGTTCCCTCCGTTGCAGAATTCGCTGATTAATGAATCTTTTATGAATACACAGTCTTAATTTAACGTAAGCTCTGTAAAGTTTTCTTGAATTTAACTGGTAAAATTTTGACTTAAAACATGTTTGGGGATAATCTGGTTTTCGTATGTTATTGCTCTGAAAAAGGGCTCAATCGTAGCCTGAAATGTTTGCATAAGTTTTTTAATTGTTTTTTTTTTAATAAATGTGTGTTTTCAGTCTAGTATTGTCTGATTAGATGTAATTTTTAAGAGTGTAATTTTTTTATATCAGACGTGAAAAATGTTAAGTTATGTGAAAAATAAAAATATATCGCTAGCAAGAAAAACATCGACAAATATTAAAAACCAGCAACTTTGAAAGTCATTCGTCATCTTGATCTAACTATAGATTATACTTTAGCCGATATTCTGCCATATTTGTCGTCAAAGCAACTCCTGAATATGGCGGATTCGGTAGGCATCGTCCAGTCGAAACTTACGTTAGTAATACTGTTGACAAAGGATTTCAGAAGAAGTTGGCTAATGGAAAATAGAAAGTCAATGAAAGTGTAAGGGGCAGGATATCGCATTGTAGAAGTCGTTAAAGAGCTGAGGGAGTGGCGGCTCCTCTATTGGAGCAAATGAGGACGTGAACCCCCCAAAGAGAAACAAAGAAGTAAATTAACAAATAAAATAAAATAATATTAATCCCATTTCCAAATTTTTGTCAATTTAAGGATAGATTTAACTACGCACCACCTCCTCATCTCTTTTAAATAGGTACATTGCAAAACGTTATTGTAATAATGTAAATTTCTAAAATTATCAATAGCGAGTGCATGGTCTTTTCAGGATCGCATGTGCTATCTAAGCAGCGAGAGGTATGTGAAGCAAAGGCGCCGCTCATAACTTTCCATTGGCATGACTTTCAGTGCGCGAAAGCTCGAATATTTAGCTCTCTTTCTTGATTGTTGTTTATCCAAAATCTTCGTTGGTTTCCTATATTCAGTTAGTTAATTTTTGTTTGTTTGTATGCCTTTCCGTCATACAGAGTAAAATGTTGCATTTGCTAAATGCTTGGTGTTTCGTTCAGTTGCATTGTTGTAATTTAACTTTTGAAAACTCAAATGTGTTTCAACCTGTGTACATTAAGTCATACTAGCCGATTTTATTTTCGCAATTTGTGTATTGTGAACCCCCATTTAAATAACCCACGAGCCGCCACTGAGCCAAGCTGAAACGCAGTTCCAGTTCCAGCAGGTGGTGTAGAGAGAGGCGCCGTCGGCGCTCCAGCAGAGGAAGAAAACGCAAGCGTTCTTGCAGAGGAAGACGCGAGCGTTCGAGCAGTGGAAAAAGACGCAAGAGTTCCATTTCCCGGCGACGACTATCAAGACGACGACGTACAAAAACAGCTACAAAAAAAAAAAAAAAAAAATTCTTCAAGATGGCTCTTCCAAAATTTGCAGAAATATGTTGTAAATCACACATGATTAATTTGTATTAAAGATTTATTAATCAGACCTTCTTGAGAAATTAAAGAAATTTATCTTGCCTCTCTTTTAACACTGTGCAACATAGTTGAAAAGTGTTTATGAATTCGGTTTGTTTGTCTGCCTGTCGGTTGTTTGTCCGTGCTCTAACTAAGGTAAACATACTCGGATTGACATGAAATTGATATATGTTATTGAGGTTATCTATAGCATGTTTTCTATTGAAAATGGAGTGTGTAGCACTTTTAGTTCCTTTACAGGGCAACTCAAAATAATCCTGTTATATTATGGTCTATGGAGAAAAAGCTTTTGCAGTGCAATTTGATGATATACAATTTGAAGCATTGCAAAATTGAATGCATTTATGAGATGCACTAAAACATGCTTTCTGTAGAATATGACATGTAAGGCATTCATCATTCATTTACAGGGTCACACAAAACAACACTTTTACAGTACTGTCTGAATACATACATAAATGATAGGTACATGTTTTCAGTTTTGGTATTCGTTTTTAAGTTTCATATTTTTCGCGTGCTATGTGCTATCTACGTGCTATCTATAGATCATGCAAAGTGCTGATATATAAATTAATATATTTTATTATTTAGACAAGAGAATTCGCAAGCATTACTGCGTGGATTGGTTTAGGTTGATTTGGAATTGAGTTATGAATTTTGTAGTAGACCTATATTTATTATTCTAAGATATGTTTGTAGAGTATAAATAAATTCATATACAGGGCTACGCAAAGAACTGGATACACTGTGGTCTATGGATGGTTATTTATGAAAGTACGTTTTCCGTTGTTATGCGCTTTCTAAATTATTTACAAACGACACTTTCTTTCACCTTATTAAACGGTGGAGTTCCGTTACAGTGTTTTGGAGGTGTTGGAGAGTGTTTCATAATATATGCTTAACGCATGATTTTTTTTCTTGTTTTGTAATACTTTTATAATGGTAATAAGTTATTATATTTTCTTACTTAACTTCGTATCTTTTAATTATGGAAGTGTTTTAGCATTTTCCGGATTCATAATACGATAGTTGAAAACTATTTACTGAAAATTCTCTTTTGTTTATAATATAGCATTTCATTTTCTAAACCTATCAATAAAATTGAGATACTTTTAACAGTTTTTTTAAATATTTTACATGTTGGATTTGCTATAGTAAATTATTATTTATGTTTAACTAAGACCTAATTGAAAACTTCTACAACAATACAAATATTTAAATTCAAATTTTATGTATTCCATTGAATATATTAAATACATTTTACCATTAAGTACATTTCATGATATTCTAGGTAACCATTTAATGAGGAAAGTTCCGTAATCGAATTTTTCAGCTAATTAGCATATTTTAGTGAGCGTGGCTGTACGCTGGCTGTACGCTTGACAGGAAACTTTCTGGGGTACATATCCTCAAAAAAAGAGATTGGAGATACTATTTTGTCTATTAATAGTAATTTCGCAATTTTTTAGTCCCTTTAATGAATTTTTATTTTTATAAACTCATCGACATTTTTTTTCAATCCAATGAGGTTAGTGTGTAATTAAATATGAAGAATAAATGAAATTTAAAAATAAACACATTTCTTGCCATAAAGGAATGTAGATATTTCTATAGTGTGCATAATGTTTTTTATTCTATGTAACGCTATCTATGTAAAGTTTATAAAACTCTGCATTATTTGAAGATTGTCACAATATTGTATTGGGGTGTATTTAAATTCCAGTTGATCAAACAGAGCAATATGTTCTTCATACATTTGATACTATTAAATCAGCAGATCAGGGGTCTCGACATCATTTTTTTAAAATATCACTCTTTGCATAATATTAAACATTCTTCAACCTGAAATTTAAATTTTTTAAGTTACATAATATATAATTATATTTATAAGCTTCTAAGATTCCCCGAAGCGTTTTGATAATTCTAATAATTCAAAGTTTATAACTAAAATTTATACAGCTGAATCCGGGTACTTCACAAACATACCTTACGAAATATAAAACTAATCGTTTTCTTATTGTAGCAGTTATTGTGGAACAGACAGACAGACAAAGTAACAAGAGAACAAACAGAAACCAAAAAACATTTCGAATTTCCACAGTGAGCCCCAACTGGCGTTTTGGCTATTATAAAACACAAATATGTCCGTCAATAACACTGAGCTCAAAAGTAACAGTCGAACTTGAATCATGCAGTACCGTTTCGCTTTGATCCCATAGAAGTTTGTTTCTAAATATCTCATGATTTGAAACTTTACTCCACAGAATTAAACTAAACATATAGTTTGAAATAAAGTTAAAATTTAAATTTGAAAACTGCAACATAATTTACCAATTTTTGATGATTACAAAAAAATATTTTTTAATTATGCGGTTTTTAAATCTATCAACACACGACGTAACAATAAATATGTGATTGCTACAATAATCTAAATAGACATTTGCAATAACAACATATAAATATGAAAAACTAAATAGGTGACAATGTTACCGTAATTTGCGATTGATCGCCTTAGCCTGGCGAGGGCTCCTTCTTCTGGTTTCATTAATAACACTGGTTGGCAAAGAATTAAAAATATTTGATCGCCGCAAAACAAATATGTAAACTGTGCAGATCTTACATAAATCTAAACAAAAACATTCATAAATCTAAATATGACATCTAAATTGTCTCATCACGTACCATTTTTCTGAGAAACGTTTTATAATAATAACAAATAGTGAAGGATTATGATATTAATTTGGAAAGCTAGATAAAATTGAAATCATGAAAAAAGTATTTTTACTGTTCTTAGATAACAAATCAATAAAATATAGAATGAAAATCTAGTTTGTTCATAATTCTATCGTGGAGTGTTTTTCGGTGTCTCCCCACCCCCTTTTGTGTCCGAATTTACTATTTGCAATTCACTATATATTTTCATTCCTTATCTCTCTATAACTCGAGTGATGTTTTTATACATTTATTTATAGGTAAATTTACGCATCATTATATACATTTTATTACTTACACAATTTATATATATATGTTTTAGCAAGACATAAAATACCTTAAATTTAAAAGCAAGTCCTCCTACTAAAAAAAGGTACGTGATACAGCAATTTCATCGCCATATTTTGATTTAGTAGCGCGAAATCTATACCAATAAACTATTATTTTTACAGGTAGGGATTTTGATGCGACCAGCGTAATAATAATAAAAAAATGCAGTTAAATAGCGATTAAAAAAGATGTTCATAATTTCTGCGAAAAATATCTTGTACTGGATCTACAAAACTTTCAAGATAATAACCAAAGATTAAAATATTTTTTTTCAATCCTTTTAAAATTTTCTGGTAAAAAACGTAGAATACTGGTTTTACATTTTTGTAACAAGTGCCAAAATGATACATTTTAACTTCCACAAAATCAATATTTAAGCTCCTTTAACCTTCGTATAGTCACTTTTTTTTATGTATATTTGATGCAGAAATTGCATAAAATGAAAGAAATGTGAAAAGACTCTTTTCATTCATTGTAAAAAAAAATTCTTTCTTTCTTAAAGATGCAAATCAAAGAGATTTATTATGCGGCCGAAGTAAGATAAAAAGACAATTTTATCATAGATGTTAATATGAACTATAAAATGTTCATTAAAATGTACTTTAAAGATAAAAAATAAGAAATGTTAATGTCTTACATATGCGACTTTTTTTTTTTTAAATCTCAAATAAAATAGTTATTATGTGAAATGCAACATATTTAAGAATAATTTGCACATGAAATGTAAGTTTAAATTATTGCTATTAGAGTATAATAAATTAATGGTATTAAGAATGTAAAATTAATTTGTGCTTGATAAATTTAATCGAAAAATATTAAACTGTTATGCTGTAGGTATTTGCGTTTATTTGTTTGTATCTTGTATAAATTTCATAAAAACATACGGATCACTGTGAAAGTTTTATGATCTGCAGTTGTAAACTTATAACTGATTCTTTCAAATGTATGGGTCTTATAACTATGAGACTGCATTAAAAGCTTTTTCAATTTATTCAATTTCATAATTTTATTACTTTTCAGCGTGAGCATCGGTAAAAAATATTTTGCAAATTTGGTAAATTACTTTTATTTTTAAAATTGGTAATTTTTTTATGTTACACATGGGTTGTAAAAAATCTCAAAAATATTAAAATAATAAATATACAGTTAATTTGAACTAAGGTATTTTGATTTTCTTTTTGCCTTAAATCTTTGCGTCAGTAAAATTTATTAAGTAATGAAAATATTAGTGGTTAATAACAATCTAGTCAGTGAAAAATTTTCAAAGGTAGAGCAAATGCTCTAGTCGTTGATCGTGAAAATTATAAATAGACCGTTAATTTAAATGAAGTAATTTTGATTTTCTCTTTGCTTTAAATCTTTGCATCAGTAAGTCATAAAAATATTAGTGGTTAATAGCGATCTAGACAACAATAATTTTTCAAAGGGAGGGCAAATGCACTAGTTGTTGATAAAAAAATAATAAACAGACCGTTAATTTAAACTAAGAAATTTTGATTTTCTATTTGCCTTAAATCTTTGCATCAGAAAAGTTTCTTAGGTGATGAAAATATTAGTGGTTAATAGCGATCTAGAAAAGAATAATTTTTCAAAGGGAGGGCAAATGCACTAGTCGTTGATCATAAGAATAATAAATAGACCGTTAATTTAAACTAAGGAATTTTGATTTTCTCTTTGCTTTAAATCTTTGCATCAGAAAAGTTTCTTAAGTGATTAAAATATTAGTGGTTAATAGCGATCTAGACAACAATAATTTTTAACGGGCAGGGCCAATGCACTAGTCGTTGATCATAAAAATATTATATAGACCGTTAATTTAAACTAAGGAATTTTGATTTTCTCTTTGCTTTAATTTAATTTTTACAATCTTTTATTTACCTTAACTTGGTTTTTGTATGTAAAGGTGGAATTTTGTAATCGATTTTTTATCGACTTCCTAATATGCTGAAATTAATTTAAAAAAAAAAGTACATAGGTGTTTTTTTTATGACAGTGTAACATTTTAATAACTTTAGAACTTAATTATAAATTACTAAATTAAATTTAAGCAATGTTTCCATTAGCTGTCCACAGGTGATAAATCGCCAATTATTTTTTATAGATGCAACTTTTTATGAGTTACAAAAACAATGCGATTCATTATCTGCCAAACCAATTTCGCCAATATATGCCAAATGACTGTGAAGCGTTATCAATTACTGATGCAGTCACTCTATGCGCTGTTTAACGATGAAAAAAAAATTAAATAAAAACCAGAACGACATAAAAAAACACACTTGGTTTAATAACACTTGATTGTGCACAATGTGCACAGAATATTTCTCAAAGTTTTAGGAAACCATGCATGCTTTGACTATGTTGAAGCATGGATTACATAGATTTAGGGATAAAATTGTAAACATATAGAAGTAATAAATGAAATAATTTCTTTCTAATCAAAATAATTCTTTTTTAAAATCACGCTTTGTTTATCTTAAAATTCACGACTAATTTGATGACTGAAATTTATTTAATTCCAAAACATTTCCGTTACAGTTTGGCGTGGGCTTCGATTACAGAAAGTTCAAACGCTTTTATTTTTCCTTGCTAGAAGCGCGAACTGATAAATTTCTTAATTATTTCTTTTTGAATCAGTTTATCTTTAAAATGTGGCAACAGAAAAGAAAAACAGCATTATTTAAACTATATATATTTATGATTTTTAAATTGTTTTCACAAAATATAATCATAATTTAATTAATTTTAATATATTAATTAATAATTAAGTTATGAAAATATCAAAATACCAGAAGGACCCGTGCGACGCTTTCGCACTGCAATTTTGTAAATTATTTCCTTGTACGTTTCAACACTAATTTTTAATTAACTGTTTTTTTTAAATCAAACAACGCGTTTTAACGAAATGTGGGTGCACTGTCTAAAAAACTTGTTCAAAAACTTTTCGAATGATACCTCATTCATCGTTGTATGTTTTATATATGCATAGATAAAAGGATGTTGACAACAGAAATAATATATATGATGATTACTTGTGTATAAGAAAATGGGAATAGATTGTCAGAAATTTTTTTGCCAAATTTTCTTCTCTCTCTCCAAGGTCATTTCGCTAGGTTGCCAAGACCGCTATACTGAAAAAAAAAAACGAATTATATATATATAAAAAATAAACACTCAATCACACATTTAGAGAATTCATATGAAAGCATTTCCGCAGATTTTGCAAAACTGTTCCAGAAATGTCTTAAATACATAAATCAATATTTGGTATACCACTTTTTTCAAGCCTATGAGAACTTAAACATGGGATGCTCAAACTTTGTGGTCCAGCAGCCATTTAAGTGAAGTCAGACTTCGCTGGCGTATTAACAGCTTAATAAAATATTAAAAAATAAATACTTACAATTTTTGGGAATACTAATGAACTGTATATCTAAATGGAAGATAATCCTTAAATTACGTAATCTAATGGTGCTCCGATAAGTACGCATATACACAGCCGTGATTAAAAAAAGAAAAAAGAAGTAAACAATAGGTGACGTACGCGCAAAAATTAAATAAAAACCCGATTAAAAGCTCACTATTTTTTTAAAAAGTATGCACAAGAAATAAATTAACAATCGTATTTTTATTGCATTATAGTATGACGTCATCTGATAATGCACTATTTTATTTTTGTGGCAACACTGATTTGAGAAAAACTTTCATTTCATTTATGAAAACTATGTTGATTTAATTTTTAATTAACAGCAATTTTTAATCAAAAAAACGTTTTAAATAAATGTAAGTGTACTATGTCAGCAGCCTGTTCAAAATCCTTTCATATGGCATCTCATTCATCGTTCTGTATTTTCTTAGAAAAAGGGATGTTGACAACAGAAATAATATATACGATTGTACTGTCATCAGGAACAAATAAATGTGCACAATTTCTAGAGGTCTAGCACGTAAGTTTTGAGCTAATTATAAAATTCCATTTTTGAATACCTGAACCAAAGTAAGTTAAACAAAATCATGTAAGAAGTGAAGCAGTTGCACAATCACGCGGCGTATTTTGTAGATTATAAGCAAACACACAGTAATTATACACTTCTGTGTTTTCTGCCAAATTTAAAGAATAAAAAAAAAAGGTTAATAGTTTTTATTTTAATATAAATTATCATAGATAAAAAATAAAACGTTAGCAGATAAAATAAATACATCCTGTATTTTGTATATATATATAAAAAGTGCTTCGAAATAACTTTCGTCGTCATCGGCATTACATAACAAGTGTATTAAATTCATTAAATTCGATATTTCTTTAAAAAAAATTAAAGTTTAAAGGGAAAGAGAAGTACAAATCGCTATAAACCTTAACTTTATGGGATTTTAATAACATTTTTATAAAGAAGCGTAATATACGAGAGGTAATTCTAATAATTTAGTTTATATTTTTTTGTTCAAATTACGATTTGTACAATTTTTTTATTTTCAAACCACCAAGTATTTTATCATTAAATTAATATGCTGCGTCTTATATGGGTGATATAACTTTTCTTTTTCCATAAAAAATAGGATGTGCATTGAACATGTATGCGCATTTCTTGCATATAAATACCGTAAGAATCTATAAATGTAAATGTAAATTTCGTTCCGGCTGCTTATAACTTGAGTTCTACAGGTCGGATTTTGATATGACTTGCATTGTTAGTTAGACAATTTTTTTAGGGATGATTTTATTATATTGCATATCGTTCTATACCAAATACTACTGTAAATGATCAACTAAAAGAATTGGTCCTTAGCAGCACATATTTTGTCTGACACTTTAGAAAATATTATAACGTAATGGCGTTAGTACCGTTTTCAGCAATGTGGAGGAACATTCTAGGTAAAGGTCCATATAGCTTGAAAACACACGATCAAACTGACCGATATCTTTCTTTTGATTCAAGGTTCGTTTGGAGAAACAGACCAACGTAGTGGGCGAAACCTGCGTATGAACATACAAACCGTGTGGATGGACATATAAACAGTGTTGGTCAAGTAGTGTTGGTCCTTAGCAGCCGAAATTTTGTCTGATACATTAGAAAATATAACAGCACAATGACGTTCGTATCGTTTTCAGCAATGTGGAAGGACATTCCAGGTAAAGATCCATATTACTTTAAAACATAAGGTCAAATTGACCGATGTATTTCGTTTGATTCAAGGTTCATTTAGAGAAAATGACCAACGTAGTGAACGAAGGCTGCGTATTAATATAGAAACCGTATAGATATACATATAAACAGTGTTGGTCAAACAGTGTTGGTCCTTAGCAGCCGAAAGATTGTCTGACACATTAGAAAATTTAATAGCGTAATGGCGTTCGTATCGTTTTAAGCAATTCTGAAGGACATTCCAGGTAAAGGTCCATATTGCTTTAAAACACAAGGTCAAATCGACCGATATGTTTCGTTTAATTCAAGGTTCGTTTGGAGAAACTGACCAAGTTAGTGGACGAAGCCTGCGTATTAAGACGCTACTCCACTAAGTCGAAAACACCCGCTCGTTAATCTTAATCCTATGATGGGAAATAATTTACGATTTCTCGATCGCATTTCAATATTTTTAAATGATTCTTTTGCATTGAATAGCTGAGGTCAATCTCTATGCACGCTCCTTTGTATTATTTCGATTTTTATTACAAGTTTCTTTTATTAAAATACTTTCACTTTTGGAACTGATTACAAAAGTGAAAGTATCTTCAATAATAAAAAAAAACTGCAACAAAAATAAAAAAAGTATGAAGAAGCATGCATAGAGATTGACCTCAGCTATCCAATGCAAGAAAAAAAACATTTAAAAATATTGAAATGTGAACGAGATATTGTAAATTATTTCCCCCATAGGATTAACATTAGCGAGCGGGTGTTTTCGCCTGAGTGAAGTAGCCTCTTAATATACAAACCGTGTGGATGGACATATAAACAGTGCTGGTCAAATAGTGTTCGTCCTTAGCAAGCGAAAGATTGTCTGACACATTAGAAAATATAATAGCGTAATGGCGTTCGTATCGTTTCAGAAATGCGGAAGTACATTCCAGGTAAATGTCCATATTGTTTTAAAACACAAGGTAAAATCGACTGATATATTTCGTTTGGA
The DNA here is from genome assembly GCA_963931845.1 of Maratus michaelseni. Lineage (NCBI taxonomy): Eukaryota > Metazoa > Arthropoda > Arachnida > Araneae > Salticidae > Maratus > Maratus michaelseni. The sequence continues at coordinate 351,469,423 of OZ007587.1, forward strand.
GAAACTGACCAGCGTAGTGGGTGAAGCCTGCGTATGAACATACAAACCGTGTGCATGAACATATAAACACCCGATTTCGAGTTAAAGCTTATAGATTTGAGTATATAGGTTTGAGTATAATCCTTATTTATGTCAAACTAAACTGCGTGTTTAAAGAACAAAACTTAAAATACTTTTATGCGAAAACGCAAAAATAAACAAAAGTATAAATAGTTTCTAAAACACCGGATCTTTATTTAAAGTGTCTGTCAGCCTGAAAGAAATCTCAGAATGGAAGATATAATTTATTAACGTCATGTATTTCAAACATAAAAGTTTAAACTACGTGTATTATTGCTGCATTAAATGTATAACTATATGTGATAGAAGAGAACTGAAAAGTATGTTCTAAAAAATTTACTTTTCAACAAAGAAAGTTTTTATACAAACAAATTTAAGACATCTCTTTGAACTGGTAGAAAAGGAAGTTAAAAGTTTATTTATCTTCCAAAAAGTTTCTGGTTTCCTTTAGAAAGAGAAGTATGGCACTAGATTCCTTCTGAAAACGAATGCTAAAAACGGAATGAAAAGACAAATTTAATTAAAGGAAATACATGCTTTTTTTTTATAAAAAACATAAAATAGTCTTTGTAACTTTAGAAATTTCAACGAAAGTACATCCATAGAAATAAATAACGCTTCTCTGCACATATAATGGATTTAAGTATGATATACAAACATTTCTTTAGATTTATTGAAGTAATTTCATATGGACATGTTGATTTTAAAATCATCTTTTCAAAATTTGTTACTCATTAATTGGTAACATAAATACGGATCTGAGTTAGAAGTTATATATATATATATATATATATATATATATATACTACTGGCCATTAAAAATGCTACACCATGAAGGAATGCAAATAACAGAATGATATTTATTGGACAAATACATTATAATGGAAAGGACAAGTGATTATATTTTCAGAAAATTTGAAGGTATAGATCCCGAGAAAACACTACCCAAATCAGCCACCTCTTGCCGCAATAACACCATTTATCTGCCTAGCCATGGAGTTGAACAGAGAATGGATGTCATGTACGGGTACATCAGTCCATGCAGCTTCAATACTATGCCACAGTTCATCAACCGTAGTGACGGACGTGTGGTGGCGAGCCAGTCGCTCAGAAGCCATTGACAGGACATTTTCAATTGGTGAAAAATCATGACAACGTGCCGGCCAGGGCAACAGTCGAAAATGTTCTGTATCAAGGAAGGTCATAATTGTACGAGCAACATGCGGTCGTGCATTGTCCTGCTAAAACGTAGAGTTGCGGAGGCATCGAAGATAAGGCAGAACCATGGGACGTAACACATCAGAAATGTAACGGCTTCTGTTGAAATTGCCGGCAATGCGAACAAGATGTTACCGAGACGTGTGTCCAATGGCACTTCATACCGTTACTCCAAGTGATATGACAGTATGACGATTCGAATGCAAGCTGGCAATGTGCGTTTTCCACGATGCTGCCAAACATGGATGCTGCATACATCATGATGCTGCATACAGAACCTGGATTCATCAAAGACGACGTGAGACGCCATTCCTGCTTCATAAACAGCATCATGATGACAGCATCCATATTTGGCGGCATCGTGGAAAACGCACATTGCCAGCTTGCATTAGAATCGGCATACTGTCATATCACTTGGGTATGAAGTGCCATTGGATACATGTCTCGGTAACCTTTTGTTCGCATTGCCGGCAATTTCAACAGTAGCCGTTACATTTCTGATGTGTTACGGCCCGTGGTTTTGCCTTATCTTCGATGCCTCCACAACTCTACGATTTAGCAGGACAATGCACAACTGCATGTTGCTCGTAATATCCTGACCTTCCTTGATACAGAACATGTTCGACTGTTGCCCTGGCCGGCACGTTCTCCTGATTTCTCACGAATTGAAAATGTCCTGTCAATGGCTTCTGAGCGACTGGCCCGCCACCACTCGCCCGTTACTACGGTTGATGAACTGTGGCATAGTGTTGAAGCTGCATGGACTGATGTACCCGTACATGACATCCAATCTCTGTTCGACTCCATGGATATGCAGATAAATGCTGTTATTGCGGCCAGAGGTTGCTGCTTTGGGCTGTGTTTTCTCAGGATCTATACCTCCAAATTTTCTGAAAATGTAATCAATTGTCCTTCCCATTATAATGTATTTGTCCAATAAATATCATTCTGTTATTTGCATTCCTTCATGGTGTAGCATTTTTAATGGCCAGTAGTGTATATATATATACATTAATTTTTTTTCAATAATATTTTACAAACTATAAATATGATTTCAATCTCAATTTGTATTTATGTGCAAGAAACGGCAGTGTTTGTATAGGGGGGAGATCCCGTTGAAGGTTAAAAAAAATGACTTTTTCCAAAAATGATTATCATGGATACCTTGAAATGCTATAAGTAAAAACTGTAAAAACTGTAGCACTGTAAAAAGAATTTTACAAAAATTCCAGTTAGAACATAAGCTATTGCGAAAAATGTCTTGCATGAAAACATTTGCTGTTATGCTGTAAAAATAAGTTTGAAGCCCCTTTTTATCAAAACTGTGTTTTTATGACATTGCGCGCACTGCAATTTGAAAACTAATTATCGCAGAACCTTGAAACTTTGCGTATAATTAATTTTTATGTATACTTTTATGCTGAACCTAAATTTATCCTGTTCTTTGTAATAGAAAATTTTCTATCGAAAAATTATTTCGAAAATTTTTGAAAATCAAACCCAGAATAGGTGAATAATTTATATACTAATTCACCGATACTGGGTTTGATTTGTCTGTATGCCATTAGGAGTTATGCTCATGATTGACGTTCCATCTTGTGCTGCAAGGTCGTAGCCTAGCCATATAAGGAGGAGAGAATGCTTGACCGGAAGTCGTCCGGATGGCTTAATTGTTAAAGCCCATGGTGCGCTATACCAAGGGATCCGGGATCGAACTCCTGTCTCTACATTTTTTTTCACTCTGTTGGTTGTACGCTGTTTAGTAAAATGACAATTCACATCCTTTGTATTTCAGTAATTCACAGCGTATTTTCAGCTCTGCTGAAAAATTTATTAGTATAGAAAGAATGAAAGTTATTTTCTCTACAGATCCAAACGAAAATATTTTCATACAGTCACCTACCACTCTAATTCCTTATTCATTAGAATCGTGCTGAATAAGAAAATTGCATCTAACCTAATATACAAATGCTTAATAAAGCTGACTAATTCATATTCACATCCTGATATCATTTATGCTTTTCTAAAAGAACAGTACTAAATAAAAAGTGAACTGAATCGTCGCCTGTAGGTAGTAAATATATACTTTCACTAATGTGTAATGTTCATTATTAAAACAATCTCCTTTTTTTCTGCGTATTTCTTTGTAAACCGCATCATGCTATTGTCTATTGAATTATTTAATTTTTTATTTATTTCGTTGCTTTTGGATCACCATACATTGCTTTCCGCTGAAATGGGCTCCATTAAAGAAAACAAAAGTAGACGACGTTTCAATGACGAAATAAACTGTTTCGCTTACAAATATGGCATTTGTTTCCTACAATCTAATTTAATACAATAGAACTTATATTAAAGTTTACAATTTTAAATTTTCTTACATAAAAAATAATTTTATCTATTTTGCTTTTTATCACTATATACCTATCTTATAAAAGTGTTGCAACACTTGTTGGTTTACGGAACATGAGTGCAACGTACACTTAGCACAGGGTACTCACCTGTTCTCGCTGTTCCTTGCTGTGTATATATACCGGGTGATTCAAAAGCCACAAAAATAAAAATCAGATAATTCCAAAAGTATAGGCAGTAGCAGGATGCGGTTTTAACAGACATGCACAGAAATACATCTGATATTTTTTAAAAAGAGGAAAAAAATATAGTAAGAAGAGTTACATTTGCCACCGACAGACAGTGTTTCAGTTATTTTGTTGGTAAGTAGCGTTCCTTTTGCACGATGAAGAACCGAAATTTATAATGCAGCTAGGGATAAAAATGCTCAATGGAACAGCTGTCATTCATGAGAGACTTCATTCATGGCATGACACCGTGAACAGCGTCAAAGAGGAATTTAACTGTCTCCAAACCTTATACTTTATGACTTTTTATTATGGGGCTACTTGAAGTTACAATATGTCACTCACTATGCTGATAGAAGCTATTTTCCCTCATGCAGCAGAAATTACAGCTGAAACAGTGTTCGATGCTTTGCGCACTGTCTTGAACGTCTAATTAGACATTCTCATGAATGAATGCCGTCACAATGAACATTTGTATTCTTAGCTGCATTGTGAATTTTGTTTCATCATTGTACAATCGGAACAGAACTAAACAACAAGAGAAATGAAATGCCTTCTGCCACTATTAAATGTTTACTTACAATATTATTTTGTTATTAATTTTATTTCGTCTCATACTGTTTAGAGTATTTGTTTGAAAACTGCATCATGCTGCTGTCTGTACTTTTCGTACGACCACTTTGCCCCTCTAGAGACCAGATAGTTTTAGCTGATAGGGGCAGGCACCGATGGGCTACCACTTCCACCCTCACAGAGTGGGTTGGGCAATGTGTTGATGAAGACAAGTATGGTTGGGGACTCTGGTTGGTCACAACTAGTAGGTTTGTCGTCATAGATAAGCAAACAGTAGACAGGTGGCGTCAAATGTGGATGGAAAGTTACAAGGTAATCTGTAAATGGCGAAAGTAAGAGATGTCACTCTAAGATGGCTTCCAGGCAAGGTACATTGTAAAATGGGGGTACTTGCGGGAGACTATCGCGTTCCCTCGAGGCGTAATACCTAGCGATAGTAAAGTTGCATGGGAGTGGAGCAATGACTCATTGATCCCTCCTCTAGAGGGAACCTTTCTTGTTTTCTTAAAAATTAAATAATATATATATATATATTTGGGAATATTTTAAAATCAAGAAATACGTAAAAGTAAAAAAAAAAAATTCTTAGCGTAATGAATATATATCCCACACCATATTTAAAACTTTCATCTAATGAGAGGCTTTAAATAACGGAACTTATGTTGAAAAGGATGAAGAAAAAAATTCTTTTTTCTCTTATAATCAATGTATGAAATCGCTAACATTTGTCTTATAGAAATGGCCTCGGGGGAGGGTCTCATATTTTTTAAAAATAATTTCGAAGTCTGTGGGACTGATCTCTCTTCAGGAGGAGGGGGCTTGGACTACTCCTCGGGGGGAGGTCTTATCTGGGTTTTTTTTTCGAACAGTTTCTACAGGGGCTAGGACCAAGGTTCCGAGAAGCGTGCTCTTTCTCCTCCGGCTGCGGAAGAGGGGAGAAAGCGCATTTTTTTTCTAATTTTTTTCGAAGTTTGATCCTCTTTCGGGGGGGGGGGGAGGCTTGGGATCCCTCCTGGAAGGGGATCAGGTATTTTTTCTAAGTTTTTAAGTTATTTCTTCATTTTTTTATTGTTTTTTAGTTTCTTGTTATAGTTTGTCAGTTGTCGTTTTCTTTTCAGCAGGAGCTTTTTATCATCATTTTATTGGAGGTTATCTTACGTTCTTTTTAGGCGCCTCTGGGTGATGAAGTTTTCTTTCATTTGTTGTTTATTTTTTATAGTTAGTTTCTGCAAATACTTTTTTTTGTCATAAATGGGGTTAGAATTTTACCAAGATGTCTCCGAGTGATGGGTTTTCCATTTTTTTCTTCTGTGTTTTTTTTGTTTTCTTCTGTTTGTTTTTTTTCCTTTTTTCTTATCACATTTAATTTAACCGAGGAAGAAGATGTCCTGGCAGTTGGGCACTTGCCAGGAACAATGGAAAATTTAATTTGTTGCTGAAAAACATATGCCCTGGTTGATAGTTCTATTATTTGTTTTCACCCCGCTTCCCCGATCTTTCCTCTGCTATTATTTGCTGGATTATCCCATAAAAAGTTAATCTGGCCTGTATTTATACTCCATTATTCTGTAAATATTTTGTTGGATTACCAGCTTGTCTGGATGTCCTTCTTCTTATAAATATTTTATTGGATTTCCGTTTTTGTTTGGATGTCCTTCATGCCCCTTCTTGAAACCCTCTGTCTTCTAGTCATTTTCTCTCCACATCGATGTTTAGAAAAAGGCTATTAGAACAGATAATGTTCAAAACGGATGGGTCTTAACTCAGAATGATCGAGAGGTAATGACAGGCCAAGGAACGACGGCTAGATACAAGGAATAGCCGCATTAACCTGTTGAGATCCCCACTCTAGCCCAAGGAATGGGTTTAAGAACAGATGTTGTACAGTGTGGGCAAAGTGCCGCTAAGCAATTCCGTCGGGCATGATCGGGGTGTCGCTTCCGCAAGCGGCACTAAGGGGTGTGGAGGATGGGGGCACGGCTGAAAGGCAGTGTCTTCTGACTCCCTCCCAAAATACAATATTGGCAGAAGATGCTTCTGTGTGACTGCGGCAGAAAGCCGATCGAAGTCAAGGCTGGAATACGAAGTGGTACTTTGAAATCTCAAACTGGGCACAAGTAATATGAAAACACCAAGGTGAGTATAGGTAAGATAAGGTAAAGTAAATATGACAGTTAAATAGTCATACAGGCATATTAAATAAATTATGCTAGGACATTGTTCAAAATTCTTGACAGATGCATATTACGAAGTCATGAAGTAAAAGAACATAAGCTGGGAGTTTGGACACTTGATAGGAAATTATGTATCTCATGCTGACAATTCCATAATCTTGGAATTGAGGACAAAGAGTATGTCCGTAATGCAGCCAATTTATAAGAAAGGCACGAAATTTATGCTGGTTGTTCCCATTTTTTTAATGATGATGACACAAAGTATGTCAGAAGACTCAGTCAATTTATAAGTGTAAAATATTGATGACAGTTATTTGTGTAGAAGTAAGATGATAATTATTTGTGAAGTGGTAAAATTAATTGTTCCATATTGTTGTGATAGATATTGTGATAGATGCTAGATGCCTGTAGTTATATATTAAACTAAGTGTTAAATGCTGATAATGTGAAAACGACAACAATTGACGACAAGCATATGATATGGTGACAAGTTATCGTCTGCGAGTTTGAAGTGCATTGTGTAGAAGGAAAAATTGCAGGATATAAAAGTTCAAAACATATCAGAGGTGGGATGTTCTCCTCCATCGGCAAAAGTTAGAAACTGAACGAATGTTATGCCAAAGAAGGGGAAATGTTCGGGGTGCCGACCCAAGGAGGATGAGTAAAGTTGTGTGCTATTTGGAGCAGTTGCACTGGCGAAAATTAGGCGTTTGGTAGCTAGCAATGATTGTTATCAGGAGTAATTTACGATGTCGTATTGTGGACGAAAACAGTAACACAAGCTTTACTTTTCGAATTATTGAATTTACGTTGCTTTTGGATCATTTAGTATATGGATAACTAGAGTAATGTGGGCTTCTACTTATATATATATAAGAAAACTTCATTTAAATCTACTGGTAATCGCAGTCGTGTTGTTTATCTGAAAATCACATTAAAGTTGATAAATGGAATATAAATTAGGACTATATGACTAATTATGACTGAGTTAGATATGACTAAATATAATTTTTTTCATTGTAGCAGTATAAAAATAGAATATCTTATTTTTAATTAGCATGATTAATCCGTGGCTTTGCTCGATGTTATTCCAAGAAGCTCAGATCAAGACAATTGTAATCTGAAAAAAATAAAATTTCTTTCAATAATTTCCGGTATTCATAAGAGAAACATTCAATGAATCTAGGTATGTTTTAATCAGACCTACAGTCGCCAACAAATATTAGCATTTTAAGTAGCTAAATGAAAGGTTTGACCACTAAAAATAACTGTGAAGCGTCGTGGCACAGTGACTTCAGAATAGCATATAAAAGTTTAATCGATAATTTGTGTATTTAAACATCCATCTTTTAAAACTAATAAATATGTCAAATGATTTTGATACAGATACTATTATTTTTGGAAATGGAATATTAATTAAGTTTCACATGATAACAGCTTTAATTGCCAAGTCTAGTTTATTACTTATTTCTGGTAATATTTCAAGTATCGAATACGATAACGAAATCGAAACAATATTGCTTTTAAAAGATTGGTATCAATTTTCAAATTAAATAATTTAATGCATTAAAAAAATATGCTGTGAAACATTTTTAACTTTTAATAAGCATAGAAAAGCCATATGTGTAACATTTATTCAAAAATAAATCCAACAAATATATATTTTTATTCGAGAAAATGCTATTTATCCAACTGTCGCACTGAAAGATCATATCTTCCAATTTCTTATATTTTGTCCATCTAACTTGATATATATAAACGCAATAACGACAATAATACGGATCATCATAATTCTTGTTTCCCAAAATAGGTTTGTGTAGTATGTCAGTGAGGTGCACTGTTAGAAACATGATTTAATGTACAAGTTATTTATAGTTTGAATATAAAGCCAAATAGGTCGTAACAATAACATTATATTATGCAAAAAATATGAACTGAGTAAGGTATGGTATAGTTTTATAATATAGTTATTCAGATCATTATTCACCATCCCATAAAGAGTATTTTAAATTTTAAAATAAAAGATATTATATAAGTTTTTTACAGTTTATTTTTTTAAATGTATTATTAATGATTAATAAATTTTAAAAATCAATTTAAAATGATCGGGATAGTGTAATGAGGGGAATATCACTAAAATTATCAATAAATTACGTAATGAACTTTTCAAGACAAGCAAGATATTTACTTTTACTTTCTTTGAAAAAGCTCTTTTTTAAACCGACTTCTAATAATGCAATTTGATTTTATATTCATATTATTTTAGTCAACCCTAGAGATGAGCTTCGGCTCTTTTTTTCGAAGACCGAGCCGACCCGAGCCTGACATTTTGAAATCCGAGACCGCCCGAACACTATACCGAAAGAACGGAGTAGAATATTGATTGCTAAGAATATTTTTAATTTTTCTCAAAATTAATTTTCTTATTTTAAAATTGCTTCTTACATTGAAATAAGTATTAAGTCTAAATACACACTAATGACCGCGTTTTGTGGTTTTCATGTCTCTGAAAATCTGTGTAAAATAGATTTTTTTCTTAATTTTTGCCCAATCACTTAGAGAAATCCGAAAAAGTCACAATTCTTATTCTTTTAAAATATCATTCTACAACTTTATGTCAGACTGTCAGACAGACATGAGTTCTGTTTTCTAGTAATTCTATAAAAGGACTTCAAACAGAAAGCGAGTATAGACAAAAGACATCCCATGGTTTCTTTGCGTGATAACACTGACCATGCAAAGTCTTCAGAATCGGATAGAATATTTCACTTTATATTCCACCAATAACAGTTCAGTTCCATTTCAAACTGATTTTTAAAGGATCGTAAAACACTTTAACAAGCTTAGAGTGCACCCTTGTTTCTCTTTCTCTCAAATGGGAAGTTTTTTTTCCCTATTTCAATTTATGAATAAATAATATTTTCACTCTTACAGAAGACTGGTATAGAAATAGAACCCGAGCCGGTCTCGGTTTCGGGATGAGCCAGTTTTAACTCGAGTCCACGCATAAATTTTGAACGAATACATCGATTTTCAAAATTCATTTATTTTTTTGTTGAAAAATGATCGTTCTGATGCTGCTACCTCATAGATATGATTCGGATCCAAAAAGGGTATATTTGTCCCCCTGTCGGTTTTTATTTATTTATTTATTTTTATTTATATATTTTTATTTTTTATTTTATAGACTAACTTTCTTAAATATTGGGAAATCATCATGGAATTTGATTATATTGTTCAGATACGCAATTCTACCTTTTGTTTCTTAAATAGTAAACGTGACGTGTATACATACATATATATATACAGTCAAACCTCGTTATACCGTCATTATCCGTTCAAGAAATTTTTGGCGCTATAACGAGTTTGGCGGTATATCGAATTAAAATACAATAAAAATTAATTTTCATACTATTATACTAATATTATTATTATTATTATAAAAATAAATATCAGTAATGCCTTTTTATTAAATTATCCAATGGTATATAGTATATTATAATAGTATAAATTAATATAATATAATTAATATACATAATATAATTAATGCTACATGATTCAAAATTATCCAATTAATGTATGAAATTAACATGCACTTACCTCTTTATATAGTCAATTTTAGATAAAGTAGATAATTATGCACATAACAGACACACACATACATTAAATATCACACTGAATTATTTTACTTTAATTATCTTTTACAGGAAAATATTTTAATATGCTAGTTTGAGTTTTCCTTTCAATATTGATTTTTTCAATATCTTTTTCTACAACTAAAAGATTGTTCATCATTTTTTTATCAGTTGCATGTTTTTCTAAGAAAATTCTTATTTTCCCAATGCAATTTTTAACTTCATCAGATGTAACATGCGGCGTTTCAGCTTCTTCAGCTTCGCTGTCAGATGAATTTTCATTTTCATTTTGATTGGCAACAATTTCTTCGATTGTCAAATCTTCAAATGTTGAAACACTTTTGTCTATATTAATGTACTCAATTGCCGATAGAGGATGCTCAATTTCTGTTAATTTGTGTATTTCGTCTTGTAGTTCCTGAAGTGCTGTACTGTTTTGTTTTTTAGTAGATCCTTCAGGTTTAATCAATCCAGTATGTTTCCAGCAGTTAACAATAGTTTCTGATGAAATTTCATCCCATGCTTTTTTTATCATGCGAATAGCATCATGTAAAAGGATTGGAGAAAAATCATCTTTACTGATTTTTTCAATGATATGGCGGACGTGATACTTTCGATAATGAGCTTTGAATGAGTTTATTATACCAGCATCCAAAGGTTGCAAAAATCCAGTACAGTCAGGAGGTAAAAATTCAATGCGGATATTACTCATTGGATATGCTTTGTGACAAGGGGAATTATCCAAAATCAATAAAATATGGCGTTTGCTTCTTTTCATTTCTATGTTGAAATTCGCTAACCATTTTTGAAATAATGCTGAAGTCATCCACGCTTTGTTATTATTCTCATAATCTACATAAAGAGCAGGATTAAAATTTTTAAAACATCGTGGCTTAGCTGATTTTCCAATCACTGTCATAGTTCTTTTATCAGATCCATCACTATTCGTACAGAACACAAGAGACACACGATCTTTTTTTTTTTTAATCCTTTAGCAGGCCCACTCGAAATTGTTTTATCTGGCTGCAAGCGGTAAAAAAGGCCACTTTCATCCATATTGTAAACGTCCTCTTGTTTATATTCTAAAATCAGCGCACTCAGTTTTTTGCGACCATTTGACACAATATCTTCATCAACATCTGCAGTTTCACCACTTCGTATGTACTGAAAGAATCCTCGTCGCTTTTTAAATCTGTTCAACCATCCACTACTGTATTCGAAATCTGTAATATTCATTTGCTGGCCAAGAACTTTTGCCTGCTCTCTGATGATATCTCCGTTGATAGTGGCATTTTTAGCACTCATTTGTTGTATCCATGTGCAAAGGGCATCCTCTAAGTCTTCATGTTTCGCTGTTTTCAGTCTTTTTACAGATGATTGCAGTTCGTTGGTGTTAATCCATTTTTCTGTATTCATCAAAATGTCTCCGATGCAGCGCCTGCTAACAGGCTTTTTCCAGAGTGTAGAAAAATGATTGGAGATGTGTTGCTGCGATACATTCACATTTCTTTCTTTATATTCACAAATTTCCCGCTTTTCTGAAATTGATAAAACTGCTCTTTTCGCCATAATGAGTTAAAATAAAGAGACAGAATGATATTTTACAGATTTAGCTGGTGAATTCTTCGATGTTTCAATCAACGTCCGACCAAAATTTTGAATGAGAGATTTTGCACTGCACACCGTTTTCTTTCTAAGAAATCGACATAAAGTACAGGAAGAAGTTATTTTTTACATTGTTCTCACCTGAGAGAGGAGAGACCCTTTCAGCCAATGGCGTGCCATGCCTTGTTTTCTCCCCGCTCCAGAAGCGGATCGGATCACGTGACTCGCCAGTCTGAATCAGAAGTTTTACTTGCTCGGCACTCAGTGCGCGTTATTTTTCTTCTCCCAATGACAAGTAGAATGGGTAGCAGGTGCATTTTGGCAGGTGTTGAGAACAATATAAATTCTTTGCTATTCAATAAAGTTTGAATTGAGCTTGAAAACATCTAGACACATGAAAAGGAAGTGTCCTTTGAAATTCTAACAAAAAATTTAAAAAAGAAAGATATGCAAAGAAAATACAGTAATTTCTAGACATTTTTTTTGGCAGTATATCGAGTTGGCGCTTTAACGGATACATTACATTGAAATTCCTATTTGGCAGATTTGTTCATAGACGCAATTGGCGGTTAAACGGAATTGGCGCTATTTCGAGATGGCACTAAATCGGGGTTTGACTGTATATTTATATATATATATATTACATGAACATGTCAAATATCTCAATTTAGGATCGTCCTCATATGTCAAAATGAGCGACATCAGCAACAATGAGATTTAAAGTGACTGCAGTTAACAACAGTAAATTGCCAAAAACGTTCTATTATATAGTATGCCATCTCAATAAAATAAGTCAACTTGAGAGCAATGAGTAAATATCAGTGGAATGGGGAGAGAAATAATCCCGTAATTGTTTTTCTAAAAATTACGTGTTTTTAAATTACCTTTGTTTTTAAAATTGCTCAAAACACTTCTTTTGTGGGTATCTACGTTACAAAAGGTCCTATTCGCTAAATTTCATGATTTTAGAAGCGATATTTGAGGCTCGGTATTAATAATTGTTATTCTTAGATGTTCTTTTATGCATCTTTCTATAAATTGTTTCACAAATATAACCATAATTTTTTAAACAAGCACTATATAAAGATGTTCAGCACACTAAAATCTTACACTCCAAATTTTCTAACAAAGTACAAAAAATATTTGAAAATCATAGCGTAAAAGTTATTATAAACTGTATCCCTTTTCTATGATCTAGGTTCAATTCATATACGATAGATTTAAAACCGCTTTTTCCAACAAATTAAAGAAATAGTGACGAAAGAGGACGAATCTTTCATTATTCTAATCACAACACAAAAATCGTTACACCGATTGTTTTTTTTTCTATGATCTGGGTGCTTCTATACCGAATAACACGTCATTTTGCCAGTGCTCATTTCGTTTAACAATAAATTAAATGAAAACTTTTTCTGAGAAGTCTAGTACTAAAATTAAAAAGACTATACAAATAGTAAAAGCACTTTGGATTAAAATAAGAGACATAATTTTAAGTGGTTCGAATAATTCCTTGCAGAACCAAAAATTATCAGCTCTTTTTATAAAATAAATCAGTGCATTTTATTTGATAAATAATAATTTCAATTTTAGAAAAAAATAATGATCGAGAAAAGGCCACTATTCAAAGTCATATGGCATATCCTAAAAAGAGAAAAAGTAAACGACAAAAAAAAAAAAATAATACTTAAGATACTTTAAATGAAAGACTCTCTGTAAAAATGCTTATTTCTTTTACTTAAATTCTTTTCAATGTTTAACTAACAAATAATAAGAAATTGTAATAAAAAATGTCTTGCACATTTCGCTTTTCTGCGTTTATTCCTTTTCTTGTGGGAATATTAAAGGATATGGAATTACGTAATAACTTCAAATGTCTTACTCACATCAGAAAGCGAAAAAACATCACTTAATCCCTGTGGATAATTGCGAATTTTCTTTTTCTGCTGTTAAAGTAAAAGACGTTATTAAAAATTGACTTCATATTAGAGCTTTATTAAATACCGACTTGAATAATTCGGATTTCGCTTTTTTCGTTAACAAAAAAAGACATCAGCTCGGAATTAAAAATATTTTAATAACTTGCATTAGCGCTTCCGGTTATTCATTTATTTAATACTCTCATGCATGAATTATTTTTAAGTAGATGAAAAACATATTTTACACTGAAATTCAATTTAAATTGGATTATTAAGAACTAAAATATGTTGAATTATTAAAACTCTTGCATTTATTTCAAAATTACAAAAACAAAGCTCGTATTAGGTTTACAAGCAATAAACAAAACATTATTAATCGGCATTAAATATATTTTTGTGATAATTTCAAACTTGGACACATTAACACAAACTAGAAAGTATAAACAATTTTTTGGTCATATTTTTGCTTAAGATGAAAGAGCAGAAATTCTTCCTTCACGCCGAAAAGAAAATCACTTCAAAAGCAGGTTTTCTATTTAAGTATTCCAAATGAAAATTGCTCTGCTATCGATGTTGTATTTCACAAGCATTATTAAACTTCATACGAGATTTATATCAGAGCAATAAGAGAAGCAATATTCCCTTGATTTTTTTTTTTGAAAATTGTTTTATTTAAAATACCCTTATTTGAAATTTTCCTCAAAATACTTTTTTTGTGGGTATCTAAATTAGAAAAGGTCTTATTCACTAAATTTCAGGATTTTAGAAGCAATGCTTGAGGCTCATTTTTAATAAATTTGTCATTATTAGACGTGCGTCTACACATCTTTCGATAAATTGTTTCACAAATATCATTATAATCGTTTAACCGAACACCACATAAAGATGCTCATTACACAATTTTTTTGACAAAATATCCTAACAAACAGTGCAAAAATTTTGAAATTCATTGAATATAAACTTTTATAAATTTCCCCTCTTTCCTATCACTTAGATCTAATGAAATTGAAAAAATAATTATAAATTAGAAAATTTAAAATTCCATACCCCATTAAATTTATTTTGTAAAAAATTCCTTTTATAATTATTCCTATACAACCCTAGTTTATTTAAACATTCCCTTTATAAAAATATTCCATTACTGTTCGTATTTAAAACATTTTTTATTCTAATATACTTAAATTCATTTTTCATTTCCCGACAAATAAGATGTAAAAATCACATTTCATAAGAATAGTTCTTCTTAAAAACCCATTTTCTTAAATTCTTTATTGTATTAGATATTTCCTATTTATTCCCGTATTTAAATCTCTTTTATTTCTTTTAATCTGTGTAAATTCACCATTTTGCCTTTCCTAATAGTCTAAAAAAATTATTATTTTTAAATGTTTTGATATCGAGAAACTTATATTCTCAATACGCAAAAGCTGAAAATTATTCCATTAATTTCCCGCGCTTTTTAATCTCCACAATGTTCCAGACAATTCCTTTTTTCGCCAAAAGCCTAGGAGAGACGTATTTCTTCAATATTAATTCACAGATAAAGATAGTGCGAGGCGAAAGTTGGAGATGCATTGGTTAAAGTACGTCATGTGTTACGAAATGCTTCTTGTGCGCCCTAGCTTAAAACGAACTGATAGACGCAGAGAGAGAGAGAGAGGGGATTTTGTCGTCCAGGTGAGAGTTTAAATAAAATATTGCTGGCGTTCTAGTATGTTTCAAAGTAGCGATTCGCTAAGAATATAGTTATAGTAGAGAGTATTTCCCGGAATTTAAAGATGATTGGGTTTAAATAAATGGATTCGAGTGCCATCATGTTCTTCTTTTCTTCTATCTACATTTTTCTCGACTGCCTATGCTTAAACTTCGTAGTACGACTGCAATAATTTTTGAGATGTGTGCCATGTGTTTTCATCTACTGCTGGATAGAGCTAAAAAATAGCGGAATACAACATATATACGATAGGTTTAAAATCGCTTTTTCCAACAAATTGAGGTAATAGTAACTAATAAAGAAGAATCTTTTATTATCCTAATCACAACACAACAATTGTTACAACGATTGTTTCTTTCTATGATCTACTTGCTTTTATACTGAATCACACGTTATTTTGCCAGCACTGAACGCGTAATATTAATTTGAGTGAAAACATTTTTTATAAAGGCTAGTACTAAAAAAAATAGTAAAAGTACGTTGAATTTAAATAAGCAACTTAATTTTAAGGGACTCGTAAAATTTCTTGCAGTGCAAAAAATTATGTGCTTTTTCTATAAAATAAATCAGTGCATTTTATTTGATGAATAATTATTTTAACTTTAGAAAAAATATATAATCGCGAAAAGGTCATTCATATGACATCCTAAAAAGAGAAAAAAGTAAAAGATTGAAAAAAATAATACTTAAGAGGCTTTAAATGAAAGACTGTCTGTAAAAATGCTTATTTATTTTACTTAACTTCTTTTCAATGTTTAACTAACAAATAGCAAGAAATCGTAAGAAAACTGTCTTGCACATTTCGCTTTTCTGCGTTTTTACCTTTTTCTTCTTGTGGGAATATTAAAGGATATAAAATTACGTAAAAATTCCATATGTTTTACTCACACTAGAGAGCAAAAAAACATCATTTAATCCCTGTGGATAATTGTGAATTTTCTTTTTCTGCTCTTAAAGTAAAAGACGTTATTAAAAATTGATTTCATATTAGGGGTTTATTAAGAACTGACTTGCGTAAATCGGATTTCGTTTTCTTCATTACCAAAAAAGACATCGGTTCGGAATTAAAAATGTTTTAATAAATTGCATTAGCGCTTCCGGTTATTCACTTATTTAACATCTCATGCATAAATTATTTTTAAGTAGATGAAAAACATATTTTACACTTAAAATAAATTGAAAATGAATTATTAAGAACAAAAATATGTTGATTTTTTTAACTCCTGTATTTATTTTAAAAATAGAAAAACAAAGGTCATATTAGATTTAAAAGCAATAAACCAAACATTATTAATAGATATTAAATAGATATTTGAGATAATTTAAAACTTGGACACATTAACACAAACTAGTGTATAAGCAATTTTTTAGTCATATTCTTGTTTAAGATGAAAGAGCAGAAATTCTTCCTTCACACAGAAATAATAATAATAAAAAAAAAACATCAAAAGCAGGTTTTCTGCATAAGTATTTCAAATGAAAATGGCTCTGCCATCTATTGCTGTATTTCAAAAGGGTTATGAAACTTCATACGTGGTTTATATCAAGGCAATAAGAGAAGCAGTAATCCTCTGGGGGTTTTTTTCTAATAATTACTTCATTTGAAAATACCCTTATTTGAAATATTCCTCAAAATACTTCTGTTGTGGGTTCTGTCTAAGTTAGAAAAGCTCAAATTCACTAAATTTCATGATTTTGGAAGCAGTGTTTGAGGCTTGATATTAATATATTTGTCATTATTAGACGTGCGCCTACTCATCTTTTGATAAATTGTCTCACAAATATCGTCATAATTGTTTAAGCAAACACCGCATAAAGATGCCCAGGACACTAGAATCTTACTGGCAAAATGTCTTAACAAACAGTGCAAAAACATTTTGAAATTCATTGAATAGAAGCTGTTAGAAATCGCACCCCTTTTCTATGACCTAGGTTCAACAGATATACGATAGGTTTAAAATTCCTTTTACCAACAAATTAAAGTAATAGTAACTAATGAGGAAGAATCTTCCATTATCCTAATCACAACAGAACAATCTCTACAACGATTGTTTCTTTCTATGATCTGGTTTCTTCTATACTGAATAACATGTATTTTTACCGGCATTAAACACTGAATATTAATTTGAGTAAAAGCTTTGCTGTGAGGGCTAGTATTAAAATATAAAAGAATAACCTCACTGTAAAAAAACTTTGAATTTAAATAATCGACGTAATTTCAGTGATTCGTATAATTCCTGGTAGTGCAAAAATATCTGCTCTTTCTATAAAATAAATAAGTGCATTTTATTTGAGGAATAATAATTTTAATTTTAGAAAAAAAAAATAATCGAAAAAAGGCCAATATTCAAGATTATATATCACATTGTAAAAAAGAGAAAAAGTAAAAGACTGAAAAACTAATACTTAAGATGCTTAAATAAAAGACTGTCTGTAAAAATGCTTATTTCTTTTACTTAATTTTTTTTTCAATGTTTAACTAACAAATGATAAGACATCGTAATAAAAAATGTCTTGCACATTTCGCCTTTCTGCGTTTTTACCTTTTTCTTCTTGTGGGAATATTAAAAGATATAGAATTACGTAATAATTCCAAATGTCTTACTCACACCTGAAAGCGAAAAAACATCATTTAATCTCTGGGGATAATTGCGAATTTTCTTTTTCTGCTGTTAAAGTAAAAGACGTTATTAAAAATTGATTTTATAGGGGTTATTAAGTATTGAATTGAGTATTTCGGATTTCATCTTCTTCGTCAACAAAAAAGACATCGGTTCGGAATTAAAAATGTTTAATAAATTAACATTAGTGCTTCCGGTTACTCATTTATTTAAAACTCTCATGCGTGAATTACTTTTAAGTGGATAAGAAAAATATTTAACACTTAAAAAACGTTAAAATGGATTATTAAGAACAAAAATTCGCTGAATTTTTAAAACCCCTGCCATTATTGCAAAATTACAAAACAAAGATCATATTAGGTTTACAAGAAATATACAAAAAATTATTAATAAGTATTAAATAGTTTTTTTGGATAATTTAAAACTTGGATGCATTAACACAAACTAGAATGCATAAAAACATTTTTAGTCATTTTGTTGTTTAAGGGAATACGCGCTCGCTAATATTAATAATATGGACAAAATTGTTTAAAGTAAGTATATCGTTTGCATTTCAATATTTTAACATTTTTTTGCATTGAATAGCTGAGGTCAATTTCTACGATCGCCGCTTTTTTATTTTAAATTTTGTTTGCGAATTTTTTTTTATGAGAATACTTTCACTTTCAAGTGTAGTTTAATGGTAAATTTTCTGGAAATGTCACTTATATTGATATTTTTAAATATATATTGATATGTACAGATATTCTCCATGCACACAACTTAACTTTTCATAATTAGTGATTTACATCACTCTGCCCTTAAACGCCAAATATATTGTCTCTAATCGATCGAATATATCCACACTTTCAATACTTTCCAGTTTTCACACTTCACACATAGCATAGTAAATCTGTTGAATGTATCAATATAACACCTGTATGATCAATAAATTCAAGAATAAAAAATTCAGGGTTCGATTTGAAATGAGACATTCTGTATTTTTGACCATGAAAATGGATTTGTGATTTGTAGCTAATTTTCCCAATGTCCTTTCAATTAAACAAAACAATAGCAGATCAATATTTTTGCGATTCCATTTTGTTTTCTGGTATTTAAGAACTTATTTTACTTACTAATACTGTTTTAACATTTCAGGCGATAAAAAACAAATTACATTTATAAAAACGTTAACTTTCACATTGTATTTCTTAAAATAGAACACCTAAGATTTCTTAAAATACTTTGACGACACACAAAAAAAAAATAATTTTTTTTAGAAACAAAAAAAGAAATATACATAATATAAAGCCCTTAATTTTCCATAATTAGCTAAACAAAATCGTCCCTTCTTCGGCGATGAGATTAGAACTTCATCCCAGCTTTTAATGTCTTCTGAATTTACACTTTGTTTTAACTCTTCAGGTAACAAAAAACAAATTCCATTTACAAAAACTTTAACTTTTGCATTGTATTTCTTAAAATAAAACATGCCAAGTTCCTCAAAATACTTCGAAGATACAGAAAATTTAATTTTGTTTAGAAACAAAGAAATATACATAATATAAAGCACTTAATTGTCCATAGTTAGCAAAATAAAATCGTATCTTCTTCGGCGATGAGATTAGAACTTCATCTTAGATTTTAATGTATTCAGAATTTACACCACAGTAGTCTTTATCCCTATGTAATTGGGTTAATGACCAATATAGCCGCTAGCTGATGGTGTAGGTAGATGATTTTAAATTTATAGCTCTAGTATCTAGTATACAAATTTGCTGGATATTACAACGAAAAATGGAATCGTTACGCTCCATTCTTCTAATTTGGTGACCCATTCGGCTAGAAGTTAATATCGGGCCAACTTGCTTTCCTGTTATCCGCATTTGACGTTGTTGTTTTTTGAACCATTTGTATACGTTACCCTCTCGATATCCTTATTTTACGTTTTATTGTCAAGTGGACAGATAATTATGAAACACTTTTTTTATGTATGGTTCATTAAAAAAATATATATATTAATACTGTGTAATTCTTGTTATGAGATATATTACTGTTATACATTTGTAAAACGTTTTAACTTTTATAATGAACATCATATGACTCTAAATTCTCTTTATCTTTTTGTTTATATGAACAAATATTGGGAGTTATATTTTTATAAAATCGAGTTTAATATAGCAGTAGAACTATCCGCAGTATTTCAACAAATGCAAAATGCCGGACGTACTGTATTTCACTCAGTAAATTATCTTGGTTTGTGTAAAAGATTTTTTCATATTTAACACTTTAGTAATATAACGCATGATTTTGTAGACAGGATTCGTAATGCAGGATTTAAGACTTTATGGATATGTGTAGTTAAATAATGGATAAATTTAGTAAATTCATGCAGGATTCAAATTTGAGCATAATCAAAGCTACATGTCTAAAGTCAAAGATTATGCCATTCTTTTTTTTTTTAAATGTTTGATGACATTTTACATACCGGTCAGAACACTTAAATTGTGTATTACATAAGAAAATATTTCGACAAGAATTTTCGTCTACCAAGACCCCTATGCATAATAATCGTTGGTTATGAGAACTTTAACAGTTTGATAATTCGAATATATTACACCATATACATTAAACGAGCAAGCAATTTTGCTGATTACTGATAGTATCGAAAACGACTGGAACGATTTTCATAAAACTTGCCTCCTATACGAAATCGGACATGAGAGAACGACCTAACTAGGTTCTGAATTCAAGAAAATTCGTATTTACAGGTTAAAACAAATTCAGCACTGAAAATGCTGCTATATATCAAAAACGGCTTGAACGATTTTCACTAAATTGGCTTCTATGTTACTTTTAACAGTTTTTAACTTTCATGAAGAATGTGTTAGAAAATTACTATACTTTCTACGACAAATGTCATTGACCTCAAAATATTCCTTTTAGACGAGTTTCAAAGCAAAAAAAGGAGATTATTTTTAATGCTTTGTCCCTCTCTCCCTATCCCCAGTAATTAGATGATTGGATGCTTATTTATCATAACTGCAAAGTAACAAATAAGACAACATTTTTTTTAAAGTTAAATAATTTTTAGTACTTTTTGGAACTATTGAAAGACAATACAGAAAAGAAGACATTTCGGTGAGGAGCAAATAGTAATGTAGATGGTTAGTTATTTTTTGTCACCACGAAGTAATAAATAGGACAGAAAATGTAACATAATTTAAAAATTTTAAGCATTGTTTAATGGAGATAGCAAAATGGTAGTGGAAATTTTGGCAAGAGTAGGGGATAAGAGTTCAAAAAAATTTCTTTTAAGCAGAAATTGGCTGAATTACAGAAGATTTGCTTCCTGAAAGTAAACATTATGAATAGACAAATCCAAGGAATACTTAAAACAGGAAACGGTTGAAAATTCATAAAATTCAATGTATCTTAAAAGGGTTAGTTTTGGTTCTGAAGATTAGAATTTTTACTGTTTAACTTGTTAACAGCTAAAAGGTTTCTCTAAATATATCCAGGACTACACTAGATACCGGGCTGGCTCATTCATTATCATGACGTCATAAATGGTGGCTGGCCGCGACCAGCGATTGGTACATAGCGACGCGCCCATCTTTTTGTGCCAATCGCTATATGTCTTTCGTTTTGTCGTTTCGCTTTGTACCAATCGCTGGTTGCGGCCAGCCACCATTTGTGACGTCATGATAATGAATGAGCCAGCCCGGTATCTAGAGTAGCCCTGATATAACTTATAAGACCGTAAAAGTATTAAAATTTAAAACTTAAAGAAAAAATATTTTTATGTAAATGGATTTTTATATGATGTAGAACATCCGAAATATTTATGCAATTAGAAGTATACCTCTAAAACTAATGAATTAAGAATTTGCTATTGGTTAACGATAAGAATGAACACCCTGTATACAACCTAAAAAATTTTATTTTATATTGTAGGACATTAAATATTATGTAAAGTGAGATAAAAATAAATACGATGTTCACAATTGAAGTTGAGTCCTCTGATCTGCAGATGTACTAGAGAAATCATGTAATGTAACCATTTAAACTTCTAAATACGTTTACATTATTCTGTATATTCTGTTCTAGAACTCTAAAGCATATTGAATCTTCTGTTTAATACATAATAAACTCAAGACTTCACTTTTGGGAACCTACTAGTGGTGCATCAGAAATTTATTAACGAAGGCAATATTTTTCATTTTTCCAAGGTATATTTTGAAACTTCGATTTTTTTTCTGATATATAAAGTTTAAGACTAGTATAAAACAGTACATATCATTTGGAGTTCACTAATATTTTAACGGTAATTTGCTAAATGTCTTTAAGTTGGCTTACTATTGGTTTATTGACTTTCTAAATTTTAAAATTTAAGACATATATACATAAAAAACTGCTTTAAAAATGTCAAAACGACATCCCTTTGGTGACACATCCTACGTTCTAAAGATACATGCAGAATCTTTTGATTTTATCTTGGTTTTCTTTAAAATCTGAGTGTTGTAAACTCAATTTTAGAAGATATTTTTAGTGATAAAACTGGAAGATTCAAATATTGGTTAAAAAGTATGTTGAGGGTACCAGAAAGTTTTGAAATGTCGAATTGAAATGTGGATTTAGGTCGGATCTCGTCATTTAGGGAATATAAGACTAGAGCTTTTTTTTGCTTCCAGATTTTTAGTTTGATTCTGCAGCCTGCTATTAGCTAATGCTGTTCAGTGCTGCCTAAGTACACAATTGGAGTCTGCAGCTAAGAAGTGCACCTGCGTGATAAGACGTTGCATTATATTATTTCAGAATAAAAGTAAATTTGGATTCAAGGGATTCCCTTCTGTTATGATTGGCGATAATAAAAACTTATCATTTGCAAAAAATAAATAAATAAAAAATAAAAATAAATAAATAAACTGTCAGTGCTACACTTCATAATCCCATGGAGGTGAACGAAGGAAGGAAACTTCTATATATGTTTTCAGATAGAGACGTAACTTTGAAGAAAAAGAGATTTTAACTTGAATACTCCAAAGTTTGAAGCAAAAATTCATTTAAATCTTGTCTATAGTTCAGTATTTCTGTTGCAACTGACTTTTGCTTTTATCTCAGTTTACATAAAATCTGAATGTTGTAAAATCAATTTACGGAAACATTTTTAATGAAGAACTGAAAGATTGAAATACTAGTTTAACAGCATGTTAAGGGGGACCAGAAATATTTGAAATGTCGAAAATTGGTTGAAGTATCTTTGTGATTAATTCACCAGAAAGTTTTAAAATGAAAAAAATAAATGTATTTATTATTGTTATTATTTTTGGAATGTTTGAATCTTTAAGAATATCTTACATTTGGTCCGAAAGGAAAATTAAAAAAATTACGATCGTTGTGCCGCGCTGACAGGCGAAACCTGTGAAGGCAAAACATTCAACTCAGTTATCTCAAAACATTGTTTTGTCACGATAAATTTTGAATAAGTTTCGTCGATAAATTTTGAATAAGTTAACGGATTTACATATTTCTTTTTTTAATAAAAGAAATTAAATTATCTACAAACTATACCTGAAAAATAAACAACGAATATATATATATTTCAAGTTATAGCAAAAACATAAAGTGTTATGGATTTTGATTTTTTTAATATAATTATAATAATAATAATTATTATTTTGTATCATGTATAACACCAACGTAATAAGCAGTATAAAGATGACATGACAATTAAAAAATATGGAACATTGATTTTAAAATTGTGGCAAAACTAGTTTTGTAAGGTTAATTTTGTTGCACAATATTCAAATTTTAGTTGTTGTTTAACCCGTCAGCACACGCGCCCCTTTCCATTACGTTACTACACGCGCGGGATAAATTTTACCACAATGGGTTTTCTTGTGTCAATTTCAACCCGATTTGATTATAAACAAAAATTTATATTTTGAAATAAACTGTAAATCAATAAAGGACATAAATTAACTTAAAATAAAAAGTTCTTTTAGGTTTAAAGCCAAAAAAAAAAAAAAAAACATAAAATCTAGCACTAAGATTTCTTTCTGCGTATAATTACATACAAAGCTTTTACAATCCAAATTCAGCCATGAAAATGCAAAAAAATATAACACTGATATATAGAAACTGTATGTGTAAGAGTTTTTAACGTTTAAAAGAACAATTATATTATTATTTGCATTGCATAAACATTTGCATTAACATTTTCCTATCATTATGGGCTGCGTTATAACACGCGTGGGGTAAATTTCCTCCCATGTGACATTTTTATAACAAAATATCGAAAAATCCACAACCGGAGGTAAATTCTTTTTGGCCACATTTTGATATCTTTAAGCTTGAAAGGTACTATAAAGCTCAGAATGATCACGAACAATTTTCGCATATTTTTAAGTAATAGTTGTGAGCTGGTGTAGATTGTAGATTTTATCCCAGCGCGTGTGCTGACGGGTTAAAATTTAACAAATATCGTTATATCTATAAAACATAAATAAATAAATACAAAATGAAAGAATCGTCTAAATTATTTACAGACTTCGTAATCTATTATCAAGTTTAAAATATTAAATTAATATTTCATGCAATTTATAGTAATGTAAAATGTATCATAAATATTATCTTTCCCTTTATTAAAAAATTTTTTTCTAAACTAATTTCATAAAATGTATCTTAGTAAACAAAATATTTTACATTACCTTCATAAATATTTGCAATAATTTATATTTTTATATAATTTGAATCTACAGCAAAACCAGATTCAAAAGACACTCACCGATTATTTTATATGTAGTATTGAATATTTCTCAAAATTCAACATTCAACATCCGGAAGAAATCCCTATTTTGTTGAAACCTATCTAAAAAATTGAGAATCAAGTTTGGAAAGAATTGTCACATCCTCTAACTCAAACTGACAGAAACTTAAGTTTAAAAAACAAAATACATTCGGAAAAATTTTCAATTCTATGTAGTTTAAAATAAGTTTCAGATTTCTTCGATATCTTCTTTGGCAAAGAAAATAATATAGGTAATAAAGAAAATAATTCTTATCCTTATCTAAAACTTGTTTATATGGACAATACTTTTTATTCGATAGTAGTCATTAAAACGCGAATGAACAATTATAATATTTCTATAATAATAGACAAATTACAGGGTTACAGAAAATGGTTACATTGAAAAATCTATATATATATTACGCTATCCTACGTGGCACAGAAATCGGGATTATTTGTTAATTGTTTAATTGCAACGCATCTCATTGATTATTGTGCAAAAGTCCTTTGGCAAGATTTAGGCCAGGATTTTTTACATTTAAGTCTTTGGTGCTGCCATCTACAGGAATAAAAGCGAAACAAATATTGATTACTTGATTATATCAACATTTTTATTTATCAACATTAACAATTAAATAGATATATTTTTATACATTTTCATTTGAAATATTGATTTTTGTAAGCATTTATATTTATAATTTAAAAAATACAATTATCAATATAAAATTAAAAATGTAAACAAAGCAATGATTTTTAAAAAGGGATTTTTAGTAAAAAGGAAAAAGTAAGTGTAATAATTTTTCCTGGCCGTTTCATTTTTTAAACGTAACTGTTATACTTTTGAAATTTTATTTTTAAAAAAATTGAAATTTTTTTACGTGTTTTCAGTATATTTAAGTATTATTCAGTCTTTATTTATGAAGTCCACTCCACTGTTATATTTTTCAATGACATTCTATCTGGGCAACGCCGGGCGGGTCAGCTAGTATTGAAAATCACATCATTTGAATAGATTGTGAATGTGATTTTTTTTTTTTACGCAACAGAGTTGTTTATACCTTTTAATCTCAGAAACAATGGTTTCATTTGTGGTAAAGGCATCTTGATCATACACTCTAAATAAGAAAGAGTGACTATTCTCTCCGGAGGAGTGGATATTCACTCTATCGCATAGTCAAAATTTGCCCAACCTCTTTAGAGTGACTATTCACTCTAGGAAAAAGTGAAATTCTTGACTCCCTGAAAGAGTGAATACTCACTCTTTCAGGAGTGAGTTTTTTCACCCCTGATAGGAGTAAATAGTCACTCTTTCAGGAGTGACTAAAATTCTTGAATAAAAAAGAGAATATTTTTACACACGCTTCTTCGTAGGCGGTCACCCTCCCAAGTAGCAACCGAGCACGTTGCTGCTTGACTTCTGCGCTCGGACGAGAACTGGTACCTACAGCTTGCTACAGCCACTTACAATTAAAAAATCTCTTATTACATTATTTTAGCTTTATTTCTTTTGTGATATTCGAACACACTTATTAAATTTGTGTAGAAATGATAAATATTTACGGTGTTTCTCAACTGTGTAAATAAGAAACTGAAACCTTCTTTTTGTATCATATAATACAGAGACTGTTCGCACATTTTTTAGAAAAATTTGATAAATTATTTTAAAAAATGGAATTCTTTTAGAGGAAAAAATTCTGACAACAACTTATTATGTGTAATTTATGTTATCGTCTGATACTTTCAAATTTATTCTTATTTCAAGATTGGACATGCTAAAAAAGCTGTGAATGGGAAGATGCGTTTGCGTTTTTTTTTTCTTCTTCCGAACAGAAGTATGCTAATTTCACAGTCTAAAATGATTGCAAAGCGCATAATATAAAAACTTTTTAGTGCGAAATAAACATAACAATTGATTGGAAAGTGCTATTCCAAAAATCAGTACATATACACAGTAAAAAGATACCAGATGAAAAAAAAAACAAGGAAAAAAAGAGCCCATTTCAAGGCGGAAAACGAAGTTTCAAGTAAGGATTTATGACTATCGCAAATTTATCTTACATCGAAAACATCCATCGATATCCATCGAAAGCATTATGCAGAATTAGAATCAAGAAACAAGATTATCATACAGATTATTTCAGAAAGCAATATTCATATTTTAAACGTTAAAAACAACAACGCCGAAATCGTCTAAAAAATGTGCGAACACCCGTCTGTACATTTCCGCTATGACAAAAATTCCGTTACAACAAAGCAGTTATTTACTTATTCATTCATTTTTTTCTTGCTAATAATGTTTCCATAATTAGAGCCCGATTAAGATTGTCCGAGGCCCAGTGTTAATTAAAGCGTTCAAAAAGATGTTATTTTAACACCTCAGCTTTCTAAAAGATAATGCGGACGCCAATTAATAACTTAAAGCATACAGAAAGAAGTCAATTAACCTCTTAAGCTTTCAAAATACTCATAATTTTATTCAGCAGTAGAAATTTCTACCTTATTCCATGAAAATATTTAAAACAGTAGTAAACAATTTCTAATTCACGTTACATATTACAAAAAATGCATCACGAGAATAAACTATGAGAGGATAAAAAAGGAAATAAATAAAACATGGACAATAGATTTAACATCCTCCCACCTTTTGATTATCTCGTATAATCAAAACTTCACATTAAATAAATACATTTACATGAACATTATAAATCGAGTCTCTCTGGGATTTTTATCATTCTACCAGATCTAGTCTTTTTAACTTGTGATTCGTTCTTTGAAGGCTCAACTTTAGTTTCATTCAAAGTTGGTTTAGGAAAATTAATTTTGGTACAATCACTCGATGACACTTCTAGAGGATAAATTCTTTGAACTGGCCGAAGTATCTGCGAATGAGACGTTTGTAACTTTAAAAGGCGAACTTTTCCATCTTTACCAGGAATGAGCTCTGTAACAAGTCCTAATGGCCAGTTAATTCTTTTCTTGTTATCTGCTCCCACCAAGACTATATCTCCTACAGCCACTGAACGTTGGAATCGTCTCCCGATCGGCCGTTGGATAAGTAGACCTAAATATTCTGATCTAAATCGATTTCTTAGATCCTTTTGCAGTTCTTGCCTATATTTAAGCCTTCTAGTGAGAGAGTTTTCCTCGATTGCATCAACGTCTGGTAAATCACACTCATGAATGTCTTTCAAAAACATGTCTGGAGATATGGGTTTGATATGGGATATGGGTTTGATATGGGTTTGATTGGGGAGATATGGGATAGATTCTTTCTCTGACATGTAAGTTAGTGGTCGAGAATTTATAATACTTTCACAATCAGCCAATACAGTTATCATCTCTTCATAGTTCAAACAAGCTTGTCCTAAGACTCTTTTTAATAGATCTTTCATCACTCTGATCAGTCTCTCCCACCATCCGCCCCACCATGCAGCAGTCGGTGGGTTGAATTTCCATTCAATTGAATTGGTTGCTCCATACTTCACTATGCGACTCCAATTCAATCTTTTCAAAAAATTAGCTGCACCAATAAAATTCGGACCATTGTCGCTATATATAATAGAACATCTTCCTCTGCGTGATACAAATCTTCTTAAAGCCATCAAAAAAGCCTCTGTAGATGCTGAAGTAACAAGTTCAAAATGTACAGCTCTGTAGATAGCGCATGTAAATATGATAACCGAACTCTTTTGATTATTTTTAAGAAATAGAGGGCCAGCCATATCAAGACCGATAATTTGAAATACTGCTGCATCTTTTACTCGATTTTCTGGTAGAGAAACAGGAGAAGATTCCAAATTCTTAAAATTAAATCTTTTACAAATGGTGCATTTGGATAAAACAGAAGTCACAGTTCTTCTTCCATTCAGAATCCAGTATTTTTCTCTGAGCAAATTTAAAAGAATCTGAGGACCTGCATGACAGTTTTTGAGGTGAAAATGTAAAATTAATCGTTTGGTAACTTCATGATTTGAAGGAACAACCATAGGTGTGAGGAAATCCATATTGTCTTGTCTATAAATAATTTTATTCTTTACACGTATTATTTCATGTTGATCTTTCAACGTCTCAAGAGTTTTCAATCTCTCATCGCTTTCATGGGAAAAACATTCCTGTTGTATCATTTAAATTATCTTCGTTTCCGCTTTCTTAAATTCACGACTTGTCAATTCTCCTCTAATTTGTTCTTTTGGATTAGAAGAATTATGTCTGAAACGTAGTATCCAACCAATAAGACGCACGATTTTTTCATAACTGGAAAAATACCGGTAGTACCAGGTTTTCTCTGGACTTTCATCAACATTAACCAGTAATTTTGTAGACTTCAATTTCTCTTTTTCAATATCTTCTTCATTTACGTTTTGACATGTGAAATTCATATATTTATAATATTCTTCAGGATCTCGAAGCCAAGATGGACCCTCCCACCATTTGAGAGATACCAGCTTCTTTGCTTTACAGCCTCTAGATGGTAGATCTGCTGGATTCATTTCACCAGGTATATGTTTCCATAAAGCAGGGTCACTCAAATTTTTGATCTCTTGAACTCTGTTTCTAACAAAGACAGACCAGTTTTCTTTTCTTGATATCCATGCAAGAACCGTCGTGGAATCGCTCCAAAAATATCTTTCCATATCTTCCCAGCCCAATCCGTCAATTAGTGATTTAGCCAATCTGGCACCAATCAAAGCAGCTAAAAGTTCCATTCTAGGTATGGTTACGCATTTTAAAGGACCTATGCGGGATTTCGATGCAAGAAGAAATAATTCAACATGATCTTTACTTGCTATCCTCAAAAATATAACAGCAGCATACGCATATTGACTTGCATCACAAAATGTGTGAACTGTACAATCTTTTACATTATCTGGGGTGAGCTGAATATATCTTGGAATCTGAATTTCTTGTAAAATATTCAATTCTCGAAACCATTCAATAAACTCATATTTTAGATCACTTGCAATTTCTTCATCCCAGCTGATACCTTCTTTCCATGTTTTCTGCAACATCATCTTGGGACAAATCATAACAGGAGACGTAAAACCAATAGGATCAAAAACTTTATGTGCAACTGATAGCATGATTCGTTTAGTTATTTTTTCTAAATTTATATCTTTCGTCCAGCTTACATTAACCTTCAAAACGTCTAGAAATCTGTTCCATCGTAATCCTAGTACAGCAGTTTCTTCGCCATTTTCGCTATTTTTTCTTTCTTCTGTATGTTCCCATCCTCTCAAATCAAATCCACCTTTAGCCATAAGACACTTAGAATCAGTAATAAAGTTTTCTAATTCTTTTTCTGTATGGACACATTGCAACGACATTGTCAACATAAAAGCTTCTCAGCAATTGCTGTTTAAGATGCGGATCGTATTCTTCATCGTTTTTTATGTGATATTCTATGACGGAAGCAAGAAGAAATGGGGAACTTTTGACTCCAAACACGACTCTAGCATGTCGAAACATTTTAATATTTCTCTCTTCTGGATCGTTCCACCACAGGAAACGCAAAAAGTTCCGATCTTCTTTCCGTACAGCGATTTGTAAAAATGCTTTCCTGATATCAGCTACAACGCCAAATTTCTTTTCTCTAAAACGTAAGAGAATGTCAGGAATTAATTCAATGAGATTTGGTACAGAATGTAAACACTGATTCAGAGATGGATGGTTCTGTATTCTAGCTGATGCGTCGAACACTGGACGAATGGGAGTTGTACTGCTTTCTTTTATTACTGGTCGATGAGGCAAATAGTTTCCATAAAGATTCATTTCAGACTCGGGAATTTCCTCAATAATTTTATCATCAAGCCAGCCCAAAAGTACTTGTTCATATTTTTGATAAAGTTTATTGGTAAGCAACTTGTTTGTAACATTAATTAATCTTTTCTTGGCTAAACTCAAATTATCGGGTAAAGGTGGTATATCTTCCACCCATGGCAAAGAAATTTCATAACGATTATCCTCATTCATATTTACTGTCTGTAAAAAATGCTCTTTTACCTGACGATCAATCTCCATTTTAGATTGTTTTTCAATTGGATCATTTATTCCAAGTAAATCGAGTTTCCATAAATCGCTAATTTCTGCTTCATTCACGAACATAGATGTAACTGTTAAAGCTAAGTTTTCTTTAGATACGCTATCTTGAGGCACTTTTCCCATTAAGGTCCATCCTAAGTGTGTTTTCAGTGCTACTAGTCCAGACGACAATATTTCTCTACGACCTGTCAGTAATTTTCCAATTACATCGGCTCCAATCAATACTTGAATAGATTCAGGAGTCTCACCAATATCCGTCAGAGTGATTCCTTTTTCCGATAATTCTTTATACCAGGATCCCTTCCCTACAGGCATAACATTTTCGCAGATAATGTTTTGGTCCAAAACCTCAAAATTGCATTTAAAATTTTCTTTCAAATCGCTTAATCTTATCTTGTAGTAGTTATGATTATATTCCTTTGTTATGACTCCGCCAAAAAGGGAATGAGCGACTTTTTCTTCTCGAAGAGGTAAATACTTCATTTCTTTAGCTAAATGTTTTAAAATATACGATCTCTGTGAACCTGAGTCTAAAATCAGTCGAACAACTTTCTTTTTGTTATCTGAAGTGATCTTTGCTTTGAGCGTCTGAAGAAAGACCTTGGGATTTCTACTGACATTAGCCATATTTACTTCATTTCCTCTACTGACATTAGCCATATTTACTTCATTTCCAGACGATTTTTCTTCCCCTTTCCTTTCATTTAATTTGTTTTTATCGAGCATTTGACACATCACAGATGCATGTTTTTTATCACAAAAGAAACACTTCAGGATAGCTTTACATTGTTTCGTTGAGTGGCCTGACGCCAAACATAAAAAACAACACCTTTTGTCTTTCAATATATTCTGCTTCTCACTAAAACTCATCTTCCGTGCTGAGAAACATTCTGAACTCAGATGTCTTCCGTTACAAAAAACGCAATTTTTTCTTAAGTCTTGCTTTGAAGAAGTTGTTAATAGAGTAGCAGCAGTTGGTAAACGTTTAGAAACATCGGTGTAATCTTTCCTTTTTCTAAAGTTTCTATCATCATATTTTTTCGCGAAGCCAAAACCTGCCACTGCCAAATTTATTCTTTCATCGCCTTCAACTTCACTTTTGATAAACTTCATTAAATTATCTAGGCGTTCTTTCGGATCGGAAATAGCAGAAGACGTATAGGTTCTGTTCCACGATTTCAAAAATTCAGCAGTAAAACAAGATTCTACCATTGGATATAATATTGAGGCGCATTTATCTGTTGTGACTCCCAATGTCTCAAGAGCTCTTAAATACGATTCAAGTTTATCATACAAAGATGTAAGGGAAAACTTTTCTTTTGATTGTATTGATATGATTAATTTCAATAATTCTCTAACATATACTTCAACTAAAAGATCTTCTCGACCGAAACGAGCTTGAAGACTCTCTATAGCTTTGGCATAGTTAGCGCCAGTTGGCGGAAAACTATCTACAACTTCCCTCGCTCTAGATCCAGCTACTGTTGCTTGAATCAAATACTGGAATTTATTTTCGGGCACAATATTCTCATCAGTATGAATCTGTTCAAATTGACTCCAAAATGGTAGCCACTCTTTTAAATCCCCATCAAATTGACGAAATTCTAACCTAGGTAACGTAAATTTTCGTTTAGAATCATTAGTTTCATTAACAGTTGAAATGTACTCACCTTGAATTTGCCCTTGTGACTGAATTTTTGCTAATTCTAATTGATGGTCTAATTCCAATTTTTTCAACTGTAGTTCTTGATCCTTTTCTAATTGTAACTTCTCCTTATCCTTTTCTAATTGTAACTTCTCCTTTTCCTTTCTTTCAGCAATGGCTGTGGATAAAATTTCTTGTACAAAATCAGGATCCTGCTTATATTCCTTACTATTCAAAATTATTTCTTTTAGTGCTGCAATCGTATAGTCTTGCGGAATCGTTTCACCAAGTTCTTCCACTACAAACTTTAAATCGGTTTTTTTAAAACCTTTTACGGCTTGAAACATCTTGCTTCAATAAATCTCGTCCTGCCGCGGACACGCCAAAATGTTAATTAAAGCGTTCAAAAAGATGTTATTTTAACACCTCAGCTTTCTAAAAGATAATGCGGACGCCAATTAATAACTTAAAGCATACAGAAAGAAGTCAATTAACCTCTTAAGCTTTCAAAATACTCATAATTTTATTCAGCAGTAGAAATTTCTACCTTATTCCATGAAAATATTTAAAACAGTAGTAAACAATTTCTAATTCACGTTACATATTACAAAAAATGCATCACGAGAATAAACTATGAGAGGATAAAAAAGGAAATAAATAAAACATGGACAATAGATTTAACACCCAGGGCCTGTTTACCAAATAGGCCCGTGAAGCCGAAGTTTACTCACTGAAATACAAAGGGGCCCTCAAATTTACTTTTCAAAACTAATTTTTAGGGGGGAAATTTCAGTCAGGGTAAAAAACTTTTTTTTTTTCTTAAATTATAGCTGTTGAATTTTTCCTAAGATTATTTCCGACACATTTATACTCTTTTTTTTCCTATAATAAATGTTATAAAATCAGTGATTAAATGCAACGTTTTTCATTTCTCTTATGTTAATTTCAAACGTGCTAAAAATAACAGAAAATTTAATCTGTATAGTTATATTTTGTTTATATTCATAAAGAGGTTAGAAATGATATAATATATGTAGATCAGGTTATTTAAATAAAGAGGAAAATAATTGGCATTCAGAGATATTAAATTTCTGTTTATAAAATAGAAGCAAAATTGTGTTGCAGCTAAGCATAAATTTACTTCAAATATTTGTTTTCCCTGCACTTTTCTTAGCATTGGCAAATCCTGCAATTTGTAAAGCATAAAATATATTTCCTATCCATAAGTCTATCGATTCATTTATTATTTCAATGCCTTTTTCAGTTTTTTTTAAAAATCGTGCTACTATATATAAAGGATTTCATTTTAGCCGTTTCGTTTCGATAACGGAGATTACTCGGATTCTCATCCGTGAGCTGGCGCCATCTTGTGATTTTATTGGAAAAAAATGTTTTTCCTCACTCTTCAACGGAGTGAAATATCTCACTCTTGTCAACGGAGTGAACAGTCACTCTCGACAACGGAGTGAGATATTTCACTCTTTTCTAGAGAGTGGAAAGTTCCACTCTTTAAAGAGTGCATATTTATAAAATTCACTCCTAAAAGAGTGAAAATGCCTCTCACTCTTCCAAAGAGTCAACTTCTCACTCCTTCCAATTTTAGAGTGTAGGTGTTTTAGGGATTGTTATGTTGTGGATTAGGAATACAGAAATTTTCTTATTAGTCACTATTGCTTCCATTTCTTGAAATAAAGGGCTGCTATATGAACTGCACATATATATAAACCGTGCGCACTCGCGTGAGGTTCCGGAGACACCGCATTAATATAAAACCCTCTTTAAAACTTTTCTATTTCGTAATTTATATTTTGTCGGCAAATATTATACCTTCAGTAACTAATTGTTAATTTATTTTTCAATAGCACCTGCCAGAAACCGGCATTTTCCCATTTGACAAAAAAAAGATGTCCGTTCTTGGAAGGCCATATGCAACTGCGGTAACTTGGGTACCCCAATCGACGGTACTGTTGCATAATTTCTCACTTAAGTTTTCTGATCGCGTAAATGTGTGATTTTCTGCAAGTTTTTGAAAATGACACTCAAACTAAAAATGACAAAATATGGAAATAAAAATGGAATGAATGAGAATGTTATTGGATACTCTTGAGACATCAGATGAAGAAATAGATTCTGCTTGTGACGATGAAATTGATTATAAAATTTATAGTTTTCACGAGAGTGACGATAAATTTGTAGAAATAAATAAAATATTCGTACTATCCAGATAGTGAAAATTATGAAGAGGGAAAAAAATAGAACAATTTGGGAAAAAAACAAACCAAATTCAAAAGTAAAAACAAATTTATGTAACTTAATTACTCATTTACTAGGACTGAAATCTGTTGCATCAGGTATTACGGAACCGTTAAAATATTTTTATCTGGAAGTTGGAAACTTTTTATTGATTTCAACTTATAAAATGAAGTATGGTTTTTTTTCTAAGTAGTTTTTGATAGAATATTTACCATATTCCAAGGAATTCTGAATGCTAGAAATACAGATGTAATGGGGATGAAAACACTGTTTGTTATTATATATTTATAGGGCTACATAAATCCTCCCGTACTAATGATTTAAAATATATATGAAAAAATATATTTTATGCATCTTATGTGCATTTGATTATAAATTTATTATATGAATTGCATGA
Source organism: Maratus michaelseni (assembly GCA_963931845.1). NCBI lineage: Eukaryota > Metazoa > Arthropoda > Arachnida > Araneae > Salticidae > Maratus > Maratus michaelseni. The sequence continues at coordinate 351,504,624 of OZ007587.1, forward strand.
AGCTTAAATATATTAATGGATTATACTGGCACCTCACGCGACGCCAAAGCGCGCTGGTTAGGGTAGGCCTTCAATTGTGCTAAAATAGTTGTATGTAACTATATATGAGTGTTATAAGATGCATGGAAATATATAAAATAGATGAAAGTACATAAGTTGCTAAGTATGTAATATGTATTTAAGTAAGCATATAACTAAGAAATGGATGCGTGTAAAGCTGCAATCACACATACTCTCCTAGCATAGACAATATAAGAACTTTCTTCATGAACAGGTTTTTTCAGGAGAAAAATCGTCAAAAACGCACATTGTGATAGTTTATATTTCATAAATTCAGGAATGATGAACTTATCGCTATTTGTATCTGCTACAGATACCAGATTGAATTGCAGCGGTCAGAGCGCCCTAAAAATAATTCTTTCCAGTTATACAACTTTATACAACTTTTAAAAGCACATTGAAGCGATTATTGGTTGAATATTACACGCTTTGCTTACACGTTACTAAGTCGTTCCATTTACTCTTCAAAATAACCCTACTTGCAGGATGAATAAGCCGCTTGAATTTGGTGATAGAGAATAGCATATATTTCAGATTGTATGATAGTACGTGTGATTGAAGCTTTAGTTTGAAAGTAATGTACATAGAATATTAAGCATGAAGGTAATTTCAAAATCAAAAAGTATTCATTAATCTTAACCACTTTGGGGCGTAAATAAAATCTGCAAATAAAACAGTTTTCTGTAATACTGATTATATTTTTTAATCTAATTGATAATCTATTTCGCTAAATTAGAGTGGCAGAGGAATATTTTTAAATTTTTCTTTATTAATATTTAATGTTTCAGTCCAATGAAATTCGTTTTTCCCGAAGGACTTTGAAACAAATTTCTCATTTCTATTGTTGTTATTACGTTTGTTACTTTTTTAAACCTTAGTTTAATGCAATAAACATAAGATCAAACTAAATGGCTTGAAAGAAAGAGCACATTTTTGAAATGCACAATGTAATTATCATTATTTAAATTAAGGTTAACATACGCAATATAAAAAAGTATCCTGTTTTGAAGATATTGACTTAAAATGAATTAAATTAATAAAATGTACTGGTGCATTATTCCCGATTCGCCAACAGAATATTTTAAATAATAATAATAAAAACAATTGTATGAAATGTACTCTAATCTTCTTTGAATATTTTTTATATCATACAATCTAAATTTATATCCAAGAACCAAAATAGATTTAAATGCTTCTTTAGTTTTTTTTTCCTTTTTTCTGTTGAAATATAATAAGAAGCAATTTTTGAAAATGGAATATGTTTATGACATAGATGATTTAAATGTGTGCCATAATCATAAAGTGAAAACTCGCTTAATATAGGTGAAGAACGAAAAAGGATTTTATGAAACTCAAGATCTTCGGGGATTTGGATAATTTAAGCATCCATTTCTGAATCATCTAAATTTGCTCACGTAAAATCTACAGCTTTGTACCATAAAAGAAATATGTAATCAAAATATCTTTTTGTATGTACAAAATATCTTTTTTGAATTTTCTTTCGTTGCGTTCAAAAGATAAGTACTGCTGAAGGTTTAATTTTTTATGGTTTTTGTTTAAAAAAATAATAAATGCTTTTTTGTTTTGTTTTATTTATATTTTTTACTTTCAAAGGATGAAAGGAAGTTTATCAAATCTATATTATAAAGGAAAAACGTGTTCTTGCGTAACGCTGACGTCATTTTGCGAATGTCAACACTTGACGATGGAATTTCGATTTTGCGATTTTTGCTACTGCCGTTTTTTTAATTTCTAAACACCGCATATTTCCAATTTTCAAACCGTTACAGTGAAAAAGAAAATCTACTTTTAAATGCAATTTGTTTGAAAACTTTATGTCAATTTACATATTTATTACAGCATTTAAATTAAATTTCAAGCATGATTTTTAAATCTATCTCTATCGCTTGTAGACAATTACAAAGTATTAATCCGTTTGCACTTTAAACAATATAAAAAGTTCAGCATTTGTTCCCAAGCTAATATTCTATAACGAAATTAAAACTTCATTAAGGAATAAATAAAATAGTATAAATAAAACAAAACTTTAACAAACATGTAATTGAAATGAGCGCTTAAAACCGCTGAAATTATCAGAATAATAAAAAAAACTGCTGTTGATAACGAAATTTTTTACCACTTTTAATAAATTTCAAAATTTGAATATATAATTGACTTAGTTCATGTAAAACTGCTTATTGGTGTTGTTAAGGGGGTAATTTCAAAAAAATTATTTAATGTAAAAAATCTATTAGTGTTTTTAATTAAAAAAAATAAATGGTTTTCATATGTATGATCTATCCCGGGAAGCCCGGGTTGGTTGCCCTAGTATATTTACGCGTTTTTTTCAATGAATTTTCTAATTTTTATGTTTTAACTTAGGCAATTTTAGACATTGTGGTTTTATAAAGCAGTTAATAAAGTCATAATTTGTGTATTCAGTTTTTGCCCTGTTTGTGTTTTTAACCGTAGAAACTTTTTTTTTAGGTCCAAGTCTTTTGCGTAAACTTGCCCCGTTCCCGAGACAAGTTTACGCATCAAGTGGGGCACGCTTACGCATATTATAAGTGATACCAAGGAGTAAGTGAAATAAATAATTAATCAAATTGAAATGTTTTATTTATAATTTAAAACACTGTTTAAAAAAAATTAAAGAGAAATAATTAAAGAACATTTTATAGGCATAAGGCTTATTGCTAATTAAAAACGGACACTATTTATGCATCTTCATCATCACTGTTACAGTTTTTACAAACAAAAAATAAAGTATTTCCTTTTGCACACTTGTCATGGGACCACCTTTGACATTGAACCCAGTCATGTTCTTTTTTGGATTGGTTGTATGATTTCAAACAATAAATACACACACAGTTTTAATCTTCGTCATCAGATTCATTCACTATTTTTTTTTCCAGAGTGTGCTAACTTTTTCCCTTTTGCAGTTTTTGGTTTCATAATTTTTCCTTTGCTGTCTTCTTGTTCTTCTTCCATAGAATCTAGTAAATTTTTACGTAATTTCTTCTTTTTGTTTTGCTGTGCCATCATTTTTTTCTTTTTCGCTTCAACTTTAGCAACTTCTCGAATAGTGTTTTGGCCAAGTCTCACTTGCAGAACGGCATTTTTCGTTATTTTGGTGTCTAACTTGGTTCTGTTAGCTTTTTGAACATAATGTCTTACCATCGGTAAAATAAAGAAAATTTATTACAGGCTGAATAGTCTATAAAATTTAAGCTGAACAGGCATGAAGACAGAACAATATAGTCGTAAGCTATAAGAGACGAATCTATTACACAATTAAACATTAAATGATGATTTGCAAAACTAAATAGCCTGAAAATACTTAAAAGGTTTGAGACAGTACGGAGCAAAAAGGCTTCAGGGACACGGTTACGCAGTAAGAACGTGCGTAAAGGTGCTCCGATGTCAATGCGTAAACGTGCCCCGTCAACATGTTTGGATTTATTTTTAACGTGCAACGAAAATTAATAACATTTCTGTTCACACAAATGCAGTTCTCGAAAAATGACAAAATTCTGCTAATGTTCATATATTTGTTTATCACTAAGTATTATTAGTTCACAATAAGTTTCAATAAGTTGAACACAAAATTTACTCACCTTGAGAGAAAACAGGTTATCCTTTCTGCATGCTGGACCGAAGCTCTACTGACGCTCAAAAACTTGTGAGAATACCCGCTAGGGAGCAGCATCAATCTATCATGACTGGTGGTGCGCCAGTTATAACTCGTTTCGGAAAAAGGGCACTGCGTAAACTTGCCCCATGCGTAAACGTGCACCGCTCTACCCTATACTATTTTAAGTTAGTAATGAGATGCAATATGTATTAAGTGTTTACTAACTTTTAAAATGGCACTCTTTTAAACTATATTATAGGACTTTAGTTTAAATGTAGTTCATATGCTTTGGAGAAAAAAACTACGTTTCTTTAAATCTCATCAGCTGTTTCCATTTCAGTTTGTGAATATTAACGAATTTAAATATTTAGTGATCAAAAACGAAGAGGGAAACATGCTTTTACGGTATGGCAGTATACAGCAATAGTTTGCCTGAAAATTTGCTATTATTAATTCAGAATATGTTAATACTTCCAAACGTTTACTCTTTATTTTATACGTTTGTTATTAAAGGGGATGTCGTATTAAGATCGGTTCGGTACCTGTATCGGTTCGGATAACTTAATTTTACTCGAAACGTTTGTTGACGCCGGTCTTGTTCACGTCTTTTTTCATTGTGGTTCGGTTTCAGGTTGGATTGACCTTAAATGTTTCGGTTTCTGATTCTTTAGGGTCTGGTTCGGGATTTTACAAAGAAAGTTCTTAATATTTTTCAAATGAAAAAAAAGAAGTGTATGATATAGAAAATTTTTACAAATAGCAATTATGAGGGATGCCAGAAAAAAATAAAAATATAATTTAAAAAATAATTTTACAAGTTAATTACGCGAGTAAGACTGCATTGTTATATATTATCTTTTGGTTAAAAATACATTGTAGAAATCTAGAAATGCAAAACAAATGTGCAAAGTACATAAGGATTATCATTATTCCCAATAAAATCATGCAATCTAGACCACGTTTTTACCATGCAAATTTATTCACGTTTATTTTTAGATTATTCTTGAAAGTAAGATTTTGCATTTGCAAAAAATACATGTATAAATAATAAATAATAATGCATATATGAAACGATTAATGTGAAAAATGGCATAAAATAAATTTCTAAATAATTAGAAAGGACAGTTTTTTGAAAGAATTTATGTATATAAGAAAAATAAATAACAACTATCCGAATCTTGCTAAATGCATTAATGTACAAAATATAATTGATCGTCTGTCAAGCTTATCATATTTGAAATTCTTAGAAAGTGCAATAACCAATGTTTTCTTCTGACACACAATATTTTTCGTGATGCTAAAAGAAATGCTTAAATAACCATAAGCTGTTCCTAAAAAGTAATTGATTTTGTGATTTTTATTAACTCAGAGATATAAGGATATGTTATTTTTAAAAAAAAAAAGATTTTTTTTTTCTTCAAATCTTAGATAATGTTTTGTAATATTTTGAAATAATGTGTTCCGATGAAATAAGCATTGTTTTAAAAGATACATTGATGGTTTAAATTATGTATTTTTTTTTTGTTAATTGTAGTTTATGGATGATAAAAGAAGAATTTAATGAAAATAATGAAGTAATTGGCAATACATGAAAAACAGAAAGTTAGGATGAAAAAACATTGGATGTTCAAACAACGCTAATAAGAACTCTGACTTTGTTTAATGAAAATAATTTGTTTCTTTTATTAAAATTTAAAATCCAAAATAAATTTAAATTGTTTAAAAAATTTGGCAATCGTTTAGAAAATATTCGTGTTATCTTATTCACACAATTCTATATTATTTTCTTATACAATGCGTTACTTTTATTATCATCTAAAAATTACAGGCAACTTATGAGTTCATGTATCCTTCATCAATAAAGCCTTCAAATTAAGAGTTAAGGAAGATATTACATAAAAATTGGAACACGCGTGCATCACCTATGGTATAGTACATATATTGGGGACAGTAGGGTAAAACCGGATAGGCGTGTCAAAACGAGTGACCTGTTTTCTTTCTGATGGGAGCTGATGCCTTGCGGACAGCACTCGTCTTAACTATATCCCTTAGCGTCCCCTATTAGTGTGTCAGCGGCTTTTGAAAGGAGTTAATCTCCGAATCCGTGAAGAGCTATTGGAAAGAAATTCACCTCAAAAGCTTTAATTTTTTACGTCTTTTCTACTCTTGAAATAAATTCTGCCTGACGGATAGATTTAGATTTATAAACTACTGCTTTCTGTAACTTTTATACGATAGTTTTATGCCAAATAGAAGTGTTTACGTCCATCTATCAAGGAGAGCGACCATATAGATTTTTGGTCGTCTGTTGGGGTAAAACCGGGTACTCATGATCCTCAATTGAATTCTGCAATCAATTGTTTCTTCACTCAACAGTTAGTGAAAGATGGATACAATGTTCAGTCTGAAAAGACTTTGCACATGAGGAGTGCAGGGATACGAGAAGCAAAAGCTGATACATGACAGCATAAAAAATGGTTGAAAACCAGAAAAAAATCTTTAAAATTGTATACATGTTTTAAATTTTGATTCAAAATTTATTACAGTAAAGCTTTTTATCACTGCAAGTTTGAAAATTTAATTTCTGATTAGTACCTAGTTTTTTCTTACCAAAAAATTCGGAGCTATTTCAGATGGTACTAGAAAACACATTTTTCCAAGTACAGAATAATTTTCTTGTGGCAACAGGTGTGGTTTTTCAATAGCCTAGATGTCCCCAAACACTTTTGTGGGTTTTTACGAATTTTCCACCCTTCTAAACTTTTGTGAACAAAGGAAAACTGTTAGGTACGAGCTTTTACCTTAGTTTCTCCTATATGAAAACGCAAAAAATCAACGCAAAGACTTGTTTTCAGCTGAAACATCCCTAATGTTAACAAATTTTGATTCACATACAGCAAATTGATTTCTTGAAAACATTTTCAGAAATAGTTCCTTTCTCATTACCCATTTTATACAATCCATTCTCAGTACATTCAAGAACTGTTAAAATGAAATATGTGAGCAACTGTTATATGTAAAATAATATTTCTAAAATCACCCCTACCTCTATCTACGACTGGAATTTTAGATCTATCGTTTTTACCAACATTGTACGGTGGATACTTAATATTGGACAAATAATTCATTTTTAAGCCTGTTTGACTTTGCTTCGATTCTAATTAATAATGTCATCTTTTTTTAGTTCAATTCACATAACCCATTTCTGTTTTTGCACATTTCACACTCAGCACTGGATATCACTCCTTCTTCACGTTGAATTTCGTCGATGGTCTTCTTGTTCTCCCTGATTCTTAATTAGGTCCTCCAAGTGCTGTTCGTTAAGAACATCATGAACTATTTTGGAAGGGAGATTAGATTACTTCAAACGAACTTGTACATCACAGTCGAATACGGCTTATATAGTGAGAGCTTTACACTGTTAGGCTCTGTTTTAAATAAACTGAAAAAAATGTAAGTAATTCAGACCATGTTTCACAATTTTAGTCAGTCATCCAGGTCATGAGCATATTCTGAAAATCTTAATTTGCCATTTCCACACAACCTTGGCTCTGTCTATGACGTGATTTCCCATGTATTATTTTTAACGCTGTCCACATATACCTTAATATTTCAACCATTTTGTTGGCAAACGCCCTCCCATTATTTGACTGCTAAATGTACTGTGATCCGAATATGCAAAAAATGTCCAACAACACTTTAGAAACACCTTCAGTCGTTTTACTATTCAATGGTCTAAGTTCCACAAACTTCTTGTGATGATCTCGGTATACAAGAATGAATTTATAATTACCATCAGGATCACTCTGCATGTCAATAAAATCAAATTGGCAACGACTATTCATTTCATTTGATAAAATCGGTTTGACCTGAATGCCTTTTTCGCCGTATTTTAATTTCATTTGGCATGACTTGCATAATCAAAGGTATATCATTATAGCTTCCTGAATGATATTTTTGTATTTTTGAATATCAAACATGTCCTCATTTTTCACGTAATAATAACAGGGTCGTTCGTAGAAACAGGAGCTTTTAATTTATCAAATCCACCGACATTACATATGCGCAGCGCTTCAAACAACGATATACGATGCGACTTTGTTCTTTAAGCGCATTGCTTAGCTTCTTTCACATCTTCAATTACACTGAGAATAATGTACATCATTCATGTAAAAAGTATTATTAACTTCCTTAGTGGACATTTTGGAATTGTTCATATAAATTTGATTTGAACACTTTTTCGATCTCCATTTTTTAGATAAATTCGTCAACACGTTACAAAACAAACACGCACAGGCAAGGGATGATACCATAATAACCAACTGCGTAGATAACACGATCTGGATTTGTACACGAACCGGTTAGACCCGGTTTTAGTTGGCTAATAGTGGAAGCGTTGGAACGTTTCGGGGTTGAACCGGCTAGGATTGGTTAGACCCAATTTTAGGAGGTTAAAAGTGGAAGCGTTAGGAATTTTTCAGGCTTTAGCCGCAAAGTCTTGGTAATCCCTATTTTAACCGCTTAAACCTAGGTTTACCTTTAATTCTCGCTTTAGCCGTAACATATATATTACAAAACTTAAAATTCCATACCCTATTAAATTTATTCTATATTTTATTTATTAGTATTCAATTTACAACCCTAGTTTATTAAAATATTCCCTTTCTTAAAGACATTCCATTACTGTCCATATTTAAACTATTTTTATCCTAATCTACTTAAATTCATCTTTTATTTCCCGTCAAATAAGAAGTAATATTTCACGCTTCATAAATATATTTCTTCTTAAAAAACCTATTTTCTTAAATTCTTTATTGTATTAAATTTTTCTATTTATTCCCGTATTTAAATCGCTTTTGTTTCAGTTAATCTGCGTAATTTCACCATTTTTTCCCTTTCCAAATAGTCTAAAAAATCATTTTTTTTTAATTATTTTGTTATCAAGAAACTTATTCTGTTTCAATACGCAAATGCCGAACTTGTTCGATTAGTTTTCGTAGTTAGAATATTTTTTCCCGCCAAAAGCATCTGAGAGACGCATTCCTTCAATATTAATTCATTGTGAAAAGATAGTGCGAGACGCAATTGAGCATTCATTGGTTTAAATAGGTCACGTGTGACGGAATCGTTCATCCGCGCTCTCAGCTTAAAATGAGCTGCACGGAGGCAGAGAGCAGATTTTTCCTTCGAATTGAGTGTCTAATAAAATTATACCGGTGTTTCAGTGAAAAATTATAGACCTTGTAGATGTTCTAGTGTTATTTAACATTGAAATTCGTTAAGATCATCGTTATTGAGAGAGAACACTCACCAGAAAATAAAATGATGTTGTTTCAATAAATGGATTACAGTCCAACAGTGTCCTTATTTCGTCTATTTACATCTTCCTCGGCTACTACTATGTTAACTTCATGACACGACTGCATTAAAATATGGGATACTTGGCATATTTTTTTCATCGACCGCTAGAATGGTTCTAAAAATGTAACTTATATATTGCATAGTATGCTAAAATTTAATTCAGTTTTAAAATTCAGTTTCAGCAATTGTCCTTAACAGATGGAAATGCATTCGAATTCTTTTGCAGGCCTGTATGATATCTAAAGACTACACAACGCATATCAAGCTGAAATTTAATTCAGGTAAAAAACGCATAACATAAATTAAAACGCATTTCCGTCAATTATACCATTAACGGCAATGTAGCTTGTTCTTTGCGTAGCCATGTATAAGAATTTATTTATATCAACAAACTTCTATTAATATACTAAACATAGTTCACAAGGAAAATGCATAACACAGTTAAAACTACTCTTAAGCATTTCACTCCCATAGTCAGTACTATTTACGAATTCTTTTGTGTAATTTGGTAGGAAGTGGTTAGACGTTCGACCAATCGGGCTTTTAGCTATTTAGGCACAATGTCCGACCATCGTTTGCGTATGCGCGGATGTTTGTTTATAGTGTGTCAAGCTCTCGGATGTTTTTTATGTTTTTTGAAGTTTGTGATAATGCAAGAAGTTTTCTTTCCTAGATGAAGTTAATAATTACATGAAAGAATATGCGCACTAAAAAATAAATATAATTATTAACAATAATGAATATTTTTGATACAAAATAACTTGTTAAATAGTATAAACATTCATTATTATTAATTTAAAATCAACTAATTGTTTAATATAAAAAAATGCAAACAATTTAAAATTTTTAATAAATAATAATTATTAAATTAATAATTAAAAAAATAAAAAATTATTATTATTATAATTAAATTAATAGTATAATAAAAAATAATACTCATTAAATTAATAATAAAATAAATAAATAATAATGATTAAATTAATAATATAATTAATTAATAATTATTATTAAATAATTATTATGTAATAAATAAATAATAATAAATAACTATAATAATAATATAACCCTAATAATATTAACAATATGAAAATAGAAATAAATATTTAGTACAATTAATTATAAATTAACTGCATTTAAAAAATGTGGTATCAAATTCGTATAAAATAAATTTATATTTGAAGAAACTGTTTAATAAATAAAAACAACATTGTTTAACAATATAACGTTTAAAAAAATTAATTAAAATAAATAATTGAAGACAAATGTTACTAAATTAGTATTTATAAATATACAAAATACCTTAAATAACTTTCTTCTAAAAACAAATAAGCCCAATATTGTATAAATGCACGTAAAAAGAAATTAAATTAACAATTTAATTTTAAAAGGCGAAGTTAAAAAAAATAGATTTTACCCAAAGACTTGATGGCACGCATGCGCAAGCGATTGTCCACAGTTGTACCTAAACAGCTAAAAGTCCGATTAGCCGGACGTCTAGCCACATCCAATTTGGTATAGGATCAACATAATTTATACACACCACGCACTATGCCAAAAATATAAAGTTAATAACTTAAGAAAAAAAAAAGGTTAAAAACGAACTTCAAACAGTTATCGTTCATACAGAGTACTGTAACCGAATTCTTCTGCGCGCTCCTGCAAATGAACGATAAATACAATGCGCACGATACTGTTCTGTACGAAACTTATAATACAGTAATGCATATAAATTTAATTATGTTTAAAAATGTGTAAAAACATTAAAATATGCAGCAAATGATTTTTCCCTGTAGAAAGTTATGTAACCAATCTTCCGCTTCTTTTCAAGCAAATAAAACAAGAAATTTTGCGTTACACATAAAATCATATAGTAGTACCATGCATAAACAAGACACATATTATTAAAACATTACATATATATTATTAAACCATTACATATATTATTATCCGTACCAACCAGTAATGAAGTATAATCGTAATGATGTATAATCGTAGTTAATGTTAGGATAAAAATTTTAATTTGGAAAATTATTTTTCACGCGTAGATTTATCCTGTTCATCTTACCCATGGTCCAAAATAATTTATTTTCGTAAGAAAATTTTATCCAAAGCTAAATATAATTTTTAACTTATTCTAACAACTAGAGAATGAGACTTTACAATTCCCACAGAGTCAATATTTAAACTATCTATTTTAAGACTGAAGTTATTACTCTTCTTTTCATTTTTAATGCAGAAATCTGTTAAAATGAAAGGAACGCTAAAAATTACTTTTATTCAGTCTAACAAGTAGTTTTTTTTTACAATTCTTTGGGGAATACAAATCAAAATGACTTCGTATTCACCTGAAGCAACATAAAAAGTTAATTTTATCGCCGGCTTTAAGATTGTCCATAAAATATCCACCAGATTTTGTTTCAAAGAATAAGACTAGAATTCTAAAAGAAGATCACAAATAAGGGGATATATTTATGATTTAATCTTTTTGATCGTTTAAAAATAAAAAATATTTTTTAAAGGATAATAAATATTTGATTCCTTAATTTTATTCGAAGCATGGCTCATATAAATGTTAAATTAACATAACGTAAAATTATCATTTGGATTAAGCTACTGGTTATTTTAACCAATTATATCTACGTATGCCGCACTTAAAAGATAGATGATAAAAGATTTCACACTTTACGTAGTAGGCTGTTGCCTCATAATTATTTTGGATGGTTCTAAGATAATTAAAGAAACTAAACAAAATGCAATCACATTTTGATAATTTTATGGGCAGTATATCTTTTAATAAGGGGTAAAAGATTGCTAAATAGTATTTATTTTATATATTATTTGTTTTGATGCTCACTAGAAGACAGTACTTGTCATATTTACGTTTGACATGATGAATTGTAACCTGTAATTGCCGTAGGTCTATTTCTCTCATGAAAACATGAAGCATTATATTGTTTGAGAGTTTATTAAGTCTTCTTATTAATTGTTTATCTGCTAATTAATGTATCTTTAGCAACTTAGATGGTGTCAGAATTATAAGAACTCACATCGGGTGGAAAAAGCTGTAGATATGAGATTATGTGTTGTTTGTTGGAATTATGTACACGAGGAATGTGTCGGAATTACAAATTCGGTACAAAAACATTTATTCGCCTTACATGTGCAATTAAAGGAATTAAAAGCATTTTTTACTATATATTTTTTTTTAAATTGCGTTAAATTTTTTTCGAAATTTTCTTTATGATTATTGTATTATTATTTTTATAAATTTTCAAAAGAAAAAAATGTATTGCGTTAAATATAAACCTTTTCATTTTATATCACATATAGGCATATTACCTGCGTATGGCTATATTATCTTCATCAACTTGCATTTTTTAAGTAAAATTTTGCAGGTACAAATTTTTACTAATTTATATTTTAAAAACATCCAGTGCAGAAAAGAGTCTGCTTTATAAATCCGTTTTTATTTTTATTTCAAATTAGTTACTAGTACCGTTTAAAATGTGTAACCTGAAGGTGGTAGCCATATTATCTATAGATAACTGGGATAGAAACTCAAAACAGTACAAGAAGTATTCAATTAATGCAACACTGCTGATAACAGTAAAGTTTAAGCATAAACAATAAATGAAAAACTTTTTGTGGATGCAATAACTATTTTAAACATCATCCCAAATCATCAAGATTCTTAGAAAACACTTTTCAATATAAGAAAAGAGAATTTAATTGTAAAGAATGTAGAAAAACTTATCTGATCAGAAAACGTTCCACGTATTGCACAAAATGCCGAAATTGTGTAGGAAAAAGGCCATTGGGCAAAAATGTGCGGAACTAAAAAATACTAGTAGAAAATTACAGTTGTACAAAAAGTAAATGCAATTAAAGTTGCTGATAATTCTAATTTTAAATTGGAGAAATGCAGACGGTTAAAAAATTAGACATGAATGAATCTGGACCGGTCTAGCTACAAAAATTACTGAATTTGAAATAGTTTTTTAATTGATTCTGAATTTCAAGTTAACCCGGGAGAGGTCTCACTGGTATGACATGCCAAGGGTGTGTGTTTTTGAAATAGTCACCACTATTTTTAGAAAAGTAATCTTCAAATTATTTTATAGCAGAATTCGTATCAATTGTCTCCGACTAAATAAGGTAACGAGACTTAACCCGGGTTAATGTAATTCCCAAATCAGAACTATTAAAATGGCATGAAAAGCTAATAGTAAGAAAAAACAGCATTCATGCGCTTGATTATAGTGACATCTTAGTTCTAATAGGTGAGTGTTACCTTGAGTGTCAAACAATCGAATGTAAAGATAGTTAGGAGTTTTTAGTTCCAAGTTTAGAATATTGTTCAATATTAGGCCTTGAAACTTGTAAAGAACTTGGTCTCATTCAAAGATTGAATTTGATCAATTAAAATATTGTTTAAATGCTAGAACAAGTTTTCATTGAATTTATATTTTTTTAGTACATGAAGAACACGGCAATACAGGTATGAGCCGTAAAAACTAAATTAAAACGAAACTGCGTTTTTCAAGCAGCAGCATTCCACAAAAATCATCTTGTTTTACATAACAAAGTGAAATAACTGTTATAATAACTAAAGTTGAAAAGCCAATCGAATGGGTAAGCAACATACTTGTAGTTCATTTTCCAAAAAAGCTGTGAATTTGCCCAGTTAAAGACCACAAAATAAGGCTATTCAAAGATCTCATCACCCAATTTCCACTTCAGATGCACTAATGATTAAGTTACAAGGTGCAAATAATGGCTTCTGGCAATTGCAAATGGATGAAAAGTCCTCTTACTTAACCACTTTTAGCACTCCTTGGGAAAGGTTCAGATTTCCGATTTTCCCGCTTAGTTTATATCGTGCTCCTGAATAATTTCAAAAGTCAATTGATGACATATTGAAAGGTGATGAAGAAATCAAGCTTTATTTCGATGATATTGCACTGGGCTCAGCTACTGTTGAAGAACATTGCAATTTTGTGACTCACACAGTTACAAAAGCTAGGGAAACCAATCTAAAGTTTAACACCAAGACAGCTCGCTCACACGTAAGTTAATTATCTGAATCTTGTGTTATCAGATAATGCATTAATCTAGTCTCCAAGAAAATAAAAGCAATTGATGAATTTGTTACACCTAAGTCAGAGAAGATATACAAAAGTTATTGGATATGGTAACATACTTAGAACATTTCACACAACATTTATCAAGTTTAATGCATGCACCAAAGAACTCCTAAAAATGACTTTGTTTGGATACAGAATGAAAACGTGCAAAAGACTTTGTGCTAATAATAAAGCAATTATTCAAGCTCCATGCTTGAGATACTTTGACGAAAAGAAATCTGTACCTATATTGGTTAGCAACAGTAAATATGGAATTATTTCCGTATTCCTAAGCAAAGTATAACCAGCAGCATTTGAAATCTGTATCGTTGACACAAACCCAACAGCAGTATGCATAATTTAAAAAAGAGATACCAGATGGGGTATATGACTTAGAAAATTTTAATTACTATGCTTTTGGAAGAATTGTTACAGTATAAACGGATCACAATCCATTACTTGGATTTACAAAGAAAACATATGATACTAACTCTCTTCGTATCTGTTTTGACAGATGAGTTTTAACTGTTTTATAGTTTTAAATGTACTTTTTCAGTTTTCTTCTAAACCCCCCTCCCCCCGTTTTGTAAAAATTATATAAATAAATAAATAATATGCAATAAATAAATAAATAAAATTTAAATAAGTAAATAAATAAAACATTGTGTAAAGTTTAGCCCACAATTTGTATAGGGAGCAAAATTTTTCCTTCTCTCAAAATTGTATTCGTTCTAGATGTTACGGGTGGTGGTCGATGATTTCATCCCCTCCTCGTAAAATTTTACTTGTAAACAAGATGTTCTCACGGGAGAGAGTGTGGCTCTTAAAGGACCACACAGTAGATATTTTTCTTTTACAACAGGAGTGGGAGATTTTATTGCAAAAAAAAAAAAGTTTCAAGTAACAATCGCCTGTTTCTCTAAAACTCATAAAAATAAGGTTTGTTGTTCGTGTGTATTTAAAAGTGCATCTAACTGCATGTTATTGCTTCAGTAATGGGTAGGAGCTGTCATCATAAATTCAACAAGATTTTTCCATGAAACAGGGACCTACAGGGTTGTTTTATCACGTGGTTCTTCGGGGTGAACCCTAGCAACAACTTTGACCCTGTGTGCACCCTTGACCAATAGGGCACTCTCAGTTAAGTGTATGCAAAGAAGGGTGGAAGACACGGAAGGCTCATTGGTTAGGCAGATGGAAGAGATTTAACGGGGCTGGTGTGTATGTCAGTTAGGAGGTTTGAGACGAAGATGAAAAGGTGATTTTTGACAGAGAACGGGAATAATGAAGTAGGCAGCACAGGCAATGCGGCTGATTTTAAGAAAACGGGGCTGGTACGGCAATATGGAAGATGAGTTAGCGGCACAGTGACGTGTGAGCACCGGTCTTAGAGAGCTGAACTTACCGCAGATCGTAAGGCCTATCGACTGGCGACTCAAGGCTCGAAAAGTCTTAGCGGTATCGGGCAGAGGCGGCGTGTGCACGGGGGAGGCTGCGACTCTGACGGCGAAAAGGAAAGCGTTCTCTTCGCTCGTAATCTAGCGGGATCATATTGCGGAGATTTGCGATTATCCTCTGACGGAGGCTTCATCATCGAGGTGCGGCAGGAGGCTTCTGTGGTCCACGGGCAGAAAAGTGAAAGGTGTGATAGTGAGTTGGCGAGACAACGCCGGGTCTAGAGACTGTAAAAGAAAAAGAAAAATCCCTCTTATCCAGTGTATGGATGAACTGTTTGTGAGAATTAAAACAGTAAAGTACAACTGCTGGAAGCTGTCTGGTGAGTGCTGTTTTTATTATATCATGTGAAGCAAAGGGACTATCCTGTTTTAATGTAAAAATGTTTAGTTATATAAATATCTTATGATTTTCGAAATTTATTTAAAAATCATTGTTTATCACCATTTCGGTATGCTGGTTAGGAAGTGTTCAGGTATGAGTTTTGTAACTTCTTGTAACTATGTCTTGGTTCGGATTTCTAATGATTGTGATCCTACGATATTGATCTCAATAGATATTTCTGGTATTTTATCCTATAAATTCAGTAGGTGTTCTTGAAAGAACCGATGTGTTTTAAAATTACTTTCTTTCTTTAAATAAACTTATTCACTTTGTTCAATTAAGTGTTTGTTTATTGTATCTAAATTGACTTAATGTAATTAATGAATTTTTATGGTTCACATCTGTTAAGGAGGAGTAGTTCCGCCTATTTTGAGAGTCAAGATCAAACTTTGAAGAGTATTATTTTAAACTATAAGATACACTCAGTGTGAGGAACATTGCTAGTTTACTACATGCTTTCATGGCTTCTGCAATTTACATTTATTTACTCAAAACTGTCAGATAATGAGTGAATTTAACTTAATATTATACTTTAATTTTCACAACGCAAAATTCCTTTTAGTACTCATGTTTAAGACGTCAGTAGCACTTATGCAAAATTTTGGATGTTTCATGCTTGCCATGAAACAGAGTGTGCTTTTGTGATCTGTTCATCTTGTGACAAGGTGATGTCTTTAGCCACCACTAAGTACATTCGCCACCTCAAATCTCAGGTGGGTTATTCAGAAATTAAACTCTTGACTGCACCTATCATCTTAATGTTACTTGTGGATTCTCGGTTGATTATCACAAAAGGACACAAAAATTGTATTCTCAACCTACTATTAGAGGATATTAAGTATACTTACATATTCATACAGGTGAAGGCTACTGCTAATTGTGAGTAATTTTAAAGAAAGGTAATTTGTAACAATTAAAATTAAATTAAGAGAAATAATATAATTAAAAAAAAAACACATCTAACATATCCAATGGATGTTACTTCGGTTTAATAAGTACAACACTGAGCTATAATATTTCCGGGAAACCAATTGCTTATTGCAGATGTCCTTTCAAAAGCATAGTCAGCTACTGATATTTTTAATGATGTATTATGTCAGACATTAACCGTTAAGATAAACTTGTTGACTAACAAAATAGGAAGAACATGCAAAATTAGCAGCAAGTAACCAAGAGTTATACGATGTGATTTTTTTAAATAAAGAATTTCTGGCCTGAGAAAAAGAAAACAAGAACAGCTACATTAATTTATTGTCACTGCAATGAAGAGCGGTATGTTACAAAAGAAGATATTATCTGCAGAGTACACCTGCAAGTTGTGCGAAAAGCATTGAGAAAAGAAATTTTGGATATATTACGTTTGTTCGATAGAAGTTTCATATTGTTAATTAAGTTAAAATTAAAGCCATAAAATCTTTGTTAATTAGAAAAGTTGAAGAATTGATAGGGTCGGGTCAACAAAGTGCCAAGCCACATTTTTGGTGAAAAAAATCTGACACTGTAATCTATTGCTTATTATTGGAAGTTATAATATCCTACATATTACTTATTTCTAATATCAGTAGGTGGCAGCATATGTCCCAAGTTTCGTTTTTGCTCCAGACTAGAACTTTTTTAGCGTTTAATTTACAAAGGACATAATAGTAATATCATTAAAATAATACCATATTGTTATTTAGAATACTTCAAATATTACCAAGAGATTGACAAAAAACTGATCTAACTTTCAAATTGATACATCTCAAAAGTTTACAAATGTGGCTTAGCAATCTCTTGCCCCGACCCCCTCAGTTTATTTTAGGATGCAAGATTTGTCAAAAATACTAATAAGAAGTCCAGAGAATACAGATTCTATCACATACACAGCAGTTGAAGTCTAAATGTTGAAGATGCACAACTCTCTTTAAATAGAATACAAATACCTCAAAATAAGTAAGCTAATAAGCATGCAACTGCCTTGCCAGAATTGCAGAATAATAATAAAGTATGATTTAAGGAGGAGATGAAAGAACCTTGGAAACAAGATAAAATTCAAATAGGTCCTCATCTTCGTTCATATGAAATAAAAAGAGAAGATGGAGGTATGTAAAGAAGAAATATAGTGTATCATATTCAATCAGACAAATTTGAAGATCGAGGAATTGAGCGGTTAAAACAGTTGAAGAACACGAGTGATAGTTGTAATTCTGCTAAAATTGATAATGTTCGGAGAGGCTTGAACCAATTGTTACAAGTTACAGTAGTCAACATAGTCATTAATCAATATAGTTATCTTACAAAGGAGCATGTTTATATTGCTTGTTTTATATATTTTTTGTTCTGCTGCTCATTAGATGTCAATGTCTGTCATGTTTACATTTGATTTATATTTGAAGTGAATAAATATAACCTGTAACCGCTATAGGTCTATTTCTGTCATGTAAACATGCCTATGTTATTCACAGATAACAGAATAACAGCACTATGTTATTCGAAAGTTTATTAATTCTTAATATGTTAATTAGTGCATGTTTATCCTCTTTAAGTCATCAAACGAGAAAAGATTATTTCAAGCAGTATTACGTAGCTGTATTACAAATCTACATTACTAAAACAATATGTACATTTCTAGGTCTGTAAAAATAATGTTTCAAGCATAAATTTGCTCCGTAGATTATATTTGTGGTCGAAAATAAGTTCTTTTTTTATCAAAATTGTATCACAAGCTAAATATAAAGAGTTGCTACCTGCTGACCTGGAAGCACGTCAATCTTTTGCACTACAATTTCCTGCCCGGATGGAAGTGGACAACGAGTGGCCATGGAACATTCTGTGGTCTGACGAAGCCCACTTTCATTTCCAAGGTTCTGTAAATACGCAAAATTGCAGGATATGGGGGGCAACCGAGAATCCGTCCCAGCAACAGCCATTACCTCTTCAGTCTGAAAAGGTCACTGTGTGGTGCGAAATAACGGCAGCGTTTATCGTCGGTCCGTTTTTCTTCGAGGAGATCACACCTGCGGGTAACTGCTCTGTTACTGGCAAGTGGTATGAAGCACTTTTGTGTAACCATGTCCTTCCGGCACTTCAGCAGCGTCAGTGTGTGGATCGTTAACATTCATGCAAGATGGCGCTCCTCCGCACATTGCTACTCCCATGAAGCAGCTATTGAGTGCTAATTTCGGACATGATAGGATCATAAGCCGCCTTTCTCCAACAACGTGGCCTAAGACGTTCCCCCGACTTAACCCGTGTGATTTCTAGCTTTGGGGTTACCTGAAGAATGTTGTTTACAGCGGGCGGATTCAGAATCTAGCCGACTTGAAGGCAAGCATCACACACATCACCCATTGCACCTGTACAGATACCCTCCGATCTGTTGTGAAGCATGCTGTTTTGCGTTACCAATTAGTAGCGGAACAAGGCGCAGGGCATATCGAACAACTTATGCCTTTATCATCAGTAAGGTGTTTGTTCCATGAAGCCTTTTTTTTGTCATTATTGTTGGTGTTGCTGTAAACACGTATTCTTGTCTTTTCGCTAATAAATTTTTAGTAAATACCTGAACTCTATTTTTTTCCTTTTGGCTAACAACATTTTTGTTTTTAACGAATACATTTTCGGTCATAATCACCCGGTATATTTGTCTGTGTGTTACACAATGTTATTGGGTTCTGTAATTCTAAATTTTTTGCACGGATTTCTATGACATTTTTTATTTAGGTGGACCTTAAAGTAAAATGCCACTGACTAGAATTTGGCGTAAATCACCAAGAGGTAGCACTACAATTCACGTTTTACACGATTTGTTTTATAGTATTATCGCAACATTTACGATATGGAATTGCACCAAACGTAATAAATTAAATGCCAATTATCAAAAACTATACTGATTAAATTTTGCTGTTTATCACTCAACAAGTAGCGTTGCTATGCTTTGTTTTTTGATGACTATTATAGCTGTATCTGAATTTCTAATGGGCAAAAATACACTAAATTTTATGTTCGACGTTATGTTTTAAAATATATGTCGGCCCAGTTTTGAATAAGAATATTCCATTTACGCTTTTTTTGTATTCTCTGAGAGAGAGTGTAAATCCATTTTAAATTTAAAGGAAAGAAATATACTTCCTATTCATAATTATACTTCCAATTACTTTTATTGTTGTCGAACTTCATTATGTAAACTAATGTATAATAATGATATACAAGAACGTTGTATGATGGCCACAGCTAACTAATTGTTGTAAGGAAAACAAATTAATTTTTAAAAATTTTATTCCCATTTCAGCTTACATAAATGGTAAATATTTCAGTGATAGACTTGTTTATAGGGACATTCAAATTAATTCCGTTACATTACGGTCTATGGGGGAAAAATCATTTGCGGATTATTTTAACGATGCTACACTCTTTCAAACATATTGAAATTGATATTTATCACTGAGGTGCAGTACGAGAGGCTTACTATAGAATATGGTGTGCATAGCACTTATAGTTCCTTTACAGTGCAACTCCAAAGAATTCCGTTACATTACGGTCTTTGGAGAAAATCGGTTGCGGTTTATTTTAATAATGTTTCACTATTTCAAATTGAAATTGATACATATTGAAATTGATGATGAAATGACATTATTGAAATTGATACATATCACTGAGATGCATTATAAGAGGCTTGCTATAGCATTCCTTGTTCATTTACAGAGGTACACAAAATAATTCTGTTAAAGTACTGTGTGTTAATAATAATTGTTGGAAGGGCGTTTTCAGTATCAGTACGCGTTTAACTAATTTGTTGTCTATTTTTTGAAATGTATAAATTGTATAGATCTTATACAGACAGCACAAAACATCTCGAGTACATTTCCGTTTACTGACGGAAATTCCTCAAGGAGAATTTTTGGCTAGTGTTTCCTAACTTAACTAAATTTTAGTATTCTATGTAGTATATATACAAATATACAGGTCATATACAAGGCTGTACAATATAATTCAGATATTTTTCTGTATATTGTTTGTAATTCCTAAAATTGGGTTTTTAATTATGTTATACGTTTTCTAAATGGTTTACTTAGACCTTATATTTCACCTTATTAAACGGTAAAGATTTAAAAAGGTGTTTTGGAAGTGTTGGAAAGTGTTACATAATCTATGCTTAATTCATGATTTTTCGTTATTGTTTTGTAATTCTAGCATGTTAGAAGTCAGTGAAAGATTAATTTAAAAAAGTCCATCTTTAGAACAACTTAACACGAACCAATTTAAGTTAAATAAAAGATTGTAAAAAATATAGCTTTGTTTTATCTTAAAATGTGTATAATATACTAACATTTTTTTAAGTTATTTTTTATTTACTGCTCTTTAAAAGCAAAATCTTGTATTTCTACACATATTGTGATATTTTAATTCACTTTCTTTATTTTAATAACATAGCGTAGATTTACTAATATCATGCAAAAATTATTTAATATTATTTGCACTTCTTAAAACTCAAGAAACTTCAAAAATTGAATGGCTTCGTAAAAATGGTTTTAAAGGCTTATTTTATTAATTCATTTGTCAGAAAATAAATTTCTTTTGTTTTAAATAACTGGAAGGTATTTTAAATAGCACTTTAAATTGTTTAGTGACTCATTTACATGTACTTATGAAATTATTCAAATGATAAAATCCATCACGCAAATTCAATAAATTCGCGTTTTAAATTTAATTTTAGGAGAAATAGTGGGAAAAAAATATGAAATTACCTGAAGCAAAACATTAATTATTAAAGTTTCGCAGACTTTCAGATACACTTGACAGCAATTTAATTATACCTGCAACATAGTTACATTATATTGATCCCCCCCCCCCCCCCCAAAGCCTTTATTGAGCAAATATCATTTTGTAATATTTTATTTAATATAATTTTCTTTAACACGGAAAAACACTTTTTGTAAGTTAATTATTTATAAAAGCTATTTAACGTATAACACCAGACACTTCTATCTTAGCTTCAGAGTAAATAAACAGCCATAATAGACTAAAAATAATGAACTAAGTACTAAGTAAAACAAGAACATATGATAGTAATACATCACACGAGAAATTGGTTATGTGCGGATTCTTTATTGTCGTATGGATTGGAATGGTGACACTAAAGTATTTAATCTATTTTATTTTATTACGTGGGTGACAACAGTTGCAAAATTACGTGCAAAACAGTTGGCATTGATATCTTATTTTCTCGAGAAATACTAACTTGATTTCAATATTTTTTAAGTCTTTCTAACCTAGTTGAAAAGTGTTTATGAATTCCGTTTTACTGTCCGTGTTTCAGTTCTCTAAGGCACGCAAATATGCTTAGATTGTAATGTAATTGATATATGTTATTGAGGTTTACCATGGTATGTTCGGTATTTAAAATTATGTATGTAGCACTTACAGAGATACTCAAAAAATTCCTTTACAGTATGGTATGTGGGGGAAAATCGTTTGCAATGTTTTTAATGATGTTACACTATTTCAAAAAAAATTGAAATTGATATACACTACTGGCCATCCAAAATGCTACACCATGATGGAATGCAAATAACAGAATGATACTTATTGGACAAATGCAATATAATGGGAAGGACAAGTGATTACATTTTCAGAAAATTAGGAGATATAGATCCTGAGAAAACACTACCCAAAGCACCCACCTCTGGCCGCAATAACAGCATTTATCTGCCTAGCCATGGAGCCAAACAGAGATTGAATATCGTGTTCGGGTACATCAGTCCATGCAGCTTCAACACTATGCCACAGTTCATCAACCGTAGTGACGGGCGAGTGCTGGTGGGCCAGTCGCTCAGAAGCCATTGACAGGACATTTTCAATTGGTTAGAAATAAGTAGAACGCATTACTCTAATGCATTACATGCAATAAAAACTGCTTACTATCGAAAATGGTGTGCATAGAATTTATCGTTTATTTACAGGGACACGTAAAATAATTCGGTTACAGTATTGTCTATGAGCGATAATTGTTGTAAATGCGGTTTAATTTGTGTTATGCATTTTATATTTAACTAATTTTTTGCATAGTACTTGGTATGTATATATTATACAGATCATACACAGGACTTCATAAAATTTGAGTACATTTGTGCTTTTTGACGGAAATTTCTAAAGGACAGTTTTCAACTGTGTTATGGCTTTACTAACTGAACTAAATTTTTGTATACTATGTAGTATATATACAAATTTATTGGTCATATACAGGGCACAAAAGAATTGGGATATTTTTACGACTATAGATGCTAAATTCTGAAATCGGGTTTCAAACATGTTATGCGTTTCCAAAATTGTTTATTTAGTTTGATCCCGGGTTCCATTTTTATTTATTTCAATTAAAGGGGAATTACAACGGGGGCCAATATTTTTAATTTTTTAATTCATTTGAGTATTATATCTTTGGTTAGGTTTTTCTTCTCTCTTTCTCCTGGAGTGTTATCCCCCTACTCCTCCCTCTTCTCTCTACGGGGCTGCTTTTTCTGTTTTTCTATTTCTGACCCCCTTTGTATTATATCTTTGGAAAGCTCTTGTTCTCCACTTTTTATTGGTATATGTACCCATCTCCCCTTCCCCTCATTCTCTTCTTTTTTCAGTCTTTTTAATTTTTTGGTGAAGTTTTTCCAATTTCCTCTCTTCTCCCCCTTCCTCCCCTTCAATTTTTTTTCAAAATTAAGTATAAATTTTTTGGTAAATTTAGTGATTATAATTATAAAAAGCATTAATTGTGCTAATGAATTTGAATATACTTTTAAATTTAGGTTCAGTGTAAAATAAAGTAGTATAAGTGAAAGTAAATGAAATATTAAATATGTACCTACAGTAAAAGTTTTAAAATATTGCGCGCGAAATGTATATTTTAATATTCATATTTTTGAAAAGGCATTTTTGTAGTTATCATTTAATTTATCAATATTGATAAATACATATATTTCAAATTTTTTTTTTCAAACCATAAGAATATGCGAAATTATAGAAAATAAAATTGTTGTGTTTCATTCATTACTGTTGAAACTACAGAAGCTTTCGTACTAGTTTAATAATTGTCGGATTTGGAAGAATTAGTAGGGGTGTTTTTTACCTACACAGATTGTACAGGTCGGCATAGAGAAATCATGATAGTCTCTGCCACCGATAGCATTAAAAAAAACTGAACTATTCGACTGAAAGACACTTACTTAAAGTTACCGACAACGGATATATACAATTAGTAAATAACGTAATGTATAATTTTTAAATGTATTTTTCTTTATTGTGCATAAACTTTTGAGATACTGTACTGTTCAGTATCATTAATTTAAATTTTTACTGACAATTTAAGATTTAGTTGCTTTATTGGGCAACAGATGGCGCCACTATTCAATGCATTTCTTTTTAATGTTTTCAGTTCAGAATTCTGATATAATAAGTTCAGTTTTGAGTTGTGATTATACAACTGTTGTAGAACACAGAAGGTATTCTTGTTTTTATTTCATATTTCAATTTATCTCGCCCAGTGTTGGCAGGCAATTTATTTGTTAATTAAAGGATTTCATATAAGATGAAAATATTAATTGCTAGAAATTAATTTACTTGGAATTTGTTCTGAATTTACGATTTTTTATTTGTGAAAACAGAATTTTGGAACTGTATTTTTTTCTGAGTGTCAACTGTGAAGATTACTTTTGTGTTTGTCAAGTTATGTTCTGTAAATGTTCTAATAAATAAGAAAAATTCAACATGGATCCTTTTCTTTAAATTTTCTCTACAGTATAATTACGGATTTATATGATGTTTTATTAAAGTCATGACAATGTACACATTTATTAAATTTAATATGATTTATTTACATGATTTTACATAATCTAATAAGTAAAAATCGTTATTTTGAATATTTGTTTATCGTTCTTTATTAAACAACATTTTCTGATTGGGATAAATTTTTTCAGAGATATTGTACTCCTATGCATTAAAATAATGTTAAATGAACGGAAGTTAATTATTTACGTGGTTAGTAAAAATAATTTTATCGCGAATTTTATCTAAAAATAGTCATTGATTCAATAAGATAATGTTTAAAGGATAATATAAAGAATTTGTTTATGAAAGCGGAAAATAATTAGAGGTATAAAGCAACAGATAAATTTGTACTTTTTTTTCGAAAATATTGCATTATTTCTATCTTTTCTATTTTCCTTTGTTCGTAAATATCTAATCAGCATAATCCCTAGTAAGATATATATTAAATCTCTAATGAAAAATAAATAATTTATCAATGTTATTATGCCTAATAACAAGGAAGATTTTCTTTTAATACCTTGTTTCCTTAATAAGTATATTAAGTTTCCCTAACAAGTATATATCCAGTTTATTTCTCTTCTGAAAACAATAGTTTGATTAATAAGCTATGCGTACAAATAAATTGCTTCTTAGTATCATCGTTTTGTTTACTGGTAGCAGATTAAACCGTAATAGAAACATTATGGCTTTGACGTATATCTAATGAAAATGTTCTGAATTGAGAGTTTTTCTATAGTATGCACGAAAATGGACTTGACGTTTTCAAAGTAACAAGTAAACGACTTGCAGTTATTCTTGCAAGAGTCTAATGTGTGAGGTGAAGAACATCTCAAGTGTCCTTCCTAGTTTTAATTTTAATTATCACCGATAGGTGGCACTGCGCTGCCCCAAACTGTAATACTGCCAGATATAATCTTCAGTTCAAAACGCAAGTGAATTATTTGACATTTCGATAGCTAAACAGATTCGAGATAATATTCTGAGTGAATTTTTTTTCATTTTTATACATTAGTTTGAGTCAACACAGCACCCTATATCCGTAATATTTCAAATTTAATCAAGAATGCATAGTTATAAATTGCCAACTCCACACATAAATGTCATGCAATTGTACTAATTACAACCGAATATTTTTATTGAATTCATTTTAAGACACATTGTGTATTTAAAGATGAAAATGCATACCTGCTTCATAAACATATTTCATAATTTTTGGTTTGTGGGACCATGGTATTTGTTTATCAACATTTTAGGATTACGCGTATATCATAAATCCATGTTATATGTATTGTTGCAGAACAATTATTAGCATTGTCTTTCAAATCAGCTTTTTGAATTGTTATGTACATCTGGAGGATAATAACTTTCATTTTGAAAACTTTTGTAAATTGAGGATTGTTGATTTGTCATTGA
Source organism: Maratus michaelseni (assembly GCA_963931845.1). Classification (NCBI taxonomy): domain Eukaryota; kingdom Metazoa; phylum Arthropoda; class Arachnida; order Araneae; family Salticidae; genus Maratus; species Maratus michaelseni. The sequence continues at coordinate 351,530,847 of OZ007587.1, forward strand.
GCAACAATTGAGTATTGTTGATTGTTAATTACTAATTTGTCAACCTTGTTTGAAAAATTAGTAAAAAAAAAAAATTCTTTCGATACAGAAAAATCTATTTAATAATGTCTTGGAAATTCACTTATTTAATCACGATTTATCGATTCTGCGATAATTTTAAAATATATATCCATTTTTACTTTCTTCTACATATATAAGAAGAAAGTATTGGATGTATGAAATTTTTGTACTTTTGTTTTTTAATGGATTAACGTTCCTGAACACGATTTGGCTATTTTTGGAAAATGTCTGTGTGCCTGTCTGCTAATCTGTGTATGGCACAAATTTTGCAGGCGCCCTATCTCCAGAATGAATACACGGAATTTGATCAAATTTCAGAATCATTTAAACCTTGATATAAATAAATACTGATTGTGTTTGACGATTAGCGCCCAACAGGTGGCGCTGCTATTCTGCGTTTTTCAAGATTTCGGTGTTAGCAATATCTCGAGAACTAATGCACGGAATTTCACCCAAACTTCATATGGTTTTAGACCTTGACATAGATAGATGCTGATTTAACTTTGACATTGATTCCTCATCAGAGGGCGCTCTGATATCGTATGTTTGGGAAAAGATGGCTGCGGCACTGACTTTGAAATATTAGGCCCGTGCTTTTTGCGATGAACATTATAACTTTACCTTATTTTCTATTGTGTAGATTTGATTAAAATTTTACATTTGAGTTTGTTAATTAAAAATGTATAAGGTAAAGCTAGTAGAGTCTGCGCACAATTCAAAAGAATAACAATAAAAAATCTAAATATTAATTTTTTGCTAAAATATCCATGAAAAATTTTGGTTTCATTTGTTTTTTATGCATTTCCATTGCTATTTTGTTGTTATGTTGTAATTTAATAGAACAGTTGTAATAAAATCAAGAAAGTTATTTTGCGCAATCTTCCCTTACAGGGTTGGTGTGATCGCGCACATGGACAGGAGAGATTGTTACTAATAATAACTATAATTAAATTATTAACAATAATAATTACACTTAAATGACATTGCTGTAAGCTTTCTGTGAACAAATATTATTGCATTAGGAGTGAATATTTCAACCTAATGATTAAAGCATCAGAAAAAGGAAATAATTTTAAAAACGATTAAAAATTTTTAATTAACGGGAGAAAAAATTAAAGAATCAGAAAAGCAAGTCCAGATAAGATTAAAAAATAACATTAAGTTACTTGAAAACACATTTAACTTAAAATTAGTCCATTTTAATTTTTCATTTTTTTATGCAAATTTACCAATAAGCTGCGTAATCTCTCCTAGCATGAAAACGAATGGGAACGATGCGCCATCATTCCTAAGTAGCAGATGCGCAAACTCTCCAATTTCGGTAGGAGAGATTGTGCGGACTTTTATTTAAACATGGCCGCTTATAAAACAAACCGGCGGTGTTCGCACTGTTAGTCTAGGTTAGTAGCTTATGATAAATCATTTAAAATATTTTGTACGATTGACATTGTATAGAAAATCTGACGAATAACTATGAAAATTCTAGCACTTACTTTGGGAAAACAAAAAAAAAAAAAAAATAGCAATGCTTTATCTTAGACGCTCAAAACAATCAACGTACACTTTCAAGTAGACATTCCACTACTGTTGTTGTACAATTACCTGGAGTCGCTGCTCCTTCCCCCCAAAGCTCTATATGCGCAATCTCTCCGACCGGGCCATATCTCCTGGCTTTACGTTATGTTGACCTAATTTGAAATTTTAATATCCAATAGGGGCCACTGTTGTTCTGTTCTTCTTTTAATTAACTGATCACTGCAACTTCATGTTAAATTTGAAGAAATGTACTACGATTAATATTAATCATGCTATTATAAATTAATAAATTAATATCATATAGAAGAATGTTCTGCGTTATAACCACATCATACTAGCTAGATAATTCCAATACTTTGTTTGTCCTTTTCGTAAAAATTGCGAGTAGCTTAACAACAAATATTTTATATTAGATTAAACACAATACAACGGAATGTCCATAATTTGAAGAATATATTTTTTAATTTTATCATAGACAGAAAGAAAACTGACATCATGAAAGCTTGCTACCCTGTCCATAAATTTTACGGACTTTCAGAATACCGGAATGTAACACAGAGTCGAAACTATTATTATTAATAACATCAAAAGAATGACAATATTAATTAGCATATTACAAAACACAGTTACTCGCATCTGAGTCATAAGCATAAGACCAAACTCTTCCAGCAATTCCTAAAGATTATTAAATTTTTAAATGAAAGAGCTTCATATTCTTCATAATATGCAGCAGGCATTTTATTAAGGCAGAAAGTTACTCATTAGTAAAACAGATATATTTCAGAAGTATTAAAGCGTAAAAAAATGTGTAATTTCTTTTTAATAATAAATAATCTTCTGTGAGAAATATCAGGTTTTATTTCTTTTATGATGAATGATTCATGAAAGCTTACTACTCAGTCCATAATTTTTAGGAGCTTTCAGAAAGTGGGACAGTAACATATAATTGAAATCATTATTATGAGTAGCATCAGAAGATAGAATCATATAGAAGAAAGCTTTTTGATAGTTATAGCACGCTATTTAGATAAGATAATATTTTTTTGCCCTTTTGTAAAAATTACGAGCAGCTTAATAACAAATATTTTGTATTAGATTGAAAACAATAATACAACGTGAATGTCCTTAATTAGAAGAATATATTTTTTAATTTCATCACAGACAGAAATAAAACTTACATCATGAAAGCTGGTTGCCTAGTCCATCAGTTTTACGAGCTTTCGGTAGGTAACACAGAGTGGAAACTATTATTACTAATAGCATCAAAAGAATGACAATATTCATTAGCATATTACAAAACACAGTTACTCGCATCTGAGTCATAAACATAAGACCAAACTCTTCCAGCAATTCCTAAAGATTATTAAATTTTTAGATGACAGAGCTTCAAATCCTTCATAATATGCAGCACGCATTTTATTAAGGTAGAAAGTTACTCATTAGTAAAACAGATATACTTCGGAAGTATTAAAGCGTAAAAAAATGTGTAGTTTCTTTTTAATAATAAATAAGCTTCTGGGAGAAATATCAGGTTATTTCCTTTATGATAAATGATTCATGAAAGCTTACCACTCAGTTCATCTTTTTCAGGAGCTTTCAGAAAGTGGGACAGTAACATATAATTGAAATCAGCATTCTTAATAGCATCGGAACAATGACAAGATTCATTATTTTATTACAAAACACCGTTACTCGCATCTAAGTCATAAGCATAAGACCAAAGTCTTCGAATAATTCCTACAGATTATTAAATTTTTAGATGAAAGAACTTCATATCCTTCATAATATGCAGCAGGCATTAATAAGGAAGATCGTTACTCGTTAATAAAACAAATATATTTCAGAAGTGTCAGAGCATAAAAAAAGTTGTAGTTTCCTTTTAATAGTAAACAAGATTCTGTAAGAAATATTATGTTATTTCCTTTATGATGAATGATTCATGAAAGCTTACTATTCAGTCCATAAATTTAACGATTCTTTCAGAATGTTGAAAGGTAACACAAAGCTGAAGCTATTATTATTAACTTCAGGCTTTATAAAAAAGTTTTATTTTTATCATAGCGAAAATTAATATTATTGTTAGATTTTTAAACCTCGACGTTAAGTAAACGCCACATAAATATTTTAATCTAAGCATTAAAAAAATTATTATTCAGAAAACTACTTATACATTTATTAAAATGTTTTATTCTAAATCAAAATGTATTTAGGATTAGTACTTTTTAAACAATAACGAAAAGCCTGCATTTTGTAAATAAAAATAAATAAACAATAATAAATTAGAAGTATGAAAACAGAGATTGAAAGTTTAAATAAAATTCAAAAACAAATAAATGTTGAACCATTCATAAATTTAGTTGACTGATATTTGTATGGTGTTATTTTTATCCACGTATTTGTTTATGTTATATTTAAATAATTTAAACTTAACTCTGCAGATTGTAAATTATCGTGTAATTAAACTTTATAATTCATACTAAAAATAAAAGAAGTGGTATTAAAAGACTGTGTGACAAAACGCTGCAATAAAAAAAAGGACATTTAAACGGCATTTCTTGACTCATTATCGGGTGTTGAAAAAAAAATCAAAAAATTCTTCCAAGCAGTGTTATTTTTATTCCCAGGTTTCTAAACAGTTTTAAATTTATTTAAATCTTTAATTATGTTCTACACAGAACTTTTCTCATTTCTTACTACTGTTGGCAGTCCTTTAAAAGCATTGACTGTCATTAAAACTTATTCATACTCAACTATGCTTATTCTATCATGTTTCAAAGACATATTATTATTCGAATTAGAAATTTTCTAGATTCTTGCAGGAATGAATAAACCATAACATTCTGATTGAATATATCAGTCATAGAAAGAAATTTATAAGAATATTTCGTGATTCATGGGCTATTGTAATCTGATTTTGGGGTATTACTTGCATTAGTAATTCATAAATTGCGGAAAAGTGAACTATAATCATAAATAAACAGACTACACTGAGAAAACATTCTGCCACTGGCATCTAGACACTAAATTGTGGCTTTAGAAAAAATAGTTCCATGTCATCCTTATAAATTCTAGTTCCCTTTGCTGGAGAGTTCTAGTTTCTCCTATTAAAATTCAAGAGCGTTTTCCTATACTATCGTTGTCAAACTTATTTAAAAATCTCTGCAAATAAATGTGAACACAAGAAGTTAGTTTTAGTAACTATAATTCTAGTTTATGAATTTATTCTGGAAAAAAAGTGATAATTTCTCGCAATTCAAACGATTCATAATATAATGTATCGTTTTGTTAACTATCTCGATCATTTCGTCTATTCAATTTATTTGTTTCCTTATTCGCATAACTCGGAAATCTATATTTCTAGTTCACGGATTTAGAAAATGACTGCTTATTCGTTCTAGATGAAAGAGGTATAAGTTTTCTTTCAGTGTACTTGTTAATGAAAAAAAAATACTTTGGGATTGTTTCATGCTACACTGGCACAGCAGAGTGGTTTGTGAAAATCCTTTATCGTTATAACATTAACTTTAAATCCCATTGTTGGGAATATCGCTTATTTGAACGCGCAGTAGACGACTATAAAGTTATTTTCGTGATTTTGTAAAAATAAAAATCTTTATATGATACGACGACTATTTGAATGGCAAAATATAATCTTAAGTAGCTTAACATCATATTACAATTGCGTGACGACTAGCCAATTTTTACAAAAGTTAGAGATTCTAAAGTAACATGAAAATGTCAAGAAGACAGACAGAAAGACATACATACAATTTTTGAACCCTAATAAAATTGTAACGGCACCAACAACAGGTCTTTCCAACATTAAAAGGAAAAGTGGAGCATACGTTCAGAAGTTATGCTTGGATATAGATAAAAAATACAGAAAAGATTTGTATAAACTTCTTTGTGTGAAGTCTGTTAAAAAATAAAGAAGATTTTGTGCTCCAGGTAGGAACTACTTTTAAAAGTTTGATTTATAAGATGACATATTCTTTTGCTTTTGCTTTTGCTTTTCGAAAAAAAATAGAAGCTCATTTCTTATAGAGCTGTAAATACATGATGATACCTGTAAATACATGTAAATACATGATGATATGTGATTGAGAAAACTGTGCAAGAAAATTTGGAGGAATAGGTGATAATCCTGTTGTATTGCAAATTCAATTTTTAACGAACTGCGTTTGGGAACAAAACTAACATAAACTGTGTAGAGAAGCATGGATATATAAATTACTATGGAGAGCTAAACATGAATTTATCAAAGAAAGCTTATATGGCTTAATAATATAAAGAAAATAGCTTATCTTTATTGCTATCTTATCACTTCTTTGAAAAAGTTTGTTTTCAAATGTAGTTTGTTAAAGTTCGAAAAAAATATTATTTCTACATTTTCCTCCACTTTGTAATGCATACTTCTCTAAATCACAATTGTTATTTTAAAGAGCTTCTGTGTTTGCGAAAAACAAAAAGACCAACTTCATCGTGTAAATCAATCTTTATAAAAGTCCCCAGCTTTGTAAATGTAAGCTTCTTATTTTTCATTATTAAGCTTAAGATAATAAGCTTAATAAGTAGAATAATAATAAAAAAAAATAATAGCTTAATACTAGAAAATAAAATGCTAATCAATAAAGGTGGGTACTTCTTTACAGAAATTTGATTTATACTATGACGTCGGACTTTGTTCACAAGCAAAAAAGCTCTTTCCGTATTAAGCTTTAAAAACATTTCTGATTTAGTAAACGATGCCAGACGAATTAGAGGCATGTATGTAGTAATTCCATTTTATTCTAGCTTTAACGAACTGCATTTGAAAACAAAACTAACATACACGGCTGAAGATAAATAACGGATGTATGAATTACAACAGTAAGGAATTTTTGCAAAGGAAGCTTACGTGGTTTAATTATTCATAAATGTTAGTAAGTAATATATATTTTTTGTATAAATCTTTAATTAATTTAGAAAGTTACATGATTTTTTTAAATTATTCTATCTAAAAAATGAATAAAATGAGTGCAAAATCTATTAACTATAATGCACAAGATATTTATTTCTCTAACGAGCACTTTAAATTTATTTTCAAAAAATATTAATAATTAATTTATTACGAAATGATAAAGGTGTAAAGGATATTAAACAAAGATATCAAATTATGCAAGGAAATATATTCACGTGTATGTGTAAAAACTATAAAATTGAATTTACTAAAACAGAAAGCACATAAATATTACTTGCATATTTGAAATCCTAAAATTCTGACTTAAAAAGAAGTATTAATAATGTACATTTAAGTTTAGTATAGTAGATTGTAATTTCATATATCTTTAAAAAAAAATCCAAAATGAAAACAAAATGAGCATTCATTTAAATAAGAGCACATATAAAAATAATCTTTGTTGCTTTTTGTTTCAGTATTAGCGGTTCATTGTGAAAAAAAATAAATCATTCATATTTTACTTTTAAATCTAACGCATTTAATATATTACGTTTAAAACTATGTACACGAGTGAACTAAATTTTGCTAAAAGTTGCTGTGAAATCCATATAGCAAGAATGATATTAAAGATATAATTCAAAAGTAATATTTTGAAAATAAAATAAGGATCTCTTCTTAGAATTCTCCGTAGAATAGAACCTACATAGAATTTTTTTCTTGAATCTACATTACTTAATCAGGATTAAAAATTATTTTCTTAAAAATTCGTTGTACTCTTGCACATATCTACGAGGGTCGATCCAGAAATAAGGTCCCCATCAAATTTACAAATAGACAACAATGTTTATTCTCATAGAAATCTACATTGTTGAAAAGAAGAAAGTTTGCTCGATTTCTCTACATAATCGCCATCTTTTTCTACGCATTTTTGGAGTCGGTGCTCCGATTTCTGTATCCCAATGTCGTAAACCACCGCCGCCAACCCGTTGAGGAAGCGTTTCAAATCTTTTTTGACGTCATCGTCGCTCCGGAAGCGTTGGACACCCAAATGTTCCTTGATCTTGAGGAACAAGTGATAATCACTAGGTACGAGGTCCGGACTGTAAGGTGGGTGGGGCATGACAATCCCCCCAAATTGTGTTAAAAGTTCCTGGGTTAGACGGGAGTCGAGAGGTCGGGCATTGTCGTGAAGCAGAGTTCCACCGGCTGTCAGTCGTCCTCGCCGGCGGTTCTAGATAGATCGCCTGAGTTTTCTTAGTGTTGCACAATTACTCGCACTTGGCGGGATCAACAATGGGAACCTCCATATCGGACGGCTGCTGAGCCAAGAATAAGCGGTCCAGCAAAGCGTGTCCGGGGGAATCGCGAGTGCGGGAATAGTCGCGCACAGCTCTGTTGCCGTATTTCGCCTCGCAGCTTCCCCTGCGGCTGGAGCGATTTGGGAACCTTACTTCTGGATCGACCCTCGTTTATTAATAAAAGAAAGGGTAGGTAAATCAATCGCGCATAGAGGTCTGCAAATTTCTTCGTCTATGGTAGTTACATTATTATTTGCACAATGGAGTACGCTATCGAAACCGGCAAACTTTTCAAAGTAGTATTACTCTTTATATTAAGTAAAAAGCTTAGAAAAAAGATGGCGACACTAACGTTTTAATGAAACTTTTCAAAGTCCCTCATAATTAGGTAATTAAATTAATTTTCTGTAGAAAATTAACTGTACAAAGTAAATTAAGCCACGCCCAAAAGAGTAAAAATTTTATTTATTACTCAAAATAAAATATCGAATATCACTTCTTGCATGAATACAGTAAGTGTTATACAACACCTTGAATAAATATTAAGTATTTAACTACGAGGAACAAAATAAATTTATTATTATATTACTCATAGATAATATCAGTGAACGTGACAAATTCCTTGAAGGTGTGAGTTTTCTTTTTTTTATACAAAACTAAAGAGTTATAAGATATATATATATATATATATGTCACGATTCTACGTGTATCACCACAATTTTCGTAGAATCACACTCAAGGCAAGGGTTTCTCCGAGGAATTTTACAGTCGAGCACCGAGACTCACTTTGTAGTGTACGTTTAGAATGCAAAGAAGAGACAGTCCATTTCCATTTTCACTTTTAATCGTAAATCAAAAACAAACTGGCTAGGCTTTACTCTTTATAATGCTCAATCCATACGTGCTCATTTTAATGCCGTGAAGAATCTTGATGATTTAATTGAACTAATAAGAAGACATCTTTGCTCTTAAAAAGGCAGTTGATCTTTCGAAATCTATCGGCCGCCAAAGAGAGTGTTCTACGATCGTGGAGTCCGCGTCGGGGTTACGTTCACCACCGGATCCTGGAACAATCTGCCGCTAACGCGGGAAAAACGCCGTATATCATTTCCTGACCGCCCCAGAATACAATTCTATTAAAAAGTCTTTCGACCAATCAGCGCTCCCGGATTAATTTCTTCTGCGGCCTAATAACGAAGCGATTTTACCGTAAGCTGGAAAAAGAGCGGCAAAGTAATGCTTCGAGAATATTCCCGCAGAATCTAATTCCTTCGAATAAATAAGAAGAAAAGAAAAGGAAAAGAAATACATAGGTTTTTATCGAGCATGGCAAGATGCCAAGATAATTTTTATATTGATATGTATATATATATATATATATATATATATGAAAAATCATATATAACCTGCATGCCACATTCAACTTGGATTACATAAATTTAAAATCAATTATCTTAAATAATAAAAATCTCGTGGATTTTCAATCTAAACTTACGAATTTGCATCGGAAATTTCGAAAGAGGAATTTTTATTTTACGTAATAACGAAGTGTCTGTAACTAAATTAAGTAAACATTGATGTTAGTATTTTCTTGTATAAATTCGAACTTTCTAAATAAAATAAAATTCCGGTAATTTTAAGCCGGCAGTGAACGTGTTAAACTTAAGTTTTTAAAACTGATTTTACATGTATCAGTAACAACTTTTACGTCTTGTGACTTCTTTTTTTAAGGAAATAAACGCTACTTTTTAGTAAGAGTATTTATTTTAAATATGTAATAAGAGTTAGTATATTATTCTGAATTGCTTGAAATTTTGTTAAGAAAATACATTCCTGATAATCATGTTTAACTATTAATAGAGAGTTACAATGTTACGTAAAGATTTAAAATGATTTAAGAGAACTACAAAAATTTTGAGGTGGTATCGTTTTCGATGAAAAATAATCAATAAAATAAAATGATGAAATTCAAATTTTTAAATGAAACATTCAGATGCTAACTCATAAAAATGGAATTCTATCAATTTTTTTGTGGAAAATTAATCATGGAAAATTGAGTTAAACAAAGCTCTAAAATAAGTAGGCATTCAAAATTCCTAACGTCACTCAAAAAGTAAAAATATAAAACAAAATATCACTATTCACTACCTACATGAAAACATTTAGCGCTATGCAAACGCTTGAATGTATATATAGCATTTCATCTATAAATACACAAACGGCCAATTTATTGTTATATTAATGATAGATGTTAACGTAAAATCAAATTATTTTCTAGGATTCTCCATGGCTCTGATGCTTTATTTTACAAAACTAATCGAAGTTTAGTACATTATACTGCATTGCTATTATCTTTATTTTAGAAATGAAGTTTTCTTTTTACAAAAAGAATTAAAATATTATATGAACATATCAATTCATTTAAATAACATACAATCATTTTAAAGTGGTGTTGAATGTTTTGAAAAAAAAGTAGAAATTTAGTAAAACTATGACGAGACAAACTTTTAAATGAAGTTTTCGATGATACTCATAAATGTGGAAGTTGATCAATTTTCTATTAAAAATTAATCGTGCAGAATTAAATGAAACCTCGCTCAAAATTAAAAACGAATTTCAAATTTCAATTTAAACTGTGATATCAAACAAAATAATCAAATAAATAGCAGTTTATGCTTGAATACATTTTATTATGGTGAGTATTTGAAAAGGCATAAAATATTTTATCTTTAAAACTAAATTATTTAACATGTAAATTGTCAAAGTGCACAACGAGAGTACATTTAGTTTCCTTATTTAAAAAAATTAATTCCTATTATGGTTTAATGAATAATGTATGAATGTTGTTACACTATGACATGGATTTTTTTTCAAATAAAAATATTTCCATTTGCTTTCTTCTGTTAGAAACAACGCTATTATCTATCTGTCAAGAAGAAAAGATTATAGGATGCAAATCTTTATATTTCAGACATGTTGCACTGATATATGGACAAAATAGAAACATAAATAGAGACAGTGATACGCAACTATATAAATCTTTCTGTCCTAAAAGTCGATTTGTATTCCATAATTCAGCGAAACTTGCCATTAAGCAAATGTGATTTATCACAAAAGCTATTTCTAGTTTTGTACGAAGGTAAAAATGCTACAGATAAAATTATGTTCTACAATAAAAAAGTGAGATGAAAAATAAATATATATTTAATATTTACTAATACAGGGTTATCAGGGAAGAATCATCCGATTACAAAATTTAATATTTTCTATATTTACAAACAGAAAATTATAATTAGTATGTTATTTTAAAGAAAAAAAATAATGTTTTTTCACAAATGTTCGACATGACTTCCTTTAGTCATCTGTATAATAGGTTAGTAGCTTATGATAAACCATTTAAGTTTAAAATATTTTGTACGATTGACATTGTATAGAAAATCTGACGAATAGCTATGAAAATTCTAGCACTTACTTTGGGAAAACAAAAAAAAATAGCAATGCTTTATCTTAGACGCTCAAAACAATCAACGTGCACTTTCAAGTAGACACTCCACTACTGTTGTTGTACAATTACCTGGAGTCGCTGCTCCTTCCCCTCAAAGCTCTATATGCGCAATCTCTCCGACCGGGCCATATCTCCTGGCTTTACGTTATGTTGACCTAATTTGAAATTTTAATATCCAATAGGGGCACTGTTGTTCTGTTCTTCTTTTAATTAACTGATCACTGCAACTTCATGTTAAATTTGAAGAAATGTACTATGATTAATATTAATCATGCTATTATAAATTAATAAATTAATATCATATAGAAGAATGTTCTGCGTTATAACCACATCATACTAGCTAGATAATTCCAATACTTTGTTTGTCCTTTTCGTAAAAATTGCGAGTAGCTTAACAACAAATATTTCATATTAGATTAAACACAATACAACGGAATGTCCTTAACTTGAAGAATATATTTTTTAATTTTATCATAGACAGAAAGAAAACTGACATCATGAAAGCTTGCTACCCTGTCCATAAATTTTACGAACTTTCAGAATACAGGAATGTAACACAGAGTCGAAACTATTATTATTAATAACATCAAAAGAATGACAATATTCATTAGCATATTACAAAACACAGTTACTCGCATCTGAGTCATAAGCATAAGACCAAACTCTTCCAGCAATTCCTAAAGATTATTAAATTTTTAAATGAAAGAGCTTCATATTCTTCATAATATGCAGCAGGCATTTTATTAAGGCAGAAAGTTACTCATTAGTAAAACAGATATACTTCAGAAGTATTAAAGCGTAAAAAAATGTGTAATTTCTTTTTAATAATAAATAATATTCTGTGAGAAATATCCGGTTTTATTTCTTTTATGAGGAATGATTCATGAAAGCTTACTACTCAGTCCATAATTTTTAGGAGCTTTCAGAAAGTGGGACAGTAACATATAATTGAAATCATTATTATGAGTAGCATCAGAAGATAGAATCATATAGAAGAAAGCTTTTTGATAGTTATAGCACGTTATTTAGATAAGATAATATTTCTTTGCCCTTTTGTAAAAATTGCGAGCAGCTTAATAACAAATATTTTGTATTAGATTGAAAACAATAATACAACGTGAATGTCCTTAATTAGAAGAATATTTATTTAATTTCATAATAGACAAAAATAAAACTTACATCATGAAAGCTGGTTGCCTAGTCCTTCAGTTTTACGAGCTTTCGGAAGGTAACACAGAGTGGAAACTATTATTACTAATAGCATCGGAAGAATGAAAAGATTCATTATCATATTACAAAACATTGTTACTCGCATCTAAGTCATAAGCATTAGACCAAACTCTTCCAGCAATTCCTACAGATTATTAAATTTTTAGATGACGGAGCTTCATATCCTTCATAATATGCAGCAGACATTTTATTAAGGTAGAAAGTTACTCATTAGTAAAACAGATATACTTCGGAAGTATTAAAGCGTAAAACAAATGTGTAGTTTATTTTTAATAATAAATAAGCTTCTGTAGAAATATCAGGTTATTTCCTTTATGATAAATGATTCATGAAAGCTTTCTACTCAGTCCATATTTTTCAGGAGCTTTCAGAAAGTGGGACAGTAACATATAATTGAAATCAGCATTATTAATAGCATCGGAAGAATGACAAGATTCATTATTTTATTACAAAACACCGTTACTCGCATCTAAGTCATAACCATAAGACCAAACTCTTCGAATAATTCCTACAGATTATTAAATTTTTAGATGAAAGACTACATATCCTTCATAATATGCAGCAGGCATTAATAAGGAAGATCGTTACTCATTAATAAAACAGATATATTTCAGAAGTGTCAGAGCATAAAAAAAGTTGTAGTTTCCTTTTAATAATAAACAAGCTTCTGTAAGAAATATCATGTTATTTCCTTTATGATGAATGATTCATGAAAGCTTACTATTCAGTCCATAAAATTTAACGGTCTTTCAGAATGTCGGAAGGTAACACACACCTGAAGCCATTATTATTAACTTCAGGCTTTATAAAAAAGTTTTATTTTTATCATAGTGAAAACTAATATTATTGTTAGATTTTTAAACCTCGACGTTAAGTAAACGCCACATAAATATTTTAATCTAAGCATTTAAAAAAAATTATTATTCAGAAAGATACTTATACATTTATTAAAATATTTTATTCTAAATCAAAAAGTATTTAGGATTAGTATTTTTTAAACAATAACGAACATCCTGCATTTTGTAAGTAAAAATAAATAAACAATAATAAATTAGAAGTATGAAAACAGAGATTGAAAGTTTAAATAAAATTCAAAAACAAATAAATGTTGAACCATTCATAAATTTAGTTGACTGATATTTGTATGGTGTTATTTTTATCCACGTATTTGTTTATGTTATATTTAAATAATTTAAACTTAACTCTGCAAATTGCAAAAAATCGTGAAATTAAACTTTATAATTCATACTAAAAATAACAGAAGTGGTATTAAAAGACTGTTTGACAAAACGCTGCAATAAAAAAAGGACATTTAAACGGCATTTCTTGATTAATTATCGGCTGTTATAATAATGAAAAAAAATCAAAAAATTCTTCCAAGCAGTATCATTTTTATTCCCAGGTTTCTAAACAGTTTTAAATTTATTTAAATCTTTAAATTATGTTCTACACAGAACTTTTCTCAATTCTCATTAGTGTTGACAGTCCTTTAAAAGCATTGACTGTCATTAAACCTTATTCATACTCAACTATGCTTATTCTATCATGTTTCAAAGACATATTATTATTCGAATTAGAAATTTTCTGGATTCTTGCAGTAATGAATAAACCATAACATTCTGATTGAATGGATAGTTTTATATCAGTCATACAAAGAAATTTATTAGAATATTTCGTGATTCATGGGCTATTGTAATCTGATTTTGAGAAATTACTTGCATTAGTAATTCTTAAATTACGGAAAAGTGAACTATAATCATAACTAAACAGACTACACTGAGAAAACATTCCGTCACTGGCATCTAGACACTAAATTGTGGCTCTAGAAAAAGTAGTTCCATGTCATCCTTATAAATTGTAGTTCCCTTTGCTGGTGAGTTCTAGTTTCTCCTATTAAAATTCAAGAGCGTTTTCTACATTATCGTTGTCAAACTTATTTAAAAATCTCTGCAAATAAATGTGAACACAAGAAGTTAGTTTTAGCGGCTATAATTCTAGTTTATGAATTTATTCTAGAAACCAAGTGATAATTTCTCTCAATTCAAACGATTCATAATATAATGTATCGTTTCATTACCTATCTCCATCATTTCGTCTATTCAGTTTATTTGTTTACTTTATTTGCATAACTCGGAAAGCTATATTTCTAGTTCAGGGATTTAGAAAATGACTACTTATTCGTTCTAGATGAAGGGGGTATAAGTTTTCTTTCAGTGTATTTGTTAATGAAAAATAAAACTTTGGGATTGTTTCATGCTACACTGGCACAGCAGAGTGGTTTGTGAAAATCCTTTATCGTTACAATATTAACTTTAAATCCCATTGTTGGGAATATCGCTTATTTTAACGCGCAGTAGACGACTATAAAGTTATTATCGTGTTTTTGTAAAAGTAAATATCTTTATACGATACGACAACTATTTGAATGGCAAAATATAATCTTAAGTAGCTTAACATCATATTACAATTGCGTGTTGACTGGCCAATTTTTACTAAAGTTAGATATTCCAAAGTAAGATATTCCAAAGTATGTCAAGAAGACAGACAGAAAGACATACATACAATTTTTGAACCCTGTGAAGTGTGTTAAAAAAGTGAGATGAAAAATAAATATATATTTAATATTTACTAATACAGGGTTATCAGGGAAGAATCATCCGATTACAAAATTTAATATTTTCTATATTTACAAACAGAAAATTATAATTAGTATGTTATTTTAAAGAAAAAAAATAATGTTTTTTCACAAATGTTCGACATGACTTCCTTTAGTCATCTGTATAATAGCATTGCGATATGCCAATTCTTGCCAAAAGCGTTGTTATATCTCACTATTAACTGTCTGTAAAGCATCACAAAGGCGTTATTTAAGTTCGGGAAAAGTTGTAGGCAAAGGTGTCATGAACACATAATCTTTGACATATTCCCAAAGGAAGAAGGGATTAAGTCAAGTGACCTAGAAGGGTAGATATGTAGAACAAAATCAACAGCTGCACTGCGACCAATTCAATGATGTGGTAAAATTCTGTTTAGAAATTTACGAATCTCTAAATGCCAATGGGCGGTACACCATCTTGTTGAAAAATGAAATATTGCATAGCTTCCTTCAACTGAGGGAAAAGTCACATTTCCAACATTTCGAGGTAGGTAATACCACTCACTGAGTTTTCGGCAAAAAAGAACAGTCTGCAAATCTTTGATGAACCTACAATGTTACAAACTAAAAATGAAACATTTTCCCCTTACAATGACATATTAATTATAATTTTTTGTTTGTAATTATGGAAAATATTTAATTTTCTAATCGGATGATTCTTTTCTGATAACCCTGTATTAACAAAACACAGATTAAAAATTAAAGCTCGTTAAATTTTTGAATTAAACAATGTGGCAACCAAACATCAAATTAAACATTGTGGTTGTTTGTCAACTATGCATTTTTTACAGATAAATTACACGATCCCAACATGAATATCCATGCCATGGTCATACATGCCTAAGACAACATTCCCATATAAAGCTCTAAAACGGAAGGTATTCTGAATTCTTTGTTGTGGTTTTCTCCAATATAGATCACTTAAATTGGAGGAAATCAAATATTTGCTGACAGCAAAATACCGTGTGATTTTTATCTTCTGATTCATTTTGTTAATTGATTCGAAATTCCTCGGAAGAGAAATAGAATACTTTTGTGGTTTGTTATAACAATAACGTATATTTTCTATGTGTGTGCTACCAGAAGATGTAAACACACACGCGGAATTATTTCGGAATCTATTCACAATTCTCTGACGTGGGTTCGATAGCTATAAGTCATCTAAAGAATAGAAAAAATTTAAACAACAAAATCACTTTTTCTTATCTCCTGATTTTCATTGATAATTCATTTGTAATGGTTCAATGAGTAATAGAATGATTATCCAATAGTCTTTGCAGTTTGTCATAACAACAGCGTATTTAAACGCTTAGTTTTAGTTTGCAACTTAAGATCTTGTTCACAGTCACAAATGAGAACTTAAGTAGGCGAGACTCTGATTTAGGTATACAGCGAGAATACCGTGAACCAATTCAATGTGAATTGTCATGTAGGATTATGGCTATTTGGTCTGGACAGCACAACACTGTCACTAAATTGTTTGACCTCGTGCAATTTTGATCTCATGCCGAAAAGAAAGAAATTTCTGTGCGGTATACGGTTTTGATCGTGGAAAGGTATTGCCAATGCTACGAAACATCACATAATGTGAATCCCACCTGATAAAACTAAAGTTATTCTACTGCTAATAAATAAGTGGCAACGTACTGCGGTCAGCCTTGGACAGTACATTGAAGTTTTATAAAACAACAATTCATTTTCTATTAGTATTATTTCAACTATCCGTCTTGCAACAAGCTCATGTAAAACAGCGCTGATTTTAATGTAAATCGGAAAAAGGCTGAAAAGGACCTTTTTAACAATTTTATGTTTTATAGTAAAGTGTTTATTTAGATAAATCTTTTCATTATATGAAAAATCATATTTCGTAACAATGTTCCTGTAATCTTGGAAAGCTTTTCATAATCTATGCATAATGCAATATTATTCTTTCTTATGTTTCTCATATGCTAGATACTTCTACCAAATGAATTGCAATATGTAATTTTAAAAAAGTATATCTGAGAAATCGAAACTGTGAATAAAGGCAATTTAGACTTGATAACACAGGACATAATGATATATGAAAACTGGTGTAACAACGACAGATACAAAAGACAAAGTGAAACAGAAAAACGAATTCCAAAATTCTAAGATTTTCTGATAGAAAATTTAAATAAATTATTGTTTTCGAGTTACGTTCTGTAATGATGAGTAACAGTTTATTATCACAGCCTTGTTACTATGGATGCAAATTGTATGTACGAATTGTATTCTTACCTTTTAGTTGCTGTTTTTTGTGTTTTATTCCCCCAATTTGTATTTTCTCTGCAAAAACATATTTATGTGATAAAAATTTCCAGGAGCAACTCAACAGCTATTTCCGGAATATTTCAAAGCATATATCTATTTCTACAATCATTAATCACTATGTAGCATCTTAACGTTTCTGTAGCAATCATTAATTCTTGCATTAATGCATTAATTCTTCGAGATTATTTTTTCATCTATTATTCATTAAAGTACGCGCCATTACTTATGAAATATCATATAATGTAAAATTATTAGTAATATTATTAAAGTCACAAATTTTATTACATTGGTTTGGGAAAACATTTCAAAATCAGATACTGACTGAAATAATCTGTATTTACTCAGATTCAATATATTTCGAAGAAAATGAATGAAATCGTTTTTATAAATTCTATTATTCGATGAAATATTTCATAAAATGCCGGATACTTGTCTCTAAAGAGATATTTCAGAGGAATATGATGCATAAATTCTATTGCAATAAAGAGATATATAGAATCCGAATATCTGAATAGTTTCTCAAGAGATTTATGTTGCAGTTTCTAAAATGATGCAGTTCAATAGAAAGAAAAAGAAAAAAAATCAATGGAATTTTTTGATAAACTAAGTATTCGTATAAATTTTGTATCCACCTACATTAACAACAAACCAGTATTTCAATAGCAACTAGTCATTCATGTGTTTTACTATTAAATCAATATAGTTACTTTTTAGCATAAGTGCAATATGTTTTCTTAAAATGTACAAATTGGTAACCATGTTAATTTGTCCCAATTTTTCACCCAAATACTCAAATAAGCCAGCTTGGAGCCTTGCCACATGTTGGAAGCTTGAACGCTTGGGTTGGTTGGTTGACTGGCTGTATTTTTGGTATAAGGTTAGTACAAGAACAAGCCGTGCCAAACATGAATGGAAAAACCACGTACATGGAAATAACGCACAAACAAACAAAGAACCTGGGGAAAAACTGAAAATATTTCGCTGCTGTTGGCTTCTGCGTGCATGTCAAATACTTTAACGTAAAATGAGTGATATGATGAGATCTCTCGCTGAAATATTGAAAAGTTCAAGAGAAGTGTTATCCCTGGAGAGATATGGGAGAGGTAAAAATACACCATTTCCTTTCCGGTAACAATGAAAATTGTGAGGAAAAGTCAATATTTTGCACATATGGTGGTTTGTCAAATAGAAGCTGCACCCTATTGACCTGGGGCTTCGGATATGATGTCTCTGGATGACAGGGTGCATAACACAAAAATAATATTTTCTTAGAATAACAATTTTGTGTTGGAGATGTTATATACTTAAACACTACATTTCATGATGTATAAAAATTGACCTCATATCCTGGAAGACATTTTCCGTCAAAACCACATATTACGTATTGTATAGTAATCTAACAAAAAAGGAACATTCACAATGTAATCCCCAAATTGTATGAGAGAGAGACAACATGATACATTTGATGGTAAATTATGTTTTCTATCATATTTTTATAAGTAAGTTTAGAGACCGTCTCCA
This sequence comes from Maratus michaelseni, assembly GCA_963931845.1. Classification (NCBI taxonomy): domain Eukaryota; kingdom Metazoa; phylum Arthropoda; class Arachnida; order Araneae; family Salticidae; genus Maratus; species Maratus michaelseni. Next base: position 351,549,884 of record OZ007587.1, read on the forward strand.
CATTAAAGTTTAAATAAATTAAAAAAAATTAATACTAACACGCAAATTTGTATTAAAAGAAATCTTAGTTTATGATACCGAATTTCAAGTTAAATCAAAATAACATAAAAGGGTTTGGACAATGTTGGCGAATTGTTGTTAACTCTATCTGTTAGTTGTTGTTATCTTGTATGTAGACTAATTGTTATTAGGCAAATCTGTGACCAAAAGTTCGGATCTCACCTTATCAGTATATGTTATCTTCGGCACGTCTCTTTATACATATTCAGATAACGGTTTTGGTTGTGCTCCTTGATACAAGTATTTTTAAAGATCCATTTTTACTATGCACGAATAAAAACATTATAGGCTGTAATCATAATTTCTATAATACTAGTTTAACATTAACAGAAATTATAGTTTTTATGAATTTCATTATATTCAGGATTTTGATGGATTAATTTGAGGGTTCCCATTTGTGAAAATATTGACTCACCGCTCAATATTTTGAACAGAATTGCTACAACCAATCTTTCAGATCGATGACTCTTTCATTAGTACAAAAAAACATTTCCTTATTATTTTTTAAATGCAAAACAAAAGAAAAACGAAATGTACTTGTAGATAATTTCTGTATTCGATTAATTAATTTCGAGCTGTCACTTTATTAATTGCTCGAATAGAGATACTTTCCCGAATATAGTTGTCAGCAATGAAGTTTTAACGAGAAATATTGATTAAATGAAATATACTCCAACAATTTGTTAAGATTTTGTTTCCCATTCAGTGACAAATAAAGAAGAAATTATTCGTTACTAAACTTCTGAGGAAAAAACTCTATGTATGTTACATAATGCGTATAAAAGGAAAATATCAATAAGATTTCTGATAAAATTTCTGTTTCATTGATGAACAATGCAAATTCCTCAGCGTAGTTACTTCCCACTTTATTATCTGCAATAAAAGTGATCTTTGAAGATTGATATAAATCATGCGAATAATTTATCTTCATGAATGCAAAACAAAATTAATAAATCAGTGCTTAATAATATCAAAAGAAAAAAAAGCATTGCTCATAATAGAATACTTAGCTGTTGAAAAGAATGTAGTATTTTCTGTATTTAAGGGAAAATTTTGTTTATATACCTAGCACGTTTCATATTTATTTGTAATATATATTTTTTATTTTATGTAGTTAGAGTTTTATTTAAAGCTTATTCAAGAATTAAATTCCTAAATTTATTTCTTCGTAATATTTTCATTCCGAAATAACTGATATAAAAATACAGATTGCTAGAATTGCCGCAGAATCCTAAATAGATTATCGTACTTCACAATCTGAAGTTTAATAATCTCATAGTTTCTAAAATTCATACTTTCCACATAAAGTCTTAAGTAAAAGCATCAATTTGAACTATTCTCTTTAACTTGTAAAGTTTAAAATAAACTGCTCAGAATAGCATTTTAAATAAGTTGGAATTTTCTATAAAATATATGATACAATTTAATAGAATGAAGAAAACTTTTATTAATTTCTTTTAAAGTTTTGATTGGATTTTCATAAAAAATTGAAATGACTCTACAAAATTCTGCAGCGATTCCCTATATTAAATTTCAAACCATTCGGTTGGGTAGTTTTGGCGCTGTTATATGAGGACAGACGGACGGACCAGACGACGACTAGAGATGCTACGTATGTATATATAATTGAATCGGTCATTTAAAAAACCACATAAATCAAATTTTTTCAAAATATACTTTTTGTGGCAAATGCTTCTTTAAAGGTAGGGCCATGATCTGGGTAATAACCGCAGAAGTCAGTGTATTTCTTTCTCTTCAAACAATACCTTCTAATTTTCGTTCATTACAGAAGAACATTAAAAAAAAATAAGTACTTGTTTCTTTTTAATCTTACCAGAATGGAATGTAGCAGTATGTTTTTAAAAAATATTTGGAAATTTTTTCACACATTTTGTAATGGGCAAAGTCTTATTTCTTTTACTACGGATTGTTCTCTCGTTATCAGAAACATATTGACCCTTTTTGGGCGGCTGCCAAAAACAAGTTGCTTCTTTTATAGCGCATACACCACTTACAAATATTGCATAATTTCAATTTTTATATCATCGAATAGGGAAACAACTGTACTTTCAAACAAAATTTCTCTGAAAACTGTAACTTAATTTAAATACTTTTTAAATATTCTTTCAGGTATGCATTTTTTTATACATATCTCAGAAATGATTTATCTCTCTATTCCTCTATTCTAACAAAGAGAGGGCCAAGCTTGGTAATCACAGATTTTGATTATTTTTATACATGTTGTAGGGTACAAGCCCCTTAGTTTTAGGTTCAACGAATTTTATACAACGCTCCTTAGTTCTCGAGATATAGGGAGTCTAATATTATAACACAACTTAAATACTTACTTTGTAGCGAACCTACTATGTTGCTCGTAGCTCAGTTGTCATGTCGTCTGGTCGTTGATCCGCGGGCCCGGGTTCGAGACCGAAACGCGCTACTATTGTTTTTCTAATTTTTTGTTTTATAAATGTACTTGTAATTATAATTTAATAATCTCACAATTACAAATTTTAATGTCATTCGGTAATTATAATGTTAACATATTAACATTTTAATTTAGCATTTTTGATTTTTATACCATTATTAAACATTTCTCATCATTTAAAGATATTTAAGAAAATGGATCTATTACTGACTATAGTAAAAATTTCAAAATCGATACAAAATCGTACGTTATTTTATTAATAAGATAATACAAATTACAATCTTTAATATACAAAATAATATGTTGTAATTTAATTATTTTGCTAATTTTTAATATAATTATGTTCTTACTTTAAAAAAAGAGCAGTATTATCATCGCTTTGACTTCCCTAGTTAAGGCAATATATAAATGACGTTTCTTTAAAATCACAAATGGACACAATTGTTCAATATCATTGCAGCAATAAAGCATATATGAAATACATTTTAAAAGTGATTAAAAAAAATTAACCGTTGAATGATGTTTCATGCAACGATTTAGCTACAAATTAAAAAATAAATAGTTTAACATTATAACTAATTCACAATATTATAATTTTAATTGCAACTGTTAAATTATAATTACAAATATATTTATAAAACGAAAAATGAGAAAAACAAACGTAGCGCGTTCCGGTATCGAATCCGAGTTCACGAGCAGACGCCATAGCAACTCAGCTACGTCCAACTCTGTAGTACCGTTACAAAGTAAGTATTATAATATTAGACCCCCTATTTCTCGAGAACTAAAGAGCGTTGTATAAAATCCGTCGAACCTGAGACTAAGGGGCTTCTACTTTACAACATATATAAAAATAATCAAAATCTGTGATTACGAAGCTTGGCCATCTCCTTGTAAGAAAAATTATACTAACGTTGCTGCTGCCGCTGTAGCGGCCGCTGATGGCTGTGAATCTGTCGTGTGCTTTTCAGTTTCTCTGTTTATACTACAGAAACTATTGCATATAATAACATGAAAACTGACAGTTTTACTATATAGAAATCTATGACAAACATGCTGAAGCAGACAGTTTTCAAATCGAAGAATTACATTCTAAGCTCTATTTAATGTTAAAATACCTCAAGTGTTTTCAGCTACACAAGTTTTACGGTATCCAAAACTATGCATAGCAATTTAGCCCTCTTTTTCGGGCATATACTTGACTTCGTTGTACTGTACAATGTACAATCATTTTTTTTAATTTGTCAATTTTTTTCTTATTGAAATTGTTTTTTATTTTTAATATTTTGAGATAGCCATTTTCTATTTAATGTTACTACATTTTATAAAGCCCGAATAATAATATTTCCAATTAATGTATTTACAATTGGAACACATATTTACACTTGAATACTGAAAATGAAAGAAAACTTAATAAAATAATTAAATTGTTACATGCGAAAAACATTTGGTGGGGAAAATCGCGTCATATTTATACTGATATGTGCATTTTGAGACGTTGAAGTATTTTTCATGATACGTAGAAAAGGGATAACAATACATAAAGGAAAGATTTAAGCGAAAAAATTACTCCATGGTTAAAAAGAAGCGTTTGATTTTTTTTGGAACATAATTTTAATTATAAAGATTATTTGAAACATTTATTAATTTTATTTTTATTATAATTAATTGTTTTCCAGTTGCCGTATTTATAAAAGAAACTAAGCAAGATATTTATACAATTTGATATCAATGCATTATTTTTGAAAATTAATTATGTAGTTTTTTATATGCGACAGTCTTACCACATTCAGCAGATCGCGTGATTTTCATTTATAAGTTATGCTATTTAAAGATTCAATGAAAATGTATATGAAATAAAGATTCCAGAAAACTTAAATACTATTAGAAATTTAAATGTTTTAAAACGATTACACAAATGGCTGAATTCTACAAACTTGTCCGTTCACAAACTTCTACAAACTTGTCCTTTTAACAGATTTTTCTTTTTTTTTTCTTGGCCGGAGGGGTGGGGGCAATCAATGATATTTTATTAAATTAAAAGCGTTCTTTAATGCTTATTTAATTTACTGAGTTAACTTCTTAAAATAATATTTTTCTTCAAATGACTATTGAGTTTCTACACTTGAAGCTATTTTTTCTTCCTTAAAAAAAGCAAATTACCGTGTTTTTAGAGACGTCGGGGTCAAGACGGAGGATTGCAAGCGTAATTTCGTAAGGGGCAGTTGATGTAACTCGTGTATAGTTGTAACTTTGGAGAATATTTAGCAATATATAACCTTCGCTGACTACGGGAAAAATGCCTTCAAATTTATTCATTAATTAAACATTAAGTTATAAAATTATTAAAATGATGTATCGTCATCAAAAACACATCGGTGTGCATAACTTTTATAATTCCAGCATATCAGGAAATGTGTAAAATATTCATTACAAAATTCCATCTTTACATACATGAACCAAGTTAGAACCAAGGTAGTGTGTAAAAATTATGTTACAACCAATCAATTAGGAATGACATTTGTACATGAAATAAGCAGTCTACATATTGAAATTTCAAATAATTTTTCATTCGTTATACCCATTTGTTGCAAAATATTTAATGTTAAATATTAAACTGGTGCCACATACCACTTTCAATTTATTTGGTCCAAAAGTTTTGAAGTTACAATTATTAAAAGTTTTGATCCTCAAATATCAAATTAGTAAATTAAAATAATCTTATAGCACCGATATTTTACATAAAAGTTTATTTAAAAATCCACACATAAATACATTACTTTTATAATTCACGCAAATTTGTGATAGCAAATATGAAATATCAAATTATTCTTGAAAAAAAAAATATTAATTATAACCTTTAAAATTTGCATTGAACTAATAAATTATTCTTGCAGGTAATTAATTTCAGAATTTCACTCTATATTTTGCATTACAAAAAAAAATAGTTTAATCGTACTAAAATTTTAATAAAAAATAGTTTATTATAATTCATATCTATTAATCCTAAAATTTGTAAAAATAATTTATAATGAAGACGACTATAAATTATTTTTTTTATGAACGATTCGAGGTTATACAGTATGTAAAACTTTGAAAGATCTTATTCTTACAAAAATCACATCGTTCCGTTTGGACATATTTCATATTTTCTAGAGAACTGTCCGCACATTTAAATGACATTTACACGTATTGGTATGACACATGATGACAGTTTTATTAAAAAGTTGAAACAGCATTCCTTTCTGTTTAGTGTGTACTTTCTCACTGTGTCAAAGAAATTTGCAATTTTATTTTTGAACTATAAAATTCTACTGTTATATATTTTTTGAGATAGCTTTAGTAGACTTTTTTTACTTACATAGCACTCATTGAATGTTATGATAACACTCTTTGAATTGTTTCGCTTATGATCTACATACCGGGTGTCCTAACATGAACTGACTGATTTTAAAATTCAATAACTTCCAAACGGTGACAGATATTAATAAAATTCTTGCAGGAGAGTAATGTTTGATGTTAGGAGTTTTTTTTTTACTGTGATTCCTGATTTTAGCTCGTATTATCAGTAATAGATGGCGTTGCGAGCAATAGACATCCAGTCGAGACAAAAGCAGAAATCACCCAGCATTGATGTGAAGGGAAAAAGGTTCAATACATGGAGTGGGTGTTATTCACCAATAAAATTTTATTCAGAATCGGGCCCTAAAAAGAAGATTGTATTAGAGAATGAGATCCACTCCATGTATTGAACCTCTGTCTTTCGCATCCATGCTGGGTGATTTTATTTTTGACCTGGATTGCGCTCTTATCGCTCACAGCGCCATCTATTGCTGGTAATTCGAACTAAAATCAGGAATCTCAGTTTAAAAACTCCTGCCGCCATACATTACTCTCCTGCAAGAATTTTTTAAATATCTGTCATCGTTTGGAAATTATTGAATTTAAAAATCAGTCAGTCCATTTAAGGACACCCGGTATATAAATTACGATATTTTTTTTATTGATATTTATCATATAAGCAAAGACTTGCATTGAAGTATCATTTCAGAATCGTAAATTATTATTTATAATCTTTAAAGAACAAAAGAAAATCTCCAGATATTAAAAAAAGCAGTAAAACGACAATTCTTTTTAAACCACTTTGCGGCGAGTGGTATGTATACGTGACGCATAGGTGGCACGAAATACCTCAATTTAAGCAAAAATATTCGCCTTAAGTAATCGCAGATATACAGAGTTTCAATATAGCAGAAATTATTTTCAGAAAAATTGGTGCCTAAAAATTAAAAGTAGTCTCGTCGCGAAGATGTTAAATACAATATCATATATTATATTACGAGCAAATACTGTGTGTCTCTGTGTGTATATATATGCAAATTTTACCTTAAAAATGGCTTTAATGATTTGGACTAAATTTTGCATCTTTCTGTTTTAGGGCACGAGAAGACGATTGGACGGATCACAGATCTCCCAACCCGGGGAGCCAACTACAAAGTGGTACAAACAATGACCCCCGGGTTGAAAATTTCCCACCACTAACCAGTAACCCCACTGCCTCAGGAATAGTCTAGCAAAACAAGAGACAATTATTTAAAATAAGTAACACAAAAGTGGAAAACTCATCCACAATAAACAAAAACCGAGAATAAAGTAAAGTAAATTAAATAAAAAAGTAAATTAAAGACTATTGGACTAGGTCAGATGTTCGAGAAATTCTGTTAGTGGGTCCTTTTGTGTCACTATGGCTCAGGGTCAAGCTGGGTATATCTAAAAAACGGCTCAAACGATTTTGACTAAATTTCGTAACCTACCGTTTTCGGGCGCGAGAATAGCATTGGGCTAGGTCACATGATCATGAAAATTCAATTAGTGGGTCATTTTAGATCACTACGGGTCAGGATCAAGCTAATTCTATGTAAAAAATTGGCTGAAACGATTTTAAGTAATTTGTTTTATCCTACCGTTTAGAAGCATGAGAAGACCATTGGGTTAGGTCACACGATCGAGAAATTCAATTAATGGGTAATTTTTAGGCTACTATGGGTTAAGCTAATTTTATCTAAAAAACGGCTCTAACGTTTTTGACTAAATTTTTTATTCTACCGCTTTCTAGCATGAGAAGACATTATGTAGAATATTCGATTAGTGGATCATTTTGTGTCACTACCGGTCAGGGTCAAGCTAATTTTATCTAAAAAGTCTGACAATTTTGACTAACTTTACAGCTACGTAATTAAAAAAAATGTAAACTGGTTACATGTTTCGGCTCCATGGCAGCCATTATCAAAACAAATAAGAATATTCTATACTTCCACAATCGCTGATGTAATGATTTGAAATGCTATCATTCATATTTTCACGCACCCTTTCCGATTATGCACGTTATTTTATTTTTACTTAGATTATTATTTCCATATTTATAACCATGGAGTAAATTATGGAGCCGAACATGTAAACAGTTTATTAAAATATTTTTTGTTACTGTTTTATAGTTTCTTATTTTACACCTTTTAGCAATTGAATGAAGTGTGCAGTCTGTAAGTTATGTTTGATTTGCATTGTTCATTAAACTCTTAGTTGTTTAAAGTAAAGAAGATTTTCCGAACGAAATTGATATACTAAAAAGTAGGGAAATAATTTAAATTCAAATGTCTGTTGCCAACTCAAACATATAAAACCAAAAAATTGGTATTATCTTTTATTTATTTTTCGTTGCGTAGTTAATGAAACACCATCTATTTTGAAAGAAAAACAATGGCGAAGAAAAATGATCACTAAGAACATATAAGCCAGCATTACCGATAAGTACTGATAAATATATTTATATAACATTTAACTTAAGCTTTCTCACACACATATTTTGATAAATATATTCAGTTTTATTTTATTTCTAATCAATTCATTAAAATAATACATCTGAATTAGGTAATTTTATTAAGGGGTCCGAGACACAAATATCTTTAAAAATTTCAAAAATATATTATTGTATTAAAACATTATCTCTATTTTTCCGCTTAAAATAACGTTTAAAGCATGTTTCTATCTTAATTAGAACAATATATATTAATTTATTTTTTCAAAATCTAGATTTCAAGTTGTGATTGTCTTGGAAACGTTTTTTCTACATGACGGTTTTTTCACAAATTCTCGTCTTTAAATTGTTATAAGTCAAGAACCGTTTAAGATAAATGGTTTAAACTTGGAGCATGTCTTTTTCAGTTATTTTGATTTTGATTCAGCAAAATTTGAAAAAAAAAAAAAATTTACTTTTGAAAAAATGATTTTTTAAAAATAAGTTACATCAGTTTTTTAAACCTTTATTTTAAATATTTTAAATATTTTTAAATTAATACTTTAAAACAATGCTGAATTATAATTAAAGCTTATATCTTTCTGTTTAATTAAATGAAAAAATTGAAATTTGACGGATAATATTTTGAGTTATAACGATTTTAAATTATCGCACTTTTTTTTTTTTAAATTTTAAAATGTTTTATGATTTGTTTTTGTTTACGAATTATATGGTGAAGCATGACAAAAAAACTGAAAATTCTAATTCAATAAATAAAAATGTTTTCAGAATGTGTCCCGAACACTCTTAAATTAAAGTTTAAAAGATGAAACTTTTTTTAAAAATTTTATTTCTTTGAGTTATTTAAATCTTTTAAAGCTGCACTATCAAAAGTTCGGTGAAATGTGTCCTTAGAGTTTTTTTACAGATACTCTTCTGATAGTGAAGCAGGATTGAAAAAAAAAAGTCGGGTATTTTTTACCAGGAATCCTCAAATCAATTTAAATCTGTTTTCTCATGTCTCTCGCTGACTCTGCAATTTTTATTGTTCTGAATGGAAAGAGAACTACTTTTCTTCGCTTTCTAAAGTTTCGTTTCTCCTGATTACGGATTAAAGGAATGAAAGAGTTATAATCATTTGTACAAAAAAAGAAAATAAAATTATTCAACAAGCTTAAAAATACTTTTAATATTTATCTAAAACATTGTTTAGGATTTTTATCTGTTAGGATTTTGTGTTTCGACTTTTTGTAAATATGTAAGAAAAAATTCTGAGACATTTTTTGGTTCATTTGTTAAATATAGAACATAATTATTTTTGTTTTTCATCCATAAAATGTAGTAAATAGGAAGATTTTCATATTTATGTGTAAAAAAAATAGTATAAAATATTTTTAAAGCAAAAGTTAGTACCTAAAAATTTGTGTCTTATCTTCTTCCTTTTTTATAACTAAATCATTTTAAAATTAACTGTAATCACTAGATTTTTAATGACACATGGAGTATTATTCAGCTGGTTTAACTCAGTTTTTTTCAATATAAAAAAGCTTAGAATTTTATCACATTGTTATGCCTGAACAAACATGTCCAAGCAAAAATTTCACAACAACTCAAGGGAATTTTTTTCCTACGCACCGGAATATTTTTACAATGTGCTTCCTCATAACACACGATGAGGCGCATCACAGCGCCATCTACACTATAAAAAATATGAAATATAAATATTTAAAAATGAAACATACCGTCCCCCTTGATACCCCCTTGATACCCCATGGAAGGTAAAAAAAAAACACTAAACAAAAATATTCATAAATATTAAATTACAATAGAAGTAAGCACACTATATTTATACTTCTTTTAATTTGTAGATATTTAGTTTTTACAGTTAGACCACGAACCTTCTGGTCAGTTCCAAAAAAAGTTATGTAATGCAAATATGTGTCTCCTGAAGTGGTGCTACATTGTTCATATGGAAAAGTACTAGATCTCCAACATTGAGATAAAGTCTTGGTTTCCACCATTTGGAACGAGGTTATAGATTATGCGAATATTCTTTATGGTCCGAGAATTGCTGAAGGAGTTTCGGTTTTGTGACGACACCATTCATTAAGACACAAGTATTATCTTGGTTGCAGTGCTTAAGGAAAATATAGCAATAGGACCGCCAACCAGGAATTGAGCTGGCGTCAGGCATCAAAGTTAGCTCGATGAGATGATAATGCAGCAAAAGATCTGGAATTTAAACAAGCCTCTATTTGCAGAAGAGCAGTGTAAAATCTCTTCGAAATTGGGAGGTGCAGTGTTAGGCTCTTTCGTGTATTAAACTTTGATATTTGATTTAAAGGCGGACTTAATTAGTCAGATCATGAAGCCACAAGTCATTAGTTACACGTTGAGATGGCAGAAAACCACTTGTACCAAGCGGAACTGAATTGCAAATTCCTGGAACATGATACCATCTTACTGAGGGAATATACACTCTATTGTCAACAAATGGTTTCCAGCGATAAGGTTCAGGCGGCAGAAATGCTAGTGTTTTTGTGGAATCTGTACAAGCAATAGTGTTTTGAATTGGTAAGTGAATATCTTTTAATATCACATTTAAAGCATCAGCCAGAAATAATGCGGCACATAATTCCTAACAAAGCAAAGATTGAGACTGTAAAGGAAAAACTCTCACCTTGGATGTAAGTAAAGATACACAAATGTCAGAAGTTGATAAAATACAACGTGCGTAAACTACAGCAAAATATGTCTTTTCAGGCGCATCGCAGAAGGCGTGCTACTAGATATTTAAATACATATGAGAAATTTAACGATATCTTAAAACATGAAGATGTTACGACTTTTTCTAAAAGTTTTCATATTTCCTTTTTTGTCAATTCGATCAAGCTGTTAAATAAGAAACTTTTATATGCTCATCATATTGAGGGTATAGAACTTTGCTAACAGGAACCTGGCTACGTTCTTGGTCTTACCATACAGCTTGACAATGAAGAAGTCTCTGAAACGGTAAAATGCCTCAGTCGTTTCCGAACTTTTTGAAAATCAGGTTCTTGCCTCAGATGCTGTTGAAAACGCAAACTCTCTCTCACTGTTTTCTACGGAGTATTCCAAGAAGATGAAGATGAGTTTTGTATTAATAGGAGAATATGTTAATATTAATAGTAGATTATTCTTGTATTAATCTGGCCTTCTTTTTTAGGCACCTTTTAATCGTTTAGCGCTGTTGAATAGCAACAAATACTGCGTTCTAAATGACCGCATGCATTACAATTCAGTGACATCACAACAAGAAAGCACTATTTACTTGAACCATTCAGTTAATAGGAAAATATAATATGGAGTTAGTTATATAGATCTATATCTAACAAAAATATAATTTTCTTAAACCAATATTAATGTAGTAGTTGTCTACAGGCAACAAAAATTATGGAGAGGTCTAATATCTCTGACTTATGTTTATGTTCTTTACAATCTTGTAAGTATTAAAGCAGTGAATCCAAGAACGTAAAACTTAATTTACGAACTTATTATCATCATAGAAACTAACGAAAAATAAAGATCTTCTAAAGTCTTGGATATATTTTAAACATTTTTTTTCGCCATTTCATGAATTTTGTTCCTTTTCATAATAGCGTTACTATTCACCCTATTTTACGGTATTTATGAATTCATAAAATTAAGGGTCAATTAATTTTATTATTTAAAAATATATATTATGTATTTTTTTACAATTGGAATTTAATTATTAATTTGGTTTACAGTTTAATAGTAATGATTTATTTGATAATTACACTTTAATTTAATTATTTAAGTGATTTTTATGACATTTTAGCTTAGTTAATTTGTAATTACTTACCATTTATTATATGTTTTTATAATTATATACAAAATATATATATATTTTAAATTACGTGCCTAATACAAACTTATATAGTAAACGTTTTACATAAATAACCTATACCACTAATGATAATTTATATTAAAAGAAATTAAAAAGGTGAAACATAGCTTTATTTTGGTTTTTCCTTTGAACTAATTTAACTTATTTCAAGTTATGTTATGTAAAGAACACTAAATGCACTGTTTCTTTTTAATTTTTAATCCTTCCATCTGAGAAAATCGTTCTTTTGCAGCAGGGATCTTTGAATCAATCTAAATCCCCTTTCTCCAGTCTCACTGTAATTTTTATTGTTTTGAATTTGAAGAAAAGTGCTTTTCTTTTCTTTCGAAAGTTTCACTTCTCCCGATTTCAGATTAAAGACATGAAAGAGTTACATCCATTTTTGAAATGAATACTTTCAGAGTATTAAATTGAAAGTTTTTATAATTAGCATGCATTCGAAACATCTCTTGGGATGTAAGCATCGCTTATACATCTCTAATTTATTTTATTTTATTGAATACTAGCTGAAGTACCCGGCGTTGTCCGGGATTCTAAGAATACTTGTGTAGAAAAATTAATTTCAAAATTAAACATGTTGTATACAGAACGTCAAAATGTTAAAATATGCCAATATTTCCATAATCCGGTTTTTATCATGATCAAATACGTTCCTCAAACTCAGATGACATTATATTCACCTGCTAACGTCTTATCTGCGTGCTTTCTCTATTACTCATACTGGTACTCTCTTTGTATGATTCTCAAAGATTTGAAAAAGTCCGTTAAACTTCCAATATCACATCATATTAATTTTCTTTTTAATTCTCTGATGACGTCATATTAACCTGCTTTCTGTACTGATACACACTCATACTCCTTGTATTATTGAGAAATGTATGAACATTTCCGTTATATTAGTCCAATATAACTTTTTTACAATTGTTGAAACTTTTTATTTCATTTTCATTTTTCACGTGGAAATCTTATCTTTCAATAAAAAATTATTTATTGTAGAAAGAATTTTATTATGGAATTTTAATTCATGGCAACTGCTATAACGAAAAATGTCTAAATTTATTAGAAAAAGGTTGTTAGATTTTTGATTTTTTATTAATAAAAAATTAACTATACATTATTTCAATTCCGGATGACTTTAGTTGCCTCGGATGTGTTTTAATACACCTATACGTAGCATTTCACAACTCTGGCTTTCAAACTGTTGATTTGTATAGAAGCGCAAAAAGTCAGACAGACATTTTTTCCTTTTTATATATTAAATAGATTGCATTTATTTTGTTTTAGATTTGAAACACCTTTTCCATATTAATTTAAATTAATATTTCTTTTCTTTTTTTTCATCATATGTTTTTAAAATTACAATGAAACCTCGATACACCCACAGGAATAATAATAATAAAAAAACATGTCTATTTAAGCAGATTTCAAATAACCGAGTTTCTACATAATTTTAGGCTTAAAAATCGTTTATATAACATGATTTTAAAATCAGAAAATATGTATAAGCAATTGTGTACAATTAAAAAATATATTTAATATTAGAATTATTAGACAGTTGAACGACTCATTACAATAAACATATTTCCAATGCTATTTTGATAAGTGAATTATAATATCAATATTACAATTTTAGTTATTTGATAATATATACAGAAGCATTTTTGTTTGCTTTCCTTTCTGCTGAGATAGTAAAAACTCTTCTTTAACGCGGGTTAATTTACAACACATTGAATGTTCCTTTCTCTCCTGCGTGCGGAGAAAGTGGTGTATAACTTCAACACCTTTAAATACATCGTGGAGAGATGGAGTAAGGAATTCTTAATGTTCACCCACGCCTTCAGATTCTTTCTCTTCAACAAATAATGTATGTAACCCTCGATTAATCGTCCATAAAATTTTAAATTCTCTGAAATAGCGAAATCAGAGTCAATGCCGATAAATTCTTTCGAATTAACATCGTTTTCAGTCTATTGTCGTTTCGGGGGGGGGGGGGGGGGAGAGGAGGGGAAGGGACCTTTAAACAAATAGAACACATTGTAGTGGACTTAAAAGGCTTTCTCCAAAAAATGTGTCGAGTTAGCGTGTTTCTTCCTTTTCAAAACATGTTAATAATAAATGTTATAAGCAGGTTAGTCGAGTTACAACGGTTACACAATATATTACTCAAGTAATTTAATTTTAATAAAGATATATCTTTAATTTACACTAATTCACTTACATATTCTAGTAAATGATAAAACATGTTTTCGTTTAATATTATTTTTTTCTTTTAAGTGATTTATGTCATTTAAAGTTAAGCGACAAAAAGTGTACTAAATGTTCTGAGATATGTTTTAAGATACATTCGACTGACAAGGAAGCGCAATCGAAAAAAATCATTCTTTTGTATTACAAATCTTTGAATCAATCCAAATCCACTTTCTCGCATCTTTTGCTGATTCTGCAATTTTTATTATTCTAAATGGGAACAGAAGTGCTTTTCTCCGCTTTCTAAAGTTTCGTTTCCCAAGCTTTCAGTTTAAAGGTATGAAAGAGTTACATTCATTTCTGAAAAATAAAACAGCTATTCAACAGCCTTAAAGTGTTTTTATTTTTACCATTGATCTAAAACGTTATTTAGGATTTTTATCTGCTAGATTCTATGCTTCTAGTATTTCGTAAATCTGTAAATAACAAATTCAGAATATTTGTTTAGTTCATTTGTTAAATATAGAACGTAATCATTTTTTTCATTTTTATTTCCATACTAGTATATAACCCCGTCAAAAATGACGGATTGTCGATCCGCGTTTCATTTTCATAAGACTTCATACAAACAAACAGCATGAAGATTTATTATTGAAAGGTTTGTATTGTAGAAAAATACATTTTAAAAATGACAAATTATTTCTACAAATAAAAATAATGAGGATATATATACACACATATATATATTATACATATATATTTTTTTTACTTAGTATTACATTTCTAAAATAGTTCAACGATTGGACAAAACATTCAAATTAAATATTAACAAATAATCCATGCGTGAAAGTTTTTGTAAAAAAAGTGTTATCAATGAGTTTCTAAACAGCTAGACTCACCACATAACTGATTGTTTGTTTATATAAGCAAAATTAAATGCAAATTACGCTGTACTATGTGTTTCTTATATTTTAATTACGTTTGGTAAGAAATAATCACTTTACAGTTTATGACCCATTATCCCGAAATCCAAAATTCGAAAATTTTCTAAATTAGAAAATTTTTACTAAATTTTTAGATTTTCTGAAATTTTTCGAAAATTTTACCAATTTTTAATTTTTTTTTTAGTCCATTGTGTTTCAATGTCTAATCACTCAAATATTGTTACTTCGGTGGCGGGTGAACACGATCCCCTCTTCCTGAAATTAAAAACAAATCATTTTTCTCTCAAATTTTATTTTAAAATTAATTTATATTACGATTCGTTAGAAACCAAAAAAAAATAGTTATATATTTATTTCATCAGGGGTGATTCGGTTCAAGTTTTTCCTAAAAATTTAAGGCATTCGGTTTCGAAAATTTTTGTCTTCTGTCCAAAAATTCGAACATAAATATCTCGAATTTTGAACGATCGTCGCCGGAAAAATCAATTATGTCTATCGTTCACAGAAAAACAGTAGACAATTTCTCCAAATGATTGTGGAAACAACGTGAATTTCGTCAAAGGATCGAAAAAAAAAAAAAACGCAAATTTTATCGCAGGATTGCAATAAAAAAAAAAAAAAAAAAAAAAAACGTTTATTTTGTTCACAAATCGCAGAAAAACGCGAATTCCGTCAAAGACTTGCGAAGAAAACACAAATTTCTTCCAAGGACTCCGAAAAAGTGTAACATTTTATCAATGGATCACAAAAAAAAAAAAAAATATATATATATTCGTTAAAGGATCGCAAAAAAAATCCTCGAATTTCGACAAATAATCGCGGAAAACATGAATTTTTTCAAAGGGTCGCGAAAAAAAAAGACACAAATTTCTTCAAAGCACTGAGAAAAAATTTCTAATTTCGTTAAGGGATCGCGAAAAAAGTGAAGTTTCGTCAAAAGATCGGGAAAAACCGCTAATTTCGTCAAAGAATCTCAGAAAAAACTCGAATTTTGTCAAAGGATCGTGATTAAAAGGCAAATTTCGTCAAAGAATAGCAAAAAACGCAAATTTCCTCAAAGGATCGCAAAAAGAAAACGCAAATTTCTTCAAAGGACTACGAAAAAACGCAAATTTTGTCAACGAATAGCAGAAAAAATGCAAATTTTGTCAACGAATAGCAGAAAAAATGCAAATTTTGTCAACGAATAGCAGAAAAAAACATGAATTTTGTCAAATAATCGTAAACTTAGGAAGGACCCGAAATCCGGAAAATTCCAAAACTCGGAAAGCCTTTTTCTCCCGAAGATTCCAGATAATGAGTTTTTACGATGGAAGAAATTTCAAAATCCTCCAGTAGATGGCGCCTGTATACTCAATCAACCTCAAATTCTCCCTACGAAATAAATCTCCGCTACTTCTGAAAAAAAAAAAAAACTTGCTTACAGAATTTTTTTTTTACAGAAATGGTGATATATATGTTTTATATGGTATAGTTTTTGAAGGTTTTAAACAAAATTAAAATATTTAAAAGCTTTAATATGCTTTTACAAATATTTTAACAGCAGAATCGAATGTAGCATAGATTTTTTAGTAAGCCTAACATGGCGTTTAACTATGGTTGATTCGCAAACCGGAGTGGTCGCACCCGGATGCGTTACAGACAGTTTCTTGCCTTTGGATTTTATTATATGGGAGATTTTTACTGATTCACATAATCAAGCGTCACTTAATTTTATTAATTCCTTATTTATTAAACATTATACATGTGGTTTTCATTTAATTATTAACTTTATTTATTGTTATTTTGTTATCGTAGCATATTTTAATCTCAATAATTTTTAATTTATATCCTAACTCTGAGTTTTATTAATATTATTTCATTTGTTAAATACACAAGTAATCGTTCTACGTTATAGTATATTTATCAATTCATATATAATCAAGCGTCATATATATTTATATCAACAATTAATTTAAAAATTTGTTAATTATTATACATTTTTTTTTATAATTTGCAGACATTATTGTATTTTAAATTAACTATTATTTCAATTGAAATTTTTATAATAATAATTTTATTCTATATTTTGATTTTTTTACTTGTTTAATTGATTTTCATAACATTTTAACTTAATTAATTTATAAAAACGGATGGATAATTATCCTTGGTTTAATGATTATATTCAATAACATTTCATGATTTACATCTAATAAATTCTCAATCACAAAAAAATACACAAAATAAGGCATAGCACTCTGTAATATTAAAAGTAATAAAAAAATATAAAACACGCGTAACTATGTAATTTAAACTCACTTTCTTCGAACGACTTTTGTTCTACTTTTTATAATAAGCGTCTGTCAAGGTTAATTTTATGTTTTAATAATAAAAAGTCACGTGTAATTTGTTTTATGCTAGTAGCGCCATTGGTCCTAAATTACAGAACTATGCAATTTCATCTCAGTTTCCACGGACGAATTTCTGTAAAATTATCGAAATTAAGTTTCCACTATGGAATAAGTTAAAACAATTAAATGTAACCAAGACGGCAGAATGTATGCTGTACTGTACATATTGCCGTAGTGAAGCATGAAATAGATTGGATATTTACTGCAAGGGAACAATGAGGTCGATCAAGAGCAACAACGTCTCTAGACGACCATATTATACAGCGAAGAGCTGTGTTTCTGTAAGTAAATAAATGGAGCTTTTTAAAAAATCTTTTTTAGACCGCTGTCCAGGCCCCTACCTGCCAGAATTTTGTCCAGCTTAACGGGTTGATGCCTGACAACGGGGCGAGGGTTCGCCTACTCTCCTAATGGCGAAGATGTGTTTGATAAATCTATCGGCCGACATGGCCTCAGTGCGTATTGTTACCTTTAGTTGCTTTTTCTTAGTTGGCCGGTTCCTAATTGATTTTGGATGAGACGATACAGCACTGCACAGTGTAGCGAAGTCATGCCGGACGGATGTGAGATGCTGCGATATTTACTAATTCCACGCTGAATGGCTCACCCATATGTTATGCCATCGCTACAGTAAGGGGAGCTTTGATCGTTACGGGAAGACCCATGAGCCTGATAACCGTATCTAGGCGTTTTAACAAGAAATTTGGCGTGTCATAGCGAATTGAAAGTGGTCTACAATGCTGTCATAAACATCGAATGGTCCTAAACTTTTGTTAATGACTGTATAACATTAAAACTATTTTATCGGGATTTAAAAAATACATTTGATTATTATGATGAAATGTGATGAAATAATGAGAAGTGCTATAAGTAAAAAACTTTTCATTGAGTAACGTAGTGCATACATTCAGCTACATTCCAAATTACGCAGCGCCTTGTTCAGTGTTGTTTAGGCACGAATACACGTTCTTTTCAGTTATTCTCATGAAATCATCCATAAAAAACAAAGTTAGTGTAAACCCTTTTTTTAATCTTCGTTCCCGATACATTCGCGGGCAAAATTTATGAAAACATTTTGTCGTGCCCATGATCCTCCTGGGCTCAACTCCTCATAATATTAATTCTATCTCGAATAGATTACAAAAATAGTTACCAATGGAGGCGTGATATTATGGTTTATTCAATGATTTTGTCACTCCCGGGTTTATTTTAAAAATCCTTAATCGTCGCTTCCGATACCTTGTAGCGATCGTGGTAGTTAGTAGCAGTGTAGGCTACTTTTTTAAAATTCATATTGTGTGATTCGGAGCAGTTTTTTAAAAGTGTAATTGGCCTTATTCTCGCGAACATTTCTACTTCAAAAAAGTGGTAGCAATCAAGCAATTTGAATTTTAAAAAAGCAACTCGTGTACAGAAAAAAAGAAGCCAAATATAAGATAACTAAAATTGTGATTTTTAAAATTGTTATCCATCCTGAATACTTTAAATTTGAAAAATCAAAATTCACTGTCTCTTTTACTAATTAACTCAGAATTTTATGAATACTAAAATGGAACAATAAAAAAATCGACGATTTTTGAAGGAATTACTGAACATTACGCGTCAGTTCAAGAATTAAAATATCGCTAGATTATCTTGTTTATTGTTACAGTCTTGTACGAAAACTCCGTGCTTGGCTTGGAAAGGGAAACCCTGTATTTTCGTCACAAAATAAGGGATTGTGACATTGATTTTCTATGCAAAAATTGTTCGTTGTAGTTTGCAGTGCCAAGTTTGTCCAATCTTATTTGAATCCCATTGTATATTATATGTGATAAAATGGGTTCTTGAACAAAAAATAAATTTGTCATTTTAATCATATCCATTAACATAAAATTAAGCGAATTCGACAGATTCCCTGGAACTGTGACATTTCATTTTACAAGAGTAATCAAAGTTTGTTACGTTATTCTCGATTGCTTTAAACTTTGTTTCGAAACTACTTTTTGATAATGAAGTTTTCCTCTTCTAAGGCAGTTATGTTATTATGTGAAAACCGAGGTCAATTTAACAAATCCGAAAACTTTTCAAAGTAATATTGCTCTTCATTTTAAATAAAAAAACCAATTAAAAGGATGATGAAGCAAACGTTTTAATTAAACTTTCAGATGTTTCTCTTAAATATGGAATCCGATCAGTTTACTGTTCTGAATTAATCGTACAGTGTTAAATTAAACAACGATCAAAAGTGAGAAGAAGTTCGAAAATTCAAATTAAGGGTTCCATCACTAAATATATACATATGCAAATGCATAATCACATATAAGGCACTGTAAATTTTATTTACTTTGCAACGGAATATAATATTTCAAAATATAAAGAAAAACATGCATGTGTTCTTTCTAGCTTATATTTTACGATTAAAAAATCGTTTTATATGTAACGCTCGTCCTGTATTTTTGTAAATATGCTATTGCTTTTTAACACTTTCCAACATAGTTGAAAAGTGTTTATGAATTTGGTTTGTCTGTCTGTCTGTCCGTGCTCTAACTCTCGTAAATATACTCGGATTGTAATGAATTTTTTATACGTTATTGAATTTTACTATAAAATGTTCCGTATTGAAAATGAAGTGCGCAGCATTAACAGTTCATTTACAGGGACACACAAAAGAATGCAAAAACATTAATGGCCTATAGGAGAAATCATTTGCGACGCATTTTATTGATGATACGATATTTCAAACATGATGAAATTAATGTAAATTACTGAGGTGGACTACAGCATGCATTTATCGGAGTATACATTTAGTAGCATTTATAGTTTAATTACAGGGACGTACAAAATAATTCCTTCACATTATGATCTATGGGCAAAAATCGTTTGTGATGCATTTTGAACATGTTATGGTACTTGAAACATAAGGATATGTAAAAGTATCACTGAGATTCAATACAACTTATTTTCCATGGATTATGGAATGCGTAGGATTTTTCGTTTATGTACAAGTGAATTCGGTTGGTTATGATCGTAATTGCTAAAAGTGCTCTTTCCGCTGTGATATGCAATTTTATGTAATTTTTCAGTGTATTAGGTGTAATTTACAAATTTTGTAAATCTTATACAGGGCTGCACATAAGACCTCGAATGTGGACAGCAATTGCTGAAAATGGATTTTACTGAGTTATGTATATATTTTTTTTAATTTCTTATTTAGATATCTCATTTTATAATATGAAAAAAATTAATTTCTTAATAATGTTCTGTTAGTGCAGTGTGGTTAGTGTTTCATAATCTATGCCGGATGCATGATTTTTCGATCTTGTTTAATCAGCATTCAAATACTTTCAAATATTTCTGAATGCAAGCTTCACAAATATTATCTTTATCAAATATTATCTTTATACAAATATTATCTTTATCTTCTTCTTCTATAGATATGTTTAAATTACTGATTTCTAAATCATTCTCAGATATATCTACATATATCAAACGTTTACGATATGGCAAATCGGCAATAATGCATATAACCTTTATTTTATTTTATTTTATTGTAATTTTTTATTTACAAATTTAAAACTCCCATCCAAGATATCCCCCCCCCCTCCCATAACGGTGGTGTTTTTGACGCAAAAAATGGTTTTAACAGACTTCCAAGGAAGAAGGGTATACAATTCGATTGTATCTTTCTTATATATTAAAGAGCTCGTCTACCTACAAGCTACGCTTGCCAACAGTCGTCCAGACATCGTAGGCTCTGAAAACACGCTTATTTGCTATATTTTAAGAATATTACCCAATCATGGAAGATTAAATGATATTATCATGATCAGTGGCAATCTTCTCTAATCGGATTGCCATTAATTTCTCTTTGACTGTGAGATTTTTCGGTGTCCATGTCCGCATCCACAACTGTTGTGACTGCTGACACCTGTTTAAGTGATTAATTAACGCCTTAACCGTCGCGTAATGTTCCGAAAATTCCTTCAAAAATCGTCGATTTTTTTTTTTAATATTGCCCCATTTTATTATTCATAAAATTCTGAGTTAATTATTAAAAGAAACAGTGTATTTGTTTTTTTCAAATATAAAGTATTCAGGATGAATAAAAATTTTAAAAATCACAATTTTACTTACCTTATGTTTAACTTTTTTTGTACACAATCTATTTTTTCTTCAATTCAGATTGCTTGAATAACACCACTTAAAAAGGTTCTCTTTATTTATTTGACATATTGAATAATGCGAGAATAAGGCCAATTAAGGTGGGAATCAAGCAATCTTAAATTAAAAGAAATAGCTTACACTGCCCGTGAGGGTAATGGGCGGGAAAAATTTGTTTAGAAATGACTACCAACTATTCTTTTAATCTATTCGCAACACTTATTATCAAAATAGAAATTTTGTATTATATTTCTCTTAAAAGTGCCGTTAAAATGTATTAAAAGGTTTTTGTTTTGAGAAAGTGCTGCGAGTTGGAATTGAAATTATGAAGAGTTCAGCCCGTGAGGTTCACGGGTGCGACAGAGTTTTTTCACACATTTTGCCCATGAATGTATCAGGCACGACAATTAAGAAGTTAAAAAAGATCAATTACACATTTAAAATTCAGCTTGTGTGAAAGGGTTAAGTAAAAAATGCCTCTACTTCCAGGGCAATTATAACATTTAGAAGAATAATTAAATCTTTAGATGCTATAATTCTTTTAGATGCTATAAGAAAATTATTTTCCATATAACAATTTAAAGATATCGTTTTAAATATGACATAATTTTCATCATTAAATGTTTTTCGCACGTAATAATTTAACTATGTTAACGTTTTCTTCCTTTTTTTAAATTCACGTGTAAATATATTTTCAATTGAAAATTGTTTGTAAATATTATTATTTGAGCTTTTTAAAAATTGGCACCAGTATGTAAAAAAGGCTCTTTGAATTAAATCTCTATTCAGATAATGGAATTTTGAATGCAAAATTGAAACAAAAAATCTCACATTTTAAAAAAATGATTAGATACGGCAAACCAGAATCTAGTCAAGTATGTACCTGCAACAGATCGTTAAATTTCTATGCATAGTTTATGATCCTATAAAATTTTTAAAACCGAACTATTTTGACTGATTGCAAGATTAAATAGCGCTTAAAATAATTCTTCTATTTAAAAAATATTTGCTCCAACGTATTTGCCATACATATTTGTATATAACTACCCGTTTTCATGTTTTATATGCAATAGCTTTTTTTATTATGAGCTGAAAAATTGAAATGATCACAATAAGTTCAATTACGGCAACGGTGGTAGCAGCAGCATTAGTTACTTTTTTTAGAGATTACTTTTTTTACGCGTAGCACACAACTTTTCATACTTTTTTCTATTGCTGGTTAGGTCTTTGTCTACAGATGGCCTCATTTCAATATCATTAGGATCTAATGATATGTTTGTCTGTATGTTTGTTTTCATGTTATTATTATTATTATTATTATTAGGTAGCTTTCAATACAAAAAAGTATAAAGCTACCTATTGCAGCCGTTCGGAGGAAAGCAGTTCCGGAAAATTTCGATACATTTTCACCGATCATGACCCCCAGACCCCAAAACCACCCTCCGTTCAAATGTTGATATATATATATATATATATATATATATATATTCACATATATATATATATATCTGACCTATGTCATACGATAACGCTCGTATTTATAAATCAATTTTGATGAAACTAATTGTGTGTATTAAGCTCACCAATGTCTCGACCGAGTTCGTTGGCCAGCTTGGTCCGCCATTTTGTTTCAAGATGGCGGCCATTTAAAAATTTAAAACTAAAATAAATATAAAAAAAGGTTAAAAATTCAAATTTATTTTTTAATTCAGTGTTAGGCCTTGAAACGAGGATTCCAGAGCATTTTTTGTTTTACCTCTATCTTCAAAAAACGGCTGAGATAGAGCAGTTTGAAATTCTAGGGTGGCTGACATTTTGAAACAAGACAGCACATTACAAAAATTTTCATTGTTGTAATAATTTTCCCAATCAAACGCATAAAACTATATATTCATATCCGTTAGCGCCAAATTCTCGCCAAACTTGGCGACATTTGGCGAAATATCGCCAAATTTGGCGACCAAAATAAGTTTTCATAAATGAAGCCAATTTGGCTATTGTTCAATAATTTGGCGAATTTCTTATTCAAATTCAGTATTAACGAATCTTTTGTAAACGTTTTATTTGCATTTTAAGTTGCTGTTTTCGTGAAACATTAGCTAAAATTTTAAAACTAAGATATAGGAAAGCTACCTTTTCCTCCCGGTACAGGCCGGAAGGACTTTTTTTAATTTACAGACTTTAATTTTTGTAACAATGGACCTATCGTCAGGAAATTTAAATATAGTGTTATGGTACTCAGCACTATTTTACGTTTTAGGTAGCTTTCAATACAAAAAAGTATAAAGCTACCTATTGTAGCCGTTCGGAGGAAAGCAGTTCCGGAAAATTTCGATATATTTTCACCGATCATGACCCCCAGACCCCAAAACCACCCTTCGTGCAAATGTTGATTTATATATATATATATATATATATATATATATATATCCATATATATATATATATATATATATCTGACCTATGTCATACGATAACGCTCATATTTATGAATCAATTTTGATGAAACTAATTGTGTGTATTAAGCTCACCAATGTCTCGACCGAGTTCGTTGGACAGCTTGGTCCGCCATTTCGTTTCAAGATGGCGGCCAATTAAAAATTTAAAACTAAAATAAATATAGAAAAAAGTTAAAAATTCAAATTTATTTTTTAATTCAGTGTTAGGCATTGAAACGAGGATTCCAGAGCATTTTTTGTTTTACCTCTATCTTAAAAAAAGGCTGAGATAGAGCAGTTTGAAATTCTTGGGTGGCTGACATTTTGAAACAAGACAGCACATTACAAAATTTTCGTTGTTATAATAATTTTCCCAATCAAACGCATAAAACTATATATTCATATCCGTTAGCGCCAAATTCTCGCCAAACTTGGCGAAATTTGGCGAAATATCGCCAAATTTGGCGACCAAAATAAGTCTTGATAAATGAAGCCAATTGGCTATTGCTCAATAATTTGGAGAATTTCTTATTCAAATTCAGTATTAACGAATCTTTTGTAAACGTTTTATTTGCATTTTAAGTTGCTGTTTTCGTGTAACATTAGCTAAAATTTTAAAACGAAGATATAGGAAAGCTATCTTTTCCTCCCGGTACAGGCCGGAAGGACTTTTTAAAATAGTTGTCGTACCGTATTTACAAGAACGCCTAAAAATTTCATTATATTATTGTCTACTGCATGTCAGGATAATCGATATTAACAAGAAAGCGAGTTAAAATGAATGTGAAGTAGGGTTCATGCATCATTTTCTTCCCACTGCGCGGGGAGGGGTCGAAAATAAATATGACACAATGTGACATGGGGAGGAGGACAGGCTAACATGCTGTGGCATCGCATCTAAAATTTGAAAAACAGGAAGACATAGCAGCTTGAAGTAAATACTCGCAAGATCTTAATGGTTATATAGTAATTATACCAGGAAGTAACAGACTTTATATAATTTTCAATCGGGCAGTTCTTGGTACGTGGTACGGCTTCCCGGACACAGAACTGTTACATTACAGCCACGTTACGGAAACCTGCAACAACAACACTTAGTTATTTTTTTTAACCTTTTGGCACCATTTTCCAGATGTCTATCGTATATAAAGCAAAAATATATGAATAAATTTTTCAATAATGGAATAGACTTTTCAGACACCCTGTATATTAAATAATGAAACTGCCAGTCAACTGGCGCAATAGTGGGGTGTTGTGAAAACAACATCTGATAGCCCACTGCAATGTTTAATAAATGACATCCTGATTATTGATGCTACTTTGACTCGGAAACATCATAAATAATAGGATTGCATTCATTCCACATTTCTGCGGGCTATGGAATGTTGCTCTGGCAACAGCCCTTCCCCGATTGTGCACCAGCTGACTGGCAGTTTCGTTATGTCCACCAATGAATTGGCCATATATTCAACTATCGCCACGCTAACATTGCTTTTAAATATGTGACTCTGCCATCCGGACTATTATAATCAAATAAGGTATAGCAAAAAGTATATATTTATTACAGTTTCTCTCAGAGCCTTTATCTGAGTATCAAACAAGCTTCACAGATTCCCCGTATCCGTGACATTTTCTTTTGCAAAAGTAAATTGATTTTGTAGCATTATTCTCAATTGCTTTAAACTTTATTTCGAAAATAATTCTCCAATGATAAAGTTTTCCTCCTCCAAGACAGTTGTGTTATTATGTGAACACTACAGCAAATAACGTATCTGCAAACCTTTCATGGGTATATTTGATGGCAAATAAGAAGCCAAATAAACCGATGACTAAGTAACATTTTAATAAAGCTTTCAGATTTTTCTTATTAATATGGAAATGGTTCTCTGTTGTTATTGAAATAGTTATTATAACACAGTAAGAATCCCGTTACAATGAACTCCACGAGACCGCTAAAATATTTCGTTCTAACTATTTTTTCGGACGTTGTAACGGAATTACTCCTAATTTATCTAATGCATTACATATATACGTAAATTTTATGTGTAAGATATATTTAACTCTCACTATAGATGGTTTTAATGGAAGATTAGTTAAATTAAAAAAAATAGTGATATAAAATTTAATATTAGAAATGCAAATTAAGGACTAATCTTTATTTAGTAGTATTTTTGGAGAAAATCTGTGATTTTTGTTTGTACAAAGGAATCTGTAATTTGACGATATCAAAAACTTGTGTAACGAATGAATGTGAGATAATACCTCCTCTGGAACATTCTGTTCATCAGAAACAATGCTTCACTTTATTTTCTGCAATTGTATTCAGAGAATATTTTTTTATGTTAAGTAATTGAAAGAAGAAATCGATCTCGATGAAGATTTTTCGCTGTAACGGAATTTCTAATAAAATATATTTCGTTAACTCGGAATTTTTAATACATTGGGGTTAATGAAATTTGAAA
The DNA here is from genome assembly GCA_963931845.1 of Maratus michaelseni. Taxonomy (NCBI): domain Eukaryota; kingdom Metazoa; phylum Arthropoda; class Arachnida; order Araneae; family Salticidae; genus Maratus; species Maratus michaelseni. The sequence goes on from OZ007587.1 coordinate 351,576,637, forward strand.
AATGGACTTGTCAAATTTCGTAGTAACGGGATTTTTCGTTGTAATGATATTCGTTGTAACGAGAATCTACTGTACTAATAATATAAATTATTTAAAAAGTTAGATAATTTAATTAAACAATTTTAAATTAAACAACGCCTTAAAGTAAGTAGAAATTTGAAATTTAAATTAAAAGGAAAAAAAATCACCCAATTTTAAAACATAAATTAAAAATGCACACTTTTGCGCCGTATAATTAGATATAAAGCATTAAAAATGTAAAGCTTGTTAAGATAAATTTCCAAAATATTGAGCAATATATATTCGCAATCAAAATTTTAAATAAATAACAGCATGCGTTATTTCTATAGAAAATTTTATTATCGAATAAACACTTTCATACTTAACACTCTTGTTTCGTTGTTGTTGTTGTTGTTTGTTTAACATACAAATGCATTTTTTTAAACATGAAATATTTATTTCTAAATATTTCTAAATATAGTTTTCCGTAATATAGACAAGTTGAATTCACTGTTTCATAATTAACTAGCTTGTCATAGCTCATACGTTTATGATATGGTGCATCGACAACAATATACAGGGTGGATATAATTAAAGTTACCCTGCTAAGATCTACGTAGAGACCGCTCTGGTTGACAGATATCGATGAAACTTGGATTGTAAGTTATATGGATCATGGGGAAATGAAATCTGCAATAAAAAAAATTAGTTCTAGTTTCGACTGATAGATGGCATTTTTTCATCTACGAGAAAGAACTTTATGCAAATTTGGAGCATTTTAAAAATTCGGTAGTCGCTGCCGTAAAGTCATTCTGCTGTGCGCCATGCCGTTAGAGAAGAAGGAACGAGCGTTACTGGTGAAGTTGGTTTATCAGAACAGCAGTAATTTGTCAATTGCACTGCTGCAATATCGACGCTTGAAAGGCTTAAGAAAAGGACCAATGTCGAGGAAAGCTTTGAAAAAGATTATGTCTAAATTCGAAGAGACTGGGGAGTTGGGTGTGCTGCAAGGAAGAGGACGGAAACGGAATTCAAATGAAACTGCCGAAGTCGCTCATGCCGTGGTCGAAAGAGCGTCCGGTTCCCAATATTCTTCGACAAGTGCTCGAGCGGTGTCACGTGATTTTTCTCTCCCTTGGTCTACAGTACGAAAGGTTCTTCGATCCATTATTAAGTTGTATCCATACAAGATTAACGTTATGCAAGTGCTGAACACTGCAGTCCCGGAGACACGAACTCAATTTGCGAGGATGTTTTTGGCCAGAATAGCCGTTGATAATGCATGGCCTTGGAACATTAAGAGCCTACATCAGTCATGCGAAGAAACGCGCTAGCTAATGTTAAGTCTATGGGAAGGTTCTTGCGGATTTCTCGCTCGCTTAAATGATTTTTTTTGCATAGGATAGCTGAGGTCGATCTTTAACGCTGTTAGTTTTTACTTTTTCGAGTTTGGTTCCAGTATTTTCATATAAGGGTACTTTCGCTTTTAGAACCGGTTCCAACCGGTTTGAAAATCGAAAATGTTCGCTTATGAAAAAACTGGAACCAAAATCAAAAAGTAAAAACTAACAACGTTAGAGATCGACTTCAGCTATCCGATGCAAAAAAAAAATCATTTAAAAATATTAAAATGCGAGCAAGAAATCGCGCAAGAACCTTCCCATAGACTTAACATTAGCTTGAGCGTTTCTTCGGGAGATGGAGCAGTGAATACTCAGAATGGTTGCGTATGGGGTACTGCAAGTCATAATATTGTGAATGAACAGTCTTTACACCCAGATTACATTATTTTATGGTGTGGTTTTACGGCTGATTTTATTCTTGGTCCTTTTTAGATGCGTTCGTAATTATATAAATACGTAGCACTTATAGTCGTCGTCTGGTCCGTCTGTCTGTCTGTTTGTTTGTCCGTCCATCTGTCAGCATATAACAGCGCAAAAACCACTCAACCAAATGATTTGAAATTTAATATATATAATCTTTGCAGAATTTCGACGAGACATTTCAAATTTTATGAAAATCGAATTAAAACTTTAGAAGATATTAATAAAAATATTTATTAAGAAATTTGAATTATTTTTAAAAATTCCGTGCATTCTTCTTATAGGAGCTTCCGAGATTCAATCGTAAAGCGATCGAGATACTTATTTTATTACAGAAATTAATCTGCACACGATATAATTCATTTCACAGAATTAAAAATCATCGAGATCTAAATATTTATACAACTAGCTATAGTACGAACGCATCTCGTTTGTCACGTTTGACGTACAATTTCCAACTTGTTTTTTTTTTTTTTAGGAGAACACTTCTCAGGGTCCTAAAAGATGTTCCATTTCGGGTATCCGATACTGCGACCCCCTTCAGAAGCAGGTCATTCAATCCTTACAAGAGTGAGAGTGTTTAGAGACTACCGTATTCATGCAAGATTGTGCACCAGCTCACATAGCCCGAGCAGTGACGGCACTGTTTCGTGCTCACTTTGGAGATGATCGGGAATTCCGAGAAGTGTTCTGACAGTTGACCTCTTCGTTCTCTGGACTTGAATCCCTGTGACTTCTGGTTGTGGGGATTCCGGAAAGATCGTGTGTATGAAGGAAGCATACGGACGCTGCCTGATTTGAAAGCAAGCATAACTCGTCATGTTGATGCAATTGATCGAGAAAGCCTTTGCGATACTGTTGAACACGTGCTTGACACAAATGGAATGCGCATTGAACATAAGGTGTCAATAAAAAAAATTTTGTGTTTCCAGTTTGATATTTTTGGTCTTCATGCACCTCCTTCTCACCTGGTGGTTAAAATTTGAACTATTTTTTTTAATTGAGATTTCATTTGCCCATTGTCCATATAACTTATATTGCAAGTTTCATCGATATCTGTCAACCCGGAGTGGATACTATGTAGGTCTAAACAGGGTAACTGTAATTATATATATAATCACCCTGTACATATGATATTTAAGCTTTTAATTTTTGCAATTTAAAAACGCCCATCCAAAATATCCCTCTGATAAAGAGGGTGTCTCTTATAATAGCAATTGTTTTGATAAAATCAACTTTTCTATAAAAGAGGCTAGTTAATAAGATTGCGTGTAGAAATCACAGCTATTATACTTAGAGCGTGTGCAGTACGTTTTGAATTTGTTATCGGACACTTGCACCACTTTTCTTTCTTGCGGCCGGTTGTTAAAACAGATGAGAGTTGCAAGGAAACTATCTAATATTATTCCATTCTTTTTTTTATCGAAATTTTTGAACCAGCGTTTTAGTTAGAGGGCACTTTTTTTAATTCACTAAATTTCTTCCATCGTTCAGGCTTAATATTTAAGCGCTGTGGTAGAAACGTAGAATTGATATTTTTTACTCATTCATGTCAGTAGGTTTACAACAGGATAAATATTATATGTATATACATTTCATTCACAAGCATGTAATATATGCTGGTTTATCAAATAAACTCTAGAAAAAAATTGTCATTTCGCTCGAATCCATTATTATAAAATCAAACGAACTAGCCAGATTTTCTGGATCTGTAACATTTTATTTTGCAAAATTATCTGTAGTTTAGTATATTATTCTCGGCTGCTTTTAACTTTATTTCGAAAATACGTCTTTGAAAATGAGATTTTCCTCTCCAATTCAGCCTCTCACGGTTCTTTTCACAATATGTCTAGCCATACATAAGGCTATAATATACATAAACACTGTGACCTATTTCAAAACTCCGAAAACTTTCAACATAATTTTCTCTTTGTAGAACGAGCCAAAAACAGACGGTAACGAGAGAATTTTTTTTTAAATAAAATTTTCCGATGTTTTTCGTAAATATGGAATTTGATCAGTTTTGTGTTTAAGATTAATCACACAAAGATAATTTAAACCAAGTCGGAATAAACAAATAAGTAAAAATTTTAAATTTTAAATCAAACATTTTCGCACCGTATATATATGGATAAATTTTGTAATCATGAAAAGACTTTTTGGACATCCTGTTGGCAAAATATCAATCAAAATAAAGTAAAATATGATATAAGTATGCTTGTGTACGTGAATACGGTACTTTCTACTTAAGAGGATCAAAGAATGTGAAATACTTAACTTCAAAACAGTTTTTATTTTCACAATGTAAACTTCTTTTTAAAACTAAAGATTAAACGAATTCGTTATTTACCTTCATGATTATACTACTTTTCGTACAAATTCAGTTTATTATTGTTGCATTTCAAGTCATTTATTTAAAGTCACTAAAAATGATTCTAAATACACAGTGGGTGATTGTTAATAACATGACCACCTTTATAAAACAAATCTTCAAGTAAATTAAGTCATCACTAAAGAAAACAATTCTAAAATATACATTTATCACTAAACTTTGTTCAATTCATTGCGCTTGTTTTAATATATCGCTGCACGTTATAAAGATAAAATATTTTTTATAGCTTTTACGGCATTAATGTGCTTTTAGTCTTTTCGAATATGTTTGATTCATTCGTATTATAATGACAAAAATTGTGACATTGATTTTTAAATGTACACATAATAATACAAAATTTTTATTTTCTTGGTATAAAATATTTAAAACGGGATTATACGACGTGATTCAAAAAAAGATTGGGCAAAGATTAAAAGATGGTAGTACACACTGTAGTGAACAAATTTTGTACAAAAATCGAAGGTCGTAATCCATTTTTTTTTCACTCAAAGTTGCAGGAGGTTGTATTCGAACATAACCATTGTTCATTACATTAAAGTATTGAATAAAGAGGTGTGATACTATAAAAGCATTAAAAAAATTCTTAATAACACCATAACAATAGGAATGCGCTAGGCCTTTCAAACGAACTTCGTCTTGAATCGCCAGGCGAAAAGAAGACGTGCAACCACTTTGAAATAAGGGTCAAGACTGAAAGGCAATGGGAAGGAAAGAGGGACAAGTTAAGGGCATAGCTAATAGGAAAACTAAAAAAAAAAAAAAAACAGAGTGAAAAAAATACAATGCATAAAAATGAAAGTAAAATAGTGATTAAAAATTCATAATATAAAAATAGACATAAAAATGAGTACCAAAATAAAAACAAATGAAAAAAATTATATGGTTGCGCTGAACAAGTTTTTCCAAGCTGCAGAGGGCATGATGGGATCAACGAAAACCAAAATGTCGTGCATTCGAGGCCCGGTCTGAACACAACATTTACACTCAATTGGGGAAATATTTCAACTGGTAAAGAAAATTTACTATATTTCAAATTTTGTTTTTTCTTATTAAAGATAAACATAAAAATCCTAATTCAGATTCGAGGGAAACACCCTGTATTTTTTATTTAATAAATGGATTCTGATCCTAGTTTCCTATAGAAAAACTATTTGTCGTAATGTGCACTATCACCTCTTAAAGTCTGATTAATATTTTTTAAATCACACCGCATAAATACCAATATTAGATTTTTTTTCTATTTATCTTCACTGAAATCTATTTTAAAACGAAGAATCTTTCTTCATTTCGTATAAAATCATTCAAGTGATTTTTGCTTGGGAAGCAATTCTCAACTGAAGCTACTCTATGCAGAGAGTAACATGTTCGCTGTCACTGTCATATTCCAAAGAATATTTTGATTTCGTGTTGTCCAAAGGATTCGCATACTTTCCGATTCTATTGTATAAATAGTGCATTCAAGTTAAAAAGGAAACTACTTGAATGGATGGATGTCAAAATATTTAAAAGATAAAATGAAAATTAAGGCAGTCTTTTTTTTTTATTTATAAAGACTTTAATTGCTAATGTACTTTTATATTACTCTGAATTTCTTGAAGGGATGCAGGATATTTTTACACCACTTTATTTTAATCAATATTTGTACCAGAATGTTTCAACAAAATTTTACTTTTATAACTTTGGTGAAAATAAAAACTGTAAAATTGCATTTCTTCCTTAACATAAGTATTAGGATTTAATTTATCTAAAGGTCTGCCAATAAGACGATTGTCCTTAAATCTGAAATAATGTTGTACAGGGTGACAATGAATATGAAGATGAAATAAGTGACATTTATTTCTGCTGCCTCTTACATTTTATATGCTATAATTTTAAAAACAGCTCAAATATTTGTCAATAAATGGCGCGGCAGCGTCTGATATATTAAAAATACGCAAATAAATTTCAAAATTCAAACTTTTTTTCGGGTTTTAATCTCTAAATAGAGTAAAAAATAAAGATTGAGAGATTTTTAATGCACTCATGCATGTTAGTTTGAGGCTTCTTACATTTTAAGACAATCGAGTGCCCTCCATTGACGAAAATTTGAACTGTTTTTAAAATTACAGCATATGAAATTTAAGAGCTACGAGATATAATTTTTTTATCTTCATATTTATTATAGTTAAGGAATGATTGAATTTTCAAATTGAAGCGCTTATTACTTATCTTCGTGTATATTCCAAGAAGAAGTTTTTCCCTACCTTATGCAATGCTTGTATTTGACCGAATTTAAAGATGCAAGACAAGTATTTCTCTTGAATTAAGTAAACAAGAGAACAAAAAGAAACATAGAGCTGGAAATTAGAGACATACATTGAGTGGCCAAAATATCAGGACACACCACAGCCACACTTCGACTTGTCCGTGCAGTACGTGTACTGATGTATTAAATTTGAGTTGCTGATACAAAGCTTTTACTTGATTTGAAGCACTAGTTACTGTAGCAAGTTACACGTTCGTGAAGAATACAAGAGATTTGAGCGACTTTGAATGCGGCGTGATTGAGGGAGCTAGAAAGACACGTTTCATTATTTATGAAATTGCTAGTATTTTTGGCTTTTCGCAAAAAACATAACCTGGAGTCTTCAGAGAATGGTAGGTAAGCCAACAAACTTCAAGCGAACAGCAGACTATCAGGCGAGATTTAATTGTGAACGACAGAGGTTTCAAGCAGCTGGCACGCGTTGTATGTAAAAAGAGAAGAGTCACGATGAAATCCAATGCAGCGCATGATAATTCAGAATCATCCTAAAGCTTATACGTATGCTCCACAAAACCCTTAAACATAATACAGCAACAAGGTACATCGCAATATTAGTGTTGTGTAGCAGAGTGTTTGTAATATTATGGCCACTCAGATAATTTAGCAAAAATTTTGCTCGAAACCTCGCGAGCTCTCTAAGTTTACCACTAGATATAACTTATCGAGTGAGGCAATGATAAGTGTTAGGGCCTTTCTCTTAGAAAGTACAAAATGATTTCACAGAATACTTATTAAAGAAACAATTGTACTTAAAAATATGTTATAATGGAAATGTGATGGGCTTATAATTAATTATCTAATATATGCACGAGGGACGTTCCCAAAGTAAGTTTCGTCATTTGTTTTTTCGCACGGAAACTTTATTGCAAAAAAAAATATAACAAGGCATCAAGAACTATATACCTTGCACTATTTTTCGACATAGTCGCCAACGACATTGAGACATTTGTCGTAGCGTTCAATCAGTTTGAAGAAACCACTCCGATAAAACGCGGTGCTCTGCGATGCAAGGAATTGTCTCACAGCCTGCTCCATCTCAGCATTGTTTTGGAACCACATTGTGAGTAGTCTGTCTGCAATCATGATTTGTATTCGTACAACCTCAGGCACGCCGATCTGCTGCTACTCTCTATTCTTCGGCGCTCTGCGAATGCATCATTCCTCATCCACTGACGCTCCTTCCGTCGTTGAACGAGCAATGGGTGTGGATTCTTATAGCGATTGTTTGTTTCACCAGGTGCACCATTTTCACTTATAAAACGAAACTTACTTTCGGAACGTTCCTCGTATATAATTATATAATCAAACTTATTAATTTTTCATAAAAGTCCCGTCTGTAAAAAATATGAAAAATCCCGTCTACCCACTGGCTTATATTTACTTTTAATTCGAAACACTTTATCATTAATGTGATATTCAATTTCAAAGGATAAAAATACTAATTTTAGTTTCATTTGAAAAACAACTACTATCATAAGAAGTTGAGTCATGTCCGTCCACAGAAAGTTAAAAGCTGTTAAATAACTCAACTGTTGGCAAACAAATGCTTGAAAGAAATGTCTGTTAGATTTTTAAACGTAGCAATATGCCACAAGTGTTATGTGTATAAAATATTTATTTTTAAAAAACATAACTGTCAAAAATGATATACAATCATTAAAAGGAATCATCAGTTCCATGCATAAGTTACAAATAACTTGCGAAAAATGTCAGTTCTGTGAGCATCATTTCCGTGGACATTATGGTTACGAACATATTATCTACATAATGTAAAAATGGCTCTGCCCCTGGCAACAATTTATGGCCAGATCTCCGATAATTACAGTTTTTGATTTAAATAATTTGCACGGTTCTAGGTCGATGAAAGTCAAGTATCAGCTAGAACGTTATCAGATAATCATTACAGTGATCGTGAATCTTGAGATGTTCTCATGATAATTAAGCAAATGACAAGGGTAAGAGATAACTCATAGCGAAAATATCCTATATATGCACTATAAAAATTAGTGGAATATTCCTTAATAGTTACGAAACGATTACAAAAATTCAGTATTACTTCATGTATACCCGTGATACGTTGTCGGTAAAACTACTTTATTTTCGTAGCGAACAAAAACTACAGGTACTTTATCGAAAGGTAGTTAACTACAACTATAACTACTTATTTTATAGAATAGCAACTACAAACTACTAACGGAGGTAGTCGCTACTTCATTACTTTCAGATTTTGCCAATATTTTGTTCATCTACAGTTGAAATTGAATATACGTCTTAACTAATACAAGTGTCCCTCGTTATATCTCGTTTGCCGTGATACAATCAAATAAATACGATAGAACCAAGAGCATTAAAAATTAAGAAAGGTAACATACAAGAAAATGTTTTGTATTATTCTCTAAATTGTTAGTTTAACCACACTGTAAAAAATGACCAATGTTTCTTATTTTATGAAAATATACTATAACAACGAACGAAAATATAATATAATCTTTTTAGTTATCCAAAGTTCCGAATAGCATGTTCCATTGTCTTTTGAATCCCCAGAAACAAATACATTTCCAAAATTTAAAGAATTATTTATAAAAACAAAGTATATTTTGCTGCCCGTATTTTTCAGAAACGTTTCCGAAGGGTTTTTATAGTGTATTAATTAGTGTCCTCACCCTGGAATAATATATATTTGCAGTAGCTCCTGTCAAGTAATTTTCTTGAAAATTATATTGAGGTAATATTAGACACTTTAGGTTAAATAATATAAAATTTGAGAAGAACGGTATATAGTCAACTTTATTGACCAGCATATGAAGATAGTTAGAACAAAAAGCACTCTATTCATATGAATAATAATGAATAACTTATTCACCAGTTTAATTTATTTGTAAAGAAAAATACTGATAAGTTTCATAAAGTGATTTAACAAGGCCCGGCCCAGTGTGTCTTCAGCATCATTTACGCTTCTGGTAATATTAGCCCCATAAAATACTGAAATAACAAATAAGAAACCTCAGAAAGCAATAGGAATAGGGCATTTCTTGAAATTAAAGAAATGTCTTATCCGAAATTTCCAGGTTGCAAAGGGAATGTTTTATTCCAGAAACGTTTTTGTAAATCTCGGAAACCTATTACTTTCCGAGGTTAAAGATGTATAGATGAAACGTAGCCTAAATTAGAAAATAGTTATCGTGAGTTTTGTTTTTTAAATTACGAGTTTATTAAAGTTTTATAAAAATAAGGTTTTATCTTTTATGCAAAGAGTGAATTTCAAAAATAAAATACCTTAAAAGTGCGTCTTAGTACGTATAATGTTTTAGTGTATTTACATTTTTTTAAATATGAATTCTACAAACCGATAATCACATTATCGGTTTCGGAACTTCTTTTTGTACACGCACACTTTCTTACATCCTTACACACGTCTATCTTGTATCCATCCATCTTTCATTCATACACTTGCATACATGTTACAACATACAACTTATACTATATGAAACGGACACGCATATTAACGTATAACATTTTACAATACACATAATACATACGCATACATAAATTTCTCCTCTTCAGACCTGAAGCTAAAGTAATACTACAAATACTCATTCATTGCTTTTGCACGAACAAAATCACATCATGGATGACAGAAAAAAGCTTTTTTCTGAAATTGATACTTAAGGAGACTGGTAATTTAGGTTTTCCAAATATCTATCTAAAATTACTAAGTCCCCTAATATATCAATTTAATTATCAATAACCTAAATCCAGACAATAACAAATTTGAGGGCTTTAAACTAGTGCATGACCTACAATTTTTCAAACAAATTATCGTTATGTACTTAAATTAAATAATTATGAAAATCAGTTACTATCTTGGCACACTGTCTTGAAGGCATTTTGTAAACTCATCTGAAACTAAAATTAATTTTATAAGAAAATTAGCATCGATGCTACCATTTATGGCTTGGTTTTATAACGAAAAACATACTGCTATATAGACATGAAGTCAAAATGTAAAAAATAAATAAACCGTTTAGTTTTTATGGAGTAAAGAATAAAGGTACATTTGTGTACCTCGGGTCTGAAGATGATAATAACTTACAATACATACAACATACAGCATACATTACACACAACTTACAATAGATACAATAGAAATAATACCTGCAGCAACTATTTGTCAGGAAATAAAAGTAAGTAATGAGAAATCTTCCCTAATCTGAAAAAACTATAACTTAACAAATATATATTTAAATAGAAAAATATTCCATAAGCAGAGTGATATATAATTTTTTATAACCACCCTTTTTCAAACAACAAAAATAATAGATATTTTTTTTCAAATAAATAAATAAATAGAAATATTCCAACAGCGGTAGCTTTTTTTGGAAGGGAGGGGAAATGGATATATGCACTCTTTCAACCATAGACTAAAACATATCTGGCGCCTATTGACTAAAAACAACTTTTAATAATATATCTTTTTTCACGTGACGAAAAACAATTCCGTAATTGAGCATTTGAGACTTTTTTGTCCCTGCGTTAGAAAAAAAAAGAGTTATATACATAAGCATTTCATTGCCATTTAACACATTTTTTTTCAAAATCATCAGTTATATCACATCATTTACTTCGACATTCCAAATATAAAGAAAAAATATTAATAATTGTCAAATTCTTTTTACTGAGATTGTTCTTCTTAAGTTTGATTTTGCGAAAAAATAAAAACTTAAGGAAAAAAGAAATGCACTTGATTGCGAACGGTTTTCAGATAAAAACTTTTTGGGATTATTTTTCTGATTTTAATTTTATCTTTCTGTCAGTTTATTACGTGATGATATTTTTAACTTTTGTCTCCTTTTTTGATAAAAACAAATTACAAAAACAAATGACAATCTTTTTTAGAAATTAAATTCTAGGTCCTTTATGAAAAAAAAAAGTTCAAATTGACACATTAAAAGAAATAGTGAAAGTTTTCAAACTTCAACTCTTTCGAGTGACACAAATTCTGTTTCTAACATAAAAGTAAATGATACCAATACTTCAATATATTTTTATTAAAAATATGAATGTAGATAATGTCTTTAAATAATTATTCTATTTAGTTATTCAGAAGTTATGTGGAAATTGTTGAGTTAAAAGATTTTCATGCTTTGGAATTTTACACATCTACTTTAAGATGTGAAAGAGAAAAAAAAATCTGTGGCTGTGTGAATATTTTTAGCAAAACGAATTAAGCATTTACTTTTTAATTAATGTTACTGTCTATACTGATAAATAAAATCATACACTGTAAAAAATCCCCAAAAAATTGTCTAATTTAATAGAAATCTAATAGAAATAGATTCGAAAATTATATGTAAAACCAGAATTCTAGAAAGCTTTCCGTTATCTCCAGGACCAATTTGAAAACCTATTGATTTCTGATAAAATTATTTTTATTACTTCTATTAAAAGTTTTCAGAATCCATGTCAGAGATCGATAGTAAGTATTAGCGAAACTGCAGTAGTCGCTACTTTTTTCCGGTAGTTTGTAGTGTAGCCCGTACATTTTGAGAAATGTAATGTAGATAGTAATGCGATACAATAAATTAGTAGTTTGTAGAGAACACTGAAGCTACTTTTAACGCTGCTTCAGGAAACAAAATGCACTTCTTCTAGTCACGAGATCGTAACTTGCTTCTTTTGTTTAAATGTGTTCTGCGCAACAATTTGCGATTGTCACCAACTCAGCTGAATCGTTTAACAACGCATCCTATTACGTCATATCTTACTTCAACTGTAGGTAAATCTAAGGCTCCTACATACAATCCGGGCTGACTAAAGCCGCTATCAGATTCACCAAATTTTCGAGCAACCAATTTTTCAGCCAAATTTAACCCCAACTTTTTCGCACTCAAAGTGAAAGAAGGGTTGCAATTGTCGTTGATAAAGTTGGAGGAAAAACCGGTTACTACGAGTACCAGTTGTTACTATTTATCACTCTTTTGTTGGCGTAAATAAATCGCTCCGTACTATCGGACTTGCTGCAAAACACGTTTTGTTTTATTCAAATTGTTTTTGCTTTCTTTTGTTCCAATCTTTGTATCGACAATATGGTAAACAGCAAATTTTTATCGTTGAAGGATAAAAAAAAGTTGTGTTTAGCAATTTTATTATTAGATTCAGATAGGAGAAAGAAGAAACAGAAAAGAGAAGTTTGGATTAGAAGTTGTATGTAAATTGTAAAATGGAAAAATTATTCTCATGTGCCCCCACCCCCTCTCCCCTATTATTAATTTGAAAAACTATCATACAATAGCTAAAATGCTTTTAGCAGTTTTCATTTTTATTCATTTTTACAATAAGTAATGCACTCGGAATTGGCAAATACCTGATATCTTTTATTCAATTCCTACTATTAGTTCACACACTCTATATATTTATATATCTTGTTCCAATTTTCAATCGTTAATAAAATACTTTTTAGCTCACAGGCTAACAAAGCCTGGGAGCTAATGTGCCCGCCGTTTCTGTATGTACGTATGTATGTACGTAACGCGATAACTCTTGATAGAAATATCCGTTTTGCTTCAAATTTTGGTTACATGTTTATAGTGATAAGGCGCTTCCCTGATTAGTTTTGGGGGTTCATTGGTTAAGTATAAAGGAGGGAATGGGGGACTAATCCTTCCCCCTTTATTTTTGTAAATGGATTTTTCAGGCAGAATTACCCAATTTGCTTCAAAATTTGTATATAGATTAATTGTGGTAAGGCGTTTCCCTGATTAGTTTTGGGGGTTCAATGGTTAAGTATAAAGGGGGGAAATAGGGGGCTAATTCCCCCCCTTAATTTATTGTTGATCTCTTTATTTTTCAAGGGGCATTATACTTAGAAATAAGAGTATAATATACAATTAGTGTGAATAGCCTGTGAGCTCAATGCCATCAGTTTAATTGGACACTTTTCTTTTTATTATTCATTCACTCAAGTTCAAATACATTTTCTTAAACTTGTAGTGGATGACACTTCATGTTAATACAGTTTTTTCAAATATTAATTCAGTAATTAAATTAATTTTAGTTTTATATTTATAAAAAAAAATCGGTGCTTTCTTGTTATACGAGCTTCCAAGGTTTAATCGTCAAGCGACCGAGATACTTATTTTATTACAGAAATTAATCTGCAAATGATATAATTCATTTCACGGAATTAAAAATCATCAAGATCTGAATATTTATATAACTAGCTATAGTACGAATGCACCTCATTTGTCACATTAAACCCATTTTAGCAATTAATAAGAAAAACACAAGGCATAATTATTAAAAAAGTATTTTGATTTTTGTACTCCTTCTTAAATCATAAAACACAGAATTAAATTTTAAATATATATATATATAAAAAATAACAAGATTTTAAAAACACAAATTATTCTTATTATTTTTCTCAATATTTAAACACAAATAAAAGTTTATTGGCTTTTTCAGTCTCTAGTCAATTGTGCAGTTTGGGCTTGTTTGGCAAAAATTAGAAAAGTTTTTCACTGATGAAGTAATACAGCCATTGTAAAAAAGTACGTAAATACCAAGCTATTTTCAAAAATATCAAACAAATCCAATATTTTTATTGATATTGAATAATATTTTCAATAGGTTAGCCAACCTATTAAACTTACAAGCAAGAATTAAAAATTAAAATACTTCACTTAACATAAAAACTGTTATTCTACATTTCTTAATAAAATATTTTAAATTATTTATGCATTCAACGACAAAATTGTGATAAAATTTAAATATCAACAAACACAAGAACAAAAAATTTTTTTCTAAATTTTTCTCTTATAAAAAAAGTATTTTAATTTTGAAAATGGGTTTTAAATTTATTTAAATATTATACTTAAATTGAGGATCAGATGTTTGAACTATTTTTTTAAGCTGATTATTTATATATTAACTGATTTTTAATTCCAAGTTAAAATTAATCTATGTAATTTTTTACTGAAAATATGGAAAACCTTATACAAACAAGCAATTAAACATTAAAAACATGTAATAGGATACCTATAACTGATTTTACAATGTTTTTGTATGCATCCAGATTAATTATATCGTAGGACTAATAACTACATACAAAACTTTGATTACACTCTAGAGATTCATAACTAGAAGCTTTAAAAATCAATACACAGCAATACTTTTTATGCAGAATTCATTACATGGCAAAAGTAGTAAAATGAACACTTTCTGCTATTCCTGTAATGCAAGGATCGATCCAGGCAAAATTTGGGGTCTATTTAGGGCTCCTTCACAAAAATCTATTTAACAAAAGAGGCCCCTTCACAAAAATCACTTTAATAAAATAGGACCCTAAACAAAAATCAATTTGATAAAATGGACACCTTCACAAAATTTTTTATAACAAAACAACCCCTTTACAAAATTTCTTTTAATAAAATAGGCACTTTCACAAAATTCTATTCCATAAAAACTTACTATTTATTAATTATTTATTACATTGTGACATTTTAAAATGTGTAATTTGTAAACAAACAAGTTCACCAGAGAGGAAAACTTCGGCAAAAGGATTTTAAAAAGTTTTTGTTAATAAATGCTTTGTTCGAATTTGAGCAACTAGATAACTTTCGTTACAAAAAGTTATTTTTCACAAAAATATAATAAATTTCACAAAAATAACCTTTACTTTTCACAAAATGGGCCCCAAGAAAAAAACCCTGCATCAACCCCTGTAATGTTTACAAACATTGGCGATCAAACTAGGCAAGCCAAATCACGCCAATCTCATTTCATAGCAAAGAGGCGTTTCAACCGCCTCCCTCTGATTGGCTGAAATGTTGGAAGTTGGATGAAATGTCGCTCCTAGCCACGATTTTTTAGAGCTGTGGCAAATAAATTGGGGATATTCTTGTTTGCTATCACACTGGGTGTTGGGACGATTTTTCACGGAAAATCGGCTCAAATCAAGAGTTGGCTCAAAAGTTGCTCGAAAAGTTGGTGAATCTGATAGCGGCTTAACGCCGCCATTTAATTGCTTGTAGGAGAAGAACGATTGGCGACGACACTTCTAGCTTCGTGGGGAACAATAGGTGATTGGTCTAAGTGGGAAACAAAATGTTTGACGAGTCAGCCTTAATTATAGTAGCTCTAGGTAAATCAAAATTCAAAATACAAGTCAAAGAAATTAATTTTCTTACTAGAAAAAAAAAACTTGTCCACTTATTTATTATTAAATCTTCATGTTTTAATGCCACATTTCTTTTTTTGGAATTTCTTTATTTACAGATTTATTAATTTTTAAATATTATTACGGAGAAAATTAATATTGAATAGCCTTGGTTGGTATATAATAAGTAATTAGTGTCCCCAGCCTGGAGAAAATATATATTAGCTGCATACTTGTTAACTCGATTATTTTTTTCTTTTAATCATACAATTTTAAACACATTTAAAACGTTTCCCTGAGGCCACAAATTCATCATCGTGAAGGAATTTATATAAATTAACAAGCAAATCGCTTATAATATTGTATTCTTAATTTTGAAAGCAAAATATTTATATAAAAGCAATACAAATTATTTTATAAACTGCACTAGCAAGCCATTTTATTTCTGAATTTGATTATTTACTCGGAGCTCTTTTAAAATAATTTTATTAAAGTAAAAGTTTAATAACAGCTCACGTTTATATTAGATAATTTGATTTTTCATTAGACTTAGATAACATTTCATTTTTATAAAGTTGATTTTCAAAAACAAAAATTTTTTAAACAGTGTTAGAAAAGCTCTAATTTTCTTCAAAACTGGTGCCACATTTGCATGATTTAATATATTTTGGTAAAGTAGT
Organism: Maratus michaelseni; assembly: GCA_963931845.1. Classification (NCBI taxonomy): domain Eukaryota; kingdom Metazoa; phylum Arthropoda; class Arachnida; order Araneae; family Salticidae; genus Maratus; species Maratus michaelseni. The sequence continues at coordinate 351,592,991 of OZ007587.1, forward strand.
TAAGTAGACGCTTAATTTATGGAAATTTGAATACTCTACAGTCAATTTGCGAAAACTTGGTAATTAAGTTTAAAGGTAGAATGAATATAGATAGTGCTTGTCCTTAAATGTTAAAGAAACAGTTTTTTATGTTCCAGTTAAAATTGATTTAGCTGAAGGAATTGTTTCTCAAAAGTTTAAAATAAAATTAACTTTGAAAGTAATATTTTGGGTTATTATGAAGTAATTTTTAAAATTTCATAATTTTTTTTCTAATTTTATCTAATCTAAATCTCTAAAGAATTGAAACAAATAGAAATTTTTCTTTCGAAAATATTTAGCTTTTCTCATTAAAAATAAAACGTCTATAGTTTCTCTCATTATACAATCCTAAGTTTAATTATGTTATGAACTTTCCAACGTATAATATAGAAGAAAAAATTGTATTAAAAACCACCAATTGTATTTTTATAATAATTGTTATATTATTTCTATCTGACATAATGTGATATGAAATATTTTTATAGATATGTATTAGGCACTTGCCTGTAGAATGTATATCAGAAAAATGCGTCAAAAATGGATTTTTTCCCCTTTTTAATTACATGCATAACAATAAAAATGTTATAAATATGTTATTTTGTAAGAAAACAAAATTTTAAACGGAATAACTATTATATTTAATATTTTCACATGTATGAAAAAATTAGTGTATTATTATAGTAATTATTTATTCAGCCATTTTAATCAACTATTATCATCTATTGTAAATATAGCAATTTAAATTACTTTACACATTTACAAAAGGAAAACGGATTTACCGAATAGAAACACTGACTTTTCTCTCCACTGATTTTAGTATAATCTGAAGTATTTTCATTTTCTTCTATTGGAATGCTTACAAATATAACGTATTTTATGCAGTTTATTTTATAGATAATGAAATAAATATTAATCATGTATATTTATTATGCAACTGATTACGCTTGCATCAACCGTTGGTACTTCCATCAAACTATTTATTTTAATAAGCATTACCAGTTTAAAAAAATCAGTATAACGAAAAGAAATATATGTATACATATAGGATCAGAGCATGTAATTCGGAATTAAATTAAAAAAAAAGAATTAATAAATTATATATATTACACGATGAACATAAATATTTACAAAAATATATACATTCTGTTAAATAAACAGCTTAAAGCATCATTTGTAATTTTACATTATTCGTCTGCGTATTAAACTAACATCTTTTCTCACTGCTCACTATAGCTGTTTTACGCGCCAAAACATGAGAGACCTTCTCTTTTAATCACATCACTTCATTTCGTCTGCTGACTTTAGCCACGCATCCAGCATTCAGTAGAGAGTCCTTATTCAAGAGTAGTGTTCGTAAGTCGTAAAACAAACTACGCATGACCTAGTGGAAAGTAATTAGCCTACCCATATACATTTATACGTTACTACTTTTGCAATTATTGGTACAATCAAATGTAAGTTGTAACAACTTCTTCTTTGTTATTTTTAATACATAGGGTAGTAATAAAAATATGAGACATATGACCTCTTGGAGACTGCACCGTTCAAGGAAACGGGATTTAGGTATGGACGATATTCCAAATCCTGGTTCGAGGCTGAAAAAGGTCACGTGGCACCGGTAACTTACCCAAAGCACTTCTAACTGATAAGAAGGGAAGCTACTACTGCTTTATCCCATGAACTGTTTCGTTGGCTGGCGGGGATTTACATTAGTACGTTTACGGAGCCGTCCCTTCTTTACCCGAGAAGTTCTTCGCCTGGACCACATGATCATGACGTAGATGGAATATCCTTCATTTTAAGATGCAGGCTCAAGAATAAGGTGAAGAACAGGTATGGTTACAGTGATAAAATTTCAAAAGTTTCAAATGGGAACACTTGCTATGTTCATTTAAAATAATCTTCACAGTGAAAACAACATAAGTGGCATTGAAAGAGTATACCTGTATCACTATAAACGGCTACTTAAAACAAACGGAAAGAAGAGCAGTCACAACTACATACGAGTCTTTTCTGTCGATAAGAACCATAATATTTTATAAGTGTCCGCCTCCATAGACGTTGATAATTCCCATTCATAAGACTTTGAGCAAAAAACTAATAATCACTCAGAAAATAGTCTTCATATTCCTTCTCTGAGCTTGCCGTTTGTAGAAGAATGCTGGAAATATTTTTCTAGCACTCATCGAATCTAGCAAATTTATTTTCTAAGATAGAAAGTGTTTTTAAATAAATTTAATGTTTCGATAGTTCATCTGCAACTTTATCTGTATTCTTCCTAAGCGAGGTTCGGATTTTTTTTTGTTTCTAATTTTAAACTGGCTAAATTTCTCTCAGTCACTATGTCGAGCCAACACATTCAGCGACAAATGTTATTTCTTTAAAATTTATATTATAATGGTTCTCTTTAAAGGATTCAATTAAAGACCGGTGTATTATAATCAATCCGTTGAATGATAATGAATGTTTTTAAAGAACAACATATTTATTTTCACTGAATACGAACAAATACAAGTTACACATTCCATATTCAAACATAAACTGAACTGGATTTCATCGCTGCATTTTATCAGAATTATCTGACGTCACTAGATGGCATTGTGAATAAGAGGATGTCGAGTCAATAAATGCTACCTAATGATTTAGAAAAGTATTACTTTACATCTCCAGCTATTTTATAAGTCTAAAATGATCATTTTATCGAACACCATGAAACAGTGGGTGTAATCATTGAAGAATATATCCGAACATTTTCAAAACGAATGAGATGAACATTCCAAGTAAACTTTGAAATAAACATTTGCAAACATAGACGCACAATATCAAATACAGTGGGCAAATTCGGGATGACAGGCTTTGTTATGGATGATAACCAACATGAAGGAAGAAAATCCCTATTCAGATGTCCAGACAATATTGCCAAATTTTGCGACCTTTGGAAGTTGATATGGTATGTATACACCAATTTTGAGTTCAAGCTTCACTCATAATGTTCTTCTCATTCATTTAGAATTTCCGACTTCCAAATGCTGTAATTGTGGTCTCCCGCAGCGTTCAAGTTATAAGGGCTGATCCAGATTTCCAACAACACCACCAGTTTAGGAAAAGTTACACTAATGCTACTGCAAATTCTAAAACAACAATTCTAAAAAATTTCAAACCCCGAAACAAAATCCCTCCTACTCAGCAGGTTTACAAACTTCATCAACTATCCAACAATAGTCCTACCATTGTTGAGATCATTTCGAAAATTAAATCTGAATTGAAAGTCCTTTTGACGAAATCCCCATCCCACGCAACAATATACTAGCCCAGATTACTCAACAAAAAGGCACATGTCTAAATAATTCGTCTTCAGTAAAATGATGGCGAATTTCAAATTTAACGCTAATAATTCTTAAGTTGTCTATCTCTTCTAGGAAAATTTATGTTATTATTACTATTGCTGTTTTTTCTTTAATTTTTTCAAGGAGAATGTAACTTGTTATTATCATTATTTGTTATGTAAAATTATATGGTCACTGAAAAGTGTATTTTCTTTCGGGAGAGTAGGAACTCTTTGCTTAAACTGCTTGATATTTTCGGTCGTGAACCATTGAACCCTCCTTAATTATTATACTTTATTCTATCAGTTTCCTCTGCGTACTTCCAACTTGCTGGTTAGCCCCATCTCTCCTATTTTTGGATTGGCCGCTCACGTAGCCAGTCCGCTCAAACATGTCATCATTCCTCTACCAATACGCATTTTGTTCTCATCTCTACAGGCGTTCATTCCAGCTCTGATGTTCTCAGTCTTTTTCAAGTCAGTCTTTTTCAAGACCAGATGGGCTGTTTCCGGCATTTTCTGGACGTTGGCTTCTGTCGACAGCTTCGCCTTTATTAATTTATGGCATTTAGTTATCTATCCTTAAATTTATGTAGTGCTTCGCACTACAGCAATACTTTTTCACTTTTTGCTTCATGATATGCTCTACCATTACTAATAGACAAGGCGTGGGGATACTTTGCACCTGGGTAACCCATTGAACCCTACCTACTGCTCACTGTTCAACTTTCGGCTGCCCAAATGCACTTTTTCATGATACAAACGAGGTCCAGGATAATGTATGTCACTATCTATTCAATCTTGCGAAATGGTACAAAATATACCTTTTAGAAAATTCTGTGATTTCACAAGCATATCACAGAAAGTTAGAATCATTAAAATTAGTAAGAACCAAGAAAGTGACGTTTAATCTTTGTGGGTACGTTTTCGGGCACCATGCAGTAGTAGACGTTAAAACTTTATCAATGCTTAATAATTACCTACTTTATAACCGGCAGTGTAAAGAAGAACGCGTTCATCTCTGCGGATATATCAGATACAGAATCTTTTTTAATCAAAAACATGTAATTAAATGACGTAATGTAATCTCTGCGAGGGAAGTTCTGACATTAAAATGTCTGAAATATGTAATTTGAGTACTGAGTTTGGAGATAAAGTTTCATATTTTTTGTTTAGCCGTGTATCTCTGCTTGGTAAAATTTCTGAAAACATAAAACTTTTATAATACCTTAGGGTAAAATAATTACATGTGATGAAGTCACTGATTAGAGTGTCTAGCTAAGAAAAGCTATTTCAAAATGTTTATTAAAACTTGTCTAATTTATCATTTTACTATTTAGCTTCAGAACGTTTCAAGAATAAAATTGCCTTTTTAAAAAACATTATTAGACTCTTTATTTTTATTTGTATATTTTTTTACTATTTAGTGTTTAAAACATTTTGTTGCTGCAGTTTCACACCCGGTTGCCATATGTGTCGAGAGTGGTTTAGCGTATAATTAACGCTATCGCTTTTGTAACTCATAAACAGCTGTAGTAATAAAGATTATTTGGCGATTTATCCTGTTAGGCAGGCTAACGGAAAATGCCTTAAAAATATTTTATTATTTTATAATTATGTTTTAAAGTATTGAAATTTTTATTGTCATCGGAAACACGCCTGTATACATAATTTTTATAATTCTAGTCTATCAGAAAGTGAGTAAAAAATCGATTACAAAATTCCATCTTGACATAAAGAAATAATTTAAGTTAAATGAAAGAGTTAAAATGTGAAGTAAAAATATTTATGAATCGCATGTTGACGGTAACTCTGATAAAATACTGATACTTTTCTTTAAAAAATTGCTTCAGAGAAAATATCTTCATAAAATTTCCCAAACACATGCCTTTAGTAAAATATCCTGAGTAGTTTCTTAACGAAATTTATTACTTTCCTCATTATGAAGTTAACCAGTTCAAAAAATAGTAAAACAAAAAAGTAAATACTTAATTTTATACGAAACTAGTTTTTACTTCGATCTTCCATAATGAAGATTTGGCATTTATAAAACTAATATCCTCTGTTACGTTGATTGCAAAAATAACTCAATTGACATTCTTAGTCTTTTTTTTTATAATTTATTCAATACAATTCGCTATCTCAATATAATATGTTTGATACAATGTATAGTTATATAAAAGTTACCTTGAATAAATTGAGTTATTTAAAATATTTTTTAAGTAATCGTTATTTACAAGTTTATTCAAATATAGGAAATATATATATAACAGACACCCAACAGTTCTATGCATTTATTGATCTTTAAAACATTATTTAAGAGTAAGAAACTAAAATTTTCTAAAACTTAATCCTATTTGTCAAAATTTGTGCAGCAGAAATGGAAATATCGAAATGTATTTTATTTATTAGTAAAATATTCTTAAATATTTTTGAGACAAAGCGATGTAATAAAATTTGAAAGCATTATTGAAATAAAATTTAAAATTTAAAAATATTTATAAATTATATCTTATAATATATGATCTATTTTTAAAAATGTAAGCTTCAGTTAATTCGTTTGTTCCATTTACTTGAAAATCTAAATTTGGCATCAACAAATGAAAAAAAAACTATTTTGTAAATAGAAGTAACTTTCAAATGTAATATTGATATATACTCTAAAATAATAGGAGATTCTCGAACATATTTGCCATCTTTTTTTATAAAAAAAAAAAGAAAAAAAAGAGGAATGGATAAGTTACTTCAGAGTTGAATGCTGCCACTTGGATATTTCTGTGTTATTATTTTCAATGAAATAACTGACTTTTAACAGTATCTGTTATTTAAAATAATGCTAAGGAAGTGTACTCTGATAATTTCCCTGGAAAAGGAAATAAAATATGTTTAACATAAAAAAATAAATATGAACTGGTCTAGAAATAGGTGTATCAGAAAGATATAAGTTTGTACAGATTTAAGATGTTAGGCTTATTTTGTGTTTTGAATTACAAATATCAGATGGATATAGATTACATACAGAAAAACTGGTATCTTCCAGAACACAAATTTTCTGACTTACAACAAGTTTGCAAGAAATGGCTTTAATGACCAAAGCATATAACATTAAATGCACTTTCAATTTTCAAAGTAATGCATTACCATACACAACACACAAAGTAGTATCGTGCCATTTGTAATGACCTTTTCTCAATACTGACAGCAGTTACAGTGAACATTTATAATCCTTCTTGCACTGCAAATTATCTGCACCACTATACAAACTACTGATTCAATAAAAGCGCTAGTTGTTGGAGGCAAATTCAATTATTATAGCCGTAAACGCATCCGCTATTAAAACATTTTTATTCCTTTTTACGCATTTCTGTGAAGTCCGCATCGTGGCTTCTCTATGTTACACTATTCGAATTATTGCATTCTTACCTTTTCTGTTCCTTTAGTATAATCTAGTATTGTTGTTTCTCGTATAATGTGATCTAGTGTCTTAAGTATCATATGCAAATCACTGGTTGAAATAATTATTTTGAATATTTAGTTTTCCATGTTTAGTACTATGAATTTATAAGCAAATATGCATTTTTTAAAATCATCTGAAACAAGTTGTATATGTTGACAAAATAATATAGTCTGTCTCAAAAGTTTAAGCACTTTGGTTTTAAACAATTGAAGAAGAAAATATTTTATGCTAATTTACAATAAATACTCGACATTCAATCAAAATACAATAAAATAAGCCATTTTGGGTGGTTAAAATAAAAAATATATTTATTTTTATTTAATTTTTCTTTTTTCTTGAAGAAACGCTGTCTCAAACGTTTAAGCACTTTATGCAAATTTTTTTAGAAACACGGGATTGGCCGTGTGTAATGACGTTGTATGACATCATATTGCACTTTTATAGAAGTATAAAAGGTGGAAAAATTATTTCCTCTCGTTTTAAAAATGCCGAAGGGTAAAGAATTCACAAAATGTGAGATTTTGAAAGTTTTTAAATTGAAATCGCAAAATAAAACTGTTTCTGAAATTGCAAAAGTTTTATTTCGATCAAAGCGAGGTATATATCAAGTACTCTCTTGACATGATAATTTTAAGCGGAAACAAAAATGTGGACGACCATATATGACGACTGTTCAGACTGATCGGAGAATACGGAGATTTGTATCTAGACAAAATATGTCCATACGGCAAATTAAAAATAATCTCAGTGTACAGGTGTCCAAAGACACTGTACATAGACGTATTAAAGAGTGTGATTACATCATACTAAAGAAAATGGCTCGCAAACTGTCTCTCAAATTACATCACAAACAGGCAAGAATGAACTGGGCTAAAAAACACATGTCCTACGGGAACAAATGGCTTACTGTTTTTTTCAGCGATGAGAAAAAGTGGAACTTAGATGGCCCTGATGTTTGGAACGCTTATTGGCATGATTTACGAAAGGAACCAAGGGCATTTTTCAGCAGGCAGCAAGGCGGTAAATCTGTTATGATTTGGGGGGCATTTGGATTCAATGGACAGACCTCTCTGGCTTTTCTAAAAGGAATACATGATTCAAAAAGTATCCAGAGACGGTAAACCAACATTTGCTTCCATTCGGTGACATTTTGGGGGATCCTGAATGGACTTTTCAACAAGACAATGCCTCAATCCACGTATCACATTCTACAAAACTTTGGCTTTCTCAGAAAAATGTTAAAGTTCTTGACTGTCCAGCTTTAAGTCCAGACTTAAACCCGATTAAGAATGCCTGGGGTACTTTAACCCGCCAGGTCTACGGCAATGGAAAGCAGTATGACTCTATTGAAGAACTCCAAGAGGCTATTGAGAAAGCATGGTACCTTTTGCCACCAGAAACCCTACAAAAACTAATAATTTCGATGGACGCACGTTTATTTGAACTAATCCGAAATCACGGAAAAATAATTTGTAAGTAAAAGTTCTGTAAAAATTATAAATCTGGTTGTCTTTGACATTGTGCATAAACTTTTGAGACAGTTTTTTTAAACATTTTTTTAATTATATTCTTTTACAATTTGGAATTTATTTTTTTCTAATTTTGATATCATTTATTTAAATAAAGTTGCGAAATCTGCAAATAAAAAAATGTTATCCATTCTAACTTTTATAATTTTTTGAAAATCGACATTTTATGCTTGTTCTTAAATTTTTTAGACAGACCTTAAATATGATTTTGTCATATATCGGATGGATTTCTTTTTTCTTAGACGTGCTTCCAGGAGGATCTGTGAGTAATTAACTCCAGTATGACAATCGTTTCATACAATTGTTACAGAACGTTTTTTTTTTTTTTTTTGGAAATAATTTTGTGCTTTTTCAGTTTTAAAATATTTTGCTGGCTTCAATTCAACAGAGTACCGTTCTTAAGAAGTTATTGAAACGCCATTATTATTATTATCATAATATAGGCTACAAATAATATATATAATATGAAATAATATAAACATAGTCATTGATGTTTACTTCTGTAGTTATATTCAGGTTATCGAACATTAGTAGATTTTTCTAGTATTGGTTACTAAAGATGTGAGCCGTATAGGTGAGTAAAGATCTGCAACCAATAAGATATATCAAGTATATTAGATATGCTTACATTCTGGGTCTCGGTAGTGGCACTAAAGGCTGGTAAATCTGTGCATGTAATTTTTGCTAATTATAATCCTAGAACATAACATACTTGATACAGTTATTTTTATGTTATATTATGTTACAGGATTCAAGTAATACTTTTCAAATATTATAAGGTCTATATTAAAACATTATACTTAAAAATATTAAAATTGTACCTTTTGTGAATATTTGTATTGTTATTTTTACAGTTCGTTCATTGCATCCAAATATTAACTACTTGAAAGCAAAGATTATTCAAACACTTTGGAGAGAATTTATTTGAACAATTTCAAATTATGAATGCTTTTTTTCATTTTTAGAAAACGTATCCGATATTCATTCAGTACCTATTCCCCAGATTTCTTATATTGCAGTTTTTTATCAACGATTCGAGATCGTAATATGTTGCGTTTTCTATTATCTTATTTTTTTCAAAAATATCACCTTTTTATTACGACATATTTTCCCTTTTCCAGATAACTGCTCTCACATGAAAATTACATTTTAAACACACTGACAGAACACGAGAAACTTTTATTTAAAAGTTGCATTTTTTTCTTTTAGCCTTGTACTTTTTCATTGGGTGCAAAAGAATTTGAAATCCTACTTCTTACTGATTGCACCTATATTGGTACATCTTTATAAGAAATTTCAAGTTTCTAAATACTTAAATTTCAGTTTTTGTATAATTTTTTCTTTCATTTATTCACTAAAAGATCTTCTTTGAAATTGTTATCAGTTTCAAAACAATTTTAATTAAATATGTTTCGTATTTAATTTATAGAAAAAAAACAATCATAATTTGATGTATCGCATTTGAATGTAAGTCCTTGAATTCATAAATTTGAATAATGCCTTGAATACACTTTTAATCGCTAAAATAGATTGAAAAACACATAAATGCATTTCATTTACGTAAGTATGTTTACTGTTGCTTCTGTCCAGTAGCATATAATATAATATGTTCTGAAAGTTATCTACCAAAATTATGTGGCATGTTACCTTTTTAAGCGGCTTGGAGTCAATTATATGGTTAATAAAGGATTTTCTTTTGTACATCGGAATATTTTCAAAAAAACATTTTGAAAATTTGAAATTAATAATGAAATTTGTAGAAAGTTTGAAAATGTGTTTAGTACTTGATTTCAAACACTAATTACAATTACGCATTTAAAAATCTAAACCATAAAATAATGTAGAAACTTCATGGAAAATACCGCGCAGAATAGTTTTACTAAAGAACGTTTATAAAGAACATTTTCTGAAAATATCACAAGTTTCTAGAAAGTTCCATTCACATACACTGTAAAAAAAGACAAATGTTTCCGAAAGTATTACGGAATTTAACACTGTCAATGAAAATAAATATAACCTCTTTCGAATTATTCAGGATTCCATAAAATGTTGTTAACATATTCAGTTTGTCCATTAAATAAATGAGTATTATCTTCTTAAAGGCTTTGTATTAAATCATGTTAAATTAAGCTACAATTATCTCTTCTAATAATAGGTAGAATAACACTTTAAAATAACACGTACTATCTATATACAGTAGAGTCTCGATAATTCGAGGTGGACGGGACCGGGCTTACCTCGATTTATCGAAAACTGGAATTATCGAAATCATAAAATTTAATTAATAAATAAATGAAGATAAAGCAATTTTTAAATTTCAGTGTATATTTAAATGAAAAATTTACTTACAAATTATTACATTACTGCATATAGCAACAGGTTAATTATATCTTAAAATAATTGTCAATTGTTTTTTTTGGACACATTGTCTCGTTTCCGTGCAGCAATATCACGCCATCGTCAAAGCAGCATATTGTCGGCGGTAGTCGACTCAGTATATTGCTCTACGTATAGCATGGCGGATTCTAGCGCAGCAGACAGCCCCTTGCTGTGACTCATTAGTGGTGTGGAATCTGCCTGATTCTGGCAGAATCCGTAAATTCTAGTTGTTCGTGACTATTTATCCATTCCTCTATAACTTCTGGCACAAAATCGTAAAAAAAAAAAAAAAAAAAAATTATATTTCTTGAGTCATCCAAGCACTTTTTGGTTCATATAAGTAACCGACAGTGAAGATATCGAGACATGCTTAAATGCTGTTTTTGGCTTTGCAGCTTTTCTGATAACAACAAGTTTAATCTTGTGATTTCCTAAAGCATTTGATGCAGCAAGAAGTGTTAACCTATCTTTGCTTTTATGTGAGACCAGGAGTACTTTTCTGTTAGCTTGACGCGATTGTTTTAGATGGTAGCATTTTGAAATTAAGGCCAGCTTCATTGAAATTATAAAGCTGGTCGTTCGTAAGGTTTTCATTTGTCATGGCTTCCTGCAATTTCTTGCAAAATTGCACGGCGACGACCTCAGAATCTTCAGATAGCTTCTCTCGACAGATGTCTAGTTGCCGGATACGATATATTTTTTCAACTTTTCAAACCAGCCTACACTAGCAGTGAAGTTTTCATCACTTTCTTCAAATTCTTTTCGAAACAGCAAAGCTTTTTCTTGAAGAATCGGACCTGAAAGAGGGCATACTTTTACTTTGCTGTGTAATCCACATACAAAGTGGCTCACCAGTTTTTTCATACTCAGACTTTTTTAAGGATTTTCTGTCCAAGGATAAATCAGAGCAGTTGTTAGTAGAAAAAGCTTCTAGTTTAATTCTGTTCTGATACGTTCGCAGTAGACATAATGAGTGAGTGGGGCGGAAGCTCGTTGAACAACTATTCTCTGATTCTCTCCAATTTCACCCGGCGGGATCCCCTGCACTTATAGGAAGAATACACCCGTTTTTTTAAGAGAGTGGCTTCGGGGTGCGCAGTTGACATATGACCTGTCGAACAACAATAAAAACCAGATAATTGAATTTTGTGGTGCGAAATAATTCTTTCATGTGTTGCGTATATGTTCGTCATTATTTGGAAGCTAAACTGATTTTTTTCACTAACTCGGATTTACGGGAAACTCGAACAATCGAGACTCGAATTATCGAGACTCTACTGTATATATTTGTCTTACGTGGCGCGAAAATAGGGCTGAATTTCTACCTTATCGTTGGCAACAAACGTAATTTCCAGAGCTCAGACCAATGAACAGACAAGATTGTGTTAGCCCCGCCTACAATATGGCGGTCAGTGTCAGAGCAGTGAAACTGAAGCTAGCCATTATTAAAAATAAAATAATATGAACGTAATCCAAAGCGTCTGAGATGATTCCTCATTTTAATTATGAGTATATATATATATATATATTTGTCTTACGTGGCGCGAAAATAGGGCTGAATTTCTACCTTATCGTTAGCAACAAACGTAGTTTCCAGAGCTCAGACCAATGAACAGACAAGATTGTGTTAGCCCCGCCTCCAATATGGCGGTCAGTGTCAGAGCAGTGAAACTGAAGCTAGCCATTATTAAAAATAAAATAATATGAACGTAATCCAAAGCGTCTGAGATTATTCCTCATTTTAATTATGAGTAATATTGTTAATTTCAAATGAATTCATTTTTTCAAATGAATTCATTTAGAATTTATTTACGAATTTCACTCACACAAAACATCGGAGATAATAAAATATAAACTTTCTAGAATGCCCTGCTGCCATCTATTGCCGTTTTACTGAAGTAAAAATAATTTCTTTTGCAGAAATCTATAATCAATTAGAATAATAAAATGTTGAACGAAATTTAAACAATCATTGATGATAAACTATCTTCCTATTACGTAGTGGGTTTTTTTAAATGAATTTAAGCCGTGCTGTACAATATTATAGGTGCTAGTTATGTTTCCAAGATCCTTTTTTTCATAGTATTTAAATTATTTATATGTCCATTAGTAGCATCAACTAAATATATTTTTAGTTGTGTTTTCAACGGAGTTTTCAATTACTTTTTTACATCAAAAAAATTGTCAATTTCATATGTTCAAATGATTTATTGTAGAACTTATTCCGGCTAGAATTATTAGAAAAATAAAAATGGGCGAGCGAGCAAAGCGAGCTGTGACATTGTCACCTAGAGTGTCTATCTAGGTGGCAATGGCTGTGACCGCGTAGCGGTCTCAATGTGAATTGCTTTGCAATTCACCGGGGGTTGGCGAGCGTTAGCGAGTAGGAGGCTGAGCCCCCTAGTATAACATATTTCACCTAATATATAATCTTAAATTTATCAAATATTACGCTTTTTCACCCAGCAAAATATTATACTTTCTCATTAAATATTTTAAAGGTTCATTCCATAAAAAAGTAAATCATTTTTCTTAATGTTTTCTTCGCTTGTGTTTAAAATTTCAGGAAGGAAAAAAAAACAAATGTTGTCATCTTTTTCAGAACACTTTTTTACAAGAAAAACGAATTGAAAAATAGCATTCTTTTTTATCTCGAATCCTCGAATCAATCTAAATCTTCTTTCTCGTGTCTTTCACTAATACTACAATTTTATTGGTCCCTGAATAGCAGAAATACGTTTTCTCCACTTTCTGAAAATTCCTGATTTCTCTGGGATTCGGAATAAAGACATGAAACCGGTTTAAAAGCTAAAAGAAATCCGAGTATATTCAAAATTAAAATATATTATATCCAAGTATATTAAAATGTATGATTTTTTTAAAAATATTAATATACAACGTCATTTAAGATTGCTATTTGATGGTTTCTGTGATTCTAGTGTCCGTAAATCAACACCAACGCTATTTTTTTTTAATTAAATATCCGATTTATCTTAATATACTTTTAAGCTTCAATGAAATAAAATTGTAGGATTTATAACACAATAACTGATCTTCGCCTGCCTAGCTGGTTACTTCCATGTTGGGCCCAGATGCCTTCTGCCGTTTATAGCCCTGATTTCGCTTGGGGCACGGAAAGTGTATTTTACATGCTAACAGCAAAGTATAAATAAAAAACTTTATTTTAAACTGTACGAAAATAACTAATAAGAATATATATAAACACGTAAATAAGGAAATCGCGACATAAATAATATTTTTTTCATATACCCTCTGACAAAAACCCGCTCGGGCCAGGCCGTGATTATCTAGGGGAAAAGGATAGAATAATAGATATAATAAACAAATATGGGATTGCCTAAAATACATGGCGATCATTGTAAAAGTGAACTTTGGTTTCACGCCCATAAATTGTTAATACGGTGATCCAAATAACGGGACCCTGTGTGTTCCTCAGTCCTATATCGTTAATGCTTCGATCGCTATAACGGGGCCCTGTGGATTTTGAGTGCGTAAATCGTGAAAATGTTAAACATTTTAACAGAGCCCTGCGAATTTTATGCCTATAAACTGATTATACAGCAAAAACTATAACGAAGCATTGTGCATACTCGAACCCATAAATATGGCGATTGGTACTTAAATCGCAAATCTTTACTTCAAAAAAATGTATTTTGAGAAGAGGGGGAAATGTACTATTTTTTGTATAAACATTTTAATCCAATCGCTAAAAGACGAAAATTGCAGTAATAACTTATAAAATATGAAATTAAAAAAAACTTTTCTTTGCAAACTTTTCTTTGTCACGCAAATTATGTAATAAAAAATCAGAAATAGTTGTCTTATTTGTCTAATCTTCTATAATCGGGATCATAGATGATATTGTCGACAAATATGCTAGTTCTAAAATCGCTGAAATACGTGTTAACTACCTTTTTAGCAGAATTGTTATGCTGAAGTTCCTGCCCGTACCTAAAACTGCTACTGAGATATGGCGAAATGACATAAAATTTTCGACCCCTATTTAACCCCCATAGTGGTTGAATATTTAAAATCGCTAATATACATGTTTAAATATTTTTTTAGTAGATTTGTTATCCCGAATTTCACTGTCCTACCTAAAACTGCTATTAAAATATGGCGAAGTGACCTAAAGCTTTCGACCCCCATTTAAAACCCATAGTGGATGAATTTCTAAAATTGCTAAAATAAGAGTTAAACTTTTTTTTAGTTTGCATAAACAAAAAACATATAAAATAATTTTGTCGCATTTGTCAAGCCCTGCATTACGTGAAACCTTTCGTGAAAACTGCGTGAAAACTTTCACACTGAGGTATCACCTTACTGCTTTTTATTGAACTTCACCTAATATAATTAACATAAAATACCTGTTTATAGTTGTTTCATTAATTTTTTTCCGCCATTGTGTTTTGAAGTGGCAGAGTACTACCTAATTTTTCGCTTGTGAATTAACCAAAACAACCAATGGGATTAATGTCTCAAAGCACCAATCAAGGAGGAAAATATAATATCAATCTACGTCTTGGACGAAATAGCACTATGAGAAGATTAATTAAATTAAACAAAGTACAACGACCTACGAATACTCCTTTCAATATAAGTTCGTATTCTCGTGTATGTTGCTGATCTCTACTAAAATCATCCTTACTTTTCAATTGTCCTTTTTTAAATTGCCGCATAAACACGGAAAAACCCTTTTTAGGTAGATTTCGTAAGAAATACTACCTATTACATTCTCCCCTATGTTAGAATTTCTGAGAAAGTTTTGCATATCTACGCCGATTATGACTCCCAGAACTCAAAACAACCCCCAGTTCAAAACTTTATCTATCTATCTATCTATCTATCTATATCACCTTTTTATGGACACGATAACTTCAATAATTCTGCACAAATCTCTTCCAAACTCAGACATAAAATCAAGGGGCATGAAATTTCGGTCAAGTTCGTTAATGGGCAAAATCGAACCAGGGGGGGGGGGAATGGGGGTTGGTGGCTTTTTTTGAAAACAGAAAAAACCCATAACTTCTTAATTATGATACGTATAGAATCCGTTTAAAGTTATTATTACTTCTAGAAAAAAGGCCGAAAAGTTATGTATGACAGATTTTTGATATAATTAAAAATGGCCTCAAGGGCGGAAAAATAAAAAGAATATAAATTATAAAAAGTCCCGTTCATGACTTGCCTTCGATGAAAATATTGGTGGCACACGTATTCGTGTGTTATGGAGTTCCAGGAAACATTGCTGGCACACATATTTGTGTGCCATAACAGCCAATGTGTTAAATGGATTTATTAAGCAGTATAATTACTATTGTTTTAAAAGGTAAAGTGTCATTTTCGAAATAGTCACTTTTAATGCACATATTGCTTTTTTAATAAGAGCTATTTTAGGTAGCCTTCATTACAAAAATAAAAATCTACCCCTATTTAACCGTTCAGAAGGAAGCCATTCCCGAAAATTTCGGTATATATTCACTGATCATAACCCCCAGATACAAGAACCACCCTCTGTTCAAACCCCCAGACACCAAAACCATCCACTGTTGAAATGTTGATATATATATATATATATATATATATATATATCCATCTATCTATATTTATATCATCTTTATTATATGACAGCACTGGTATTTATAAACCGATTTGGATGTAACTAAGCATGTGTATTAGGTTCACCAATATCTTGACCAAATTTGTTGGGCAGCTTTTTCCGCCATCTTGATTCAAAATGCCGGCCACTAAAATATTTCAAACTCAAAAAAATCTTTAAAAAATAAGAAATTCAAATCTATTAATTTTTTTTTTAAGTATTAGACCTTATTATGGGGCATTTTTTGTTTTGCCTCTATCTTAAAAAATGGCTGAGATACAGCAGTTTGAAATTCAGGGGTGGCAGACATTTTCAAAGAAGACAGCAGATTAAAATAAATCAGGGATTAATTTATGAGTTTTAGTGAACGTGATTTCTCGCACATTATCTTTTATTGTTGTAACTATTTTCCCAATCATACGCATACAACTATATTCATATCTTTAAAAAACAGATGTAAATGTTTAAAGTGAGAAAAACAGAACACAAAAAGGCTTATAAAATCCTTTTAATATGATGATGGATATATTTCGAACGCCCATTATCTACACGATAAACAAGCTGTTCTCGCAAAAATTTTAAAATAAGCCTTAAAAACATAAACCACGAGATCATATGTGTAACAAAAGAAGATGCTTAAAAATAGTCAACTGTAAGCGTGAAAATTGATATTTCCTTATTGCTTTTTTAATATAGAAAAACATGTCTTGCCAAATTTTAGGTAATTCAAAAGAGGTTGATTCATTGCATATGTTCTCGTTATGCATATAGATTTAGATTGATTCACGGATAACAGATGGGAAATAAAGTTGTGTTGGATAAATTATTTTACCATTCTCAAAATCAATTTTTAAAGTCTCTTCCTTATGTAGTTCCTAGGTTGCCAAAGCTGTAGTTTTTCTGACATATTTGATATCTGTCATATGCTATTTTAATATTGTTTTAAACTTTCAAGTTATCATTCCTACATAATATTGCAATTTTCAATCTGCTCAGGTGAACAGAATTTCATAAACACCTGACAGTTCATATGGCTTTATTGGGTATATTTTCATACAAAATACATTTTAAAATTGTATTGATGGTTTTGTGATAAGGCGTATATTGAATTTGCTATGTTTATATTTCAATCTTTCAAAGAACCCAGGGAAATATTGTAAAGTATATAACTGCGAAGTTTGTTATTAAAGTTTTTTTTTCTTCTTCTTCTCCATGCTCGTAATTTATTAATAATGTTTCTTTATATCCGTTGTCTCTTGCTATTTCATGTATTTTATTTATTTTATTGATTAACTGATTTGGAATTTAGACTATAAAGGCTCTCTTAATGAAATGCCTAAATGCAGAAACTTTGTAGGAAAAAGGTGCTTGAGCATTATGGGGGATAATGGATGGATTGGCTATTGGTTTTCTATACACAGTACGTTTCTATGGTTATATGATTACAAACCGTGTGTATTAAATATAGAAATATTTAACATAGATTTGTTTAAACTATTTATTTGTTTAGTACACACGATTAAACAAAAACAAAATAAAATGTGTATTTTATTTTTCTAAATTACCGCTAACGTCAAAGTTAGAGAGTTAAAAAGCTTCAATTTCACGTCAGAGTTGATTCCCCATTTGCATGATTTAATTTATTTTGCACCACATTCATTGGACGTGTAATTTATGAAAATTTCAATATTTTCTGCTCTAGTTGGGAAAAACTTTGTAATTACATTTAAAAGTAAAATGAATACATAGAGTGTTTTACCTGAAATGTTAAAGAAACATTTTTTATGATACAGCAAAAATAAATCTAGATGAACGGAAAAAATTATTAAAAATAAATATACATTAATATTAAATACGTATAGTAAAGTAAATATCAAACTTTATTTAAAAAAAAAACAATTTTGTAATTAAAGTAATCAATCCGATCTAAATGTGGTTTTTAAGTCTTAATATTCAAAAGGCATATTTTTACTTAAAAATGTATACTTTTCTTTGCAATAGAAAATAATTTGTTAATTTACGTTTTGCACTTTTATAAATACAATACAGTATTAAAAAAAAACACGATTACACCGTTTATTTTTTTATTTATATTTCCCACTTTTAATGTTTTACATATTTAGTTGTTGTGGTTCCAAAGCAAGTTGGCCTATTTGGGTGAGAGAAGTTTGGCACATCATTATTTTCATTGTCGTTCTAAGTATTAAGCAGTTATAACAATAAAGAACATTTGGCGATTTATCACCTGCGGTCAACCAACGGCCAAGTGCCTGAAAATTAATTTTTAAAAATATTAAAATGTGGAATTGTCACCAAAAACACACCTGTGTACATACTTTTTATAATTCTAGCGCATCAGGATCCAGGTCAAAAATCGATTACAAAATTCCATCATTACGTGCAAAAACGAAGTTTAGTTCAATAAAATAATGTAAATAAGCCATATTTGAAACCGGTAATTCACAGTATTTTAGATATTGCTTCTGTCATTTTATATGTAGAATAAAATATTTTGGAGTGATTTACATTCAATATATACATGAAGACTTAATTGATCGGGGTGCTCAATGGTGGTTCAATCGGGATGCTAATTTATTAAAAGTTGTACTACAAAACCCTTTAAGCGTCTGGTAAAATTTTTCATGTATGTTTAACGATTCATAAAATAATAGATTTGAAAAGAACTGGTATGACGATTTATATTTATAAACCTTACATATCTATATTTCTTATGCACTGGAAAAAATTAGCATTAATATCAAATTTTTGTAATTCAACCTTTGAATTCAAAATTTACGTGACGGAAAACCACGGTTAGGACGCTAAAAAGGATTGTAGAATATTCTGTCTTATTTAAACTTAGAAAAATATTAAAAATTCTGTGATGAAACGAGGCGATGACGAATTCTGCGATTTAAGTATTAAATAGAAAATTTCTGAACAGAAACTGGCTCAGCATTTATTCAGCACTGGGTCTGCTAGTATTAACTAAGAACATAATTTAATCTGTGTAACTAACTACGTACAAATTTACCATAGGCACGATTAAAACCTATTTCATTTAGTTATTACATAAATAACGTAACAGTTTATACGTTTAAAAAATATAAAAGTAACCTTGTATCATTACAAAAAAAAAGAAAAAAAAATCTTTTATATTCTAAAAAGTAAAATTTAAAGTCGTTAAAAATTACCGAAAACAGAAAATAAAGAGAAAAATTTAAAAATAAAGTTTTTGAGTAGAAACAAAAGAAATTTATATATATATGCTAACATAATAATGAGAAAACGCCTGGCTGATTGACTCACCAACGCAGCGCTGAAACGACTAAAGTCATGATAGTGAAATTTGAACAATGGTATTGCCGTTATGACCTAGGAAATCAATAAGAAATGATTTTTGAAAATTCACCAGTTAAGGTGTTAAATGGGGGAGAAGAAAATTTTAGGTCGCTTTTCGTCGTATCTCATCAGTCATTTTAAGTAGGGGTGTGAAATTCAGTATAACAAATGTACTACAACAATACTTAAACACAAATTTCAGGGATTTTAGAAATATCAACCATTAAGGAGGTTAAATGGCGGTTTGAAATATTAGGTTAATTCGCCATATCTCAGCTGCAGTTTTAAGTAGGAGCATTAAGTACATCTAAAACAACCTGCTAAAAAATAGTTAAACACGTTTTTAATCGAGTTTAGAGCTGTTTTAGCGATTTCGTCGCGAACATCGCCAATGAACCCAATTATGGAAGATTAGACGAATAAGACAACTATTTGTGATTTTTGATTAGATATTTTGTGTAAGACATTTTTCAAAAGGGGTCGACACATTGTTCACCCGAGCAAAGTCTTTACGGGCCGTTAGCATCAAATAAAGTAATAGAAAGAGTACTGTATTGGAGAGGAACTACACAAATCAATTTTAGCGATAGCATAAATATATCCTTCTAGATTTTCAACGGAATGGTTCGCAAAGCTGAGTGGCTTCCCTTAGGCATTAAATCTTTCTAGATTTGATTTCTGTTCGGTTATTCGTGAAGTTATTAAAATTCCCTTAAGTACAAGAACAATCTGCAAATATTCCGTTTCTTTTGAATTACCTAAACTTCTGAAAGAACTATTTCATAAGTTGAAGAATAATAATCGGAATGTAATCCACAATAATGATGTTAATTGATGTTAATAGATGGCGTTCTCACTCCACTATCTCAGTTTATATCTTGAAAGTCAAACTTCAAAGACGCTATTAAAAGTACTAGGGGATTCAACCCGGTCTTCCCGGGTTACTGAATATGGGTGAAAACCATTCTTTTAATTGAAAACTCTAACAGATTTTTTACGTTTAATATATTGTTTTTTTTTTTTTTAGATTTTCCACTCATAATACAGCTATTGGCCTCGTGCCTGGAGTTAATAGCAGAAGAAATCGCTTAGACAGTAGCCTTTTTGATTCTGATAATTTCAATGGTTTAAGTGCGTAGTTCGATTACATGTCTTTCATTTATATATTTTTTATTTTATTTTCGTTATGGAATATAAGACGGGAACAAATGCTGATCAGTTTATATTAATTTAAGTGAAGACGGATTTATCTTTCGCAGAGTTGCCAAGTCTCCGGCTTTTTGGACACCAGTATTTTACTACAGAAAATGTTGTTTTATGTAATCGGAACATTCTGCGATTTAAAAGAACGACATTTTTTCTGTGATAATACTGGTGTGCAAAAAGCCGGAGACTTGGCAAGTCTGCTTTCGTAATCGTCTGCACGCAACAGAGATACATCAAAGAAAAAAAGAGAAAGAAAAAGAAGTCAGCCTTGAAAATTATTTTAAAAACTATAAAAAATGAGTAAATTGCAATACAGTTTTCAAACAAATAGCATTTGAAAGTAGATTTTTTTCAATTGAAAATGAGTGATGTTTAGAAATTAAAAAAATTGCAGTAGCAAAAATCGCAAAACTGAAATTTCATTATCAAGTGTTGCTATTCGCAAAATGACGTCAGCGTTACGCACGGAAACGTTTGTCCTTTATTATATAGATGGTATAATGTGATTGTGTATACTATATAAAGGGCTGTCACAAAAACCAATCTATGGCTTCATGCTATATTCGCTACAATACGCCAATTTGCGCTATTACAGCCAATAGAATGGTCAATATATGCAAATGCAGTGGATCCAAATAAAGGCGATTACATAATACTAAGTTTAAAAGTATCAGACTAAGTAAGAATGCTACAAGTGAAAAGCAGGTGGATATTTTGAAACATAACCGCCGAAGTGAGTAAAGGATTTTTTGTCAAGTTCCAATGTTAGAAAAATGAATCACAAAACAATAAAAGATATATGACATACAACTATGGTGGCAACGTGTTCTTGCAAACCCTATCGAAAACTCCCAATCTGGCAAAGGATTAAATAGAATAGAGAATAAAATTAACGTGTTGCAAGAAATACTACTATATATACATTTAAGGGAGATCAAGCTGTTCGCCAGAGGCCACTCGTATTAATATAGAAAAATAAATATGTAACACATAAGAGAAACTCATGATCTAACTCACAAATTGTAAAATTTCTATCAAAAGAAATCGCAAAATCTAATATATCTTATTTTTCAATTCCAAGACTTTTCAGCAAAAAATTAAATAAAATCGTTTTATTGATCTTATTATTCAACGAAATCGTTGATAAAATGCCAAATACTCGAATCCAAAAGAATTTTTTAAAGAAATGATACATATTTTTTTCAAAAATATATACATTGAATTTTAAACCCCGAACAGTTTTACGTGAGATTTATTTTGCTGATTTTGAAATGATTCAGTTTAGTAGAAAGTATAACAAAAAGCATAGGTGATTTTTTTTTAATACGATGTTACGTTTTTAATAAAAATTTGCCTCAATCCACGAAAAGGGTAAGTCAGTATTTGGAATACAAATATATTAAATATATTAAATCAATAGATGTACTTAATCGTTTAGGCATTTATTCCCTCTACTTTTTATCATAGTAAAATATTTTGGAAATATTATAGAGGTAAATGAAATTTAATCTGAATAATTTGGTTTATTTAAATCGTTCTTTCACAAGAAGATGTTTTTTATTTTAAAAGATTTCTTAGATACAGAAACTACGTTAATTACAATATATAAGTCTAAATAAAATAAAATAAATATCATGAATATATATTTAATACATAACAGGAATTAAACTAAAATTTTGTAACTTGAAATTCCATATATGAAAACTTCTGTAGCCATAATTCTAACAGCAAAATATATTCGATGTATTAACAAAACATTGGGAATAATTCTCTGTTACTTCAGAGTTACTTAATCTCAAAACTCACTCATCCACTAGAGTCCCCTTATAAAAGAGTAGCAAGGCACTGTGCCACAAACTGACTACGGACATTTATTTTTCCTTTAAAACAAACAGTTTTTCAATTATCATACCCCAGGCTTTCGCGTGAATTTTCGATTACATTTCTCGAATGTAAATATTTTTCTGACATTTGTTTAGAAGGAAAATTGACTTTAATTTTTATTTCATTTAAAGTGGGAAGTTCCAAAGAATGCAAAAGCAGGTTTTTTCTTTTTTTCTTTAAAAAATAAAATATGGTAATTCAAATAAAACACAAATACAAATTTATACAGAAGGATTTTTTATTTTATGCACTTTTTGTGTGTATTTAGATATTCGTTAAACATTTTCTTTGCACGAAAAATACATTTAAAGATTAATCAGCATTTTTTACGAAAGTCGCAAGCAACTCAAGCTGCAAATTTCAGCATCACCTATTACCATTTACAAAAACTCGATCGCAGCTCACTTACATATAGTTAGTACATATAGTCAGATAGATAACAGTGAAAACACCTACATTTGTTTAGCTATATGATATACAGATGGGCTACAAAATAATACGAACAACTGCAATAAATTCTGCCACATTTCACGCTTTTAGTACAGGAACGCCACCTGGAATAAAAGTCTGTCATCTTGTGATCTTGAAAGGGAAAGTACAAGTCTCTCAAAAACTGTCATTATGTGTTGCATGCATACATAGTTTTTATTTAGAGATGCGGAAAGTGTTAAAGCGCATAGTGGTCCGAAAGCACAAGCAGTCGCTTTCCCAGACGACATCCGAAATTAAAAGTCATCTGCAGCAGGGACCTGTTTCAACCAAAATTGTCAATTGCTTGTGTTTTGGGGGCACCGTGCGCTCATCATTCTGTCCTTATTTGCCATTATTGTCTTTCGTTCATTTTTATGCTTTGTGAATACGGCTGTTATAATGTCTGATACAATGCTCCGCGCATCGTCCAAATGTTTTGATGTTTCCATCACCAGGTTCCAGCTAAATGGGCGGTAACATCATGTATCTTTTGAATTCTTGCAGGGTTTCATTGCACAGTCTCTAAGAGAAAACTATGTATGCATGCAACACCTAATGATAGCTGCTGAAAGACCGATACCTTACAATTCATGACCACAAGTTCTCAGACTTCTATTCCAAGTGGCCCTCCTGTACGACTAGTGTGAAATGTGGCATAATGTTTTAACAGGTGTTCATATTACAAGGGAAAGTCATTAAGTAAGTCACAAAAGATAATTAAATAATAAATTACAATGCTATTCACTTCAAATCTATTTTTATTTTTCAATATTTCTCTGCCAATATTTATACACTTATATCACCGTTTTATCAGTGCCCGAACACCAGCTGCATAACATTCTTTGGATTGCTGTCTCAGCCACCTTAGGACTTAAAGTTGAACCTTTTCATCATCTGTGAACATCATCATGCTTCCAAGATGGTTTTTTAGTGGACTAAACAGATGAAAATGGGTTGGGGCTAAGTCGAAGCTGTATGGTGGATGTTGCAGAAGTTCCAAGATGATGTTCACAGATGATGATAAGGTTCAACGTGAAGTGAACCTAATGTGGCTGAGATAGCAACACAAAGATTGTTATGCAGCTTGTGTTAGGGCACTGGTAAAACGGTGATATAAGTGCATAAATATTAGTGGAGAATATGTTGAGAAATAAAAATAATTTTGAAGTGAATATCATTATACGTTGCTATTTAATTATCTTTTGTGACATACTTAATGACTTTCACTCGTATTTTGTTCTCCATCTATACAGTTCAGATATTTTCGACACTAGTGTTTCGCGATAGACATCATGTGGCTATACTTAGATTCCTGCCTTCAGATCACAGATTTGTTTTGTTGCTCAACAGCCATATGTTAGGTGGTTGAATAGTCAGAGCGATACATATGAGTCTATATAGAATCGAATGCCACGTCTTCTTTTTACTCCCAATTTTTCTTCTAGAACTGTATTTTAAAATGTTTTATCGGTTAAAATAGTCTATTTCGGGTTGTTTTTTTTTTCAGTTATTTTATTTATAAATGTTTTATAGGCGAAATATTCTATTTCAGTTTTATTTTCAACTTTTTTTATTTAAAAATATTTTACCGGTTGCTTTATATTTTTCATGATAAGTGGAATATTTTTAATATAAATAAATTTTGATGATAAAAACAATTAAAGATTTATTTTTATTTTTAAAAGAAAATACTTACTTAAATATTCTGTTTCAGAATCTTTTTTTCTACTTTTTGATTTTAAAATGCTATGTATGGGTTATTTTAATAAAAGTTAATTTTGATATTAATAACATTTAGATTTATTTTTATTAATAAAAAAACTCATTTAAATACGCTAAAATGTGCTTATAGTTTTACATTAAAGTGCCTTTTAATATTTAACTTTTCATTTCAATGAAATATTATCAAATACTTTTTTTCTTTTTAAGCAAAGCATACTTAAAGATATAAAAGGGCAGGAATCTAAGTATGGTCACGTGATGTCTGCCGAGAGACACTTGTATTTTCGACGCCACATGAAACCATATTATCATTCATGGGAGAAACAGATAGCCTACAGTCCTACTCTCCACCTTCAGTGGACAAACAGTTTTTAGCCGAATGTTTTTTTTCAAGTTATTCAAAAATTTCATATGATGATTTTTTTTTTTCAGTTTAAAAAGTTTTATTTATGAAATATGAGTTAACAATTATTTCATTTACGTATTATGCAATGTAGGTCCGTCATTCTAATTAAGTATAAAATATCGTATTCTTTTTCAGCGTTCTTATGTGGAGAAGAAAGTTTTGAAAATGACGAAAGATATTTATTACTATTATTAGGTGCACTCGTAATTATATAAATACGTAGCACCTATTGTCGTCGTCTGGTTCGTCTGTCAGTCTGTCCGTCCGTCCGCATATAACAACGCAAAACTACCCAACCGAATGGTTTGAAATTGAAGATATATTATCTTTGCAGAACTTTGTCGAGACATTGCAAATTTTATAAAAATCGAATCAAAACTTTAGAAAATATTTAAAAAAACATTTATTAAGAAATTTGATTTTTTTTTTAAATTGGCACTTTCTTGTTATAGGAGCTTTCGAAGTTTAATCGGCAAGCGACCGAGATACATATTTTATTACAGCCGTAATCGTTCAGATGCGGCCCCACCAGTGGCTGAGAGGTTCTTCTCTCAAAGGTTGTAGACGGGAGGTGCTGGGTTCAAACCCCTGTCGCGCTCGTCGACCTAACCGTTCGGAGTTTTCCGTGGTTTTCTTCGAACCTTGCCGTAAATACGGGTTAGGATCCCTTAGAAAGACCCCCACGGAGGGCATTTCACAAAGGGCCTATATCCCTCGTGTTGATAATCGGCCGTCATGAAATCAACCAACATTCAGATGCGCAGACTATGTTTATTACCGATTTTGCTTCGACAACTGTTGAAAAAGTTCACGGATTTTCGTACCATTTCTTTTTATATAAAGTAAATTCAATTTTCTACAAACTATATCCAAAGAAACATCTCTTTTCAAGTCATAATAAAAATATTAACTTTTATGTATTTTGTATTTCTTTTGTGTGTGATTTTACATTGTTAAACATTTGCAGCAAACTGTCCAGTCATTCGACCGTATTTATAGAAAACGGTTACTTAACCGTAATTTAACAATATTCGGGCCATAATATGGGCAATAATATTGTCAGAACAGAGTTTTATTGCGGTTATGTAACCATTTTCTATAAAGACGAACAAATGACTGGACAGTTTGCTGCAAATTCTTAACAGTGTAGTTATAATTTTGAGACAGCATAATAAGAAGTATAACAAGAACGAAAAATCACACATCCGGCATAGGTTATGAACCACTTTCCAACACTAACAGAATATTGTTCAGAAATATTTTTTTTTTCATACAATGAAATGAGATATCTAGATAAGCAATTTAAAATATGCATAACTCAGTAAAAATTCATTTTCAGCAATTGCTGCCCATATTCGAGGTCTCTCGTGCAGCCCTGTATATGATCTACAGAATTTGTAAGCAACACGTAGTACACTAAAAATTACATAAAATGGCATATCACAGCGGAAGGAGCATTTCAAGCAATTATCGGTCATAGACAGTCCTTTAACAGAATTATCTTTTACGTCTCCGTACATGAACGATAAATCTTATGCACTCCATAATCTATAGAAAATAAATTGTATTGTGCCTTTTACATTTCATTATATTTCAAGTATCATACCATGTTCAAAAGGCACCGCAAACGATTTTACCCCATAGATCATAATGTAAATGAAGTATTTTGTACGTCCCTGTAATTAAACTATAAATGCTACTATTTGTATACTCCGGTAAAAGCATGCTGTAGTCCACCTCAGTAATGCACATTAATTTCATTACGTTTTCATTATGTTTGAAATATCGTAACATTAATAAAATGTGCCGCAAACGATTTTTCCACCATAGACGATAATGGAATGGAATTATTTTGTGTGTCCCTGTAAATGAACGATTAATGATAGACACTTCATTTTGAATACCGAACATTCTATAGTAAAATTAAATAATGTATAAAAAATTCATGATAATTGGAGTATATTTACGAGAGTTAGAGAACGGACAGACTGACAGACAAACCGAATTGATAAACACATTTAAACTATGTTGGAAAGTGATAACAATGCAAAAAGAAGTAATAGTCTGAATGAATTATAGGCTTTCTAATTCACGATTAAACTTCAGTCAATTTCCGTCATTTCTGAACTTTCTGCTATGTAATATTTTATTGCTTGAGTTTGAAAAATGATTTTGGCAGGTTTGCATTTTCAACAACTTTCAAATTAATCTCTATAGCACATTCGAAGGATGGCAAAAATCATTATTTCTTCCTTTTCGATTAATTATTTCAGAAGATCGTAAACTGTGACTTCGTAAATTCCTCGAGGGAAGATATTTTCCCAAATATAGTTTTCAATACTCAGATTTCCCGGAAAATATCGATTACACCAAATAGATTTAAACATTTTTCTTCATTTGTATTTTTATTTGACTTAAAATCAAAAGGGTGAAACATGCTTTATAGCTATTTCTACGGAAAATAATGCACAATATGGATAAATAAAATATAAATAAAAATTCTTATAGAATGCCGTGTCTTTTGTAAGCTATGCAATTTCTTCTTTGTGTTTACATATTTTCTCACTTTTCTGAAATAAAAGTGTGCTATAAATTGTGTCTGAACAAAGAATTTATCGTCGCCGTGGGGGCAAAACGAAAACAACTGTAAAACTTATAAGAATATTAAAATTGAGAAGGCTGTATATAGTAAAATCTACACATATAGAACTGAATATAAAAGCTTTTCCGTATTCATGGTTTAAAACTGTTTAAGATCCAACAATTTTACTTACCCATCATACGTAGTATAGGGTAAGTCTTGTAATCGTTTTGAAAATCGAAAAAAAAAAAATCGACACATATTCACAGACACTGGAGATTCCGAAAAACATATTTTTAGAAAAAAAATTTTGCCGTCCGTCTGTGTGTCTGTGTGTCTGTGTGTCTGTAAACGCTCTATCTCCCGAAAAAATTGAGATAGAGACTTGCAATTTGGTATGTACTTAGTATGTAATAATGGAAAGAAGCCTATTTCATTTCAATAACCTCGATTAACCGGAACTATTTTTTTCGGACTCTCGAAATATTCGTTCTGATAAAAGGTATTTAAAAATTTTCGAAATTGGTTATTTTAAGAAATGAATATAAAAGACAATAAAAAAACATAAATTTTGCATAAAGCATGAAGTC
The DNA here is from genome assembly GCA_963931845.1 of Maratus michaelseni. Classification (NCBI taxonomy): domain Eukaryota; kingdom Metazoa; phylum Arthropoda; class Arachnida; order Araneae; family Salticidae; genus Maratus; species Maratus michaelseni. Next base: position 351,621,524 of record OZ007587.1, read on the forward strand.
GATTGGATAGTTAGTTGCCGAGATATTTGGAATCCTATTTGCCACACTCTTCGATTTTTCATGACCCTGTATTTCATCCAAATTTCACTTCAAAGATATATTTTAATTGGAAATTTGACGCTTAATGACATGCAATAAACCGCTAGTTAATAGGATTATTATTTTTGGAGTTATAAGGAAAAACCTCTTTCAAGCAATTCAGTAATCGAGCCTTTAAAGTTTATGACGTCATCCAGCCACGATTTTATTTGAATTGCAATGCATTTTATAAGTAGTTTACACATTTTTATTTTAATATTTTACATTATGCATATCCATGATGAGTAAGTATTACGGTGGCCCCCAACGACTAGTTTATTAAATGTGTGCGTATTTTTAAATTTTATGAATTCATTTAATGACTGATAAAATATTAAAATTTAAATTCAATTTTGCATCATATTGGTTTTTCAGATTAAAAAAAAAAAAAAAAAAAAAAAAAAAAAAAAAAAAACGAGATACAGGAAATATATTTGCGTTTCTTAAACCCTTTAATTTTCCTCCATATATTCAACGAAGTGTAAATGTCATTTAAAATTCATTAGCATTTTTAGGTGCGTTCGTAATTATATAAATACGTAGCACCTATTGTCGTCCCTTTGTTCGTCCGTCTGTCCGTCCGTCTGTCTGTCCGTCCGTCCGTCCGCATATAACAACGCAAAAACTACCCAACCGAATGGTTTGCAATTTAAAATATATTATCTTTGCAGAATTTTGTCGAGACATTTCAAATTTTATTAAAATCGAATCAAAACTTTAGGAAATATTAATAAAAATATTTATTAAGAAATTTGAATTTTTTTTTTAAAAATCGGTGCTTTTTTGTTATAGAGGAGCTTCCGAAGTTTAATCGTCAAGCGACCGAGATACTTATTTTATGACAGAAATTAATCTGCAGACGATATAATTCATTTCACAGAATTAAAAATCAGAAAAGATCTGAATATTTATGTAACTAGCTATAGTACGAACGCACCTCATTTGTCACGTTTGACGTACAATTTCCAGCTTGTTTTAGCATAATTTGATCAAAATCGAATTTACCCTTTTATAATGATGGTTTTCTCAAGTCAGCACATAACAGCTATATGATTATATATCCAATTACATTTTCAACAGAGCTGAAATTACGCTGAAGATTAATGAATAAAACAAATGATGTGAATCTTCACGTACCTCGTAGTATACAACCAACAGAGTGCAAAATGTCCAGACCGGGAATCAAACCCGGATCCTTGGTATAACGTACCAATGCTTTACCATTTGAGATATCCTTACGCCATCCAATCTGGCATCTCCTACCAACATAAAGGAGAATATACCAAATATAGGACCATATCAAAATAATGCCAAATAATTGTTAATATTCAAAATACAAATTAAAAAATTAAATAAATGCTAATTACAGACACTTAAATATACAAAAAACGGGATAATTATTAATCAAGAAATAATGGGATAAGTTAAAAAATGAAGAAAAGAAAAAAGGATAATTTAAAACTCTGTAGTAAACAAGCACAGATAAACTATCGTCAAATAATTATAGTTTAAGAACTTTGTATATGAATCCCACATAAATGATAAAATAAATACAACTGTTTATAAAAAGCCAAATCTTCATCATGTTCCAAGTCACATAATCTTCTTTACTCTGATTCTTCGCCATTGTAGTGTATTTTCAGCTGTTACAATCTGGATGCAAGGCAACTGCAGACAATTATTACCATCAGGAGAATCGCCTGAATGAAGTTGTGTAATATAATTTATCAATGTTTCGAATAGGAAATGCATGATCATCCAACATTATTAATAACTTTATCCACCATTGATCACTTCTGAAAAGAAACATTTAGGATAGGAAACCACTGGTTTCAGATATTTTATTCCGTACAGGCAACTATTCATCGCATCCGCATACGCAACAGGGATTTCCTTATTATATCTAAGAGTCTCTAAAACTTTGTCATTGAATGTTTAGTCTTATCTGTCATAGGTTTTGAGTATCATCTATAATTCCGAAATTTACCACTAAGAGGCGCTCTCAGGCAGCTCATCGTGTAACGTATACTCATTTTACTGTACCTAGACACCACATTTTCCCGTGTGCGTATCTCGATTCAACAGTATGAAATTAACCTCAGCTTTCCCTGTACAACGAAAAGCAATAACCACACGAAATATCTTACAATGTTTAAGAAAGATTCGAGATCATAATACAGGGTTAGCATAAATAAATAACCAAATTCTAAAGATTAATATTTAAAACATTATTACACATTTTATAATAAGTGATAAATGAAATGAAAGAAAAATTGTCCATGTTTCTTTTCAGTTACAAATGTTTGATGTGTGAACCTTTCGTAACAGGATAAACATCTTAATGGATCACTGATGCGTTCGTTAAGTTCTTTCAGTATTTTGGCAATGGTGGTTCATAAACAAGATCTTTGATATAACCCCACGAAAAGAAATCACATAGTGTAAGACCTGGGGGTCTTGGTAGCTATGTGAATAAGGTTAAATCAGAGTTACCCGCACGGCCAATCCAGCGTTGAGCAACGGCAAAAAATAAATATTGAATGAAGGTTTTTATTTTCATATATCACTTTATAATAAGTTCAATAGTTTTGAAAATATAAATTTATAGTACAGATATACTATCATCACATTCTTGTATTATATTGCTGATTTCCATTTCGACAAATTTCTCTGATTTGAAATTTGTTTTCTTACATGCACATAACACCTAGACACAGCAACATGGTATACAGCAGTTTTATTATTAAAAAACCGAAACAGCTTTTGTTTCTTTTAGATTTGTACTTTCTCGTTGCTTTCAAAATGTTTCGAAATTGAATTTCTGAACTATACAAAGTACAAGAATATTGAAGCTAGCTATACAAGGCTCAAGTTCCATAGTCAAGTAATTTCGTCTCTTCAGCTATTTTCTTTTTCTTTCGTTATTTAAAATATTTCCTTAGATCTATTATTTTCATTTATCTATATATTTACAATATCCTTAAATATTTTAATTTTTCCGTCACAAAAGAAAGATTTAATTCTAAGTTAAATAAATTTTATCTCGAATTATAATGGTATTCTTTTCTAGGAATTGTAGACAAACCTGACAGAAAATATCCATGCAGCTATCTTATATCTATGCAGAACCAGGCATGTAACTGAAGCATAATCCCGAAAATACTAAAAATTTTTACAAATTTTCTAGAAGGTAAATAAAATTATCTTGTATGTTTTACGATTCTATTATTCTTACTATTACTGTTACTTACTACGTACATTCTTCAATTACTTGCATTCTTCAATAAGTAGATCTTATTTTCTTTAGGTTTTCTTTTGAAATGATTTACTCGTTTAGAGATTCATGATGAAAGGTTCATCAAGGATACCTGTGGCATTAAAATAATTATTTGTTGAATTATTGAAGAATAGGGAATAGAAATTATTTTGTAGTGATCGTATAAGTGAATTATTGAATTATTGCAGTTATGAATTATGAAACAATAGACCCTGCACGATTTGTGCATGTGTTATTTTTGTTCTTGAAATTGGAAGAGAAAATAATCAAATAAAATAAAATAATGCATCTTACTTTAACTGATGAGGAAGAAAAACTTATAGACGAAAATGAAGAAGCTATTTTGGCAAGTAAATCCAACTTTATTTATTCTTTTCAGAAAGAAGAAGAAGGTATTGAGATTAGTGGACATTGCACCAAAAGAAAAAAAAAAGTCCATGTATAAGAATCATGTCCGAATTCCAAAATTATTTATATTATAATAGCCAACTTTCATACAGATTCGTGCTTAAACAATTAAAAACCTTAGGTTTTTTAAATTCATTAAATTATTCAGCATCGAAGACTTTTAAGAACATCAAATATTTAGAATGGCCAACGATCTCCGAAGTCCGATGCAACGACCAAATCACGGAACCGGATCCGGCACAAGGCCAGGACTCGGATCAGATCGCACATTTTAAAGCTATTACTACAGCCTCATTTAATTGAAATTCTGGCGAAAAATACTGTGACATCCGTATGTATACATCTAATAAATAGGGGACACAAAAGTACTTGCAGAATTACTTTAAATTCATTAGTTAATTAAAGATGACTCTGAAAATGAACTAGCGAATTAAGAAATCAGAACGAAAACTAAAACAAAACTGGCATTTTAATTTATGAAACCAGACACACCCATTTTGCTGTAGCGCCAACAGCGGGAGGAAAACAAAATGAATGCTTTTCAGAATCATGAGAAAACTTGGAAAAGCATAATGCATGATTTTGTTAGTGGTTATATTATATTTTTGTAAATTAAGAAACATTTGTTTGTTTTTAAAGTGTGCTATTCTTATGTTAATTCTTAAAAAAAAATAAACCACCACTATAATATTGATTTTTTTTTATAATGTTTTAATGTTTTTCTTACAAGAGTCTTGCATGACATTAAGGAAGAAATTTCCAAGCAGCTAATCAGTTTAAGAAAAAAATAAGTAAAATGTTATGGCGTACGTAAAAATAATGTAAAAATGACCAATTAATTAAAAAAAACTATTTATACTGCTGAACATCCCATTCGATCCTTAATTATATGAAACTTGAAGGACACGCCCACTTCGCTGGTCAATATTTTCAACGAACCTCGAATGATTAAAGCATCTTTTAGTTCCACTTTCAACGCCAGGTTGAACAAACCTCTTTCCGAACGAACCTCCGTAACTTGTTCTACGGCACCGTATACACCGCAAAAATAAATTAGTTCCCCACCTTTCACCGCAAGGGGTCGGTACATTTAAATGCCTTTATCATTAATGCGATATTTAAATTACGATGAATAAGATTATTTAACTTCCCCCACCTCAAAATTTAACCAGTGCTCTTTAAAATTAACAAATATCGGTAACTTTTGAAACAGAAAAAAAAAAAATGGCACGTTTTTTTTTTTGGTTTTGGTTTGATATCGCACATTATTTTCGTTTCTTTTCAGAAAATAGCTAGTTTTTTGCAAAAATTAAGAAACATTTTTGGCCTATTTTTACAAAAATTGGATTGCCGGATCCAAAAATTTTTCTACATATATCTGGTGAATTTTAAATCGATACCCCAAATATTTTCTTAATATTCACATATTAGTGAAAACAAACCACTTGTTGCCATCAGCGAAAACGAAATAACTAATTTTTCACCGCCACGTAAATGAACGTTTTATATATATAAATGCCTCATAAGGACATCATTATAAAAAATCGAATTAATTGAAAAATATATGTTGAAATTTTATCATTTTATCATACTGATATATTCAAGTACACAATGAAGTTAATTAAATATTGTATCTCTGAATCATTTAAAGAGAAATACAGCAAAAAAGCATTTTTTGCATATTTTAAACTATTGGTTATTTACGTAACTTTGTCAGAATATATACTACGGATATGTAAACTAATTAACGCTCCCCCCCCCCCACCTCTCGTCGTTCAGTTATAGAACTTTCGCTAATTGTGACCTTGTCGAAATTAATTTTTACAGCATACATAAAGGACATTTGCATTCTTTCTAACACTTTCCAACATAGAAAAACATAGGGTCGATACATTTTTAACATAGATGAAAAGTGTTTATGAATTCGATTTGCCTGTCTGCCTGTCTGCCCGTCTGTCCGTGCTTTAACTTTCGTAAATATACTAGGATTGTCATGAAATTTTTATACATTATTGAATTTTACTACAGAATGTTTGGTATTGAAAATGAAGTGTGTAGCATTAATAGTTCATTTACAGGGACATACAAAATAATTCCGTTACTTCAGTCTATGGAGAAATTTTATTGATGTTACGATATTTCAAACATAATGAAATTAATACGCATTATTGAGGTGGATTACAGCATGCATTTACTGGAGTATACAATTAGTAGTATTTATAATTCAATACAGTAATGTACAAAATATTTTTTTTTACATTATGATCTACGGGTAAAAGTCGTCTGGGCTACATTATTGAACATGTTATGATACTTGAAACATCTTGAAATTTAAAAGGATCAGTAAGGTTCAATGAAACTTATTTTCTCTAGATTATGGAATGCGCAGGCTTTATCGTTCATGAACTGAGACGCACAAGACAATTCAGTTAAAGGACTGACTATCATCGGTAATTGCTACAAGTGCTCTTTCCGCTGTGATATGAATTTTATGTAATCTTATTTAATTTTTAATATGTTACATGTTATTTTCAAATTCTGTAGATCATATACAGGGCTGCACAAACTGCTTCGAATATGGGCAACAATTCCTGAGAATGGATTTTTACCGAGTTATGTATGTTTTAAATTGCTTATTCAGATATCTCATTTCATCGTATGAAAAAATGAAATTTCTTTGTAATATCCTGTTAGTGTTGGAAAGTGTTTCATAATCTATGCCGCGTGCATGACTTTTCCTTCTTGTTTTATGAAAAAAATATTTATTCCTACTCCTATATTCATCGATAGATTACCTCAGATGAAAAGCTTGTAAGTTGATTTCTGAGTTTCCAAAACGTAAATAATTAGGAGAATCATCTTGAAGACATTGTTGTAACAAGAAATTTGTTAACAATTTATCCTTTCAGTTTCCAAGTAATCCAAAAAGCAGGGAGAGTTTTAAAATTAATTAATTTTTAGAAGAGACAGTTTAGTGCATGCGTAATAATAATGCGAACATCTGCTGTAGAAGTTACCTTTATTTTTTTTAAAAATCCTTTTATAGTATATGCTTAGATAATGAGTAAATTAATTTAGAAGCTAAAATCTGCCTTTTGAAATTGATTTTTGCTAGTGTGATTGTGTATGTGTCGTAGTAGTGTAGATTAACGGAATTATAATTTTTCAGCTAAATTGAAATATAGAAACTAGACATTATGAGTTTAATTTAACCGAAAGCGTAATTGAAAAATTTAATTAAGAACTCAATTTATTTGTAAAAACACAAATAAATTGGGGATAAATGTTTCTTTAACTAGTTTACTGTAGACATCACAAACTTTCTTCTATATCACTGTAATATGCATTTAAATAGCACTGTTACATATCAGCAATTACGAAGTATAGTGCATTTCGTTGATTTTAAGTAGGAGTTATTACAGTGATCAGTGAATAAAAGTGCAAAATTCAACAACATCCCCTGTTGTGTATTCAAATACAAAAAGGAACGCTTCTATTGGTTTAACATTAGCTTGCGAGTGTGTTCCAGTGACTGGTGTAGACACTTAGGAACATTAGCTTTAATACTTTTTTATATTAAGATAAATTATTTTTATAGAAAAAAATTTATTCATTTTTTTAAATCTGAAACCTTTATGTATGTGTGGAAAAAGACTGTTTTTAAGTTAATAAAGGAATTTCCATTTATAGATGTTATTAGTAGTTAGTATAACATGTAGGAGGAAACTGTCAAAAATAGGAGTCACAACGCACACCCGATTATTCTATGCATGTCGCAATATTTTTGAATTAACAGTGCTATTTACTGTGGATGTCGTGTTATGTTCTATCTGTATTTTGCCGATTTGTTTTTTCTTTTTTGCACCGATCATGTCATTATTGTCTAAAATAATATAGAATATCTACAAATAATATAGAATATCTACAAAATATCTCTAAGGTTAATCAAACTAAGAAAATTCTCCTTAATGCTTAAGATTGTATTTTGAAAGTTTAAACTTATGCATAATGAAAATAGAAATAAATTTATGAGCGGAAAAAAAAATTAATCAAGCGAGAAATAAGAATAAAATGTACTGTAGAGATTATTTAACGGAATTTATACGATCCGGAATTCATGGTACAAAATTTAAGGGTTCGTACAGGACAATGTAATAATCATTTATTGTATAGGAAACCAGGGTCAGATATCCATTTATTTAGTCAAAATTACAGGGCGTCTCACTCCAGTCCGACGTCGTGTTTTCGTTCATAACTTTAACTGTACTGAAGACATTTTAATAAAATTCGCAACAGACTCATCTTTGTATGAATTGTAAGGATAGTGTAAGGATTTCATTAAAGTATCTTCAAAGTTATGAACGAAAGCGCGACTTTGGATTGGAGTGAGACGCCCTGTAATTTCTACTAAATAAGTTGATATCTGGCCCTGGTTTCCTATGCAATAATTGCTTGTTATACAGTGTCCTGTACCAATCCTTAAAATTTGTACCATGAATCCGGGATCATAATTTTAATAGAAATGTAATATTGACTGGTTTTCGATTCATTACTTGTCATTATTTAAACATTATCATAAACATTATCATGAAACATTATCATTTGCATTTTATGTATTTATATATAACACTCATAGATGATATGTTAATTTTATGATAGGTTAATACTGGTAAGAAAATAATTTAAACAATTTTTTTGTGTGTATATTTTGGTAATGTGTGGTATGATAGTTAATCAAGATGAATATTAATTTATATTATATTCGTATAAAATCTTTTATATGCTATTAATAGACTGTAAATCATCGTTAGTAACCTAAATATATATATATATATATGTTTTACTATAAAATTATTCAAACATGCATCTGAATTACTTGGAGAGCTGTTATCGGTTTTATAATTAATATAAAATTCTCAAATTGACAATAGGATATTGGAAATGTAATATAGGGTGAAATTAAGAAACACCAATTGTGCTAATAACATTATACATCCTTAGTATAACAAAAATATGCAACTCCTACAGTTATACCATGTAACATATTGGGTTAATGAAAAATTCGTCCAATTTTTGGCACTAGTCTGAATTACATGAGAGCATAGAAAAATTGGCTCTAACTGAATGTAATCGGCATAGGACATTTCTAGATGTGACATAAATTCTTGAAATCAAACAGTCAATGGTAGTAATTACATTAACTTGGAATTGCTGGCAAGGTCGATGTATGCATGACGCATGAAGTAACTTGAAAAAATTTTATTTACATAATTTCTGCTTGTGATTCGCAGTCGAAGTGCAAATAAATCAATCTATGTTTTAAGCGGATGATCACAATTGATAGCAAATGGATGCTGCATAAAAATACTAAGCGTTGGAGGGCAGATATGCCCCTTAAACCAGCGCAAAAGTCCGATTACATCCGAGGAATGTTTTGCTATGCATTTAGTAGGATTAAAATAGTATCGTTTATTATGAGTTCTTACCTGCAAATCATACCATTAATTCGGAAAAATACGATTAAAAACTGGAGGAATTAATTCAAGCAATCGATCAGAAACATCCTGAATAAGCCAGACGCAGCATTCCTCCTTAGTACTTTGTTTAAAAAGCAACCTAATTTAGCTGAATTTAGGGAATTGGGTACCACCAAGGCAATGCTTGACACCATTTGTACTCGACACAAACTCTTTTATGTTTGGTGGGATGTTTTGGGACATTACCCGTATTCTCTAGATCTTGTGACCTCTGACTATTATTTATTTAGGTCGCTTCAAAGCAGCTCCGTTTTTAAAGTCGTTACGTCTATGGGAACACTTGAAAAATTCTTTACATTAATTATTTAATCAGAAACCTCAGCAATTTTTGAGTGTGTGATTATGCAACTCACAGAGAAACAGAGAAAAATGCGAAAAATAATCGAATAGAAGGAAGCGTACCATATTGATTAAATTTAATTTTTAGTGAATATGTATATAGTATATATTTGTCACAAATATTGGACGAATTTCTGCATCAGTAATATTCTGTAAATATTGATTCTGCTGGTGATAGATGTTTATTATTCACCAAAACTTGTAGACATCTCACGTCTATAAAACAGTGCTTTATGCATTCGTGTATGTGTTTTTCTGTCTCTTGAAAAACGCTTTCGTGATACACATATGACTAGCATTCTGTCATTGTGCAGCTTTACTTTTTCGTTTGTATTATAAATGCTTAAAACCAACAGTTCCTAAACTATGTGTCGTGGGACATATATAAATAAAAGGTGGCCTGGCAATACATTTGCCTGGCCAACTTTATGTGAAGTGGCTTTGTTTTGAACAGAAAATGATAGTATACCGTCAAAGTTTTCCTCATATGGGTCTCTGTGACACCAACAATTCATTTTCATCAAAAAACGGGCAAATGGTTAATCTTTTGGAGGCTTCACCTACAAACAAATGTACACGTACGCATTTGAAGTTAAACATACACTTCTTAAACATATTTAAAAATATACCTCATAAATTTGTAAAACATGTTAGTTTTTCTTGTTTTCAATGTCTCAACACTTTTTTTTAATAAAAAAAAATATTGTAATTACTTCATAAAATAAAATTCTATAGTTTTATTTATCTAAGAATCCAGCTTCCCAAAATATCTTTGAGTATTTAACATGCATAGAATGTGATTTAAAGATTCTTTATTATTCTTCAAGACAGGCGTCTTCATCTACATAATTTAATATATCTTTTGCTGGATTCAACGGAAGTATAATTTATGTAAATAAGAAAACTTTTCGGTCGATTTCAAGGAATCTCATGTTTTAATAAGAATCTTTTCAGTTTCCTAAGGACGTTGGATAGAGTATGAGAAATTTCTTTTTTTATCATTCTTATATGTTTCAGCTTTAGAAAAAGTATTCCAAAATAAAATATGTACAAAATATTTATGAATTCACTTTAAAAATAATGCATAAATATTTTATTTCTGTTTTTACATTTATACCTTAAAATGTAAGTTTTATGGAATCTTCAGTGTTTTATTTTTTTAAGTGTTTACTGCAAACTTTAAATAAATAAATATTTATATACAAAAAAATGTCTTAATGGCATTGAAATTATTAAAAAAAATTTCAACTGCATGAATTAATATAAAAATACATTTCAGTTTATCACAAAAGAATTATTTTCTTCTTTAAAATATTTTATTTTTTATGTGTTTTTCCAATTTGTGAATTTTGTTTCTTCATTTTATTGATGTGTAATATTTTTATGAAGTTTTCTTAAAAACCTTAAAGCTCATCAAATTTAAAATCACAATTTTTTTTATATAAAATTGCGCATTACAGCTTATTTATGTACTTAGCAAAGATTATTTTATATTATTTTTTCTGTTGAATTAAATTGTTACACGAGCACCTCCTTCAATAAATAAGCTGAATAACTAGTATTCAGTAATCAGACTAACAGTAGTTGAAATAATACTGTATCAAAATTTATAAATGTATGCAGATTTCCATTACATTAGAAAGTTTGTTAGTCTTATCAACTGTAATAACAAATTAAATTATAGATCACATAAATAAAATTTGATTTTATTCTGTTATGCATTTATGAGTTGTTGAAATCAACCAATGGACTGACTCTTGATAGCTCAGAAACTAGTAGTATTTTGCACAGCTATTATGCCTCTAAAAGTAGAAAAAATTACCAAAATATTTTTTTTTGAATGAATACATAGGGTGCGTCATAAATTCGTGCAAATTAAAAAAATTCATAATAAAATAAGTAACGATCGGAAAAATGTCGGTTTGCGCGAATATGATCAGAGGAAAATTGAATTGTTTTTCCATGTATAAAAACTGATTCCAAAAGTAACCGACAGAGGGGGCTCACACGTCATTCTGAGACGTTTTATGCATATAAAGATGATCCTCCAAACACCCCGTTTCCTCAAAACGTCGTACTGAATTCACTGTCCCATTCAATGAGATAGGGTTTTTTTTGCGCCTTCACTCCTTTCTTTGTGTGAAACTTTCGCAATGCAATAATTGTGGATTCACCATTCTTCTAGAAAAGTTTAACCATCAACGCTCGATCTGGTAAGGATAGCATACTGCCGAGATCGAATGACGAATACATTTCCAGCCAGGTAGGTGTTTTATTGCTAGACTGATTTGCATAAAACGTTTTAGTATGACGTGTGAGCGTTTTCTGTTGGTTACTTTTAGAATATTTCTTTTTTATACACGAAAAAAAATTCCAATGTTTCTCAGATCATATTCGCGCAAATCGAAAAATTTCCCGAGCATTACTTCTTTTATTATGAATTTTTTAAGTTTGCACGAATTTATGAGTATTTTGAGATACTATATTTGACAAGTTTGAATACTGCACAAATTTGTCTTATCAACTTCAAATGCTACTGTTACAAAAACTATTTGACATAAAGAGATGTCATAACATTTATTCAGTGTTTATTGACTTCTAATGTGATCCACAATACGAATGTATAACTCAAAATACGAATTTTTAATCCTTTTCTGAAATATTCCTTTCCTAAAATTCAAAAACCAATTTTTTTCTTTAAAATATATGTTGTTTTTACACTAATGGAGAATGCCCGTGTTTAATTTCATGAGGATATGTCAATTGAATCTTATGAAAAAAATTAATTTCCAATGTCATAATGAAAATATTAACACGTGCCATAATGGAATTACCGTTATGAATTGGAGGAAACTTTCTTTTCAAAAATATGTACATTAAGATGAAACAAATGTTTAATGATAATAATTAATAACGTTTACAGAAGGTATAAGACGGGCTCAGACCTATGCCGGGGCAGAAATGAGCTCGGGCTCGATTTTTGCACCAGTCTTCAGGTTAAAAATGAAAATAGTATTTATTAACAAATTTAAAAAAAAAAGAAAAAAAGTTGCTATTTGAGAAACAAGAATGTTTTCTAAGTTTCTTGAAGTGTTCTACGGCCCTTTAAAAATCTGTTTGTAAGGGAATTGAATTTTTATTGATGAGATATAAATAGAAATAGTAATAAAAGTTGGAGAAGTAATAAAATAATATGTTTTAAGTTTCTGGTTTTATATTCTATTCCATAACAAATTATTTAGAGGATAGTAGAGTATATCAACGGTAGTTGTCAAAATAAAACATAATACAACAGAAACGTTATTCTGATAGTCAAAATATTAAAAAAAAAAAAAAAAAAACATGTAATTTCTAATACAGTCATAATTTCAACTAAATATACATAAAATTATAAAAATGAATAACAAAAACATTACTGCATAGAAAAATCAAAGTCTGTGCATTAAATGGCGTAAATTTAATAAAATATCAGTATTGGAAAGATTTCTTCCATATAAAACATTTAAAATATTATATTTGCACCTCTTTAACTGTAACTACAATAATAAATGTTATATATATTCAGGCTTTATTCTGCTACGGCAGAGCAGAATAAATAAAGCCAATAATAAAAACTAATCAAATATAAACTTTAATAGAATCCCGATAATTGCAATATACTATGATAAAATATTTATTCAACGTTGAACCATTTGATACAGCAAAAAAAAAAACAGAGGTGCCAAAACGTATTTTTATAACGCTTGATTATGGTGATACTTCACCAATGACTCAACATTCCACAACCCTATGATAATTTTTTACAGGCAATCAGAACAAAAAGTTTTGCGCACTCTCAATAGGCTGCTTTAAAGAATAATGATATCCGCATGCTTGTATAGCGGTTAAAACACTGACTACATGTCAAAAGGTATCAGGTTTAAATTCCATGTCAGGGTAAATGTACTTAGTGTACGGGATTCCAACTTGCACATAGGCCCTTGTTTGCGAAGAATAATTGTAGCAGCTTTAAACCCCAACATTTGACATATTTAATGCTCTTTTACCAGTTCTCGAATCTACATTTTACCAGATCATAGTTTATATTTTACTAAGTTCAAATTTTACTTGTTCATGGTTAACAAAAAGCAACAAATAATAGTAAAATGTATCACATCACTATCTTATGGTTTCACCTAATGCAACAATAAAATTTGGTTCGAACAGTAACTAAATTTCTAAAATTGTAACATATGAAGTGTGGACACTCGTGTATTCTTTTCACTATTTATTTTATATCGTTTTATACATTTTATATCTATTTATTTCGCTATTATTTTATATTTTTCTTTCATTTTTTAAAGAAAACTAACCAACAAAAAATGTATTGATGAAATATTTTATTGAATTAAAAACACCTATACAATTTAATGTATTCTAAATAAATAAAAAAAAAACGCAACAAATCCATTATTTAGTTTTAATTATAGATAAAGCGAAAAATTTCCTTTTTCCCATGAGCATAATTATTTTGGTAGTTATTTTTTATTTCCTTCTTCATAATTCACGTTTTATTTATTTATTTATTTTTAAATCTAAACTTATTTCATAACGTTTTAAAGTTTAACTGAGAACCTAGAAGAAAATAATTGAACGTTGGTAGAAAAATATAAACAATGCCTGAAAGTTGCAAACAAGCGTCCTATATTTTTCTGTTCGTTAGATGTACAACCCTCTTCATTTGCCTTTGTCCAAATAACTAAATTGAATTAGTTTTATTAGCTTCGAGCAGAAAGTAAGCAATTATTTCATCAAATGCGTTTTGTTTAGTTGCAATCCAACTAAATAATAAAGAATGAGTTTTACTCATAGTTGAAAAGAGAGTACTCGTGATTATTTTATCATGTTTATGAATAATTGTTTTGCTCTTCAAAAAGCGTTCACTTATTCAAAAATTATAAGAGTCATTGAGTATCAAATTTGAATGCTCTTTACATTTCCACAAACGTTTTCGTATTTGTCTTATTTATAATTTTTATGTTATTTAGATAAACTTTTATGTAGTACATACGCAAGAATTGTTTTAAACTAATATCTTCTCCATAGTATACAGGGTATCCATAAATTATTATCGGTATTTTCTTACCTCATAACTTTTGACTTAAGGGGTCAGGTAACATTTGAACTCCCAAAATACATGAAAAAGGGACCTTTATAAGAATTACCATAAATCCGTAACTATTTGACTTTGAATTATAAAATTTAAGATGCATATTAATAAAGGTGTATTTTATTAATTAAAATGCTACAAAAATGTATACACTCATATAAAGCTTTTAAATTTATTTTAAGATATAATATATATATATATATATATTTACGAAAGAATTATTCTTGCATGTGCTGCGCGCAGGATTTTTCACATTTGAATTGCTAAAACCAGCCAATTTTTTTTAATGAGTACATATATAATGTGTTCTCAAAATGGCCTACGATGAAAAAAATAAAATGTGTAGATCTTGAGAAAAAATTTTTTTTTTTAGAGAAATTCGAAATATCGAGTTTTTTTAACTACAAAAGTAGTCATAAACTCTAAACTTGTTACTTGAGAATCATAATAGTAGGTCCTTTCGAGCATAAGTGTGGTTAAGACATTCAGTCAAAATTTCATTAAATTATAACGAACCATTTTTCTTAAATCGTGCGCGCAATGACCAAAATCGTTTTGAGAAAATTGACTTCAAAGATCAAACTGTCCCTTGATCAAATAAAAAAATCTCAGACTGTCTTAGACATAACTTCACTTCTAAAGTGAATTTTTGCATGGGGTTCATTTTAAATTGTTCCTAACGAATCATGTTTAATTATAAGCTAATAAATTTTTTTTTCGAATTTCTGACACTTTAAAGGTTAGACTAGATTATTTTTTTAACACAATTATTTCAAATTGGTAAAGTAATCAAGTTGTAAATTTCCAACTGGACGAAAATGCTTTGATCAATAAGGTTAACTGGATGAATTATGCCCTCAAAATTCGACCGGGATAGCTCAGTGGTAGAGCGTGGCGGCTTCAGCCAAGCGATCCCAGGTTCGAATCCTGGCCCGGACATTTTTCGTCCAGTTGGCAATTTACAACTTGATTACTTTACCAATTTGAAATAATTGTGTTAAAAAAATAATCTAGTGTATTCACGTATCCAGCGTTTACTGGAGTTCCTTTACCTGCGATCTTTTCTGTTGAGCTGATTAAAATATCAGACCAGATGCTTTGATCAATAAGGTTAACTGGATGAATTATGCCCTCCAGATTCGACCGGGATAGCTCAGTGGTAGAGCGTGGCGGCTACAGCCAAGCGATCCCAGGTTCGAATCCTGGCCCGGACATTTTTCGTCCATTTGGAAATTTACAACTTGATTACTTTAAAGGTTACCTGACCCCTTAAGAACATGCATGAAGAAAAATATTACTGCATATTCGTAAAATACATCTAAAAATGTTTTTATAATAACACATAGTTAGATATGCGTAAAGTTGTAACTCAAAACGTTCTTAATCAAATGACGATTACAATCAAACAATAATTAATAATAAAATTTTGTCAAATTTATAAAAATATATTAATGAATTATATATCTATGAATTGCATATATGAATTATATATTTTCTGTTTCTTTACAGTGAACGTACGAGTCAAATACCGCCTCTTCAATACTAGGACTGAGTGCTGAGAAAAACGGCGACCATCGTAGGCGGATCTTTTTAAGCGTTACATGGTGCCCTCAATTTACACACCAATACTTTTTAAAAGTTTGCTTTATCTTATGGAGTCACAGATAAATATGGTGGAGAAAGCTTTTAGAAATTATTGCTATTCAAATTCAAGGGACCGTATAAACGCTGAAAAATTTCCACCTTCGACAGTTGCCTTTTTTGTGCCAGCGATCAGGCATAGTATTCAGAGGCGGTGGGTTTACCCTTAATTACATCACACAAATTTAATTTCTTTACACCTTTCTCTCCAATGTCAGAGGTTGTCAGCTTGATTGACTCGCCTCCCCCTCCCCTTGTTGTGGCGTCACATTTTTTGAAACTATGAATTTAGAGTTATTTTTATTATACCAAAAATATACAGGATGGTCCCGTTTTTTTGCCAAAATTAAGAAATGTTACAGTCCGATTTAAATAACTTCTACTGCTACAAACTCATAATAACAATAAAAATAGTCAAAATATGTAATCAAAATATTTTGTTTTAAAACAAATTTAACTTCAATCGAATCTGAAATTAAATCCCATGTGCTTCTAATTAACGTTGAATCTAATGAAATTTGCAGCACTTAGAAGTGTAAAATATACAGTTCATTATAAATATTTAGCCGAATCCATTTTAAAGAGAATTTTAAATGTTAGAGATCTTTCACTTTTAATTTTATACAGAACTTATTTCACTTCTTGTGCTTTATTAATACTAAATTATGCTAATATCTAAATTGTAAAGATAAAAATTTGTCCTTTATCTACTATTCACTATGTATCCCAGCATTACAGAAATTCTTTCCATCAATTCAGATGAATATTTATTTTTAGCACTTGAATATTCGCTCTAACTTAACTTAAAAGTTCAGGATAAAAATTCAGAATCTTTTAAGACGACCGAACTGTTACTTTCCTTTCCTTTAGTATGTAACTGAGTAAAAAGTCCGATGCTACTTTTTTGAAAAATACTTTATCTTTTCACTGATGTGTGAATAGATAGTTTCATGCTGTTTTTATTATTATTTTGTTACACTTCAAATTGTTAAATAAGCAAAATTAGCTAAATTTAAAAATTTGCTTAAAAAAAGAATTTGAGGTAAAAAATTATTTCCTTCTTTTTTCACATTGGTTTATTTTAATTTAACAGAATTTTCCGGTTTCCATATGTTTAGCTCAAATTATTGAATCAAAATTATTTCTAATAATTACAAAACATATTAATTTGTTTAACTAATGAAATTTATTTTGCTCCAAACGACTAAAAATATTTTTTTACTATTTGTCAAACCTATTTGTTTTTTAAATAAAGTTATTAAATCATATATAGGGTGTTCTTTCTAATGGTTGACCACTTGCTAATTCCTAAACAGCTGTATCAGACGGATAGTTCCCATTGGACGGATAGTTCCCATTGTTGTCCTTCATCATATGAAGACCAACTTACGTCAAAATATTTTTTTGTAGAAAGTTACCAAATTCCACCGGTCCTATACCATACATGTAGAAAACTTTCTGTGTGCTCTAACAAACAAAACAGAAAAACCACTCTTCTATGACCAAAATTAAACAAGTTATGGGATTTTGAATTTTAGGATTTTTTGTTCGTTTTCTGTTGTTAAAAACTAGAAAAATGCCCTTTTAGCGAAAGAAGACACTGGAAATACTTAAAATTCCAAGAATGACAACTCTGTAAGATTTCGTCGTACAAAAACCCCGATAATAAGGGATGAAAAATAAAATTAAATATACAGGGAAAAAAATTAAAATACACTATTAAGTATATAGTTTGTTACGTATGAAACTGTTTTATGAATATTTTTATAAATGTTAATGCACATACATATTTACTGAAAATATTTTACACAGGATGTCCACGAATTTTTCCAATATACAACGGGAAATCGCAACAGGAAGGCAAATAATATTTATTACGAATTTTAAACCGCAATACTTTGTTCATTCATAAGGGGTATTTCGTTTAAAAGTAAAACCTCGGTTTTTGTTCCTAACATTAAGATACCGTAACAATCTATTCAACATATTGATTTTACTTTAAGTAAAATGTGGTGGACAACGATATGAGCTAGAAAGGAACAGCAGTTGGGTTAATAAAAGAATGAACTGTCATTTAGCACCACTAGACAGTAATTTAATATTAAAAATAATGAATATGATTTTTATTTACTCTAAGAAGATTCAGTTTAATTTTTGGGGATGATACTTTACTGTCTTGACTTTTTAAATTATATTATTATGAACCAATGTATTTGATACCTCGATAACGAAGATATTTCAGTAAAATTTTTAACAGGTATAGCTTGTTTGGAGTTAAATGATACGATATTACAGAACGTTCAGGAAGTGGCCATTATCTGCATCCAATCAACAAAGAGCAAAATACATGATGTATTTCGAAAAGTAGCTGACAATTTATACAGTATCATTGACTTCGGACTGTGTATTTGTTGCAAAAGGAAGTAGACCTTCCTGTATACAAACGCAATCCCACATATGTTTTTGTATGTAAGTATGTAGGTATATAATATATTTTTGTGAGAGTATGTGAAGTACGTAAAACTAAAAGCCATATCAAATAACGAAGATAATAATAGCTCTCGGAAACTACATAAATTTATAATAAAAAATTTCTATTAAAATCTTGCCTATATTTTATGACTTAGAGCTATTAAAACTTGTCAAAACCTTAATTATGATGATTTATACTTTAATTTTATTCTTTGAAATTGCTTCACAATAAAATATTCTTCGAATAAATTTATTTTTCAATAGTTAAAATTAATTTCTACTTTCGAAGGCGACTCTTTCTTAATCTGTCGTCTTGGACAATAACGTATGGCAGGAAATACATTCGCACTCTTTTGAGAATAGTTACAGCCATTTTAAGATTATATAACACTTAAATCCATTCGGTAAAATTCGCAAATATAACTTTAAAATTACTTGACAGCAGGGAGGTTAATAAAAGAATAAACTGTCATTTAGCACCACTAGACAGTAATTTAATATTAAAAATAATGAATATGATTTTTATTTACTCTAAGAAGATTCAGTCATGTATTTACTTATTATACAAACGCGGTAAAAGCCGCTGAAACGACAGACATTTCTACAACAATGATAAAATTCGCGCCACTGACTTTCATACATAAGTCTTACAAAACGCCCTTGTAGTGGCGCCATCTCTGGTTATACAGAGTTATTATCATTTGGATATAACACCCCTCTCCTCTAATTGAAACAAACTATTGGTTTACTACGTCGAGTACTATTTTGAACTGATTGACTATTATGTAGATCATTCTTTGCAGGAACATTTTTCTCTAAGTCAATATCATTGTTTATCAGAGTCATATCCTTTATATATTTATCTATAGTATTATCATAATCTTTATTTACTGCTGTACCTGTTACAATATCATACGAAAAATGAGATTAACCAGATTTAACAACATTCTCGTTATCAATTTGTTCTTATGGATTTTCATTATATCCTGACAACGTTACTCTATTAATCACTTCATATTTATCATAATCATTGTATTGTTCATCACTCTAACTCGTTTCTTTATTTTTCCCGTTCTTTCATGAATTATTTCTCTGTTATGTCTCAATTGATTAACACAAGATTGACACATTATTTCGTCATCTATTTAATAAAACCCACTTCACCCCAGTAATTTTATAATTTTACCCTTAATCCATTTTTCCTCTTTTCTGTTTTTAACGGAATCAAATCCATGAAGATTATATTTGTGAAAGGGTTGCTAGAACTTAGGTTTGCATGGTAATACCAAGTGAAGGCAGGTTTGAAATGACCTTCCAAACATTAATTATACGTGAATATTACCAATCACAGAATGTTGGCTTGAAGGAATTTTCAACAAAATTTATGAAATTGACAAAAACAGTTTACATCATTAGTCACTGTTATTTAATCGCTATTATTTTTAAGACAAATTTTCACACTTTGTATATACCTTTCTGCTTAGCCATAAGACGATGGGTGGTATGGTTAGTAAGTGTGTATTTAATTCCGTTTAATTCAGAAATTCTTGCAATTCATTGCTTGTGAAAGGAGTTCCATTGTCACTGACTAATTCTGCGCGTAATCCAACCGCAAAAAAAAAAAATTCGTAATAGTCTAATAGTTTACGTACTATGAGTACTGGGTACCACCTACACCTCTAACCATTTAATACATTAATTCCCCACTACTAACTAATATTTAACTTCAAAATGAACATCATGATATATAACTATTATTAACCCTAGTAGTTCTGATTCCGATTTTAAAGGTTTCATTTTAAAGTTATTCCCAGCAAACATTTGGCCTTTATTACAAGAATTTGTCGTTCGTTCAATTTTTTATACATATCAGGCCACTAGTTTACACCTCGATCTTTAGCTTTCATGCTAGATCTTCTGAACCAAATGTGGTAATTTTAACATACATTCGTGACCTTCGTCTGATATAATTCCTCTTTTCCCCCATAATAAACAATGTGCTAAACAGAAAATTTTATTATGTTTACTAAAGTATGATTGCAATTCCTCTGAGCGCATAACGATTGCAATTTCTCTGTTGTGAACATCCGTATAAAATATATTATAAAATATATTTAGTTACTGGATTTTAAATTGTCGACTTTGCAATAGTTTTAGAAGTAACAGGTTAATAAACACTATTTGAAACAAACGTTACTTCAAATAGCTTAATCACTTCAATTACAGTTTCTGGGAGAGGTAATCTATTTAATGTATCAGCAATTCTATTATTTTTACATTCGCGATATTCAATGGTATAATCATACCCTAATAACGTTAGTAACCATCTCTGCATTCTGGGATATAATGTACCAGATACCTTTATAACAGGATCAAACAATCTAATTAAAGGTTTATGATCTGTTATAATTTTAAACAGTTCATCAGGATATTGAGGAAATTTAGTAACTGCCATTATTACAGATAAAGTTTCTTTATTTATTATTGCATGTTTTTTTCAGATTTATTCATCGTTCTAGATGCATAAGCTATTGGTTTCACGTTACTCTCAACAATATGACTTATAGCACAAACAATACCATATTCAAAAGCATCACAGTTTCAGACAACATCTTTGTTAAAATCATACAATTCTATAACAAGAGATTTATAAAATATTTGTTTAGCTTTCGGAAATGCATTTTTGGTCATTAACAAATTATATCATTATCTGATAATCAATTTACGGGTTTTAATGCATTTGAAATATTAGGCAGGAACTTTCTATAATCGGAAATTGACTCTATAAATGGACACTATCGTGACATATTATTGGAAAAAGGATAATGCATTATAGAATCTGATTTTCTGTAATATATTTTACTTCTTCCCGTGAAATTTTACAGCCTAAACAGTCTAACTGCATAAACCACAAATTAAAAATTTCCGTATTTAATCATATACGATGTTCAGAAAAGCATTTCGAAATGCATTCAACTCATTTAGAATGTTTTGACTCTAATTTAACACTAATAATATCATCATCTAAAAATGCACCAACATTATAAATTTTTATTGCAATTTTTTCTACTTTCCTCTGAAACATCCCAGGTACTTATTTTACGCGAAAAGCTAATATTAAAACATCATACAATCCCTTTTTAGGTTAATAATGGTTTCCTTATCTATAGGTTGTTGCTAAATGGCATCCTTTAAATCAAATACCGTAAAGAATTTTGCACCTGCTAACTTACAAAAAATTTCTTCGATTCTTGGAAGATGATGATTATCATTCTCGGTAAAAACATTAACTGTTGCTTTATGATCACCACATCTGCGAATTTTACCATTTGGTTTTGGAACAATTACTAAGGGACTAGCACATTCAGAATAATCAACTGATTTTAAAATACATTCTTTAGCTAATCGCTTCACTTTGAAATCAGTTGCTTTTTTCGAAGCAAAAGGAACAAATATCGACAATTTAGTAAAACTGTTTTCACATCGATTCTCAATTTAACTGATACGAGAAGAACTTTATACACTTAAAATTTTTGTGATGGAATTAAACCAACTTTTCCTGTTGCAGTAACTGTAACCATCAGATCCAACATTTGGATGAACAACATTTGGATCCACAACATTTGGATCCACATGATCCAACATTTGGAACTGCGCTCCGTTTGAATCAAAGCTCCAAATGTTGTAACGAAGTTTCACCATCTTATGATTGCAGCTACTGCAGCACCAAAAGTGTCTTCAACCTAAAACAAATTTTTTAACAGTGTCCCCGTCAGAAAACACATCTGGTAACTTTCTAATTAAATCACTTCTGAAAACATTTTTAATCATACGAGTATTTACATTAGGTCAAAATATTTTTGAGGATTTTAATCGTGATTTACAAATTAGACTTAGGACTTCCTTTTTAATAACTAACATTTAAAAAATAAGACATAACGATTCTTATAAAAAAAAATCTACTTTTAATTCTCCTCAGACAATGGAGGAATATTTAATATGTTTTTTTAATTTGATAGGATGCAACGAGTGAGACACAAACTGCCATTCACAGTTACAAAATATAGTATCTGATCTGTGCTCTAAACAGAATCAGGAGAATGTCTATATACATAATACAAATTATTCGGAATACTTTGTTTTAGAAAAAATAATAATTTAAACAAATTAATAATAATTAATAATTTTAACGAATAGAATATAAGAGTAATTCCCTCGTAGTAGACCCTTAATATTCTTGAATAGGTGTCGCTAAGATAAATAAGCAAACGGATCAAATAATAATAAAAAAAAAACATATTACCACCAAATAATCACATAATAATATACATATCACCAAATAAAGGACATTACAGGGATGACCACCTCGGTAACTCAGCTTACGCTTTAGAGGGAGAGTACAATTCCGAGGGCTGACCAAATCCACTAGCAGCTTGCGTTACAAATGACTTTTACAATGCTTATGCTACAATTTTACAATTTCACATTACAACATAAATACCTATGATTTGTTGAAGAATTAAACAGGTTTATAGTCAATTCAGGTTACAATTGACTTATTATAGAACAGTACTTTATTAAACCATATTTATGAAAATCAAGTTTATACTGAATTGACAATTATTTACTTATATCAACAATATATAACCACAGAAAACACAATACTGTAAAGACAACACCAAATTAGGATGCCATACACTTATATAACATGGTACAATACAACGATGACAGACAAAAAATGGATTTTTCTACAACTTTTACTAGTAATATTTTGTAATAGTTCATATGATGAATTGTGCATTTTCAATTATTTTTCAATTTTCCATTTACATATTTACAGGTTTCACAAAAACATTAAGTATATGCTTTCATTGAGATACTGCGAACATTTTTAATGATATTAGAATGGTAAGAATTATTACGATGACATATAGCCCGGTCACTACATCTGAGTACAAAAGATTTTTACCAGATAGAATTTTGTGGGTAATATAACAGAGATTACATAATTATATCATATTTTACGTAATTTGTACTTTAGTAGAGACACTAGTGACCGAGAAAAGTGAAAATTATACAAAATAAATACTAGGAAGTGCTGCCTGAGACTGAACCTCTGAAGACCATATTTCTTCCTAAATTCACTCGGACATCGCTTAAACGAATCAGTGATCCAATAGGTTCGAACTATGAATATGCGCTGCTGGTTACTGTATTTTACAACCTGCTTCGAAGTCTTCCAGTTACTCACAGACGGGTTTCGAGAAATTGGTAAACTGTGGAAATTCATGAAGAAATACTGTGTGCCTATATAAGGCCCTTTATTACACATGATTCTAGGTATGTAGCGTATTAAGTAGCTTTCATTACAAGCAGCGAAAAGCAGCTATTGCTGTCGTTTGAAGGAAAACAATTCCGGAAAATTTTGATATATTTTCACCGATTAATTTATGAGTTTTAGTGAACGTGATTTTTCGCAAATTATTATCTTTCATTGTTATAATCATTTTTCCAATCATACACATAAAACTGTATGTTCATAGCCATTAGCGTCACATTCTAGCCAAGCTTGACGAAATAAGTGACCCAAACATGTCTCCATAAATGAACCAACTGGGCTCTATGGGTCTCCAACTGGGTCTCCGACTGGGTTCTAAGTGGGCTATAGCTGACTTATTCGGCGAATTTCTTATTCAAATTTAGTATTAAAGAATCTTCTCGATTCGGGTTCTTTTCATTTTAGCTTGGTGTTTTCGAGTAACAAATACTAAAGTTATAAAAGAAAGATATAAGAAAGCTACCTTTCCCTTCTACCTTTTACAGAAAGACTTTTTGTGTTCATGTGACTTCACCCTAACAAGAGATATTCAAGAATATTCTTGGGGCTATAACGAATTAATCACCCTGTATTTTAAATTAAATCATTAGAGAAAATATTTTAGCTTAAATAAAGATTTCTGAAAAATAAATAAATACTCGTAAAAGCATTTTCTAATATAATAAAATTATTTAACTCAAAAATTTAAATACAGAAATATTTTATCAAAGCGTTATTAAGTGTAATTAAAAAATATATATTATGTAATAAGTAATTTAACAAATAAAATACTTTCAGCTTCTCGGATAGTAACAATTGATCGAACATTAAATCATCATAAAAACGTATTTCTATTACTTATTAAACTAAACACGCTTGTTAAAAATAAATAAAAATCAAAGTAATGTCTAACATATAAGATAAGCCTATTCTTTTTCCCTTTATTTATTAGTACATAGAAAGTTTAATAATACCATAATGGTCTTTATTTTATTTTAGGTTATTCTTTAGATTTTAAATCACAGCCACTATTTAGAGCTAAAAATAACTTTCCAAATGACTTGAATTACTTAAAGAAAAATTTCAAAAGCCATTAGAGATGTGTAAGATGGTACTTTCAGAAATAGCATTTTTGTGTTACAGTAATATCTTCAAAGTCCATTTACTATTTTTGGACAGTAAGGAAGACTATTTTCTTGGACGAAATCATTTTAAAATCTCTGAAATAAACCACATGAAATATTCTGAAATGTCTAAAGGAATAAAATTTTCCCTATTACAAAAGATAAATGATACTATAAAGGTAATTTATTCTTTTAAACAATTTCCAACGCAGTTGTAAAGGGTTTATGAATTCGACTTACCTGACCATCTGTCTGTCTGTATGTTCGGATTGTTATGTAATTTATATATAGGGCGGTCATAAAGGCTTTCCCTGATTACAATAATTTATTGTAGAAAAACTATATAACTAGGCATTCGCTTGTTTCAATATTTTGTAAAGACATTTATGAAGTTTTTAATGCAAGTACTTACGTCAGTAAATTTCGATTTGAGCATCTTTGGTAGCTCGAAGAATGTCAAGGCGGTATTAATTTTCTCACCAGGTATTGTCCAACATTTCGGCTATCACATTAGATACAGCATCTGTGATCATGAGCTTGAGTATTTCAATATCTTTTACTGGTGTTGCAAGCACTCTGTCTTTTATGTGCCCCCAAAAGAAAAAAATCTAGAGTATTTGGCGCATCACGTCCAATGTGTCTTCCAGGAAATTTATCGTTAAGGAACTCACGAAAGACGGTAGAAACTGGACCAAAAAAAACCCCATCAGAACATGACTTTTCCATAATAAAAATTTTACAGTATTACATTCAATGGTTATTTCGTAATATTTTTTGTAATCAAGGAAAGACTTTATGACCACTCTGAATGTTACTGCAGTTTACCATGGCATGTTCAGTATTGAAAAATAAATGTGTAGAATTATTAGTTATTTTACAGGGGTACTCAAAATTTACATTATGGACAATGGGGAAAAATCGTTTGCAGTGTATTTTAATGATGTTACACTTTTTCAAATATATTGAAATTTATATACATCACTGAGGTTCACTACAGTCGCATACTATAGATTGTGGTGTTCATAGCATTTATCGTTCATTACAGAGACACAAAAGAATTTGGTTACAGTGCTGTCATTCAACAATAATTGCTCCAAGTTCGGTTTTAAATTAAATTAAATTTTTACACATAACTCGATGTGTCTAAATTGTGTAGATCATACACAAGGATGCACAAAAAAATTCGGGCCCATTTCTGCTTATTGACGGAAATTGCTGAAAGAGAATTTTCAACAGCATTATATAACAAAAGTTTTGCATACTATGAAGAATATAGACAAATCTATAGATCATATACAGGGCTGCACAAATGAATTCAGATAATTTTTAACATGTAGAGGAGAATTTCTAAAATTGGGTTTTTAAAAGTATTATGTGTTTATCAAAAGTGAGGTTTTGTTACATTATTCTAAAGGTGTTGGAAAGCGTTTCATAATCTGCTTTGGACGCATGATTTTTCTTTCTTGTTTTTATAATAATTATTTGGTGCAATTATTTGCAACTGGAAGTCAAAAATTATTAAGTGACAAACTTTCTGTATTTTGAATTAATCTGCTTGTACATTATACAGGATACATGGGAAAGTTCCTTTTTCCGAAACAGACGAATGAAACAGAGTGAAAACAAAGTAAGTTACAGTCTTGCAAGCGCAATAACTGTATAGTAAAGTAACTACGCTCAACTAGTTCTATTGCATTAGGTTAAGCATAGGGTACAGCTTTGACCCTTAGGGAAGAAATTTTGAAGTTTTAGACGTTATTTCCGAAAAGTAACTACGAAGGTGTCCATAAACGCACACTCAGAAAACTGATAAAATATTATTTTCATGAGGATATATACGTTTATAAAAAATTTGCTGGGGAGCCTCGATATAACGTCCGTAAACAAATTATGAAAATTTCGCGTTTTTGGTGATTTATCGCTTGTTGGTGACACAATGAAAAAATGTTAATTTTAAATAGATATTATTACTTTAAGAAGAATATGGTATATCCGGATAGGCGAGCTAAACCGGGTACCCGGGGTTTATCATTGATAGGTGCTGCCCTGTGGACAGCACCCCTCTTAACTACATCCCTTAGAATTCCCTAGAAGTGTGCCTTCGGCTTTTGAAGTGAGTTAATCTCTGTGTCCATGCAATGGTGTTGAAAACAAATTCCCCTCAAAAATTTTAATTTTTCGCTATATTTTCTGATTTTCAAATGAATTTAGCCTGACGTATCGATTCAGGTAAGTAAAACACTGTTTTCTATAGCTTGCACATGATGTTTTAATGCCAAGTAGAAGTGTGTACGTCCAGCTATCCAGAAGAACGACCACGCTAATTTTTGGTCGTCTGTTGTGGCAAAGCCGGGTACCCGTGGTTTTAAAGTAAATTCTACAATGAATTGTTTCTTCAGCCAACGCCTGGTGAAGAATAGATATAATGTCCAGTCTGTAAAGAATGGGCACAAGAGGGGTGCAGCGGATACGAGAAGTAAAAGCTGAGATGACAACATTAAAATTTGTTTAAAAACCTGACAAAAATGTCACTGACATTTAAAAATGTATGTATGTTTTAAAGGTTGATTCAAAATTTATTGGGATAAAGATTTTTGTTAGTGGAAGTGGAAGAACTTTGTTTCTGATTAGTACCCAGTTTTAACCTACCACCAAAATTCGGAACTGTTTCAGATGGTCCTAGTAAACGCCTTTTCCCAAGTGAAGTAGAATTTTTCTATGGTAACAGGGTGTTTTTCATATGATAGCCCAATTTCCCCAAACACTTTTGTGGGGTGTTCCGATTTTTCTGTCCTTTTGGACTTTTGTCAACAAAGGAAAACCGTTAGCTACCCGGTTTTACTCCACTTCCCCCTACATATAAGTTAGTCATATAAGGTAAAGCCAGGAGAGATGGCGCGGTCGGAGAGATTGCACACATTGAGGTTCGGGGGGATGGAGTAGAGTGAGTGCGCAGCGACTCCAGGTAGTTGTACAACAGCAATAGTGGAGTGTCTACTTGAAAGTGCACGTTGATTGTTTTGAGCGTCTAAGATAAAACATTGCTATTTTGTTTTGTTTTTTCAAAGTAAGTGCTTGAATTTTCATAGCTATTCATCAGAATTTCTATACAATGCCAGTAGTACGAAATATTTTAAACTTAAACGATTTCTCATAAGCTACTAATCTAGACTAACAATGTGAACATCAACGGTTCGTTTTAGTAGCGGCCATGTTTAAATAAAAGGCCGCGCAATCTCTCCTACCGAAATTGGAGAGTTTGCGCATCTGCTACTTAGGAGAGATGGCGCATTGTTCCCATTAGTTTCCATGCTAGGAGAGATTACGCAGCTTGTTGGTAAATTTGCATAGAAAAATAAAAATGAAAATGGACTAATTTGAAGTTAAACGTGTTATCAAGTAGCTTAAAGTTATTTTGTAATCTTATCTGGACTTGCTTTTTCTGATTCTTTATTTTTTTTCCTTTAATTAAATTTTTTTAATCGTTTTTAAAATTATTTCCTTTTTCTGATTCTTTAATCATTAGGTTGAAATATTCACTCCTAATACAAGAATGTTTTTTTACAAAAACCCTACAACAATGCCATTTAAGTGTAAATATTATTGTTAACAATTTAATTGTAATTATTATTAGTAACAATCTCTCCTACCCATGTGCGCAATCACACCAAACCTGTAAGGATAGATTGCACAAAATAACTTTCTTGGTTTTATTACAACTGTTCTATTAAATTGCAACATAACAACAAAATAGCAATGGAAATGCATAAAAACAATTGAAGTAAAACTTATTCATGGATAGTTTAGTAAAAAATTAATTTTTAGATTTTTTATTGTTATTCTTTTGAATTGTGCGCAGACTCTCCTAGCTTTACCTTATTCATTTACAATACAACTGTATTTTATAAAAAAAGGATATTCAGTAGACTTTTTAACTGCGTAAAAATACGTGAATGTTGAATGTTATAAATGCCAGATTAATGCGTGGATACACGCATCATAAAATTTAAGAATCAATAAGTATATATATGCAGCTTTCTAAAACTGCTGTAGAGTTTCATGATTTGAAATGTTTTATGCTGAATTATATATACTAACGTGTGACTACTACATCATGTAAATCATTTTATTTCTTTCAAGATCCTGATCTCGTTTACAAATCACTAAAGAGATTTAGAACGAATGCTACTCCCCAGTTGTATCAATGATGTTAATGATCTAATCGCATCATTTAAAATGTGCTATTGTCTGGTTTTAATATTATTACAGATGTATTGTCACTGCGCACCTGTACTGTTATGTGACAACCTCTTATTTAAAAAATAAAACAATCAACAGACTTTTTAAAAGAATTTATTAAGTGAAGTTCATTTTTATGAAATTATAAAGTTCTGTAATCCACAGGCTCTAAAAATAACAACCTATTAGATTTTTCATGAAATTAACTAAAAACTCTTGAAAATACAATGAAAGAAGTATCCAGAATATCAAATATTATTTACCCATCATATGTAGTATAGAGTAAGTCTTGTAATCGTTTTGAAAATCGAAAAATTTTTTTTGACGGATTTACACGTTTCAGACACTGGAGATTCCGAAAAACATATTAAAAAAAAAAAAAAAATTGCCGTCCGTCTGTCTGTGTGTGTGTCTGTAAACGCTCTATCTCCCGAACAATTTGAGATAGAGACATGAAATTTGGTATGTTACTTATGCAACTTAGTATGTAATAATGGGAAGAAGCTTATTGAATTTCAGTAATCTCGATTATAAGGAACTATTTTTTTCAAACTCTCAAAATATTCGTTCTGATAAAAAGTACATAACAATTTTCGAAATAGTTTATTTTAAGCACTGAATATAAAAGACAATAAAAGAACATAAATTTTGCATAAAGAATGAAGTCGATCGGATAGTGAGTTGCCGAGATATTTGTGATCCTATTTTCCACACTCTTCGATTTTTCATGACCCTGTATTTCAGTCAAATTTCAATTCAAAGACATATTTTAATTGGAAATGAGACGCTTAATGCGACGCAGGAAACCGTTAGTTAATATGATTATCAATTTTTAAGTTGTAAGGATGTTTCTTTTACGCAATTTAGTAATAGAGCTTTTAAAATTTATGACGTCATCATGCCACGATTTTATTCGAATTGCAATGCATTTTATAAATAGTTTACACATGTTTCCTTTTCGTATTTTATATTATGCATATCCATGATAGGTAAGTATTACGGTGGCCCCCCAACGACTAGCTTATTGTGGCACCCGCGAAAGCTGTTTTTCACGTAAGTGAACACCAGAAAAATCAAAAGGCAGTTGAAATAAACATCTAAAAATTCTCAGATCGCCGTTCAATCTGGCGTGCACAGTTTGCGAATAATTCCAAAGAACATGCGTTATGCGGAAAATCATTTAGGATTTGATATTTACAGATTTTCAAAGTGCAAATAGGCTGCCAGACAGTAGCATGTAAGAAAAGAGAGCAGTACGTTAATAACGAATGTTACTGACATAAGTAATCCAAACTAAAATCTTGAATAGCTTATGAATGTATCTTAAAGAGTCTAGTTGTTTTTAACAGAAGGAAAATGAGTGATAATGAACATAACGATTCGCGCAATGGTGGAGAAAGCTAATTGCAAACAAAACACAGAGTTACCTTTTCAACATTTTCCAATATAATTGTTCAAACTTCTAGCATATTCGAAAAGTGTTTATAAATTCGGTTTCTGTGGCCGCACGTTTATCTGTTCTCTAAGCCGCGTATAAAATACTCGAAATGTAATGCAATTTATCTATTTTATACAGGATTACTATGACTTTTTTGGTACTGAAAAAATGAAGTTGATAGCGTTTATAGTTCATTTCTTGGGACACTCTAAATTATACTGTTACATTATAGTATATGGGGTAAATCATTTGAAGTGCATTTTAATGATGTGTCACTAGTTCTAGTATAGTGAAATTGTTAGGCATTTCAGATGTGCATTCAAGCACATTTTCTGTAGAATGTAGAGAGTAAAGCGTTTATCACTTATAGACAGGGTCTCACAAAAGAATTCCGTTCTGAAAGTGTTGGAAAGTGTTCCATAATATATGCTTGACGCATGATTTTTCTTTCTTGTTTTGTTTGCTTTATGCATTAAAGTAAAAGAGAAACGGAGTAGAGGTAAAATAAATCAAGTCAAACCGAATTATGCATGATAAAACAAGTAATAAAATAATGTTTCTAATCTCTCAGTTTCAAATCATCTCGTACTTTCATTTTTTGAATGAATTCTGTAATAACTAAAAGTTGAATTAAGCAGAAATTAAAAGCATTTATTAACTATAGAAAATTTAAATTATGCAATTATATGGGATTCAATATCACAGAGCCCTAAATCAATTCAGTTCCCAGGGTCCACCATCGTTATAATTGGGTCCAGAATGTAACAGATGATGAAATTTCTCAATCAATATTATTAGAAATAAATTGTACTGAAACGTTTAAAATTTAGTGATACTCATAAGAAGTTAAAAAAAAAATCTTGATACCACTACTCTAGTTTTTATATTTAGCTATTTTATTTATTAGTAGCTATATCTTTTTGTACAACCAAATATACTTTTTAAAATAATAATACTTTTAAGTTTAATTTGAGATGCAAAAACTTTTCATAAAATGATGCAATATCAATATATTTCCCTATCATTTACTTTGATAAATTCAATCAAGTTCCTTAAAAAATTTTGATAATTTAATTCCAACTCGCATGGGAAATTGAATTAATTAAGATGATATTTCTCAAATTAAACGTAATTGTTATGGGAACCCTGCTAAAACTTAATTAATTTTTGCTTTTTTTTTCATTTTTAGAGAATATATTTATAACAATGACGCAAAAACTGAATGTCGCCCATTTTTTAGGTATTTTTTATGCATCAATTCGAGTTACAGTTAATAATTATTTTTATAAATGTTAATTCAGCAAAAATGTTTATGTACAATCTTTTAAATTAGAAATAAAATTTATACTATTGACAATAAATAAATTTTGTTATTATTATGTAATTTATAACTTTTAGCAATTGCGTTTCATTTACAAAAGGAAAAATTTGAAAATCAATAAAATTACGGAACAATCTTAAAAAAATGTTTTGAATAATTTAAAACAAAATTAATTATTAGATGTAACGAATTTAATATTTTTGTAACGAACCATCTATCATATAAAGCATCAGATATATCTGTACAAATTTCGATATGAAATTAGCTTTAAAATGAAACACAAAATTTTATACAGGAAATTACTTTTGCAATGTTTTTTATTCTTAAAATGTCAACACTGAAAGTTTCATGCATACTTTTTAATTTTTAATCCATTTCAATAATAATTATTCAACAGTTGTTTTTGAAAAGTATTTAGTACCAAGAAGATAGCATAAAATCGTATCTTGCAAACATTCGTCAGAAAATAATGAAATATTAGCGTACATAATTAGCAAACTATAGTTTAACCAAAAGTCTCACAGGGCTTGATAAATGCGATCGCCAAGTCGCCATTGGCGATCAAGGTTTTTTACTTGGCGAAAAAGGTATTTAAACTGGCTTTTTTTTTCTTGGTACGAAAACTGACCTAAGAAAAGAGCACAAACGGCATTTTATCCATCCCCCACCCGTGCTCCTGCACGGCAAGCAGAGCTCTTCTTCTTCTCTTGTACTTTTAATGGAAAAACTAAGTTAAAAGACATTTTCTATCTCATGCACAGAAAACGCCATTCCTCTTGGTTCTAACCAGTTAGCATATCATGTGATTAGAATGTGGATGGAGGAGGGTTTCAATTAAACTGTAAAACATAGTGTTGATCCAGTCTCAGTTTCAAATCAGATTTTTGTGCTCAAAATTAAAACTGATTAAACCATTACATTCATTTTAAATAATAATAATAATTGAGTGATGACAAGTAATTCATTTAAATAAATGTATAAAAATTAATTAAAATTCAGGATCTTCAGTTTCATTAGAAAACTTTTTTTACATTAACTTTCTAAATTATGAACTATTCTAAATTACAGAACTAATAATTATTAACTATATTAATTTTGTTTCTCAATTAGTTGCTAAAAATGTTTTGTGCTTTTTAAAAATCAATGATAGGAAAATGAGAGGGGAGGGATAAATATTTTTTACTGGGAACTAGAAATTTTGTGGGCTTCCAGATTTTATAAAATTTGCAAAGCCTTGCTTATAAGATTTGTGAAAAAAAATTCTATAACAAAAAAAAAATTATCGATAAACATATTTCTACAGCTATGGGAAAAAGCATTTGTCACCATGTCTTTTAAATAATTAGCCCGACTTAATGTACTTAGCTAGAAGGAATTCAAATATGATTTTGCGTGTTAACGCAAAATCATAACTGCTGTTAAGCAGTTATTGCGAATTAATGCAGACATGCTGAACATTTACTGTTAGTACATTAGGCATTAAAAAGTATAAGCCTTCTGAACCCTTATTTGAATGTTACAGCGCCACCTTCCGACACATCTTTGTACAGAAATTTTTTTTCTAACCATTGACAAGCACATCATGTGAGTTATGTGCACTAGTAGTTTAAATTTCGTATCATTTCGAGAGGTAGAACTCACACAAGAGCTTAATGAAGTGGTTATATTTTAACTATTTCATTAAAACCATTTTACGTAAAACATCAGTAGACTATCATTATTACATATGTAGACTATCATTATTATTTTTATAAAGGCAACTAACTGTTGAAAACCCCTTCCTGACTGTATTTAATTAATGAATAGAAAATAATTTAAATACAACTTTTATTTTTTCTCTTTTTATGTTTCATCCCTTATTATATTTTTTTTCTTTCAGAAACTCCCTGATGGAAGTTCAATGAATCGTTATTAAGCTTAAAGTTAAATAAACGTTCCATGATTTCTTCAATTAGCTGTGCTTTTTTTCCAAGTTTTTATTTCTTATGTGAAGTATAACAAAGTTTAAAATAAAAGAAAAAGAAACGATATAATGAGTTTAATATTTAAATTTTAGCTGAAAGTAACTGTTCTGAGTTAATAAATAATGTTTAACAATTATTACAAAATTATACAAAATTAAAGTGATTGCATATGAAAATGGTTTTTCAAACAAATTGATTAATAAGTTAATTTATGAGTACAGAAATAAACAAGCTACAATAGTTAAAAAAAATATGCAATCTTCAAAATTCTACAGTATTGATTATCTACAAAAACAACTTTTCAAAAGTAAAAAAAGGCCAAGCGTAAAAAAAAAAAAAAAAAAAAAAAAAAAAAAAAAAAAAAAAAAAAAAAGTTGTGGCTAAAAAATGGTGTGATATCAAATTTCCAAGCTATTATATTGCTTATTTAACTTTTTTCTATTAAATAAGTTATCATATATATAAGTCGAGTGCCTACGTATATGTTAATAGAAATCGTTTTCTCCTGTACTAAATACATCCTAATGAGTTTCTGAAAATTCAATTTTTTTCAAATTATGTATGATGGGCTTGGCGGCCATCTTTGCATATTATTCACAAAATTCTAACCACCCAAATCCGTAGTTAAAATCCGAAGTTCAAAATTGTTATTTAAGCAAATATTTAAGAGTTTCATTTATAGACTTGTATGCTCTGAAAATTGTGTATTAAGATAATGATGACTTATCTTAAAGATTCATCTTATGATTTATTTTTTAGAGTAAAAATCAATTTATCAAAATATCAGTCTTATCTAATTTATCTGTCCGTAGTTAGAATCTGAAGTTCGAAATTTTTATAAACATATTACATTGCAAACATATTACGCTTTTACTTTAGAAATTCGCGTGCTTAGAAATATGGAAAGATGGCCGCCAAGCCCATCATGCATAATTTGAAAAAAATTGAATTTTCAGAAACTCATTAGGATGTATTTAGTACAGGAGAAAACGATTTCTATTAACATATACGTAGGCACTCGACTTATATATATGATAACTTATTTAATAGAAAAAAGTTAAATAAGCAATATAATAGCTTGGAAATTTGATATCACACCATTTTTTAGCCACAACTTTTTTTTTTTTTTACGCTTGGCCTTTTTTTACTTTTGAAAAGTTGTTTTGGTAGATATCATTTCTTTTTTTTAAATATATTGAACATAATTTAAATAATCTAAACATGAGAAATAATTTAAAAATACATTTTACTTTCAGTCATTGTTTAAAGGGTTAACTAGAAATACCAGTAGATTTTTCAATTAAATTAATTACACTCTTAAAAACAACATACTAAATGTGGCTTGTTATAATACTTGTTATCCTCCGTTAAAAAATATCACTGACTAATCCATTAAATGAATAAAAATGGAATATGTACATAGCGTGTCAGCGCTGCATTTGAAATCAAACGTGATATCACGCTCTTTTATTATTAGCACTAGCTGGCTTCGCCCGCTAGCGGGCCCCTAATTTACACCGGGGCCTCAATCCTTTTAAAACCTTGAATAAGATAAACCACGAACCTCCGACCTGGTTCCACGCTGCCTTCGGCACCGGATAATCCCTTAATTTGCACATCGAATTGTATAAACCTGTAAACAAACGAACTTCCGACACGGGTCCGACACTTCCGACACGGACAGCAGTCGTGCTGCGCACGCTCAAGTTCTATCTTCCACCACCAGGTAGCGCATTAAAGAAATATAATGTAATTCTTATCGCTAAGCTCCCAACAAAGCTAAAATATCTGGTACATACAATGATTGACCCTATTGATAACCGAGATAAATCTGGCATATATATTATTCCTTTTAAAGTTAATAGCAGTTCTAAAATATATTGATATATAGGCATGACAACTCGCAAATTAAAGGAAAGAGTTAAGGAACATACAGCTGACATGAAAAAAGGAAAATTACCCACTGCTTTATCCAGATTAAATCAAACTAAAGATATTGATGTATTTTTCAGTAAAGCTAAAATAATTTCACGAGGTTCACAGTATAATAGTTGCATAATCAGAGAGTCCTTAGAGATTTTGAAAAGAGGTGATAATACATGTAATGATGTATTATGTTATAAGATCCCTCGCATTTGGTATAATGTACTAGGTATCACTGGGGTTTTCGGTTTCTGCTGACTCCCCCCCCCCCCCCAGCTTGTAATGGTATCATCCCGACTTCCTTCACTCCCTTCGTTTCATAGCTGTTTGGTTTCACCAATTTCCAGCCTGTCCAAAGCGCGCCATTCGGAGCTGCGTATTCTCGACTGCTGGTTTTTCATCTGAGGAAGGCTAATGTTTAGCCGAAAGCTCATGGATTTTAACATCTAATAGTTTTAATGTTTTAAAACTGAGATATGATTTATTGCACCTTGGTAGTAACGAAAATTATTAATGTGTTTACATTGTGTTTATAAAATTTGTTAAGGTGAATTTTAACGTTCGTGTTATATGGATTTTTCTATATATTTTTATTTGTTTAACAATCATTAGAAGTGAATTAGATCTAAAAAATATCTGAACAGAATTTTGCGAATGGAATAATTTTCATGTGATTGCTTCATGTATTTTTCTGTCAGATATTATTTCTTAATCGACAATTGTGCAATTTCATTGATGTAAGATTTAATTGAAATTAAATATGTAGAGGAAATTCGGTTATTATGGATTAGTCGGATAATATAGAATATCAAGGTTTCTCTTTGGTAAAGTGCTACCACCAAGCGGTAATATAAACTACTTCAGAACGTGTCCAGAATGATCCCAGAACGCGCAGTTCATCGGTCGGCGTCAGGGTGCGTTGTGTGAATAAATATTTGTTTTTCGTCTCTGGAAATTTTCAGGAGACAATTTTTCAATACATTTTTATCATTATTAGAAGTAATATTTTTACAATGAAATTAAGCACAATGTACATCGAAATACTAACAGTTTATGATGTAATACTCACTTTTTACAGCACGATTCACACCAATAAATATAGACTATTTTTTTTTCCGAAACCGGTCGTGTCGGGTTATATGGAACACTAATATCTAATATTACTCCATGATTATAGTTTCGCAAAGAAAGATTATTATATTTGTGATTTGAGAAAATCTGAAATATGAACTGAAATATATTGGCTGATTACCTAGAAACTGTATTTTGATCATACTCTCTTGATACCATTACATCTGTTTTTTGCCAAATTCTGTTCGTTTTCTTCATTTTTAACCCTCTATTCCATAATACAATACAAAAAATGTTTTAACTATTATTACTTGTTTACATGTGATGAAATTTCGTAAAATGATTTTTGTCTACAAATAAATAATCACACATAGGTGAAGTTTGTGATTGTGTTCGGTTTTTGGGTTTTAAGCAATATTGCCTCAAACGTAAATGGTATTACGAAATACCCGAAGTCTCCCGATGTTGTATTACCTTCTTGTACAGGGCATTCATAATTCCCTCCGGGGTTTCGAAACGTTATAGTAAAAAAACGAAGACGAATATGAAAAAAAGAAACATATGAAATTATTCCGAAACTATTCAAGTTTTACTTACATACATTACAGGTGTTCTATGTGTGAACACTTGGTCACACGGCATACATCCATGCGATAGTCCAGTTCCTGCCATACTCCGTTTCTTTAAATCTGAATCAGTGGTGTCAGTTCAACGGGCCTTTCGTAATAAATATCGAAAACAGGGACCAACTGACAAAACAATTCATGTGTGGTACCGGAAATTTAAAGAAACGGAGTATGGCAGGAACTGGACTATCGCATGGATGTATGCCGTGTGACCAAGGGTTCACACATAGAACACCTGTAATGTATGTAAGTAAAACTTGAATAGTTTCGGAATAATTTCATATGTTTCTTTTTTCATATTCGTCTTCGTTTTTTTACTATAACGTTTCGAAATCCCGGAGGGAATTATGAATGACCCTGTATAATAAAACAAAACCGCCAGTTTAGAAAGAATCCAGGGTGTAAAGTCAATATTATCAAACGCGAAAATAAAAACTAAACAAGATTTTTCTTAATTTAATCTACCAAATTTTTGCAAAAAGTTTTGTAATGATACATCACGTGAGTAAATGAGAAATGTTGCACAAAATTAAAAAAACAATCAGTTTAATATCTTAATTAATGTCTAATTATTTAAATATTATATTTTATCTTATACATTTCCAGGCAATTTCGCACGTTTTTCAAATGAAACTGAAACATTTTTCGAGAAATGTAATTTTCAAGCTTAGTGTCCCTGTCATAAAAAGGCATAAAAATAACTGTATGACTATAAAGTTTTATATTGAAAATGCATAAACTTTTTAATAAATGTAGCTAAACTTATCTATTTTCAATAAAGCTTTTTTTCAGTAATTCTTTTCTCAAACAAGTTTAAATAAATAGTTATGTTTTGTTATTTAAGTGGAAGAAATCCTCGACGCTTAGATAATTAGACTTATATCGATATAAAATAGGAAAGATTAACAAAAATGTATTATATTAGGGTCTATCAAAATAATTTTTGTTTTTTTCAATGCTTATATACCAAAGCTTGTTCTTTCTCACATCTATTGTTTAACATAAAATGTTATTTAAGAGGATATATCTCTTTCTATATTTTATTATCATTCAGACCTCTTTTTTTCATTTTCAGGTCACATAATGGGTGATATGGATGCTGAGGTTTTATATATCTTAAGACATTTTATCAAATTAGACCCTAAAACCATGGACGCTTTCCGCAAAATTCGCGAAGTTGGAGGCCAGGACAGGATAAGCGTCCGGATAGCTCAAAACGGATTCAAACATTTTAAGGGAGGAGATTTCACCCTTGAAATAACCTCAAACACAGATGAGGCACAACAGTTGTGAATTTTGACCACTTAAAGGGGAAAATAGAGGAATATCCAACCAATAGCATTCGAAAACTGTCTGAATAACTAAGACACTCCAAATATGCCATACAACATGTTTTATATACGCTTAAACAAATTTGCAAGGAGTCAACAAAAGACAAAAATTGAAAATACTTTTGATAATACTAATAATATACTCTTATAATGTATACCTAATATACTCTTTTGCTTCTTTTTTTTTGTTTAAGAAACTAAGAAGAGTAAATGAGGACTTGAAATATAAATATAAAGACATTTTTACATCAAATACTCTAAAAAACTCATGAAGTCACCTTGCTCAGACAGCGTTGAATGTAACCTGTTTATTTCGGTTTTTAGCAGTCAATGATATTATTTATGATCAATAATATTCACGATGTATAATTATATGTAAGCGTCAAATTAAAAATTAACTAAACTGTTTATGGAAATTTAGAGATGATTTCATTGTCAATAATTCATTTGATTGAATGTTTCCTATGCGTGTTGGTAAAATACTACTAGGTGATCCGTTTCTGTAGCTTATAAGTTTACTTCTAATTGTTCCTAGAATAGTAGATGAAAATGTAATTTTCCTGGAGAAAACATTTACCTTCATCATCTTATTCCACAAGAGAATAACTAGATACAATGAAGATATTATTTGAGATTTTCTAGAACACATCCGCGATCTGAATCTTATGGACAATCTCGCGTCACAAATAGTACATTATCAACACAAAAGGACAGGATTATAACACACTATAAGAGATTTAGAATAATTCCTAGATTATGTGGAATGAAATATCTGTAAATATTTCGCAACGTATACTTGACGCAAACAATCTGCGATTCTGGTATATAACATAGCAAACCACTAAAAACTTTATGTACATATATCAACGAGACTTACATTTTTTGAGACTAGAAGCGAAAAATCAATTGAAATAGTATGTAAAAATTTTACATTATATATTATATATATATATGTGTATGTGAATATGTCTGTGTATGTGTGTGTGTGCGTGTTCGCGCCTATGTGTATGTGTGCGTGAGTGTGTACATATATAATTTCCTATATTGCATTATAGTTTATGCTATTTAAAAATTGAGGTATGATAATTAAAGAAAGTATTTCCTGTCTTCCCTTAGATCAGAGCTTTGAACCAGCAGAAGCAATCATTAAATACCATTTTAATAACGCTATTTACTTACCTCCAGTCGCCCAAGGCAATAAAAGAATATCTTCCTTACAATTACGCCAATTTATCATCAGGGAAATGTTACCGTTAATCAAGAAAAATAATTAAAAAGATTATTAAAACTATTCCACAAAATTTTATCTGCAGTTGTTATCTGGTATGAGAAGTTTGTGAGATTTTCTATCTATCTACATTGTAATCGTCGCCAGGATAAACTCACAGTTCGAAGAAACATAACATATTGTGCGCGATAAATTGTATCACATTTAAAATAAACAGAAATTTCTTCAATTATAAAAAGTTTTTAAATTTTATTTTTATTTTCAGCTACATTTGCATATTTAGTCGAACAAATTTTTTAAACATATTTATGCCAACGAACACAAAAAAAATATTATATGAATTCCCAAAAGACATTTTCTCTTACACTTTATATTTAATAAACTAATAATGTAAATTTACTGTCTCGGAATAAATTAAATTGTGTTCCCTTTAGCTTTTAAATAAAGTTTATCTAATAAACATGATCTCTTATGAATAAAAGATTTTTGAAGAAAAAAAAAATGGTTTATTTGTTCAGAAATGCATATATATCTTTATAAGATATTTTATGTCTCAGGGTACAGAAAATTATGCATGTGCAAAAGTAAATTTTATGACTTCTCACTGCTAGTAGACTAATACTGAGACCTATCTTTCAATATGAATACAATTTCGCTTTATTAAGTTTTAAATTTACTGAACTATGAATAATATTGTCAAAATAAATTGCATTTTGGGAAAGATTGTCTTTGCGATAACACGTGCGTAATTTGCTCGTAAGCATTTTAAAATAACCGGAATTTATGAAATTTGATTATAATCTAGTTATAATACATAACTTAATGACTAAAGTTCATCTCCATCGGCCTTCTTTAATGATCATTAATTTTGAAAAATGGTTTAAAAAATGAAAAATGTTTCATAGCCGAATGAACTCTCACTGCCCCAATGCAAGAAACGCATTTTAGCAGGAGTCTTTTATAGAAACGCTTGAACGACATGTATGAAACAAATTAAAAAAATTTTTCGTCGTTGGCCTCATCAAAACTATAATTCTGTGTAAATCCCACTATTCTAAATTATTTTCTCGTTCTAGTATGTCGACTGTCAAAATTCCATCTAGCTAAAAATACCTTATTCTAAATTCATTCTCTTAAAAAAATGGCTCTGATCGTGTTGTTCTATTAAAATTACGCACTTTTGTTTCATTAAATAAATGCATCCTAGAATTTAATTCTTTTAAACATCAATCTCCCAGCTAAAAATATTTTAACTCTCTTGAAATAACAACCTATGTCGTTTTATTTATTTTTTTTATTTCCCTATGTTTTCTGACAAAACAATATTCTTTCTCAAAATTATGAAAGCTAACTTCAGTCTCATTGTAAAATCTTACCTTGGCATCTTGCCCATTCTAGATAAAACCTATGTATTTTTTTCTTATTATTTATTCGAAGGAATTTGTTCGGTAATGTTCTAGAAATATTTTTCCCGCATTTTTTCAACCTACGGTCTGATAACTTCAAAATTATATTGCCCGAGATTTTAGTCCCTTAGCGGTGATTGGTCGAAAGACTGTTTAGTGAAACTGTATTCTGGGGCGTTAGATAATAGTTATACGCGGAGTTTTCCCGCGTAGCGCCAGTTTTTTTCCTGGAGCCGTTTGTACATGTAACCCCAACGTGTTCTTCACGAAGATGGAATAACTCTCCTTGGCTGCCGATAGAAAAAACGACTACCTGTAAGAACAAAATGTCTTCTTAAAATATTAAATTAATTCACCAAGTTTCTCCACGACATTAAAATCATAATGTACGGAATCAGCATCGTAATTAGTAAAGCATAGCCATTTTCCTTTGAATTCCGACTGCCTCTTATTTGCATTCTGTACGCACATTATAAATTGGATTCTCGGCGCCCGACTGCAAATTCCTCGGTGTAAACCCCCGCCCAGATAATGTGATCTACAAAAAAATATGGTGATACGATTGAAAAAGTGACATGCATGAGTGTGGTTTGCGATTTATTCATCTTCTAGATATACAAATAATTTTAGAGATGGATTTATTACAGAGTAAAAAAAGAGAAATGTTTCTTAATAACGTTGTTATCTTTTATAAGGTATGCAAAAATATAATATAATCTCTTTCGAGTTACCAACGATTAGAAAAAGCATTCCTTTATCTTTAGAAACGTTACAAACGAATAGATATCCGAGATAAGATAAACATGTGTGAAACAAGTTTCTTTTGCAACTCGTAATTTTTGTAAACTTTTCCAGTAGTTTTACAGTGTATTAATCTGTTTTCTGAACCCGAACCCGAAATACGGGGTTTTCGTATGATATCAATTCTAAAGTAAGCATTTAAATTTTCAACAAAAATGATAAATTATTAAAATTAACATTAAAATTATAGCATTAATATTACACATTCAAATTAACATTACATTGTTGCTTATAGATGAATAAATTTTGCTATGCTGCTGGAAATATTTACTGAAGTAGTGATTATATTCGAGAAACTGTTACTCCAGGTAGAGAAACTAACTAATACTATGTAAATTCCGCTCGGAGAAGTTTCCGTCAATTACGGGCATCAACAGAAATGTTTTAATTAGAAATGCTTTTATAAATATTGGAAATTATTTAGTATCAGAGACTTCGTATGATAAAGGAACGTTTTTCTGAATCTCGGTTTCCTGGGAAAAGTTATATTATATTTTCGTAAACCTTAAGAAAGATAAGTTGTCCGGGTTATTTCTTTCCACCTTCAATTAGGATAAATATTCATTTAAATGCATTCCAATAAATAGTCATAAAAGGATTCCCCAAAAAAACTCACACTTCTGTAAATTTAAGAGTTCAAATTAATTATAACGTTTAGCACTGAATAGGCGTAAATCTGCTCTAAATTAAATATCACCTGAAGTAAGATTTTTCTGAGTCTCTTTGTAAATAATTCTTGAAACTGTAACAAGCTTTGCTCAGTAAAGCTTCTTTGAGGCAACATTTCGTATAACTACGTATTTTAAAAATTATATCTTAATAAGTGACTACAATAACTTATAAAGAAACTTATATTAATAACAAATTTGGTGTTTTATTCAACCAATTTCTTTTTTTACTTCAAGGTTTTGTTTATCTAATTATGAATGTTGAGTATGATTAAACAGCTAGAAAACGAAGTTAGTGCATACATATTTCTCATTATGATAATATTGGATATCACATTTTATCTCAAGATGAGTTTTTTTAAGAATCACTTTCTAAATTAGGGAAATTAACCATTAAATAGAAGTTTTAAAAGCTTATTTATGTATTGGTTAATGAGATAATCTACGTACAAAAATACAATTATAACTATAATGATATAAATGAATGTGGCGGTAAACATCTTAACAATGTCATCTTTAACAGGAGAAAATTTTCAGTTATTAGCACTGATTAAATAAGTGCCGTTGTATTAAAATTTTTCTTATATTCATTTAAATAACTACAACATTCAAAAAATCGAGAAATAATTTAATCTAATATAATATTTAAGCACTATATTTAGTAAGTAGAGTGCGATAAAATGCCTGTTATTAAAAGAGCAGTTAGAATTATATTCACTATATTTTTACTAGCTAACCCATCTGGCATTGTCCGAGGCGGCCCCGTCTGAGTCTGCCAAAGAAAATTAAGGCCGTGCCAACTGCAGAAATACAAAAAACATAAAATTGATCTCAAGAAAAGTATATATATTTTTTAATAGTCTTTTTTTATTTGTATTTCTTCCAACGAAGCGGTGAAGGCAATTTAAAACTGAAAAAATAGAACAAATAAAAACGACCTCCAGATTTTTTTTTTCAAATAGTAAATATTAATATTTTTTAAATAAAAGATATGGCAAGTACCGCAATAATAGACACAATATGCGGGTAATTTAAAACTTTTTTTAACTCCCACTGAGGACCTGCGACTGCGATTTCAAAATGCACAAAAACAAACTGTGAACACGACCTTCAGATTTTTTTCAAATTGTGAATATGCATATTTTTTTAATAAAAGATAACCCGAGTAACCAAAAGTGCCGTCTAAACCTACGTATTTTTGTAACTCCATCCGGGCTCTGGCAATTGCGTTTTTTAAATGTACAAATGTTGCCATTATTGCGACTTCGTTTACTGCTTAATAACTTAATGACTTTTTCAACCTTCATTTCCATTGAAATGCATTGATTCGTAGTGACCCCAAAATGATTCACTAATCGAAATC
Organism: Maratus michaelseni; assembly: GCA_963931845.1. Lineage (NCBI taxonomy): Eukaryota > Metazoa > Arthropoda > Arachnida > Araneae > Salticidae > Maratus > Maratus michaelseni. The sequence goes on from OZ007587.1 coordinate 351,666,245, forward strand.
TCTCGAACATGTGACGTAGCCCAATAGTCTTCTCGTGCACGGAAACGGAAGAATACAAAATTTAGTCAAAACAATAGAGCCATTTTTTAGGTGAAATTAGCTTGACCCGTAGTGAAACCAATATTACCCACTAATCGAATTTTCTCGAAAATGTGAGCTAGCCCAATAATACTCTCGTAAATGAAAATAGTAGGATACAAAATTTAGTCAAAATCGTTAGCGCCATTTTTTGGATAAAATTAGCTTGACCCTGACCCGTAGTGACAAAAAATGACCCACTAATCGGGTTTTCTAGAACATGTAACTTAGACCAATAGTCTTATTGAAACCCAAAATGGTAGGTTACAAAATTTAGTCAAAATATCCACTAATCGAATTTTCTTGAACATATGACCTATCCCAATGGCCTTCACGTGCCCGAAAAGTGTATGATCTAAAATTTAGTCAAAATCCTTACAGCCTTATAAAATTTGTATAAAGGCACGCATACGTATATAGACACACACATAGACAAACACATAGGCATAAACACAACATTTGCTCGTATTATAATACTGGCTGACCAACACGGCGTTGCCCACGTCCGTGATAATAACCTTAAATAAAATCCCATTTCTGTACTATTTTATATCTTTAACCCGATTTTGTATAAATTTATATTTTTAATGACAAATTTGCAAAACAATACTGATAAGTATTGATAAAACTGGTAGTAAGAAAACATTTTCTTCTTTTTCACGTTTGGTCGTTTCATAGTTAAAAAAAAATAGTTTTTGTTGTCTAAACTGTTTGAAATGTTTAATGGTTATAAATATAACAGTTTTACAGTTCGTGTAAAAATTACGTTAGAAATATTGTTAATCTAGTTGTAAAAAAATCTCGCTTGTTTTAGTTTTCGCGTCGGGTTCGTGAACATAAAAAATAGTTTTCTTCATCAGAACTCTCTGCAATTTTGTTAATTTTTAATTATGTCATATGTTTATAACTGTATCCGAGTCCTAGATACAAATTTTGTAAAAATATATGCATATTAAATAGTATAAACGTTACCCGAAGCAGAGCGTGGCCGCGCAGAAACACTCCGTTATTATGCGTTTTCGTCAAAAATTTCTCATATTTTCTTTTAAAAAATTTCTTCTCGTCCGAACGCTTTGAAATTGCAGTAGATGATGCATATCTGGTCTACTGAAGTGCTCCAAAAAGATTGTGGTGAAATAGGGATGTTTATTTTCTTTTAGCGTAGAAGAGAAAAAAATAATAATCGCCTCGGGAGGCACGAAATGATATGCGTTCAGCGAGTAAAAATTCGTATTTTTTAAAACCAATTATACTGTCGATTAGAAGAATGCGTCGGTTTTAAGAGCATATTTTTGGTTTGTCCGTATCTCTAAGAACACGTCCTTGAGGGGCGTTGCTGTAAGGGGTAAACATCCACTCTGGAAAATTAGCCTTTTTCAAAAATGTTTTTCAAAGGGTTAACTTTACATAATTTTTTTTAATTGATTATGGTATTTGAGAATTATCAGAGAGATCTTTCAGAATATGTCTTTTTTTTTTAAATAAACCAAACTGTTTAGTCGATAGAAGTTAAAACAGAAGGGCGAAAATAAACGCATCCTTCATTCAAGTAATTCTTCATTTTCGTCTGCTGCGTAAATCGAGATCTCGGCATGTGCTAACGCCACCGCCGACTTCAAATGAAAGAATTGAGGATTTTATGTGTTTTTAATTAATATCTTGTCTAATTATCAAAATATTAAAATTCTGAGCGTCAGGTACGTCAGAACATTTTTTGACTACCTAAATCCAAATTTTCATATCTCTATGGACGGTAGATTTGGCTAGCCATCGCAGAAACACACACACACACACACACAGAGAGAGAGCGAAATTTTATTTTATTAGTATAGATATGTGTATGTGCAAGAGGACAACGAACGTTTAAGAAAACAATTTTGAATCCTGATTATGTGCTGTAAAAATGAGAAAACATTCTATATTCTGTTAAGGAGAGTTCCCAATTTTTATTGTTAAAACGTTACTTTATAATTTTGACTTTAATATTATCGTTGCTATATGCCTTTCATAGAAGCTTTTAGTAAAAATTAATTCACAGATGTACCTAGTTTGAAGTGCAATATATTAAACTAGGGGGCTCATCCCCCTACTCGCTAACGCTCGCCAACCCCCGTGAATTACGAAGCAATTCACATTGAGACCGCTACGCGGTCCCAATTCGCTTCGCTCACTCAGCCCCCCCCTTTTTCTTGCAGCAACTCTAGCCGAATAAGCACTACCATAAATCCACCATAAACTACCATAAAATGGACAATTTTTTTAATGTAAATGATAATTGAAAACTTCGTTGAAAACACAGCTAAAAATGCATTTAGTTGGTGCTACCAATGGGCATAAATCATTTAGATACTATGAAAAAAAATCTTGAAAACATAATTTGTTTAAAACTCATTGCACCTATAATATTGCACAGCACGGATTAAATTCATTAAAAAACACACTTGTGATAGGAAGATAGTGTATATATATCATCAATCATTGTTTAAATTTCATAAAACCGTTCTAATTGATGATTACAGATATTTGCAAAACAAATTATTTTTTACTTCAATAATTTGCATCTACAGCAATAGATGGCAGCTGATGCAATCTAGAAAGTTGTTATTTTCATTCTCTCCGATTTCATGTGCGTGAAATTCATAATTAAATTCTAAATAAGAGTTGGGAATTCATTTGAAATTAACGATATTACTCATAATTAAAATGAGGAATCATCTCAAACTTTTTGGATTACGTACATGTTATTTTATTTTTAATAATTGCTAGTTTGAGGTTCACTGCTCTTTCGCTGGCCGCCATATTGGAGATTCTGGAAACTACCGTAGTTGCCAAACGATAATGTAGAAATTCAGCCCTTTTCCTCGCTGAATGAATTATTTTTCCCTTAAATGTAAATGAACACCTAATGCTGAAATAGGGGAAAACTAGGCGTGTTTTTATATGTGCGTTTAAATAAATGAATAGTCATTTTGTTTTCGTTTTTAGATTTTTTTTTCTTCAATATATATGATCAATAAAATAATATGTGAGAACTACAATCAATTGTACGAAACTGAAATATACAGTATTAATCGTTTGTTTAAGTCAGAATTTTAGGCTTTTAATTATGCATGTACTGTAATGTCTTCTGCTTTAGTAAATTCAATTCTATAGTCTTTATGCATATGCATAAATATGTACTTTCATGAATAATTTGACACCGTATTTCTTTACATAATTACTTTACAATTTCTTTATAAATTATCAAAAACGATTTCTGAAAATAAATTTAAAGTACTTAAAAATATATTAATAAATATATTAGTAGATCTTGTGCTTTATACTTAACAGATTTTCCAACCAATTTATTCATTTTTACACAGAATGATAAAAATTGTTTAATTAAATGCTTATTTTAAAAATGTTACATCATGACATTTATGAATAATTAAACCATGTAAGCTTCTTTGAAAAAATTCCTTATAGTTTTAATTTATTACATCCATTGTTTATCTTCGCGTTTATTTTAATTTTATATTCAAATGTGGTTCCTTAAATTTAGAATCCTATATAATTACTATATCCTCAAAATTTTTTTGAATAATTTTAAAAGACACAGTTGTTTTTTACATTTTTATACAAAATCAGGTTAATACAAAATTATCTTCTGCGGTCACGAAAAACAAAACACCAACGTCATTATAAAAAAATAATTATATTTCAAACTAATATAAAATTCCAATATAAAGATAAGCTTTTAACTTTTTATTATTAAGCCATATAACTTTTTATAGATTATTTCTTTACAGTTGTAGTTTATAACATTCTTTGTTTCTTACCCATCATAGTATAGGATAAGTCTTGTAATCGCTTTGAAAATCGAAATAATTTTTTGGGGGGGATTTACACGTTTCAGACATTGGAGATTCCGAAAAACATATTTTTAGAAAAAAAAAATGCCGTCCGTCTGTCTGTGTGTGTGTCTGTGTGTCTGTAAACGCTCTATCTCCCGAACAAATTGAGATAGAGACTTCAAATTTGGTATGTACGTAGTATGTAATAATGGGAAGAAGCTTATTGAATTTCAGCAACCAAGATTGTCCGGAACTATTTTTTCCGTATTCTCGAAATATTCGTTCTGATAAAAGGTATATAAAATTTTTCGAAATTGTTTATTTTAAGGAGTGAATATAAAAGACAATAAAAATAGATAAATTTTGCATAAAAAATGAAGTCAATCAGATAATTAGTTACCGAGATATTTGTAATCCTATTTTCAACACTCTTAAAATTTTCATGAACCTGTATGTCATCCACATTTCAATTCAAAGATATATTTTAATTGGAAATGAGTCGTTTAATCCGATGCAATAAACCGTTAGTGATTATGATTAAAATTTTTTGAGTTATAAGGATGTTTCTTTTACATAACTCAGTAATAGAATATTTGAAGTTTATGACGTCATGAAGCCATGATTTTATTCCTGATATATAAATAGAATAATATAGGTTTACTACATATTCCTTCAATTTGTCTTGAATATTTTTCTAAATTAGAAAATGTTATTAAAGACTAATTCGAAAAGAGTTTATGTGCTTGAAAAAAACAAAATGACCGACGTCATCGCAAAAAATAAACTTTTTCAAAAAAGTACCCACCTTTAGAAAGGTAAGCTTCTTACTTTCTAATATTAAATTATTATTTCTATGATTATTCTGTTTATTAAGCTTATTATCTCAGACTTAATAATGGGGAAAAATAAGATTATATTTATGACGGTGGGTTCTTCTATGAAATTGTTTGATTTATACGATGACGTCGGTCTTTTTCTTTTTCACAAACACATAAGATCTTTTTGAAATAGCCTCTAATAAACATCGGTGAATTAGAAAAGTTTGCAGGACAAATTGGAGGAATATGCAGTAATCTTTTTTCTTCTAGATTTAATCGAATTGCATTATTTTTTTTTAAGTAGTCCCACCATTATAAATACTAGGGCATCCAACCCGGGCTTCCCGGGATAGAGAATATATGTGAAAGACATTAATTTTTTTATTGGAAACTCTAATAGATTTTTTACATTTAATATTTTTTTTTAGATTGCGAAGAAAATGAAAATGTCATGTAGAAAATGAAATGTATTGAAACTAAAAGCGATAATTTCGTATTGGCCTCTTGCCAGAAGTTAATAGCTAAAAAGAAATTGCTAAAAATTTCGTTATGTACAGCAGTTTTTTTTATTCTGATAATTTCAGCATTTTTAAGCGCTTTTTTCAATTACATGTCTGTTAAATTTGTTTTTTTATTTATACTATTTTAGTTATTGCTTAATGAAGATTCATATGCGTTATGGATTATTAGTGGAAACAAATGCTGAACTTTTTATATTGTTTAAAATGCAAACGGATTAAATATTTTGTAATCGTCTGCAAGTGATAGAGATAGATTTAAGAAAAAAATATATATATCATGTTCGAAATTTAATTTAAATGCTATAATAAATCAGTCAATCAAGATACATTTTTCAAACAAATTGCATTTGAAAGTAGATTTCCCCCCCTATCTAACGGTGTAAAAATAAAAAATATGCGATGTTTAGAAATTAAAAAAATTGCAGTAGAATAAATCGCAAAATCGAAATTTCGTCGTAAAGTGTTGCCATTCGCAAAATGACGTCAGCGTTAGTCACGGACACGTTTGTCCTTTATGATATAGATAGATAGATAAGCCATTCTTCTAATAACACACATAAAGCTTTCTTTTCAAAATTTCTGTATAAATCTCTATAGTAATTTTTACATCCGTTGTTTGTCTTTTCGTTGTCGAATGCAGTTCATGAAATATTGAATTTACAGTAAAATAGGATTGCCATATATGACACCGAAAATTTATTGCACCATTTCGTCTTCTAAATCACAGATGGCTTTGAACTTCTATTTTTACAGTCTTTTATTTAACTTAAATTGATTTTTCTATGTAAAAATGGGATTTTTTAAATCAATTTTTCACTCACTTCCAGATAGGCTAGAAATATTAAAATTATGTACAGACGTGTATTTTCGATGGCAATACAATATTTTAATGTTTTTCGAGTTAAATTTTAAAACAATAATTTAATTTCAAGGCGCTTTTTGTTACTGACAGTAGATGATAAATCGCCAAATATTCTTTATTTTTACAACTTATTACGAGTTACAAAAAGTAATGGAGTTCTTTATGCACCAAAACTTGATCGCAAAAATAGACCAACTGGCTGTGAAAGTACAACAATAAAATAATTTAAACACTAAAACGTGGGAAATATAAATAAAAAATAAAGAGTGTAATATTCAAAAAGAATACTCTTTTATGCTATAATATTAATTAAATTACGATAAAACGTTAAGAAACTATTTTAGAAATCCTGAATAAATAATTTAAAAGATGTTTTTTATTTCCTGAAACTATATAAAAAAAAAGAAACAGAGCAAAATTTATAAGTGATTTTGCAATAAATTCACTAGCTCGTGATTTCTATGAAGCGTGTATCAAAATGTTGAATTTTCTGTAATCAGAGCCTACGGTAAATTAACGTATTATTGTACAAGAAACAATCCCTTAAAGCCTTTATTTCTTCTTAAAAATAGTCATTTTATTTGTGAATGGTTCCCTTTTACGAAATTCAGGACTTATTGATAAATATATTGAATTATTGATATAGTAATAGCTCAAAATCCAATTACAATTATCCATGAATCATGAAATAGTCTAATAATTACTATTGTTTGACTAAATTATTCAATCAGAAGATTATGTTTTATACTATAAAATTTACTAATTTGAATAAGTCTTTGAAGCGGGATAGAACAAGCATCACTTGAGAATGAATAAGGTTTAACCGGAGTCAATGCTTTTAAAGGACTATTATCACTACAAAGACATGAGAAAATATCGGTGTAGATCATAATTTCGAAATTTAAATAAATTCAAAACTCTTTGGAAATCAGTGAATATCCAAATACAATGATCCCTGAATCATAAAATATTCTAATTTCCGATTGTTTGACTGACATATTCAATCACAAGATTATGGTTTATACTAGAAAATTTACAAATTCGAATAATAAGTCTTTGAAACGGGATAGAACAAGTATCAATTGAGAATGAATAAAGTTTAACGACAGTCAATGCTTTTAAAGGACGATTATTACTACAAATAAATGATAAATGCCTGTGTAGATCGTACTTTTCAAATTTAAATAAATTCCAAACTCCTTGGAAACCTGTGAATAAAAATACACTGCTTGGAAAAGTTTTTTGAATAAAAAAATTTTTTTTTAAATATCTGAAAGAGCTTTAAGAGACGCCGTTTAAATTTCATTTTATTTTATTGTTACTTATACTACCACATTTTTTTCAATATGAATTATAAAGTTTAATTTCACGCTGTTTAAAGTTTGCAGAGTTAGGCATAAGTCATTTAAATATGACATAAACGAATGCATGGATAAAAATAGCGCCAGAAAAATGCCATAAAATACTAGTCTTCTAAATTTATAAATCTTTCGATATTTATTGGTTTTTAATTTCGTTAAAACATTCAATTCATTTCAGTTAATTTCTGATAGCATACTCATAAGGTATTATTGTTTATTTATTTTTATTTACAATGTAGAACGGTGATTATTATTTTAAAAATACTAATTTGGAATATATTTTCAGTCCGAATAAAACATTTTAATAAATGTATAGTTTTCTAAAAATATATTCTAAAAATTTTAAGGTTAATTTGTCTATATAGCGTTTACCTAAATTCTAGATTTAAGAAATTAACAATAATATTGATTTTCATTATGATAAAGAAATTAATGTCTGGTGGTTTATAATAAAATAATGAATATTTTCTTTCTTCTGATGCTATTAGTAATAATAAGGTGATCAAACCCGGATTTCCGGGGTTACAGGATATAAATTTATATCTCAAATATATTTTTTACATTTAATATATATGTTTTAGATTGCCCACTAACAGTGCCAGAAATCATTTTTATATGCAAAATGGCTATTATGTATTCAAATAAAGTTTTGAAATTTATTAAAACCGCTACTTTCGTATAGCTCGTTTGTGTTGAAATCACTGATATGCATCAGATGAAAATTCGTCTTCAATATCGAATTCCTTATTCATTGACTGTGAGCATGCAAGCTTCGAAGCATTATGCATTGTTAAATTGTAGATACGAGTTTTCATAAGTAAACAAACTTAATACTTAATAGCCGAAGAAATCAACATGATTACTTTGTCCACATCAGACTTTTGATTCTGAGAATATTAGCGGTTTAAGCTCGTAGTTGAATTTCATGCCTTACATTTGTGTTTTATTTATATTTATTTATATTATTTATTTATCCATGAAGTTTTAATTTCGTTATGGATTGTAACTCGGAAAAAATGCTGAACTATTTATATTAACTTACGTGGAAACGGATTTATCTTTCGTAATCGTATGCACGCAATAGAAAGAGATTAAAAAAATCATGTTTGAAAATTATTTAAAAAACCTTTAAGAATGGGTGAATTGTGATACAGTTTTCAAACAAATTACGATACAGTCTTGAAATAAATTGTATGTGATAGTACACTTTTTCCGTATCCGGTGGTGTAAAAGTTGAAAATGTGCGATGTTCAAAAGTAAAAAAAAATTGGAGTAACAGCTAAATTTGATCGTCTCGTGTTGCCAACATCAAAATGACGTCAGTGTTACGCACCGACACGTTTATCCTTTATAATATAGATATAGTTTTAACTCTGGGTCACCTATTGACATTTTGAATGCTCATAAAAATTATGGGCTGATAGTAAACTCTCATGATGTAAGTTTTTGTTTATGTCTGCCATGAGTTAAAAAATATATGTGGGAATTGAACTGTTTTCCTGCTTGAACTAAAACGACAGAGGCAAAGCCAATCAGCGACTTCATCTTTGTATTGCGTCATATATTCTATGTTGAAGCATGCAAGCTCCAAACAACACTTCAAAAGGTAAAGTCAAAAGAGGTGTTTTGGATCGAAGGGAAGCTTTTGCGAGAGTCGATGAAGTTGGTGAGTTAAGATGGTCGTTTTGAACTATGCTGATGCTGAGGATGTCAACACAGAAGGTTTTTAGATTAAATAAGATGTAATGCACATTACCCAGATGGTTCATTAATTATTCATATTGTTACATGTATTTTTAACTTTCTTTGTAGTTATTTTCGTTAATATAGAGTTTGATTTTAACGTGATGTTTTCTAGTTTATTTGAAGTAACTTGAGTGAATTATTTATTAAGTTGGTGTCAGAGAAAATTAAACCCCGCAAGTTGTGTCAGAAGTGGGATCGAATGAATGTTAACGCTCACTATTGAATAGATAGAGTTCTGAATTTTATGAGTAGAATTTACATTTAAATTGAGATTTTCGAACCTATTTTTATCATTTCAAGGTTAGTAGATATTCGAGAATTAAGTATTTCTTTAAAAACTGAAAAGACATCCAGTATTAAGAATTTACATCGTTTGATTTTTGGCCATGAAGGTGATAGAAAAAATCGTTCCAGAATTAGAAACTTTACGGGTTTTCCGTTTGAAGTAAATAGTGATGAATATAATGGAAAAGTTCAAAAAATTAAAGATGAATTTTCAGTAAACGAACTAATTACGATTTGTAACGTGTTATGTATTGATAATTCTGGTACTTTCGATGATATAGTTGTCAGGGTTAGTTCTTGCATGTGTAATCTAAATGTATTGAGGTCAAAGATAATTTCCGAAGATAATGAAATTAGTGATGATGAAACTGAACTAATAAATGAGACTGAAAATAATGCTAGCATTGGTGCTGGTAATATGTCTTGCAATAAAATTAATGATATTGCTTCTGGTTCTGAAATAAATTATTCTGCTAGCAATAAAAATGAAATGACGCAACGCTTAACCCCTGACTTTATTTTAAAACCATCTATCGGCATTAGTGATATTGAAAATATGATTGCGACATATAGTGGTAGTCCGTATGAAAGTATCGAAAAGTGGATAGCTGATTTTGACGACGTATTCTCTTTATTCAATTTAAGTGACTTGCATAAATTAATTTTAGCGAAACGCCGTATGATTGGTAAAGCTAAACTATTGATTCAAAGTGAAAGCAAATTGAATTCGTGGCACAGAGTGAAATCGTTACTCGTTTCTGAATTTGGTACAGTTTGTAATTCTGCAGAAATGCATCAGTTGTTATGTAAAAGGAAAATGAGGGATGGCGAAACTCTTGATGAATATTTTTTAAATATGAAACGACTATGCTTTCGCGGAAATGTAGAGGATTCTGCTTTAATTCAGTATGTTATTGGTGGTATTAAAAACTCTGTTTTCAAGAAATCATTTTTATATGGTTGTAACGATATTAGCGAATTTAAGCAAAAGCTTAAAGTATATGAAAAAATAATATCGGATAGCGAAAATGTAAAACCAGAGATTGGTGTTAAGCTAAAATCAAAACCCGAAATGGATTCAGGTGATAGGTCAAAGGTAGTAAAGGCTATTCGTTGTTTCAACTGCGGGAGGAGAAATCACGAAAGCATTAACTGTAGAAACAAGGATAAAGGCCCTTTTTGCTTTTCGTGCAATTTGTATGGTTATAAATCGTTTGAATGCAGTAGGGGAAAGGATGTAAAGACTTCGAATGAGAGTTCTCAAATAAATATTTTAACGAGTTTCAAGGATTTAATTCTTAAAGAGGTTAAATTAGACTCATTGAAGTTAACTTCATTAATTTGTACATACAGCCAGAAAACGCTTTTAAAAAAGAGTGTTTATGATAATTTGAAGAATGTGTTCAAATTGAAAGCTACAGATACTGACTGGTTTGGGGAAAACATTGATTAGGCCAGCAGGTTATTTCAAGGCAGAAATTGAGGTTGATGATTCGAAATTTGAAGTTGACATTTTTGTCGTTAACGACAGTTCGATTAATTTCGATTTAATTATTGGCATTGATGTTATTCATCAAGGTACTTTAACAATTTCTGGAGATGAAGTAAAAATGTGCAAAACCGAGGATAAATCAAGTAATTTTTTGGTTTATATAGAAAATATTTTAGATGAGCCTAAACTTGATTTTAGTTATGCTATTGATAAGGGTTTGCGTTCAGAATTGTCTTCCTTAATTCAAAATTACGTGCCTACAAAATTAAAAACGGTTGATGTTAAAATGAAAATTAACCTTACTGATGAAATCCCAATTTGTTCATCCCCTCGAAGGTTACCTCTGTGTGAGAAAAAAAATTTTGAAACCCAGATTGAGGAGTGGCTAGCACAAGGAATTATTCGTAAGAGTTCTTCTGATTTTTCATCGCCGGTGGTTTTAGTTAAGAAAAAGGATGGTACAACGAGACTTTGTATTGACTACAGACGTCTTAATAAAAAGACTATACGCGAACACTTTCCATTGCCTGTCATAGATGATGTTATAGATCAATTGCATTCAGCTGAGGTGTTCACAACAATCGATTTGAAAAATAGTTTTTTTCATGTAGAAGTTGAGGAAGGTTCTCGAAGATACACTTCTTTTGTAACTCATAACGGTCAATTTGAATTTTTGAAGGGCCCGTTCGGATTGACCAATTCTCCAAGTGTATTTCAGAAATATATTTATAACGTGTTTCGAAATTTGTTAAAGGACAATGTAGTGGTTATATACATGGATGATCTGATAATACCTGCTAAAAATGAAACTGAAGGCTTAGAAAAGCTTAAACTTGTTCTTCAGACCGCATCTGATTATGGATTAGAGTTAAATATTAAAAAGTGGATGTTCCTGAGGCGTGCAATTGATTTTTTGGGGTATAGAAGTTTGAATGGAAAATTATATCCTTCTCCACTTAAAACAAAGGCAGTGATGAATTTTCCTGAACCAAAAAGTATCAAGGATATTCAAAGTTATTTGGGATTAACTGGATATTTTCGAAAGTTTATAAAGGATTACCCGGTTATAGCTAAGCCTCTGAGCGACATGTTCAGGAAAGATTCTAAGTTTCGATTTGATGTGGAAGAAAAGAAAGCCTTTACTGAGCTTAAAAGTATTTTGTATTCCGAGCCAGTTCTGTCAATATACAATCCCAAAAGTGTAACTGAAATTCATTGTGATGCTACTATTGATGGCTACGGAGCAGTATTAATGCAACAGTCCCCAGTAGATAATAAATTTCATCCTGTGTATTTTTCCAGTAAAAAAACAACTGAATCTGAGCGAAAGTGCACTAGTTACGAATTGGAAGTTTTGTCGGTGATAGAGGCCTTAAAAAATTTTAGAGTGTATGTATTAGGCATTCCATTTAAAATAGTTACCGATTGTAATGCATTTAAAATGACTATGGATAAAAAGGAGATGAGTACAAAAATTGCGAAATGGGCAATACTGTTATCTGATTTCGATTATGAACTAGAACATAGGCCAGGTATTAAAATGAAGCATGTTGATGCACTGAGTAGGAATCCTGTTTGTATGGCAGTTCAGGATAGTTTAACTTTAAAAATTGCTCAGACTCAAGAGAATGATGATTATATTAAAACTATAAAAGAAGTTTTGAAGGTAAGACCTTATGATGATTATTTTGTAAAAAATAACGTTCTTTATAAATGTGTTAACGGAAGTGATTTGTTGGTTGTCCCAGAGGAAATGCAAATGAATATAATCAAAGCTGTTCATGAAAAGGGTTCTTATGCGGTTGTTCGAAGAGAAAATAACTTAGAAACTGACTTTTACATTCCTAAGGTTAAACAAAAGATTGAAAAGTATATTGAAATTACTAATCTTTTGAATGCTGAAACACAGTCCGAATTTATAAATAATCGTGAGGAATTGAGAAAAGAAGTGAAAAAACAAATTTTAAAGGTTCAATATGAGAATCGCAAAACCTAAAACCTGAGAAGAAGAAAACCTAATAAATTTAAACTTAATGATATCGTTGCTATAAAGCGTACACAACAAGTTAAAAGGGTTTAAAGTTAAGACCAAAGTATTTGGGTCCTTACAAGGTTGTGAAGTTAAAGAGTGGTGATACCTATGATGTGAAAAGAATTGGAGTTACAGGGGGTCCAATAATTACTAGTACTTGCGCTGAATACATGAAGCCATGGACTGATACTGGTGAAGTTTAGTTAAAGAAATCCTGATTATGACATTATCCTAATTGTGACAGCAGACTGACACGGACTTCATAATATATTTAAGAGTAGTGTGAATTGTGTTTTTTTCGTGAACATTTTGTTAAAGAACTTTAGTTGCTGTTTTTTATTCTTTTGGTGGAAATATTACAGATTAGTCACCTGAGGGCAGATGACAGTCAGTATGGCCGAATGTGGGAATTGAACTGTTTTCCCTGCTTGAACTAAAACGACAGAGGCAAAGCCAATCAGCGACTTCATCTTTGTATTGCGTCATATATTCTATATTGACGCATGCAAGCTCCAAACAACACTTCAAAAGGTAAAGTCAAAAGAGGTGTTTTGAATCGAAGGGAAGATTTTACGAGAGTCGATGAAGTTGGAGAGTTAAGATGGTTGTTTTGAACTATGCTGAGATGTTGACACTGAAGGTTTTTAGATTAAATAAGATGTAACGCATATAACCCAGATGGTTCATTAATTATTCATATTGTTACATGTATTTTTAACTTTCTTTGTAGTTACTTTCGTTAATATAGAGTTTGATTTTAACGTGATATTTTCTAGTTTATTTGAAGTAACTTGAGTGAATTATTTATTAAGTTGGAGTCAGAGAAAATTAAACCCCACATATATATATTATTCAAATTAAGGATATTCTCGTTGTATTTTATTTCAATCTAATACAAAATATTTGTGGTTAAGCTTCTCGCAGTTTTTACAAAAAAGACAAAACAAAATAATGACCTTATCTAACTTGAATGCTGTGATTGTTACAAAGCTTTATTCTATACGATTATAACAAATGTACTTATAATAACATGATGAAAATAAAGCATAGTTACATTACTTCGATTTTAACACGAAGTTACAGTGATGAGTGACTTAAAAGAGTGCAGATCAACAGCGGCCCTGTTGAATATTAAAATTTAAAATTAAATCATTAATAACATGTATGTTTTTAATCATTGAACTCGAATATAAAATTTGGTGCATTTCCAAACAATAGATAATAAGATACAACTATAATGTTTATCGCAAAAAAGCGTGTGGCTAATATTCCAATATCGGGTCCACGTCCATATTTCTTAAAGCCCCTTTTTTGTTATCAAAGTCAAACTTAAATCAGCCTATATTTATGTCGAGGTCTAACAGAAAATAAAGTTTGATGAAATTCCGGCATTAGTTCCTGAGATATAGCTATCACGAAAATAGCATCATAGTAGATCTTGTAGGGCGATATACATGTAAACCTAAACAGTATCAATTTATATCACGATCTAACTGAATCTGAGAATTAGTTCCTAAGATAGAGCAGACAGAAAATTTCTGTCATACACAGACTAACAAACAGACATTTTCTCAAATATAGTGAAATCATGTTCAGGACACAAAAAAACATGTTAATATATCAAAAACGAAAGTACAAAATTTTCACGATTCCATAATATTGACAAATGTTGATTAAATAAGTAAAAAAGCGGCGTTTCCGAAATATTTTTAAAATGTATGCATTTATATTAAATGGATTTTTCTCTTATCTTAAGAATTGTCCTACTAATTTGTCAAACAGACATGAAACAATAAACTTGTCAATTCAGAAGTGTTTACAAAGATTAATTAGCTGACGCCAGATGTCCACAACACTTCAAAAAGCTGATCTGAAAGACAAACGTTGTACTGTTACTATATCTATAACATGGACCTATGATATATTCGTAATTCTAAAATTTTGTTAAATAAGCACCATCGTCAGCAAACAAAAGAAATGAAATATGGTTTTTCATCTTTAAATATGCAGAGTGTCTTAAAATGAAGCGGACATTTTAAAAATTCAATAAAAGTAATCGAAGTAATCTAGCATGAAATTGATGCGTAGTTTGCAATTTATTAAGTGTGCATCCTTGTTTTAGTTTGAAATATCATAGCGCCGCGTAGTCTCAAACTGTTAGAATTCTAAAACTCGCAAGAAAATGAAACAATGTTCATTCATGTTATTATTGCTATTCTATTTAGCTGTTGAAACGCTAAATAAATTATTTGCGTTTTGAAATTGAAGGTTATGTTCGGCAGCATTACACTTAGAAGGAGTGCAAGGCCATCTATCGGTGATAGTTATAATTACATCTAGAAAGCATATTAAAGACGTTATTGGCTTCACACATTTAGGGTTCCCTAAGAATAAATTCAATAACTGTCATTTTTTACTTGTTGGTCAATTTTGAACCCTTCTAGCCCCTTTTTAGAAACACTATAGAAAACTCTTAATTAAGACAAGTTTCATTAAATATAAGTCAAAGTCATATGATTTATATTAGGTTTAATCTGCTATTAGTAAAAAAGATGATGACACTGAGAAGCAATTTATTTTTAAGCATAGCTTATTAATCAAACTATCGTCTTTTTCCTAATGAAACAAAGTATTAAAACGAAATCTTCCTTGTTATTAGGCATAATGACATTGATAGATTATTTCCTGTTCATTAGAGATTTAATATATACGTAGCTAGGGATTATGCTGATTAGATTTACATGAACAAGAGAAAATAGAAGGGATAAAACTAATGCAATATTTTCGAAAAAGCTACATATTTATCTGTTGCTCTATACCTATTTTCCATTTTCATAAAAAATGCTTGATATTATCCTTTTAAGATTCTCTTATTAAATCAGTGCAAATTTTCAGATAAAATTCATGTTTTCATTAAACCACGTAAGTAATTAATTACAATACATTTAACAATATTTTAATGCACAGAGATACATTCTATCTGAAAATCAGTATTGCCACAAAATGTCATTTATTAAATAAAAATAAACAAATATTCAAAAGAACGATATTTAATTATTAGATCATATATAATCATGTAAATAATCGATATTAAAATGAATAAATATTTACATGATTGTGACTTTGATAAAACGTCATAAAAATGCGTAATTACACAGTGTTATAAATACTTATGCACAATGAATATATAACATATTTAAGAAGTACACATTATTTTATTTATTTATTGTATATTCTGTGTCGGTAACTTCAAGCAAGTGCCTTCCCATTGAATTGATTATTTTTTGTAATGCTATTGGTGGCTATGAATATTATACTTTCTCTATGGCGACTTGTACAGTTTGTGTAAGAAAAAACTAGTATGCTGTGGCGAACACAAAACTTTCTTCTAAATAAATGAAATCAATTAAATAGTTTAATTAATACAAAAAATTATCTAGATTTAGCAAATAGGTTTATCACAATGTGTTTCCATATTCAGGATGATAAACATTAAGTTTCGTTGAATTCAATGCATTTAACTGGTGATATAAGCAACGCATATTTCTACACATCCTCTAATTTTCAGCACGCTCTTTTACACGACCGCAACCAAAATTGAATTGAAATATATTCCTGTTATGAGGATTATAAATTTGAGTCGCGAAATGTATCGCGAAATTATGCGCACATAAACTGGAAATATAAGCATTAGATAAATGGAACAAATCATCGATTTCCAGCACCTTCTCTTGGAGGATTTTGCACACAAAGTAATCAGCACCAGTTCACATAAGTAAAGAACTTTACATGAAATTTCATCCTATTCTAAGCAATACTTGAGGAGTTACACCGCCCACAAAATTTATGTCCCATACAGACTGACTCACAGACTCACGGACAGACATTTTCTAAAAACACTAAAATCGTGTCCAGAAGCTTCTAAAACGTATAAAACTGTCGAAAACCGGAAATCGAAAACTTTCATCTTGTATAGATAAAAAAAAGTAAAATAGAAACACTCCTAGTAACTCTACCTCGGATCATCGTATACAAATTTGTAGGTACCAATCAATTAGTAATAACGTCTACTAATGGATGTCATATTTAGATTTTGTTTAGGGATAGTCTACATATAGAAATATAATAAACTTTAAGATTTTCCAATTTAACACCTAATTTTGACATCATATTTGGATTCTTCCGTAAATTTTACATTTGGATACCAAACGGAAAGTCAATCGGACAAGTAGTTTAGAAATTACGCAGGTTTAAAGTTTGGAACTGCTAATGTTAAATTCATTTGTATCGCTGCAAGACAGACTTAAATGGTAGTTTTTTAAAGCATAACTCAAAAATTACTTGACGGTATGACCTGTAATTGAGTGGGTCGGGGCAAGAAAGTGCTAAGACACATTTGTAAACATCTGAGATATATCAGTTGGAAAGTTAGATCAACTACTTAAAAAAAAATAAATAACATAAAGTTTTTTTGTCAATGTCTTAGTAACATTTGAGATATTCTGAATAACATTATGGCATAACTTTAATGATATTACTATTACTTTCTTTGTAAATTAGCTGCTTTCATTGGGAGCATAAACGTCTGGGAAAAAAAGGAAACCTGGCATATATGCTGCCATCAAGTGATATTAGAAACAAATAATATGTACGATATTATAATTTACAATTATAAGCACCAAATTACAGTGTTAGATTTATTTCACTTCACAAAATGATGACTTGGCACTTTGTTGCCCCAGCCACCTCAATTTTGGATTCCCATTTTTGAAGATCGATTTTTGTTCAAAACTCATGGGTTACAATTCATATTATTTTAGAAAATTAATTACAAAATATATTTCTCGAAGTTAATTTTGAAAAATAAAATATAAATTATAACCGATAATTTTTTAAAAACAGAAATCAGTTTCTAGAAGCTTTATATATGCAAAAAAATTCATCTCATTCTACTGAATGCAGTTTTTGAGTTATGTTTAAAAAACTGTCTACATTGAGACCTATTTTGCAACGATTAAAAATTAATTAAAAATTAAGAGTTATAAACTTTAAAGCTAAATACGTTTTAAAGTGCTTGAACAAATAACTTTCTGTCTGTTTGATATCCGTTGGTAAAATTTACCGAAGCATCAAAATATGATGCCATAATTACGTGAAAGTTTTGAAAATTTTAAATGTTACAATTTCTATCTGTAGACAACACCAAATGTTAAATTAAGTGCAACATTCCTTAGTGGACACTATTACTAGTCGATTGGTACCATTTGCACTTGTAGAAGATAATTTCATGCACAAAGTTAGTAGAGGAGTATACCTTCTTTTCCCACAATTGTACAAACAATGAAAGACAGCTAATATCATTAGGAAATCAAACGTTCACCTTTCGAAGCAATATTTCGTATAAAATTACTAACAGAATTTTGTCCTGAATTTTATCTATTAGCATGACAGCTGAAGAAGATTTAGGAAAACTAGAAGGCAGTACAAGAGACAGAATAAAGGGCATTATACAGTAGAAGTACAAGTCGAATGTTTGTTATTAAGATGAAGTTTGTTTACATATGCAAACTCGTATCCACAATTTAACAATGCATAATATTTCGATGCCTGTTCGCTCACAGTCAATGAATAAGGAATTCGATATTGAAGATGAATGTCCTTCTTATGCATATCATGGATTTTAAGACAAACTATAAAGTTCTCTTCAGCTTGTAGATGAGAGTGATGTTCAAACCTAATATATATTGCTGGCCATCCGAAATGCAACACCATGAAGGAATCACCCAAACAGCGATAAATTTGCACCATGCGTACATATTGATAGGATATGCAAATGATTAGGATTTCAGCGCACGCAACCATCCTGAGTGACTTCAGCGATCCTTACAACCTGTATTTAAAGAGAGGAATAATTGCCGTTTTGAAGAACGTGGATTGTTTTTTCGTGCGATTGTTTGTGTGTGCAGATTCTGTACGACTCGTAGAAAAACACGAGCACAATTCGAGCAGGTTTCTGAGTTTCACCGCGGAAGAATCGTTGCATACAGCGATTGCGGATTATACTTCCGAGAAATCAGTCATCATGTAGAATGTAGCCAACCAACAGTCATGCGATTGTGCAATTAGTAGATGCAGGATGGAACGACTGACCAATGGGAGAGGTTGCAACCGCCTCGTCACACCACTCCACGAGAAGACAGGCATATTGTGTGCATGGCACTGATGGAGCGCTATGTTACATCCGCAACCATATCACAACGAATACACTCTGTAACACAACAATCGGTATCCGCACGAACAATTCGACGTCATTTGAAGTACAGTGGATTATCATATTTGCGTCCATAACTTTGATTACCCTTGACTTTAAAACACAGGCATTTACGTTTAAAATGATGCACTGAACGGCGGAAATGAACAACCGAATTGCATAACATTGTGCTTTTGGTCGAATCACGCTTCTGCCTGCAGTACCACGATTGTCGGATTAGAGTTTCGAGACACCGTGGAGCGAAGCTGTTCAACTGCTGTGTTATGCATCGTCATACTGGTTCTGCATCCGGTGTTATAGTGTGTGGTGGTATTGGATTCCACACCCACATCTCCCTAGTACGCATTAATGGTACACTTACCAGCAAGCGCCACATCTCTGAAGTTTTGCAGCTTGTTCTTTTTCCTAACATCAAGGTCTTGCCGTCGGCCACTTCTCCAACAGGTCAATGCGCGACCACACGTTGCTCGCAATTTTGAAGATTTCTTCTTAGCCCACCCTATTGCATTGTTACTCTGACCAGTCCATTCTCTAAATCTATTGCCGTCGAACATGTCTGGTAGATGGTTGGAAAACGCCTAGCAAGGCATGCCGCACCCGCGGGTACACCAGATGAACTTTGGCTAAGTGTGGAGACAGCATGAGCTGCCATTCCCGAGCAACACATCCAAAGCCTCTTTTACGCAATGCCGGGGTGTGTGGCAGCGGATATTGGCAGATGTAGAGGCAACACTTTTTACTGAACATTTTGTCTTCCTCACCCCAATGAAGGCTGTATTTCAAATCAATTAACATTTATACTATGTATAATCTCTGAAATAAATTTGGCTTTGATATCGCGTATCCTTCATGGTGTTGAATTTTGGACTGCCAGCAATATATTTCTTAGCGATCGGTACGGTGTTTCGGATCGTGCAACCGCGATTGAATTAAGTGTTTCACAAAATATTGGTGTAAATACGGATTTCGATTCTTGCCATGTTATAGACAAGAAAAATAAAAGCGACAAAATGATCGCTGAGTGGCACCGTGGATTTCATTTAAATCTCGCCAAATAACTTGCGAGAACTTGACAACTAATCACTACAGGTTGCCTACATTTTTATCAAAAATATATTCCTCTTCAATTTCAACATCAAGTTCGTTAACCGATCACTTTGGCCTCAGGCATAGAAGAATCATGCTCAGTTATATTGAGGATACGAATTTTCCTTCAGAACATTTTAATCAATTTTGTTATTGTTGTTTTTGTATCTTTTGAGTCAATTCTTGGCTTTTACTTGTGCTTCACTTTTACTTCTTCCGAATTTTACTTATATGTAAACAAACCTCATCTCAATAACAGTTATCGTGCTCAATTTTCAATAGTCACAATTTATAGCACTGTAATAGACACCCAAATAAGCAGGATTAGTGCGACCAACAACAATGACTCATTTGCATATGCTAAGTAAAAAAAAAAGAGATAAGCTTATGGTAAGCCTATTTTATTAAAAATATTTAAGAATATCAAATTCAGGACATTCAAAAACCTCTTTTATGTTTCTTTTCTTCTACGCAGTCATAATACACTCAAAAAAGATTGCAAAAACGCCGACTGCCGACTGCCAACAGAACGATGTGACGGATAGTATAAGGAAGGGAATAAAGACAGTAAGCAACTTAATTTCTCTACTTATGCTTTGCATAAATTCGCTGCTGGTACGCTCTCGGGAGACGCACCAGTAGCCTTCGTCTTATTCTGAAGATTTATTTGCCTCTTATTTTCAATAATTTCAGTGCTTAGGCACTACATTATAGCATTCAGATCTTACAAAGTTCATAAAACATAATGGTCATAAAACGTAACGTAAAATAATAGATTTTTGCCCATTTTCATAAATTTAAAGACTATGCCCAACCGGAAGATATTAATAAATTTCTGAATTTTTTTATATTTCCTTTTGTTTCTTCCGTTCAAAATTTTTTTGCAATATAGCGATAAAAAATAGTTTTTGAAAATTTACGACCAACCCTACTGTTCATGACCAATTACCGGTACACTTATGGTACCAATTACCGTGTATATATTACCGCCCCTGTATATGATTTTTTTAATATTCTACAAGCAAATTTTCGTATACTAAATATAGTTCAGCTTTAAGATACATAACTCAATTAAAAATTACCTTTAAGGAATCCCGCCAATACTCAGTAATGCTAACGAATTCTTTTGTGTAGCCTTGTATATGATCCATAGTGTTTATATACTCCACGTAGTATGCAAAAAATTAGTTAAATCTAATAACGCATACCATAACTGAAAGCACACTTCCAGCATTTATCACTGATAAACAGTACGTCGGATACAGTAGACTATCCGTAATATTTTATATGTACTTGTAAATGAACGCTAAATGCTATGTATATCACATATTCTACAGAAAATATACTAGATTAATTTTGACACAATTATTCTAATTGGTAAAGAAATCAAATGAGATGTAATCCTCCCAACCGGGCGAAAAAGTCTTAAAGTTAAAATCCTGGCATTGAATTTTTCGCCCGGTTGCCAAGACATCTCATACAGCAAGTACCTTGTTGTAAACCTCTGCAATTTATATCAATTTCATTAGATTTGAATTAGTATGACATAATTAAAATACGTTGCAAATAGCTTTTTTCCGCGCAGACAAATATCTGACCGAAATCTTTTGTATGGACCGGTTAGTGAACTATAAATATTTTACACTCCATATTCTACAAAAAGCATATTTTGGAGCACATTAGAAATTCACATCAATTTTATTTATGTTTATATTAGTGTGATATGATTAAAATACCCTGAAACGATTTTCCTTATAGACCACAATATGACTATATTCACGAGAGTTACAGTACTGACAGATGGCCAGACAAGCAGATAGATGATGAGACAAAGCGAATGCATAAACGCTTGTTAACTATGTTGGAACATGTTAAAAATAAAAAATGTAATACTTATACAATTAAAATTAACATAGGTTGTTAAATAACTATTGCATTTTTTTCGAACGATTAATTCATAATTTATCTACTGCGAAAACTATTTAAAAAGGTATTGAAATCACATCAGTATTTTTTAAGAAAAAAGTTCACCAATGTCAGCTGTTTTATTGCCCCTGATTTAGCCCCTGTTGTCACATACTTAATAAAATAATGTAGAATAAATCCGGTAGAGACACCATTCCAATCCATATGACAATAAAGGTTTGTACATAACTAATTTCTCGTATGAGGTATTACTATCACGTGTTACTGTTTTACTTAATACTTAGTTCATTATTTTTAGTCGATTAAAGTCATTTATTTACTTAGAAGCTAAAACAGAAGAGTTCGGTGTAATAATTTAAAAAGCGTTTATAAATAATTAATTTACAAAAAGTGGTTATCCGTGTTAAAGAAAATGATATTAAATAAAATATTACGAAATTATATTTGCTTAGTAAAAGCTTTGGGGAATCAATATAATGCAACTATGTTGCAAGTGTAATTAGATTGCATTCAAGTGTATCTGAAATTCTGCGAAACTTTAATAATTAACGTTTTGCTTCAGGTAAATTTTATATTTCTTTCCCAGTATTTCTCGTAAAATTAAATTAAAAACATGAATGACTAGGATTTATTGAATTTGCGTGAAGGATTTTATCATTTGAATAATTTCATAAGTACATGTAAATAAGTCACTAAAGAATTTAAAGTGCTATTTAAAATGCCTTATAGTTATTTAAATGAAAATAAAGTTATTTTGTGACAAGTGAATTATTAAAATAAGTATTAAAAATCCATTTATTTTTTTAAAGTTTGTTAAGTGTTAAGAAATTTAAATATTTTTAAATATTTTTTCATGATATTAGTAATTCTACGCTACAAGATTAATTTCAAGAAAGTTAATTAAAATATCGCAATCTGTGTACAGCCACAAGATTATACTTTTAAATCTCAATAAGTAAAAAACAAGTTTAAAAACATTTTATACATTTATAGATAAAACTAAGCTATCTTTTTTGTTAACATTTTCCAACATTGTTGAAAATTGTTTATGAATTCGGTTTGTCTGCCTGTAAATATCTAAAATGCCAGTCTGTCTGTCTGTAAATATTTAAAATGCCAGTCTGTCTGTCTGTCTGCCGTCTGTCTATTCTCTAACTCGAGTAAACATATTTATATATGCTGCAGAATATGGTGTGCATAGAATGCATCGTTTATTTACACTCAAAGACACTCAAAGGGGGCACTCAAAGAATTCCGTTACATTACGGTGTATGAGAAAAAATCGTTTGCGGAGTATTTTAATGATGTTTCACTAATTTACACATATTCAAATTGTTATATATCACTGACTTGTACTACAAGGTACTTACTGTAGAATATGGCATGCATCGAATGTATCATTCATTTACAGAGATACTCAAAAGAATTTGGTTACAGAACTGTATAGGAACAATAATTGCTGGTAGCTCATTTTCAGTTGTGGTACGCGTTTTGAATGTAACTAATTTTTTGCTTATTAATTAGTGCATATAGATTCTATAGATCATATACAAAAGCTATCGTGTACATTTCCGTTTATTGACGGAAATTGCTTAAGGGGAATTTTCAATTGTGCTTTGCATTTTCTAACTGAAGTAAAGTTTAACTTACTGTGTAGTATACATATAAATGTATAGATCATATACAAGGCTGCTGAAAAGAGATCTGATATTTTGTTTGAATATTGTTAATAGCTGGTGGTAAAATTGCATTTTCAAATGTGTTATGCGTTTTTAAATTTTATTACTTAGTAAAATGTAAAGTTTTGCTACAGTATTCTGAATATGTTAGAAAGTGTTTCATGATCTATGCTTGACGCGTGATTTTTCGTTCTTGTTTTACTTAACTTGGTTCGTGCATGTAAAAATAGAAAGTTCGAATTAATTTTGCACTCACTTCCTGACATGCTAGAAATATAAACAAATATGTAACACGTGTGTTTCCAATAACAATAGAACAATTTAATATTTTTAGAACTTAATTATAAGGAATTTTAATTCCTTTTCGTTAGTCGGGAGCAGGTGATAAATCGCCAAATATTTTCTAAGATTACAAGTGTGTACAAGTTAGAACAACAATAGAGTTAATTATGCGCCAAACCATACTCGCTAAAATATACCGAACGGCTGTGAAACTGCTACAGTAAAATATTTTTAAATTAGAAAGTGGAAAAAAAATGTAAAAAAAAAAAAAAAAAAGTCACATATTTTTTTTTAAAAATCGTTTTCATTAAATAACAATTTAATATTATGTAAATTATAATTATATGTTGAGAATCAGTTTAAAAATTCAGAATAGATACTGTAATGATGGATTTTTTTTGTTGCCACATCTTAAAAAAATAGACAAAAAACTACATTTAAAAAATAATTTCAAAATCAGCGCTTTCTTCCAAGTTTAAATAAAAGCAATAAATTTTCCATAATCTGACTCATGCCAAATTAACGTATTGTAATGGTATAACATAAATTTAAGTCATGAAATTAGACAAAGATTTTTTAAAAAAACATTGAATGCTTGTAAAAGGGTATTTTTCAAATGAACTGTTTTTACTTTTATATTTATTTAAATAAAAATCGCTCGCATTATTCGTATTTTCATTTCTTAACATTTCCTATGTTTGTTAATGTTTTGACTATATTAAAATACATGCATATATCAGAAATTTCCCGATTGATCCTGTTGACAAAATCATATATTATGTATGCATACTTATCAACCTCCTACCATTCTACTGTAAAATGTGGATTAAGTTTACCTAGGTTAAACAGGTTTGGAGCCAGAACATTTATTTATTGTATCATTATTTATTTAATTGAATGTCTCTAGATGGAACATATTTGATTTCATTTCATAAAATACTTTCTGTTTTGAAACCTATTTAACCTGAGTCAACCAATATTTTACGGAAAAATGGCTGCGGAAAAATCTTCAGCTTTTGCTGCAGACACACTCTAACGCTTACAGGAATAGGTTACTTTACTATATTATGGAGCACTTTCATTGGCCAAAATACAGATATTATATAAAAGTGGTGGAGTGACTATGCAGCAAAAGCTGAATATTTTTAAGAGTGTAGGTCGGCAGATATGTGTATTCCGTGTTTGGACAGTATCTCCTTGATACAGTAGTAATCTTATTCAACAGTACATCGTTTCCAGAGTTTCTGGAATGCAGCCTGAATATCACGTTGCATAAACGAGTCCATAATATTTTGGGATTCGTTCTGGATATCACAAATGCAGGGTTACCACGGGTTACTATTTTTATATTCTAGTCGTTCCACTATTTAAATAAAATTAATCGTGACAGATATCTCTTGCAGTTCTGTTAGAAATATGTCGCAAGGATTATAATTTGCAAAAAAAGTACAAATTCTCTTAAAAAAAACTTTTGTAACTCTACTAATCGTTAAATCGGCAACCTTCCAGCTGCATTGTAATCTTCAAGACAAGGAAGAAGTCGGCAAATGTAAAATCTGTTTTTTATTCATTTTGGATGTAAAATTAATAACATGTTGTGGCTAGACGTCTTGGAGAAACAGATTAGTCACTTACTGCGCTCCGTTGATTTCGAAAAGGATAGCCTGAGAGCTGTGTCATCACTTGTAGGCAATTCTGAGTTCAGAACAAATCGTTGTTTTTCAGAAAAAGTCATTGGAATGACTTGAGTCGAAACCTAATCCATGTGCAAAAATTTTATCGGGAAACCACGATTTTATTTGAGCTTGGAAAACCACTTACAGTGTATGTCGCAGCCTTCACACTGTAAAAAATTTTCAGAAACGTTTCTAAAAGTATGAGAGACATCTGCTGCACGATACTAAAGGAAAGGTTTCTGATTCAAGCAGAAAAATGTTTCAGCTAAAACATGGAACCTTTCCGATTCGTAATGAATTCATTACAAATCGGAAAGGTTCCATGTTTTAGCTGAAACATTTTTCAGTTTGCGTAAGAAACCTTTCCTTTAGTATTGTGCAGCAGATGTCTCCTATACTTTCAGAAACGTTTCTGAATTTTTTTACAATGCAGATTATGTTTATCGAAGCCAATAGTATCCGGAATATGTCAGCTTTTGCCGAAAGTTCTGACTCAAATGCATAGAAATAAGCAGTTTAAGGCTACAGACCCACATTAAGCTTTAGCACCATTGTACTTCAAAAACCATTTGATATGGTTCTGTTGGCTCTAGGTCCCTTTAAAATAGAGAAAGCGTGGCATTTTTTGACTAGATAATTGCTTTAGATTTTAGCTCCCGATTTCTTTTGTTAATTCTTTTGTAACTTTTAAGAAGAATGATAAAAAATGTTTTTCAGTTTGTCACAATAAACTCATATTTACAGCTTGTTCTGGACCTGTCTTTTAAGAGTACGCTCAGAGCAAACTGTGCGACAAAATCCATAAATTATTTCTTTCAGGGTTGTTTTCAAATTGCTCAGTTGTTTTTCTTTAAAAAAAATTCAAACTACAAAATTAACAAAAGCATTTATCTTCTGGGAATGTGATTAAATCTTTCAAATACCTTCTTTTGCAACGTTCGCGAGCGAAGTTCTGAGAGTTTGTCTCAAGCGACAATGGAAAGATCCCATGAAGCATCCTGACACAGAAGATTCACCTTTTATCCATCAACTTTTTACCCAGATTTTGTTGATTATGAAAGTACACACTATCACATACGCACACGTGCTCATGCAATGCAACCAGAACAGTTTTTGTTGTCCATATACTGAAGTCTCTTGGTTTACTAATTTATCAAGATTGAAGGAGTCTATAGCTGCGATTGAAACCTTGTATTGCCATCTAAAACTTTTCTAATCTATTAGAACTTTTCCATTCATCACTCAATAAAATAAATATTCCAAAGTGAGATTTGAATTTTTTTATTTGATTAAGTGCAAAGTGTAATACAATTAAGCATTATTTTAAGCCAAATAATGATTAAGACAAATAAATTAAATTACGTTTAAAACTTACAAAACAGAACATAACATATTTTTATGCGCCTTATTTTTGTGAAATTTCACGTTATTGGAAGTGTGTCCGACATAATTTATTTTAATACAATCAATTTTTTTGTGATGATATTCACCAAGTTGATCGCGACCTTTTATGAAACTTTATTCTTTTTATTTGTTTCATGTAACAAAGAGATACAGATAAAAAAATTCTTTCCAACATTTTTTTAAATTATCGTAACGTCTTCCAAAATTATTGTTAGAAAATTTACGAATAAGTTTTAAGGAATATTCTTAATTTATTTTCTTACATGCATTTATCACCTTTAATCTTTATTGTGTTCATTTCTTAAACATCACTAACATATATAGACTGATAATTATGAAAAAAGATTTATGACTTTATAAATTCTTTTAAATCTATCAAACCTTAGTAAAATATGTGACAAAATTTTGTAACATGCTTATCCCTTTCATCTACGAATTTTATTATTTATGGACAGCTTATATTATTTTGTTCGTTGAATTGATAGCGTTTAACTAACTAATCAGAAATAAGATCACTTCCACAATACCACATTGGTGCAAGAGTGATTTTTTTTTCTGATAGGTCTGCATTTATCATGCATGAAATCTAACTTTTCGCAGAATGAAAGCAATAAACAACATTATCGCTAAAACTTTAACATTTATATGAGTTGAAATGCGAATAAAATTAAAGAATCAAACATTTGTTTTTCTTACAAAAAATAATTTGTTATGGTCATCATACAACTTTGTTATCGTTATTATACGTAAATTTAAATAAAGAGGTAAGAAAAAAAATAAATAGGAATAAAAAGTATAATTATAAATAGCAAGAACATTTTTTATTTGAATTTAAAATGGGGTTACACTGATCATAGAATACAAAAAAGCGTAGCACAACATCAGATATCCAGATCTAAATCTGAACCGACATATAGTTTGATAAATAACCTCGAATATAAAATTTATCGTATTTTTGCCCATTAGAAATTCAGATGCATCTATAATAGTCATAACAAAAGACATGGCATAGCAGAAATTCTTGTTGGGGGATCAAAGGCAAAATTTATTCAGTATGTTTTCCATAATTGGCATCTGATTTATTCCGTTTGGTGCAATTCCATCTCATATATGCTGAGATATACCACAAGTTGATTAAAACATGTACTTATAGCGCAACTTTAGGTTGATATGCATCAAAATCTAATCAGTATCCTTTTATTTTAAGATCTAAATAAATATCAAATCTCATAGAATATAGCTTATTACATTTGGAATTGCAACGCCGAATAACATTGTGTAACACACAGATAAACAGACACCAATCCGAAATAATCAAATCGTGTTCAGAATATTCCACTTAATATATTAGTAATCAATTTGTAAATAATATTCAAATCCTTATTGCTTAATAGGCGTATAGCCAACTCAGTGAAAAAGTACCCAAGCCGGGACTCCAACCCGGGTCATCAGATTAGCGCACTGACGTTCTGCCAACTGAACAACTTTACTTTTTTACTGCGTTGGCTATACGCCTATTAAGCAATTAGATTTTGAATATTATGAATTCAAGGCGTGAGAAATTTTCTCTGGAAAAATTTCCAAGTATTAAATTTGTAAATATATCAAAAACCAAAAGTCAAAAATTTCCACGGATCCAATAATTTCTTCTTGCAAAGCAAATATAGTAAAAATATTTAAAAAATATATATATATTTCCTTCATAAACGATCGAAGAAAACTCAAATCATAAATATAGTTTCTTTTTTTTTTTGTCATCATCTTTTTTAATTTTTCTCTTTGAAACAAACTCTGATGGGTGTTTTATGGGCCATTAAAAGTCGACGATAAAATTAACTTTTCATATTACATAAATTGAACAAGAAATCATTTCGATTTGTATCCCCTAAAGGATTGTTTTGAAAAATTGCTAGATTGAATAAAAGCTGTTTTTACCGTTCCTTTCATTTTAACAGATGTCTGCATTAAAAATGAAGAGAAAAGCAATAACGTGAGACGGAGATTTAAAATATTGACTCTGTAGGAATTATAAAATTTCATCTTGTAAGTGACAGAAAAAGTTACAGCTTGATTATATTAATCCTGTGATAAATATTGATATGAAAATAATTTATTGTAGACAACAAATAAAATGTACTGAACAAATTTATGATTGAAATATGTTTTTAAAATAAATTAAATTATCACAAAATACAATCATATTTCAATTTATATTATAAAAATTATATTTCAATTTATATTATAAAAACTAAGTAAAATTTTGAGGTAACTTGCCATGTATATTTAGGCATTCGATTATGGCAAATAATTATTTATTTTCCTACAGTTGAAATACTAAAATATTAATGTGTTATTTTGCAAGTATACTTATAATATATGAGGTATACAGGGTACTCTAAATTAATCTAACTCAGAGTGCGGTGAAGAACATTATATGAGGGATAACGGCATGAAATTTAGACACGAGCTACTTCATCATTTAGTTAATATTCTACTTTTAAAACAATTATACAAAAGACCGCCGATCTGAAGTACTCTGTACTTCGTGGAAATGCGAATCGCAGGAAAATCTTTACCTATACAAATGATTAATTTGATTAAAATTAAAGACAGGAGATTCCTATTAGTAGTTTTAAGAACTTGGATGCAAAAATCAAACAAGAAATATAAATTTTTTGTTGGTAATGTGGTTTTGTACTACAGCTACGTAAATCAGCTTGAAATGAGCTTTTCTCGATTAATCACTTTAAGATGCTAAACATGCATTAATTAACCTACAAGCCATTAATAAAAAGTTTTAATAAACTCTCAAATAACGTAGGGCTTCTAATTTTTTTATTTCGTGAATGAAATAAAACTACAACAGTTATAGATTACAATTAGTCATTTCAAATATAAATCAAACGAAAACGTGACAGGTATTGTCATCTAATGAACAGCAGGTCAAATCATATATATTAAATGTGAAAGTAATTTTTCCGATTACGGATGATATCGTAAATGTCTGGGAATTTTTCGCGAAACTTGCCTACTATACTAAATTGAGCACGAGAAAATGATTTAGCTAAGTCCCGAATACGAGAAAATTTTTCTTGATAAGTTAAAAAGAATTCAGCGCTGAAAACGCTGATTGCTATAAATCGAAAAATGCTCAAACGATTTTCACTAAACTTGGCTCCTATATTAAAACGAGCACGACAGAATAATCTAGCTAGGTCTTGAATTTGGGAAAGTTTGTTGTGACAGGTTAAACTCAATACCTCACAGAAAATGCTGATATAATTCGAAAACGGTTCTAACGATTTTCGCAAAACATGACTCCGATAATAATTCGGGCACGTGATAGCTACCTAGTTAGCTCTCTAATTCGGGAAAATTCGTTTTATGTTTTGAAAACAAACTCATTACTCAAAATGATGGTATTAATCGGAAACAATTCCAATACTTTTTGTGAAATAAGGCTATTCGAATACGAGTAAATCATCCAATTAAGTCTCGACTTCAGAAAAAAGTATTTCGATAGGTTTAAGAATATTTTTATATCAAATAATATATCAAAACTGTCAACTAGTTCTTATAAATTATGTGAGTACTTATTCTTACACCATTTAAGATGATACAGATGCTCTAATAAACATATAAACAATTAAAAACAAGATATAATAAACTCTCAAATGATATAAGATGATGCTTTGATGATAGAAATATAACTACGATAGTTTCAAGTTACAGTTAGTCATTTCAAATATCAAATGTGAAAAGTAAATATGACAGGTAATTTCTTATAAAGAACAACAGAGCAAATAATATCTAAAAAGAATATTATTTAACAATCCCAAGCTTATATCTCTTATGAAAATATATCTTACCCATTAATTTAACAAAGTGTGATTTCATTTTGGCTTTGTAAAAAAATATCTTGGAATCATCCAAAATAATTATGAGGAAAAGTCTACTAAATAAAGTGTGAGAACTCTTTTTCAGGTGCATTCGTAATTATTTAAATACGCAGCACCTATAGTCGTCGTCTTGATAGTCCGTCTGTCCGAATTTAACAGCGCAAAAACTACCCAACTGAATGGTTTGAAATTTAATAAATATAATCGTTGCAGAATTTTGTCAAGTCATTTCAAATTTTATGAAAATCGAATCAAAACTTTAAAAAAAAATATTAATAAAAGTTTTCTTCATTCTATTAAACCATATCATACGAAATTAATTCAATGATATCCCGTGATAGTTGATGATTCTAGGTTGCCATAGGGATTACGTCATATTTAAGATGGAGTCCTATTATTCCCGTATTACTGAATTAAAAAAAAGGTATTTGTACACTAAAATTGTTTAATTATAGCATTCTATAATCTACCAACAGTTATTTGGATAGATGATTCCGGAGAAATAGATATTAAATGGTAAAAGGGTCTAAATATGAATTTCAAGTTCTGAAAATTTCAAAGCTAGGCTTAAGTTTCCCATTGGAATTTTCAGTAAAGATCAACAGAAGTTAAAATGGTGCGAACTTAAAATGTACTTTTTTTTTTTCGGAAATTAATCATATCATAATAACAGATGATATAATTCATTTCACTGAAATGATGACGATGATTTTTTAGGTGCGTTCATAATTATATAAATACGTAGCACCTATAGACGTCGTCTGGTCTCCCTGCCTGTCCGTCCGTCTGAATGTAGCTAGTTAATGATTTTTAATTCTGTGAAATGAATTATATCGTTTGCAGATTAATCTCTGTAATAAAATAAGTATCTCGGTTTGCTTGACTGTTAAACCTTGGAAGCTCCCATAACAAGAAAGTACCGATTTTTAAAAAAAAATTCAAATTTCTTAATAAATGTTTTTTATTAATATATTCTAAAGTTTTGATTCAATTTTCATAAAATGTGAAATGTCTCGACAAAATTCTGCAAACATAATATATCTTTAATTTCAAACCATTCGTTTGGGTAGTTTTTGCGTTGTTATATGCGGAAGGACGGACAGACAGACAGACGGACGGACGGACGGACGGACCAGACGACGACAATAGGTGCTACGTATTTATATAATTACGAACGCACCTAAAAAGCATGCTCAGTTCGCTCATAGCAGACGGTATAATTCATTTCACTGAAATAATAAGGATGATTTTTTTACATTGTGAAACTAGTTATAAAAAGAAAGCACCTCATATCTCACGTTTAACGTACAATTTCCAACTTCTGTACATTGTCTCGTATTGAAAATTTGCGCATAGTATAATTTTAATGTACTAGAATTGTTCTTAAGTGTTTGTAAAAATGTATTGAAACTTAATTTCATAAAATACAATTAATATCTATAATATGCCAATGTGGACATAAAATAAATTTTGTATTCATGCATTTTTGCACAAGAGTGCAGCTATTGCACCAAGATCTGAATATTTATATATAAATCTGAATATTTATATATAGGACGAACGCACCTCATTTGTCACGTTTGACGTACAATTTCCAACTTGTTAAGTTTTCTTTTAAGTATGACACAAGTAGATAGAATGCGTTAAAGTTACGATATTTTTACAATGTGTGTAAATTAACATTTATGTGAGTTGTGCTTGAAATAATATGATGTAATCAAATATTTATTTTCCTTTAAAAAATATTTTCTTTTTAAACGATCGAAAAAGATTAAATCATAAATATATTCCCTTATTTGTCACCTTCTTTTAGAATTCTAGTCTTACTCTTTGAAACAAAATCTGGTGGATATTTTATGGGCAATTTTAAATGCCAGCGATAAAATTAACTTTTTATGTTACACCTGGTGAATACGAAGTCATTTTGATTTCTATTTCTCCAAGGATAGTTTTAAAAAAAAAACTACTTGTTAAATTGAATAAATGTAGTTTTTAGCGTTCCTTTCATTTTAACAGATTTCTGCATTAAAAATGAAAAAAAGAATTATAACACGAGACTTAAAATAGATAATTTAAATATTGACTCTGAGGGAATTATAAAATCTCATTCTCTTATTTCTAGAAAATGTTAAAAAATTATATTTAGTTTCGGATAAAATTTTCGTGCGAATTTTTTTTTTCGACCATAGGCAAAATATACTGGATAAATCTACGGGTGAAAAATCTTTTTTAAGAGATTTTCGAAACATTTTTTTTTTCAAATTTAACATACTACGATTATACTTCTCAACGATTACTCTTCGTTACTGGTTTAATGACATCTGGCTTGTTAGGTTCGTTCGTAATTATATGAATACGTAGCACCTATTTTTCGTCGTCTGGTCTGTCCGTCTGTCTGTCTCTCCGTCTGTCCATCCGTCCGCATATAACAGCGCAAAAACTACCCAACCGAATGGTTTGAAATTTGAGATATATTATCTTTGCAGAATTTTGTCGAGACTTTTCAAATTTTATGAAAATCTAATCAAAACTTTAGGAGATATTAATAAAAACATTTATTAAGAAATTTGAATAAAAAAACAATCGGCGCTGTCTTGTTATAGGAGTTTTCGAGGTTTAATGGTCAAGCGACCGAGATACTTATTTTATTACAGAAATTAATCTGCAGACGATATAATTCATTTCACAGAATTAAAAATCATTAAGATATGAATATTTATATAACTAGCTATAGTATGAACGCACCTCGTTTGTCACGTTTGACGTACAATTTCCAACTTGTTTATACTTGGAAAGCATATGATTCCAGGTACTAAACAAAAATTCTGCTTTTATTGACTTCAAAAGAAACGGAAGATTGACAGTTACACAGTTATCGAAACTGATAGCCGATTTTCTTGTGGCTGTTTTCCATTTATAACATTTGCCCACACGGTTCAAAAGTGCTTATGACTTCAGTTTCTGTCCGTACTCTAACTCTCGTAAATATACTCGGATTGCTATGAATTTTTTATACACTGGCGAGAAAAATTAAAGGAACAGCCATAAAAAGGTGCTTTATGGAAATTATATAGCGGGAACTTCAATTAAAGGTGATTGGTTGGTAACTTAATGTTAACGTTATCACGTAGTTCAATGGAATTAACCTTTGCTACAGAAAAATATGCAAATTTTTGAGCCCGTTGTTTCTGCAAGTTTGAAAAGGAGTATACGTGGGTGATTTGAAGTCTAATTTCAAGGATTTTACGTGTAGATGCATACAATTTTCGCTTGTAGTAGGTGGAGTATGTCATCCAGAAGACATTTGACCGACTGTGATAAATGGCGTGCGATGGGGAGAATGGAAGCAGGACAGATACTGACAGGGGTCTGTAAAGACTTAAAAATAGCCAAAAGCGCCATGTCAATAATCTGGAAACGGTTTAAAGATACTGGTAATGTACAGAGACAACCAGGTCAAGGTCGAAAACGTGCCACAACAGACTGTCAGGACTGTTATTTGTCAACAATTGCTAAAAGAAACAGGCAACTGACGTCAGTTCAGATTGCAAGGGAGTTCGGTGCAGCAACAGGAAATAGACTATCCAGATTTACTGTGAGTGACAGGCTGCATAAAAGAAGGCTATATACACGGAAACCCATGATTTGCATTCCACTAATTCCGGCAGCGAAATGCACCCGGTTAAAGTGGTGCAGAGATAATCGTCATTGGAGTACCACGGACTGGAGCAGGGTTCTCTGTACCGATGAATCCTGATTTTGTTTGGAGAGTGATTTCAGATGTGTTACCATATGGAGGGAGAAAAACACACACAATAAGGCTGCAAAAATCCGTGAAAGACATCGATACGAAGGTCCTGGAATCATGGTATGGGCGGACATCATTTTGAATGTCCGCACTGACCTACACATTTTTACCAGAACAACTGTGAATGTTGAAATATACAGAAATGAGGTTCTTGATCCTCATGTTAAGTTGTTTAGGGGTTCAATCAGTAATAACTTCCTTTTAATGTATGATAATGCGCGACCTCATTGTACTGTACTAGTGACGGATTATCTTGAGGGCGAAGGAATCCAGCGAATGGAGTGGCCTGTATATTCTCCGGATTTAAATCCGATAGAACATGTGTGGAACGCACCAATAATCCGACTTGCATCTTGGCAACCTCCAACTAGCACTCCCCAAGAGCTTCGGAGTACTATTCATCTTGAATACACATTGTTACCGCAAGCACTTCTGGTTAATCTAATCCACAGTATGGAAAACGCTGTAAAACTTGCATTTCGGTCAGGCGTGACCACATACCTTATTGAATTTTCCTGCGTTTCTATAAAATTTTGTAACAGTACAATTTTCTTATACCCTCTTAAATCACACTGCCCTATGTTTTTATGTAAATTTATTTTCTGCAGAAATAGACAGTTCGGCATTTTGAATTTATGTCAGGCATGACAAAATAAAGATCTTGTGCAAGTTTCATGTTCTTATCTGCAAAATTATTCAAGTTCGATGAGTTTTTATAGTTGTTCCTTTAATTTTTCTCGCCATTAGATGTTATTGAAATTTACTATACAACGATCGCTATTGAAAATGAAGCATGTAGCATTTATTGTTTGTTTATAGGGACAGTCAAAAATATTGCGTTACATTACGGTCAATGGGGAACAATCGTTTCAAGTTCATTTTGATATGATGTTAAACCATTTCAAACACATTGATACTGATGCATTTATGAAGTTCTATAAAATATGCTTTCTGTAGAATATGGGTTGCAAAGAATTTATTATTACTTTACATGGCCACAGGAAAGAATCATCTTACATAATAGTCTAAGGGGAAAAATCGTTTGTAGTATATTTTATTGTTTCTACACTATCTCAAACATATTGAAATGTATATGCATTGCTGCACTATCAGTTTATTACTGCAAAGTATGTTGCGCATTGCATTTATCGTTTACTTACAGGGACACACAGAAGAATTTTGTTGCAGTACTGTCTATGAGCAATAATTGCTGGAAGTGTGTTTTTAACTTTTGTTTGAGATATTAGGTTTAACAAATTTTTTTAATTACTACGTGGTGTGTGTATAAATTCTGTTGATTTTATACAGGGTTTCACGGGAATTCGTAACTCTTACTGACTATAGGAGTGAATATGGGAGGTTAGTTTTTAATTGTGTTGTCCTTTTTCGTGATGAATTATATTTAGTATGCTAATTGAAGTTTGTAGAATATAAATACATTCATATACAGGGTTACACAAAGAACAAGATCGATTGTCGTATGGTTATTAATTGGTGGAAGTTCATTTTATCTTGTGTTATACGTTCTTTACCTGACTTAACTTTTAGCTTAATGTGTGATGTGTTGAAATGCCGTTGGATTTTATACTGCGCTGAAAAAAAATAATTCGAGTGCATTTTCATCTATTGACGAAAATTAATAATACCGAATTTGCTAACTGAACTAAATTTTAACATGCTATGTAGTATATATGAAAATTCCTAAATCATATACAGGGTTGCACAAAATAATCACACTAAATTTTTGACAATGGACGGTATATGCTATAACTATATTTTTATATATGTTATGAATATTAAAAACTGTTTACACTGTAAAAACTTTGCAGCAGAGTAACCGGTCATTCGACCGTTTTTATAAAAAAACGGTTACATAACCGTAATTTAACATTATTATGACCCTAATATGAGCAATATTATGGTCAAATAGCGTTAATTTACGGTTATGTACGTTTAAGTACGGTTATTTGACCGTTTTTATGGAAAACGGTCGAATGACTGGTTACTTTGCTGCAAATTTTTTTAAAGTGTAGTTACATATCTTCTTTCACCTAATTTAACGGGGAAGTTTCCTTACAGTTTTCTAGATGTGTTAGAAATTATTTTATAATCTATGCTTGACGCATGATTTTTTTTGTACTTGTTTTTTTTTTGTTTATGGCATATATTTACTATTTCTAATGACATTAGTTACTCGCAAACACACATTTCATTCTCTGTATATCATTGTGGCTATTGAATGGTCGTGTGACTATGAATTTCATTGAACTCCTAATTCGAAAGTTTTATTGATAAAGGATATATTAACTGATAAGTTTCCTGTCATTTTGCAAAGATATTACAGGTAACGCATTGTATAAGGAAATGCTATACATATGAGCGGACAAGGAAAGGTCAGCGATAGCGCAAATATTTTCTACAGGATTACCAATTTTTTGCAACAATTAAAATTTTTTTAGATATTAGATTAAAAAAAAACTAGTTCTTTTCATTATATAAAGGCAGAGTTATTATTAAAGTTGTTTAAACATTCATTGTTTTTTCATTATAATTTTCTTTTTTGCATATATTGTCAATTACTTTAATATTTTTGTTAAATTCTTCTTTTATCATCCATAAACTACAATTAAAAAACAACCATACGTAACAGATACAATGAATCTACTTTTCTTTCACAACGATGTTTATTTCATCCTAAAACAGTATTTTTGAATACGAAGAAGCATTGTCTAAGATTTTTAAAATTGTTCCTTTTTTTAACTAACATATTCTTATATCTTTGAGTTAATAAAAATTTCAAAATCAATTATTTAAGAACCTTTACTGGTTAGTCAAGCATTTCTTTTAGCATTACGAAAAAATATTGAGTGTGCGAAGAAAACATTGATTATTGCACTTTCTAAGAATTTCAGATATGATAAGCTTGACAGGCGATTAATTATATTTTGCACATTATTGTATTTAGCAAGATTCAGATAGCTGTTATTTATTTTTCAGATGTTACATAAATTCTTTAAAAAATAACTTTTCTAATTATCTAGACGTTTATTTTGTTACATTTTTCACATTAATCGATACATACATACATTAATAATTATACACATATTTTTTACAACTAAAAAATGTTACTTTTAAGAAGAATCTAAAAATAAATGTAGAGATATTTGAAAGGAAAAAAGTGGTCTAGACT
Organism: Maratus michaelseni; assembly: GCA_963931845.1. Classification (NCBI taxonomy): domain Eukaryota; kingdom Metazoa; phylum Arthropoda; class Arachnida; order Araneae; family Salticidae; genus Maratus; species Maratus michaelseni. The sequence goes on from OZ007587.1 coordinate 351,704,494, forward strand.
GCATGATTTTATTGGAAATAATGAAAAAGTTTCTACACACTTTTAAGCATTCCAAAATTTTTACAATGTAGTTTTATTAAAAAAAATAACAATAATGCATTTTTACCTATGTAATTAACTTGACAAATTCTTTTTAGATCATATTTTTACTTTTTTATGGCATTTGCATGATGGTTATTTGTAATGTTTTTTATATCACACATTGTGCATGATTGAGATCACTAGACACTTATAATAAAATAGTTTATTTATATTTTAACAAATATAATTCTTTTATTACTTGTTATACCTAAATAAGAAACAAATTACTTCTACAAATATAATCATTAGTTTGTATAAAAAATATAATGAAGAAAAAATACATTACTCAAATTTTGGAGAAGATTAGCAGCAAAGAACCAAACGTTTTTTGTTCTAATATGCACAAGGTGCAAAAGTTTTATAATCATTGTCTTATCTAACAATATCTGATGCATTTACAGTGTATTAAACCTCCATTGTTCTCGTGGTTTTCTAAGAAGATTTGCTCGCTTTGAGTCTAATAAGACCAACTCTTATTAGTCTACTAATTTAAAAGTAAATAGAAGCAACTTTAACAAATAAATATTTTTTAAAGTATATATAAAATGTTTCAAGAACTAAGTTTAGAATCAAAGATTATTTTATTGTTTAAAAAATATTTAGCTTTCATTTATCAATCTAAAATTAATTTTCAAAATACCACTGTTACAAAAAAATATACATATACATTATAAAAAAGATACCTTAATTATTCCTACTCAAAATCTTCATCATTCTGCATCAGAAGGTTATCCATATTGTCTAAGTATTTCGGTATATTGTGATTTTTTGCTCTCATATTTAAAAATTCAAATTTTTTTATCTTTATCAACTGAAAATATACCGATAAAATAGAAATAACAGCAGCAAATGACAATCATAAGAAAATTTCGAGAGAAAACAAAATTACATAGCTTGTGGCGTTAGGTCTAGTAGTCCTGAATTTTAGAAGCAATTTGCGTAAACATCTCCAAACAACGAAGTTTCAAATACTTAGTGAGAACGATACAAACTAGTATATCAAGTTTCTTGAATCCTTAATTCACCTTATTGTGACATTGGTAACGTTGACTCTGGTTTGTAACGTTTTAACGATTTTAATCCCGATGATGAGTACGTTAGATGCTCGACAGTATTTGTTGATATTTTGTACAGTGTATAATAAAATCCTTTTTAAGTGATTTTAAATGAAATTTTGTTTTTGCGAAATTATTTATATGAACGAAGTTTCAATGGCAAGAAATGGATTTTACTGATGTATTCAATACCTGATACTACCTTTTCAGAACTCCAAACAGTATGAAGATGTAGCACCATATGTTGATACTAAAATGCACGAAATCAAAGTTATGGGTTTTCTGGACCCATGCGTGGGTAACAAAGGGTTAAAGCTGTATGTATGACAAACTTGTCAATCTTTAAAAGTTGGAACTCTAATAAGTCAAACGTATTGCACTTCCATTAAACAACTGAAGGTTAAAACAAATTTTATAAATAAATATAGTCTAAAACATTTCGCCTTTTAATTAGGATTTTGAGCAGGATTATTGCCAGCGAAATCCATAACTTTACATCTAATAAAACACGATCCCTAATTTTTGACTTTTTTTTAAGAAATGCTTTTAAAAATTTTGGTTAAACTAAGATTTGCATTAAAGTTGGTACTACCTTACTTGGTAAATTGATGAAGCACAGAAAGACAATTTTAGGTAGATTTCGTAAGGTACGTCGTAGATTTCGTAAGGTGTAATACTACCTATTACATTCTCCCCTAAGTTGGAATTTTTGAAAATGTTTTGCAGATCTACGCCGATCATGACGCCGATCATGACTCCCAGAACCCAAAACCACCCCAGTTCAAAACTTGATCAACTATCTATCTATCTATATATATATCTTTCTATCTATGTCACTTTTTATGGACACGATAACTCCCATAATTCTGCACAAATCTCTTCCAAACTGATACATAAAATCAAGGGGCATAAAATCTCGGTCCAGTTCGTTAATGGGCAAAATTGAACCAAGGGGTGGGGGATAGGGGGCTTTTTGGGAAAACAGAACAAACCCCATAATTTCTTAATTATGATATGTATCGAATCAGTTTAAAGTTATTATTACTTCTAGGAAAAGGGCGGAAAATTTATGTATGACAGATTTTTGATGGCATTAAAAATGGCTTCAAGGGGGAGGGGAAAGGCGGGTTTTAGAAGAAAAAAATCATAACTTCGTCAATTTAGAAGATATCAAATCAGCTTAAATTTATTATAAATCTTCTTAATATGACCAACCCTTATAGCAAAAAAAAAAAAAATTAAAAACCAAAACAATCCCTGCCGGCTCCACCTGCAAACAAGTTACATTTCAAAGTGGGAGTTTTCAAATGCCGTATCATGGCAGAAAGGTCATTTCTTCCACAATTCCCAACAAATAGGCGCCCCATGGTCTGCATCTTCGAAATCAACCTGTGCCTGTAGGCCGAGCCGTCAGGGATATTTTTTTTAATTGAAATTACTTTTCCATCGTTCAACAATTTCATAACATAAAAGTTACATCAATTTAAATAATTATAACAAGGTTATAGCGTCTATGATTTGTTTCAGTGTAGAACAAAAGTTTGCAGTGCGTTTCATATTGTATTCATCCATGCAGTATTACGTAGTTATCCAGTAGCGTCTCATGTTGAATTATGCAGCAAAATCTTTTTCACTGTATACAGAAGATGATTGTACTTACAAAAACTGAGAAAAAACAGGAATAATATCTAAATGAAAAAAAAAATCTAAAATATAATTTGTAAGAAGTCTTGCAAACGTAAGACTTAATGCCTACATCGTTTAGGAACACACATGAAAAGATCCGTATTTTGACAGTACGATTTCCGCATTTCAACGGATTTTTTTTCAACAAATTTAATTTTCGTGAATGTGTCAGAAAGTCGGTATGTTTTTATGAACAAACTTCGTCAATAACAATTCTGATATCAAGTTAAGTTGTCATTTTCCAATAAGACTGTAGGATTTATTTTCATTACCCCATCGATAAAAACTTTTCGCATTTTGCCAGTACAATTCCCGAATTTATACGGATTTTTATTTCCAACTAAAGACATTTTCTTGAATGTGTCAGAAAGTAAGGAATATGGTTTTATGAACATCCTTGGTAAATAACATTCAACTAAAGTAAAATTTAGTTGACATTTTAACCAAAACTGTAGGATTTATTTTCGTTACTCCACAGCAAAAATTTCTGTATTTTACAATTAAGAAAATTATAAATAAATATTTTTTTTGCTTTTATATTTATTTCGCTTCTTTGACAACACCGAGACATTAATAATGAAACCTTTTTATGGGGGAAGGGAGGATGGTTCCGTTAAATTAAGATAATTTTTATACGGTTTTCGATTGAGAATTTCAAATTTATTTTCAAAATGCATATTGTCATTAGATTAGACAAACATAAAAACAAATTGCAAAGAAATGAAAATTATATGATCACCAGGAATAATGAAACAATTGGTGGACACAGCTATTTGGTAAGAATGTTTATAAAAGGCAAACATGAGTTTAAAAATTTTAAACTGAATGAAGAAATTTCAAAAACATTTATTTTGGAAAGATAAACTATATAATTGACAATTTTTTTATAAAAAAAGAGGGCGGGGAGGTGAAATGTAAAAGATTTTCATTTTTATATAAAATGGAACTAAAAAAACAAATTTAACGGTTCACGAACTAAGTAAATGTGTTGTGAATCTGCATTCGAAATTGGAAGTCGAGAATTTAATTGCTAAATTTTCTATAATATCGCCCAATTAAAAAAAAAAAAAAAACATAACATTGACGAAAACCTTTAAAATATCACTACAGGTTAGAACTACGGCACAGTTTTATTTATTAAGCGTTAAGCATGATGGCATTGGAAACAGACACTGGTCGTTGTAGGCCGCCGTAATACTTACCCATCAGGGATATGCATAATATAAAATGTGAAAATAAAACATGTGTAAACTATTTATAAAATGCATTGAAATTCGAATAAAATCCTGGCTTGGTGAAGTCATAAACTTTAAATGCTCTATTACTGAATTGTATAAAATAAACATCCTTATAACTAAAAAAATAATAATCATATTAACTAAGATTTTACAGCGTCGGATTACGCCTCTCATTTCCAATTAATATATATTTTTGAATTGAAATTTGAATGAAATACAGGATCATGAAAAATCGAAGAGTGTGGCAAATATTATTACAAATATCACTGCAACTAATTATTCGATCGACTTCATTCTTTATGCAAAATTTATGTTTTATTTTATTATATTTTATATTCGATATTCAAAAATTTTTATATAACTTTTATCAGAACGAATATTTCGAGAGTCCGAAAAAAATAGTTCCGGATAATCGAGGTTACTGAAATTCAATAGGCTTCTTCTCATTATTACATACTAAGTTACGTACCAAATTTCAAGTCACTATCTCAATTTGTTCGGGAGATAGAGCGCTTACAGACACACACACAGACAAGCGGACGGCAATTTTGTTTTTAAAATATGTTTTTCGGAATCTCCAGTGTCTGAAACGTGTAAATATGTCAAACTTTTTTTTAGATTTTTAAAACGAACACAAGACTTACCCTATACTACGTATGAAGGGTAAGTAAAAGTAGAATAAGTTTGATTCAATTTATTTTTGAATCTTTAAAGTTTTACACCAGCACAGGTGGGGCTGTACTCTACCCAAAGCCGATAATTGTTTTTAAACTCATCCCAAAACCCTACCCAAACGCGACAAAAAAAAACTTTAATCTACCCAAAATCTACACGAACCCGAAATGGAAGAAAATTAATCCGTATTTTAATACGATTATGAAAAAATAGTCTGTAATGATGTATGTAATACCGAATTTATCTTTTTTATATAAAAATGAACATGCATACACTCATTAATATTCAGATATACATTTTTTTTCAAAAGAAAAATATTCAGGGCTTTCTTTGAAAAATCGGTGTCAACCGGGACATGACTTGTTAGAATCAAAACTCAACCCAAAACTGATCTGAGACCGAAACCTTTAACGTCATCCGGTTCCGAAGCAGACCTGCATTGAAAAAAGCGTAAACATGACCAGGCTTCAGGAAAAATCAGGTTACCGGACCCGATGCAGAACTCTACCTCGGAATGGCCTCTCCCCTTGATAACAAACGTATGAGATAAAGAATAAATATCCGGAGGTATTAATATATTAAAATTATTAATAGTAAATTAATAATTCTAACTTTAAGATAAGCTATTGTTATACACTGCCGGACTGTAAAAATATGTTTCCTTCTTCGCATTCGAGCGCTAAATAATCAAATCCAGTAATGTTCAGAAACTAAAATGGAAACAGCTGATGAGTTGCAAATAGACGTAGTTTTTTCCAAAACAGGAAAATTTATACTATGTGGACAGGAAAATTTGTATTATAGTCCTATTATATAGTTTAAAAGTTTGTGTTTTAAAAAGTAACAAACACTGAATACACATTGCAGTGCATTAATAATTAAAAAATATGTATATATAGTTTTAAAATATTAATATATATTAAACTTCCTATATCTTTTAAAAATAAAAATATAATAAAATGAAATAAAATAAAATAAGCATTTTTTTTTTTTTTAAATGAAAAACCATGAAGATGAGATAGAGTTAAATCTTTAGCAGTACTTATCTTTTAAAGGCGACGAAAAACATCACAAAAAATATTTTGTTAAATTGCGTATTTCTTTTATGGAACAAAGCTTCAGATTTTACGTGAATAAATTTAGATGATTCAGAAATGGGTGCTTAAAATATCCAAATCCCTGAAGATCTTCGGTTTCATAAAATCCTTTTTCGTTCTTCACCAGTATGAAATGAGTTTTCACATTATGATTATGGCACGCATTTGAATCATCTGTGTCATAAAATATTGCATTTCCAAAAATAGCCTCTTATTATATATTTCACCAGGAAAAAAAAAGGAACTAAAGAATCATTCAAATCTTTTTTTAGTTTTTGCACATAAATTGAGATCGTTTGATACAAAAATTAATAAATAAATAAATAAATAAAACAAAAATATACAGTACACTTCAAGGAATAATTCGTTTTTACAATTTAAAATTTCCTGTTTCAGAATCATGAATAATGCATCAGTAAAAATTAAAATGGGAAACTGCTTATATTGAAAGCATTAAACATAATTTTACTAATGAAAATTACAGTCTTCGTTTTAAAAAAGTGCAGTTTCTTTTCAGGCCATTCAGCTTGATCTTAGGTTTATTATATTTTCAAACTAGTCGGATGTGCCAATCCCAAAACTTTCTTCCATCTCAGTCATGTTAAATCTCAAAATTCACAATCACATCTCCAATAAAATCAATATTTTTCGTCATTCTGTTGTACGTCAGCTTCTTGCGAATCGTCGGATTACCGAGATGTGATCAACTGAGGTATACTAAACTACGAAAAGTCCTTCTGGCCTGTGCCGACAGGAACAGATAGCCTCCCTATTCCTTGGTTTTACGAATTTAGCTAATATTTCTGGAAAACACGAAGCAGGAATGCGTGGAACCCAATTAAAGAAGATTAATTCCCTGTTCTCGTCAACACTGAATTTGAATGAGAATATCGCCAAATTAGTCCTCTACAGCCAAGTTAACTTCATTTATGGCAACTTATTTTTGTCGCCAAATTTGTCGCTATTTCGCCAACTGTCGCCGAGCTTGACGAGAATTTGACGTTGGCGAATATAAATATATAGTGTTAAGCATATAAGAATAGGAACATTGGTTACAACAACGAAAGAAAATTTGCCGAAACCATAACTAAAATTCATAAATTAAACCCGTTTATGGATGAATTCTGCTGTCTTGTTTGAAAATGTCAGCTACTCTAAAATTTCAAACCGCAATATCTTAGCCATTTTTTAAGATAAAGGCGAAACAAAAATTGCTCCGGATTCTCCGGATCAAGGCCAAACATTTAACGGAAAAAACTTTTAGGATTTCTAATTTTTTTGAACATCTTTCTGAATTTGAAATTTTTCAATGGTTATCACAGCTTCCCTTCCGGCGGAATATCCCCCAAATTCATGTAGGACCTGCTGTCCATAGTCAAAAACATAGAAAAAAATTGGTTTAATTATCTGCATAACATCATACACTTTTCGATGATACAATAGCGAAAATCGAACAAAAATCGCTATCGCAGCGCCCTCTTTCGTCGAAATATACCCGAATTCAACTTGGACATGTAGGCTATAGTCAAAAACATAGAAAAAAATTTGGTTCAATTATCTGCATAACTTCATACACTTTTCGATGATACAATAGTGAAAATCGAGCAAAAATCGCGATCGCAGTGCCCTCTTTTGTCGAAATATCCCTAAATTCAATTGGGACCTGAAGGCTATAGTCAAAAACATAAAAAAAAATGGTTCAATTATCTGCACAACTTCATACACTTTTCGATGATACAATAGTGAAAATCGAACAAAAATCGCGATCGCAGTGCCCCCTTTCGTTGAAATATCCCCAAATTCAAGTAGGACCTGCTGGCCATAGCCAAAAACATAGAAAACAAATTGGTTAAATTTGAAGCATAACTTCATACACTTTTCGATGATACAATGAGGACGGACAGACATACATTTTATTAAAACGTTTTTTGGAATATCTGACCCCTAAAACGTGTAAATCCGTCGAAAACTGGAAGTCGAAAAAATTACGATTACAATGCTTTCTTCTATTATAGATAGAAGAAAGTAAACAGTAAAAAGTGTAGAAACAGTAGAAATGTGAAATTTGTTTCCGAGTTCTTAGGGAAAAGTAAATTTTGTTGGGCGAAAACATTAAATATTAATAAAGATAAAATAGGACATATTCGGCGCTTTTGTGTTAGCGGTGCGCAAATCTCGACAAGAGCAGCTTTTATTTTTCCACCATTGATGTATTTACTAAAGGTAAGCCATCACACGAAGCATTTTTAACAGTTTTTTTACTGAAAAACCTGTTTATTAGGAAATGTATCGTATTGTCTATGCTAGGAGAGTACGTGTTATCGCAGCTTTACATGCATAATTTTCTAACTTATGTATCTGCTTCTTTTATCCATACATATAACAAATTTAACAATGCATGTACTTGTATTTATTTTATATAATTAAATGCATCTAATAAAATACATATATACTTACTATATACAACTACTTTAATCCAGTGAAGCCGCGCCCTAACCAGAACACATTGGGTCGCGCTCGGTGCCTATATAACTCATCTATCAGTTTAAGCTTAGTTCAATTCATTCTGGTTAATTCAATTCTTATAAAAATTATGATAAGAGAAAATGCACAAAATATATTTTTGCATTATTACAAGAGGATTTATGTATCCCGCATAAAATATACAATAACAAACATTGCTTTCATCTCTATTATATATGTATACTTATAGCATCCAGAGTTTGTCGGAAATTCGTAGATTTTCTATAAAAAAAGAACTCTTGGTAAAAATTACGATATATTTTATAACATTGAAATCAATAAACAGTTTCGCACTTTTGGATGCAAATATTTGAACAGTTTCCGTAGTTTCTAATGCTACAGATTTCACTCCCAGAAAATGGGTAATAGGTGTTACATGAACCGTTTTAAAATTTCTGAATTTGTTTTGTCTTGTTTTCGGATTGTTTTGTTTTTCCTTCATAATTGTCAATTTCTTGATAGGACGAACATTTATTTTGCTGAAATTTACTGTCACTGTCGTGTAAACTATAAATCTGATAATGAATTTCATCTTCACTAGCAGAATCTATTTCTTCAAATAAGTTTCCACATTATCCAAAAACATTCTCAATCTTTCCATTTATCTTTCATAGTTCGTCCTACTTCGTTTGAGCGTCATTTCCGAAAAACTATAGCAAATGGCACATTCACCATCTATAAGTTAAGGAAACGTAAGTGAGATATTTCGCTACAGTAAGGTAGTGTGGTATCCAGGTTACCCTGGTTCCAGATGGTCTTGCGAGAAATGATTTATCTTTACTGACAAAGGAAAAAACAGCTGTTTCTGGCAAGTGCTATTAAAAAAATAAATTAACCCTTTCCGGCACAGACAAATTCTGTCCGTAAAATGAGAAATTACTGACTGACACCGGAATTTACAAATGACTTTTTTTAGAAAATAAGAGCTTCTTATTTTAAGCTTTTATTTTAGAAACAAAATTTTATTAAAATATTCTTGGTGCCGTATGCAAGTTTGGAATTAAAATTATGCTACCTGGAGTGGGACCACTGTGCCGGAAAAGGTTAAAAAAATAGCTACAGAAGGTGCGACATTTATGGCGGTCAAATACATATTTCAGAAAAGTAAGTGTTTATAAAGGGTTTTATATGCTTGCGGTGGATCTTAAACTCCGAGCGATAGCGGCTGGTTTAAATATATATGTAGTTTATATAGCAATCATTTTTTTATAAAATAGAAACAATAGTCAATTATAAAGAATTTTATATATTCCTAATCCACAACATTAAAATCTCTACAGCTCCTATGATCAAGATTCTTCTACGATAAATTACACTGTTATTTCTGCAAAAGAATGAGCAACTCTGTTGCTTGAAAAGTATTTTTTTAAATATTCACATTACATTCCAATGATGTCATTTTCAATATGTTTTAATGTAACCATTTTCTGTGACATTGAAAATTATCAATTATTATAGAAGGATTATAATTTTTCATTCATGTTTTAATGACTGTCAATTAATAAGAATTACTATCTAACACGTTTTAAATAAGGAAACTGAAATTTTCCTTTATTGCCTATATTATGTTATTTTTTTTTCTTTGTCAAAGGAAACTACAAGATCTCTGAAATTTATTTTAAACTACATAGAATTTAAAACTTTTCCGAATGTATTTTGTTTTTTAAACTTAAGTTTCTGTCAGTTTAAATTAGGGGATGTGACAATTCTTTCCAAACTTGATTCTCAATTTCTTAGATAGGTTTCGACAAAGTAGGGATGTTTCCCGGATGTGAAGTTTTATATTGGATTTTGAGAATAATTTAATATTACTAGTGCAACAATCAGTCAAATAAATAAAATGTAAAAGTATTTATAAAGTGCATTTTTTTAAATATTTTTCGACAGAAATTTGTTAATAAAAGAAAAGATGTTATTAATGTGATAGTTTTTTATTACTATAAATTACAGGAGATGTTAATTTAACATTTTAAGTTTGATGGGCTACCGCGCATGCGCGGTAGCGAATCTCTGCTTGTTTTACTGTTTATTACTGTTAATTTTACGGTATAATACTGGCAGCTGGGGTTTCAGTATTATATTGTAAAATCAACACTTTTTTTGCAATACATGCACAACAGACACAAACTTTAAAATGTGTTAATGTAGTAATCACTGCACGAAACTTAAAATTTCAGTTGTCCAATACATTGACAAAACTATAACAATGCTATTAAAAAAATTATGAAATCCATTCCAGTCTTACCAAGATGAAAATGAAGCATATTTTCTCATAAAAAATTTTCAAATGTGATTTCAACATTAAAACATCAGCTCATAGCTAAATTAATATTATGTTTTCACTGATTAACATACAAGTTGATTCTAAATGCAACTATTTGAAACTGATATTGACTTCTTTATAAACAATTATACAAAAAAAAAATTCAACAAAATACAAAAAGAAGCTCAATTTTTTTGACGTACTTTACATCTGTTTTACAAGACTCACTTCCGTCATAGGCCTTAAATCAATTATTTCTGCGCGATTCTGAAATGAAAGCGGTACAGTTATTTGTATTTACCTGCTCTGAGCCAATTGTTACATGCAGCAGTTATTCAGATATCTTAACGACATGGCTCATGTCACAATTTGATACAAATGTTGAGTATCAATGATTATCTAGCATTCTTCACAATATCTAGCTTGTAGTGTACTATCGTTTGGGTTACGTTCGTATGACAAAGCAGAGTCACAAACTACAGTTATAAAACAAATAAAATGTTGAACTTCCTACTCCGTTGAGTTCAGATTGTTTCTTCCTATCGTTGTTTACAACGAAGTTATTGACATTGTTATCAGGGCAATCATTTTGACTCACCCTGTATATAAGACCAATAAAAGTGAAAAGGATTTCACAGGGATGACCGAGATTCATAACATGAAATAATATATCAGGTAAAAAATAATAATGAGAATTAAAAAGCAGTATATTGCTCAAAAACAATACGTGTTTTTAAAAAAATGAGCATCATGGGAGACTCAATGCCGTCGTACACAGATACAAAATATACTCCCTGATTTTTTTTATAAATAAAATATGGAGAAAGACTATATAGGTAATACAATTTATTCCTATTATTTATAAATGCAGATTGAATCATTTTAACGACTCGAATGTATTTTAAGTTATATCATTAGAATAACATCTTAACTTAAAAACAAATTTCAAAAATAAAGAAATGTAAGTGCATTTTGTAATATTATATAAAATTATTCAGCTCAAACATTTACATTACATTATTAAAACATTATTAAATGTAATTTTTAAAAATCCTTTTTAACAAATTAAATATTTTCAGCTAATAGCACAGTAAAACTTGATTGAAAATTATATCATCAAAAAACATCTTACCATTATTAAACTGAACACGTTTCTTAAAAATAAATAAAATCAAAGCAATGTCCAACATATAAGGTATACCTATTATATTTTTTCTTTATTTAATAGTAGAATGTTAATAATGACATAATGGTCGTTATTTTATTTTAGGTTATTCTTTAGATTTTAAATCACAGCCACTATTTAGAGCTGAAAATAACTTTTCAAATGACTTGAATTACTTTAAGAAAAATTTCTAAAGCCATTAGAGATGTGTAAGATGGTACTTTCAGAAATAGTATTTTTGTGTTACAGTAATATCTTCAAAGTCCATTTACTCTTTCTGGTTTGAAAGAAAGTCTATTTTCTTGGACGAAATAATTTTAAAATCTCTGAAAACAACCACATAAAATATTTTAAAAGTCCAAATGAATAAAAATTTTCCTATTACAAAAGATAAATTTTGGTATTAAAGCAATCTATTCTTTTTTTTTTATTATCAGTATTCGGTTCATTAGTGGTTAAATGGAAATCTAAAATTATTAATGTTCTCACAATCAAGGCGGACAAACTGTTCGTAATTTGAAATAATCTACTTTTGCATTTTACATGGTAATAAAGATAGACCCTTTTTTGCAAAAATACTTGCGTAGAAATAGGTTTAGAGCTTTGCAAGTGCTCTCACGGTATACAGGGTAGTCCTAAAATATATGTCAAAAATGTAAAGGTAGGTAGAGGGGACATAAATAAGCAGATTTTGTATAGGAATGTGGGTGCGGGAATGCAGTGTTGAGGCAGTAGATGGCGCTGTTGAATTCGGCGGTTGAAAGCGTTTCAATGCCTTGAATCGTCATTCCCCACATGGATTTTGCGCAACATGCATCGTTAAATCAATGCGAATCTTGTAGACATGCATTTCATGTATGGCGCTGCACAAGGAAATTGAGCGGCTACTCAAAGGATGTCCATGGAACGATTCCTGGGTAGGAATCTGCCGGATCGCTGAACATTTGAGCGTCTTCATCGCAATTGTGTGCGATCGGATCGTTTTATGCTTCCAGGCATGATACGGGCACTAGAAGATATACGCTAATATTCCAGCAGTAGAAGAAGAAGTATCACTCACAATACGAGGATAGTTCTTCGAGAATCTGGAGAGCCGTTGAATGTGTGCATCTTTTGAGCAGCCGCTTCATTTCCTTATGCAGCCTCTGTACATTTTTGCCTTTACATTTTTGACATATATTTTAGGACCACCCTGTATATAGTAAAGTGACTTTACCTACCAAGTGCAATTGATATAATTGGCCCCTACTGATGCAATGACATTAACTGGAAAACCTAGAGAAATAGCGTAAAGAAGTCAATTACCAAAGTATAAAATGATGACTGACAAAATAATATTTTAGAAGTCCCAAAATGCAAAGGATCAGGGTCCATAAGCCGTGTTTTTGGCCCATGAAATAGACTAAAACTTGAATTTGTTATACTGACTTAAATATTTCACTTTTTAATATCAGAAGGTTTATCTTGTACGATTTCAACAATAGTTTTTTCATTTTGTTCGGATTTATATGACTTACACAAGCTCAAAGTTCGTATTATTTGTAGTTTTTGATGAAAAATACGCAATTTCTCCTAATTTTAGATCAATTATTTATATGAGCACAATCATGCAGCACTTTCTTCTTTACATATAGTATAAAATACACAAAAATGTACAATATATATAAAAAGAAAAATCTTGCAAAGCTGTGCTGATAGTAAAATATTAAAAAATATACTAAAAATTGAGGTAAAATGAGGAGAAATTGCGTATTTTTCATCAGAAACTACGAATAATATGAACTTTGAGCTTGTGTAAGTTATATAAATCCGAACAAAATGCAAAAAATATTGTTGAAATCGTACAGGAAAAACTTTCTAATATTAAAAAGTGAAATAATTAAGTCAGTATTACAAAATCGAATTTTAGTCTTATTTCATGGGCCAAAAACACGGCTTATGGACCCTGATCCGTTTGATTCTAGTTTTTATTTTAGCATCTATTATATTTTTTTACAACCAGATATATTTTTTAAAGTAATAATCATTTTAAGTTTAATTCGAGTTCAAAAAAATTTTACTTTCCATAAAGGGACGCAATATTAATAGATTAGCCTATCCTTTACTTCGATAAATTCAATCAATATCCTTAAAGTACTTTGATAATTTGATTCCAACTCACATGGCAAATTGAATTAATTAAGATGATATTTCTAGAATTAAATGTAATTGTTATGGGGACCTTGCTAACTTAATTAATTTTCTCCTTTTTAATCTATGGAGAATATATTTATAACGATGGCACAAAAAATGAAAACTGAATGGCACCCATTTTTTAGGTATTTTCTCTGCACCAATGTGATAGATAGTTAATAATTATTTTTATAAATGGTTAATTCAGCAAATATGTAGAAACTTTTAAAAAAGAAATGAATTTTATATAATTGATAATATATAAATTTTGATTTTATTATGTAATTTATGTATTTTAGCAATTGCGTTTCATTTTCAAATGGGAAAATCTCAATATAAATAAAAATAAATATACAGAACAATCTTAAAAAATGTTTTGAATACCTTAAAATGAAATTCATTATTAGATGTAACGAATTTAATATTTTGGTAAATAATCATCTGTTTCGTAAAGCATCAGGGATAGCTGTACAAATTTCGACATGAAAATAGCTTTAAAATGAAACGTAAAATTTCATACACAAAATTATTTTTGCAATGTTTTTTATTCCTTATACAGTCAACACTGAAAGTTTCATGTTTTCTTTTTAATTTTTAATCCATTTCAACCCTAATTAGTTGACAGTTGTTTTTGTAAAGAATTTAGCATAAAAAGTTAGCGTAAAATCGTACATTGTAAACTTTCGTCATAAAATCATAACATTTTAGTGTAGAAAGTTAGCCAACTATAGGTTACCTAATTCAAAAGTCTCATGAGCATGGCTTAAGAAATGCGGTGGCCAGGGTGCCACTGGCGGCCAAGTTATTTACTCTGGCGGGTTTTTCTTCTTCGTATAAGAAATGAGAATATACGGCATTTTATCTCTCCACCACCCCTACTCGTGCACCGTCAAGCGGAAAACTTCCTTTTTTGTACTTTCAATTGAAGAACCAAGTTAAAAGGTATTTTCTATGTCATGAACAGAAAACGCCATTCTTTTCCGCTATATCCAGCTAGCATTTCAAGTAATTAGAATGTAAGGGCGGGGATGGGGTTGCAATTAAACTGTAAAAAATAGCGTTAATCCAGGCTCTGTAGCATCTAAAATTTTATACAGTGCTGGGAAATGCTCAAGTTTGTCTATAAGTTTCAAATTAGATTTTTGTGTTCAGAATTAAAACTGATTAATCCATCACATTAATTTTAAATAATAATAATATATAAGTGATGACAAGAAATTCATTTAAATAAATGTATAAAACTTAATTAAAATCCAGGCTCTTCAGTTTCATTAGAAAACTTCGTTTATATTATCTTTCTAAATTGTGTACTATTCTAAATTATATAACTAATCATTCTAAACTATGTTTATTATCATTTTTTTCAGTTTTGTGAAAAGTATAAGCCCTTCTTTGAATGCTACAGCCGACCTTTCGACAATTTTTTGTACAGAAAATTTTATCTAAGGAATGACAAGTAAATCATTTGAGTTATATGCACTAGTAGTTTAAATTTGTCTCATTTCGGGTGGTAGAACGCACACCACAGCTTAATGAAGTGGTTATATTTTAATATTTTCACTAAAACCATGTTACGTAAAACATCATTATACGTAGACTATCATTATTTTTTATTTATTAACGTAACTAACTGTTGAATAACTGCTCCCTGCCTTTATTTAATTCATGCGGAAATAATAAATTAAATGCACTTGTTAGTTTTTCTCTTTTTATGTTTCATCACTTTTTATATATTTTCCTATAAGGAACCCCCTGATGGGTGTTCAATGAATCGTTATTAAGCTGAAAGTTAAATAAACTTTTCATTTTTCTCCATTTAGCTTTACATTTTTCAAAATTTTATTTCTTATTTGAATTATAACAAAGTTTAAAGTGGAAGAAAAATAAGTGATATAATGAGTTTAATTTTTAAACGGTAGCTGAAAATAACTGTTCTGAGTTGGTAAATAATACTTGGCAATCATTAGAAGTGAATTAGATCGAAAAAACATTTGAGAATAACTTTGCGAAAGTATAATTTCCATGTGATAGCTTCATGCATTTTACTATCACACATTATTTATTAATCCACAATTATAGAATTTCAATGATGTAATATTTAAGTGAAATTAAATATGCATGTTGAATTACTTTCATGTATAATAAAACAAAACTGCCCGCTTATAAACAATCCATGGTGTAAAGCCAATATTGTCATGCTATAAAATGAAAAGTAAATACGATTATTTTGGATTTCCTCAACCTAATATTTTCTAAAACCTTGTAATGATACATCATGTGAGTAAATGAGAAGTATTGCAGAAAATTAAAAAACAATTAGATTAAGATTTTTATTAATGTCTCATTACTTATATATTATATTTATCCTATTAATTTCTAGGTCATTTAGCTCGTTTTTGAAATGAAACTAAATCATTTTCCGAGAAATGTAACTTTCAAGCTTATTGTCCCTGTCATAAACATGCATCAAAGATAAAAAAAAATAATAAATTATAACACCTTGTAATAATATATTTCTTTTAAATACTAAAATGTGTAAATTACCAACATAATATACAGTAAAATATATTTTATTAGATTGTTGACATGTTTCGGCTCACTCTCTGCGATGCGGCATCTTGTAATTTACCGAAATTGTGGCTCGAGTTACTCCATGGTTACAAATATGAAAATAAACAACCAAGTAAAAATAAACGATAACGTGCGTAATATTTTAAAAAGTACATGAAGATTAAATGATAGCATTTCAAATAATAACTTCAAAGACCGTGCAATTATAGAATATTCTCATTTGTTTTTGAAAATGGCTCGGGGTGAGCCGAAACATGTCAAAAATCTAATAAAAGTTATTTTACTGTATATTATGTTGTTAATTTACGCCTTTTAGCATTTAAAAGAAATATATTATCATAAAAGATATTTTATGAATGAGAAATTTAATATTGAAAATGCATAAAATGTTTAAAAAATGTAACAAACTTATATATTTTTTTCAATAAAGTATTTTCTCTTCTCTCTTGGTTTCATAATAAGTTAATTTTTGTTATTTAACTAGAAAAAATCATCAACGCTTGAATAAATTGAATAAAGATGGGAAAGATTGACAAAAGTGTATTGTAATTTTTTCTTTCTTTTAATTGTTCAAAAAACTAAGAAGAGCAAATAAGAAGATGGAAGATCACATTTTTAAACATTTTTACACATTTTTACTCTGAAAATCTAACTCAGCCACCACGTTCGGTCAACGTAGAATCGAACATATTATTTTCGGTTTTTAGCAGTCATTGCTATGAGTTTTTTTTTATGACCAATAATATTCAAGATGTATAATTATATATAAGCTGCAAATTAAAAATTAACTTGACTGATTATCTAAATTTAGAGATGATTTCATTGTCAATGATTCATTTGATTGAATGTTTGCTATGCGTGTTGGTAAGAAACTACTACGTGATCAGTTTCTATAGGTTATAAGTTTTCTTCTAATGGTTCCGAAGGTAGTAGATGAAAATGTAATTTTCATGAAGAAAAGTTTTACCTTCATTATCTTATATCACAAGAGAATAACTAGATACAATGAAGATATTACTTGATATTTTCTTGAACAAATCCGAGATATGAATCTTATGGACAATCTGTGGTCGCAAATGGGACGTATTATCAACGCAATATGGATAGGATTGTAATACGCTATAACAGATTTAGAAGAATTCCTAGAATATGTAGAATGAAATGTCTGTAAAGATATATCAACGTATACTTGACACAAACAATCTGCGATGTTGTATATAATCATTGCAAACCACTAAACACTTTATGCACATGTATGAACCAGATTAAAATTTTTAGATTGTTTAAAAGCGAAAAACTAATTGAAATATTATATAAAAATAATACATTATATATTATATGGGGGGTATTATCAAGGCATATGGTTTTGATTGTAACGCGCTATAAAAGATTTAGAAGACTTCCTAGAATATGTGGAATGAAATGTCTGTAAAGATATATCAAAGTATACTTGACACAAACAATCTGCAATCTGGTATATAACCATTGCAAACCACTAACGATTTTATGCACATGTACAATTTTTAAAAACGAAAAACTAATTGAAATGCTATATAAGAATTTTACATTATATTATGTACTATATTATGTACTAGCTTTGGTAATTTTATGTTTGCGCTTGTTAATTTTTATTAACTTTTTTGGTATTCTGTCTACACTTTATGATTAACTAACTTAGTTGGAGATTAGGTTTGAATTGTTGCAAGAACTTGTTAATGCATTTTGAAATTCAAAAGAATTACAATTATATATATATATATATATATATATATATATATGTTATATAAAAATTTATTTCCTTCGTATCCTTCGATTTTATTCGCATTAATATTTTAAAATTAATCTAACTTCTGTCATAGTCAGTATTTCCTTAATTCTTAATAATATATATTCCTATTTAAAGTCCTTTTAAAAGTAAATATCCGTATATTAATAATTATTTTATTCAAAATCTCAATCTAAAATTTAAGATCATTCGTAGCTTTTATCAGTTCCCCAATCTATAAAATTCTGAGACGCGTTCTCATTTCGAATGTTTTTTAAAAGCCATTTTCTTTTTATTATTATTATTATGCTAAATTTTTCGCGCTGAGGTAGTTTCACTCCAAAATTAATCCGCTATCAGGTTCGGAATTCTTTACCGTCTTAGCTCCTCCTTCGCACCTCATTTGCTGGGCTGGAGCTAGCCTCTCACTCATTGGTTTGTACGGTCGTGACGTAAATTACTGTATGTCTCCACTGAAGGAACAAAACCATGTCGCATCGGTCGGAGCACTAGATGTTTGACGTTTTTGGAAGTCTAAACAAATATGTGTCTGGTGTATTTATGTCCGTAGAATATTCAACTGGCCCAGTAACATCTTAATTCAATGAAGTGAAGCAACGTTAGCCCGAGGGCTATAAGTTTTAGACCTTTGGGAATTGTTTCTGTGTTGTTCGTCTTCTAATAAAATTATTTGTCTGGAGATTGGCTGGATTTATTGGAAAACTTTGGTGGACTCATTTCATTGCCTTCTACTTCGCCATACTCGCTAATATCGACTGCAACTTGCTATATCGTTGAAGGACTGCCATTTTTTCATCGAATATTATTCATCGTAATATCTCAACCTCGTCAAAATGATATATATATATATATATATATATATATATATATATATATATATATATATATATATATATATATATATATATATATATATATATATATATATAAGTGTGTGTGTGTATATTATTAGCTATGTTGCGTTATATTTTATGCTATTTAAATAAAAATAGAGTTGTGATAATTAAAAAAACATTTCCTCTCTTCCCTTCGAACCAGCAAAAACACTCATCAGATACCATTTTAACAACATTTTTTACTTTCCTCCAGTATCGCAAGGCAATAAAACAATCCCCTTTTAAAAGTTACATCAATTTATTATCTAAGAAATGTTACCGAGAATCAATAGAAATGATTAAAAATATTAATAATAACTATAGCAGAAAATTTTAGTTGCAGTTGTTATCTGGGATGAGAAGCTGTGAGATTTTCTATCTACCAACGTTGTGATCGTTGCCAGGATGATCATACGCCTCGAAGAAACATAACAAATTGCGCGCGATAAATTGCAGCGCAACTAGAATAAATACAAAGAAATTCATTCAAATATATATATATATATATATACATATATTAGAAAATTGTCTTTCCAGCTATATTTACATATTCTGTCGAACAATTTATTTAAGCAGATTTATGCCAACGAACATAAAAACAATATTTTATGCATGCCCAAATGACATTTTCTCTTACAGTTTATATCTAATAAACTAATAATGAAAAGTTATTCTCTCAGAATAAATTAAATTTTGATCCCTTTAGCTTTTAAATTAAGTTTATCTAATAAGCAAGATTTCTTATGAATAAAAGATTTTTTGAAGAAAAAAAAATCTTTGGTTAGGTTTCTTTGTTAAGAGATGTGTATATATGTTATAAGATATTTTATGCCTCAGGGTATAGAAAATTATGCATCTGCAAAAGTAGCGTTTATTACTTCTCACAGCTAGTAGACTAATATTGAAACCTATCTTTCAACATGAATAAAATTTCGCTTTATTAAGCTTTAAATTTATCGAACTATGAATAATATTTTCAAAATAAATTGCATTTTGTAAATGATTGTCTTTGCGATAACATATCTTTGCTCGTAAGCATTTTAAAGTAACAGGAATTTATCAAATTTGATTATAATGTAGTTAAGCTGCATAAATTAATGATTAAAGTTCATCCCCATCGGCCTTCTTAGATGATAATTTTTTTCTCAAAAATAGTTTAAATTATGAAAACCGTTTCCTCGAATCCGACAAAATATATTTTGGAACTTTGACTATCCGAATGAATTTTCATTCTCCCAATGCAAGAAGCGCATTTTGCAAGTAGAAATTTATTGGAGAGCTTGAACAACATGTATTAGTGAGGTTTGCGGTTTATTTCTCTTGTAGAGACAAAATGCTTTTAGAGATGAAATTTAGTACACTGAAAGAAAACACAAATGTTTCTTAACGCTCTTATCTTTCTCACGGTTTGCAAAAATGTAATAAAATCTCCTTTTAGTTACCAACTGTTAGGAGATGGTAAATAAATATTTTTATTAGAAGAGTTCGTAATTATACAAATACGTAGCACCTGTAGTCGTCGTCTGGTCCGTCCGTCTGCCCGTCCGTCCGCATATAACGTCGCAAAAACTACCCCGAATGAATGGTTTAAAATGGAATATATATAATCGTTGCAGAATTTTGTCGAGTCATTTCAAAATTTATGAAAAGCGAGTCAAAACTTAAAACGATATTAATTTTTTTTTTATTCTATTAAATCCTATACAACGTGTTCTACAGTGATGGCCAAAATTGTGGACACCTTTTGGGAAAAATGCTTTTTTGAAGTTTGATGGATCATAACGCCAAATATTTCTTAGTAATACTATAA
This sequence comes from Maratus michaelseni, assembly GCA_963931845.1. Lineage (NCBI taxonomy): Eukaryota > Metazoa > Arthropoda > Arachnida > Araneae > Salticidae > Maratus > Maratus michaelseni. The sequence continues at coordinate 351,725,491 of OZ007587.1, forward strand.
ATGCTATATACCATTGGAAAGACAATTTAATCAAGAATATTGTGCAATACAGTTTATTGAATTATAATTATTTTATCAAACGTTATATCCCAATAATCAGAAAAAGCAGTAAAATCTGGTTAGGTTGATAATAACTATTTTTCCTTTTCTTGAATGTAGCCAATTGATATGAATGTTTGGAGCGACAGACATATTCCATCTTATTTGGTAATGTGTGAATCTTAGCTATAGGGTGGGATTAAAAACAAAAGTCATATTTTGGTAAGCGGACTTTTATCACTATTTTTATGATTGGTATCAAGTTGCTAAAGTTCTTTGCCATCTATCAATTTTTGAGCTAGTAAAGCATAATAAAATTAAGTAAACATAAAGAAAAGGAAAAATAATGATCTTCAACCTAACAAGGTTTTACTGCCTTTTTCTGATTATTGGGCTATAACGTTTGATAAAATAGTTATAATTCAACAAACTGTATTGCATAATCTTTTGATTAAATTATCTTTCCAGTAGTATACAGCTTTTATGGTATTACTAAGAAATATTTGGTGTTATGATCCATCAATCTTCAAAAAAGCATTTTTCCCAAAAAGTATCCACAATTTTGGCCACCACTCTATATAATAAAAGAGCAAATCATGTGACTGAGGAAAAGAAATACGGGCTAACCACTTCTTTTTCCATATGCCAAGTGGCCATTTTTATTAAAAATTATTTTTTCGAATAAAATTGTATAAAAATTACATTTTTAGAAAGATTGTTTAAAAAAAATTTTTGTTTGAGACATGAGTTACATTTAAAAATTTATAGTTTTTGAGATAACTTCAAAGGAAATTAGGTTAACAGCTGAATATCTCAATCCATTAAAATAAATAAACACAAGAAATTCGTTCATCGTGAGTCATCAAAATATTAAGCCTTGGAGGTAATCATTCGCGAAGCAATATCTCCATGGTGAATTTTGCAGCGTTGTCTGGTGTCTATAAAAAATCGCATCTGTAAACGTGGCATACATAATAAATTAATAAAAGGCATGCCCATTTCGCTCAAAACAGACGATATAATTCATTTCCATGAAATAATAACGATGATTTTTTTACAATGTAAAACTAGTTATAGTACAAACACACCGCCTTTTTCACGTTTAACGTACAATTTCCAACTTGTTTATACACGCGACTTTTGGATAATGCCGATGAAATTATTACTTTTATTTCGTTACTATGGTTTCTTCTTTTACTTTACTTTTATATTTTATTATCTCACGAGAGTGGGTAAATATTAAGGAAAAAAAATTGGCATCGTTTTGATTTTTGAGTTCTAAAGATATTTGGATTGTTATTTGTTTTTGGTAATTTTATGCAGTGACAATTAGTGTTTTTTAATTCCTTCACAGAAAATAGAAAATTTATGACGAAAATTAAACTGCGAAACGTTACATGAATTAGATTAGATCATCATTTCATTTATAAAACAATACAGTGATCTATGTATAAGTTAAGTTCCATTATCTTTTGTATGTATGTACATAAATATTCATGTAAACATCTACTCTTTGTATTGTCTTCACATTATTTCCAAGAATAGAAATAAATTCTAATATCAAAAAACAGCATTAGATCAAAATAAAAATAAAATGCTTAAGTGATAAAAATAAATACAAAAGGCTTATAAAAACCTTTTAACCATCGACATATATTTCAGCGCTCATACGGCGCCATTTTCAAGATATATAACGATAAACAAAAATATTCTCGCAAATTTTTGAAAATAACCTTGAAAACATAAATCACGAGATCTCGTGATGGAGTTCGCGATATGTTATGTTTTATTTTGAGTTGTACAAATGTTTAATACGAAAATTCAAATTTCGGCACTGTTAGTCGTTGTTTAATTTATTTTGTATAATTAATTTTCTACAAAAAACTGATTTAATTCCATAATTCGAAGACACATTTGAAAGTTTCATTGAAACATTTGTCCCAACATTGTTTTACTAGGATTCTTATTTAAAATCAAGATCGATTATACTTTGAAAAGTTTACGGATTTGAGAAATGTGCCGAAATGTTCACATGATAATGTAACTATCATGGAAGATAAAGACTTCATTATCAAAGAAGTATTTTCGAAATAAACCAGTAATTTTAAAGGAATCGGGAATATCAGAACAAACTTCAATTAGATTTGAAGAATAAAATGTTACAGCTCCGGGGAATCCATCCAGTTTATTTGATTTTAGGATAATGTATATCAGTAAAATAGCCATAAATTTTTTCTTTCTGCTAGATCTTAATTTACTTCAAAAGCATTTATTATTGTAAGCCGTGATATTTCATGTTTTATTTTGAGTTATACAAATTTTTAATTTGAAAATTCAAATGTTGGCACTTTTGTACGTGGTTTAATTTGTTTTGTATCATTATTTTTTTACAAAAACTGATTTAATTCCATATTTATGAGACGTATTAGAAAGTTTCATTAAGACATTTGTCGCGTCATTGCGTTACTAGGATTCTTATTTAAAATCAAGAGCGATAATACTTTGAAAAGTTTGCGGGTTTGGCAAATGTGTCACATTGTTCACGTGATAATGTAACTATCATAGAAGAGTAGAACTTCGTTATCAAATAAGTATTTTCGAAATAAACCAGTAATTTTAAAGGAATCGGAAATATCGGAACAAACTCCAATTAGATTTGAAGAATATAATGTCAATAAAATGTCACAATTCCAGCGAATCTGTCTAATTCTTTTGACTTTACGATAATGGATTTGAGTAAAATAACCATAAATTTCTTCTTTCGGCTAGATCTTAATTTACTTTAAAAGCATTTAATGTTGTAACCCGTGATATTTTATGTTTTATTTTGAGTTATACAAATTTTGTATTTGAAAATTCAAATTTTGGCACTTTTGTACGTGGTTTAATTTATTTGTGTCATTCATTTTTTACAAAAAACTGATTTAATTCCATATTTATGAGACGTATTAGAAAGTTTCATGAAAGGATTTGTCGCGTCGTTGTGTTACTAGGATTCTTATATAAAATCAAGAGCGATAATACTTTGAAAAGTTTGCGGGTTTGGCAAATGTGTCACATTGTTCACATAATAATGTAACTGTCGTAGAAGAGTAGAATTTCATTATCAAAGAAGTATTTTCGAAATAATCCAGTAATTTTAATGGCAACGGGGAATATTTGAACAAACGCCAATTAGATTTGAAGAATAAAATTTCACAGCTCCGGGGAATCCATCAAGTTTATTTGATTTTAGAATAATGGATCTCAGTAAAATAGCCATAAATTTATTCTTTCTTCTAGGATTTAATTAATTTTAAGAACGTCTGAAGTAAAATGTTTGAGAATTAAAAGGAAAAGACGCTTTTACTGAGATTCAGGTTTAATGCAGAGAAGGGTTAGACGCTGTGAGAGACGATGTACGTACATCGTGAAACAGAGACGCTTTTAAGACGAAGTTTGTGTTGGTACCGCTTGAAATTTGGCTCTTCAATGATGTTTTATTTAGAGCGCTCGTCGACCACATTTTAATTATGTATAGTGTTTGGTTTAGTAGTTACACAAGAAAATACTTTTTTAGACCTGAACTTCACATTATTATAGGCCATAAATTTTTAGCCTGATTTTCTCTGTTATTTCAGTGAGGACTATCATACATGTACGGATTATATGTATTTAATAGTACTGCGCTATTTCTGCACTTAATAGTACGGATTTAGCCCTAAAAAGTCGAAATAAAAATTTAAGTAATCAAATTTCTTTTCATCAAATTGAAGTAGAAAGAGTGAGACACGGTATGCAAAGTGAAACAATGTATAACTGTGTACCATTAGAGAATTATATTTCTTCCACAATTAATAATAGGCATTATACGTTATTGTAACTTTTTTATGTATTTGAAAGATAGACGACTATAGCATTCGCCTTACTACCTTAAAGGGTCTTGTATCTTTAAACCGCCATGAAAATAAACAAAACACATAAGTTTTCGTTACTTTGTAAGTCATTTCGCGCATGGTATCTTGAGAACGTATGTATGAATTGTAATGAAGTTTGTTATTGATAATAAGCACATATATGTTTTTAAAATGATCTACCTTTAGGTATTTATGGTGATAAGTTTTTTACTTATGACTATTTTTATTCATTAAAAAATGTAAAATTTAGATTATTTTTAAAATACATATTTACTTATACATTTTAAAAATACATTTTAAAAATACATATTTGCTTATTATCTACATCAAATTTCTTAACAATTGATACATATGTTCTCAATATATCATGCACGCAATGACTTACAGTGTAAAGAAAAGAGCTATTTTAATTTCAACAATACACAAATTCTGTAAGAGACTAACCAATTTCTAATAGTAGTATATTAAAAAGCACAATCTGTTTAATCAATAGTCAAAATTTCATGTTTATACATAAAAAAAAATACATACACCAATTCAAACTTTGAATATTTTCGTTGATTTTCGATGAGATTAAAAGGTACAAGACAAAGTTCAGCCATTTTCGTGCAGTCACTTTCGTGAACTTGGCTTTATGATCCCGTGGCTTCAAAAGAGTTGATTCGTTTAATGAGGTACCAAGTTTAAGAGACTTTTTCTGCAGCTATTGCGACTTTTTAATTTGGCTTCTGCATCCATGTATCGGCAGGTTTATTTTTAACAAACTCACATGTTTGACCACACTATAGTTTGGAATTATAGCAGTTTTTAGACTGCGTAAATTGGGAAAATGGAATAATTTATTTTTCTTTATATTCCTTTTAAACTTTTAAACTAATTCTTAACATATCAAAAACGAATATTAGTTACATCTTAAACTTAATACTTTTTCATTATATACCTTGATTATTATTACACATTATAAAAATTATAAATATTACTTCTACTTATTTATTTTAATGAAATCACACCGGTCATTTTATATATGTCACACTGATGAATAAACAATAACTTATTAACATAAGAAGTTGATTTTATCATGGACTTTCAAATTTCCTGTAAAACATCCCTTAGATTGCGGTATACAAGGAAAAAAATCTTAAATTAAGTTTAAAAGTTATTCCATTTTTTATTTTTGAAAACTTTCAAGGCCAACCTTTTTAATCAGTTTTTCAAAATTTAAATATTGCAAAGATTGTACAACAATAATTATAATAAACCTTTGTACTACATTTTTAAGTACATGCAATTCTTCGTACATTTTTAATTAAAACTGGAAACATCTCCAATAAAAAGCATATTAAACAAATATTAAACTTTGAAGTTATTTAAATTATATATGTTCAAAAGACATATTTTTTCAGTTAATCATTCGTATAAATCTACACATTCATAAGCAGACATAACACATTATTTTTCATAATTTTAACGTCGATTTGCATTACTACTGTGTTTTAATTTTGATAAAAATATATTGGAAAAGAAACCATTTTATTTTACCAAGGGTTAATTTCAAAATAATCTATTTTAACATTGGCAATATATATCTTCTTCTCATTTTCGATTTTAAAACCCTCAAGATGAAAATAGTAAGAAAGTAATCATTTTATTCAATGTAACACAATTTAAAAAACTCTTTTGGGAATATAATTCAAAATGATATTTGTGTAACATAAGAAGTTAATGCTATCATGAGCTTTCAAACTGCCTGTAAAACATCCATTAGATTGCATTTTACGTTGGAAAAACTCGTAAATTATGTCTAACAGTTACTAATTTTTTAAAATTTAAAAATTTCAAGGGAATTTTTAAAACAGATTTTTAAATTCAAGTTTGATTCAATACAAGATACACTTTTCTTAAAATGGTTTATATTAAAGCTATTTACAAAAGTACTTTATAATTATAATTTATATACTTAGTATATAATTTGTGGTTATTATATTAAAAAACTTTCTAATATAGTCGAACAATTATAAATATGAATTATAAATATTAAAAATATGATGTTTACACAATAATTTTTTTTAAATAAATTTTTGACAGTACCGTATTTACTCGCGTAATTTATAAATCCCTTACATTTAAATGAAAAAAAAAACCTAAAGTAAAAGATTCGTATACTTTTTGCACCTTATAATTTTGATTGAAGCTATTATATTTCAAATAAAGTAGATAGTCGAAATACGTCCATTAAAATTAACTTTTAAAATATACTCTAAAACACTTTTTATTTTGCTTAAAAGACGTCAACATATCAATATAAACATTAAAAATGTTAAAATTTAAAATTTACATGTTTCGATTTGTTCATCAAATCGTCATCAGAATATAGACAAATAATCCAAAAGATCCAGTTTTTATTTACAACTTTTTGTGAGGGAATCTATTGAAATTTATTTAAGAAGTGCGAAAGCATGTAATGATACGTTGTCATTTAATATTCCGAAGATTTGAGTTGAGTGGTTGAATAATAGTGGGAAGCGGTCTGTAGATGGAGCTAAGAGCGGTATTAAAATTAAAAGTATAGAGGGCGTTGTACCTTCTTTCACATAGTGACGGTTCAGACTCGCTGGTTTTTATGTACATTGTGTTTGTGGTTTGTGTATATTCTGATGACGATTTGATGAACAAATCGAAACATGTAAATTTTAAATTTTAACATCTTTAATATTTAAATTGATATGTTGACGTCTTTTAAGCAAAATAAAAATTGTTTTAGCGTATATTTTAAAAGCCTTATAATTTTGATCAAATAATTCTAAAAAATAGTAATTAAAAAATAATGTATGATTTTCATAAGAAAAAAAAAACATATGGGATAGTCTGAAATAATGAAACCGCATTTAACATTACCCTAATAGCAATTCTTCCTTTCTAATAGCATAGATACTCTAACGGTATTTTGATTTTATACTCTGATCTAAAGTAAATTGAATTTAGTTCTGTGTCTCCAGACAGAACATTTGGTCCTTTGTTTCAAATAAGTTTTTACGTTCATCATTTCCAAGAGTCCCGGGGATTTTATGACCAAAAATGTTGCATCAACAAACGAGTTATATGTTACTGCTTTCTGTAAAAAAATTAATCAATCCAGGTTAAAATATTTCATAAGAATGTCTGTACTGTGAAATTATGATAGCTAAAAAATAACAGTTTTATGTCAGAGTTTAAATTTAGAGTGGTTTGCTTTGCGGCAATATTGCTTTATAGCAATACAGCTGTTAGATATTGGCGTAAACAAAGGACAAAAAAATGCAGTTAGTAAAGAAAATAAAAGCGTGAGAACTTTCTGTAGCCCCAAATCTAGGAATTCTTCTGAAACAGAAGAGGAATGTATGCAATAGCTTGAGAAAACTCTAAATGGTACTTGCGCTGTATCACAATAAGTGTTCAAATTACAAAAAAGTAAAATAACTGATTCTTTCAACATTTCTGTCTAGGAATTCAAGGCAGAAGATGGACTATTCGATTCATGAGAAGAAACAATCTCCCGCTGTGCAGAAGAACTACATTGTGCAAAAGCTTGCCTGAATATTTCATAGATCAGATAATTTCATTTCACAAATTCATAAATAGATAAATTACATAAATAGGTCTCTCTTGTCATGCTAATGAGAGAGAAATAATAGATAAAAAAGGCGCTCCATCACTTCAAAAGCAACAACGGGTACTGAGGAGCAATGATGCACGATATTTTTTTTCTTTTTAACTTCAACAAGAAGACATCTTCCAAAAGATTTAAATACCTACCTGGTATCCATGTTTGAATTCAAGAAAAAGAATGAATGCATAATGAATTCATAAAGCATTAATGAAAGACTGGATAGCAAATTTGTAGGAGAAGAGGTCGAGTGACCTCCTTCGCTCATTGCATGTGCTAATCAATTTTCGGGCACATGTCAACGGATGAATGAAAGAAATGCTATAAAAACGTCAGATTGATGTGACTGTCATTATTGGAGGCTTAGTCATCCGAAGAAACTCGAACGCTAATGTTAAGTATGGGGGAAGGTTCTTTACAGATTTATCGCTCGCATTTTAGTTTTTTTTTTTTTTTTTTTTTTTTTTTTTTTTTTTTTTTGCATAGGATAGCTGAGGTTAATCTCTAACATTGTTAGTTTTTACGTTTTCGATTTGTATTCCAGTTTTTTTTATATAAGGGTACTTTCACTGTTAGAATTGGTTATAACCGGTTTCAAAATTGAAAATGTCCGCTTATAAAATAACTGCAAACAAAATCAAAAAAGTAAAAATTAATAACGGTAGAAATCGACCACAGCTATCCTATGCAAAGAAATGTTTTAAAAATATTAAAATGCCAGCGAGAAATTTAAAAATAACCTTCCCATAGACTTAACATTAGCTTGAGTGCTTCTTCCCGTGACTACCGTAGGCTCTTAGCATAAGTTTTGACAAGTCTTGATTTTTAGATAAAAAAGCCATTTAAGGGGTTCTACTACTTTTGGCTAAAATTAACGTGATTTTTGCGATAATTTTTCAGTTACAAAGAAAACAGTTATCACCTTCGGATGTTTTACATTGTATTTATTCACACTTCACTTATGTATTTAAATTTTTGTGTGCAACAAAAAATGAAAAATACGCCTTTTGTGACGGTTAATACCTGCAGTTGAGCGCAGTGAATTTTCAATCGGGCAACTGTTTTCTCCGGTCAGAAGCATATGAAACTTGCTGGGTCACAAAATTAAGAAAGGGCATTAAATTCTCTGAAGTTTGTACCAACATTAAATTAAAAAATTATTTTAAATTTATTTTTGATAAAATGGCTGTTACTTGAACAAAAAAGATATTTTTTTTTTTGCCTTTTTTTAATCTTTTGCGAGCTGAAAAAAATAGCTACTCAATGAAAATTATACTTTTCGCTGGTATAAGTTTCAGCAAAATATATTACTTTTCTTTAAAAAAATTAAAGAAATCGGTTGAATAGTTTTCGAGAAAAGTTGTCGCGCAATTTGAAAAACATGTTTTCGAAACAGTTTCTAATCGTTTCGAGATGGGGGTTTTTTTCGACGTGGATTTGGACATAGATTCGAAACGCAATATTTTCTAGCGTAGAGCTGCGCGTAGAAAACTATTTTATGGCTGCTATGGCGTTACATTAAGCTAGCAAAAATGATTAAAATGATTTGGAATATCACGAAACCGCTTTAAAGGAACAATCTACACACTTGAAGTATGCAAAATATGCAAAAATAAATTGGAAATATTAACCCAAAGAAGGTATTAAATCTTCCCATAAAGACTGAGTTTGAAATTTTATAAGGAAAAATGCAGCTGAGGGCATCGGTAGTCTAACATCAAGTGATAAAATACAATGATCAAATTTGGAAAATATGTGGCAGTGGAGTCCAGATGCATGAAGATGGATTTAACCCAAAATAATCGATTCAATAAAACATGGATTTCAAATTCCATGCATGTTACTGAAGATGATTTAACTTCGGAAAATGGAATTTAATCAACCATGTCGGACCTCAAGACTGATTCAATTCAAAATGAAAAGGGAGATACATAGATTTTTTTATTGCTTATCAACACCCAGCATATTTAATTTTGAACGTTCCTATTGCAAGTGTTTAAGTTCTACTAATATGCCCTCGCTATTTTATTTTTTTTAGTATCTTAGCATATTACTGGAAACTTAAGAAGGACTGTATTCAGCCTTTTGAAAATCTCGCATAAATAAATGTTACAACTGTAATATACATATATTTTAATATTAATTATTTATTAAAATGTTAGATTTATCTTAAAAAGTCATTTTTTAATTACGCTTAATTGGACTGCCATGAAACTTTAATATCGATAAATACTTAAAGTATTGCCCACGTACTTTTCGCACCCGTTAATTTTGACACGGAATAAATAGAGAAAAAGGTGCAAACACGCTAGTAAAAACTATATTTCTATTAAACATATTAATGTGATTTTCCATTTATATAGGCTGTATTGCTACTCATAGTCAGAACTGTAAGAAGTTAAATCATGCGTCAAGAAAAAAGTTTTGTTTTGGTATCCAGGGTCATTATCCATTTATTCAGTCAGAAATATAGACTCCCTCTAACCGGAACCTCGAATTTAGTTTAGAATTGTAACAATAATGTAGATATTTTAAAGAAATGTTCAACGGAATAACTCGTTTCTCTCTGTAATGTCATGACATCAAGAAAAATGCTAGAAATGCACTGTAATTGATTCAGTGTCACCATATTCACTCTCAGCTATCTTCCAAATTTTAAAGCCTTTAGCGCAGTGTTGTTTTCACGTATATTATGGGAATTTGTAACACATCTTCTATTTATCCTATTTCACAGTAAATAATGTAAGTCTGTTGAAGATTTTGCAAATCTTCATTATTATTACAGTTATGAACGACTTTGTATTTTTGATTAAATAAATGGATTGTGACCTTGCTTTCCTATACAAAGATTGTGTCAATTAACATTTAATATCACCACTTATATGTCTGTCCATCGGTTCAGATGGAGTTCAGACACTGTATTTTAAATTGCTTTTCATTAAATATTTATTAAGTTTGTTTTTATGCTACAGGAATAAATCCATATTTTATTATGTAACTGCCTTGGAGAAGTAAAATTAAACAAATAATTTAATAACGTAGTGTTAAATAGATGATTTACATATTTAATATAGAAAATTCCAATGATTCATTACTTGTGATCACTCTCCAGAAAAACTGATAAATCATCAAAATTTGAATATATTGAAGTTAGGAAAATAATAGATTAGGAATATATTAATAAAATAAATAAAAATTAAAAATAGTTCATAAAATAGATTAGGAAAATAGTCTTATAGTGACAGACAATAGTTTTGTCTTGGGAAGCAATCTTACATACGTATCCTTACATATGTATGATCCACGTGAAAATCTTTTTATCTGAACCACATTAAAAAAGCAAATATATTATCATATAAAAAGTTAATTGTAGAATAAATTGCATACATATTATTTTTTAATATGACCTATATTTATGTAATATTATATTCTATATAATAGCTTGCTATTGAATATCTTTATTATCCTACATTCACTTTTGTTAGCGTATGTTACAAATGAATATTTTCTCAAGAAAACTGGGAGTAACATAATTTTTTATGTAATTATTTTCAGTGCAGCCTACTTATAAATGACTACTGTTCTACTGTGATATATTAGTCCATGATTTATGATGTATTTTAGTCCACTTTCGATTCATAATTACAAACAATAATTGGGTAATATCTACAATTAGATGCAATACACTGTCGAATTCATTTGGTTACAGAAGATGTTATACGTCGCCAGGGTACAACAATGTGGTAGCCGTACAATAATAGGTTGATTATTTATGATTTTACTGATATCGCACTGACATATAAAATACTTATTTTTGCAAAGCACATAATTTCTAGTATCATTTCCACTATCCTAATCTGCATTTAAAACAACTGAAAAACTGATATTTAAAATAGGAACTATTGAAATTCCTTAAAAATATTAAATAGTACATTTTCCACAAAAATTAGAAAACAATTATTGTTTTATAATAGATGTTTGTAAAAATGTAATGCTTTTCAAAATATGTATTTAAAATTTCTGATATCGCATTTCTTATATATTAATTTGAGAATCCGTTAAGATTGAAAGGAATCATATTTGAACAAAGATTTCAATGTACTTTCGCATATACCTTAATTATAAAACTCCTTCCATAATTGCAGCTTCGCAAGTTTATTCATGCATTTCTTTTAATGTTAGAAGAAGTTTAGGAATAGAAAAAAAAACCCTGTTAGGGTACCTGAAGCGAAACACAGATTATTAAAGTGTCTAAGTAGATACGATATGTTTGACAGGTGATTAATTATACCTGATACTTAGTTATATTAATGGATCCTCAAGTATTTATTCTTTATGTATTATATCATTAGCTCAAAAGATTTTGTGTAAATTTCGTCTGTTATCATTTTCTGTAATTTTATTTTTAATTGACATAGAAAAAAACGTAATTTGATATCAGTTCCTAATTTTTAAAAATGCAACTAATTTTATACTGTAATAGGTTTTAAAGTTTTATATGTTGTTCCAATTTTGGTTTTGAATACTTAAAAGCGGTGATGGTTTACTATGTTTTTTATTCACTTTTCACTGTAACACAGTGTTAAATCCAAAACAATACATTATACATCATACATATAATTGTTCATTTGCAACTGTGATAAAATTATTATATTAGAATGATACAGAAAAAAAGTTTTGTGATATGCACAGCACACAGTTTTTTGGAAAGAGAAATTCCAGACAAAATCTTTTAATGCTTTATTTGTAGTATCTAGGCCAAAATACTAATTTGTTTGCAGAATAACTATGACTTGATTGTAGTTTAAGCATTAAGATATTTAAGAAAAATCTTTTAAACTTATTTTTATTATCCTAAGTGAAAAAATGAAAGCATATTTTTGCAAAGACAAAAAAATTACAAAACCTTTTATATTTCTTTCAGAAATACTAACAGAATAATTTCATTCACAAATTTTTAACCCTTAAGGCTGTTAATCAGTCATCTTCCGAATTTTCCTCGCTAATGTTAGACTTATGGGCGTGGCTTAGCATATTTAAAATATCTCCTCTCAAAATTAATATTTTAATCATTTTCCTGTGTACTATTCTTAAACGAAGTCTCTTTCTAGGTGCGTTCGTAATTATATAAATACGTAGCACCTATAGTCGTCGTCTGGTCCGTCCGACCGCATATAACAGAGCAAAAACTACCCAATCGAATGGTGTGAAATTTAATATATATTATCGTTGCAAAATTTTGTCGAGTCATTTCAAATTTTATGAAAGTCAAATCAAAACTTAAAAAGATATTAATAAAAGTTTCCTTTATTCTATTAAATCCTATCATGCGTAATCCATATAATAAAAGAGCAAGTCATGTGACTGGGGAAAACAAATACGGGCTAACCACATCTTTTTTCATATGCCAGGTGGCCATTTTTATTCAAAATTATTTTTTGGAATCAAATTGCATAAAAGTTACATTTTTAGAAAGATCGTTCAAACAAAATTGTTTGTTTGAGAGATCAGTTACATTGAAAAATGTATAGATTCTAAGATACTTTCAGTTAAAATTAGGTTAACAGTCAATTATCTTAATGCATTAGAGTAAATAAACACAGGAGATTCGTTCATTATGAGTCATAAAAATATTAAACAATGGAGGTAATCATTTGCAAAGCAAGATCTCCATGTTGAATGTTGCAGCGTTGCCTGGTGTAGAAAAATAAATTCGCATTTGTATACATGGCATACGTAATAAGAAAAAAAAGTATGCTCATTTCACTCATAGCAGACGATATAATTCATTTGATTGGAATAATAAAGATGATTTTTTTTTTACATTGTGAAACTAGTTATAAAACGAACGCACCTCACATGTCACGTTTATCGTACAATTTCCAACTCTTTTTTTTAGCTCTCATTTTTTTCTAAAATATATGCTTAATTTAATATTTTATGTGTTAAAAGTGGACGAACTGTGAGTAAGATTTTAACACTTGATATAAAATTAAGTATATATTTAAAAATTATTTTGACAACTAAGAGAAATCCTTTAAGAAGAGTACTCAGAAAAAAGAAATTACAAATATTAATTTCGTGAGGATATATTTTAAGTATACGAATGCATACTACGCCCATAGGTTTAACATTAACGAGGGGAAATCGGAAGTTTACTGACTAATAGCATTAACTGCTGTTAGCGGTCTCACAGACCGTTGCTTTTCTCGATTTTCCTTTTAACTTGCGATTTTCAGTTTTTTTTTATACCGCTAACCAGGCCCCTACCTGCCCAGCATGAATGCTTAGCTTAACGGGTTAGTACCTGGGTGCGGTGCGAAAATCGCCTGATCACAGCATGGCTGTGAGATATAGACAGGGGAACTTCGGGTATTATGGAATACCATTTACGTTTGAGGCAATATCACAGTTCGATATCGTTTAAAACCCGAAAACCAAACACATTCACAAACTTCAACTATCTGTGATGAGTTATTTGTAGACAAAAATCATTTTACGAAATTTCATCATCACATGCAAACAAATAATAATAATGAAACACTTTTTAGGAGGATATTATGAGATAGTGGGGAAATATGGAATAGAGGGTTAAAAATGAAGAAAACGAACAGAATTTTTCAAAAAAACAGATTTAATATTATCAAGAGAGCATGATCAAAATATAGTATCTGGGTAGCCAGCCAATATATTCAGTTCATATTTTGTGATTCACACAAATCACAAATATAAGTATTTATTTTTACGCCACCATAATCATAAAGTAATTTGAGATCTTTGTATTCTATATAACCGGACAATGCGGAATTGAAAAAAAATTACTTTCTATATATATCGGTGGGAATTTCGAGCTAACAAGCGAGTCCTAAGTGTTACATCTTACTCTGTTACCCAATCTACATCCTAAACTGTTTGTATTTCGGTGTACATTACGTTTAATTTCAATGTTAAAACATTATTTCTAATAATAAATAAACAATATTGAAAAATTATGTCCTGAAACTTTCGAAAGACGAAAAACAATCATTTATTCACACAACGCGCTCTGACGCCGACCGTCAAACTCCTCGTTCTGGGGGCATTCTAGAAGCGTTCTTAAGTAGTTTATGATATTGTCGCTTGGTGACAGCACTTTACCAAACAGAAACCTTGGTATTCCATATTACCCGACTATTCCATAATGAACGAAGTTCCTCCACTATTGAGATTTTGTTTCGACTGGAGCCCTAATACTATCGCTAGAGACATTTGAATAATTAAATTTTAATTATAATAGTCACTTACAAAAAGTTTTGTACAGAAAGAGTGTGCTATGAGTTAATCGAGTCTTTTATTCATTTTTCGATAGAACGGTCACAGAGAACGCTCACAGTAGTTATGCGACAATTTCTGTCACAACAGTTATGGGTTAAAACGCATGGAACATTTTCAGATATTTAGTATATAATGTGATGAGATAAATCTCATTTATACGCATTATCTAAATAACGTTAATATTGCGGTTCATTTTCTAGTACAATAGATAAAATAATAAATACAATTGGTTATTCTTATTACATATTAAATAATTACAGAAAAAATGCATTTCATTTTCTGATTCATGAATTCATTGAATAAAAGTTTAATCTTACATGGAAATTTATGTATGATAATAGTTTATATTCCTGTGCTTATCTTCATAGGTAAATGGAATAACTATTTGCAAAAGTTGGATTTATGCATGTACGATAACATATGCTATCGAATTATTGGAATTAGTATGTGTGAACTGACTTAATTTTCCAGTTGTTTAAATGCGCAGTTTATTCATAATGAAGTAAAGCGTAGTTTGGGATTTTGGTGAAAAGGAGCAGTTAAAATGTTGTTATTAATAAGTGACAGGTTTATATTTATAACGCTGTTGATTTTTTCGATGAAATGTTTCTGTTTATTTATTTTTAAACAAAAAATTATTGAATTACAGCTAATAACATAAAGAAAGAAAATTGAATGTTTCTGAAGCGAATTCTCAAATTAAAGTGAAACATTATTTTGTCAAAAGTTAAATGTCAAAGAGATGGACAACAGATAATGTGTGTGTGTAGACAGGGCTCTCCAAATTAAACAAAAATCTGGTAGCCAGGCAAAAAAATTTAGTCGCTAGTAAAAATAACTATCCCCGCATCCTCTTCTACCGTCGTAAGTTTTTTCCTATTTTTGTAATTTAATCATGGATTTTGAAAAAGTATAAACTTTTTTTATGAATTGATTGAAAAATTATAATCATGTTCATAGTTATAGTACATCTTGAATACTGCTCTAACTCCTTAATTCAGTTTAATATATTAATTCAGAAATATAATATAAATTAAGTTTCTCAACGAAACTTATCAAAATTATATAACTCTAGAAAATGAAATATACATTACAAAGTTTGAATAAATAGATTATGAAATATCATGAAAAATATTTGTTCTTCACTAACATCATTATTAATTTTTTTTTCAGAATTTTGTTTTAAAAGAATTACATAGGCGAAACACTCATGAGTATCCTTAAAGTATCAGCTTAATGGCAGTTTATCTTAGGTAAGAAATTTTCCAAATGTGACCTGGCGACTGCATTTTCCGAATCCTGGGTGGAGGAGCGAATATTTGATTAAGTGGCGAAGAGATAATGTTTCAAGCTTACTAAACAGGGTGAGTCTAAAATCATGGGGCAAACTTTAAGGAGTGGTAAAGCTCACGATAACAAACAATTATTGTATAGAAATATATGACAGGAAGTGACGCGTTGAGGCACAAACACTAAAAATAACACATGAAATGAAAAGTATTGTTTATTTACAACGTCGTCGCTACAAGATTTTTTTACCGCACTGTCTATAATAAATGCTCAATATTGCGGCCACCAACAGTAATGCAAGCTTGGTAGCATCGGTGGAGTGATTGGCGAACAGATTCCCATACCTTTGGGTATTTCATGTAAGCGTGCAGCCGCACAGGATAGTCGAGCAACGAGTTCTTCAATGGAGTCAACTAGAGTTTCGTAAATGAGAACTTTCAAATGCCCCCATAGGAAAAAATCGAGACTCGATAAATCTGGCGATCGTGGTGGCCATCAGACTGGTCCACCACGACCAATCCAGCGCACCCCAAAAGTAGCATCCAGGTAATTGCGGACTTCCATACTGAAATGTGCTGGCGCACCATCATGCTGAGACCACATTTGATTCCGAACGCCAGTCGGAACTTCTTGCAGCAATTCCGGTAAAACCTCTTCCAGAGAAATCCGATAACAGCGGCCATTGAGTCGAGTTGATAGGAGATATGGGCCTATGAGAGAATCATTTACAATACCCACCCAAACGTTCACAGAGAAGCGTTTTTGGAATACATGTGGGCGTCTGGATTTCCTGTTGCCCACACAGGAGAATTGTGGGCATTAAAAAAGCCTCCGTGTGTGTGTAAAAATCGCCTCATCTGTGAATAACACATGAGCTGACAAAGCCGGTAGCAACACACTCTGCTGCAAGAACCATTGGCAGAAAGCCACGCGCAGAGGGTACTCACAAGTCTGCAAAGCTTGGACTCTCTGTATGTGGAATGAGTGTAAACCTGCGTGTAAAACTGTCCAACCGGTTTTTTGACTGACATGTAGACGACATGCTACAGCCCTTGTACTTGTGCCGGGTGTTTCGTCTATATGATCCAAGAGGGCTTCTTCCATGTGTGGTTGACGTACAGTTCTTGATCGACCCCTTCCATCAGTACTGGCGTTAAATGAACCATTTTCACAAAGTTGCCGATGTAATCGCTCAAACATTTTGTGGTTCGCCATGCGTCTACTTGGAAATCGTTCTTGATACAACCGTAGCGCTGCTCTGCCGTTACCATTAGCTGCACCGTACATCATGTCTGCCTTTTCGCTATTAGTAAAATCACCAAAATCTTAGGCGCAAATACTGTTTTTTGCTGATGCAGCAAACCACTGGTGCAACGCTTTATTGCCTTCAACTATCGCCAACTATGTCAGCCAATCACGCCATAGAGGTTGCCAAGCATGTGTGATTGCTGTTGGATGCAATTTCCAGCAACTGTTGTAATATTATCTGTACGGAATCACTGGTTAAGCTTCCTGTTAATGAACATTTTAAGATTCCGTTAATGTGTTATTTTTTTGTGTTTGAGCCTCAACGCGTCACTTCCAGTCATAAATTCCTATACAATAATTGTTTATTATAGTGAGCTCTACAATCCCTCAAAGTTTGTCCCATGGTTTTAGACTCACCCTCTGTACAGATTAAAAAGCTACAGAAAATTTAAATAAGAAATAAATATTATGTTTGTTACGAGCCTTTACACTCTTTTATTATACTCTGCTGAACTACTGAGTAAGTTATGATTCGGAAATATCATAAAGCAACACTATGCACTATTAATACACTATTACTACTAATTACTATTAATTAACGCTATTACTACAACACTATTAATATGCATTAATTATTTGTAGCATAGTTGAACAAATGCACTGCAGCAAAAACGTAAAAGATGAAACACTACGAACTATCACAATTAATTTTTTTTTTACCCATTTTGCATTCTGGCCTTTAAACAATGTTTCTTTGTGAGAAGTATTGGGATCATGGCTGCTTTCTTCATAAAAGTTCCTACCAATCCAGAAAATTATATTTATGTTAATGCAGATATTTTTGCTAAATATTGAGATGAATTAAAGTTATACATATTGCATTTATTCTCGAAAGAGACAGTTACCGTCATGCATAAAAAATAAATTCCGAATGTTTGTTTAAAAAACTGTTTCTTAATTCTCAGTTCTACATTTTGTTGAAGGCATTAAAAAGAGTGACTTCTAAAGACTTGTGAATATTTCCTGATTAAAAGGCTAATAGTCAAATAATTACATTAAATAATTAAAAATTAATCGATGGATTGCAACTTAATTTTAACTTTTTAAAATTCAAATAAAATTCACATCTGATTAAGATGGACGAACTAAAACGCGTGCTAAAAATATCTGAAGATAGCTTTCAATTCTTTTTTCAATTGCAATTCCGTATTCAATATTGTCACGATGATTATTTTATTACAAAAATGTGTTCTCCTGCTGTTGATGTACAATCAGAAAAAGACATATCCACGTTTTAAAAAGGTTGTCCTGCTAAATAAAAACTAGAAATTTCCAAACCTCATATCTCCTAGTAAAAAAATATAAGAAAATAATTTTAATTTTGAATATATATATATGAAAAACAAACACATTAAAAATTTTTTTGAAGATCCCATCCATTCTTAAAATATTAAAAATATTTCATGACAGTTGATGATACAAAAACATGAAAAAAAAATAAAGAAATAATAAAATGAAACGAAATAAAATAAATGAGATACAATAAAAACACATTCCTAGAAAAATACTCGGTAATTCAGAATATTTCGTCTATTTTACATACGAGTACAATTTTAGTACAACATTTATTTATGTTATTTATAAAGTTGTTTAATACAGCAAAAATGTCTTTAGTTCGTAGAATCATCAGATGAATAAATTGATAAATATGATTGATAATGATTGAAAAATAACTTCTTTTTTAAATTTCTAACTGCAGGTCTTTATACCGATATTTTTAATATAATGTTATCTGTTAACTGGAGAATAATAAACCGTATTTGCAACTATATAAATATTAACATTTTCAGCATTCAATGATCTGTTCAGCTAAGCTTCATGAAACTGGAAATATCTGGAGTATGACACTAATTAAGAAAAAGCTTTTCTCTTTTCTATTAATATTGTACAATTAATACGGATTAATTAAGTTATAGGGTACCCTATAACTTCTCATATCTTTATGATCTATTACCATTAAATGTTCCGTCTGCTTAAAGTTTTCTCTTTAATTATTTATGCTATGTATTATTCTTTGTAAGAATTTACTTTAGGAATTAGCGATAGCTTTCACAATTCCTCTTATATACTGTATTTACATGCTTTGAGTTACAGCATTTAAACCTGCAGGCGCATTGAGGTAGTTCAATTATTCTATTGTTAAGTTTTGTTACAAGAAATAACTTTTCATTACCAAATTACTGAAATGCGTATTTTTTACTATTATACTAATCATCTTTATACATAGCATACATTTTAATGCTGGAAAAATTATTTGGTCACATCTCAAATTTGAAAAAAGAAAATAAAGAAAATCAAATTCCGAATAAAATTTCAAAAGCAAACATATCTGTCAAATTGGCCTCTCAAAAATTGTATAAAAAGTTTTGTGCTAGGTAATACAACAACTAAATGCAAAATAAATACGTAAATAAGCAATAAAGTATCTAACTAGGACTTCCCTCAAAGGGATTAGTCTGAGTGATATTGCTGAGAACATAGGGTTAACAATTACAATATAAAGAGAAAAAGAGCAAATTAAATGATAGAATTACAAAATATCATATATAAATTCATTTACACTGTTAAAAAAATAGAAAAGAAGTACCGTTCATCAGATGTGTTGTCATAATTTTTTTTAACGTGTGGCAAAGAATCTCATTTTCTTAAGCGCGTATTGAGCAAAACTTTAAAAAAAAAAAAAAAAAAAGAAAAGAAAAAAAACGCCGGATCTTTTAAAACGCCAAGCTTTTTAAAGTTACGTAATTGGATTTGCAGCCAATATATTATTCAATCAAACGTGGCTTAACGCAAAATTAATTTAATTGTTGCACCTTTTTTTGTGTGTGAAATTAAAATTTTTCTTCCTTGATTATATATCTTTTATTTGTATAACTGTTTATAGAAACTCTTACACTTCAAACCACATTGATAGCATGCTTTGCTACAAACCAGATTGCAAAACTATAGTTTAAATTACTATTAAAGTATACAAAAAATCTTTCGATGACTTCTGTAAAATAACTTTTACATTAAACCTCCATATCGGCAAAATTGAAAAATTATATATATTTCAAAGTTAAGCTTAACAGATACTTCTTGATTATTCTCTAGGAGTCTCTGCCCCCTGCGCCTTTACTGCGCCAATCCGCAGACTTTTCTTTTACCTGTCTGTCTGTCTCTCCACAATCTGTCTGTTTCCCTATCCGTTCTTCTGCCCGTCTCTCTAACCGATTGTCTATCTCTCTACACGTCTCGCTACCTGCCTCTATATTTCTCTACCGGTCTCGCTACCTGCTAATCTATTTCTCTAACCGTCTGTCTATCTGTCTAACTACTTGAATGTCTAGCCGTGTCTCTATCCACTTCGCTACCCATTTGTCTATCTGTCTCACAACTTGTCTATCTGTTTCTCTACTCGTCTGTATACCCGTCTCACTATCCGTCTGTTTTTGTACCCGACTCTTTACCCGTCTCGCTACCAATCTCATTACCCGTCAGTCAACTCGTCTCTGTACTCATCTCTATACTCGTCTCTTTATCTACCACGCTACGCGTCATCAACCTTTCTGGCTACATTGCTGTCTACCGGTGTCTCTACCCGTCTCGTGACCCATCTCGCTACCCCTCTGTCAACCCTCTTTTTACCTTTCTCTCTAGCCGTCTGTCTATTCGTTTCGCTACCCGTCAGCCTACCTATGTCGCTACTCGTCTCGCTACCCATCTCACTACCAGTCTGTCTACCCGTTTGTTTACTCGTCTTTCTACCTCTCGCCACCTCTTCCCAATATTTAAACAATTCATTTAATATACAGAAGCCGTTTATCAGTTATTAAATGAAACAGAAGTAATTAAATGCAAATAATGCAAACAGATTAAATGCAAACAGAAGTAATTAAATGCAAACAATGCAAACAGATTAAATGCAAACAGAAGTGTAATCAGATGCAATTTTTTTAAATACATACATAAATCTGAATAATAATTCATCACTTTTGTGTTCATAGTTGTTTATATCATTTGACAGTAAATCTCAACTTCTTAAACCTGAATTGTCTCAAACTTTTAAAAAAAATCACAAGGTCTGTATAACTGCAAATTACCCTGAAGGCTGTATTAGCTACATGTTATTAAGTTAAGTGAAAGTTTCGTTATCGTGTTTGCAGCCAAATTGCTTATGTCAGAAAGCGTGGCTTAACGCCATTTTAAATTCATTACTGTAACTTTCTTCTCTTTTTTTTTCGGGGGGGGGGGGTAAATATATACATTTAAATTAAAACTTTTGCCTCCATGCCATTAGTGTTGTTTGTATTATTAACTAATACCTTGTAAACCGAGCTTCATTTGAAACAAATGTAAAAGACTTCTTCTACAGTTTTTTTTTAGGAGAAACTTTCGTAATTGGGCCCAAAGCCAATCGGAGCATTTAATATCATTATTGTAACTCTTATAGAGTTAAAACAATATTGTTGCTAGCTTTACTCTTGTTTGAGACCAGCCTTGCCTGTGTATCTGAATGGGGAAAAGTTTCGTATCCAATGTCGGTTGGCGAAAAAAAATTTAAATGGTGCCAAAAGGTAGTTTTAGCATCTTACAAAATTTTTCAAGAGAGCGGTAAAACATGTTTTTCAAATATTTACAAACATACGTTTATTAAAGCATGTTTTTGCACCATCTTAAAAATTTAAGCACGATGCTAAAATAAAATTTTATCGCTATATTCGATATTTTAATAAGTAATGAAAATACATAAACAAACTTATTTAACAAACCTAAGAGGAATTTTTGTGATAAATAATTGTTATTGTCAGGGGGGTAAATTGTAAACAATTAATAAACGGCTAGTAAATAATAAATAGCATTTAAAATCTAAAAATGGAGAAGTGGTCCGTATAAATATGCAAAACATAACATTATACGCTTGATATATGTAAATCTTTTTTTTTTTTTTTAATATTTCCGAAGGCACAGATAAAAAGGTAAAAATCTCTTTTCCAAATGCCATTACAATACATATATATATACATATATATATATATACAAAATAGAAAAATATCTGCAAAAATATATATTTACATAATACTACATATGCAAAAAAATAAGAGTTAGAAAAAGTAAGCCAAATCCTGCAGATCCCAACAATCACATCGAAAAACTTATCACCAAAAAAGAACTCGCCAAATCTTACGGCACAGGAGATGGATTTTTCCCTCTGAATGCAGAATATTAGTTTTTTTTCTTGTACGATGGGTGATTATAATATAATTGTTTCATTTCACATACTACATACCGTTTGATACATTGGTACTTTTATGTTATCCTGGCGCAGTTGATAAATCGCCAAATATTGTTCCTATAACATTTTCATATTGAATTCCTTTCATTTAAATATAAATCTTTCACTCATTTAATTTAAAATACATGCCTTTCATTAATCCCATTTAAAATGCTAAAAAGAGAAGAAAAAAAAAAGAAATAATGCCATAAATCGAAACCTTTTATTTAAACACCAAAGAATTTTTTTTTAATTTACACACGCGAAATAAAAAAAAGCTGCTATTGCTGAGATTTGCGCCAAATATCTAATACCAAGTCTTTCAAGTTATTGCGGGGTTTTTCTTTCAAACAGAAAAAAAATCCAGATTAATTTTTGATTTCTACTAAATTGAAATATATTTTATTGTGCTGAATATTAGTGCGTGCATATTTTTTTGCTCCATGTACTCCATGAACTTTTAAATTCCGATTGTCTACGAAAATCTCCCGCCGGTGAAAATGACGTACGTACAAAATTTTAGTGACCTATGTACTTTAATTGTGCTTTTTTATCTATTTTTTAAATATAATTTCCAAACGGTTTGACATTTATTCTTTGTAATAAATAGACGTCGTTGTCACCTGTATAGGTACCTGCTGTAAAAATTTGAACGAAATCCGTTAAATATTTTTTGAGTTATGCTTGACGAAAGGTTTTAATATCCATCGTAGCTATATATGGGGCAAAGTAATAGTGCGCTGTGTATGAGTCTTCGTTGCACTCAGACAATTAATAAATAAATTAGAAAATTAAAAGTCTTGTTTCCAGCAATTAGTCAGTGATTTTGAATATTACTTACTCATCATACGTAGTATAGGGTAAGTCTTGTAATCGTTTTGAAAATCGAAAATTTTTTTTTGACCGATTTACGCGTTTCAGACACTAGAGATTATCCGCCGTCCGTCTGGCTGTGTTTGTCTGTGTGTGTGTGTGTGTGTGTCTGTAAATGCTCTATCTCCCGAGCAAATTGAGATAGAGACTTGATATTTGGTATGTTCTTAGTATGTAAAAATTGGAAGAAGCTCATTGAATTTCAGTAACCTCGATTATCCGGAACTGTGTTTTTCGGACTCTCGAAATATTCGTTTTGATAAAACATATGTAAAAATTTTCGAAATTCTTTATTTTAAGGAGTGAATATAAAATACAATAAAAAAAACAAATTTTGCATAAAAAATGAAGTCGATCGGATAATTAGTGGCCGATATATTTGTAATCCTATTTACCACACTCTTCGATTTTTCATGACCCTGTATTTCATCCAAATTTCAATTCAAAGATTTATTTTAATTGGGAATGAGACGCTTAATCCGACGTTGTAAACCGCTAGTTAATATGATTTTCAATTTTGGAGTTATAAGGATGTTTCTTTTATGCAATTCAGTAATGGAGCATTTAAAGTTTATGACGTCATCAAGCCGCGATTTTATTCGAATTGCAATGCATTTTATAAATAGTTTACACATGTTTTATTTTCATATTTTATATTATGCATATCCATGATGGGTAAGTATTACGGTGGCCCCCAACGACTAGTTTTTTTTCTTTGTCAAATTTTTAATGCAGAAAAAATTAGTTCGTTTTTATAATTAGATAATCTATTTTTAAATGTCTCTCTCAGTATCATTATAAAGCAATGTTATCTATTTACAGGAGTAATTTATCGAATATGAAGCTATACAAATATCAACAATTTGAATATTCATTGAACTGTAATGATAAGCTTCATGAAGCCTAAAAATTTTTGGAATATTTTTACCTTCATTATGAAGAATCTTTTATGTTAAAAATACGAATACCTTTTCATGCCTTTATGGCATTCTACCATTAAAATATTACGTGTATTTAAACTTTTCCCTTCAATTATTTACGTTAATTATTATACATAATAAGAATGAGCCTCAGGAATTAGAGTTATCTTTGACAATAACTCAGATATTATAATTATGTGATACAACATTCAAATATGCTGGTGCATTCAAGAATGTCAATTATTTCATCAGGTTATATTTAGCTGCACTGAATAATTTTCCATTTCTAAATCTCCGAATTATATACATTATATTATAAAATTATCATCCCTCTCTATCCTTCTCCTATGTATGTATATATTTATGCAAGGTATCTTATGGTTGTCTATTATACCTATTTTATGAATATTAAAATAAATTTAATGAATTTATTTATAAGTAACATTCAATCAATTTTGTTCAGTAATCACATGTCATCTCCTAGATGCATCTAGCCATCTACGAGTAGTAAATAAACAATTACAATATTTAATTGAACAATAAAGTAACAAAAATATATACTATGAAGTTTTAATTTATTATTTGTGATTTACTTAGATTATAAGCGCAGAAAAAAACCTTTAGGTTGCATTCTTAGCTTTAATAGATTTCATGTTCGTAAAATCTTGAGGTCCTGTTCCAATACCTTTCAGATTGGAACAGGAATGAAAAATACAAATATCAAACACTTGCTTTTAACGTATATTTCTTTTAATTTAAATATGAGCTACTTTAAAAAAACTACATAAATAAACAACTCTCGACATTTCGGCTATTCTTCATAGCCATCTTTAGGAGAAAATTCTCATAAAAACAAACAGCGAAAAACTAAATATGTGTTACATAATTGAGAAAAATATTCATCTGAAAGGCAACGAAATTAACGGAAATTTACAAAAACATATTCAAAAAAAGGCTTGATGGCAACATCTATGAACCAGCTACCTTACTGGAAACCCTGTTTAACCAAATCAAAGTCCATTCAAAATACAGGGTGTTTATAAAAAAACTATCCCGATATATGAGCCCCTAACTATCATACCGTTCACAGAAACTGAATGAAATTTTGGTTTAAAGTATTTTGAGGTATGCGCTCAAGAATCATATGAAAGACAAAAGTTAAATTCTAACAGTTACGGTTACAGTGACAAAATTTTGAAAATTCAAATGGCAACACCTATTTTTTTATTGGAATGTGATCTTCATAGTGAAAAACCTTAAAACGTGTTGGAACGGTACCTGTAGTACGAAAATCTACGGCGCTAGACAGACTAAGCAGAATAGTGAAAACAACCAATAAGGACAGAGAAGCAACAGAAAACAAAACATTTTATTGGGTTTCATACATTTTCCATTTCACACACGACGACACTTTACGTGCGGCAGATGGTGGATAGCACTGAACAATAAAATGTTTTACTTTCTGTTGCTTCTCTGTCCTTTATTGGTTGTTTTCACCATTCTTCTTAGTCTGTCTAGCGCCGGCGATTTTCGTGCTACAGGTACCGTTCCAACGCTTTTTATGGTTTTTCACTGTGAAGATCACATTCCAATAAAAAAAAGTAGGTGTTGCCATTTGAAATTTTCGAAATTTTGTCACTGTTTGTTAACTGTTGTTTTTCACATGATTCTTGAGCGCATACCTCAAAATACTTTAGGCCAGAATTTCATTCAGTTTCTGTGAACGGTATGACAGTTAGGGGCTCATATATCGGGATAGTTTTTTTTAAAATTACCCTGTACATTTCCAGATAGCAGGAATCGAAAATGATGTGTTATCATTACAAATTTGATGCTTTCTTAATGAAATCTCTAAAGATTCACGAATATAAGCTTTAAATGGATTGTGTTGTCTGGAAATAAATTTAATTTAGCTATTTATTGCTTTTCTTGGAATTAGCACCCATAAAAGACAATTTAGCCATAGCTTTTGTTGCAGCCATGCATATGAATTTATTTATCATATACATTAAACGAGTAAGATATTTTCATGATTACGGATGATATCGACAATGGCTGGAACGATTTTCAAGAATCTTGACTCCTATACTAAATGAGAACGAGAAAATGATCTAGCTTAGTCCCAAATTTAAGAAATGTTGTTTTAACAGTTAAAAACAAACTCAGTGCTGAAAATGCTGCTTGCTATATAAGTCGAAAAATGCTTAAATAATTTACACGAAACATGTCTCCTTTACTAATTCGATCACGACAAAACAATCTATCTAGGTCTGGAATTCGGGAAAATTCATTGACAAATTCAAACAAACTGAGCCTGAAAATGCTGCTATTTATCGAAAACGGCTTGAACGTTTTTTCCAAAACTTGGCTCCTATACTAATTCGAACACGAAAACACAAACTAGCTGGGTCTCTAATTCTGTCTCTTTTCGTATGGTTAAAACTTACTCAGCACTGAAAATGATGATGTAATTTAAAAAGAATTTAAACGATTTTCACGAAAGAAACTTTAATCGAAAACGAGAATATGATTTAACTAGGTTTCGACTTGGGCAAAATTCGTTATTCATAGGTTTCAGAAATCTCAGTAATCAATGCTCAGTAATAGAAATTCTCGCCAATTTAATTGATTATTGATCAGCAATAGGATTACGGACGATATCAAAGATGGTGTGCCGGAATTTCAAGAAAAATGCCTACACTAAATGGAGCATAATAAATTGTTCTAATTCGAAGAAATTTGCTTTGACAGGTTCAAAAAACTAAGCGTTATAAATGCAGATGTAAAATTTTTAAATCAAAATCGGTTGGGACAATTTTTATTACATAGGCCTTACACACTAATTCGAGTGCGTGAAAACTATCTAAGTACGACTAAATTTCGAAAACATGTACTATGATAGGTTTAAGGTTACACATTAATAAAGTTAAAAATAATAAATGCTATTATTTTTTAATGAACTAGGGTATCTGCTCTCTGCGATCACTGTCCCGAACAGGGTAATTTGCTATGTTTTAACAGATTAGCTGTTTACGAAAGATTGTATGATATTATCATGACCAGTGGCGATCTGCTGTAATCGGATTACATTCATTTCATTTTAACTGGGGGGATTTTTCGGTTCCGAAGGCCGCATCCAACGCTGTCTTGATAGCTGTTTTTGTGACTGATTAAGTAAGATCAATTACACATTTGAAAATCACCTTGTATAAAAGGGCGAAGCAAAATATGTTGCCTCCTGAAATTTTATAACGAGGCTATAAGAAAATTGTTTTAAATATGACGGAATTGTACCAATATGGACTTTTCGAACGAAATAATTTAATTATTTTAAAGTTTTCTTTCTTTTATTAATATTCACGTGTAAATTTATATTTTAATTGAAAATTATAAATATATTATTCGTTGGATATTTTAAAATATGTTAATTGTAGGGAAAAGGCTATTTAAAACTATGAATTAAGGTGTGTCCCACCGAAATAAAGCTATCGTGATTGTGTGCTGTAACTGGACACGAAGTAAACCAATGAGAATGAAACAAATATATTAAGAAAGTCTATATATAAATACATATTTACAAGAAGTAACTCACTCTCTGCTCCACTGCGGCAAGAAAAAAGAATGCAAATGTAAAAAAAGAGGGGGAGGGGGAATGTGTCCCGCTAAAATAAAGCCACCACCCCTATCAGTGTTCATGGGAACTCCCGACATTCGAGCTGCTACACGTCAACAGGTTTATGACGTCAGGAAGTTACCAAATACTTTTACTATGCCAGTCGAACTTTGTGCAGACTTCAGAAGGTTGTATTTTCTATTTCTCCTGCAGTACGGCAATGGGAAAGGGAACCCAGTTATCAGAGTTCGAGAAAGTCCAGATAACAGCTGTTAAGGAACAAGGCCTTTCTCGTAGACAAATATCTAAGCTAATCACACATTCTAAAATCGTAATAGACAATTTTGTGGATCAGGGCAATGCGTACGGGTATAAATAAAGGAGTTATACATGCAGAAAAATTACTTCCAGGCAGAAAAGAGATGTTGTGCGTCGTCTTTCACGAGGTGGTATTTCTCTAAAACAATTGGCCAAAGAAGATAACATCCCTGTGACAAAATCAACCCTGTCACGGATTGTAAAACGTACAAGCAACTTTTGATATAAAAAAGGAAAAAGCAACCCATGTTGAAAGCTATTCAAAAGCAAAGAAGAGTCGATTGGGCCAAAAATCATCAAACCTGGAAGGACCAGTGGCATCGTGTTACATTCTCAGATGAGAAAAAAATTAATTTGGATGGCCCAGACGGTCTTGCTTTCTATTGGCATGACACGAGGAAAGAAGGGGAAACGTTATCCAACAGATAGCAAGGTGGTGGTTCATTAAAGGTGTGGGGAGGCTTCGGCTATGGTGGTAAACTGAACCTAGCTTTTCCTTCAGGCCGCAAGAAGGCTATCGATTACCAAGAAATGGGAGAAACCCATTTACTGCCATTTTCAGAGAAAATTGGTGGCCGAAGTTGGATTTACCAGCAGGAAAACGTCTCCATTGACGTTGCAAAGTCTTTCTGGCAATGGTTTTTGGATAATGGGGTGCATGCCATGGAATGGCCTCCCTTTCCCCTGATCTTAATCCCCGCGAAAATGTGTGGGGTATCCTCAGAAGGGCTGTATATGCCAATGACAGACAGTTTCAGTCTGTGGCAGAATTGAAGGTCGCCATCATTCAAGTCTGGGATAATATTGATGCTACTGTCTTCCAAGGGTTGGAAAATAGTATGCCACATCGTATATTCCAAGTCATATATAATCATGGTGGATATATTGGCTATTAACAGCAGTGGCTTTATTTCGGCGGGACACTTTTCCCCCTCTTTTTTTAAAAACTTTCTTTTTATTCTACCCAAGTGGGGCAGGGAGTGAGTTACACCTAGTATATATGTATTTGTATATAGACTTTCTTAATATATTTATTTCGTTCTCATTGGTTTGGTTCATGTCCAGTTACGGCACACAATCACGGTGGCTTTATTTCAGTGCAACACACCTTAAATCTTAATTCAGATAATGAAATTTTAAATTTAAAACAATGAAAAAACTTAAATTAATTCAAGTAATTCTTCGCTTAAAATAATTCTTCGATTTAAAAACTGTCTGCTTCAGCGTATTTATCATACATTTCTCAGTGAAACAAGCAATTTTTATACGCAATAGTTTTTACAGAATAAGACAAGAAAATGAAAAGGTCACAATAATTTCAATTACCGCAGTAGCAGCAGCAGCAACAACAGTAGTTACTTTTATTATGAAATAGAGAGAAACTATCAAAACTATTTCATTTTATGATTATTTATTCGTATAAATATCAAATAAGTTTAGAGTATAAACTTCATTTAATCGTTTTTAGTATTTGGTATCGTATATTATGTTTCATCTAAATACACTTAATACTTCGAACGACAGTTTCGTATCAGTTTAACAAGCGTTAAACATATTTACTGTAAGATTTCAATATTGTGCAAAGAGTTTTTGCTCAGTTTGCATAATTTTACCATCTGATCAAAATCTCATAAAAATTACACGAAACTTCTTTTACCAAATTCGCCTAACACTGGTGATGAAACAATCATCCATCAAAGCACACATACTTATTGCAATAATATAAATTTTTAAATCTATATAACCAAAGAAATATATTTCTAGAAAACATTTATTGAAAGTAAATTATTATCATATTAACTAAAAAAATCCTAGCTAATATCATTTTTTAAAAACATATATTTTTTATGAATATTTCCTTAGAATAATAAAGAAGGAGAAAAAATATTGAAGTAATTGAAACCCATTATTTAATTTTAGAAATATTATCTGATCATATTCGATTTCCATTTGAATAATTTTCATGAAAAGAATTATGTCAGCATTGTCGAATATCGATTAACTTATAAAATTAGTTTTTCAAATACGTTTAAATATTGCTGTATTATGGCTCTATCCGAAAGAATGTTGTACCCATTTTTTAATTCACATAATAAAGATAATTAAGAAGCATATTTCAACGCATTTAAATTTTATTCTTAACGTAAGCAAACCGTTTGAAAAAGAATTGAATCGATTGTGATTTTTATCGTTCCGAAAACCATGGTGAACAATACAGAATTCGTTTGCGTGCAGATATTAGAATTAAAAAATATATTAAAATTCTTATGAACCAATGGAATCGGGATTTTAGTTTTAGAAATTTTTTAGACACCTCAAGTCGATTCTTTGCGTATTGATTTTTTAAATGGAATTATGTCGCGGAATGACTGTTACTGTCTTGCTGGAAATTATCACAGTTGCAAAAATGATTTTGAATGTTTTCTGCTCTGTTGAAAATATTTCTAGCTTAGGCAGTTAATTTGGTTAGACATGCTTTCTTAATGAAAATGAATAGCTTTGTAGTGGATGCATTCAACGTTAAAAGCATTTTTTTATTCCATGTTTATCGAATTATTAGATTGGATAGAAATGTTTAGGTAGCCATTTTTTAATGCTTGTGGGTTTTTTCCCCTCTCAAAGCAATTCATGAATTTGCTTTTTAACAAGTAAATTCAAACCTATTTAGCATAGCTTGCGCTTTATGATAATTCATTATTTGTGGGTCCTCAATTTAGCTTAGTTTCTCATCACATGACATAATAAGATTAGCGTTTGATTTTTGTGAATGATACGGTGAAATACCGAGTTTGTATTGTGGCCGGCATTTAGAAAGTAACTCAAACGAAATTGTGTTTGTTTACATTTTTCTGAGAGCCTCCAAAACGACTGTCTTGACGGGCGAAGCCCAGCTAGTACTATTAAGAATCACCTAATTAAGTACTGAGTTGAGGGATTTTTATTTTATTTCTATATGAGTTTTACTAATTGATGTATTCATTTCGTTTAATTTAGATTTTTAAAATGGAATGTTAAATTTAGAAAAATAACAAAAATGAAGAACTATATTTTTAACTGAAAACAATAAGAAATTTAATTAAATATATATTCTCCTTTATTTTGTACGACTTGTTCTAAATGTTCATTAAATTTTGATACAGAAATATGCTGACCTTGACGTGAAGAAATTGTGTAATGAGGTTCTCGATTTTACGTAATTTTTGAATGAGATGTTATACAAAATGATGGAGAGAAAACGGAAAATATAAATCCAAGGCAACCAAGCTCAGATGATGGGCCAAATGAAGCAAGGCTTTCAAAATCAGTATTTGGAAGTAGTTTGTTTTCATGTTGGGCAATATGAAGTTGAGCAGCTGTTTGGGAATAAATCTCCCAGAAAAATATCTCTAGAAATAGTAGTGAGTTATTTTAAATATTTTACGCACGGCATGGAGTGTTCCTATATAATAGGAAGAAAAAAAAGAATGAAAACTACTACAATTTTCATTTGAGAGTAAAAATTACCATTGCGAAGCTAAATCACCTAACAGTTTAAAATTAGTGGGTTTGACCATAAACATCTGTAGCGATAACACATCATAACTTTAGTAAGGGCTTAGTAATTTTCCCGCCAACTTTCTCAGTTATCGAAAATTAGAAATGCAAAATTATATTTTTACGCAGTATTTAGGTTAAATTGTTTAATCTTCGCATATTCATACAACATACTCGATCTCTCTTAATATCCTTCACGAGAACGTGCAATTAACACATGGGCTGAAAAGTTCCCGGTCTGGCACACAGATGGCGTTGCAATCGCCAAAACGATGCTTTTTTTAGTAAATGCTAACCTTGAAAAGGTAGAAGAAAAAATGTTATGACGATTCGCCGTGTGGATAAAACTTTAGAGTGGTTTTAGTTGAAAGACTTTGTTGATAAACAAAAAAATGGATAAACAAGAATTTCAAGAATTGTTATTTGATGGGATAAAACACCGTTCAAGCAAAATCTTGGCTTGATAAGCGTTATTCGGACACTGCACCTGGTAAATCAACCATTATTGACTGGTTTTCTGAATTTTAATGTGTCGTACGGACACCAGTGATGCACCACGCAAAAGAGGTGAATACTCCGGAAAACATTAAAAAAGTCCACAAAATTGTTTTGGGGAACCGCAAAGTAAAGCTGCAGAACAGCAGCTCAGACTCTGAAGATATCCAAGGAGCGTGTAGGTTTTATTTTAAATGGACATTTGTCTATGAAAAAGCTGTTGTCAAAGTGGGTGCCGCGCATGTTGACTTTTGACCAAAAACAACAACGAGTCGATGATTCTGAGCACTGTTTGGAGCTTTTTCGGTATAAAATTATGTTATTTATCATTAAACTATTATTTTTATTTATTTATTAAATTATTATTATTAAATTATTATTATTTATTATTATTATTATTAAATTATTATTATTCATTATTACTATTATTAAATTATTATTATTTATTATTAAAGTTATGTTATTTATTAAAGTTATAAAGTTATAACGGTATAAAGTTATAAAGTTATGTAAAAAAGTTGTGTTTTCTTTATTAGACCGGGAACTTATCAGCCCATGTGTTAAAGTATATTTTTAAAGTATTAATATCTAAAAAGGTGCATAAAGTGCTTGAAAATATTTTCCTTTAAATTTTGAACAACTGTAATATAATTGGTAAAATAGTATTTACTGCAGTCTTATAAAATACGCTCTCTCTGTATATAGATATCTCACAGTAATAACTATATATATATATATTTCAGCGAAACAGTATTAAAAAGAAACAAGCAATAAGAAGTATATTTCTTTCCTTTATTAAACTATTAAACTGTTCCACGAAAATGATAAACAAGCTCATTAAATTAACTACGCATAATAAATAGTAACAGAGAACATAGGTCATTTAAATAGTGGAAAATATTTAAAAGGATTTCGTACATGATTATTCCCTCTTAGTTTTCTTTCCTGGTTGTTTGAAAATGAATGGAATGTTTTCTGGAATTTACGGAACATTAATTTTCTGAAGCAGGCATTTTTCTTTTTTACAGGACTATTTAATCATCTTTAAATAAAGAAATTTAAACAATTTGCTTGTATATTTTTTACATGCTTGTCCACGTGTCAATTTTGAATGTTTTCACGGATTTTGATATTATCTATTTATTTTATTATTTTTCTTTGGAAAAGACTTGTTTTGTTGGTGTCTCCATATAAATTTCATCAGGATTAAAAAATGGTATGTGTATCTGGTTCTTTTTTTTTTTTGTTATTCATTTGGTCTATATCAGCTCTAATTTTCGTATAAAATTGACAAAAGCCGTACATTTTGTATATATTTTTAAAGTATGACATATTACTGTACGGTTCAAAAAATAGTCATCGTATCTCATTTACACGGTATCATCGACATACTTGTATCATCAACCAACTTGTACCAATAACGTTGTTCCTTGTGGAAAACTTGCATCCAGAAAGCTCCTGTAAAGTTATAAATATAAATAAATATTTTAACTCAAGGTAGTAAATACTTGTTTTTAAAGAAATTTCTGAGATTATCGTTTCTTAAAATGATATCTACAGCGAACAAAGTATTGGCACTTGTATTAAGACACTTGGAGAGAACAGCAATTGTGACAACAATGTGGTTTAAAGTGATTTGGTATTACAATAAAGTGTTTCAATAGATACTGTTGTGACAAAAATCGCACGTGTAAAATACTCAAACTGGTATGCAGTAAGTAAATGGTAACGTTAAGCAATACCCTCATTTTTATAAATGAAGATTTTTGAGCAACTGTATGCAATTCGATTGTTAAGGAAGAATCAACTGAAGTCTTTTTATTTCTTTGTTTTTGAAAACAACTTGTTTTTTGGTCATACTCTCTGAATGTGCTCAGGGCCGTAAAATTAAAAATATATTTTTTGTTGTCTAAATAACACACAAATTAAAATAAACGTATGGAGAAACTTTAACATTTTTTATTGAATCTTTTATTATTTGGAAATGATCAAGTATAATTTTAAAAAATTCAACTACATTTTGTTCCATCAACATTGGTGGAAATGAATAAAAAATAGAATTTATAAAAATGGCTAAATAAATGTGTTTAATAATGAATATATCTTCCCCTTCATCGAAATAAAATTTTGCACTGCATTCATACAATTCGAGCTTGCCTTTATACGGTATATCGTAAATGAGACTGACTAAGTACATATATGGGTCACTTGGCGTCATGGACCACTTTCTGAATAAAAAAGATCTTAGTTGATTTCAAACAAAAGCTACCGAGTTTTCTGTTAATGTTAATATTGAAATTATTTGAAAATTAAAACATCCCACAAGTATAAAAGAACTGCAAATATTATTATGTTCTAATAATGCTTATCATAGACTCATAAATAGTTATGCGGAAATTAGATACCTCTTAGTAGATTTTTGAAGAAAAATACTCTCTAAAAATGAAAATCAAATCGCCAAATTTATTTTAAAAACTAAAAAACAACTTAATTTCTAAACCAATTCTGAAACTTATGATCCTAAACTGGCGTCCACATACGTTTTCTGATAGTCCTAAGATTACAATAGTTTCTGTTCTAATAAACAAAGGATATTTTTTTACATCCGATACCTTATTATTCTAGAGCTTTAGGAAGTTATGCACAAAATTATTTTATTCCTGAATCAGAGTGTATTGGTATAGTTGATACTTTGGTAAAATTTTATTATTATTTTCATGGACTAATGTTTTATATATACATTAATTTTAGAAACCTGGATTTGTTAAATAATGTTAAAAATCTTGCAATAAGGTTATTTGGATGGTCATTAAAACTTAGTATGTTTAGATTTGAAATAAATATGAAAGGGTTGTACAAATGTGGAAAAAAATATCCCACATCTCATTATATTTGACTGTTAGTTTAATTTGATATAATTTAGTATAATATGTATTTAGTATAATTTTTTGGTTTTAATTTTTATATCTAAAAATAAATACCCTTTTTTAGAATAAATCTATGTATGGGCTTTTTCATCAAAATTTGCTATATTATGTGACTTATTTTAATTGCAACAATACCACACCAGGTACTAGGTCGATAGGTCTACAGGGATCTTTAACTATATCTGTCTCACGCGCTACCGCCCTGTCTCGTTACCCTTGTGCCGACAAGCAATTCCGCGTAGGCTACCTAGAGAACGAAATCGGTTTTAATTTGGCGATTCTAGAAATCGCAAATGCTCTAGAAATATACTATAAATATTTTATTTTGAAATACTGGTATTCAAAGTTTACATCTGAAACAGTGTTAGCGATAAGCATTGTTAGGCAACAAACCCCAACAAACAACCGCAAAGGGTTATAAAGCAAAAGTAAACGACATCAAAGTTTTAAACAGCAGAAAAAAATGTTTGAAAACAACAAAAACAATGTGTAAATAACTAACAACGGTGCACAGAGCTATGTTTATACATTTTCAGAAATTTCACTTAATGGAATTTTTAAAAGGGCATTAATTTGAAAATATTCTTGTTTATAGTATCATAAACGTGAAACAAAATATTTATCCATTAACTATTTTTAGTATGCTGAGAAATTTAATTACGTAAAAAAGAGTAATCACAAAAAATTAGTTTAAAATAATCTTGTTTATAGTATCACAAGTAAAAATAACTATCATTAAAGTTTAATAAAAAAGTAATAATGCGAAAAAAAGAATAAAAGTATCATAAACATATACAGCAGACAGTGTTTAAATATTTTCATGGTTTTCATTAAATTTATGCATTTTTAATGAACAGTTTACTTCTGATGTAACATTTTTACGCGCAGAAAAGCACTTTCAACACTACTCAAATGCTATCCTGCTGAAAAAATGCTTATAATTAAATTATTACATTTTTTCTCCACTGAAAATAACACTGCTAATTACATTTTTGTGGTTAAAAGAAAAATAGTTCGTTTCACTTAACCAACAGAAAAAACAATTATACCTTTTGTTTGAAAGTTTTATGCTGAGCTTTTATTTTTTTTTTCCATTTTTAATTAAAAAAAGTGTTGTAAGTCCTTTTTCTTTTAATAAAAATTTGTAAAACGTTTTTAAGAAGCAGGAAATGAAAATATAAAAATAATGAATGAAGTTATTGTTCTCCATGGTTAAACGACAATTTCCTCTTTCTTCCAAATAAATATTAACGAATATGCATTTACCCATACACTTATAACTATATATAATATATATATATACTAACTATATATAAAATAACTATATATAATATTTGCACATGCTATATTAATTTTCTGCGATTGATTTAAATTTTAAGTAGCAAAATATTAAATAATCGCAATTTGAATTGCATACATAAAGAACATAGCCGGATAAACACGAGCTACACTGAAAAAATTGTCCTTATGCATTCATTGAGGTATTTCGGAGGTAATTCTGACAATGAATTTTACCAAATATCAGTTTATAAGTATTATTATTGCTGAAAAAAACGTACATATGTTAAATTGTACAATATTATGCGATACCACACATAAGTGTTTACAAAATTATGGATAAAAATACTTAAACAGCAATAAGATAAGAAAAAAAAAATGAAAAAGAAACACAATAAATAAATGAATAAAAGGTGTACGGTTGTGGATCTAATCAAGACTGCCATTTGTTTTCAAAATTAGACTTTTTTTACGGACAAATTTTATAAAGTATTTTTTCGGTGCTTCAGCTTGCTAAAAAGGTACAAATAATAAAGCAGAAAGTCTATTTCTTGGCATTAAGTCACATCCAAAATTAATTAAAACCGGAACAAATAACCAAGTTTATCCTGCTCGGTAAAAAATTGCAGCAAACTGTCAAGTCATTCCACTGTTTTTATAGATAACGTTTATTTGACAATATTTTGAAGCGTTGTCATGTCAGAATAACGATAAACTATGGTTAAGTAACCGTTTTATATAAAAACGCTTTAATGACTGGGCAGTTCGGCGGACATTTTTTACAGTGAAACAGCTAGAATCCTGGAGCGCTCCTAAATACCCCAGGACTGCGCTGAACACGAAAATCTACGGGTTCGAGAACTCACAAAGAAAATATATGTGCTTCATTTCATTACTTTACGCTTTATTATTATTATTATATTTTTTTGTTTGTTCTCGTACTTTAAATTTTAATGAAAATTTTATAGAGGAAAAAAGCCTAAAAACTCATACACTGTAAAAAAAAAATTGCAGTAAAATTACGGGCAGATGCCGGCAGCAGAGATTCCAGTCATACCTCGTAAAAAAAATCCATGACCATCAGTTTCTGCAGCCCGTAATTTTACGGGGCAAAGTAATATAGCACTATAATGCACAGGATATAATGCACTTTAAAACACAATAACACTTTGCTTACTGTTCCGTAGCAAGTAGCACGTTAGATAATCATCACAGAATCGCTGTTTGGGCGGGTTAAAGTTTTCGAAACACGAGTAAAATGAAGGGCTACACCCCAGCGGAGGACAATGTATGGTGTCGTACTGTTTTTTTTTGCTAACATATAGGCTATAAGTGTAAAAATATGTGGATTGCTCTTAATTTTCTAAGTATCTAAGGGATAAGGCCGCTTATTTAGTGGATCAGGTCGCTTTTCATCAAATAAGACTGTTGCCCGTGAAAATTGAAGGACAAACGCTCATAAATTTACAGTTTTTTCTGAGAGTGTACCTTATTATTACTTGCTTCTTGAAGCTAGAATTTCTTTTCGTATATACACTGCACTTATCCTTGTAATTTAATATCATTTTAAATGTACCATTAGTTCATAATATTTTTATTAATAAATGATTATTTATAAAAAGTAAAATCCTTCTTTTACCAACCGGTGGGGTATATCCTCATTGATATTAATGTTGCAGAAAATGAAATAGTTCTGAATTTCTTTTAAAAGGGGACGATAAATTAGATTTTACAAATTTAACTAAAAAACTAAACTATTAATATCCTAATTAGTAGTCGAGGGGTTTAATACTTAATGATAAAATAATAATTATCTTCATTACAAATTGCGAAATTGCAGAAAAGAAGTTCACTTCCTCATCAGATTTATAAAAATTATAATCACTTTTACCCATGTAGTTTTGCTTGCCTTTTCTTCAAATATTGTTTACGGACTCTTCAAGTATGTTTTCCATTATCCCCTTTTATCCTATGCAGGATATCCGGTATTACCCCAGTAGAGTGAGGGTTGCAAAGTAAGTCATAAAATTGCACCTAGAGATTCTAGTAACGGTTTCATTTTGGAAAATAAATCCTTAATCAATATTCTACGCACAATAATATAAAATGTATTAATAACTTTAAATGTGTCATATTTAAGAATTTTGAAAATTCGCAAACATTAAAATGAAAAATGATAAAATACACTTAATTAATACAGAAACTACATAAATGCCAGTCTGGAGATACCGTAATGGCTGCTACTTTTTATTCTTTAGAGGTAAGTATGTTAACCATTAGCCACTAGATGGTGCTCAAACAAAGTCAACCCGAGATACCCGGTTTTCGCCAGAGCATACAGTTTTAACCTACTTTCTCCTATATATATATATATATATATATATATATATATATATATTAAACAAGATAGAGATCAGAATAAGAAACAAATATTTTAAACATTAAGCAGACGTGATAATATTTAGAGTTTCAGCAAAATTTAATTGAAAATAACTATTATTTGTAGAATTCAGTACAAAGGCGGATCTAATATAAAAAAGTGTTTTCTAATATCAATTAAAATTTTTGTAGGCTTGCTGTCATGACAATTATAATAAGTTGTTCATGGTCTAAAAATTCGTTTGAAATCGTTTTATTGCACATGCATTCATTTATTTATTTGCAAGCATTATGAATAAACACATAGAGAATTTAGAGTAGTTGCACAGAGTATAATTATTAAACCTTTAACAAATGAAATTGTCAGACTTATTGAAATTTGGCAAAAACTGAATGTACAATTCGAAAATGAAACTCGATCGCAAATGACACAAGTTGTTTAAAAATGGCAATTAAGAAGCTGAAGCTAGCAGATTCAGTATGGGATGGCACATGGAAACAAAAAGAACTCCAGTGAAAAAAAAAATGAATAAAAAATCAAATTTTCCTTTTAATTTTTGGGATTTGCTAATTTTGTCCATCCATTTTCTTCATGAACGACGTACATATAATGCAGTATAGAAATGTTTGTTTTGGGGGAAATTAAAAGCAGCATACATGTCCAACAAAATGTCCCGTTCGAATTTGAATGTTCGCATTTTATGTTAAAATGCAAGAACACACACAGCAGGTGTATGAAAAACACAGTTCACTGGAGAACACTAAAACAACATCTTTATACTTATAATATTTGACTAGTATTCGTTTTGATCCCCTTAAGGAGCCACTTCACTAAAACTCTCCGATCGCCAAATTCCATGAATATTAGAAAACTTAAGCACAGTTAGTAATTACCTAATGTAATTTTTAAAATACGGTTTTCACACTCAGAAAGTAGATGTCAGATGCCCATGATGTCCGTTTTAAAAATTTGTCTCTGTAAATTTTAAGTATTTTTAAGACGATAAAATTTCATCAAGAGGAAATTTCAATTTTTGTAAAGATTATTTAAATACTTAAAGTTTAAGAAAACAATTTTTAAAAAAGCACATCGCCGGCATCTGAAGTGTACTTTCTGATGGTGAAAACCGTATCTTAATAATTATTTTAGGTAATGAGTAATCGCCTAAGTTTTCCCATTAGTTAACAGGGGATTTCGCGATTGCACTCTCAAAAATGAATACTCAAATTTCAAGAAATTTTCTTCGTTTTTGACGAAACGGTTTCTTGAAATATGCTCCGAGTAAACGTTTCGTCAAATCGAGTAAATTTGCATCCTCAAAATTACGAAGAAAGTGGTTTCGTCAAATTGATTCTTTGAAAGTTCCAAAAAAAAAGGTTGGTGGTTCCATCTGTCGGAGCTTTTAGAAGCTTTTTTAATTGACTTGGGGCAAAATAAGATCGTCCTTCGGTGAGGCTCGAACGCGTGACTTTTAGCTTGACAGCCCAGCGTCTTACCTCTCAGCTAGCGGGACTTCGAAATTGTTTGATTTTAAAAGTATTTACGAGATGTTGATGTGTGTTTATATTTTTAGAAAG
This sequence comes from Maratus michaelseni, assembly GCA_963931845.1. NCBI lineage: Eukaryota > Metazoa > Arthropoda > Arachnida > Araneae > Salticidae > Maratus > Maratus michaelseni. The sequence continues at coordinate 351,766,150 of OZ007587.1, forward strand.
CAGATTGTATTTTTATCGGTGTTGTTATAACTTCTGCATGTTTTAATTAATAAGGCTAGATTATTATTATGGTTAATAAAAAATTAGAAAATGGCTTGATTAATATAATTTATTAGAGAAATTTCCTTTGTTCAATGAATATGCTCTAGTTAATTTGTTGATCAGAAATAATTAATTTTGAAGTGCATATTTTGGAGGCGAGTTCATCAATTTCAGCGGATAAGATTACTGTTTATAGAGGGGAAAGGTCAGTTATACGTATTTTAAATTTGATTGTTATATGAATATATTTCTTAAATCAAAAAAGCACCTAATATTGTGATTTTTTATTTATTATTATTATTATTATTTATAATTATTGTTATTATTTTTTTTTTTTTACCATTGGGAAAATGTTGATGCTTGCGGTCGAAAATGGACCAAATGATGTTCGCATTTTATTATTTTAACCGTTTTTAACGAAATTTTGTAACTTTAGATGAATTTTCTAAGCGTTTTTAACGAAATTCTGTAACTTCAGAAAAATTTATCTTTGAATCGGCAATAGAAATGCATAAAATCTTCACAAAAAGGATAGACGCAAATTATCAGATATAAAAAATAAAGTAGAAATTTGGTACATTCGTGTTATAGCAGCCCCCAAGGATGAAATATTTTTGTTTCTGTTTTCATTAATTATATCTTAAATTTAATACTATCGTGTAATTTTTTTTTTTTTTTTTTTTTTTTTTTTTTTTTTTTTTTTTGAACGATTTTGTAACAAAAATAATCTGGCCGGGAATGCGGAAACATTTTTGTAAAATATTTGAGATTTTCCATTGCATTAAATATCATTTAATTTTGAGACGAAATGATTGTCAAAAATGACGAAATATAGCTTAAGAATTGCGGAATCGTCAAAAGTGAGAGTTTTATTTTTGACAGCGAGGAAACAGTTTCGTCAAGATATTTGAGGATTCGCGTTTCGTCAAAAACCACGTGACTCAGTGACGAAATGATTTTCAAAAATAAGGAAATGAGGCCTGGGGATTGCGGAATCGTCAAAATTGAGTGTTTTATTTTTGAGAGTGTGGAGAGTTTCAATGAAGCGACCCCTTAAACCATCATTAGGAAGAGAAAGATGTTCATCAGATAAAGACAACGTTTGGACAATAGGCTCCATACACGTCACGTTTCTTTTTATTCCACGTAAAAAAGAAAACCTTTCCAATATGTTGTTAAAGGTATGTAGATGTTAAAGAAAACCAGACAGAAAAATAATATTTCATAATTTTGTTAAATAATAATTTTAAAATAATGTATTACAAGTTTTCTTTATACAGGGTGTCTCAGGAATATTGGGACAAACTTTAACTCTCTGAGCGTTTTGAAAAAGGGTAAAATTGTAATGTTGTTTTCTCTGAGTTTTGTATTAAATGCTAAAAAAAATGAATAAAAAATCAAATTTTCCTTTTAATTTTTGTGATTTACTAATTTTGTCCATCCATTTTCTTCATGAACGACGTACATATAATGCAGTATATAAATGTTTGTTTTGGGGGAAATTAAAAGCAGCATACATGTCCAACAAAATGTCCCGTTCGAATTTGAATGTTCGCATTTTATGTTAAAATGCAAGACCACACACAGCAGGTGTATGAAAAACACAGTTCACTGGAGAACACTAAAACAACCTCTTTATACTTATAATATTTGACTAGTATTCGTTTTGATCCCATTAAGGAGCCACTTCACTAAAACTCCCCGATCGCCAAATTCCATGAATATTAGAAAACTTAAGCACAGTTACTAATTACCTAATGTAATTTTTTAAATACGGTTTTCACACTCAGAAAGTAGACGTCAGATGCCCATGATATCCGTTTTAAACACATGATTCTTTCAGCATTATAAATAAAACTTAATTACAAATATGAATGTAACCCTTGATTGTACTAATCATTCTTCAATGTTTTGAAAATTCATTAAATCGAATTATATTATCTTAAACATTGCATATATTGCAGTGAAACCTGGAGCTTAGTGAACGAAATATTACGTTCCACACGCTTAGAGGGTTAAGGGAAGGTAGGAGACATCAAAAGGAAGATTTGCAGAGCAACCCATGGTCGGAAACGTCATGGGAAAGTAGTATGACAGGTACAAGAAACGAAGAGACACAAGCTTGAGATAATCTGATATAATTTATTGGTCAAAGCTATTACATCTGCTGTGGTAGATGATATGTAATAATGTCACAAAAGATGTTCAGTTTTTTCCATTGCTAGCGATGCATGCATTACACCGTCGGACCATGGATTGGCGGACTCGTTCAAATACATCTGGATTTTGTTGGATATTCGCAGCAGCACAGACGAGTTTTGCAACCAGATTCATATCAGAATCCACAGGCGTTGCGTACACAGCACTTTTCAGTGCACCCCAAAGAAAGAAATCTATGCTGATTAAATCAGGAGAGCGTGGTGGCCAGGGAACCGGTCCACCACGGCCAATCCATCGGTGACTAAACAACTGATTCAAATGTTCACGAACACACTGCGATAATGGGGAGGTGCCCCATCATGTTGAAACAATGTTGTGGTATGTTGTGGCATAGTGTCAAGTAAACTTGGTAGCACCTCTTGCAAAAAGATGCGATAATCTACAGATGTTAGACGTGCTGGCAACACGTAAGGCTCGACTAAGAGGGCGCCGACCACACCAGCCCAAACATTCACTGAAAAGCGATGTTGGGCAGCATGTGGTCTCATACCATAGGGATTCTCGCCAGCCCATGAATGCGCATTGTGGTGGTTGAACACACCACCTCGCGTGAAGTACGCCTTATCCTTAAATAACTTATCCATAAATAAATTGCAGGATGGGAAATTCTCATCTTGGCGACATTGGACGAGATACCACCGTGCAAAATGCACAAGCGCCGGATGATCTGTGGGGAGCAGTGACTGTATTGTTTGCAGATGGTATGGGTGTAAGCCTTCACGTTGCAAAATACGATGAACACTACTCCGAGATCCTCCTATGGCAGCAGCGACGGCTCGGACGCTGGTACTCGGATCCCTTTGAACAGTATTCAACACATTTGATCCATGCTGGGAGTTCGAGTCACTTGTGGCCCGCCCTCACTATGCCTATTACCTCGTAATGATCCGTTTTCACACAAACTGTGATGCAAGTTTATAAACATCCGGCGTTTCGGTGCATCTCTCTGTAGGTACCTTTCGTGATACAATATTTTTGCTGCTCGTGCATTTCCGTGTGCCAATCCGTAAATCAGGTACATATCTGCCAGCTCGGTGTTCGTGAAACGTTGCATACTCCTCTGCAGACGATGACATCTCAAATGACTGCAGCAATGCAAGTCTGTTTCCTCCATAGTTTCAAGTTAAAATGTGGGTATATCTTTAATTTATTTAATCAAACGTGCTATGTACAGTTTCTGGTATGAATTCTGAATTAAAATATTCCCTAGTCTGAGTACGTTAGTTTCCTCCAATGCTCTTGTGAATAACACCACTTAACGGCGAACGAAGCCGTTTCCGACGATGGGTTGCTATGCAAATCCCTGTGATGTCCCCTACCTCCCCTTAAAGTTTGTCCCAATAATTTTGGGACACCCTGTATATGCTAACCTAATAAAAGAAATAAAGAAAGTAACTGGTTTTTATTTTGTAACTAACTTTCATAATCAATTTTAGATAGTGTTTACTCATAGTCTGCGACTTTTTAAAATAAAGTTCTTAAGGATAGATTTTAACTTGTATAATGGAAAAAAAATTAAAAACATTATTTTTTAGCATAATTAAAATTTAGAATAAGTAGCAATAAAAGCAACTTAATTAAAAATAATTTGTTATCTTAACTCACTTTTTTGACAGGCAATTTAACATAAAATAATTTTGTTATGATACTTTTCAGTTCCCAGTATATATTAAAATAATCTTTGCCTTCTTTAATCGCAGATTTCTATGATTAAATATGGCGATTATTATTCTTCAAAATTTCTGGTGACAAAAATCATAAAAGTTGGAAGCTACTAATAGACGAGTATACGGGTCACAGGTGAACAATGTGTTAAAAAACTGTTTAATCACAAAAATTGGCACACACATCTACCAACCTTCTGGTATTTTACAAGTGAAATAAATGTAATTTTATCAGATTTTTTTTAAAAAATGTGTCTTGTGTTTATAAGTAATGCTATGAGGCAGTTGTTTGATTTCAGTTATTAAATAATATTTCTGGTTAAATATATGTTAATTTGAATTGAAAAAAAACAGGATGATTTGAAATTATACTTTCGATTACTACCAAATCATTTGTTTTCAGAACATTTACTTATGACATAATACAATATAATTTCTATTTAAACATTATCATTCTCTAACTTATCCAGAATGACACTTCAAATTCTAATTAAATTCTTAATATGTCAAAAATTTGAATATTTGACAGTTACGTCTACGGTATTTCTTTGTTTTTGACATGATAAACTAACAGGCTGATTTTTATTTCGTTTTAAAGTAACATTAAAGAATTTCAAAATATTTTGTGCGGGTTAATTTTATTACTTTGTAATATTTTATTTATTTCATCATTATAATTTACTTTGTTCGTTATATTCTGCTTTGTGTTCACAAATAATTTTCGCCGTTAAAAGAAATGACTTGTATATTATAATTTAATATTTAACTTTTATTTAAAGGCAATAATATAAATTTTAAATAAATCCTTTTTAAAAAGAAATGATTTCGTAAATTATGTAAGCATAAAATTTATTTAATTTATTTTTCAATGAAAATTCAATAATAAAAGTATCCTATTTCAAAATATTTTTAATTAGAAAAACAATGCAAAGTATTATTGACAAAAATATTTTTAATGTAAAAGAATAATTTAAAACAGTGATTTAATCTGAACATTCAATGTAAAACTAATCTATTTTTGTATGACTTTTCAGATAAATTTTAAAGAAAAATTATGTAAAAATATTCATTCCTATAGACACAATATTATGTATATATATGTTAATATATTTATTATTTCATTAATAGGCAAATAAATTGATAAGTACGCATTTATGGATATCAAATTTGTTTTACACTAGGAAATAGATAAACAGTGTGACCTGTTAAAATGACGTCAAATATAGAAAGCTGATAGTAAACGGAAAGTAAAGAACATTTTACAAAAAATAGCAATTTATGTATTTATTTTGTGGTGCCTGACTACGTACAGAGCAATTTTTTTTCCAAATAAGCTATTTAATTATTTTTTGAACTTATTTCTACTAAGATTAGGACTAGAAAGTATGTAAAAAAGTAAAAAAAAATATTTCATTCATTGATGAAATTTCGGTAAATGTGGGATTTTGTAGTAAAATTTAGTAAAATTTGGCCCAATACGCGAAACGCGCTACAGAAAAATATATTGTATGTATCTTAATTTCCTTTTTACACTTCATATTTATGCAATTGGTGAAGGCAATGAACTAAAATGTAAGAAATATTTCAAATGTTTCAAAATTTATAGCATATCGCACCTTTTTACAGGCTGATTTTCTTGAAAATCATCGACGTTTTTCCACGAAAACATCCATAAAACAAAAAATATTTATTCTAAAATTATATCTGTAGTTCATTGCCTTCACAACAGTATAAAAAACATGCATTTTAAATTATTTCATAGTGATATTCTAAAAACTTTTTGAGAAATCATGTTTTGCGTATGGAATTTTCGCGAAAAATTACATTTTCCAAAAAATGCATTTAAAGTTTAGATTTATGTTTTACTACAATAATTTACACAGTAATATGCATCTAAACTTAACTGTTTTTATGAGCTATACTCTTATTTTTAAGTATCGAAGCTTTGTTTATTTCTAAAAGGCCATAGTTTTGCTTCCCCCCTTTCAGTTAGTACCTTTAAATAGTACTTCCGGTCCTTTAAACAGTACTTCCGGTTTGAGTGACAGCTGTTGAGTAGTTTAAAAATCGCTACAACTCCGGTTCTATTTGTCATACAATAAAAGCAAATACAGTTTTGGAAAGGAAAGAAGTTGGGGCTTAATAAAATGTAATAAAACCATTTTGACAATTTTGGTCGAAAACCACTTTTTCAACGTAGTCAGATACCTTAAAATATAGTATGTCACACTATTAGATGAATTTTGAGTTTCATATATATCTTTATAAATAAGTATTACTGTATTACTGTATGGGGTGGCACGAAAGCCAAAGCACCGGCAGTCTATTGTACTGTCCCCCCAGGTCTCCTAATTTTTAACCAATTCCAGATGAGAGACCTGCATCTGGATTGTCACAACCAGAGGTAACGCTTATATAGAACTTGGGGGACTTTGGAGCCACGAACAGATTTAACGTGCACCAGCTCCCATTAACGTACACGGTCCCACAGCAGAGGCAGACGAGAGAGGATGCACCCTCCCATGCTGTTAAAGTTTTTGTTGGTGTGCACTCATACGTTGAGAAATTAAAAGAATTTTAAAGTATAATATTCATAAACGAAAAATGTGTTATATGAAAGCAAATTTAATAAAACACATTCAGACGACTCCACACATACCATTGCAACATTAAATTAACCATTTACCAGAAACTTCACAAATCTATTATCGAAATTCTTCTTGACTTTACGTCTTTTGTCAAAATCTTCTTATTAGGTCTCTTATCTTCGCCTTGTTTGAACTCAAACTTTCAGAGTACCAAATAATTCCACTATAGACTATAAACGATATCTCAACTCACTGTAGATGTACTTTGCTATTTTTAGAAGGAAACTTTTAGAGTATTTTTATAGGAGCTGCAACGAATGATTTCATTATTGCCTAAAAGCGATATAGAAGGTAACGTTCCACCAACTCACAGTACACATATTTCACAGCTTTATATTTCGAAATTTGGCAGATTCGTAGAACGGTGTCACTGATTGAGTTATTGCACACATCTATTGCTTCAGGCAATGTCATCCTATCTCAAACAAAATAAGATAAGCCCGTTGAAAAATTTCATTTTACTACCTTCATTTCTGCAAAAAGTTATAAATGTTTGGTGTTCAATGTAGCACTAATTAAATGTCATAAAATAATCGAAAAAGAAAAAAACACCACATATTACAAAAATAAACGTTATCCAAACACCAAAAAGAGCTTGGATGCTTCGATCCATAACTCTCTGTTCATTAGACTACTGGCTCCGACAAGAAGCTTTCAGCAGTAGATGCACTAGATGTACAGTAGCAAAGAAAAACTAATACTTAGCAATATGACGTAGTCTGCTTTGACTTCCTGATAAGCACATTCGCACAATATAACAAATGCACTACAAGCGAAAATTAGTTTTCGGCTTGCAGTAAGAGTCTGTAAATCTTTTGACTTAATAACTGGTTTGCTGTTTTGGGTTATATAGAAAATGATATCTGTTTTGCCATGTATTACCATAGTTCACAGTTTGTTGCCATATTAGAACACCCTGTATACTCTACGTATCTATTCAAAAAGTTATTTTAAAAAATTCCACTTAGAAATATAAAAGTAAGAATATAACGTGCCAATGAAATTTTGAAATGTATTCATAAAAAAAAGAAATTACCTCCACAACATAAAAAAAACTACATCAATTTCAAATGCCTAGAATACAAAATCTAATAGCCTTAAGCGGCGATTCAGATGAATGAAGAAAATCTTTTTTTCTAAAACTTGAACGAATTCATAACACAAACGAATGCATCTTTCATCTCTTTAATCCCACATCGGGAGAAATAAAACTTCAGAGAGTGGGGGAACAGCGCCGTTCATTCAAAACAACGAGAAATTGATGAATCAGGGAAATGGCGTTAGAAAGTACATTTCAATTGATTGAAAAATTACGATACTAAAGAAGAGTTTTTTGAGATATATTTCCATTTTTGAAGAGAAAACTCTTGCCTTCTAAAGAAATAAAAAAAGAAAGAAGAAATCTGAAAGCACTTACTATTTCTTTCATAATGAAATTTAAAGGAGCAACACTTTTTAAATGAAAAGAATTAATAAATCGAGTACATGTTTTTTTGAATGAAATGCGTCTCCGTATAACGTCTGTTATATTTTTAAATTTCGAATGTAACCTAAGTGTAAATAATTTCTGATATTTCTAATATATATAATGCCTTTATGCAAATTTGTTTACTATAACACTTCAGTATGCAGAAATATAATAATTAATTTTGTATGTATTAATAACTGTATATAAAACTAGATGATAAGTCGTTAATATAACGTGTAAATATATATTTAAAATTCATTTAAATAAAAAATACTTTTGCATTTTCCTCACTGAAAACGCACGGAATGTAAATTATACAGATATTGAACATATTGGATAAAAAACGCAATTTATATAGAATTCATATTTTCGATAATTGTTTTTCATAATTCATGCGCCAATGTTGTTCTCTATTTCACTGGAAAGTTTTTCGCAATCCATGTGACATCGCTGTTTTGCTTAATCACAGAAACTTTTCTGAATCCATGCTGCTACTGTATTTACCTCAATTGGCAGAGTTCCTTGTAATCCATACGACCTCATTGTTAGGCATGTCAACAATAATCCGTAACTTATGTTAAATTTCTGTTAGAGTGACTTTAACGTTAAGAGAATTTACACATTTTACGGAGCTTTCCACACTAAATACAGATAAATAATTACTTTAGTGCCGTAAAGTTCTGTTTAAAAAAAAATAATAATAATATACCGTAACTCAGTGAGTTTCAATAGTAGAAGAATATGATTTTAACTATCCTACTCTTGAGAGCGTGAGTGCAAGTTTTCTAAATGCAATTATAGGAATAAGGGACTATATAAAAATTTAAAAAGTGTAACATTTCAAATATTAATGTCAGAAATTTTTCATTAATATAATCTTAACTCTGACCTTAATTTGAACACTTTTGCGATTTACATTGTGTATGTATTTTATATAAGGTAAAACATTAAATCGTGTTTAAATCTTTTGGGAACATGCTATTTAACTTAACTACTCAAAAGACACATCACCCTCCCCCCTCTGAAAATGGAATATATTCAACTGGTGCGTCCTAAGCTATAAACAATATCGACAATCAATATTAAATTCAGGGGCGTATCCAGGGTCTAGATGCTGTGGATACCACTAATTTTGAAAAGTTATTTTTTCTTGTTTAATCGAAGAAAATTCTGCGATTAGATAAAGCAAAAATATTTCTTTAAAATAGTAGTATCCAGAGCATCGGCGCCTTCTCTTTGTTCACGCCCCTAGTTAAATGGTTTGACTAAAATTTTGAACGATTGTAACTTTTCATCAACGCAGATTAGAAACAAAACTCTAACGGATTAAGAAAGATGAAAGAATGTAAAATTTCCTATTTTGTTTCTTTGATATTCGGATTGAAAATTATACTTCAATGGTTTACAACAGTATTTTAGGTATCCTAATTTTATTCGAACAATACTTTGCATGACATTTCAATATATGCACGCCCATTATAAACGGAAGCATTGTGTGCTTCCATTGAAATGAACTCAACCGTAAGCTTAAAAGTATAAAAGAATTTTTAATATTGAGGGAAATAATTAGTATAGAATGGAGTTTTAAATCATATAACAGACCCCAGTGTATGTTTAAGGGCAGCATTTACGGCTCTAGATACATATTAAATGAATGAAACGTGGGTAAATAAACTTTTTTTGCTAATTCTAGAAAATCAACATAGATTTGTTCATGCTGAAAATAAACACGAAGAAAATTATGTGTTCGAATATTTCATATTATAATCCAGACAACTTATCTATTGTCATTATGAATGCAATATAATTGTGCATTTTTTTGTTTTGTTTTAAGCATATTTACAATTTTATGCTTTTTTGCGTGGGGTATGAATGGGCAGCAGTCACGTCTAAAGAGCATGATACAGTTGGTGGAGAATTTCTGAAAATCGTCTCGAATTCATAATTTTCTGCAAGGAATATCTTGACAATTTCAAACGGCCATACAGCATACGTCGTGAAGATTTAAGCCCACGTGGTCCGACACTATCACTGCATACTTGTGTTCAGCGTACCTACAACAGGCTTCAGTGTCGATCTAGCTCATTACATATACGCCGTGTGCACTTGTTCTTAACAACCCGATGGTGGGATGAGCCATTAGTATTGTTAAATAAAAAATTACTGTTCAACGGGTTTTGAATTACGGCACATGCAGATAAACACCATTAAAATGCAAACTCATTGTGTCACGAATTTTACCTGATAGCGTAAATGATCGGGAATCATACCACTCTCTTACTAACAAATTAGTGACAAAACATTTAACGAGTTAATTGTGAAGGTATATGATATGTGCATGGTAATATTTTAAATGCACATTATCGAATTTAAGTTTTCTGTCTATGAACTGGTCATATGATAAATCCAACAATTTGTAATTTTACAATATGTCAAAAAATGGACATCTTTTTATGAATTAATGTAGCAAAAAATATTTTTAAAGCTTAAAATAGGAAAGAATAAGTCAAACAATTCAAAATTGCAAGACACAAAAACACGTTTTATTTAGTTCTGAACAGAATACTTTTAAACATTAAAAGGAAATTTAAGTCCGATTTTAGGTAATTTCATTTGTGTCAGTGAAAGAAAAAGAAAAATATAAATAAATAAAAATAAAGATTATATCTACCAGAATTTTTAATATAAATTTGAATAAATACAAAACTGATACTCTGATTTCTCCTGAATATTAATATAATTTATAAATATATGTAAAAAGGAATTTTGAATAAATAGTTAAAACTTAATTAAATAGAATTTCTGCATATTCTTTACAGTAACTGTAGATTTGAATTATTTTGAGCGTTTTGATATTCAATTGCCTTTCAATATTTCATTATGCTTTCCTGTATACGCCCAAATACATAAATAGTATATGGCAACAACAATTCGTTTACGTAAAAAAAGTGATGATCTATTATATAAACATGAAAAATATGTTAAATTGTATAGAAAAATTTTAATATGGATACATTTGGAACTAATATTTATATTATTTTTTGTTACTTTTATATGGGTCGTGTTTTGTTTGAATTTTATTAAAACTAACTCTTTTCTTCTTTCTTATTTAATTTGAAACAAAATTTTCGTTTATGAAAATCAGATACAGGAAAAACGTCTATACATATCTGATTTAATCGATATTTCCCGGGAATCCTGAGTTCTGAAATCTATATTTACGGAAGGTAAAATATCTGTCCTTGAGGGATTGATGAATTTGCACTATATCTACTTTGAAAGCAACAAAGCGAATGTGGAAGTTTTTTCAACAAGAAATATATTTTTGTTGCATATTCAGACTATTCAAAAAGTACCACTTTCCATTATTGTCGAAAAAACTTCAATATGTTTTAAATTAATGTGTATTTTAAAAATGCGAGCACTTCGCTATTTCTTTCATAAATTAAATGATATTAAAAGTTATAAATTTAATAAAAAGGAAAGGACAATTTAATTGATCATACTGAAAAAAAATGTTAGAAATAGCTCATTTGACACACCTTTTGTTGTTTGGAAATCCTAATTTTTTGTTGTTATTGACAGTTTTTTAACCTTAACACAAACAAATGATTTTCACAAAAATAATTCTTTGAGTAAATATTGTGATACTGATACCTATTTTCTCATTTATTTAGTAGCAACTGAAATTAATTACGCAAAAAACATATTATATTGAATATTAATGTTCCAAACATTGGAAAAGTGATTGTAATGTCTCTCTGTTCGTAACGACATTTTTTGATACACATTAGAAAGATGCTGATACATTTCGCAATTTTGTGTTTTAAAATGTCAACGACATGCTTGAATTTACTCTTTTTGGAATCAAACAACTTACTAGGATGCCACTCATGACTGTATTTTTTTCTGATTTTGCCTATAACTATTTCTAATAAAAAATATTCTACCTCGAATATTAGAAATCTGTCATGAAAATAATTCTTTTGTAAAAGTTCTAAACAAAATAATAATAAAAAAAATAGTTACCAGTAGCAACCCTGTTCTTATGTCTGAGTTGGGGAGTGGACTAGTTTTTGGAGTTAGAAATGACTACGATGTAACTAACCCCACTTTTTATGATTTTGTAAGATAAAAGAAACACAAAGTTGTCTCTTTTCATTGGCAGCGAACGATTCGTGTAAATTATCTCATGCTATCTTTATCCTTAATAGTTTAATGCTTAACGTAGTCGTGTTTAAATATTTTAATTATGAAGTTATAATTCAAAAGCTATAAAATTTTGTACAAAGACAAAAATTAGTTATATGTAACTGCTCTACTACAAAACAAAATTTTAAATTACTGAAAATTAATTCATGCAAAGAGTTTTTGGATTATTTCTGTATGTAAAATTTTTACTTATCCTCCATGGTTTCAGTTTTAAATATTTTTTTTTAAATTTAAACCGAACATATCTAAACAACTAAACAATGTATATTATAGGGCTTGTTATAAAAGGGCTTGCGAAAAGGTTAACAACCCCACTCCGTGCACGCACACACACACACACACACACACACTTACTTACCATCCCATTTATAATGCTTGAAAAATTTATATATGGTATATAAGGGAATTTGTTTAAATATCTACAAATGTGGAATTAGGAATAATTTTCGTGTGTACAATAAAATCTGCTATGACGATATCACAGAAAATTCTGTTTTAATTCATAACAGTTATCATCTGACGATGTTTTGACACGATACCCTCTAAATTATTTCACTTCCGTCATGTCATTTGTAACAAAGACCATATTTTGTCATCGGCGATACTGCAGGTCGCAGTGACGTCACATCTCCATACGGTACAGCTAAGGCTCCTATAATAGGAGCTGACGCATATCCATTTTGTTTCGCATTATTCGGGTCTCAGTTCAGCATCTCAATCTACCGCTGCCGGAGCTGGGGTTGCCTAAGGCCTCGTTCCTCCACCTACTGAAAGAGGCTGGGTGTTAAATGGCGGAAAATTAGCTTGGTTTTTTGACTTTGAGACACATATCTGCGAGGATACGTCAGCCTGTATTATAGGAGCTCTAGGCATAGCTTTGGTGAGACTTCTAAAATCAAAGAAACATTTTTAATGCTTGCAGAATAATGTTAGCTTTTCTATATTATTAACTTTTTTCCTCTTCACCAAAAAATGCTTTATCAGTAAAGCGTTTTATACGCGTTTGCTAAAAATCATAGCTTTCTAACATTACTCAATAATCCATCATCTCTCAATGTTTTCCGCTCTATTCAATCAAACATATCGATGGGCTTTTAGTCTGTTTGAAAAGTTGAAATTTTATTGGATATATTTATACTTTATATGTTATGAAGTATATATATTTAATGATGGTTAATTCTGAAACCAAGCGAAGATTTTTAATTTCAAATAATACAAGAGAGATAATAAAAAATAATGTTTAGGAAATATACTGCTTTTGATAATGACAACTTCGATAATGTGAGAAAGCATGTTACTTTTTGTTCATAATATAGGGTGTATAAAAAACCTTGACACATTTTAAAAATTTATAAAACAAAATATATACAAGATAGAAACTAGAAATTCACGTATGCGTTACCTGAGATATTCTAGTTTTTTTTAATATAGTCAATAAATTTCAATACGTGCACATTTCGTGGCACGGAGAACATCTAGTCGATAATCTATCTCGGTCCATGTGAGTTACAACATCGATTGCGTGACACATGAAATTTCAGAAATTATGCGTGTTTTCAGTTCTTCAACACTGTTAACTTTTGCTTCATCTGTGAAATTGATGTTTTTTTGAAAAATCGTTACATTTTTCCAGATAATTGGACATTTGCACAGCGAAGTCAAAACGACGAGGTTTGTCATTCCTTCATAAATTTTGCAGTACCTGCAATTTATACGCATGAAGACGAAGTTTCTTATGAAGCACGTGATGCACTGTTGGAAATGGAATTGATAATTGTCTCGCGGCAGTCGTACCGATTTCTACGGGCTACTAGAAAATTCTGGGTGGATTCTGTAGATGTTGCTATCACGAAACAACTAGCACCATCTGTTGTTTTTTTTTTACACTAGAAAAACTCCAATATTTAAAGTAACACATACGTGAATTACTAGTTTCTATCTTGCATATTTTTTTATATAATTTTTTTAAATGTGTCAAGGTTTTGTGATACACCCTGTACACAATATTACATTAGAGCTATATATTAAAGTGTACATTTTCTCGCTTGGAAAAAGAGGTAATCGATTTTATGATCAAAGCTATAAATAATAGTCGATATTGTTATTAAATTAATTTTTCCAGAGTATTAAATTAAGTTTCCCATGAACAATATTCATGAATTTAAAAAAATCGATTCTAACATTTTATTTTTAATCATAAAAGTAGATAGAGCTTCATAACTTTTGAAAATATTATTATACAGCCATTCATGAAATATTTTTCAGATAACTCTGGAAAAAAATACACAGATTCAGATTTATTTAAGATTTATTTGTTTAGTTATCCTATTATATTTGAACGAATTTATCAAAAAGCTTTTTCAGGCAGATTTCTGTTAGAAATAGAGCTTTAAAACCTTTTCAACAATGTATAATTAATTATTATCTTTAAAAAGTGTGATTCTATCAGAATTGTAAAAGAAAAGTGAATATTTCGTAGGTGGAGTGTCATTTAATAGACATGAAAGTTTGTCAACAGTATCCAAGATCTCATGGTCTCACAACTGTCGTATTGTTGGCTCTTAAGAATCAGTAATTTTTTAGAAAATAAACTACAAAGATTTTAATGTTTGAATTTCATTTACTCTTGAGTATAATGGCATTTGTATTCTCATTGCTTTAATCGATTACACCACATAACACTTTCATTTTAGACACATTTTCAAAGTTTAAAACTCCATTAAGGGCTTATATTTTATTCAGTGACTTGTTTATTTTTTACGTGTTCGATATTGGTGTCAGGTTTCTTGATCAATTTCATTTAATCACCATCTATAAGATATTCAATGATCGTTTATCAAGAATTTTCAATGTGTTATTGACAGTCATTTTCATACTCATATCCCAAAAATATTTTTAAAAGATGTTTCGTCTTTTATTGAATACTTATTTTTTGAATAATTTAAAAAATGAATTTGATTTAGAAAGGTATGTGATGCTGCGTTACAATACTATAATGTTTAAAAATTAACTTTGTTAATTGAAATAACAAAAATAATTTAGTTCTGATTTGTATTAATTGTATGTTTACTGTAGTAAATAAGTTTTTACAGTGAAGGTTAAAAATTATATTTTATTATATTTTTATAATAAATTTAGAGTTTATTTGAAATAGTTCCCAGAAATTAAATACATATCTTATATTGAAAATATATAATTGATTTTTATTTTATCTTCACACCTCACGTAGTTCGGTATGATTAATACTTTAAGAAAACTTTTTAAGAAAAATAAATATTTGTATCTATTTAAACTGGATTTCGCTATATATGAAAACAAATAAGAAATTTTATAAATCTCCTGCATACGTCTATAATTGAATTCTTTAAAATTAATTTATAGAAATTGCCTAAATTGCCAGTTTTTAATAAATCTTATGTACTCAGTAATAAAGAATGTTTCCCCTATTCAATCGGAAAAAAATATTTTAATTTAAATCCTTGGAGTAAAGTTTTAGGAAAAATATGAGATGAAGAGAAATGGCTACATATTGAAATGATAGATATAGGCAATGTTAACCGTTTGAATAAATTCATATTTTTTGCTTTCATGTCAAAAAATAGAGGTGCTTGAGAGGAAAAGATATAATTTATTTCTGCAATGCAACATGGAAAACATCACAGAGAATTTCTGTCAGTCATGAACACTGACCATGAATGGAAAGGTTTATTTTGAATCTGTTGGTGAATGGAACGTATAGTGTGTTACTGGTTGTTGGGTTTAAATAAAAAACGAACGTTGTCATAAACAATTCGAGTATTTGAATTATAATTTGATGTAACAGCAGCCAACATATAGAGTAAAAATTATTATTCTGTATGATAATATTTGAATGTTTCTTTGATTGTAAAGTAAAAGCAACTTTTGCTCGAATGGAAGCTTATTCCGCAGCCAGCAAATTAACCGGACTACCTGTTATCTATTCACATCACTGCATTGTCATCTTTCGGTAGAAACTTCACCAGTTACGGAGAAGAGAGTAAGAGAAGGCAAAAGGGGATTCCTGAATGTAATAACTATTTTTAAAAATCATTCTAGCGATTTAGAACTGAGTTTATAGCAAAAAGATTTTTTTAAAAGCTACCAAGGACAAATATTTTGATTAATATTAAATATCTCCAGATATAAACATTTATTTAAAAGAAAAAATAAAAGAAACGGAAGAAACCCGTTTTATTGGCAGAGTTTGTTTTCATGCCATAGTAGTTAAAAAATATAAATACATTTTTATTTTTAATTTACTTTCATGCTGAATACTCTAGATATAGTACATTTTTTCATACTTGCATGCTTACTTAAATATCTGGCATACTACCCATTTATACGCTTACACCCATCTCCTAATATACAGGGTGTTCCAAAATTCGACCGAAAAGTTAAGAGGGGTGATATAAGGCATCACGAGGATGAAGACTTACTACAGAAAATGGTATCGCAAACCACGTTTAATTGGAGAAAATCTGTAAATTAGTTATGAAAGGTGTAACGTCGAGTAGAACAAAAATAACCAATAAGTAGAAAAAAAAAACATTTATAAGACGTCAAACATGATTACAATGCATTGCTGTTCAACCTTAGAAAGGGGACGATGACACATTTTTATAGAAATTGCTCAAAGTTGCGGCCACGAAAGTCATTGCACAGCCGATACCGACGGACGAAGGATTTCCGGACGCGTTAAAACATATTCCTATAAAAATGTTTTATCGTCTCCTTTCTGATGTTGAACTGTAATGCATTGTAATCATGATTTACGTCAAATAAATGTTTTTTCTATTTATTATTGGCTCTTTGTGTTCCACTGGACGTCACACCCTTCATAAATATTTTGCGATTATCTCCCACTAAACGTGGTTTCCGTTCCCATGTTCCATTTTAGGTTTTCATCCTTTTGATCCCTATCACCCCTCTTAATTTGTTGGTCTAATTTTGGAACATCCTGTCTATACATACTTACAGATCAATTTTTAATACAAACAATGAATATAAAAATGTCTTTTCAACAAATTAAAATAATGGTGATATGATAGGAATGCGCCATAATCCTGAACCAATAAAACTTAATAAATCGGTTATGATGTTGCAAAGCTGCTAGCGTTCAATTCTTATATAAGATGAATAGCATAGAAAAATGAAACAGTTTGGTATTTTTCTTCAAACATTGACAGATATAGAACAACGGTTTCTTTCTACGATAAATACTTTTATGATAAATGACACGATATTTGGATAGGCTGGTGTAAATGTGCGCAGTGGATAAGGTGACACATTCGTCATAAAACTTACTAGTACGAAACACGTTCCTGAACTCTATGATGTTTTGAGTGCGTCCAAGGCTGGTTTGTGCTCAAGAAAAATAATTGTTGTTCTTATATTAGAAACAGTCACAAAAGTGAGTTTAATTTTGAACCGCTTTTGATCTTATTTTTCATGAATTTGAAATTACTATTGTTTTAAATATTTACATACTTTTGATTATTTCGTGATTTTTGAATTATAAATTTATCAAGATTTTCGGAACAGACAAGAAAATAGATTAATCCATTTGAAGAAAATGCTGGTAACTCCAATTTTGGACCAAAGGTAAAAATTAAAACAGTGTGCACACGGTATTTTTAATTTTGACCAGTCTTACACAATCGAAATTTTTTAACTTTGAAATCATTTTAGCAAAAAAAAAAAAAAAAAAAAAAAATGCTGGTATTAATACCGCATATTTGTTTTTCCCCGCAACTTACATATTAGTGCAGTAACCAAGGCCATTAAAGACCACACATGCTGAGGACTTGATGTCAAATTTATCACTGTAGACTGAAAGGCACCAAACTAACAATGGAAACAGAGAACTCGACATAGAAAAATTACAGCACCCCCCCAAACATTTTTAGTATTTTCCAATCTCGAGGGACTGAAAGTGACACATCAGGTTCCCAGGATCAATGGTCAATACTCCCCCCCCCCTAAAAAAAAAAAAAAAAAGTAAAAGCTCTATCATTGGCCTAACTGTTACAATGTAATCCAATGAGAAAATGACTGAGTGCACACAAATTATAATTTCAGGGCTGTGCCCAGTTTTGATTTACCAATGACGGAATCTCTTCGAGGGAGTAATTATTTTTGTGCTACCCCAATTTAATGTCTGTGAAAAAATATAGGACTTCACTTCAATTTGTGATTTTTGTAGAGTAGTGTCTCAAGAAAGTGTTCTGCTATGAAGCAGACGAATATGAAAATTAGATTGTGCTACAAGTATTTTATAATGTATAAGCAGTGAAGCGGATTCTGTATTTTCTAGTACCAGTGCAACTAAAGTCATCATCAGCCATGGACGATAAAATTTCATTGATCTATATTATTGTGTGCCCCTTTGTTTTAACTGAAGAATAATTTTTGTCTTTGTATAACCCAGAAGTACCCTAATATATATAACAATTTAATAAGTCATCCGTAATTCAATCATATCTTCAAAAAGATATGAATCATTATGCTGATAAAAATTATTTTATCAATTTCCTTTCAAATCATAAATTCATAATATTATGTATTTACTTTGTATAACTGTAAATGAATAATTGTTAAATGTTAACTTATCTCTCTTTCTTATTTTTGTGATGTTTTTCTAAACTTAATTATATGCATCGAAGTGTCTAGAGGTATATTTTAGTGTTACATATCACCTCGTCCATACTAGCTAATAAACGGAATTAATTAAAGTGACAAATACTGACTTAAACTTATTTTTATTAATTATTCAGTTTGTCTTTGAAGTTGAGAGACTTCATAAATTATCCATAGCGCTTTCTTTTATTAATATTTTAACTGGAAGTTTTAATTAACGACAATTTTGTATTTATTTTAATCATAAACATTCTACTTACTCTAATTATTACTCTCAACTAGGATTTATTTTATGCGATAACCTTTTACTTTTAATATGCTTGTATGAATAAAACAGAGTAACAAAAATGGGATTTTATCCAATTTTCCCCATTATCAATGCCCGTGTGGTTTAATTATAGACAGTAACCGGGTTGTATTTTCAACTTGTCCAGAACTTTCCAGAAAGAAAGAACTGATTCTTTTGCATTTTGTAGTATTTACTAAATGTTAAACAGCGTTCAAATATCCAAAAGATTTTTGCACGTTATATTTCATCCGAAGCAAGGAAAAGTGTTTCAAGATGAGAGGAAAAATGTAGTTCGTCATTGATTGGAAACAGTAGAATATACACTACGCAAACATTAAAGTAGAAGTGATTGTGGTGCGAAGTTAGAACATTTTCAAAAGAAGTTGCACAAGAATTATGTAACTGTTTTATGAGACCATATGAAATATATCTTGAAACGACTCCAAAAAACTTAAGAACATTGTATTTGAATTTTCACAAAATAATAAAATTTTTCACAGGTTTAACATTTAAATGAAAATGACAGGTAAAATGTGGTTACGAGTTTATTGAAAAATCAAATGGAGTTTTGATTTTGACAGCCGATATTCATACACATGATTCGAGTCATGTATTTAAATAAACCACAAGTAGAAAAAATCTGCAAACGTGTATCTGCTTTGAAAGATAAATTTATTACCTTCTCCTCATTCTGTGTACAGAATACATGAAATTAGAATTACGATTTTGTCTGGTAAAACATGAAGAGTGCTTTCTATAAAGGTACACGTGCTGTGAATATAATATCCAGCGTACAAAAACAAACAAAACTACTTAACTTCATAGCAGGCAATTTTAGTCCAATTGCTTTTAACTAAGATAGAAAGAGAATAGAATACAAGCTGTTGAATGGAGCTATTCATTGATATTTTGGAGTATTTCAGTTGCTAGTTACCAATGTTTGGTAATATATTATACCAAAGGTTGCAAACATTGGCTTAAGACCAGAGACAGAAATATGAGTATTCCAAACTGCCCCTATTTTCCAGAATCACACAACAATTGCAGCAGTTTCATTTTATATGGGAGGTCACTTGTCCATGATCTTTAAATCCTGCGATTTTTAGAAGTATTTTTCTGGATTTCCAGGGTCACAGAAAGGAAAATCCTGTAAGTAACGATTAGATTTAGACAGTAGTAGCAATGGATTACGAATTTAGTGACATTATTAGCCTGAAATATTGTGAAAAAACCACCGTCAAATATGCAGTCATATTTGATAATGTCACTGTCAGAGATGTTGCCACCAAGTTTGTCTTTAGAAGTTTAAATTTTTTTGATGAAGCCAGCAGCTCAAAGAGGCTGGAGATCAATTGTAGGCATTCCTTATTTTCACGTAAAAAAGTCCGTAGAACATCAACTCAAGAAATCGGAAATTATAAGCAGATGTCTTTCTACAGCGTTCCGGAAAATTAAGAGAAATGTTAATAAGAAATAAATTAAAAACACACAAAAAAATTCAAACTAAGTAAGACTGTAAATGTCTATTAAAAAATCTATAAAGTTCCAATTAAAGAAGCCTAGATCGAGCCCTGAATGTCTCAATAATGCTAGTACAAAAATGCACAGATTCACAATGCTTAAATGCAATTGATGTATTGAATGATTATATCAGATATTAACCTCCACATTTTTACAGATTTCTATACGTATTCATACAGAGAGTGTATAAAAGTGCGCATTTATCACTTTGTGATTATTTGTTTATTATTCCTTATAGTTTCATTATTACTCCCAAACGCTTATGATAGTTTGTTAAGTTACCATTAAGGTTTACTAGTAAATAACTTTAATATATTCATTATTTATTCTTCCATTGTCGGATGTTTTGAAAATGCGCACTCTTACTCTACCCTATATGATACATTTATAATCAGTTTTCTTGGCGATTGAAAACACTAAGGAACTGCAGAGTTGTATAAAAAACAGGCAAGAACAATTTCAAACTTTTAAAATCATTTAAAATTCTTTACAGGAAAATATTCCTCTGAAAACAAACAAAACTCACAAAAAAAAAAAAAAAAAAAAAAAAAAAAAACCATCTTTGGATGATCATTGTTTAATCATATTTTTTCTAAAAAATATCTCATTCCAATTCCAATTTCTGTTTGCGTTGAAAGGAATGTAATTTTTAAAGGAAATTATTCTTACCTTTCTAATAATATGCAGAATCTTTTTTTTTCTCAGAAATATGTAAAATAAATCGGACATGTTTATATTCATGTGTGCGTAATAAACTACGTGTGGGGCATGCTTTTTAAAGCTTTTCATATAAAATATAATGCAGATTTTCAATTAATTGCTTTGTAAAATCATATTTCTAAAGAAAACATGCGCTGTACACCCATTTCAATAAGCTAAAAATAAAACTTTTCAAGTTACATCTTCACATTGCCATTGTAATTTCTGCTATGTAATTCAATACATAATTTATATTTTTCAGAAGAAAGATAAGCAGTAATTTAAATTCTAACGAAAAGCCTAAGGAAACTATAAAGATCATTACGACATCGTTAACGACACTATTTACTAATAAGAGAAGGACGAAAAGCGAAAAATGTTTCATTTTTTCGTCTATAGTGGTTTTATTTTTTATTTATCAATTTTATCTTTACAAAATCAGACTTATTTCAGTAAAAAAGTTTTATTTTTTTTATAAGAAAAATCAAATTTCTTTGATTAAGGAATTATTTTCACTGTAAAAATATCTAACGATTTTTATTTGAGGAGTAAGGGAAATAAGTTATTTTTGAGGTTATTAACTTTTGCTATGAATTGTAGTAATACAAAAATGAAAAAAATAAATAATAATAAAAAAACTAACATATTTGATGGTGAAACAAAATAAAATTAATAATGAAATTAAAATTTAGATTAAATTTGTCTACCTTTAAGTTTTAAGTTCAAATTTATGATTTACGGTTTTGTAACTTTTTTTTATTAAATACAAATATTAAAAGAAATTCTCCCTGCTGGAAACTGTAAAGTGAAAAGTGAAAATGTGTTTATCTCTCTATTTTAAAAAAACAGAACCAATGCTGATGTCGTTGGAGGAATTGAATTGATTATGGCCAGGGTTCTATTTCGGATTATACTAAAACACTATTGCACAAAAATATGACAACTAATAATATTATAGAGAAATGTATGATGGATACGCTGAAGCAGACGGTTTTTTGATCGAAGAATTATTTTGAGCACTACTTAATGTTGAAATCGCTCAAAATATTTCTGTTAAAAAAGTTTTTTAGGATCAAGAACTATGCACAGCAATTTGCTAGAGGATATATACAAATTGAAGTACGAAATTAATTTTTTGCTGCAGTCTCTGTGTCCTGTAATTTATATATCCATGCTTTGACAAGTGATTCCATTCTTCCACAACCCAATTTCACCGCGTTATAATGCTTTACATTTTATGAAATTTCGGAGCTCTCCAACACTAAAAACAGATAGACGATTTTACACACAGACACATGAGACCATGGACATAATGTTTCTAAATATAAGTTATAGGACTCTCTATCCGTTTAAAAAAAAATAAATTTATTCTTTAGCATTTTATAGTCTAATATCTCTTTAATACTTTATATTCTAAACACTTTATATTTGAAGAATCTAATATTGGAAGTGTCAAAAAATATATTTGAAAATGATGAAGTCAACCATATAATGATGAAGCAAGCATAAGGGAAGTTTTTCGTTTGTTTAACATAAATTTTTACAAACAGTTCTTCTATTATTATTGCTGAGATTATATTCATTTATAATTATGGGAATTATATTGTTGTATAGAACTGTTTAATTATAAAATATAAATGAATTTGATATTTAAAACGATGAAGTGTGTAAATAAATATTATGTATTCCTTCGAAAGTTTTGTATAAAAAAAAACATTTAAAATTCCAAAAATCCTTTATATTTTCAAAAGAATAGAGCAAACATCATTAACATTGCTTCCCGGAAGTAAGTTATGTTAAGACAATAATTAAAAATATCCCTGTTGACACTCGCTTATTCTTCAAATATCAATAACAATAATCAATATCCTGCTCCTCTCAATAGCTTTTCCAAAAGCTGAACACAGCAATAAAATAAAACCATGAAGCAACTATAATAACCCCTAGACTTATTGTAATTACTGTGTAGACTTATTGTATATTAGTACTTATATTTGAACATATCAATATAAGGATGCATTATTTTTTGCCTGAAAATAAATATTTTTACTCCAAAAATAAAAGCTAATTATGTCTAGAAAATAAAAATAACCATATGTTTAGGAAATTAAAGAAAGATTTATTAAATGAAAAGCCTTTAGAAGGAATGATTATTAAAACTTCACATTAAAGACTAATAAATGCCTTTGGAACTATAGAAAACCGTTAAATTTTATAAAAAAGACATTTATAGTGGTGTTTTCCTTTGCTGATAGATATATACGTTTTCTATAATTTCGTTCGTATGGCATTCTCCTCTGTTTTCTATATTATTTTTAACGGTGAATGTTCAGATAATGATATGTTCAGAAATTGTTCATTCATAAATAAGAGACGAAAGATATATTAATACTCCTTGACTTGAGTTTAAAAAAGAAATTTAGCAGTCTTAATCATCACAGAGTTGTATGTATTTTTTCTTAAAAATCATTTATAACGGACTTTTCCTATACTGATACATATGTATACAGCTTCTATAATTTTGTTCATATAACATTCTCGTTTATCTTCTCTAATATTTTCAACATTGAATGTTCATATAGTAACATTCTCGGAAATTGCTAATTCATTAATAATGTAATACAATAATAAATATTAATTCTTTTTCATTTGTGTTTCATTCAAGAAATTTAATAGTCTTGATCATTACAGAGCAGGATGTTTTTTTCTCGAATTAGCGCCATTATTATCTCTAATATCTGAACAATATTTAAATCAAATTTGTTTTAAACTTTTGATTTCAGTCTATAGATTCGTAATAAAATAGTTTTAAATATGACAAAAGTATCGTAAAATAAAGAAAAAAATGTTGTTCTTAGGTATCGACTTTTTTTTGCTATATTGCCGTAAATTCCTTCAAAAAAAGAGGACTTATAAGAGGTAAAGCTAACCAAATTCCCTTTAAACATCATGGGAAATTTTAAATCATCCCAATTGGAGAGAGAAAATCAGAAATAGAGAATGATCCCCTTGTTTGTGTTCTTTAGGCTGAGAATATGCCACTTCTCTTCGGTAAAATAGATATTTTATTTGTAAATTTTGAAGAGTTTAATAATGACTTTTGTATTCGCAATGTCTGTATTGTCTGTTTAATAATAAAAAAATAATAATATCTAAAATGATGAAAGCGGTTCTTTTATAATATCTCTTTTTTTTTCCTTAACCAGCATCGAATTTTATCCAAGGGAATTCGAGAACATTTTTCCGGAGATAACTCGTGTTATGAATGTGATTTACTATTCAATTTAATAATACCTGTTTTAAAATAATACAAAAATTTGTTATTTTTGTGTTTATAGATGAAGAACACTAATAAAGAGTAATATAGGTGCGCAATATTATAAAAATAAACTGTATCAATTATTATTGAACTGTTTCATACCCACCTCATATTAGGTGTAATAATATCTGACTCTATTTACATAGATTTGATGTTGTTCATTTTCCCATTCTTACATTTAATTATTAGTGCGTGTCAATTAATACGTATAAGGGAAAGATATCGTTACAAAAATGTACTACAAAACAATATTAGATCCACATTACTTATTGAATTCAATAAAAATAATTTTACATCCTTGAAAAAAATATTTTTATTCATGTAAAAGTTATTTATTTTAATTGAAAATAAAACAAATGAATAAATAGATCAAAATTACTGAAATAATATTTGTTATATAAATCAGTTTAATTAAAAATAAGTCTAAACACTGATAGAATAATATTTAGAAAATTTTACATTTATTTGAAATCACGCAAAATACATTTATTCGCAAAATATATTTCGAATAATTTTCGGAATAAAATCATTGTAAATTATTTTTCATGTAATATCTTTTGCTATTGATTTAATTGTTAATTTGTTCTTTGTTTTTTATATTTGTCTGAGCGTGAAAAAAGGGTCACTCTAACGCTATTTTAGTTTTTTTTTTTTTTTTTTTTTTTTTTTTTTACGCATATTTGAATATATTTTATGAATCATGGAATTAAACACATTATTTGTTTCCGCTTCTTACAAAAAATTATAAAAATGTTTATCTTTCTCTTCCGTCTGATCCAGTTTAGCATAAAAGTTGAAAGACAAATTTCCGAAAGTGACTTTACTGATTAAAGTAACTCCAAATTAATCATTCGTAAAATATAAATTTAATAAAATTTATTATCTGTGATGAATAAAACATTTCTTACGCAAAATTGAATGTTATATCATGCATATGAAGACTATTTCTTTTATATCTTTTTTCTTTGTAATCTAATAAAAATATCGTAGGTTTTTTTATTGTTTGTCACATCTGCATGCAGGATTTAGTCTACTCGATTCTAAATCAAACTATTTGATACTTTTGTCAGAAAACCCATTTGTTTAATTATTTGCATGAATTAAGCAGTGAAAATAACTTTCTTTATTATTTTTATGTATCTTTATAGAAAGTGCATCATAGAATATTTTGCAAATATATTTAAAGCAAAATCTTGATGTATGCTAGGTTTTGATCGAATTATTACCCCTCAAGAAAGATTGCTTCCTTCTGCAGCATGACCTAATGACATAAAGGTATTTATTAGCATTGTGTTCTTCTTCTTATTATTTTTTTTTTGGTGGGGGCGGCAACGTTCTCACATATCTGAGTTAAAATTAAATTAATATTCAGTAAATTAGATTTAAAAAATATATCAGCAATTTATTGAGTTAACACACTATTGTACCAGAAGACAGTGTTGGATTCTCTATTCCATTCTTTCGAATTCGAATCAAAACTAATCTATTTTTCTAAATATATTCTAATATCTTACGTCTGTGGTTCAGTGTAAACTAATATAATCTAATAAATCTCATTTACGGCACAAAATAACATTTAATAACATTTAAATACATAAAAGAATTATAAGCGCCATTTATCGACGCAACAAATCTAAAAATCTACATATCAACAGAACAATTATTTCTCTTCAGTTCACATGAAAATATGAGTTCAAACTACGCATGCGCTGGCTAAATAGCTATTTCACGAATTAGCCGGAACATCCCGCCCGCGTTGGACGGCTGTCCAACATTATCATAAAATGGCAAAGGCACTACTCTAGTAATGTTTCTACGTAATATACCTGTGGATGTCTTCAGATCGATGACACGAACAAGCCCATCATCACCTTTATAGGTTTTCAAAACTCGAGCTAATTTCCAATCTATAAATTTGTCATTTCTATCTTTTAACAAGACCAGCTGACCAACTTCAAGATTTAGTGAAGGCTTTTTCCATTTACTGCGGACTTGCAGTTCATTCAAGTATTCTCGGCTGCAGCGCTGCCAAAACTGCATTTTTAATCTTTGAACCTGTGTCCACCTAGAAGAAAATGGTAAAGAATCTAAAACAGTATTATTTTCATGAATACTTAAGAGAGGACCTCCAATAAGGAAGTGACCAGGTGTTAGTGGTTGTAAATCATCAATATCTGCAGACAAGGGCGTTAACGGACGTGAATTCATAACTGCTTCAATTTGCGTCACGCGTGTTGCCAGCTCTTCAAAATTCAAGACAGAAGATTCAGTTATCTTCAAGAGGATTCGCTTCATTGTTTTGAAATTCGATTCCCATAGTCCGCCGAAATGTGGAGATGGAGGGGCTATAAAATTCCATTGTATTCCTTCTTCTGCACTAAATCACTGAATTTCATCCGAAGCACAAATTTGATAAAAGGATTTCAAAAGAGCACAAGTACCCTTAAAATTTGTGGCATTATCACTCCATATAATGGAAGGTTTAGATCGTCGAGCAACAAATCTTCTTAAACAGGCTAAAAATGCTTCTGTGGTCAAGTCTGAAACAACTTCCAAATGAACGGCTTTGGTCGAAAAGCAGATGAATATAGCAATGTATGCCTTTAGTGTTATTTTTTATCTTTTTAAGTTAGGCTTTGTTATAATAGGACCGGCTAAATCCACGCCAGTCTTCTCAAATGGTCTAGAGGGTACAATTCTACCACAGGGAAAGTCACCCATCATTTGTTGAATAGTTTGATGCTTTGTTCGAAGACAAGTCATACATCTATTTATAATTCGTCTTACTTGGCTCTGACCAGATGGTATCCAATAAAACTGTCTAAATAAAGAAAGAGTGGTCTCAGTACCCGAATGTAGAAACTTTTTATGATAATATTCAATCAATAGGTCGGTGAAATAGTGAGACTTTGGTAACAGTATTTGGTGTTTCTGAGAATCTGATACATTAGAAAACTTCAGTCTTCCACCGATCCTCAACAGTTCGTCTGTATCTAAAAACACATTTAAATTCAAGATCTTACTGTTGTTTGGTAGAGGGCGTTTTCCTTTTAAACATCGAATTTCCGTTTGAAATGTGGAATTTTGTACAATCTTTATTAGTTTTTTCGTTGCATTTTGTAACTCAGAAGTATCTAAATAATCATGTTTCTTAATTTTTGGTTCTGGTTTACAGTTATTCAGAAATCTCAAGCACCATGCAGTAACTCTTATTAATTTCATAAAAGAAGAATATCGATTAATTAAATCAGTGTTTCCTTCATTTTTATCTACAACAGTTGATTTCACAGCAGTGTTTTTCTTTAGTTCTAACTGATCCTTAACTTCAGAAATATCTAATTTATCAAATGGTTTTTCGAATTTTTGCCAAAGAGATCTGTCCTGTTTTAACCATTGGGGACCTTGCCAACAAAGATGATTATCTTTCAATTCTGAAACTTTCAAACCTCTAGTAACTAGATCGGCGGTATTATCATGTCCAGGACAATGAAACCAACTAAGTGGATCACAAATATCTTTTATTTCTTTTATTCGGTTTCTGACGAACATTTTAAATCTTTCTGACTCTCCTCTAATCCAGTAGAAAGTAATAGTCGAGTCAGTCCAAAAGTAACAAGTGAAAGGAAAAGATAAGTTTTTAGCAATTTTATGAGAAAGTCTAGCAGACAAAACTGATCCCAACAACTCTAAGCGAGGTATTGAAACAGTTTTTAATGGGGCCACTCTACTTTTCGCTGCAATAAAGCTGGTAACAACATTCTTGTTTTTTAATACTGCTCTAAGGTACACTACTGTACCATATGCTTTCTTTGAAGCGTCTGAAAAACTGTGTAACTCAAAATAAATCTGCCAAATAATATCTGGGAACATTAATACTATTCAGTTCTTTGATTTCCTCCAACCATTCATTCCACAAAATATCCAATTGTTTGGGTAGATTTTCATCCCAGGCAAGTCCTAAACACCAAACTTCTTGGATTAAACATTTAATTCTAATTGTATAAGGACTAATAAAACCAATTGGTTCGAAAATACGACCAACAGTCTGCAATAGATAACGTTTAGTACTAAGTTTTTTCGACAGGAAATTTTCTAAGTTTTGAGTTTTAAATGAAAACATATCACTGTTTGGATCCCAAGCAACCCCTAAAACCTTGGAAGGTATCAAATGCTGATTACTAAGATTTAAGTTATCTGTTACTTCATCAACGTGCAAACCATGTGCTTCCCATTTTTCACGTAATTTTAATGAGTTTGTTTTCCATTTCCTATAAGTCATACTGGCATCTTGAAATATTTTAAAGGCTTCTATACTTAATTTAAATGCGTAATCAACATCACTTTCACTAGTAATCAAATCATCAACATATAACGATGAATTTAAAATGACAAAAGATTCAGGAAATGTTGTTACATACCTTTGTAAGTGATGTTTGATAGTAGCTTCCAGAAGGGAGGGGCTTGACTTCACACCGAAGAGAACTCTTGTTAATCTGAAGATCTTAAATTGTTTACCTGGATCTTCAACCCATGGCTCATCATCCCAAAAAAAATCTTGTAAAGTCCCTGTCTTGTTCATCGATCTCGATCTGCAAAAATGCTTGTTGTATGTCTGCAGTAATTTCAACAGGAAAATTTCTAAATTTGATTAAAAGGCTGAACAGTTCAGGGATAAGATTTAATCCAGTATATAAACAATCGTTTAGTGAAAGTTCACCTTTAGCATGGGCGCTTGTGTCGAATACGATTCTGACTTTGCTAGTTGACTTATCCTCACGAATTACTGCTCTGTGCGGTAAGTAAAATGTGTCTGCTTCCGATGTGTTGTTCTGAACAGGTTCAATAATATTCTCTTCTAAATAACTATCTAAAATAGCTTTATATTACGAGAATAACAAAAGATCGTTTGTAAAATTTGTTCTCAACTTCAAAAATCGTCAATATGCCACTTCGCGATTATTATTAAGCGACATTTTCAAATTAGACTTCCATGGAAATTTAACTTTGTACCGATTATCTTTAAAAACTATGCTTGATTGAAATTCAGTCATAATTCCTTCATCTACATTACTAACATCTTTAGTTTCAGATTCAATTCCTAAGCTTTCTAATTGCCAAAAATTTCTGATTTGATCCGATATATCCTTTTCTTCAACTATAATTTTCATGCTAAACAATTCGTTGGCTGACCCCATGTAACCCTGTAAACACCAGTCAAAAAGGGTTTCAGTAGCTACGAGTTTATCCTTTAATCTTTTAATTCTACCAGTTACAACATTATAATAATTATCTGATCCAATTAACACTGCAATTTTATTATTATTACATTCCTAACTGTCAGCTAGTTGTAACCATTTTAATGTACTATAATTTTTACGAATGTATTTATCAGGAGTGGGTAAGCAAGCAGCTGAAATTTGATCTGTCTCAAGGGCTTCAACTTCAGTATTTAAAGATGGATCTTCTCTATTTTCTAGATTTACTTTTACTACATTATACGTTTTCTCAGTTGCCTTTTCGGCTCCAAAAGCATAAACAGATAAAGTTTCTGTTCTAATAACAGGTAAATTTAAATTTTGTGAAACCTCGCGAATTATGAATGTTCTCATACTACCATTATCCAATAAAATACGAATTGGTTCAGTTTCATTATCTTTCGGATCCTTTGCCATCACGGAACAAGTTTGCAAAAAAATGTTGCATTGTGTGTTTTTATTTTGTACATTATTAGTAGAACTGTTATTACAATGTGAAACACATACCAAACTCTTATCCGTATTTACCTTTAAATCATTTTCAAGTTGGAAACAAATGGCCCTACTATGTTTTTTGTTACAAATATCACACATTTTTGTTTTTTCACATTCCTTAATTCTATGTTTGGCCTGTAAACATAAAATGCATCTTCCCTGACTTTTTAATATTTCTTTTTTTCTGATCTATAGTTAAAGATTGACACATTTCACTATTATGATCAATACTGTTACAGAATAAACACGAATTCTTATTTACAGAAGTCATTAATTCAGTAGCTGAAACATAATTTTGTTTAAATACTTTCGTACTGTATTGCAATCTCGGTTTATATTTTGATTGTTTCTCAATAAATTTTGATCTATGTTCAATTTTATTATAACTGGAAAATGATTTTTTAACATCTAAATCATGGATAGTTAATACCCTTTCTCTACTTTCAACTTCGTTTTTAAGAAAACTCATGAGATTTTCTATATTCCACATTTCTCCATCATTTAACTTCCGATTGAATTCTAACGTTAAATCCGGAGGTATTTATTTAAGTAAAATTGGACAACGTAATCCACTGTATGTATCTGATTTTACACCTAGTGACTCTAAATTACGAGTTTGTACTAGACATTTATCATACAGATTTCTTAAACCCCGAGTGTCAGAAGAACTTTTCAGATATTCCATATCCTTCTATATATAAACTAGTCGGATGTGCCAATCCCAAAACTTTCTTCTATCTCAGTCATGTTAATACTTCATTCATGTTAATACTTCATTAATTTTTCGTCATTCTGTTGTACGTCAGCTGCTTGCGAATCGTCGGGTTACAGGGATGTGAACAATCGATGTATGCTAAACTACGAAAAGTCCTTCTGGCTTGAACGACAGGAACAGATAGCCTCCCTATTCCTTGGTTTTACGATTTTAGCTAATTTTACTGGAAAACACGAAGGTAAAATGCGTGGAACCTAAATAAAAAAAAAGATTCAATCCCAGTTCTCGTCAACATTGAAATGAGAATATCGCCAAATTAGTCATCTACAGCCAAGTTGGCTTCATTTATCGCAACTTACTTTGGTCGCTAAATTTGTCGATATTCCGCAAACTGTCGCCACGTTTGGCGAGAATTTGACGTTGGCAAACATAAATATATAGTGATAGGCATATAATAGGATTAATGGTTACAACAATGAAAGAAAATTTGCCGAAACCATGTTAACTAAAACTCATAAATTAAACCCGTTTATGGATGAATTCTGCTGTCTTGTTTGAAAATGTCAGCCACCCTAAAATTTCAAACTGCTCTATCTCAGCCATTTTTTAAGATAGAAGCAAAACAAAAACTGCTCCGGATTCTCCGGATCAAGGCCGAACATTTAACAAAAAAAAAAGATTTAGGATTGCTAATTTTTTTTTTAATTTGCACATCTTTTTTAATTTTAAATCTTTAAATGGCTATCACAGCGCCCCCTTTCGTCGAAATATCCCCAAATTGTAATAGAACCTGCTTACCATAGCCAAAAACAGAGAAAAACAATGTGGTTCAATTTGAAGCATAACTTCATACACTTTTCGATGATACAATAGTTAAAATGGAACAAAAATATCGATCACAGCGCCCCCTTTCGTCGAAATATCCCCAAATTCTGATAGAACCTGCTTGCCTTAGCCAAAAACATAGAAAAAAAATTTGGTTCAATTTGAAGCATAACATCATACACTTTTAGATGGTACAATAGTGGAAATGGAACAAAAATATCGATCACAGCGCCCCCTTTCATTGAAATATCCCCAAATTCTGACAGAACCTGCTTGCCATAACCAAAAACATACAAAAAAAATTTGGTTCAATTTCAAGCATAACATCATACACTTTTAGATGGTACAATCGTGAAAATGGAACAAAAATATCGATCACAGCGCCCCCTTTCATCGAAATATCCCCAAATTCTGATAGAACCTGCTTGCCATAGCCAAAAACATAGAAAAAAAATTTGGTTCAATTTGAAGCATAACATCATACACTTTTAGATGGTACAATCGTGAAAATGGAACAAAAATATCGATCACAGCGCCCCCTTTCGTCGAAATATCCCCAAATTCTGATAGAATCTGCTTGTCATAGTCAAAAACATAAAAAAAAAAATTAGGTTCAATTTGAAGCATAACTTCATACACTTTTAGATGGTACAATAGTGAAAATGGAACAAAAATATCGATCACAGCGCCCCCTTTCGTCAAAATATCCCCTAATTCTGATAGAACCGGCTTGCCATAGCCAAAAACATATAAAAAAAATTTGGTTCAATTTGAAACATAACATCATACACTTTTAGATGGTACAATGAAGACACACAGACGGACAGACGGACAGACGGACAGACAGACATTTTGTAAAAACATGTTTTTCTGAATCTCTGACCCCTAAAACGTGTAAATCCGTCAAAAACCGTAAGTCGAAAAAAATTTCGATTACAATACTTTCTTCTATTATAGATAGAAGAAAGTAAAAAAAGTTTTGGCTTAAAAATAGACCAATGAAAATCTGCGTAGATGTTCCGGGTTAGTCTCATCGCTTTTTTATTAGGGACTTTTTTGAGGAGCGATTACTTTTTTTCTAGCTCGGACAATAAAAACTCAAAAAATCCTTAAAAATCGAGTAAAAAATCTTTTATTGAAAAAGTCATTTTTAACACTTTCCAACCTAGTTGAAAAGTGTTTATGACTTCGGTTTGTCTGGCCGTCTGGCCGTCTGCCGTCTGTCCGTGCTCTAACTCCCGTAAATATGCTCGGATTGCCCTGCAATTTTTATATGTTATAATCGTTATCTATAGCATGTTCCCTATTTCAATGGAAGTGTGTAGCACTTATAGTTTTTTTACAGGGACACTCAAAAGAATTCCGTTACATTGCGGTCTATGGGGAAAAATCATTTGCGGTTTATTTAAATAATGTTTCACTATTTTAAACGCACTGAAATTTATATATATCACTAAGGTGCATTAGAAGAAGCTTAATATGGAATAGGGTGTGCATAGCACTTATACTTACTTTACAGGGACAGTCAAAAGAATTCCGTTACATTACGTCTATGGAGAAAAATCGTCTGCGGTTTATTTAAATAATGTTTCCCTATTTTAAACGCATTGAAATTTATATAAGGTTCATTACAAGAGACTTACTACAGAATATTGTGTGTATAGCAGTCATCGTTCATTTACAGGGAACTACAAAAGAATTCTCTACTGTATGTTAACAATCATTCCTGGAAGTGCGTTTTAAGTTACTGAACGCGATTTTAATTTTAAATCGCTTTTTGTATATTACGTGGTGTGTATAAATTCTGTAGATCCTATACAGGGAAGCACAAAAGTTCGGGAACACATTTCCGTATTATTTAACTCCAGACGGAGAATTTTAAACTGTGCTACGTGTTTCCTAACTGAACTAAAATTTAGCATCCTATGTAGTATATATCAGTACAAAAACCCTTAACGGGTTAAAAGTTGTGACGCAGCACTTTCTTTTGGCTCTAAGAATTTCAAATATGGGTCTTAAAAGTAATGATATCAAATTTAAGTGACGCTTTGTTAATTTTTTCTAAATCATCATTTTCTTTATAGTTTTATTTATATTCACAGGTGCAATTATTATTTTAACATGAAAAAATATGTAAAATTTATTCGCTGATGCTTTTTCATTCAGATCTCTCAGGAATTCAAAATATGGGTTTTAAAAGAAATGATATCAAAATTTGAGTGACACCTTGACGTGAATTTAGTAGGATTGTTTTAAAATTCAATTTAAATTATTTTTCGTTTGTCTTCTAAAGTATATTTACACATACAAACAATACTTTTAATTTTATAATACACTGTTAAATATATTACTTTCGCTGAGCCTATATTATGTATTGAAATGTATTTATTTCAATAAACTGATTTATGTTTTGTGCCACGCTATCCAAAATCATAAGTAAAATTTATGTAAATGATTATTTTGCGTCATATTATCCAAACAAAGGGAAATGTATGTAAGTGAATAATATGACGCAAAATAATCATTTACATAAATTTTACTTATGATTTTGGATAGCGTGGCACAAAACATAAATCAGTTTATTGAAATAAATACATTTCAATACATAATATAGGCTCAGTGAAAGTAATATATTTAACAGTGTATTATAAAATTAAAAGTATTGTTTGTATGTGTAAATATACTTTAGAAGACAAACGAAAAATAATTTAAATTGAATTTTAAAACAATCCTACTAAATTCACGTCAAGGTGTCACTCAAATTTTGATATCATTTCTTTTAAAACCCATATTTTGAATTCCTGAGAGATCTGAATGAAAAAGCATCAGCGAATAAATTTTACATATTTTTTCATGTTAAAATAATAATTGCACCTGTGAATATAAATAAAACTAAAAAGAAAATGATGATTTAAAAAAAATTAACAAAGCGTCACTTAAATTTGATATCATTACTTTTAAGACCCATATTTGAAATTCTTAGAGCCAAAAGAAAGTGCTGCGTCACAACTTTTAACCCGTTAAGGGTTTTTGTACTGATATCATTACTTTTAAGCGGTTATTGATGAAAATTTCTTTCAGTCGCAATTAAGCATTAGGGTATAAATTTATAAGAATAAAACTTAGTGGCTTCGCCCGCTAGTGGGCCTTCAATTTACATCAGGGCCTCGAATCTAACTGAATTCTCCATTTGTATGACAATCCCTTAATTTCCACATGGAATAGTATAAACCTATAACCGAACGAACCAACAACCCAGGTCCCGGCTGCCTCCGGCACCGTATACCGGTCGTGCTATGCATGCACCGGATAATACCTTAATTTGCACATCGAATAGTATAAACCTCTAACCGAACGAACCTCCGGCTCGGGTTCCCGCTGCCTGCGGCACCGTATAGCTGCCGTGCTGAAAAATACGATTAAGTGGTCACAGACCTTTTAAACAATATATCACATGAGGGGTGTGTGCAAAATTTTAAAAAGTACCCCCCTAGTGGGAGGGGCAAAGTGGGGGGGGATGGATACTGGAGATGCATAATATGACTAAGTGGTCACAGACCTTTCCAAGAATATATAACGAGGAGTGTCAGCAAAATTTAAAAAGTGTCCCCCTGGAGGGGGCAAAGTGGGGGGATGGACACCGGAGGTGCATAATCTAATTAAGTGGTCACAGACCTTTACAACGATATATCACATGAGGGGTTGTGCAAAATTTCAAAAAGTACCCTGTTCGGGGGGGGGGGGCAAAGTGGGGGTGTGGACACAGGAGATGCATAATATGATTAAACAATCTCAGACCTTTCCAACAATATATCACATGAAGGGTGTGTGCAAAATTTTAAAAATACCCGCCTTGAGGGGGGCAAAGTGGGAGGATGGACAGCAGAGATGCATAATATGACTAAGCGGTCACAGACCTTTCCAACGATATATCACATGACGGGTTGTGCAAAATTTCAAAAAGTACCCCCTTGGGGGGACAAAGTGGGGGTATGGACACAGGAGATGCATAATATGATAAAACAGTCACAGACCTTTCCAACAATATATCACATGAAGGGTTTGTGCAAAATTTTAAAAAGTACCCGCCTTGGGGGGGCAAAGTGGGGGGATGGACACCACAGATGCATAATATGACTAAGCGGTCACAGACCTTTCCAACGATATATCACTTGATGGGTTGTGCAAAATTTTAAAAAGTACCCCCTTGGGGGGCAAAGTGGGGGTGTGGACACAGGAGATGCATAATATGATTAAAGTCTCAGACCTTTCCAACAATATATCACATGAAGGGTGTGTGCAAAATTTTAAAAAGTACCCCCTTTGGGGGGGGCAAAGGGGGGGATGGACACCACAGATGCATAATATGACTAAGCGGTCACAGACCTTTCCAACGATATATCACATGAGGGGTTGTGCAAAATTTCAATGGACACAGGAGATGCATAATATGATAAAACAGTCACAGACTTTTCCAACAATATATCACATGAAGGGTTTGTGCAAAATTTTAAAAAGTACCCACCTTGAGGGGGGCAAAGTGGGGGGATGGACACCAGAGATGCATCATATGACTAAGCGGTCACAGACCTTTCCAACGATATATCACATGAGGGGTTGTGCAAAATTTCAAAAAGTACCCCCTTGGGGGGGCAAAGTGGGGGTGTGGACAGGAGATGCATAACATGACTAAGCAGTCACAGACCTTTCCAACGATATATCACATGAGGGGTTGTGCAAAATTTCAAAAAGTACCCTCTTGGGGGGGCAAAGTGGGGGTGTGAACACAGGAGATGCATAATATGATTAAACAGTCTCAGACCTTTCCAACAATATATCACATGAAGGGTGTGCGCAGAATTTTAAAAAGTACCCGCCTTGGGGGGGCAAAGTGGGGGGATGGACACCAGAGATGCATAATATGACTAAGCGGTCACAGACCTTTCCAACGATATATCACATGAGGGGTTGTGCAAAATTTCAAAAAGTACCCCCTTGGGGGGGCAAAGTGGGGGTGTGGACACAGGAGATGCATAACATGACTAAGCAGTCACAGACCTTTCCAACGATATATCACATGAGGGGTTGTGCAAAATTTCAAAAAGTACCCTCTTGGGGGGGCAAAGTGGGGGTGTGAACACAGGAGATGCAGAATATGATTAAACAGTCTCAGACCTTTCCAACAATATATCACATGAAGGGTGTGTGCAAAATTTTAAAAAGTACCCGCCTTGGGGGGGCAAAGTGGGGGGATGGACACAAGAGATGCATAATATGACTAAGCGGTCACAGACCTTTCCAACGATATATCACATGAGGGGTTGTGCAAAATATCAGAAAGTACCCCCTTGGGGGGGCAAAGTGGGGGTGTGGACACAGGAGATGCATAATATGATTAAACAGTCTCGGACATTTCCAACAGTATATCACATGAAGGGTTGTGCAAAATTTTAAAAAGTACCTGCCTTGGTGGGGCAAAGTGGGGGGATGGACACCAGAGATGCATAATATGACTAAGCGGTCACAGACCTTTCCAACAATATATCACATGAGGGGTTGCGCAAAATTTCAAAAAGTACCCTCTTGGGGGGGGGGCAAAGTGGGGGTGTGAACACAGGAGATGCAGAATATGATTAAACAGTCTCAGACCTTTCCAACAATATATCACATGAAGGGTGTGTGCAAAATTTTAAAAAGTACCCGCCTTGGGGGGGCAAAGTGGGGGGATGGACACCACAGATGCATAATATGACTAAGCGGTCACAGACCTT
Organism: Maratus michaelseni; assembly: GCA_963931845.1. NCBI lineage: Eukaryota > Metazoa > Arthropoda > Arachnida > Araneae > Salticidae > Maratus > Maratus michaelseni. Next base: position 351,803,950 of record OZ007587.1, read on the forward strand.
TCCAACGATATATCACATGAGGGGTTGTGCAAAATATCAGAAAGTACCCCCTTGGGTGGGCAAAGTGGGGGGATGGACACCAGAGATGCATAATATGACTAAGCAGTCACAGACCTTTCCAACGATATATCACATGAGGGGTTGTGCAAAATTTCAAAAAGTACCCTCTTGGGGGGCAAAGAGGGGGTGTGAACACAGGAGATGCAGAATATGATTAAACAGTCTCAGACCTTTCCAACAATATATCACATGAAGGGTGTGTGCAAAATTTTAAAAAGTACCCGCCTTGGGGGGGCAAAGTGGGGGATGGACACCAGAGATGCATAATATGACTAAGCGGTCACAGACCTTTCCAACGATATATCACATGAGGGGTTGTGCAAAATATCAGAAAGTACCCCCTTGGTTGGGCAAAGTGGGGGTGTGGACACAGGAGATGCATAATATGATTAAACAGTCACAGACCTTTCCAACAATATATCACATGAAGGGTTGTGCAAAATTTCAAAAAGTACCCGCCTTGGTGGGGCAAAGTGGGGGGATGGACACCAGAGATGCGTAATATGACTAAGCGGTCACAGACCTTTCCAACAATATATCACATGAGGGGTTGTGCAAAATTTCAAAAAGTACCCTCTTGGGGGGGCAAAGTGGGGGTGTGAACACAGGAGATGCAGAATATGATTAAACAGTCTCAGACCTTTCCAACAATATATCACATGAAGGGTGTGTGCAAAATTTTAAAAAGTACCCGCCTTGGGGGGGCAAAGTGGGGGGATGGACACCAGAGATGCATAATATGACTAAGCGGTCACAGACCTTTTCAACGATATATCACATGAGGGGTTGTGCAAAATATCAGAAAGTACCCCCTTGGTTGGGCAAAGTGGGGGTGTGGACACAGGAGATGCATAATATGATTAAACAGTCACAGAACTTTCCAACAATATATCACATGAAGGGTTGTGCAAAATATCAGAAAGTACCCCCTTGGTTGGGCAAAGTGGGGGGATGGACACCAGAGATGCATAATATGACTAAGCAGTCACAGACCTTTCCAAAGATATATCACATGAGGGGTTGTGCAAAATATCAGAAAGTACCCCCTTGGTTGGGCAAAGTGGGGGTGTGGACACAGGAGATGCATAATATGATTAAACAGTCACAGACCTTTCCAACAATATATCACATGAAGGGTTGTGCAAAATTTCAAAAAGTACCCTCTTGGGGGGGCAAAGTGGGGGGATGGACACCAGAGATGCATAATATGACTAAGCAGTCACAGACCTTTCCAACGATATATCACATGAGGGGTTGTGCAAAATTTCAAAAAGTACCCTCTTGGGGGGGCAAATTGGGGGTGTGAACACAGGAGATGCAGAATATGATTAAACAGTCTCAGACCTTTCCAACAATATATCACATGAAGGGTGTGTGCAAAATTTTAAAAAGTACCCGCCTTGGGGGGGCAAAGTGGGGGGATGGACACCAGAGATGCATAATATGACTAAGCGGTCACAGACCTTTCCAACGATATATCACATGAGGGGTTGTGCAAAATATCAGAAAGTACCCCCTTGGGGGGGCAAAGTGGGGGTGTGGACACAGGAGATGCATAATATGATTAAACAGTCTCGGACATTTCCAACAGTATATCACATGAAGGGTTGTGCAAAATTTTAAAAAGTACCCGCCTTGGTGGGGCAAAGTGGGGGGATGGACACCACAGATGCATAATATGACTAAGCGGTCACAGACTTTTCCAACAATATATCACATGAGGGGTTGTGCAAAATTTCAAAAAGTACCCTCTTGGAGGGGGCAAAGTGGGGGTGTGAACACAGGAGATGCAGAATATGATTAAACAGTCTCAGACCTTTCCAACAATATATCACATGAAGGGTTGTGCAAAATTTTAAAAAGTACCCGCCTTGGGGGGGCAAAGTGGGGGGATGGACACCAGAGATGCATAATATGACTAAGCAGTCACAGACCTTTCCAACGATATATCACATGAGGGGTTGTGCAAAATTTCAAAAAGTACCCTCTTGGAGGGGGCAAAGTGGGGGTGTGAACACAGGAGATGCAGAATATGATTAAACAGTCTCAGACCTTTCCAACAATATATCACATGAAGGGTGTGTGCAAAATTTTAAAAAGTACCCGCCTTGGGGGGGCAAAGTGGGGGGATGGACACCAGAGATGCATAATATGACTAAGCGGTCACAGACCTTTCCAACGATATATCACATGAGGGGTTGTGCAAAATATCAGAAAGTACCCCCTTGGGGGGGCAAAGTGGGGGTGTGGACACAGGAGATGCATAATATGATTAAACAGTCTCGGACATTTCCAACAATATATCACATGAAGGGTGTGTGCAAAATTTTAAAAAGTACCCGCCTTGGGGGGGGGTCAAATTGGGGCATGGACATTATCATTAATTTCGTCAATCGGGCATGAAAAAATCATGAATTTCGTTGATAGTGTATTTAAAAATCATGATTTCGTTGATCGGGTATGTAAAAATTGTGAATTTCATCAATCGAGCACAGAAAAAACATGACTTTTGTCGATCGGGGGAGGGGGGATCATATATTTTGTCAATTGGGCACGTAAAAATCTTGAATTTTGTTTATCGATCGCATAAAAATCACGTATTTCAGCAAATAGATACATAAAAACGAAGAAATTCCTTGATGGGCACATGAAAATCATTAATTTCATCAAACGGATGCATAAAAATCAAGAAATTTATGAATCAGGCACATAAAAATCATCAATCGGTGCGTAAAAATTATGAATTTCATCAATTAGGTACGAAAAAATCATGAATTTTGTAGAACGGACGCATAAAAATTACCAATTCGTAGAGTAGTCGCATAGAAATCACGAATTCATCAAGTGGGTGGTTAAAAATCACAAGTTCATCAAGTAGGTGCATAAAATTCACAAATTTCATCAAACGTTTGCATAAAAATCAATAATTTCATTGATCAGGTTCAGAAAAATGAAATTTCGTCGATTGAACATGAAAAAAATCATGAATTTCGGTGATCAAGTGCATAAAAATCTTGAACTTCGTTGATCGGTGTGTAAAAATCATGAATTTTGTCGATCGGGTGTGTAAAAATGATGAGTTTCAATAATCAGGCACAGCAAAAACATGAATTTTGTGGATCAGGGAGGGGGAGATCATAAATTTTGTTAATCGGGAACGTAAAAATCTTGAATTTTGTTTATCGATCGCATAAAAATCACGTATTTCATCAAATAGATACATAAAATTCACAAATTTCATCAAACGTTTGCATAAAAATCAATAATTTCATCGATCAGGTTCAGAAAAATGAAATTTCGTCGATTGAACATGAAAAAAATCATGAATTTCGGTGATCAAGTGCATAAAAATCTTGAACTTCGTTGATCGGTGTGTAAAAATCATGAATTTTGTCGATCGGGTGTGTAAAAATGATGAGTTTCAATAATCAGGCACAGCAAAAACATGAATTTTGTGGATCAGGGAGGGGGAGATCATAAATTTTGTTAATCGGGAACGTAAAAATCTTGAATTTTGTTTATCGATCGCATAAAAATCACGTATTTCATCAAACAGATACATAAAAACCAAGAAATTCCTTGATCGGCACATGAAAATCATTAATTTCATCATACGGATGCATAAAAATCAAGAAATTTATGAATCAGGCACATAAAAATCATCAATCGGTGCGTAAAAATTATGAATTTCATCGATTAGGCACGAAAAAATCATGAATTTTGTAGAACGGACGCATAAAAATTACCAATTCGTAGAGTAGTCGCATAGAAATCACGAATTCATCAAGTGGGTGTTTAAAAATCACAAGTTCATCAAGTAGGTGCATAAAATTCACAAATTTCATCAAACGTTTGCATAAAAATCAATAATTTCATCGATCAGGTTCAGAAAAATGAAATTTCATCGATCGAGCATGAAAAAAATCAGGAATTTCGGCGATCAAGTGCATAAAAATCTTGAACTTCGTTGATCGGTGTGTAAAAATCATGAATTTTGTCGATCGGGTGTGTAAAAATGATGAGTTTCAATAATCAGGCACAGCAAAAACATGAATTTTGTGGATCAGGTAGGGGGAAATCATAAATTTTGTCGAACACAGATGTAAAAATCATGAATTTTGTTTATCGGTGCATGAAAATCATGAATTTTGTCAAACAGGCACATAAAGATCAAGAAATTCATTGATCGGCATGTAAAAATCATTAATTTCATCCATCGGGCATATAAAAATGATGAATTTAGTCGATCAGGCATGTAAAAATCACAAATTTTGTCAACAGGGCACATAAAGATAAAAAAATTTGTTGAACGGCATGTAAAAATCAGAAATTTTGCTGAACGGGCACATAAAAATCATAAATTTCGCCAATCTAGTGCAGTAAAATCATTAATTTCATCGATCTGGTGCAGAAAAATCACTATTTTCGTCGATCTGGCGAGGAAAATCATGAATTTTGTCAAACGAACATGGGAAAAAAAGAAAATCAGAAAATCCTGCATTTGGTCGGTTTTCTCCATATTTTTCAAGTCAGTTTTTCAAGTTTTATTGCCGAGTGGTGATTGGCGAGTGCCTATTTTCACCTTTACCCAAAAACGAATAACATCGAATTAAAAGGAGAAAGTTATTAACTATTTACAGGAAAAAAACTTTAACGGCCATGTACTTAGCTGTACAAGGTCTTAACTCGAGCGTAAAAATGAGGAAACGTGTTTCCTTACGGATGCTCAACTACTGTATAAAGCGTCGACAAAAAGGGGTGACAATCCCATGCAAATGAACTACGAAAACTTCCAAAAATGAGTGTTGGAAAAACTTCTTCCAAATTTGCAATCGAATAGTGCCCTATATATGGCCAATGCTCAACATCACATGCCTGTTGAAAACCGCACTCCTGCAAAGAATTCTATAGACTGGCTGAAAAACAACAAAATATACTGTGGCGAACAAATACAAAAAGTAGAACTTTTCTCTCATAGAGAGTAATCGTCCAAAGAAAATCATCTATAAAATTGATAATAAAATTCTAGTTTAGAAGGTATTTTTTTTAATATTTTAAATGATAAAATTTTATCCGCCCTTCCAAATTATTTGAAAATACAAGCTGCAATTTATAATAGATAAAATACTCCCCCCCCCCTCCCCCAGGTATTTTGTTTATTTATTTATTGTTTTTTATTTATTTTTAATTGATGGTTCTCCATTTCAAAATTTTCATTTTATTTCATACTTTGATGGTCTATAGCTGTTTGTGAAGCTTCATGCATGTTTTGCTGTTACTGTATATTAATTTTTCAAATTCATTTTTAATAAACTTATGCAAGTAAATAGTTTTAGAGCCCTATGTTGTTTTCAACATATTCAGACCATTTCAAACTATGCACTCACCAACACTTAATTTATAAGATCTGACTATTAAAAATCATTGCAAAAAAATTAACAGCGGTTTTCTCTAAAAAAAAATTTTTCTTTCTTCTATATGTTTTCAAAATACACCTCTGTACAAGAAACCCTATGTACAATATGGATATTTATGTAAGTTGTAATCAAAAAATTAAATGTATTAGCAGCAGTTGAAATTTAATAATTTTTCAGAATTTACTTTGAAGAACAAAAACTTATTACAGTCAACAGTAAACAGTATTTTATACAAAAACTGGGAAATGTTTAAGATGATTAAATTTGTGAAGAGTTAATTTTTGGTAGGAAAAAGTTTTGTGAAGTGTCCTGTTTTAATATGAAAAGAAATGTGAAATAACCTGTTTTAAAATGAAAAAAAAAAAATGTGAAGGATACTGTTTTAAGATATAAAAAAAATTGTGAAGGATCCTTTAAAGGTGTTCTTAATTCTTCTTAAACAGAGCCCTGCAATATACTTACTAAAGTTGTATTTTTTCTGTGATTTAAGCACATATAAGCACCTCTAAATTAGTAATTTTAAATGATTTTTAAAGTCACAGGTAAATGATAGAAAAATTGAAAGATAAAATAGCTATTTCTTTACTTTTTAAACTCTGAATTTAAAGTAAATAAGAACTTATTTATTCATTGTATAGTAATATTTTAGAGCTAAAAAAATCTATGTGGGTTAAAATGATTATATTCTTAAGTTTCGCGAGCAAATAGCAATTTTTTTACTGTATTGTTTAACAATTTTTAATGTAACATTTGACATTGAAACAATATAGTGCTTGAAAACTATTTAACAAGCTTATTAAAAAATGAATGTGAAAAATTAATATAAAGTAAATGCAAAACATTCATGAAGATAGAAGTTTGTCACACAACTGTTTGTAAATGTAATGAGAAAAAAAAATTATAACAATGTAATAATACTGGCAATATGAATGCAATAAGGTAATGCCATGGGTCGATCCAGGAAAAATTTGGGGCCTATTTAGGCGGCCTTCACAAAAATCTATTTAATAAAATGGGCCCCTTCACAAAAATCAATTTGATAAAATGGGCCACTTCACAAAATTCTATTCCATAAAAACTTCCTATTTATTATTTTGTGATGTTTTAAAATGTGTAATTTGTAAACAAACAAGTTTGCCAGAGAGGAAAACTTCCGCAAAAGGATTTAAAACAGGTTTTGTTTATAAATGCTTGGTTCGAATTTGATTAAATCGATTTCAACTTTCGTTACAAAATGTTATTTTTCACAAAAATATAATAAATTTCACAAAAACAACCTTTACTTTTCACAAAATGGGCCCCAAGAAAAAAAAACCTGCATCGACCCCTGAATGCAATAAGAAAAAAAAACTATTTGTTTACTTTTCAAACTCTGGATTTAAAGTAATTAAGAACTTATTTATCCATTGTATAACATAAAACACTTAATTCAGAACTAACTTTCTGCATTTTCTTTTACAAAATAACATAAAAGTAATATTTTAAAGCCATAAAAACATGCGATTGGCAGTTGCTCTGACAAAGACAAACTAAGCACCTTACCAAAACGAAATTTTTAAAAAGAACCATCAAGTCATATAAAATAAAAAACAATGAATAAATAAACAAAATACCTAATAGTAAGTATAATATCTTTGATTTTCTGTGCCTATCTTTTCCCCAAATGCCTCTCGCTAATTTGTGCTTCGCGCATTGATACGATAATAGTTGGTTGGTTGTCTTCGTTGCGAAAGAAACAAAGAAATGAAAAATATTTTATCATTAGAAAATGAAAGATTTATTATATTTAGCAGTAAAATTGAATACATGTAATTAAAAAATATTTCCTCATTTTGAAAAAGGAATCTAAATAATTTTTCGAATATATGCATGTTTAAAATCTGAAATTATTTCTTTGTAACAAAAAGAGAAAACATATAAACCCCAATTGAATTTAATACATATGTTTTACATATTTAGAGTATATAATTCATTGTTTTTGCATTTAAAAAAATATAAATAATTAGCCCGGTCACAAGCTTTATTGATAACGGCAACCGTACATCAAATTTTAACTGTAATTCCCGGCGGAAGAAGGTAGTGAATACTCGATTGCATTTGTACAGCTTGGCTTAAGAAAATAGTCCCATTTTTTTAAATCGGATTATATAAAAAACTAGAGTTTTCCTATTTAAGCAGATAGGTGGATTCACTTCATATAAAACCGATTAGTATCATATATTAATTTTAAAAAAATCCTTCGGGCGGTTTTCGAGATACGCTGTCTTACACCATGACACCATTACATGCAGAGCGAAAAACTTCCCATTTTACTTAAAAATGGATTTCCAGATCTTAAAATCTACTGCATGTAGAAATCTATAAATTTCAGAATAGAGTTAGACCGGAGATATAAGACAGCTGTCAAAAAATCAAAACGATGTACCTCATATTTGCTGAGATATTAAATGTCGGCTTTTCGCTTTTCCTTTGAACTCAAACTAGCTGTATATATGGAGTGACGGAAATCTTCGGTATTAAGCATTCGGTTTTCGTTTTTTTGCTGCGTCACTCGAGAAACTACCGTCTCTCATGATACAAATCTACAGATCCTATACAGGGCTGAATAAAAGTATTCGGATTACTTAGATGTTATCTTTTAGCTTATTAAAGAGTATGGTTCGTAAAATTATTTTGGAAGCGTTGGAAAGTGTTACATAATCTATGCTTGACGCATGATTTTTCGTTCTTGTTTATATTGTTGCCAAAAAAGCGCAAATGATTATATTTTATCTCAAAAATAAAAAATGTATTTGCGCGAGACTATTAAAAACAATAATGAAAGTTTCAAATAATAATTAAATGATCACGTGTTGAAAGCAGGAAATAAAGAAAATTACGTCATAAAAATTGTGTTTACACATGAATCCTTCTAATACCTCGAAACGTATCTGATTAGTCAGAGCTTTCTGACTTTTCTTAGGGGGAATTAACATGAAAGTAGAGAATTTAGATAGGATGGACGCTATTAGAGGGGTTACCAAGAGGAAGAGACCCGAGTCTATCGCCCATTTTAGCGCCAACTTGGCGATATATCGCCAAATTTGGCGGCCAAAATTAGCTGCCAAAAGTGGCGCCAACTTGACGCAATTTCCAATATTTTGCCAAATTTCCATAGACTCCTATTGAAATCCAATAGCGTTTACTCGCTTACAAAAAATCACCAAATTAAGATATTGCAATGCAACAAAAATTAATATTAGCTTATGAATAGAGCTTAATTGAACTATTTACATTATTTTTAAGCACAAACACTAGCTATTTACAATATTCGTAACACTATATATACAATTGGTTCTTGTTAGTTATCCTGTCGACCAATTACTGTCGCCAAATTCATATATATTAAACGAGCAAGAGATTTTCCTGATTATGAATGATATCGTAAACGACGTGGAAGATTTTCACAAAAATTGTCCCCTGTACTAAATCGAGCATGAAAAAAAGATCAAGCTAGGTTCCGAATACAAGAAAATTCGTTTTTACAGGGTAAAACAAACTCAGCCCTGAAAAGTTTTTGTTATAAATGGAAAAATACTCAAACGATTTACACGAAACGTGTTGCTTATTCGAGCACGAGAAATCAATCTAGCTAGGTTTCGAATTCGGGAAAGGTAATTTTGATCTATTAAAAGGAACTCAGCACTAAGAATGCTGCTATATATCGAAAACGGCACTAACGATTTTCACAAAAATTAATGACTACACTAATTCGAGCACAAGAAATCGATCTAGCTAGGTCACTAATTCGAGAAAACTCGTTTTCTGTGTTTAAAACTCGACGTGGTATAAAAAACAAGTCTTGAAACAAAATCGAAAAAGTACAGAAGTTCTTTGTCCAGATCGACTTTAGCTATCCAGTGCCAAAAAAAGTGGGTGCTTTTCGAACCAAAATGTACCAAAAAAAGAAATAAAGGAAAAAAACATTCATAAATATTGAAATGCAAACGAGATATTAAAACAAATATATCCCACAGGACTAAAGTAATCCAGCGAGTATTTTTGTGTGAGTGTAGTATCCTCTTTAACTAACAATTGTGTTTTTAAACGGCCTCGACAAAATTTTAAAAGCAGTAAAAGAATTGAAAAAATATAGTGATGCATAGTTACATAGATTAGATCAGTTTCTACTGACGTCACAAACATTCACCTGTCGAGAGGGATAATTATGAAAAATATTGTAAATACATAAATATCCAAAAATATTTTTTTTTCTGTTTTCCTTAATACATTTTAAAATTTATTTTAATAAAATATCGATAGTTGACACTTGAGTGAATGCAGCTTTTCCGATTTTTTTTTTAAATTCCAATGCCAACATTCACCCATTTGTTTATTTGGCGTTAGAGTCTGGGTCTGGCGATTACTTTGGCGATAGTTTATTTTATGGAAAATGGTTGACGGGATAATACGGAAATACCAAAAATAGTTTTTTAAAAACACTCTTTTATAAGCAACCAATGGTCATCTTGAAAATAATTTTTTCAGAATTTTTTTAACCGCAATTCATATTTTTTACGTAAAATATCTATTACAATGCATTAATTTGGCCTGGGCAAAGACCTCTATTATGAAAAATTCACTTCTTCTTTATACGTTTGCCAAGAAGCTCAAAATAATGAATTTATTTGAAATATATACTTTTTGCTCTGTTTATTTATCAACAAAAGAGAATCAGAAAGAAAAATGAAACATTATTTAAATTATCTTTTTACACTTTTAAATTTATTTGTCATCGTGTAATCGTAAATTTATTGATATTTAATTATTAATTGATGAAAGCGTATTCTGTATGTTAAATTTTTTTTTTAAAAAACACAAATTGCACAAATTGTGCTTATTAGTTTCTAAAATCAGTGTAAAAATTGTTTTAAACTCATAAAAGAGCTAAAATCCTACATGTTTCGGCTTTAAACTTAAAGCCATCATCGGGGAAGAGGAACAACACAAACGACTACTGATCTTTTAATTGACTAACAATTTTTTTTTTACTTTTAACTCTTTAAAATATTGACTTTTGCCATTTCACAGCGCTTTGGCCTATTTTGGTGAGCATTTTACTGTCACATAATTAAATCCGTTGTTTTTCAACTCCCATACAATTGCACGAGTTACAGAGATATTTGGCGATTTATCACCTGTCACCGCCTAATTGAAAAAGAACAATCAATTTCAAATGAATGTATCATTATTTCTCCTGCCAACATCCCTTTTTTTTGAAAATACGAAACGCAGAACGACGAATGAGATAGCATATGAAAGGATTTTGAAAACGCTTCTGACATAGCACACTTAACATTTCGTTAAAACATGTTTTCGATTAAAAATTGCTGATAATTAAAAATTAAATCGGCATTATTGTTGTTGTTGTTGTTTTTGACCCTTCGGGCCCGGTGAGCAGCTTTCTATTTCTGTATAGCTGTCCTAATCCACTTATAATACAAACTACCGAGAAATCGGCATTGTTTTCCTAAATGAAATGAAAGGTTTTCCTAAAAACATTGTTGCCAAAAAAATAAAATACCACATTACATGATGCTCAGCAATTATTTTTAAAAACACCGCCCGGGTTTATTTTATATTTATGATTAAAAAGCGAAATTTAAATTGAAATGTTTAGATTTGTATTTCTATGTCCCATGTTTTTCCCGAAGCGGATGATGTCATCCTCTAATGCAGTCAAAATACGATTGTTAATTTTTTTTTCTCGCGCGTGCCTTTAGCAATCTTGGATCAGTTTTTACTCTAACTTTGATGGAATAAATTAGATGATATTCTGGATTGACTAACAACTAAATGTTGTTTACAGATATTTTATCCTTGCTTTTTCTTTAGAAGTTTAAACCTGCATCTAATAACTATTACATATTGATAAAAAATGGTACTTCTCTTTTATCCCGTCGATCACTTTTCATAGCAAAAAACTATCGCCAAATAAACGGGAGAACGTTGCCATTGGAATATCAAAATAAATAAATCAAATATAAGAATTGAAGGACACAATTGTTATTTTAATTAATGAAATAACTAATAAACCAGTAAAACATAATGAAAAATACACGCAAATGTCGAATTAAAAACCACTTGATGATTTAACAAACACGCATAATGCTTCTGACATCAAGTAAATGGGACTGCATTTTTGGCGTTTAATCTTACAATTTGGCGATAGTTTTTTGTTATGAAAAGTGGTCGACAGCATAATAGAAAAGTACCTAAAAAATATTAGATTTCAGTGCGAAATCCTCGCACGGGCCCTCTGGTTACTTTATAATTAAGTTGTAAAAATATTAAAATGTTGTATTGTCATCGGCAAAACACTTTTCAACATAATTTATATAATTCTTGCCTATAAGGAATTGTGTTAAAAATCGATTGGAAAATTCCATGAATAAAAAAAAGTAATTAAAATAAGCTAGCAAAAAATAAAATAAATAAAATAAAAAAATATTGTGCTGTCCTCTAAAAAACCCAGTGTGAAATGTTTCCTAAAAAAAACCCACCCTAGTATTTTATCAAATATTTCACTGAAGTCAATTTTTGGTTTTGCCCTGTTTCTATACACCATTTGCAACAGTAAAAACATTTGATAATGCCTGAGGAGTTTTTATTTAGTTTAAAAAAGAATTTAATCTAATAATGCAGAATTTTGGCAAAACATGAGCTTCATTTTCACATATTTTTCTTGTTATAATACGTTATGTTAGAATAGTGTACATCAATATTGAAATGTTTTTATGGTAAACCATTAAAATGTGAATAAAATGTTACATTTTCAGCTGATTATGTCATGTAGGGCTCCGCTGGCGACTTTTGAAAATGGAGCTAAAAATAACCCATGCTGGACTTAAAAAAAACCCAAAAATTATTTTAATAAATAAAGGATAAAATATACTAATTTTCTTAAAAAAACATTTATTCTTAAGGAAAATAATTAAATTATGCAAATTTAATGCATATTGAAAGCACTTCTAAATATGTATTTTTTTTTTAATATGTCATAAAAAAAATCCATGTTTGCAAAAATAAAACCCATCAATCTTTTTCACACACAGATACCCTTCATTTGTATTTTACACATTATTTTGATGTTTTCAAACTTTTATTTATTTTATTTATTCACTCTTTTAACTTTTTAATGCAAAATATTTTACTTAAGGTAGGAATAACTAATATAGATGCATAGCTGCTAATTTGTACGATTTCTCTTCTAAGCATACAGATGAACTGTATGTTTGTGCAGTTTTGTGCAAAATACAGTAATTGAATTGCAAAATATCATTTTGTCTTTCGCATAAAAGGTAAAACTTGAAATCCGATGCATTCCCCCTTTTTCTTATGTAGTTTAAAATATACCACAGAAGAAAATCGTAATACAATTCAGGGAGGAAGTGGCAGCAATTAATCAGCAAATCGTCTTTCAAGAACAAGAGTGCATCCTTTCTGTGTCATCGATGAACTTCATTATCTTTGCTTTATCATCTGAGAAGGTAAAGCCAGAGCTGTAATTTTGATCAGTCAAAACTCATTTTAACCAGGATTGTGGTCAAAACTGGTTTTAACCATTTAAAAGTGGTCAGATTTGTTTACTCGAAAGTAATTGAAACTCTACTAAAAAGACATGTGAAATTTTTGGATTTCACAATGAACCTGGTGAATTGTTGTGCAAACTCTTCAGCAATAAAGATAATTTTCAAAGTTTGATCTGAATTAGCGTTAATACAGCACAGGTTGTTACTTGATAAGTAACACATGTTGTATAAAATTTATTTTAATAAAATAAATTTTAATCTCTTTTTCCAAATCAAAATGAGTCTTAATTACTGATGATCAAAACATATTTTGACCAGGAAAGTTAAAACTGTTATTTTCCATGTTTAAACCAATACAACCATGGTTAAAACAAGGACTAGTAATATTAGGTAAAACGCAAAATTGGGAAATTTCATTAGTGGCCAGTAGTAGCAGTTTTAAATGTGGCCCCTAACTTTAAACTAGTAGCCACTTTTTTATTTAAAAGTGTTAAACAGTAAACTTTTGTTAAAATTTTTATTAGAATTAATCTAAATCTAAATAACCCAAATAAATATGTTAATATAAACATATTGTAGCCAGCAAAAGTAGAATCCTTGATAAAATGCAAGAAAATTTTACTCTCTCTTTGTGGGAAAAGTGCCATAAGGTGGCCGCTGACAGACGTAATTAGATATTAAAGGGAATGGAAATTTATTTGGCCCCAAATATGGGCTAAAGGTTCAGATATGATAGTATGACTTGATACTTGCTGTCCCTAGGGTTACTGCATCAATGGTAGGAAAAAGTGAAAGCATTAAAAATCTGCACATGCAAAAATGTTGAAGAAATGCGATTAGTAAAATAAGATTTTGTGTGGCAATGTTGGCAGATGTTCTGTAAACAGCACCAATCCATTCCCTTTACTACCTAAGTACTCATTATCTTTTTAATATCAATTAGATACATTTTTTTTCTAGATTGACAAATGATCAATTTAATAAAACACAAACTACAGCTTGTACAAGATGTAAGGAAAGAATAAAGATGAGTGTTTCAGTTATTACACAAAAATAAATAGATGAAGTGTTAAAATCACACGAAACTCCAAGCACTTAAAAGCATTGTAATCACTCTTCACTGTATGAAAGATATTCAAAAATAAGCATTGAGAATGAAAGTACTTCTACTAGTGAAGATGGCAGTCAGGAAAGTTATAAATCTTCATGGAGCTCAGATTTATCATATGCAGATTTGCATAATACAGAAGAAGCCGCAATTTTGAACACCGCAAGTCATATTACCGATAATGAAGATAATGATTTATTCTGTTCAGTACAAGAAGCTGAGAAGTTACAATGTGGCCAGTAGGTGATTATTAAATAAGATAATTTAAAGTTTCATGTTATTATTACCGAAGAAGTAAATAATGATCGTCGAATAAATTGCTTAATGCAAACAAAAATTAAGACTACTCAAGTTTCAATCTAATGACCATATTATTCAGAACAAAAGAAACCAAAATGTGACTATTACTGATGCTTCTCCATTAGTAAACTCTCGAAGATTTTACAAATGCTATTTAATAATTGTCTTCTTAAATTTACTGAAGATGTATGCAAAGAAACGTGAAAAGTCTGGAGCGAATTTACAAATAATTATATTTTGCATCTGAAATTCCTTCAATTTGCAAAAATAATGAAATATTTTAAATATTTTTTGCAGAATTGTGGTTTAAATGTAAATAATAATGAAAAAAAAAATATTTCACTGTCAAATAATTTTATTTCCAAGTATTTTTACATGTGGTTTTTTTTAGGTAACATGGGTTTTTTTGGAGAAAAAGTGGGTTTTTTTCAATTTCTTGCTTAATTGGCTGTCATTTTGTAACATATTGCTAGAATGAAAAATGCTCAGCATTAAAATCTTAGTCAGAACAAGCCGTGAAAATACAACTAAGTTTAATTTTTTTGTATTCCTTATTAGACTTTATATAAAGATGAATTCAAAAAATGGGTTTTTTTTTAGAGAACAGCACAATACCTGTTGAAAAAAATTACCGAGTGAGGATTGGTCTACTAGGTACTTGTAAGATTAAATGCCAATAATGTTTGATCGAAAATGTCACATTCACTTGACAACACATGTTTACGTCATCAAGTTATTTTTATTTCGACGTTTTATTTATATTTTTATTAATGTTATACTAATTTTTTTTTTTTTTCGTTATTTAAAATAAAAATTATGTCAATTTGTATAATTTGGTGAGTGAGCAGGAAAAAAAGAAAATTATGTCATAAAAATCGGGTTTACACATGAATATTAAAAATAAAAAAGATGAATTAAATGAAAAAGCATTATAACCAGTTAAATGAAAAAGCATTATAACCTGATTACAGAAGAAAGTCGCCGTTCGTGATATCACCATCATCTTTTTAAAACAGGATACATTACCAGGTTTTAAGAGGCTGTGAAATCAGAACGGGGGTTGGTGAGCGTAGCGAGCAGGGGGCAGAGCCCCCTAGTTTAGTATATTATTTAAATGAGCATGTACTAGCATATCATCTCTACCAAATCTTTCTTTCAAAAGGGATACGGCCAATGCATAATTTTTTTCAGTTAGACTGAATCCACTTATTGTGTTTGCAGCCGTTCCCGAAACTAAACTTTTCAAATAACTAAATTTCTCAATATCTGACAGGTCTGTTTTTATCTATGGCTGTTTTGAATGTGTTCCGAAATTCCATAAATTTATCAGGTTCACCAAAAAATCTTTTTATTTGTAATTTTGGAAGCTTTACTTTTTTTAGTTCGGTAGTAGTATGATCTGCTCACACTGGATAAACATTGTTAACATAAGCATTGTTAGAATTAGAGCATAAGTTTTTTATCTTAAAGTTCAGTTTTGATCTATATGATATTACTTTTTGATCATAGATGTCACAACTTAAAATTTCGTTTTCAATATGTTTAGCATTAATCGTAGTTACAATGGTGTTATCAAGTTCCTTAATAGTTTTATATTTTTCATTCAATTTATCAAAAAGTTCTTCTAATTCTTGTACAGAATATTCTGTATTACTTAAATATTGATCGATACTTTCAAATATTTTATTGGGAAGATTCCGATGCGTGTCACGCATTTTCGTTTGTTTATTTTCAGACATTTTCAAAGCAAAATATAATCATAAAGAAACTCACCGATTTCCAGTCAAACAAAAAATAATTTAGTACTTGCTTACGCAATCACTGTCCAAACGAAGTTATCATAACCATTTTCAAGGCCGCTTGCACCAAAAATGTTGGATTCTCTATTCCATTCTTTCGAATTCGAATCAAAACTAATCTATTTTTATAAATATATTCTAATATCTTACGTGTGTGGTTCAGTGTAAACTAATCTAATCTAATAAATCTCATTTACGGCTCAAAATAACATTTAATAAAATTTAAATACATAAAAGAATTATAAGCGCCATTTATCGACGCAACAAATCTCAAAATTTTCATATCAACAGAACAATTATTTCTCTTCAGTTCACATGAAAATATGAGTTCAAACTACGCATACGCTGGCTAAATAGCTATTTCACGAATTAGCCGGAACAGACAGTATAATTTACTTTTCTTGACAAGATAATTTAAGTTAAATTTTGCAAACGATACTTGTTTTTGTTGTGTTTTGTTTTCTTACAAATTTTTGTGAACATCTAGAAAAAACAAATACATTAACATGAGAAATTTAAAATACGTAAAAAAATACGATGGTGTTTATCAGCACGACGTATCGAAAAAGATTAATAATATTTATAGAAATGACGGACATTAAAAATTTTTAAATCTATTATCTTAAAATCAGTCTGCTGTTTGTATTTCACAGCTACTTCCCCTAGAATATGTAACATTGGATAATACATTTAATACCAGTTATCCACATGAATTCGAGAAAGTCATATAAATTCCCACAATTTTAAAATTTCCATTAGTTTCTGATATAGTCATTATATTTTGTAATTTTTAATATTTGTCTAATGCTGACATCTAAATTACTCCATTTTAATGTACAAAAGTAACAAAAAAGAAAAATGGAAAACATAATTATATACATGTTAAGAAATGAAGTGAAATGAAACTAGCAGCACGCGCTGTGCGTGATATGAAAAGTGTAAATTTTGTTATTAGAAGAATGTTTTAGAGAATGTATGTGAGTTTTTTGTCTTATCTCGATGTAACATGTAAGATGTACTCGGGTAGATGGAATTAAATGTACTTTTATAATGCAAATGGATCCTTTTATGAATTCTGAGGTTGGACTCTTATTCATTAACGCCCAGCATTGTGTAGATGCAGCCCATGAAAAGTAACAAGAAGGTTAGTATTAATATTCTATGCTAAGCCTACTTTCGAATTCTAACATAAATATTTGGTACCCTCGGCGGGACGGGTGTTTTTGAATTTGAATTGATTAATTTGAGAAGATGAATTTAAATAGCTTAAAAACACAAAGAAAAGGATTAAGAACTACTTTTACTGTCACAGCTAATAAGATTGAGACTGAATTGACTAAAGAAATAAGTGAATTCAAAGAGCTTTCCATTTTGAAATCTCAACTCATAGACAAATTCCAGCGATTGGATACTTGCCAAAGCCAAATTTCGGAAATTCTTTTGAAAGATGAAGATGAAAAATTATATACAGAGGATTTTGGAGGCGCGGAAGAATATAGAGAAAAATACGTAGAATTATTTTCACGTATTGACGAAAAGATGCAGTTTTCTAAATCTCCTAGTGAAAATGAAAGACGAAAGTTCAAGTTGCCGAAAATTGAGCTGAAGAGATTTAATGGTGAACCAAAGAATTTTTTATCTTTCTGGAGTCAGTTTAAGAAAATACATGAAGACGACTCTATTGCGGAAGAAGATAAAATGCAATATTTATTGCAATCCATGGAACCCAAGTCTAAGGCCGAGCGATTAATATCAAGTTATCCAGCGACCGCTGAAAATTATCCGAAAGCAATTGAGCAATTGAAAGAAAGATTTGGACGTGATGATCTACTTGTACAGATATATGTAAGAGAGTTGTTAACCCTCGTAATGAGAAATGCGACTGCGGGAAAAACGAAAGTTGATTTGGCCTCTTTATATGACGAACTAGAAAGTAAACTCCGAGCCTTAGAAAGCCTGGGTCGAACTCAAGAAAAGTATGGAGACTTTTTGACGCCTTTGGTCGAAAGCTGCTTGCCGGAAGAAATTCTGTTAACTTGGGAAAGAAACAGAAATCATGATACATCTGCAAGTAAGAATTCACGAACTTTAGAGCAATTGATGAACTTTCTTCGCCAAGAAGTCCAAGGAGACGAAATAGTTTCTCTGGCGAGAAAAGGTTTTGGCTCGATTAATGTCAGAAAATGAGACACTTTATCTGAAATTTCCGATAAATCTGAACTAGCCACCGCATCGGCACTGGTGAGTACAGGAAACCAAGGTAAGAAAAACAATTGTATTTTTTGTGAAAAATTTCACTCGAGTGAAAAGTGTTTTACTGCTAGAAAGATGTCAATGGCTGATAAACAAAAATTGTTGTTAAGAAAAGGTGCATGTTTTTCATGCTTACAAATAGTTGGTCATTTAAGTAAAAATTGTAATATTAAACGTAAGTTAAAATGTACCCATTGTAATAAACCTCATTTTGAGATAATGTGTCAAAAACAAAATAGAAAATATGATGTAAATGATAAATTGAAATCAGAAAATTCTCTTTCTAATTGTAATAGAAATGAAGTTGTGTATATGCAAACGCTTGGCGTGCGCATTAGGTCGCAAGGTCGCCAAAAGATTGTACGCGCGCTTTTAGATACTGCTAGCCAAAGTAGCTATGTTAGCCAGAGAATAACGAGATTGTTAAAAATGCGTCCTATAAGAAAAGAAACAATTATT
The DNA here is from genome assembly GCA_963931845.1 of Maratus michaelseni. Lineage (NCBI taxonomy): Eukaryota > Metazoa > Arthropoda > Arachnida > Araneae > Salticidae > Maratus > Maratus michaelseni. Next base: position 351,822,917 of record OZ007587.1, read on the forward strand.
CACGCATTGTTCGGTGGGGATGAAACGAAGCCCAAACGACATGATGTATTTTCCGTAGAATTGAGTGAATTAGAAGGAGATAATGCGTTTAGTTTTGCAGTATTTTCCGAAAGAAAAATTTGCGGATTTGTCCCTAGAATTAAAGATTATAGAATATTAAATGAGCTGAAAATAAATAAAATTAATCTAACTGATAATTTTTGTAAGGAAACTGAAATTGATCTTTTGATAGGGGCGGATATGATAGGGAAATTATTAACAGGTAATTTACTTCAATTAAACTGCGACTTGACTGCCATAGAAACCAAGCTCGGTTGGACAGTTATGGGAAAACAAAAGTGTAGCAAGAAACATAACATTTTGACATCGCTGTCTATGTATGTTAGAAACGTTCCTTTGAACGAATTGTGGGAACTTGAAACTATAGGAATTTCTGACCCCATTCAGAGTCTAGAAAAAGGGGAAGATTTTGATTTAAACGATTTTAAGGATAAAATGAAAATTCTTCCCGATGGCAGATATGAAATAGGTCTTCCATGGAAATGTGACTCTAAGAACTTAGGCGATAATAAAGTTTTAGCTTGGAAGAGATATGAAAAAATGATAAATAAATTGAAATGTGGGGGGTTTCTCACTGAATATCAAGAAGTATTCAGGGAATGGGAAAATTTGAATATTGTTGAACGTGTCCCTGAAAACGAATTGAGTAATAATTGTCATTTTTTACCGCACAGGCCTGTAATCAGGTAGATAAGGAAACCACAAAAATACGCCCTGTATTCGACGCGTCTGCTTCTGAGAAAGGAAAACCCTCCTTAAATGAATGCTTATATAAAGGCATTAATATTATAGAATTAATACCTGATATTCTTGATCGCTTTAGAATGTATCCTATCGGTATAACTGCAGATATAGAAAAAGCTTATTTGATGTTATCTGTTATGCCTAAAGATAGAAATTTTCTTAGATTCTATTTTCCATGTAATGAAGGGCAATTGGTGTATAGACATTGTAGAGTTGTATTTGGTGTCTCTTCTAGCTCTTATTTATTAAGTGCATCCATAATGCATCTTTTAGAAAACTGTCCCCCTGAATTTAAAGAAACTGCTGAAAAATTGAAATGTTCATTTTATGTAGATAATTGTGTATCAGGTGTATCACCATTGGTGAAGCTGAAATGTTTATTGAAAATGCGAAATCACTGATGTCTAAAGGATGTTTCAATTTGCGCTGTTTTGAAATCAATGTAGCTTGCAAGAATATCGATAAGCATTTTGGGGATACTTCTGTTCTGGGGATCATTTGGAATTTAAGTAATGATTCTTTGAAATGTTGTTTAGATTTAGAAGCATTAACGTGTGAAAGGAAAATTACTAAGAGATTAATCTTAAGCATTGTACAAAAGATTTTTGATCCTATCGGCTTATTGTCTCCTTCTACATTGCTTCCAAAACTATTGCTACAAGCTTCATGGAAACAAAAAATTCCATGGGATCATGAATTACCTGGTAATATTGTAAACGTGTTTTTGAAATGGTTGGAGAACATTGATGTTTCAAAAGAAGTAGCTTTACCTCGATATTTGGAGATTAATGCTTCATCTGAACTTCATGTTTTTGTTGATGCGAGTAAAGGGGCATATGCATCGTGCGTCTTCGTTAGATCAACAGTTGGTTCCGAAGTAAAGGTTACACTTGTTAGAGCGAAGTCTAGGTTTGCTCCTCTCAAAACTTTGAGTATACCGCGTTTAGAATTAATAGCTTGCTGTATAGGTGCTCGACTCGCGAATTCTGTCATCAAAGCAATTAATTTGCCAGATCTAAAAATCACATTTTGGTCAGATTCTACTACTGCACTTTGGTGGATAAAAGAACATGGGAATTGGTCAATTTTCGTGAGCAACAGGGTTAAAGAGATTCGGCAATTGACCAGAACAGAGTCATGGAAGCACGTTCCCGGAAATTTAAACATAGCTGATATACTATCACGCGGGTGTTATCCCCAACGAATGCTTAGTTCGCGATGGTGGGAAGGTCCTAAATGGTTAAAGGAAAATCCTGAGTGCTGGCCGATCGGCGCGATTGACTGTCAACCTAAAGAGGTAGATTTAGAAAGAAAGAAAGTTAAAATTATGAATGTTGATCTAGCTAGAGACGCACCCCCTTGGAAACTTAAATAACATATCTAATTATGATAAGATGATAAGAGTATTTGCTTGGATTTTGAGATTTGTAAATAACTGTCGGAAAATATCTAATAACTGTGAAGATTTCAATATTTCTCAAAATGAAATTGGAAATTCTGAAAAATATTTAATCCGTTTAGTTCAAATGTCTTATTTGTATGATAAAAGGTCTCTGAATGATATTGTTACGTTCAAAGATGATGATGGAATTTTAAGAGTAAGAACTAAAATAACTGAGAGAAATGATCAAGAATCGTTTTTATATCCAATATTGTTGCCCGATAAATGTGAATTTACTAAGCTATTGATTAGATCTGTACACCGAAGGAATTGTCATGCAGGAATAAGAATAATGCAATCTTTAATAAGAGAAAGATTTTGGATTATTAGAGCTAGAAGAGCTATTAAGAATGTATTGTTTGACAGTATTGTATGCAAACGTTTCAAAGCAAAATCCTTGTCGAGCGAACCGACACCTTTGCCACCAGATCGCGTGACGGATTGTGCTGTCGTTGAAATTATTGGAGCAGACTTAGCGGGGCCTCTATTCCTAAAAAATGGCGAGAAAGTTTGGATAGCATTATTTACTTGTGCAGTTTATCGCGCACTTCACCTTGAATTAGTTAACTCACTATCTTCTGATGCTTTTCTGCTAGCACTTAGGCGTTTTATATCTAGACGTGGGAGGCCCAGCACTATTTATTGTGATAACGGAACGAATTTTAGGGGAGCTTCCAATGAACTTTCTAAATTGAATTGGGATAAAATCTTAAGAGAAACTATGACGCATAAAATTGTTTGGAAATTTATACCTCCCACCGCAGCTTGGTGGGGAGGCTGGTGGGAAAGGTTGGTTCGCATTGTAAAAGAATTGTTAATACGTACTCTAGGCAAATCAGTATTAACTTATGAAGAATTGAATACACTTGTATGTGACTGTGAATCTATAATTAATTGCAGACCTCTAACCTATATTTCGGAGGACCCACTGGAGCTAGTTCCTCTAACGCCCGCTATGTTTCTCACTGAAAATCGATGTTTTAGCAATTCGGATATTGTCGAATTAGATTCGCGAAGTTTAAGGAAAAGACTGAATTATAGAGCTAAACTTCTTACCGATTTTAGGCAACGTTTCAGGAAGGAATACCTCAGTGAATTAGTCCAAAAACATACTGAAAAACATACACGTGAGCCGCGAGTGGGAGAGGTAGTCTTGATTGGGGATGATAACAAAAAGCGTTTATTTTGGCCTTTAGCTAAAGTCATTCAGTTAATTCCTGGAAGGGATAGTAAGGTTCGCACGGTTAAGTTAAAAACTCAGCACAGCACTATTTTACGTCCAGTGCAGCGCATCTTCCCTTTGGAAGTATATTCAAATGAAGCGAATGAAATTGCATTTAAAAGGTCGGGTGAAGAGAAATCTAGTTCCAGTGGATATTTCAATCATGAAAATGTATCTTCTCCTGATAGTGTCATAATCAAGAAATATACCTCTTCTGGAAGATGTGTAAAGGCTCCACAGAAGTTGGATCTTTTTAATAACAATTGTTATGTATTTGAAACTCTTCCCAAGTTTCAAAGGGGGGAGGATGTTAAGAAATGAAGTGAAATGAAACTAGCAGCACGCGCTGTGCGTGATATGAAAAGTGTAAATTTTGTTATTAGAAGAATGTTTTAGAGAATGTATGTGAGTTTTTTGTCTTATCTCGATGTAACATGTAAGATGTACTCGGGAAGATGGAATTAAATGTACTTTTATAATGCAAATGGATCCTTTTATGAATTCTGAAGTTAGACTCTTATTCATTAACGCCCAGCATCGTGTAGATGCAGCCCATGAAAAGTAACAAGAAGGTTAGTATTAATATTCTATGCTAAGCCTACTTTCGAATTCTAACATAACATATACATGTAGAATTTTAATTTATAATCTTACAATTCCACTTGACTTACGACTATAAATGACTATATCGCTTCGATTTAATTTTAAACAATCTTTATTACTTACTCAAAGAAACAACACGGTGAAAAAGTAAAAATTCTTTACACCTATCAGTAGCATTACACCTTCGTAAACATAAGTAAGAATCCACCTAGAATTCTAATTTAAATACTTTATTTGACATATCGGATTTACAAATCTTGAGATATTGAAATAATTTATCAGTGTCCGATGAATAACATCACAATCTTTTATTACAAAAGCAACATATAGAATTCACATACACTGACATGTAAGAAACATTGAGAAAAACAAAACTGTTGCCACTTACATTAACATAATTAACTATAAGGTTACAGATACAGTGTGTGTGATTACATCCCTTCTCAACAACAACCTTCATATTGGGGTACTAAACTATAAAAAACTATTTTCTCTCGCTTTCTGTTTTTAAACTTTACCTTTCACGAGCCTCATAATAATCTTGCGATATCGTGTAGCTATTAACTAAACTCTTGAGTCTGTTATCTTGTATTGTGGTGGATATTGATTTACCGATAAGTATTATTTATTATTTCAATCCCATATATACGAATATTTAAGTCATTTTCGCATTAAAATTGCAGAGTGAAGATATTTTCAGTTTAAATAAATGGTGAAAAGGAAATGCTATTCGCAAGAATTGAATTTATAAAAAATTATACATTATTTTCAATTAACTATATTTTTGAAAGGTGGTGGGTAGACGTCATCAAACTACAAAAACTCTGCAAGTAAAGTTTTTTTTAAATGAAATATATATATATTTTTCTTGTAAAGCATTATTTTAATTCGAAGAGATAAAATATTGTTTTATAAGTTTGTCAAAGTGACATCATTTTTATTTAACCAGCAACGAAATTAGAAACCAAATCTTTAAACAACAATATACTTTTTAGAAATAAAGTTTTGCATCATTAATCACTTAAGCAGCAAAATGTAATTTTTGGAATTTACGTTTAACGTGCGTTATAAATATAATTTCTTACTCGAAATTTAATATTTAATAAAATTAATGTTGTAAGTTTTTTTCTAAATATAGAATAATATTGGATTTCTTTTTCTCCCAAGAAATCGCAATATCTCGTGCAATATAAATGCATCACATTGGGTTGTTACGCAGCTAGTAAATCTAAATTTTTGGTCTTTTAGAACACATTTACTCTATCTTCAAAAGAAACATCTATCGAATAGGCTATAAATATAAATACTGAATTATATTAAAACAATCAAAATATCTTGGAAGAAAAAAAAATTGTCTCCTTCGAGGGGCAGGGACAAAGATCAATGCTCATCGTCCCATTTCCTTTTCAATTATTAAAGGTCACTTTTAAATTGGTAGAAATGAATAAACTTCACAAAATATTTAAATAAAATAAAATTTATTAAATATTCTTATTAGAAGTAGACAATACCATTTTAAAATTTATTATCTCAAATAAAAAGGTTATTCTTTGAAAGCGTATAAATTATATTAAATATTAAATACCTATTCTTCCTTTTTTTTACACTATACTTCAGAAACATGTTAGAAGAATATTTTTATTGGAAATCGATATTTAAGAAAATATGTTATACACTTAAATGTTCCAGCGAGATTAAGAAAATTTATTTACTCTTTAATAGATATGAAGTCAGAAAACGCAAAAAATAACACTGAATAAAAAAAAAAAGATATCTGGAATTCCCTATGTAACATATTTCTTATCCAGTGCAAAGTTAGTTGTTCCAATAAAGTCTTTATTTATTAAGTCAACAGAAATTTTAAGAAATTTTAGTTTAAAAAGAAGATTATTTAATTAAAAATGACTGTTATTTCAAGTAGTTTCCTCCCTTTGATAAGAGTTTCTCATGTTACTTTAGAATTAATTTTGTTATCAAAACAAAAATATCTGCACATATAATTTTGAAGTACAGTTCAGTTTCTTGTTAGGTTTCTTATCTCGTGATAATTCAAGATTCAATTTTCAAATTTGGATGAATTGCTTTTAATTAAAATACTATGGAAATATGTATCAGTTAGTGTTTTTTTTTAATCATCTGTTGCATATAAAAAGTAATATATATTAGGAAATAACAAATTTTGCTGTTTTTTCTAAAATGATAAGATATTTTAACGTCTATTTTGTTATAGAAGTAGAAAGTGTAACAGTTATCAAATTAAAAAATTAAATATGTTGTTAATACAGGATTAAAGATAAGTGTAATAGTAAACAAATATCAAATTAACTCTTTTTATATTTTATAAGCGAAATATATTAAATTTTGAAACAAAACCGTATTTAATAATATTATACTTTGTTTACACTGTACACATTCAATGAAAAAAATAATGAAAATACATAATGAAATACACAGTACGCACATATATGCATACATATACATATACAAAATTTTAATTTTGAATATATATATATACAATAATTTTTTACTAATTAGATGAAAACTAAAACTTAAAATTTTAAGCACAATGAACTATTAAACTAATACACACAGCATATACAACCATATATAATCGCGTATACTGCTACCACAGTCTTTAAAGAAACAAATAAACTCCAGGTGTTAATGTAAAATGAAAGGTTAAAAATCAATATGACAATTTCTTTAAACCCCCACAGACAAACAATCACTCAATTCAGAAATTGGCTTCAGCTGTCTTCAATAACTTTTGTTTTTCATAAAATCCGTAGAGGAATCTGTTCATATATAAAAATAGTGTGTGTATGTGTGTGTGTGTGTGTGTGTGCATATGTGTGCATGCGTGTGAATTTTTCTGCAGAAAAATAAAATTGATATTAGATATTTAATTGCAGACTACTTTTCAATAATTACATTAAAAACATTCATTTTGAGTTTTGACTGAAATGCGTTGGTGTCTGGTTTTATTTTGGGTGAATAAAAATTAAGTTATCAGGTTTGTGTTGGTTTTTGGCTCAACGATATTTTTTTCAAGTTATGTCTGGTTTTGGATTAGCTTCATATAAAACTTTTGGGTAACGTTGCGCGACTTGTGGGCCCGACATTACAGAACTCTAATTTAAGATGCGCTTACGAATAGTCATTTACATGTTCACTTGACCATAAATCTGGCGCTTGTGGTAAAGATAGCGGACTGGCAAACTGGCGTTGTTTAATATGAACGAGCATTATATTTTTCAAAACGTCTGCAAAGAATGTCTGAAAGAAAAAAGTAGCTTTACTGCTGAACATAGATTACTATAATTTCCTTCGAACCATTACTTTTAATTACCTGTATCCACAGGCAATGTCCAAGATCAAAACAAAATCTGAGAGTGCAGGATTTCGCCTGGTTCAAGGGTTAAATGTAACCTCAAAATAAAGAACCACCAGCCAAACGTGTGGTAAACGTTAGTGGTCGAGCCTAGATTTATCATTTAAAAAAACCCTCTTCTATTCCCAGTTCGCGGGTACATAAAATTCTATTGTACAGATAAATTTATCGAAATGTTTACACATCTTCTTCACGCAATCGCATTGGTTTGATTGCTAAACACTTTTACATTTATTTACTTATATGAACATTTTATGATACAATTAATGAAATGTAAATTTAAAATAATTATATGTACTGGTAACGTAAGTTTATGCATTAAATGTGTTCATAACATTATAATTTTAAACAAATAAATAGAACCTCTCATAATAGCTTGTTTATGTATGATATTACACACAAATGACTTAAATGGAGCTTCATAATTGTATTTAAACTGGGAAAAAGTATTTTGAACAAATCTTGGATTCTAGAACTTTTTGTATGTAATACATGAGCCATTCAGTAAGAAAATAATTAAATTTAAGAATAATAATTAGGAATAATAATTATTAATAATTAAGAAAATAATTTAATTTAACTGCAGATTCTGCAGTTAAATTAAATATCTCATCATGAAGCATCATTTACTTCACTCAATGTAAAAAAAAAAAAAATCGTTTGTAAATTCAATGTAAATTCGTTTCACTGTTTGAAACGAATAATTAGAATAATTATGCTGTAATACAGTTTTCATGGCTAATGTATTCGCTTAAATATGTCTTGCACCGTGAAAAGTGAATTTGCTTGCAATGGGTGTTACTTAGTAGTCCATTTTTCATTTAAATCAGTGTATTTGTTTGATAGTTTTAAATTGAAATAAATGCTTTCTTCGACGTAACTATCTAACCAAGTCGAAAGAAGAACAATGTTTATTTTGCAGCAGATGCTTTATAGATTTCAATCAAATTAAATATCTCATCATGAAGCATCATTTACTTCACTCAATGTAAAAAAAAAAAAAAAAAAAGATTCGTTTGTAAATTCAATGTAAATTTGTTTCATTGTTTGAAACGAATAATTAGAATAATTATGCTGTAATACAATTTTCATGGTTGATGTATTCGGTTAAATATGTCTTGCACCGTGAAAAGTTAATTTGCTTGCAATGGGTGTTAATTAGTAGTCCATTTTTCATTTAAATCAGTGTATTTGTTTGATAGTTTTAAATTGAAATAAATGCTTTCTTCGACGTAACTAATTAACCAAGTCGAAAGAAGAAGAATGTTTCTTTTGCTGCAGATGTTTTATAGATTTCAATCAAATTAAATTTTTAATACTAACATCGAGATCTTTAATTCATTTGTAGTATTAAATGCCCTCAGTTTAATTTTAAATTCAATTATCTAAGTATTATATACTTTCAAAATAAATAATTATAGGTTCCGTTTCAGTGATAATAAAAAAATAATCTCATTATTGTAGTATTCTGTGAATATTTATCATATCGCTTTATAAAATTCACAATAATTATTTTATAAATATATTGACAAAAATTTAATGCTGGTACATAAATGTTTTTCCAGCTCTGCAATATGTCGTGTTTCGCAGTTTTTCAGTTTTTAAAACATTTTCTGAAAGTTCCAAAAATTTTGAAAATCTAACACTAATTAAAGAATCACACAAATGATTCTTATAACTATTATCATATACATAAAGTACATTTTTAAGTATTATACATAAAATAATATTGTAGTGAAAATAAAACATATAAATTCTGTTGTTATTTCGTACATTTTAAAGATTGTTGGAACAAATCTTATAATGTAAAAGCAATACATTATTAAATTAATTAATTAATGAATAAATAAATAAATTAAAATATATACATTTCAATATCTGTCAGATATCATAGAGATTATATGGCATATTGCCTTATGTCATTCTATTTTTGAATATGCAGTGAAAGCCGATATGAAAAATGTAATTGACTATAAAAATTTAACCAATTTTTATTAGTCCCATTGGAGTAACATTACTGATACTTTTAGAGGTTTATATTAAATCATGTACAGATAAGAAATAGAAATCCCCTCACAAATATATTCCGAAATTTAAAAATATGTTGATCAAATGAACTTAAAGAATTGTTTAGAAATCTATGAAAAAGGATGAAATAAAAAAATTTTATAACATAAAATAAGAGCATATCAAAAAAGTTCAAAACGTTCTAGTTGCTACTATGTTTTTGAAAAATTCAGTTATTTTAGATAGATAAACTAATGTTTAATGTTTTATTATAAGTTAAGATGAAGTGGCCAGCTGACTTTATCAAAATGGTAGTTGATGCAGTGGTGAATACTTGCGTAAAATAGGATGATTCCACCAGTAGTCAATACATAAATATATTGTGTTGAAACGAATCTTACGTAGATTTGGGGACAAAAAAATGTCTTCTGAAATATTAAAGTTTGCATAAAATAAGAGCATATAAAAAATTTCAAAACTTTCTAGTTGCTATTATACTTTTGAAAAATTCAGTTATTTTAGATAGATAAACTAATGTGCAATGTTTTATTATTAGTTAAGATGAAGTGGCCAGCTGACTTTATCAAAACGGTAGTTGATGCAGTGGTGAATATACTTGCGTAAAATAGGATGATACCACCAGTAGTCAATACACATATATATTGTGTTGAAACGAATTTTACGTTGATTTGGGGACAAAAAATGTCTTCTAAAATATTAAAAATCGCATAAAATAAGAGAATATCAAAAAGTTCAAATCTTTCTAGTTGCTATTATACTTTTGAAAAATTCAGTTATTTTAGATAGATAAACTAATGTTTAATGTTTTGTTATTAGTTAAAATGATATGTCCTGCTGACTTTATCGAAACGGTAGTTGATGCAGTGGTGAATACATGTGTAAAACAGAGTTATACCACCAGTAGTCGATATACAAATTTATTGGGTTGAAACTTATCTTACGTTGACTTAGGGACAAAAAATGTCTTAAAAATATTAAAATTCGTTTATTATTTGTTGAAAGTACTGCAGTTTCTTTATAAAATTTTAAGTTTACAAGCAACATTTTATTTTTTTTCCTTATTTAATTTTATTTATATCCAATTCTTACTTGGATCACAAAGTTTTTATATTTTTACTTTTTCGAATATTTCTGCTCTAATAAAATATTTTATTCAAATGTTACGCATTCATTACCACACCGTGTAGGCCAAAGCGCATACAGAGAGACAAATCCGGTCGTGCGCGTTAAAAGTCCCTTAGGACTTGGGTTCGGTGGTCGAAGACGCGCCCGGCGGTGCAGCCTAGTTTTTTTTTTTTTAACCACACTGTGCAGTCTGAAATTTCCTATTTACTTAATACTAATAACTTTAAAAGAAAGTCTGAATTATTCTTCCAAACAGCATGAACTATTATATTATTGTATGCATATGTTGTCTTTTAAAATATAAGAGTGACAATAGTTTATGTGATTTTAGAAATCATAGGTAAGCAGAAGATAAATGAAATCGAGAAAAGTTTATATAATATAGTTTTCATTATTTTGTATACTAAGTACTTGTACTATATTATGTAACATTATAAGCTTTTAAGAGAGTTGAAATATTTGATAAAACGCAAAAACCCAGAAAATTATTATATGACTAGCTGTTTAATCCACTCTACGCACGGGAGTTCCTGAATTTAAATCTACAACCAACATAAAAAATAACAATCAATACAACCAAATGTATCTATGTAATATGTAGAAATATATTTTTCTACTACTGTGAATTTTTTTATGAAATTTAATTTATCATGTTGCTATGGCAGCAGACGATAAAATAATATCTTTGGAATAAGGGAATAAATGAATAAAATGTTTTGTTGATGTTTGTGATAAAATGTTTTTTTTTATTTAAAAAAACGTAATAAATAAGCCCAATTAAATAATTCGTAATACCCGCTACAGCTTCTTAGTATTGCAGCGTGGCATACGTAATATGTATATCTCGTATTGCAGTAAACATTTAGAACTGGTTAGAACTCGCGTGATTACGGGTTGGACATAAAAAGGCAAAAATTCGTCAAAAACATAACATTAAAAAGAATCTATTTAAAGTTTTCGAATTTTTTGCCCCAATCGTTCATGGGCCTCCTAACAGCAACAAGTGTGCCAAATTTCGTAGCCCTGCGTCCTGTAGTTTCCACGTTTTTGAGGTTACATAGATAGATACGCGCACGGATTTTTATAGGGTAGATCTTGGTATCTTGTAAAAATGCTATTCACTAATACAGATTTATGTTATATATCTAATAAGCTGTATTTTTTCCATACATATAAAGTATTTCATGCCTCTAAATTAATAATATTTTATATGATTTTAGAAATCGTAGGTAAGCGAAAAAGAAATCAAATCAAGAAAAACAGATTTTTTTTAATATAAAAATCACAAAAATTATTATCGGTTAAAAACAAATCTAATCTTTTGTATAAATGCGTTTTATTAATACCTATTTATGTAACATACGTAGCAAAGTAGTATTTTTTGCATGATTTAAGCATATCTAAGGTATTTCATGTCTTTAAATTAAATGGTTTTAGAAAATATAGGCAAGTAGAATAAATATCAAATCGAGAAAAACAGCAGTTATACATTTTTCAACTATATATATATATATATATATATATACAGGATGTCCGAAAAGTCTAGAAACGGTCAAATAATTCGAGAAATATATACTTCGGATTGAATAACGGCAAAATGCATGTTCAATAATTTTGAAAAATCTATTTAGGGATATGAAAGTTGCCCCCCCCCCAACTTTGCCCCCCGGGAGGAAAGGAGGGCAACTTTGAAATCTTAAATGATGACCCCATTTTTTATTGCAGATTCGGATTCTACGGGAAAAAATACGTAACTTTTGCATTGAATATTTTCTTCGAAACATTGTAGATGGCGCTGTAATCGAGTGCAATGCTGTGAGAATCGTTAACATTGCAATGTCTGGAAACGCTCGAATAACTCAAAAAATAGACATCGTATTGAAAAATGAAAAAATGCATGTTCAATAGTTTTGAAAAATCTATTTAGGGATATCAAAGTTGCCATTTATCTAAAATATTAAACACGTATTTTTCCGTTTTTAAATCTGATGTATATTTCTCGAGTTATTCGATCGTTTCCAGACATTGCAATGGTTATGATTCTCACAGCATTCCACTCGATTACAGCGCCATCTACAATGTTTCGAAGAAAATATTCAATGCAAAAGTTACGTATTTTTTCCCGTAGAATTCGAATCTGCAATAAAAAATGGGGGTCATCATTTAAAATTTCAAAGCTGCCCACCTTTCCTCCCGGGGGGGGGGGGCAACTTTCATATTCCTAAATAGATTTTTCAAAAATATTGAACATGTATTTTGCCGTTTTTCAATCCGATGTATATTTCTCGAGTTATTTGACTGTTTCCAGACTTTTCGGACACCCTGTATATATATATATATCTACCCTATATATATAAAATCCTAATGAAACGAATTTGTGAAACGATTTTATGAAACAAATTTATGAAACGATTTTATGAAACGATTTTATGAAACGACTGATTATGTTTCAGGGCTATTTTTAATAAAATATTAAACGTTTGATGGTGAAATTAATACCAATTGTACATAAAAATCCGCGGATGTCAAAACTGGTAATAGAATTTTGAAATTGGACTTAGTTTTCGAGATATTAATTTTTTTCTAATTTTAATGACATTTCTGTAATGATGGCAACTAATTACTCAGTTTTTTTGTGACAAAAAAGGGAAAAAATTGAAAAGGATCCCGATAGGGATTATTGGTTTCTTTTTATTCGTCATTTTCAAATTGAAATTGAATTTATCTTTTATTTCAATCGATAATTGAGACAAGATTGTGATTAAATTATGTTTTTATGGAAAATTTGAAAAAAAATCTCATTTCTATCGTCAGGATTCAATCCTCTGTCAGCATTTAATTTAATTTATAAACTGAAAATATTTTGAATAAATTTGTCTAAATGACGTCATTTATGCAAACGCAAAAGAAAAGAGGAAAAAGGAATCAATAGTAATTATTATTTATTGATATCATATTGTTATTTTTTTGTAAAATTTAATTAAACGAATTTATAAAATCACTAATTCGGATATTTCAAACGAATATATAAAATAATAATTGCCCAACTGAACGGAAGGAGAATAAAATATCCTGCTTGGTTTTCTATCCTGCTTGGTTTTTTTCCGCCAAGCCTTTTAAAAAAGCGTCAAGTCCCCTATAATAGAAAAGCACCAAAAGTTCATTGGGTTTGTTTTCATAACTTTTGGCAACAAATCTATGTATATTAACGAACCTATCCCTTTTTGAAGCTCGAATTACGCCAAACCTAAAAATCAAAGGATTCTATACTGGAAAAGTACCCGATTTTCTTATGGACAATATTCAAGTGACATAACATGGTGTAAAATTATCGCGCATAGCAAATTTGTTTAAATATCTCATCAATTGATGCCGAATAAATGCAGGCATGCATGCACAAAATATTTAATTAATTTTGTATGATAAATAATTATTAGAAAATTCGTATATACATATTAATTAAAATAAATAATTTACATATTTAAAATAACATGGAAATATGCATGATGGTGCACTAAAATAGAAAGAAAATTAAAAACTGTTACTGAAAATGTCTATAACATAGTACTTTTCAATACCGTGGATCTTAATGTTATTCACAAGCAGATGGAATTTTTCTCATCCTTAAACGCAAAGGAAGAATAGAATACAGATCGTCGTTATAAAAGTCCGAGAGGTAGCCACAATTTAAACCTAACCATTTTATACAAGCTGATTTTCAAGTTGTAATTGATTTTACTTATCAATCCCGAAAACAGTCGTCAGGTGTCGCAACAGCTGTGTATGAGACAATGATAATAAAAAAAGGCCCAATTAGAAAGTTAAAAGCATGACAACCCAATTACAGATTTACCAATATTTTAAAAATAAAGCACGCTGTCATGTTTTTAGAGGCCTCGAAATTTGAGCGGGGGTTGGCGAGCCTAGCTCGCAGGGAGTAGACCCCCTAGTATATATATATTTCTTTTATGTATCAGTAATTGTGATGAAACAACCATACTGTTATTATACTCGGCTATTATTTAATCGCTGATAATTTATTTCATAGCCGTTTTCTTGACAATTTTAATTTTATAAGCTGAGTCACGTGTCATTGATATTAGGAATAAGAGAGAGAAGTTATTTCTCTAGTTATTTCTATATTTTTATATTACTGAATATCTAAGCCATTCTTATACAGCACATTGAATATAAAACATTGGTTGTTGAATGTCTTATTTGTCGAATGATTCGTATAATTCGTAAGCTTGAACGAGATATCCAAGTAATATTTCATTCAATCCTCAAAGTGAAGTTTGATTTTCGACTACATGGGGAAAATAGAGTTAATAAAGCAACACAATTTAATGTTGATTTTCATTTGTCATAGGAGCAAAGTGCAGTATATGAGTTTAAGAAATCGCATTTTTTTCAAAATTCATGCATTTTAAGATTGCTTTAGAACAAGGTTGCGGTGTCATCTGATTTTTCTTTCTTCATTTTTTTTTTACTTTTTTTTCCTCCAACTAATAGTTAATAAGGTTTTTTTGCTTGAAGACTCGACTGGTTCGTGGATAGATGTTAATTTTGTTGCATTAGTTATTTACTTTCAGAGGATCTTAGATGCGCGGTTTTGTTATTAAATAATGATTACAATTTGCGATACTCAACAAGAAAGTCTGATTGCTGGTTGCATTGTTGGATGAACGATGGACTCAAATTCATGGGCTGGATCTCCATTTACAGACTTAACTTCTTCAAGCCGGATCTATCGGATTCTTTGCATTTTAGCTTGCTGTTTTCGAGTAACATTAGCTAAAATGTTAAAACGAAGATATAGGAAAGCTACTTTTTCCTACCGGTACAGGCCGGAATGAGTTTTTTGAAAGTGGGGGGTGGGGGTTGCAAATATTTACACTGAAATTTAAACTTTGGTTTATATAACTGTTTGTATAAATAATTATTTTCTTGTTGATCTAGCTTCACTCGAAACAAATGTAAAATATACCTTCTGTGATTATTTTCTAGGAGAAATATGTTCGCAGTTTGCGACTAAATACAAATATGAGAGTTCATCTGCATGGAAACATATTGAATTGTCGATTTTCTGACCATTTGGAGGGGATTAATAACGCTTCCTGCAGTAGCTGGCCTGTTCAAAATCAGAAAAGCATTTTGTAACACAGTTGTGCCTTTTGAAGAACTCAATGCAAATGTAGTTCCAAATGTTCGACAACATTTTACAGACCATAAATGAATTTGAGAACGTGCAATTCTTGCACCAAAAAAGGATATTGTGAACATCAAGTTGAAAGTTCAAGAAGAATTCCCTGGAGAAGCTGTATTGAATAAATCAATAGGTATGTTATTGAAGAAAATTAGGCTGTGCACTACTCTAACTGAATTTTTAAACTCTCTGAACCTTCCCGGAATGTCACCGTATAACTTGATACTGAAGATTAGACTACCCATTTTGCTTTTCAGAAATTTAAATTCTCTAAGACTTGGAACGGTATAATATTAGTAGTTAAGAAGTTTCAGCCTCATGTCCTTGAAGAAACAATTTTGACAGGCAGTGCCAACGGTGAGAATACTTTCATTCAGCGCATACTCCTTATTACATCTGAGATGTCATTTCAATTGAGTGTCTACAATTTAAAGTTCGTTTAGCTTTTACCATGCTGATAAATAATGCACAGGAGCAATATTTACATGTAGTAGGAGTCAACTTGGAGGTTTTTTTGAGAGTTTTGAGTTGCGTATTCAAGAGTTGGCTCTTCAAGAAATGTGTATGTATTTACCTCGAATGCAGAAATAAGAAATATAGTTTATGATGCTGCTTTGAAGTAATTGTTTTTCAGTTCGTTCTATCATGTACAGTTCAAAGACTGTCTGACATTTTTTCCTTTATAGCTTTTCTAGCTCTAATGATGAATGGAAGCAAGCGGACTTATAACTGAATTCTGATGAATTTATTTATAAATTTATATAGCTTTATATTGGGGTTTCATGCGATTTATGCGTATAACATTTTGACAGCTTTCTCTTATTATGTTTTTTTATACTTCCTGTTTAATTTTAAAATTGCAAAAAAAAAAAAAAAAAAAAACGAATTCTCAGCTTTCTTTAAGAGACTTTATTTATAAGAAACTTAATATAATACCTGTTCTGTCGCAGTTCATTCAATTTTGATAAAATGTTATATTTTAGCATAATATTGTATTTCAGCAATATGAAACTTTTTAATTTAAAGTAAATTGCTTTCCAAAAATCTAGACTTTATTACAAGGGTTTATTTAAAGATATTAAATTTGAAATTAACTCAGTTTTTTTTTCTAATAAAAATTTGGCTTACGGTTTTTATAAATACTTAGATATAAAAATTAAATTTTTCTGTAGACTATCGTTTTTTTTTCTCATAGGTATTTCATCTGAAAAATAACGTTGTCAAACTGACTAGTTTTATCATTGAAAATTACTAAAACAAATAAATCTAGACGCTAAAAATACTTTCTAAAGAAAAGGCCATAGTAATGTACTGAAATACCGACATATCGCCATTAAATGAATGAGAATCTATATCGGTCGTAAATTTTGCTATCAACGACGCAGTAAAGGCTGTAAATCCCATCTCTATTAAGAGTACTTTGTACAAATGTGCAAAACAATCTAATATAGCTAAATGCATTCTTCTAAAAATAAACAATTTTAAAGAAGTTATTTCTTTTATAGTATACTGATGATGAAGAATATATTACGATGCTATGCAAAAACCTCCAATATTTATGTGGAAATGTAACAGAAATTTTAGTTTATGATTTTTGAATTTTAGGTCGTTGAAAAGTTGTTTTATATTTTAGACGTACCCTACTAGCACATAAAATTAATATGACGTCACTATCACAGCACAAATGGTCAAGAGTGTCACAGTTACAAAATTACAAAAATGAGGCTTCTTTATTTCATCATGTTATGGTTCATCATGTTATGGTCATCATGTCATGTCATTTCGTGGCTCCACTTGAAAAATATGTTTTAGTTATTTAAAGCTCGGCACAAAGTGGGATAAATTGAAGTCACAGTGACTTGGATGCGACTGATTTTTCTCATCAAGGACCAACAATGTCAAATAACAAAAACTGCATTTTGGAAACTTTTTCTGTCTTCAAAAATGTATTTGCAAGTAATAAGAAAAAAAACAATGGAATTTGTTTTTTGACAGAAGCAATTAAGAAGTTTTATTTGACATAGAGACACTTGGTTGGTTTCGTACCAAATACCAAATGTGGTCATACCATGTTATTATTTCCTGCTGTACTTCAGTGCCCGGAGTCTTTTTCGGGAAGACTCACGTTTTCAGCACCAGCTTGGTGAGTTGGCGAAAGCGAGAACGCTCAGTCAGCTCTATCGCCAAACGCTAATCGTCGTCCATGATTTTTTGTTTTGATCCGAAAGCAATGGCAGCATACGAGCTAGCATATTTTAGAATTACAATCTTACCTAAATTAAAGACATATTTTCAATTGTGTGTGCTAGATGAAAATAAATCTTCTTCGAAAGAAATTATATTACAAACAAATATTTGTAAAAAGGATGAGGCCGAATATTATTCAGTTGAATATTATTAATCTCTTATGGATTTACACAAGAACTCGTTATCTCCATCAATCTAGTTATTTGATTATATATAAAGGTGGATGAATTAATGCAGTTTTAGTGCATTCCAATGTATATAAACATAGATTTACGAGGATACATGTGGCAGAAAATTACTATACTTTTTATTACGAACTTTATTAATGTACCAAATCTTTCTGCAGAAACAGTCCCTAAAGTCGAGTGAAAATAGGCCATACTAAAAAAAAAGGCAAAATATTGCTCACTATCCCACAAGCCTGCTTAGAAATTCCCTTTTTGATGAGAGATAAATTTCGGGGGGGAGGGGTATATTGAATGATTATTTTTTGTTACTTCAAAGTAACAAAAAAGGTAACAAGAGCAATTTTTAAACTCTGTATGCTAGTGAAAGGGGTTGTAGAATAAAAAAATTATTAATTTATCAATTATGAAAATAACAAATAGAAAAAACAAAGCAAAAAATTAAAAACTTTAAATATTTAACATTTTTGTGTGTTTTGGAAGAAGGAAAAAAAAAAAGGCCTTTTCATTTTTTTTTTTGGAGTGGGGGGGCAGAATTTGAATAACTGAACATTTATTGGTAAGTTACCTCAAGATAATAAATAGGGCGATTTTTTTTTTAAATATCAAGAATTTTTTTAAAAAGTGATACTTAAAATTAAAATGTGTGCGCAAAAGAGAAATATGTATTTTTTTTTCTTTCATTCTATTACTTTTTTTCTTTTTTTTATGGTAATATATGTATTTATTGGTATTTAAAATTCAGCAACTAGACTAAAACAGTAGATTTTATGCACTCTTAGGGATAAACGAATTGGTAGGGAACATTTCAGACCTAATTTTAATTAAACCTTTCTGAAAGGCAACAAATAATTTTAAATTATCTAAAAATAGTGTGCTGAATGAGGGTGACTAAAAGGCAAACAAAATTTGGAATGAGGATTGCCGCATACTACAAATCGCATACTACAATCGTTCTTTTATCGTCACTTCAATGTATTAAATAGGGCAGTTTTTTTTCTTTTTTCAAATGAGAGTTGAAATTTTTGAACTGTATTCTGAATGAGGGAAAAAAAGTGTGGCTGGGGGGGGGGGGGGAATGAGTGCATTTCAGTACAGAGAAGAATTTAGATGATTTATTAATATATGATGTATTGCTATTTCAAAATAAATAAAACAACCAAGACAAAGTAATATTATAAAATGAGTCAACATTTTGAAAATAAAAGACTTAGGAATTGATGATAATGATAAAGATTTAACATCATTAAATGTAGTTGTAACTGATTTTGATTTAATTGCATGCTTCAGCTTGCAATTATTTTAACTGTGATTGATTTAACAGCAGGGTACAACTAAATAAATTATTATTTACCATTCAATCTAATTGCAATTGAATTCAGCTTAGTTGCAGCTTTCTATTAACTTCTCATCACTGTTAAATTAAAAGCAATTAATTTTTAATCAATTATTTATATGAAATAATATTTCGATAATTTACACAACATATCGCACAATTATGCTGCTTAATAAAGGAAAAAAAAAAACCTAAATTGAATCAGTATTAGTGCTACTAATAATATTTTACAAAGTTCAATTGTGTCATAAAAAACTTATGAATAGAATTATATTTATTACAAGAAATTCTTTACTTCTGTTTTTATTTTTATATTTTAAAAATAAGTTCTCAAATTTCTTCGAACGTTACGAATTAGCGAAATAAAAGAATATTACTGAACTGAAAAAATAACTTATTTATGTTTTGAGTTATGTGTAGTGTTGTGAAATTAAAAGCATTTAAATCTGAAAAAGATCTTTATTTTTAAAGCAAACAGCGGTAAAATAAGATTTGTCATACTAACTATCTTCTCTAGTTGATAACATTTCCGGAAAAACAAACAAACAACAGCACCCTCTTCGCTGTGCAGCAAAGGAATGGGGTTTCTGTTTGGTATGCCTGTGACGTCACAAACAAGAAGGGATGTATATTCTGTACGTGGCGTTGAATTCAGCACTGCGTCAACCGTTACTCTCGCGCCAAGGTGCTGAAACAGTGAGTCTTCCAGAAAAAGCTTCCCGGAGAGAGTGTGTTTAACTGGTGATCCAGTTGCTTCGATTTGTCTCTTCAAACCATAATTTTATTAGTTTACTATTAGTATTGCTTGGTAAAATATTTAACAAAGCTTACCACAAAGCAAGGGAAGTGAGCCACGACTTCTAATTTTTCTATACTTAATATGTCATTAAACAGTTTTATCATATATCTCTCCCCACTCCAATTATCGACACAATTAAAACACGAAATGTGACATAACTTTTAAGTTACTTTCTACATATATATTGATTTATAAATAAACTTACACGTTTCAAAGAAAGTAAAACACTGACAGTTTTAGACATGGACCACAAAAGTGAAACTTATCATAAAATTTCTACCTGCTACGGAGGCACATGAATGTCATTAGACTTTCCTGTTATTAAAATGGAAGATTCTGCAATTCTGTAGCTGAAAATACGCTTTATGTTCTTAAATTGTGAAGAAAAAACCTACAACTTTTGTGTAATAACCCTTTTAATCACGATTTAGAAAATTTACGATACACCGTCGCGGTGATTGTTCTGGAAATTTATGAAAAAATGTATCTGTGAGTTTGCTGTTAGAATTCCTGTCTTATGTTGTTCCTGTTTTATACATCTAGAATTCTATACTACTTTATGAATCATCACATATATTAACACTCAACTAAATAATTTTTAAGATGGTTATTTTACAAAAGTATCTTTTATTTGTTGCATTTATTTCCATTTTATTCTCAGTGATCTAATCTCAATCCCCTTGGGAATACTTTTTCATTCAGTTATAAGATAATTACACCTTCGTTTTCATGAATATTAAAATAATTAATTACAATAATTTAATAATATTAAAATGAGTTTGATTAATATATAGACGTTAAGGTTAAGTACCATGTAAAAATTTTTTTCAATCAATTATTTAATTAACATCTAATCATTTGTTGAGTTATATTAATTATTTACATAAATGAAAAAAGTGATCATAGTTACACGCTGGATGTATGGAGATTCATTGTTGGAAATGTCTTTGTTAAAAGTTATAAAATCTGGCGAAAAGGATCGAGAGAAAAAAAAACTTTGCATAAACCATCACTAGGGATTGACATTTTGAAAAGGGGTTCACAGATAGCAAGGAAAACAACTATTTGCAGTCATTAAAAATCGTTATTTAACTAAATTACAAATAGAGTGATAATATGTTGCTTTTTCACATCTTCTGAAAATTGGATTGCATGAATTGCATTTACGACTGCAGAATGCATCACTTCACAATAGATTGTCTTTATAAGAGAAAAGGGAAAAAATTACAGAAAAAATTCATTACTCAAGAAGATTTTGGTTAAAAAGTTTATGATATAGCTATTAATTTATACTTAGCGAACTGGACAATTACCGAAAAAATAATGCATGTATCATTGATGTCTACTTATCTCACTTTAGCGAACTCGTCCTGGCAAGTATTGGCAAGACTGAAATTGTGGATTTTCGTAGTCTAGTCAAAACTTCTAATCTGCACACCTGGTGCATATGTAGCTACTCTCTTATGAAGCCACTGAACATCAGAGATTTGTTTGAAATAAACATGTATAAAAGACTTTAATAAGCTATTCATGTTCCTGTCAATCCCAGTATTCACAGGTATATCGATAACCATATTAAAATACATTTGCAGCCGGGTACAAAATACTCACGTTATACACCCCATGGTTAAAGAAGATATTTTAATAATGTCGCATCGAAAGTGATACTGAATGAAATCTGGCGAAAAAGGTGGCCTTGTATTGCTAAATCTTTCGATTATCAGTCAAATATCAGTATAAGATGTACATTCATTTTAGTGTTTCATCTGTAGCCACTCAGCAATTTGAAACGAATATCTGTTACGCTAGAGCAATTGGTGACGACATCTTAATTCAACTTTTTCTTTCATAATCAAAACGTTTGACAAAAAACGAAATCCGCCAAATTTGGTTATACAAGGCTCAGTCATTTCCAGATCATAGGCTGCCAAACACCTCATAATTATTGATTTCTATTTTCTATATATATAGAAAAAATTAATGATTCTTGTAAATATGTACGTAAACATTAAAATTTGTATTTCTCTTTATGTTCTATTATTTATTATGGAAAAATAATTAAAATGTTTATAAAACTTCATATAATTAATAAGAATAAAAATAACAAACCGATGCAACCAATTGTAGAATGAAATTAATTATGAATTTAGTTATCATGAAAACTAATTGCATGGTAATAATTTATACTTTCATAAAACACTAATGAATTTTATTCTATAAAATAAAATACTGAAGAAGCAAATGTATTTTAATAATAAATAATATAGTCCTAAAGTCATTTTTCAGTTAAAATTCTCTTTGGAAGTGAAAGAGAAGCGAATAAAAAAAGTTTGTTATCAGGATATTGATTTCGTTTAAATGCATCAGGAAAAGGACTGGAAAATCACGACAAATGATCACTAAAATATTAAGGGAATACAACAGTTGTAAATGTGTTAATGAGTAACATGGTAAATGCTGTCATTTCCTGTAAATATGTTGCAGTCGATGTCATATTTATTTATTTTTCACTAAATAAAATTAATCTACTGATTTGGTGGGAAAATTATGTGTTGAGTTATATAAACATTTTAACGATAAGCAATTATTTTTTAAAATAATATTTTAACTTTATAACGTAATTTCCGTCAAATTATTTACTAAATCTCACAAATAATTTCAATATATGTTGGTTTATAAAAGAATTGTGTACAGGGTGACTTTTAATTAACCTACAATTTTTAACTGAAGTAACTCTTGAGTCGTTACAGGTAGCACTACAAATATTTATTTATTGAAAAGAACGTGGAAAAGGAATTTAATGGATAAGGTTTTCAAAGTGAGAATGTTCAGAGGTGATACAATAGCGCAATTTAGTCACAAAGTTGTCAGTAACAAAATCGAGCGTTTCTTTTTTAGGTGCGTTCGTAATTATATAAATACGTAGCACCTATTGTCATCGTCTGGTCCGTCCGTCCGTCCGCATATAACAACGTAAAGACTACCCAACCCAATGGTTTGAAATTTAAGATATATTATCTTTGCAGAATTTTGTCGAGACATTTCAAATTTTATAAAAATTAAATCAAAACTTTAGAAAATATTAATAAAAACATTTATTAAGAAATCTGATTTTTTTTAATTGGTGCTTCCTTGTTATAGGAGCTTCCGAGGTTTAAGCGTCAAGCGACCGAGATGCTTATTTTATGACAGAAATTAATCTGCAGACGATCTAATTCATTTCACAGAATTAAAAATCCTCAAGATCTGAATATTTATATAACTAGGTATAGTACGGACGCACCTCATTCGTCACGTTTGACGTACAATTTCCAACTTGTTGATGCTTGAAATTGAATCAGTTATGGAACTTTTGAGGCTAATAAGGTCTGTCAGCTTATTTTTGTAAACCAAACCTTTCATATCACCCCAAAAATAGAAATCATATGCATTCATATCTGGTGAATAAGGTGGCCAATTTTCTTATCAGATCTCTTACCAATGCTGTAGAAGGCTTAGATCGGTTTCTGAATGTTGAAGACCACTTCCGAAGAAATAGTTTTTCATTTTCACCATATAAATACCAATTTTTAACAATAAAAATACGATCTTCAGTTGAATATGACGCTTTGGTAGACAATTTCAAAATTATTTTAAACTGACACTAAACAAATTCCTTTTATGCCCTCTCTCCCTGCACGCATTCGTGCTGCCATCTAGTGAGGCTCTGAAAAGTTATTTCAGTTTAAAGATGTAGGCTAATTAAAAGTCACCCTGTATATTGTAAATGCGTAAATTATCATAAAAAATAATTTAATTTTTAATTTTACTGTATTATCCATTACGGAAAATAAAATATTTATATTTTTAGAGAAAACAAATTGCTGATGAGAGTAAGATTATGAAACTAAAGTTGAAACCAAATGTTAAATAAACTTTTAGTGATAAAAAACATTTATTTGTTAATACTTACTATTTTCATAAATATTTTATTGTGTTTAGTCCAGGAATAAAATAAAACATTGAAAAAACAAATGCATTTTATCGTTAAACAAATTTACCATGTTGCTTTATTCATAAAATCGTCATTTTTTTACATAATTTCATTTGGGTTTAAATAAAACATACGGAACAAAAAACACTTTATTTATCAGGATGTTGATTTCATTTAAAGATGTCAGGGAAGTATTGAGAAATCATGACGAATGATCACTGAAGGATTAAGGGAATCGTTGGTCGTAAATGAGGTAATTAGTAACATGGTAAATGCTGTCATTTCCTGAAATGGTAATAGTTGATCGAATAAATATGTGGTAATAAATGTCATATTGTATTTTTTTCCCTTTTAAATAGAATGAATCTATTGACTTGGTCAGAATAAGTATTTATTATTTTTTTATATTTTAAATTTCTAATATAATTTCCGTTAAATTATTTACTGAACCATATAAATAGTTTAATGAATGTTTCTTTGGAGGTGTATATGATATAAATGAGTTAATAAAGATAAAAGGTATTTTTTACTATAGTGTTCTATATAAAAATTGAATATTTATAATTCGAAAAAAAAATTGCTAAATACGATATTAATTTTTTTAACGTAATTTTCTAAAAGCTGAAATTTATTTTATTTTTTATATATATTTTTTTTTTTTTGTAGAAAAAATGTTTTTTTTAATTGTTAATACCTTCAAATAGCTTTAATATTTTTTGATCGAAGATTAAAATAAATACTAAAAAAATAAATGCTTTTTATAATTAAAAAAGTAATATATTCTCTCTGTATTCATAACATCATAATTTTTCCGTACAAATCCATTAGGATTTAGTTCAAGAACAATAGAAAAAGGTATACTTTAGTTATCAGGATACTGATTTCGTTTAAATACGTTAGGAAAGGATTGAGAAATCGTGACAAATGGTCACTGAAGGATTAAGCAAATTGATCAGTGGTTAATTATGTAATTAGTAACATAGTAAATGCTGCAAATTCTTATAATGAGTACAGTTGATCGAATATGCATGTTGCAGTCGATATCATATTTATCTGTTAATATCTAAATTGAATAAAATTTATAGATGGAGTTACAGCGAGACGGTGCACTGAATGAAAACAAAAATTATCAGCAGTAATATTTATTCTTTTCAACAAAACCTCTGTAAAATTAATTTTAATAACAATAAAAATATTATTCACACTTTAAGAATGTTGATCAACCGTTCATAAAGTAATTAGTAACAATGTAAATGTTGCCATTTCTTATAATGAGTACATTTGATAGAATAAATGTAGTCGATGTCATATTTATTGATTTATAATTAAATGGTATTAATTTATCTATATGGTTATAGAAAGCCGTGCACTGAATTAAATAAAGATTACCACGAAAATATTTATTCATTTCAATGATATGGAAAATAAAACATTTTAAAAATTATTTTATAATAAACATGAAATATCGTGCATACCTTATATAGCTAATCAGTCGTTAAAGAAATAATTAGTAACACAGCAATATAATTCATTCCCTGTACTGAGTAAAGTTGACGTAATAAATGTATTGTAGTCGATGTCATTTTTATCAGTTCGTATATAAATAGAATTTTTTTACAAATCACGAATTATCAGCAATACTATTTATTCCTTTCTGTAATATGGTAAACATTTAAAAAAAATTAGTTATTAGAAAAACGTCAGGATGAACGTCAAAAATTCGTTCCTTTGGCCTAAATATGCCCCCCACCCCCAATACTTGTTAACTCATATTGCTGTTGCCTCTTAGATAGCTTATAAAAGACCCAATTGAGCATTCACATTGAGATAGAAAAGAAACATTGTATTTTAGCTCAGTATTTTTCATTAATAGTTTGAGAAAAACCTCCTTATAGCTTTTATTTAATTTCAAAATGTTTTTCTGTAGCATCAAAATCGGTAGTTTATCTTTGCTTGATGGATATTTGTAAATTTGAGCAGCTTTGTCGCCTTCAAGCTCTGCATGACCTGTGAATGCAGAGGCTTATCGTTAGTCCAGGAGCGTTCAAAAATGTTTTAACACTTTCCAACAAAGTTGAAAAGTGTTTATGAATTCGGTTTGTCTGTCTGTCTGCCACCTGTCTGTCTGTCTGTGTTCTAACTCGCGTAAATAAACTCGGATTGTTATGCAATTGATATATGTTACTGAGGTTTACTATGGCATGTTCGGTATTGAAAACGAAGTGTGTAGCACTTACAGTTCATTTACAGAGTCACTCGAAATAATTCTTTTACATTACGGTCCATGGAGAAAAATCGCTTACGGTGTATTTTAATGATGTTACTTTATTTCAAATATATTGAATTTCATATGTATCACTCAGGTGTTTTACAAGATGCTTACTATACATTACGGAGTACATAGCATTCATCGTTCATTTACAGGGAAATACAAATAATTTGGTTACCTTACTGACTATGAAAAATAATTGCTGGAAGTACGTTTTCGTTGTTGCACGGGTTTTTAATTGAACATTTTTTTGCATATTGCTTGGTGTGTATAAATTATATAGATGATTTACAGGGTTGCGCAAAAGATCTCGAGTACATTGACGGAAATGGACAAGTAGGAACATTCAACTGTTTTATATGTATCATAACTGATTTAATTTTAACATAACATGTAGTATATATACAAATCTATTGATCATATACAGGGCTTCACACAAAAATTCGGATATTTTTCTGATTATTATTAAAATTGGGTTTCCAAGTATGTTAAGCGTTTTCCAACTTGAATGCTTAGATATCATCTTTCACATTATTAATCGAAGAAGTTTTGTTACAGTATTCTGAATGTGTTGGAAAGTGTTACATAATCTATGCTTCACGCATGATTTTTCATACATGTTAATATTTCTAGTCTAAAATTCGTCCCTATTAGGAATCCTAAATTTCTCCCCATCACATTCCACAATCAAACGATCAACTAAAGACGTCAAATTAAATAAATATTAGGAGATTTCCTACAATCCAACCTTTCACATTGCTGGAGTAGACACTTTATAACATTTATCTTTTACAGGATTTTTTTACAATTATTCATTAAAAAGTCACAAGAAGAAAACTGTAACTTGAAAAGCACCTGACGAAATAACTTAATTTAAAATATAATAATAACATCGTTGTGGAAGCTGCCTCTTTTTCGAAATGTTGCTCAATAATGTATGAACTGTAAATTAAACTACAGTTATAGTAAGGTCCCTTTTCAAAATTCAAAAAATTGAGTTACTTTAGTTTACGTTTACTTAAAGGTAAAAACAATTAATTTTACCCTGTTACCATACTAACTTCTGTTGGTAAAGAGCAGAGCAGCTTAAATTGGCATTTGGACATTTTTTAATTCATTCTTAATTTTTCGAAATATAAATTTTTCTTAGGGGATGATATTTGGACAATTTCTTTTAATACTATATAAGCTATTTAACTCATTTTTGATGAGCACATGTACATGGGTATAAGGTGCGTCCAAACCTCAATTTTGAGTACCACAATTTCCGAACAATGTGTTTTGTCTTGTAAAAAAATATCTGTGATTAAACAAGGAAAAGATTACATTTTAGAAATGGCGGAGATCAAAAATTAAAAATTGCGCATGAAACGCTTGTCTCGAATGGGTTAATCAAACTTTTATTTACTTCTTCATTTTAAGAATTTCTTGTTATTTTAAAACTCAAAATGACAGCATAAGCAATAATGTTGAAATAATAATCCTTCCTTTTTCTCTTATATTCTGAAAATTATCTTAATTACTTTTTTTCACAATTTTCCTGATACCATAATTTTCATTGATGTAAATGAAATCTCGTTTTAAAGCCTTATGTATTTGAATTTAAAATTATCGTTACTAAAAATTCTACCATCCACCTGCACATAATTTATACAATTACAAAAAAAGTTATTTGTAAAAATACTTTATATTTTCAGTTGTTTAATACTTTCGCTTCGTAGTTTTACATGTTCAAAGGAAAATTTGCATGAATTAGCTTTAGAGGTTAAATTTATTGTTAAAACTAGCAGATCCGCCCGGCATTGCCCGGTCCCATCAAAAAATAATATAAAACGCGAAATCGCTCTAAAAATTCCTTCTGGTAAATCTTTGTGTTTCGGAAATTAAATAGAGAGATTTACCCGAAGCGAAAGTAAATTTAATATCACCTCCTCAAATGTCTGGATCATTTGATTCAAAACGGGTCAGTTTTTGAACAAAATTTTAAAAAAATTACCGTTGGATTTTCACAAAATTTGCATTTTCGGAATCAAACATATAAACTGTGAGTTTTTGATTCAAATAATGCAATACTTTCCTTAATACTCGAGGATGAGTGAAAATAAAACTTTTTCGTTTTCTTGGATTATCAAATCGGTAACTTTCTTTTGCGGTTTCAAAAAAATAGTCATTTTTGGCGCACGCGCTGGAAAATCTATTAGTTCCACTGCCAGGGGATGCATTTTGTTCTAATCAAATTATTTCACACGTGTCCCCGCTGCCGTGTATAGCAGGCGTGCTAGGCACGCGCTGCAAAATCTTTTACTTCCAGTGTCTACCACCAGGTGGAGCATTCTGTTCTAAATAAATCTATTTCCGAACGAAACTACGGCACTCGTTCCTGCTGCTTACGCGCGAAAAATCTGTTAGTTCCACTTTCTACCACCAGAGACTACCAAATCTATGTCTTAAATAATTAGCTATATCTTAATTAGTTCATGTTAAGTTGAATGAACCGATTTCTGTTGAAATCGGACCCACAGAACCGGAGAAAATAAATCACCCCCTGGATATTATTATTCATAAATGGTCGTAACCAAGGGCTGTAAAAATGATACCGAAGTTTATTTAGTACCTGGGAGACTTCGGAAGAATGTCAGAAAAGATTTTGTTTGAATCGGACTAACTTTAATTGCAAAATCTTTTAATTACATTTTCCAAAGGCAGGAGGTGCATTCTGTTCTAAACAAACCTCTTTCCGATCGAAACTGTGGCACGTGTCCCTGCTGCCTATGACACCGTATAGCTGAAGTGCTGCGCACGCGCTGCAACATCTTTTAATTCCATTTTCCACCTCCAGATGGTGCTAAATCTGTATCTTAATTAGTTATCTGTACCTTCATTAGTTCGTGTTAAGTTGAATGAACAATTCTCATTGAAATTGGGCCCATATAACCCGAGAAAATACCCCTCCCTGGTCATTAATGTTCAGAAATAGTGGTAACCAAGGACTGAAAAAATTATACCGAAGTTTATCTAGTATCTGGAGGCCTGAGAGAAGGTTTCGTTTGAATCGAAAAAATAATTAAATAGTTCTGATTTTGGAGGCTGGGGGGAAGGAGGGAGTTTCGTCAGAGCATTAACGCGATATTTAAACTGTAACCGAACACTCACTCCCACAGAAATTAATCAAAGACGTTAAAAAATTAGGAATTATCATTAACTTTCTAAACAGAAAGAAAATGACTTTTTTTTTTATACGTACAAAAACAGTCAGTTACCGTTATTAATTTCTGAAATCAAATACATAAATGACGTATACATGAGAAAACTCTAAAAATCGCATAAAACAAATCGCAAAAATTCACAACTCGCTGTTCGAATTGCAATCAGCTGACGACGTTTTCGTCTGCCAATTACAACTGCCCGGTTGACTTCCAGCTGTGCCTACGATTCTATCAGCTACCAATCACAACTGCCCTCCAATGATGTTTGACTTGTAGTGAGCAATTTGTGACGTCATTTGAAACAAAAAACGCAGCAAAACATGAAAAAAATGTTAAAAAACGCATAAAAAATGAAATTAAAAGAAAAAATCTAATAAAAAAAAATCGGATTAATAAATAATCCGCTCTTCCCTTTTAAAATTATGATTTTTTTATCTATAAAGAATTATCAACTTTCTCCAAGCTAAAAAGAGTAAAAAAAAAATTACGAATCTCAGCGTATCTGAGGCTGAAATGGAAGCCACCACCGAACCAATCAAGCATTCTGGGCAAAATTACTTAAGTGTCGAAGGAAAAAAATCGCCAAAAAATCAAAAATTGCTGTACGAATTTCGCATAAACTTTATTGAAAAGAAGATAAAATTTACTATATTGGGCTAAAAGATTTGAACCGGATTCCGTTACTAATGTGGAAAAATCGTATCAAAACGTGAAAAAACACTAAACATCGATTAAAAATCGCATTAAAAAATCTATTCAAAAATTCCAAAATCTAGCTCCAAGGTGCGAAACTACATGTGTAGAGGTACCTTCCCACCAAATCTTGTAGCTCTGTGTGAAGCGGTCTCTTCAGAACACAACCGAGAAACAGACAGACAGACAGACACACAAACTTCCTTCTTTATTATAGTTGGAGATTATAACAATTATTTTTTATAGTTTAAAACATTATACTGGAATTTTCAATACATCATTTTGAGTTAAATAGAAAGTTAAAAAAAATAATCAATCAGTTATGAGTAAGCATTTGGTATAAGTAAGCCATTCAATATTCTGCAAATATTGAATGGAAAATATCTCCACTGAAATGCCAATATTTTGCCAACATTTCTCTGCCAAGTACCGTATAGTTCAGAAATTATTGTAGACAAAACGCAAAAGAGTCGCTCCGTACCATTCTGTAAAATTCCATTAAGAAAGCAACTATATGCTTTGGCTCCAGATAATTAAAAATGTATGGAACATTACGTGCAGTTTTGGAGAATTGTATAAATTGCATGTCAATATCTTTTATAAATAATAAAGTGCATATAACAATATTTACTTTAACTTCATGACTCATAAACTGGTATTTTACAAAAACAAAAATTGTATAATTGCACACTTATGAACTGATGTAGCATTTTATTTTATTTTATTTTAGCGTTATCTTTCCCTACACTGTTAAAAATTGGCAGCAAACTGTCCAGTCATTTGACCGTTTTTGTAGAAAACGGTTACATAACCGTAATTTAACTATATTCTGACCATAAAATGTGCAATAATAGGGTCAGAATATAGTTAAATTACGGTTATGTAACCATTTTCTACAAAAACGGTCAAATGACTGGACAGTTTGCTTCAAATTTTTAACAGTGTAATGTAATATGTTTTAAATATATTTTTAAATTGTTAACATATTGTATTTTTTGAAATATTTTGTTTAATTTGTAATAGTTAAAATATATTATCAAAAGATTAAACATTCGGAAGAAATACAAGAAAAAAGTAATTTGCACTCGATTGTTTAATGAATATTAAGATGCGTACTAATTTTGGTGCATTTTTAATAAACACTCTAAAACGTACATTTATTTAACAGGTAAAAAGTGTTTTTTAATCATAATTACCTACGCATATTTTTAAGTAAAATATATTTCTATTTAAATATATTCGATCCTAAGTTTTTATAGTTAATTAGTTCTTGTGGTGATAAAGTCTGAAGAAAAAGACTTTAAAAAGCATTAAATTTACCAGACACTTGATATCGCATTTGCATAATTTAATAAAGTTAGCATCTTATTTGGGAAAAATTAGTTGACTGCTGTTTATAAATTTCCCAGGCGATCCGGGTAAATGTTGTAATTAAATTTAAGGCTAAATACTTTCAGTAAATATTTAGTTTTGGATTGCAGGAAGTAGTATATTAAACAATACTAACAAAATAATTTTAGTCAAATAATAACTTTAAGAGTATTGCAATCAGTTGAAAATATCTTTTTGTTATACCTTCGATTACGGGTCAGAACTCGTCGACTATTAGGTAGCTTTCAATACAGAAAAGTATAAAGCTACCTATTGCAGCCCTTCGGAGGAAAGCAGTTCCGGAAAATTTCGATATATTTTCACCGATCATGACCCCCAGGACCCCAAAACCACCCTCCGTTCAAATGTTGATTTATATATATATATATATATATATATATATATATATCCATATATATATATATATATATCTGACCTATGTCATACGATAACGCTCGTATTTATAAATCAATTTTGATGAAACTAATTGTGTGTATTAAGCTCACCAATGTCTCGACCGAGTTCGTTGGCCAGCTTGGTCCGCCATTTTGTTTCAAGATGGCGGCCAATTAAAAATTTAAAACTAAAATAAATATACAAAAAAGTTAAAAATTCAAATTTATTTTTAATTCAGTGTTAGGCCTTGAAACGACGATTCCAGAGCATTTTTTGTTTTACCTCTATCTTAAAAAACGGCTGAGATAGAGCAGTTTGAAATTCTAGGGTGGCTGACATTTTGAAACAAGACAGCACATTACAAAAATTTTCATTGTTGTAATAATTTTCCCAATCAAACACATAAAACTATATATTCATATCCGTTAGCGCCAAATTCTCGCCAAACTTGGCGACATTTGGCGAAATATCGCCAAATTTGGCGACCAAAATAAGTCTTCATAAATGAAGCCAATTTGGCTATTGCTCAATAATTTGGTGAATTTCTTATTCAAATTCAGTATTAACGAATCTTTTGTAAACGTTTTATTTGCATTTTAAGTTGCTGTTTTCGTGAAACATTAGCTAAAATTTTAAAACGAAGATATAGGAAAGCTACCTTTTCCTCTCGGTACAGGCCGGAAGGACTTTTTTTATATTCAATTGCACCACAATTTACAAAATTTTCTTTGTGGTAGATTGTCAAATAAAAGTTTTTTTTTAATTGTGGTATCTAATGCAAAATTTTTTGCAAGTTTGGTATGTCTCTTGTACCTATTCTAGTATAAGTGTGCGGCAGACATTATTTCTTAAAAAGTGGTACGAATAGAATAATAAAGTATTCCTGGGACGTATACGGCCGACCCCGTAGTCAAATGGATAAATAAAAATTATGAAATATCGCATATCATTTATCCATGTAATACTAAAACAACTTAAAACGCTAGAGCGTTACAATCCATAAAGTAATATGGCCGTCAGTGCACAACTCTGCTTTCTTGACCATGGATTCTGAGGTACCATATAACATTTGGCAAGGTCAGCCTAACGCGGAACACCCGATCAAGCTCCTAAAGCAAGCTTGGTGCTCATGTTATCTTCTCTGAAAGAATAAAAGGTTGTGTAAACCTTCGTCAAATCCGGAAGAAAACCTCGGACTTTGAGAGTGGCAACGCGACCCGCTGACCACTGAGTTACCAGTCTTCTTTATCAATATAAAAATTATTTAAATTTCAAACACTTATTGAAGTAAAAACCTCATATTTGGGTTGCTGACAAGAAAGTAAAGTGATTCAAAATGACGGGTATAATTAATTGCATATTTTATATATATTTTTTTAACTTTCCGAACACATAGTGTAAGGCAAGCATTGTAATCATGAATTGTGACTTGTGTGTGTGTGTGTGTTTAAATGAACACGATAACTCTCAAGCGGTGTTTCTTATGACGCTCTCATTTAGCTAATTTGTCATACACCATTTGTCGCAAGAATTGTATAGATTTTTGTAGATACAGGGTGTTTCACAAAGGACCCCTAACTTTAAAAATCAATAACCCGGAAACGGTGATAGAAGCATGAAACCAGTGGTATGTTTATTAAAAAAAATCGTAAGAATCTTATACATAAATCTCAAAAATTAGTTAAAAATAGCACCGATAGATGGCGCTGATGGCGTTAAGAATCCTTATAAAGAGAGTTCAGAAGCATAGAAAGACTAGACGTCGAAGATTTCGCCATTGAAATCTGACCGCTATTAGCGTATAGTGAAAATATTTCCGACAGTAATGTATACTGTGGTGGAACGTGTGTTTATTATGTGGGAGTACCACCGATTAAATCAGAGCCCTACTGCCACAAGGAGGAGTTTTCAAACGCGATTTCAATTCGCAAAAGACCCAGATGAGAAAACAATTCTTGAGCTTTTCAAAAAAGTTCAACAGACAGGCAACGTGTCCGATGCGAATTATTTTTACTATATGCTAATAGCGGTCAGATTTCAATGGCGAAATCTTCAACGGCTAGTCTTTCTATGCTTCTGAACTATCTTTAGAAGGATTCTTAACGCTCTTAGCGCCATCTATCGGTGCTATTTTTAACTAAATTTTGAGATTTATGTATAAGATTCTTACAACTTTTTTAATAAACATACCACTGGTTTCATGCTTCTATCTATCACCGTTTCCGGGTTATTCATTCTTAAAGTTAAGGATCCTTTGTGAAACACCCTGTATTAGCCAACGGATTACGTATTTAATACATTTTTAAACTATTTTCAAACCATTTTCCCACAGATTCTTTTGAAACCGATCAAAGATTTTGTACTTTTATAACTCTTTCATTTTCAGTTTAGTCTACCTATATCTCACCTGTTATTTGTACAATAATTAATGTGCTTGTGCAGTCCAATGCTTTTTTAATTTCTTTTGCATAGATTTCTACACTTCTATTTTTTTGTTATAGTATCATGATTTGGTTTTTCTTTCTTTATTTTTTTTTTCATTATCCCCCTTCTTTGGCTCATTTTCTTTACTATAGTTGATAATTGATTTAGGTTTATTTGCCTTTGCTTTTGCTTTCCGATTTTCTACTCTTAATTTTTCCGTCACCTATCCGCTCTTCCATTGTAATCACTTTTGAACTAGCATCTATTATTTTTTGTTTGGCAGCATCGTTTTACTTTATTAATTTCAAAAGCAACATCTCAAAAGGACTTGGAGAAATTGAAGAATATTCGCTCTCAAGGAATTGCGCTAAAGATGCAGAATGAAAATTGGTTTGCATCAATGAAATGTCAAAATAATAAAAAAAGCACACACAACACCGATATACCAGCTTTACTATGTTTAGCTACAAAATTTAATGTTTTACCATTTAAATATATGTTTTTTTGGCTTGTAACCCTGCAACATTATGAATGCTCAAAAATATGATAGCTTTCACCTTCAATGTCACCTTTTGCTTGAGATATAAAATTAATTTGTAAAATCGACTAGGTAGCATTTCATATCATTCGATTACAAATCCATAATAAACATAGAAGAATATACTATTAGGTTTAGTAAAAAATAGCTGTCATTTGAAAACAACAACGACAACAAAAAAACATTTAAAGATTAACTCTGTTTTTATTTGTGGTGGATGCTTCAATCAATAGTACTATTAAAGCATAATACTGTTTAGTATTAGCCCCGTACACTGTCTTACGTTAGCCCCATGCACTATCTCACATTAGTTTGATAGTTTGTAACTCCGGCTACGACAAGCATATTCCAAATTTTAAAGGCTGTAAAGGCTTACCATTTCTTTTTTAATAAAGGCCTATAAGTATAATTTACTTTTGTTCTTATTTAACCCTCTCACTGACAAGGCCGTGTTAACACGTTCAGAAAACTGTCATCCGAAAAAGGCGAGCCCTTTTTAAGTCGGTCTCCTAGAACGGCTTCTATACCGGCGAAGCCGTGATAAGTCGTTTGGAGAAAATACCTCCAATACTGGCGTGCCCGTGTGTAAGAAATATGCCTACCCCCTTTCATTATGCGCCGTATCTTCTCAACAATAGATAATTGCTACAATCCCCGACCCTACCTCAGAGGGGCGAGGGGCAGTTTCCTGTTCCTTTCAAATTGTCCCTTCCTTTCGTTTCCGGAGATAGATGACCAAATGGATCAAGAATTTCGACTAGATTTGTAAAAAAGAAAAATCTTATCATTGGGAAGAAATTGGTTTTTATTTCTGAGTATTGAGTTATATAATAATATTATTCTATTTTTCTATACATAATTACAAGTTTTATTTGTATGAATTCATTGCAATAATGAAATCCCAAGTATTTAAAAATCGTTTAAAGATGTGATGTGTACGAAATTTTAAAGTTTAAAATTTGCACAATTTTGCGAAAAGGGGGACAAATGGAACCTTTATTCCGGAGCTCGGAAAATGATACTATTTACTAACCACGGTTTTAATAATTTATTTATTCCTTTTTTGACCGGCGATCATTTACCCGGGGAATTTGTTTTTCTGTTTTCGTCATTTTTTTTTTTACAGTCGCAAGACATCATGATTTCTCTAACAAATAAGAGCAATTATCTGTAAAGTTATTTATTAGTTGTTTAAGATTTCTGAATTAAAATTAAACCTTTTAAAGTTGCAAAATAAACGCCAAATATTTATTAAATAGAATTTAATTATGTTTCTGTACTTTATCAGTTTTGTGACACAATTTTATTACAAAGAGAAGTGGAGGGGGGGGGGGGGATTGAAACTTGCGCTCAGTTTTCTCTTCGCACGGTCCTGCCGAAATATACCAGAATTTCTAGCTACTTCATGCCTTGTCGAAAAATTATCAAGTAACAGTCATTAAAATAATTTGTAATCTTTGCATAAAAAGAAAACAGAAAAAGTTCTGTGCCCCGCATCGATCACTATACATACAGTTACCAACTTAAATTATGCATCTTCCGATAAAATTTTGCTTCAAATGGCAGAAAAATTACTTTGCATTCCACAAATGTTAATTTCATGTTAAATATTAAATTTTACTTAATACTTCAATTTTAAATAGTTCGTATACTATAGTCTTTCTAAGGTGGTTTCTAAGGTAAGTCACGTTACATCTAATGAAAACCTCCCAAAATTCAGGACAACGAGATCGACCGTACAAGAGTACACAAACCTGCCTTACACCATCACATCGGTCAACCAAATTTTCAATTCTTGTAGCAACCCCTGAGCTTCATAAAACTTTGAACAAATTGTAACACATTTCGTAGCTGTCAACAGTACTGGAAAAGTTTTCGTTTCTCTGCACTTGCTCGAATTTTGCAATTTGAAACCGTTAGTCAAATAAAGAGAATAATAAAATCAAATAAAGCAGGTCCATAACAAGAAGGGTCAGGAGGTGATTTGCCCTCCCTCCACACTTCCTTACACTCTCCCAGAATTTTAGAACACTAAAGTAAAATAAAATAAAATTTTGATCACCCCCCCACCCATATTTTCAACTAGAAGCGCCAAACGTAGGTAATTAATTTTTTTGTTAAATTATGTTTTGAAAGTATGTTATGTTTTATGGTGCTAATGCATCCTAAATACCATATTTATCAAGTAATAAACCTAACATGGCACCACATTCCTTCAAAATGTTTTCGTTATGAATTGCATTCCACGTTTTTGTTACAATTTTTATGTGCAGTTTAACTCAGTTTTTTCTATTTCTTACTTAAATATATATATTATTTCTAAAGACTTATTTCTGTGCATACTGGTGAAAAAGGGTAAAAATGGGGGGGGGGGGTACAATTATAGGTCTCGTGAATTTCATTCCCAAGATATTTTTTTACAGGGTAAAACTTTAGTGTGTGTTAAATTTAAACTGTTACTTTTTTGTAATGGAATCAAAGTAGATGGAGTCAGCTCTCCCATGTGTTGGAAGAAAGAATCATCAAGAATTAATCAATCGCATTCCCAGAAGTTAGTGGAGAGGAGACAAAACACATTTCCTAACTATTAGGAAGAAGGAAGTCCCGTGTTGTTTATATCACCTACCAAGAAAAAATAATCAATGTCACCTTCGGCACTTGATCGTAAAAGCCAGGCCCCACAAGGCACAAAGGTATATTTTCATTGGAAACCAATATGACTTCAGGCCGTTTGTTCAAAAATTTAACATTTCTTTCAGGACTTGTTTTTTCAGATCTTATCTTCTAATGATTTTTAAGAATTCGAGCTTGACTACATGTAAATTCCTTTTGACACTGTGTGTGCCATGTGCTGTGTGTACTCTATTACTATTTACTACTTGTCCTCATTTGTCTCTGAGCAAATATAGTCAAAGTGATACCACTGTGATGTTAAATTTTTTTGAGGGACTAGTGTTGAGACAACTACTCCCCCCCCCCCGTCCTCCCCAACCAAAATATAATAATGTGCAAAAATTTATTTTTCCCAATAGGTACATCCTCTTTCCCTACCCCAGCCAAAATTGAACTCTTGGGTGTGTTTCTGTGGTTAATAATTTAAAAGCCCGTCTCACACTGTACAAATTTGCTGCGAAAAAGGAAAAAAAAAATAAGTTGCATCCTCTTTAGAGGTAAATAAATTCACACCCCCTCCCTTCTTCGAAATGTTAAAAAAAAAGAGGGGGGTGGAAGAGAAATCAATACAATAGGTATTTCTAAAAACTGTTCAACATTTTTGGATGTTTGTACTAGTTACTCCCCCCCCACCACCACAAAATAAATTCTGCATACGCCACGAGAATTGTGGCATCAATCAGACAACTCACGGTGTAAATTGCATAAGAAACGCTTTGGAAGGAAAATAGTTTACTTATAATATAATCGAAATTGCCACGCTTTCGTTTTTATACACAATTTTGCATAGATGTATTCTTTTCATTTATCATCCATTTTCTGAAATAATGATTTTCCCGCTCTTTTAAATAACTAAATTAACCCTATACCTTTTTTTCTATATTTTATACGTGTAAAAGTGGCCTTTTTTCCGACCACGTAAGAAATACATGATATTTGAATTCTAAGGTAATTTTTTTTTATTTTATGCTTCCTAAATACCTTTAGGAAATAAATAAGTTTTCCTTAATAAGTTTAATTAGTTCTGTGGTAATTGTAACAAACAGTTGAAGTTCTTGCAATAAAGTGCCCTATTTTACATGATTTTATAAACTATGATATGTCCGATTAAGGGGGGGAGCAAATTATTAACATATAAATATAAATATATATGGATTAGAGTTTGTCGGATTATATACGATTTTTTTCAACCCAAAACATTTTCATCAACCCATAACCCAATCCGAATCCGACATATTTTCACCCAAAAACTATCCGAACCCGAATGAAGGAAAAGTACTCCATATTTTAACGCAATTATGTAAAATTAGTATACAATTGTATATCTAAATTTCATTTTAAATTTTAAGAGGAAAATGAACATATATAACAATATTTTACCTTACCCTCCGTTCGGTGAGGTCGGGTTGACCTATTTATTTTCACTTCGGGTCGGGTTCAGGTAAGGCTCACTTTAATTGTTTCAGATTCGGCTTTGGTATTGACACTTGCAGTCCGTGTTCGTGTTGATCCAATTACTCAAAAGAAGCTCCAAAATACTTTCTCAGGTGGAAAACTATATGTTTGAATATACTAATGAGTACATATTGATTTTTAAAGATAATATTGATACTAGAGATACGACTGAAGACTACTTTTCCATCATTGCATTAAAACATAGGATAATTTTCTTTCATTTCGGGTTCAGGTCGGGTTGAGGTCGACGAAAGTTATTAAAAAGTATTCGAGTCTCGTTGCGGGTCAACTAATTTTGTTTGTCTGGTTCGAACGGTTTTCGGGTTGACTTGATATAGAATTGTTGGGTTCGGATTTGCCATAAACCGAACTGCGAGGATGTCTAACGCCTATTATGTTATTTAAAATAGGGGATCCAGTCCGAGTTTCCCAGGTTACAAAACATATAGGTTTTTTGGTATATATATATTTATATATATTTTTTAGATTTCCCTCTGACAAAACCAAAGAGCATTTTGTTTAATCAAAAATCGCAATAATGTATTCAAATAAAATTTTTAAAGTGATACTTTCGTATTAGCCGCATGCCAAGTGTAAACATGTGAAGAAATCACAAAAGAAATGACCTTTTTGCCATGATGCGGTAGTTGGAACCGCCCACTTCGAAACCTAACTTGTTTGCAGGCGGAGCCGGCAGAGATTTTTTTGCTATAAGGATTGGTCCTATAAAAAACTTGTCAATACAAAAGTTTTAAATAATATTAAGAGGATTTATAATAAATTTAAGAGATTTGATATCTTGTGAATTGACGAAGTTATGAATTTTTTTCTTCTAAACACCCCCTCCCCCCCCCCTTGGGGCCATTTTTAATGATATCAAAAATCTGTCATACATAAAGTTTTGCCCTTTTCCTAGAAGTAATAATAACTTTAAACGGTTTCGATAGATATCATAATTAAGAAATTATGTTTTTTTTTCTGTTTTCACCAAAGTCCCTCCATTCCCCCCCCCCCCTCGTTCGATTTTGCCCATTAACGACCTAGACCAAGATTTTATGCCCCTTGATTTTATGTATCAGTTTGGAAGAGATTTGTGCAGAATTATTGCAGTTATCGTGTCCATAAAACAGTGACTATATATATATAAGTTTTGAACTGGGGGGGGGGGGGGTTGGGCTCTGGGAGTCATGATCGGCGTAGATTTGCAAATATTTTTCAAAAATTCCAACTTAGGTTAGAATGTAATAGGCAGTATTTCTTACGAAATCTACCTAAAAGAAAAAGAGAACATTTTTACTTGGTCGACAACGAAGAGACTCTAAAAGCACAGAACAAAATGATAAATGCAAAATGACAAATGCAGAGATAACTATGTAAATAATTTGGGATCCAATAGTTTTTTTTTTTTTTTTTGACAAATGAAAGTCTTGAGTTATAAGCACTTCTTGAGTTATAAGTGAGTTTTTTTCATGATGACATTTATTGGGCTGTCGCGTGCAGAAGTTATTTTCAAAACGGCAATTTTCACAGCATTTTCTAAAAGACCGCCTGCCTTTTTCGAAAAATGGAAAAAACTGTTCGACTTCATAGTTTCTAAATAAGAGCATTCGTCGATTCCATGTGTTAATGAACGAAACTGAATTCAGAAATCTTGTTGGAAAGTAGTCAATTTGGATTCCAATATAAAAAGATTATACGATTTCTCTATGGGCAAGTTCAATTTTAGTAGCATACTTTTTTTTCTGCTTTATTCGAAAAACATAAAAGCCTTTATAATATATTTTATGTGGTCTCTACGCAACCTCTTATAAAAGTATTTTTTTAATCATTTATTATATAGTATTAGTACTAATTCTAACCATGAAATGCATTTAATAAAGTTCTTTTTTCCTTCTTTGTGTGTGTCTGTTATTTTTATCTTCAAAATGTTAATGCTTGGTCATATATTTATTTAAATATTTAAAAGGATTTCCAGTTGAACATTATATCATATGTAAAAGATTTAAGAATAGGATTTGGAGAGGTATTTTATTTATTTCTTTTCTCTCTCTTTCTTTAAATTTAAATATATTATCATTGATGATTTTTTTTTCTCCTGCAGTTGCTTCGTTTTTTCCTAAACTCTATTAGACAAAAACTATCATGAGAAACTATTCGCTTATAATTCATTCGTCGAAAAATCAAACAAATTGGAAAATGTACGCCAAACGTGACAAATGAGGTGCGTTCGCACTGTAACTATTTTCAGTGAAATGTATTATATCGTCTGTTATTATGATATGATTAATTTCCGTAATGAAATATGAATATTTTAAACTGGCAACATTTTATCTTTTGTTGATATTTACAGAAAATTCCAATGGGAAGCCTAAGCCTAGCTTTGAAAATTTCAGATCTTGAAATCCTTATTTAGAGTATTTTTTCCATTTAATATCTATTTCTCCGGAAACATCTATCCAAAAAACTATTGGTAGATTATAGGATTGCTATAATTAAACAATTTTACACAAATTTTATACAAATTTTGTTTTTAAATTCTGTAAGACGGAAGTAATAGGACTCCATCTTAAATAGGATGTAATCACCATGATGGCAACCTAGAATCATTACCTATCATGGGATATCACTGAATTAAGCGTATGATAGGATTTAATAGAATGCGACTATAACTTGCTCATAAAGTTTATATAATGTCATGTACGTCATATATGATTATGACGCCATACATGTCAGATAAATTCAATTTTTATATTAATTACATGATATAGTTTTAATAGTCAAACTGAAAATATAATAATTATGTAAATGCCTATTTAGAGTAGTTAATTGAACAGTGAAATAATGGATAATAAATAAAATATTTCTTTGCAAAATGCATTAAAGACATTTCCAGCTTACAATGGAATATTTTTCGGATTTGCGCACCTGTCTAGTATAATATGACAATATGAGACAAAATATTCTTCCACTCCCCTTTACATTACCAAAACCAACTTATTTAAAACCTTTCTCAAGTTGAATCCCAGAGTGGAAAGTAAAGGGGGAATAGACAATAGGATGTGTCCTTCCTTCTGTTGCTAACTTGTTTGCAATAACTTTCAACCTATTTGGATCATTGGAAATGCAATTACATGCAACCTGCAACTTGTAAATAGTAATGTTAGGGTTACAGATACACGTTCTTAAATAACACGTGCTTTACTTGAGAAAACATAGAATCGGTTTTCTATAACTGAACTTATATACATCTCAATAAATAATCTATACCAATTTTATGTTCAATGCTATGTAATGTATTATCTTTATTTTGATTGTTGACCATTTTACCTGTTGACGTTTCCACCGTTGCCCTTTTTAGCTATTGACGTTATTACTGTTGCCCTTTTTACCTAACTTCGAACCTGCGTATGCAATGTCAGACTTGATAGCCTGTAAGCTAAAAACTTACATCCATTTAATGCATGTCGTTTTAATGAGAAATTGTGTCAAATTCACAATCAAAACATAATTTTGTGTTTTCATATTAATTAAAATAATTTATATTTTAATTTACAGTGTATTTTTTTCCATATGAATTTTTATCAGATGTAGGCGTGCTTTCTTCAAGCTGCGATTGCTTCAAGGTGCGTTTTTTTCCGGTGCGCTTTTTTCCGTGCGCTTTTTTCCGGTGTGCTTTTTTCCGTGCGCTTTTTTCCGGTGTGCTTTTTTCCGTGCGCTTTTTTCCGGTGTGCTTTTTTCCGTGCGCTTTTTTCCGGTGTGCTTTTTTCCGGTGCGCTTTTTTCCGTGATTCCATAAATCTGCAAATATTGTAAAATTTCCTTTTAAAATAGCATTCTAAAACTGGAAAAGAAAAATAAGATTTCTGCTTCCCCTTTTATTCATTCTGATGAAACTAGCATTAAATGACTTAAAATGAAATATGTAATTTTTTAAGGGAAAAATGTTATTTTTAATTTTACGATATGAGAATAAATAAAATTGTCAGTTTCAGAAAGAATGAGCCCGCCCGGGCCCGAAGACCAATATAAAAATCGAACCCGAGCCCGTGTCGGGCCCGGGCTCGGGCTTTCGGGCTCGGGCTGAGCCCGTCTCATCTCCTCTAGGCACCCCCAGAGGTATAATTATGAAAATTATGGTGCACTTTGAAACATCGAGATTTTCTTTCAAAATATTGTAGATTAAGGGTTATAAAGTAAAAAAGATTAAATTTCATAAAACGTATTTATCAAAAACGAGTATAAAACAGACATTTCCAAAGGAGGATAATCTGCGTTTCGTAAAAACACGCGTTCAAC
This sequence comes from Maratus michaelseni, assembly GCA_963931845.1. Lineage (NCBI taxonomy): Eukaryota > Metazoa > Arthropoda > Arachnida > Araneae > Salticidae > Maratus > Maratus michaelseni. Next base: position 351,866,597 of record OZ007587.1, read on the forward strand.
TTTCCACTGGTCATAATAGAAAGGAAAAGTAACGCACAAAGGAGAGGAGGCGACTAGGGGAGAGAATGATTTCTAAGAATTTCCAAACTCTCCCCATCCCTCCTGGGGTATTTCTGCTGGTGTAACTAATTGGATTGGGGGGTAAAAATATACGGCCCGTTTTGAAAAGGAAATAGTAAATAGACTTTGTTTTTTTTGGCATACTATTTTATCTTCTTTGAATGAGCATTTCATTTCCGTGACCGCTCAAATGCTTTGTCAGTCAGAGGGTTAAATGTTGCAATTCAAATGTCTTGCAATCTGATAGAAATATTTTTCGTATAAAAAAAGTACGGTTACGTAAGTTTTTTTTTTTTTTTTTTTTTTTTTTTTTTTTTTTTTTTTAAATTTTAGTGTATTTGTAATGGATATAAGTAAATTAATGTATTCCTTGCAAAATAGTCATAAAGCTAATTTGCTTTCCAAAAAAATTAGTACCTTTTTTTGTGTGTGTGTGCCTGTGTTGAGTGCCCTTTTAGGTGTGTCTCATGTTAGCTCTGAATCATTTTATATTAGAATTTTAAAAACGAAGCTTGTTCATTTAGTTGAGAAAAGTTTCAAGAGATGAAGAAAAGTAAACAACTACATGCAGACGAAAAACTGTCTCATGGATCTCCAGTTCATTTTCATTTGGCAAGAAATCACGATTTCTTGTCTTCCTCTTAAAATCTGCAGTCTCATTACGCAGCTCACCTTACATTCCATACACATTCCTTGCAAGCTCATACACTTTAAACTTTGTGTGAGTGTAATATGAATTAGTAAGTATTAATTTAATAACTAATCAGTCCTATTCTTCGTAATAAAATATAGTAGTATTGAACGTAGTTTAAATCTCAAAGAAAATATAAGAAAATTTATTTTCATTTTTATTGTAGCTTAAAAACTAAATACGACAGTTGCAAATTTGCTATCATTTGTAAGTTTTACAACTTTCTAAATCAAAGTTTTAGTACATTTAAATTATGATATGAATATTCTCGTTTTAAGTTTAGTAATTACTTTTGAATTATATATATATATATATGTGTGTGTGTGTGTGTGTGCATACATAATTGTAATACCTTATATATATATACTAATAATAATTAAATACTGGACGAGAAAATCGCATTACAAAAAACGGAATATCTTAAGTATAATGGAACATTTCGTACCTGTTAAGACCCAAGATAGTTAATATTTTTAGAAAAATTCAGAAAACGTTTTATAAAACGTATTTTCCGTTGGAATAACTCATAACATTCACAATAACTGCTTATAAAATAATGTCTTAAAATAAAACGATGCACCAATTTTCTAAAATAGAAACTGGAATCCAGAATAGATATTCACATGACTCTTTTTTGCTGATTTTAAGAAAACTCAATTAAGTTGAAAGTGTAACAAAAAGAAAATGGGGGATCGTACTTTCTACAGTTACATTAAAATTTGCCTCCGGGTATCTTTAAAGCAAGTCGGTATTTTGATGACTCCGTTTTTCAGTATTAAATCAATACATGTCTTACAAATCTGTTAATATCTCTTCATTCCCTTGATACGCCTCTATGCGAAATATTTGGAATATTATAGAATAGTCAAATATTTATTTTAGAACTATCCTTATTTTATTTTTAACTTCTTTTCATATTATAGTATATACATTAAAATATGGCAGTTAAATTTTGACTATTACTTGGATATGCGGAATTTCTGGATGTTTATAATACTTTTTTTTAATCTTAAAAAATATATCCTTTTGTTATAACTTTAAATTTTATTTTTTAACTTTTGATCTTTTCTTATTTGTTACAAATGATATACATCTGCATTACCATTATTTTAAAAACATATAAACAGTTACGAAAGAGAACTAATTATGTGCGAAAAAATCACTTATACATACCATACAGAAAAGTAAATGAATAATTTCCAAATGCTTTTCATCTTACTGAATAAATTTTAAACCTCTGCAGTTACAACATAACGAGTATTATTTAGAAGAACGCGTGTACGAAGTTTTGAAAACTGTGTTAACCGTTTAAATCGTTGATAGTATAAAGAATCACGGTCTATCAATGAATTCTTTCAAGTAAAATGATGTGAAAAATTTCTAAAAAAAAAAAATCAGATAGAGAGTAACTTTTTATAAGACATTTTTTTGCTGATTTTAGGATAACTTTGTTCAGTAGAAGGTAAAAAAAAAGAGTAAATAGTGCATCATCCTTGATACAGTTTCACTGGAACTTGCCTTCGGCAATTCTAAAGGCATGTCGATATTTTGATAACGAAAAGCCTCAGTTTTTCATTATTAAATCAATAGGTACTTATTTCAGCATCTCTTTATTTTCCTCGTCTGTCCCAATAAAGAACATTTAGAATATTTCATACTGATTTAATATTTATTTTAAAGGAATCTCTATTTTATATTTAAATATTTTATCATCTCATTATTTACGTTCTCTTTTTTATAATGCATATACATTAAAATATGGCAGTTATGTATGTTGATCTATTTATATATCCGTATATATCTCTATATATATCCGTATAACAAACAAGTGCAAACTCAAGTAGCACTATTACGCTGAATATTTAAAGCATAATGAAACATTTCGTACTTACTAAGCTCCAAGGAAGTTAACATTTTTCAGAAAAATGTGGAAAGCGTTTCATAAATCGTATTACCCATAAACGTATTACACCTAATACGAATAACTCATAACATTCTTAATAACTGCCTATAAAATAATTTCTTAAAATAAAAAGATGAACAAAAATAGAAACTATCTTAAGAATAGCTTTTTATATGACTCTTTTTTGCTTATTTTAAGGTAACCCAATTCAATTGAGAGTGTAACAAAAAGAGTATGTGGGATCGTACTTTCTACAGTTACATAAAAATTTGCCTCTGTGTTTCTTTAAAGCAAGTCAGTATTTTGATGACTCCGTTTTTCAGTATTAAATCAATACATGTATTAGACCTCTTAAATATCTCTTCATTCTCCTGATACGCCTCTATAGGATATATATTTGGGATATTATACAAATATTAAATATCAAATATTAATGTTAAATATTTGTTTTAAAACTATCCTTATTTTATTTCTAACTTCTTTTCATATTATAGAATAAATACATTAAAGTATAGCATTTATATTTTTACTGTTATTTTGATATGTCGATTATCTGGATGTTTATACTATTTTTTTTATCTTAAAAATATAATAGCACTTTGTTATAGCTTAAATTTTATTTTTTAACTTTTGATCTTTACTCATTCGTTATAAATTATTTAGATCTACATTGCCATTATTTTTAAAAACTACAAACAGTTTCGAAAGAGAAGTAATTAATATTTTTCAGAAAAATAAGGAAAGCAAATCGTATTATCCATAACCGTATTACCCATAATACGAAATAAGTCATAACATTCAGAATAATTGCCTATAATAAATATTAAAAATATAATAAAAATATTTTCTTAAAATAATTTGTGTATTATATGCGGAAACATCACATATATATACACACAGAGAAAAGTAAATGATTAATTAATTTCGAAATTATTTTTATCCAAATGAATAAATTTTAAGCCTATTCAGTTATAACATAACGGGTATTATTTAGAAAAATGTGTGCAAGAAGTTTTGTAAACTGTGTTATCCGTTTAAATCGTTGTTAATATAAAGAATCACGACCTATCAATGAATTCCTTCAAGTAAACTGATGCGTAAATTTTCTAAAAATAGAAACAGATAGATAATAGCTTTTTATACGACTTTTTTGCTGATTTTAGGTTAACTTTGTTCAGTAGAAAGCGCAGAAAAAGTAAATAGTGCATCATTCTTAATGCATTTACAGTGGAATTTAACTCCGGAAATTCTAAGGACATGTCAGTATTTTGATAATGAAAATCCTTTATTAAAGCAATAGTTTTTTTTCTTTTTTCTTTCTTTTTTTTAATAGCATTTCTTCATTTTCCTCGACAGTCCCAATAAAGAACATTTAGAATATCACATATTGGTGAAATATTTATTTTAAAAGATTTCCTATTTCATATTGAATTTTTTTTATCACCTCATTATATATGTTCTTTTTTCATAATACATATAAATTCAAATATTGAAATTATATATGTTGAGCTATTTATATATCCATATAACAAACATGTGCAAAATCAAGTCGAATGAAATATTTCATACATATTAAGCACTAAGACAATTAATGTCAATCAGAAATTGACTAAAATGGTTTTAAGTATTTCGTTACTCGTTTAAATCACAAGTAATATAAAAATATACTTATTATGAAAGAATTTCTTGAAATAAAGTGATCCGCCAATTTTCTAAAAATAAAAGTTTAAAACTAGGATTACCTTCCCTTAAGACTCTTTTTGGTGATTTTAAGATAAGCCAATTCTATAAAAAGTATAACAAAAAGAAATGGAGGGTCTTCCTTGATACAGTTACAGTGAAATTGGCCTCCAGCTATCATAAAACTAGCGGTATTTTAATGAGGAAAAGCCTCCACATTTCAGCATTAAGTCAATAGATACATTATGCTTCTTCAAGTATCTAATTTTCTCGTCATATGCTTCAATAGGAAATATTTGGTATTTTATGTAATAATTAAAGATTTATTTGACAAACAATGCTAATTTGTGTTCACATTTTTTTTTGCCATTTTGTTGAATCTACGCATTAGAATATGGCGATTACATTTTTACCTTTATTTAGATATTGGAATTTTTTAAAGTTTAGACTAAACGTTTTAGAATCGTATAAAAGTAATGCATTATTTTATAACTTTTAATTTGATCTTCTAACTTTCAGTCATATAGCTTACATACAGCTCTAAATTGTCACTGTTTTTCTAAACTATATATATTTACTTAAGAGAGGAAATTCAATAGTGTTAGTTATTTTCTTTTATGCTCTTAATAGTATCGCTATAGATCAATCCTTAGATCAGTCGCTATAGACCCGTCCAATTAAAACCACAACTATTTTCTGTCTAATTTTTTATCATTTTATAATATTTATACATTGAGAAGTGGCAATTACATATGTTGGCGTATTTATATACCCATATAAAAACAACCGCCACATCAAGTATTAGGTTGTTCGGAAAGTTTCTTCGGTTTGGGAAAATTAATTCGTACCGGAAAATTCTGCCCGTCAATTATTAGACATTAGGTATCAGAATTAGTGTCTAATAATTAAATGATAGAATTTTCCGGTACGAATTAACATTTTTAAACGGAAAGAACTATCCGAACAACTAAGTACTAGAATAGAACACGTCATACATATTCAGTCCTACACTGTAAAAAAATACAAAAGTTTCTTAAACTTATTCTTATAATTTTTAATGTTTTCAAAAATATAATATAACCTCTTCTGAATTATTAACGATGTTGAAAAGCGTTGATCATCTTCAGGAACCTCAGAAACCAATAGGTTAACGATGTTTAAAGAAGCATTTCCCAAATGAAAGTTAAGAAAGACCGGGGGAATGCCGCCACCTTAAGGGAATTTAAATTTTTTTACCTAAAAAATGTATATTTTTGAACAGTAAAAATTCTAACACTGAATCATGATCTTTTGTATCTATATAAATGTAACTGTAATTATAGCTGTAACGTAAGTATGCATAAAAAAATATTTTTTCAACCTCTGTACAGTGGCGGAATTACCCAGCATACTGGGGTAATTCCGCCACTGTGTCGGGGTAATGACGCCACTCTTTAATGACCTAGTAAATGCATCAAATGGATACTAAGAAACACATAACCTGCTGCAAATATTTAAAAAGCAATGTAATTTAGCCGAATAATGAATAATTACAATGTCCCTTAAGATAGATTTATTAATATGTTAAGCTTACAATCTAACTCAAGTTGCAAAAGTCACAAATATAGTTCTCTACTAAATCAGTTCCAGTACATTCATAATGAGCGATTTCCACACGATTTGCATCTAAACCCCACTTTATTTAAACCATTTTTTCAAAAAATACACTATTCAACGTCTTTTGAGCGAACGTCAAACGTATCATCATCTTCGTTGTCATCACAAATATTTTGTTCGTCGATAGCATCTCGAACATATAAGATGATGAACTCTCAAAACTTATTTGACGCTAGCGCAGCTTCTTTGAAGGCTTCCTCTTCTTAGCTGCACCTTCACTTTTGTTTTATTTCGGCATCACTTTATCGTTTTTTATAACAGTTTTTTTTTTTTTGATGGATTCATGTCTAAAATTTTGATGCAGCTTTTAGCTTTTCTCGTTATTATGTTTTTCTGTTTTGTTTTATTTCCCCCCCTTTTAGTGGCTGATTTTTCTATTTCTTTCTTCATTGGAGTTCCCGTTAGAATTGTAGAGTGGCTTTTCCTTTTTGTATTTTGTTTGACATTAGCAGTGGCACGTTCTTGAATTGGGGAAAACTCCTCCAAAGCTTTAGAAAAAGTTTTTTTTAGAAAAAGTTTCCTGTTTGATGTTTAGCAATTCCCGATCATCAAGGGAATCCAGGTAAGCCATCATCACTGTTAATGGTCATTTCTGCAGTCTTATTACGTTGGAGATTTTTGTGTAGCGCTACTGATGACGCAGTCAAATTGGTTTTGGAGCACTGTTTCCGCGACTGCTTGGTCTGGAAGTTTAGCATTCACGTCATCTTGATCATAAATGATTACTGGCTGCAGTGTTTGAACAGAAAAATACCTCTTCCTCCACAAAATCATTCTTATTTCCTGGAAATATTCCAGTGCTGCGAAAGCCCAATACTTTTTGAAGTGTAGCAATAGAACCTCGGCCATGGTGGCGGCATTACCTAGGATGACGGTGGCGTCATAATCCCTAGCGGACAATATGGCGAAAATGCCCAACCAAAGTCGAAAGAAGAACCGAACTTGTTCAACATATTTAATAAAAATGTCGGCAAATATATGTAGCTTACGGGTAATATTATCTTATATATCTAATGTTACTGTAAAAGGTATTTACCTCTACTCATCTGAAGCAATTAGATGAAAACAAAATTTTTCACTAGGATAAACAAACGGCGTGTAGCAAAGCCACTCAAACTCTAGGCACTGTTTCTACGGTTGGTTGCTAGAGTGCAGGCGCATTCATTATCTTAAACTGCCGATGGGTTTTAAATTAGGCGGGGTAGAGGCATAAACCTTGGGGTCGCAATTCCCCCGGTCTCCCTTACCTCTTCCAAGTAAACCAAAAATCCGAAAAGTGTTCTTTACCTTTAGAAACTTCAGAAACTAATATATTTTTGAGATTTGAAGAAGCAAAAAATTATAAAAACAAAGTTTCTTTTTCTGAGTTCCGATTATTTTTTCTATTGTATTAATCAGTTTTCTCAATCTGAAAACATTTTCACTTTCATCAAAATTCCTCGATTGACAGCATTAACATTATCATTAAAATTAATGGCATTAATATAAAATTGAAAGCATATATAAATTCTGTTACGCAGCTAAAAATGTTTACTTCAGAATTGACAGAATCCGAAAAATCGATATTTCGTGTAGAGAAAACTGTTTATTACACTGAAAAAACTGCTCAGAACTGTTTTCGAAAATTACGGTTAGCAAAATATGCATTTGTTTCTTAAATGTTTTTCAAATATCGGCAAACATAGTTTCAGAGGTTATTAAAGATAAAGCAAGTAAGTCGGAAGAACTTCTAAAGTTTGTTCTTAATTTATATTTACAGCTGTACAGCTGGACTTCGTTGGTTGGTTGGTTGTATAGGGTTTTATGACGCAAGGTCCCTGGACTTCGTTGGAGTGCATTAGAAACTTTGCCGATCACGTTCCGTAACCTCTTGACTTGTGATTGGCCGGCCACCGTCCTTTCAGGCAACATATTATCGGTCTTCATAAACGTTTTTTGCCGCTCGCGTATTGATGGTATGGATGGTAGGTAAGACCATATTCTTTTTCGGAAATAGTTGGTTATCTCACTTCTTCTGTATTAACCAGGCCACACATTGCGCATTTTCCTGCCAATAACAAACAACGTTTTTAGTACAAATAACATTTTTATGAATCGCTTCTACATGCGCTCAAAACCGAACTTCGCTACCTTATTTCGTTTGTGTCTTATGTTGGGTCAAATATGTAAATAAAATTTTGGAACAGCCTGTATTATATTTTTGTAAGCTCTAAGAAAGATAAGAACTAAATTGAGATTTTTTTTTTAAACATTGTAAGGCAGTTAATGTCATCAGAAAATAAATAAAAAGCAATTTAAAAATGAGTTACTTTTTAAAGAAAGAAGTCAAAAACTAGAATAACTTCCCAGGAGACTTTGTTTTGCTGATTTTATGATAAATCAGTTCATTAGAATGTATAACAAAAAAAATAGATGTGGGGGATCATCCTTTATAAGATTAGATTAAAATATGCTTACAGCTATACTAAAACCATGGCGGTATTGTGATGATGAACAACGTATGCCTTTCGGTATTAAGTCAGTAGATGTGTTGTGTTTCTTTTAATATATTTTCATTTTGTTCACATGAATCATTAAAAATTTTATTGGGTCGTCCGGAAAGTTCATGCCAGTTGGGAAAATCAATTCGTACTGGAAAATTCTATCATTTAATTATAACACATTGATTCCGATATCTAATGTCTAATAATTTACGAACAGAATTTTCCGGTGCGAATTGATTTTCCCAACCGGCACAAACTTCCGGACAACCCAATATAATATATGTATGCGCTGGTTAATTACTTATTTGAAAACAATCTCTATCTCATTCTTAACTTTGAATTCTGATATTTTATGAAACTACATTGAAAAATATAAAAATATATAACGCATTTATTATTAAGTATAAAACTAGTCGTTGGGGGCCACCGTAATACTTACCCATCAGGGATATGCATAATGTAAAATATTAAAATAAAAATGTGTAAACTACTTATAAAATGCATTGCAATTCAAATAAAATCGTGGCTTGATGACGTCATAAACTTTATAGGCTCGATTACTGAATTGCTTGAAAGAACCATCCTTATAATGCCAAAAATAATAATCCTATTAACTAGATGTTTATTTCATCTCATTAAGCGTCAAATTTCCAATTAAAATATATCTTTGAAGTGAAATTTGGATGAAATACAGGGTCATGAAAAATCGAAGAGTGTGGAAAATAGGATTCCAAATATCTCGCCAACTAATTATCCGATCGACTTCATGCTTTATGCAAAATTTGTTTTTTTATTGTCTTTTATATTCATTTCTTAAAATAAACAATTTCGAAAATTTTTATATACCTTTTAACAGAACGAATATTTCGAGAGCCCGAAAAAAATAGTTCCGGTTAATCGACGTTATTAAAAATTAAATAGGCTTTTTCCCATTATTACATACTAAGTACATACCAGATTGCAAGTCTCTATCTCAATTTTTTCGGCAGATAGAGCGTTTACAGACACACAGACACACACACAGACGGACGGCAAATTTTTTTTTCTAAAAATATGTTTTTCGGAATCTCCAGTGTCTGAAACGTGTAAATCCGTCAAAAATTTTTTTTCGATTTTGAAAACGATTACAAGACCTACTACGTATGATGAGTAAGTAAAAATATTAAACACATATTACTAAATATGTAAGGAAAATTATATTCTTTTAGTGCACAAAATACAAATGGTTCCCCCGAAGTTACCTGTTTATGATATTTTATGTTTCTAATACACTGTTCTTTTTACTAAAGGCCTATCTACACACACAGACACACTCACAATCAATCACATATATAAATCTGATATACTATTAATCTGTTTTATCAATAAATGAATTGATAAAATATGAAAAATATTAAGTATATGTAATAAAAATATTCAAACTCATGTTATAATTTAATTTAAAAAATTAACCCTATTTCCAAAATACACGTGTTTTCATTAAAGCTTATTTGTTTGCAATTTTTTTGCTTTTTAATAGACTTCAATTAACTGTTTGCATTTTTTTCGATGTATAGCTCAATGGATACAGTAAATGTTTTTTTAGCTCAATTTTTCTAGCTACATTTTCCCTAAACATAAAATGTCAATGCTTTATTTTAAAAATATGATAAAAATGACAGTTTTCGAGAATTAGATGAAAATACTACAAAAACTATTAAAAAAGGAACATATCATTTTTACAACGAGAGTAATGTTGATTTAACAAAAATTCATAAATATGACATTATTTTTAATACTTAGCTTATGTGAAACAGCAATGAATAAAAAGTTTTTATATCATAAAACTATTATGCATTCATATATCTATACGGAAACAAGTTAAATGTGAAGCAGAATGGATTATTTCGCACTTTTTCAGCTTCAAGATAGTGAATATAAAGATATTTTAAAGAAAAGGTTGAGTAGTTTTCAAACTGTACTAAAATAACTGGTAATACACTGTGTTACTCTCTACTAAAAATGTCTTCAAATAAAATTATGCACAAAGTTTCTAAAAATAGAATTTGAAATCCAGAATATCTTCCCATGAACCTCTTTTTGCTGATTTAAAGATAAGTCAGCTCAGTAGAAACTAAAACAAAAAGTAAACGGGGGGGGGGGGGCTCTTCCTTGGTACAGCTACACTGAAAGTTGCCTCCAGCTACTCTAAAGGTTTGTCGGTATTTTGATGACGTAATGTCCCCGCTTTCAATATTAAATCAATAGCTGATATTACGCTTTTTACTTTCGTCTATCTTTACAAGAAGAAAGTAATGGATTCATGAAAATTTCCGACTTCCGGTTTTCGACGGATTTATACGTTTTAGAAGATCCTGAACATGATTTGACTGTTTTTAGAAAATGTCTGTCTGTGAGTCTGTCTGTCTGTCTGTATGAGACACAAATTTTGTGGGCGCTCTATCTCAAGAACTAATGCGCGAAATTTAATAAAACTTTATATTCAGTTAGTCCCTGATATAAATTGGTGCTGATTAGTTTTTGGTGAAAATCGCCGTACAGATGGCGCTGCTATGCTGCATTTTTCGGAATTTCCACAGTAGCTATATCTCAAGAACTAATGCACTCATTTTCATGAAACTTCAGATTAAGTTAGACCTTGACATAAATAGATGCTGCTTACGTTTCGGTGTAAATAGCCCAACAGGTGGCGCAGCTATGCTACTTTTTTCATTATTAACACGATAACTATATCTCAAGAACTAATGCACGGATTTTCATCAAACTTCATATTCAGTTAGACGTTGACATAAGTTGTTATTGATTAGGTTTTGATCTAAATCTCCCAAAACGTGGCGCTGCTATGCTGCATTTTGCAGGATTTACACGATTTTAGCAATAGTCATAGGTCAAGAACTAATTCACGGAATTTAATAAAAATTTAGATTCAGTTAGACCGTGATATAAATTGGTTTTGATTCTTTTTAGTGTATGCGAAACCTGTGTGAGATAGAAGAAAGTTTTGGGATTGAAACATCCGACGAGTTTTATTCCTCTTCATAAATTATATGCTGGTTAAATATTTTGTTGAAAATTATTTCCTATTTTATATTGAACTTTGACATCTGATATATTAAAGATGTTCATTGGAAAACTGTAAAGTATATATGAAAGAAAAAAACAGAAAATAAAAATTTGCAAGCAGTATACTTTTTTTTAGATTAATATTATAACACTTTTCAGGATTACGCTTTTATGCTTCAGAGTGAGATAAAATTACTACATGCTTTTTAATTTTTATTTTGTACAATATATATATCCCCCTTTCTTCACTAATATAGTGCGTCAATATAATTTACAGATGATTTTAATATTTCCAATTAAAAATTTCTCTAGATTATTTTGTCTTTGTTTTCGGCGTTCATTTTTTTAAAACATTTTCCTAAAATAAGGTTATGAAAAATAAAATATGATTGCTTTCTAATGATGACGGAAGATATTTTTAAAGCTTATGAGTTTGTCAGACTAAAAAGATATTTTAGCCAAGCTAATATAACTTTATATCCAGTTAGTCCCTGATATAAATTGGTGCTGATTAGTTTTTGGTGAAAATCGCCCTACAGATGGCGCTGCTATGCTGCATTTTTCGGAATTTCCACAATAGCTATATCTCAAGAACTAATGCACTCATTTTCCTCAAACTTCAGATTAAGTTAGACCTTGACATAAATAGATGCTGCTTACGTTTCGGTGTAAATAGCCCAACAGCTGGCGCAGCTATGCTACTTTTTTCATTATTAACACGATAACTATATCTCAAGAACTAATGCACGGCTTTCATCAAACTTCATATTCAGTTAGACGTTGACATAAGTTGTTATTGATTAGGTTTTGATCTAAATCTCCCAAAACGTGGCGCTGCTATGCTGCATTTTGCAATATTAAAAATACATGTTTAAATAACTGAATATTTAAGAAGAAACATTAAAATAATGCAGTTTTGCAAAAGAGAAACTTCCAATTTCAATTAAAATGTTAAAAAAATTCTAATTATACTGGTCTATTTTAGAAAAATAGGATATTTGTAGTTTTTATAAAACGAAATGTTTATGCATAATTATACTGGCTTATCAATCAAATAATTTCTTATTGCATATACGCGAAATATTTTTGATTAAATGTACATACTAAAAATGTTTTATCCTCTGCTTTATATTTTTAATGTATTCCGTACTAGATTCACACTTATTTGCTGCCATATTTTGATCAGTATGCTATATCAGATCATCAGTGTACTTCCTTTTAAGAATGTTTATAATCAAAGTAATAGTAATGAACAGCGATGAATTAAAATCGATTAACTCTTGTTAAATAAAAGTAAAATAGAATTACTAACGATATAAAAACCAAAAACTCCACAGTTTATAGATTTTGTTTTGGTATTATTGAGAAATTTACAGTGAATAATATACAGGTATTTCTTAACAAAATATTCTTATATTCGTTATAAGTGGCGATTAAAAGAATTTCATTTAGAGGCCTGTGATTGATATCGAAATATAAGATATTTAGATACCATTGAGTATTTATTAATATTCATTTTCAATGTCCTTAATCAATTACTATTTAATTTATTTATTTATTTAGTGTTTATTTTCAAATTTTGAATGAAATATTTCTTTATATGTATGTCATTATTATACCTTAATCTATATTTAACAATATCTGTAAATCATAACATGAATTTTAAGAACATATTTTAGCTAAGCAGTTATAAATTCTACTCTTTGGTTACATAATTCCGTATTTAATAATCTGGGAATTATGAATATGTCTCCATTATGTATCACAGTAAATCACTGCAGTGTAATTTGTGGTCAAATATTTCCAATAATCCCATATAGTCGCAAAAGACGATCAATATACAAGCCAATCCATTGTACTTATTAATGAGAAATGTGTGCATTTAGAGCAACAATGTACACATGACACGTAACGTTTAAAATGTTTAAACTTTGATAAGTTATTTTGCTTGTAAAAGCTTATAACATCATAGAAAACCAATGCAAACAATATCCGCCAATAGACGTTAATGTAATTCAATTAACTTCAAAGGGTCTCTATAGAAACAGCAATTAGTATGGCCACCTTCTGACTAACTAAAATTATCTTCAGTTGAAAAACAAATTTGACATTGAAATTGCACTTCAAAAAAGTACTGACCGAACATGGAATGACATTCACATTCTTCTATAAAGGACTTCGAAAGTAGTACTTATATAATAATAATAGGGTTCAAACTACAATGCATATCAGCATCCATGTTTCTAAACATTCGTGAGATGGAATTGTTCAATTTCATTAAAATCAACTGATAATAATTCTCGCTTTTAGATATATTGTTCTTTTTTGTGGGTCTACGAAATATTTGCCCATGTTATACGCACCATTTTAGATGGAGAAAATGCTCCAAAGAATTTTATTTACATATGTCGATTTCAATCTGATGGAAATAGTATAACGTCAATAAAATACAGTTCAAACAATTACCATTTATATACTATGCTGTGTAGCCACATAGTTTTGATGCACTTTGGAACCTGAATTATAAACGATAAGCATGTCATTTTTATTAAGGAATTAGCCGTATTAAATATTAGTAACGTATTAAAATTTCGTAGCGATCAAACTAAATTTATGAAAGTTAGAACACAAACAGATGCCAATTACATAGAGGAACTTCAGTCATAAGTACTTTTAAAAAACGATGTAAAATTCTAAAAGTTTTTAATTATGCGTTACATTCCTTAATAAAAACACAATTGTTTTTACATACGAAATTTGATGAAAAGTGCATGCCTACAGAAATCATGCAAACGATATATTTTACAAGATAACACTTAACGCAGATATGAACTTTGTTTGCAGACACAGAAGCATCAGAATGCAAAGTACATACGGGCATTTTTATTATTATTTATTTGTATCTATATCTTACTTGTCAAAGTTGAAAACAAAAAGCATTTATTTAACATAAAATAAGGTAATTTAGTTTCTTCTTTTAACCCTTTCACCACAGTTGAAAAGAGTTTATGACTTCCGTTTGTCTGTCTGTCTGTCCATCTGTCTGTGCTCTAACTCTTTAATACATTTGGTTTGACTTAAAAATTTGTATATATATTATTGATGTTTACTACAGCAGGATTGTTATTGAAAACGAAGCGTGTAGCATTTGTAGTATGTTTACAGGGACTGTCAAAAGTATTCCGTAATTTTACAGTTAATGGGGAAAAACCTTTCAAGTGTATTTTAATGATATATCATTTCAAACGTAATGAAAATTATAAGCATTTATAATTCACTTAGAGGGCCACACAAACAGATTCCGTTACATAATGACTAAGAAAAACTGTATGCAGCGTATTTCAATTATGTTAAATTATTTCAAATATATTGGAATTGATAGACATTATTGATATTTACTGCAAGATATTTGCTGTAGAATATGATGTGCAAAACATTTGCCGTTCATTTACACAGTGATGAGATTTCTCCGACTTTTTGCATACCAGCATAATCTTAGGGAAAATGTTGTTCTGTTAAATCACAGAATGTTCCGATTAAATAAAAAAACATTTTCTCTAAGTTTATACTGGTATGCAAAAAATCGGAGAATTCTCATACCAGTTTACAGAGACAAACAAAGATTTCGTATGCAGTACCATATATCCAAAGTACTGTCTATTAGTGATAATTGCTTGAAGTGCATTTATAGTTATGGTATGCGTTTTTAAATTTAACTAAATTTTTGTATACTACGTGGTGTATATAAATGCTTTAAATCATATACAGGGCTACACAAAAGAATTCCTAAGCATTACTGAGTATGAGTATAAATTGCTTTAAGGTGTTTTTTTTTAATTGAGTTATGCCTTATATTTGGTATACTTAGAGATGCTTGTAGGACATAAAACAAAATCATATTACAGGGCCACGAAAAGAACTGAATACATGACCACCTGAGGATTATGATTTCTGGAAGTAGGATTTTAGTAGTTTTAAGCGTGTTTTAGACTGTATCAAAGATTAGCTTAATATGTGGAGTGTATAAAAATCCGTAGGTAATATGCAAGGCTGTACAAAAGAAGTCAAGTGTGTCTCCGACTGTTGATAGAAACTGTTGAAGATAAATTTTCAACTTAATAAGCGCTTTTAGCATACTATGAAGAGTATATACAAATCGACATATCAAACACAGGGCTGCACAAACGAATTGGAGTACTTTTCCAGCAATGGACGGTAACTTGGGAAATCTGGTTTTCAAATATGTTATGCATTTTCTAAAATGTTTACTTAGGTATATTACTTATCTTATTAAACAGAAAAGTTTTATAAAATTATTCTTGACGTGTTGGAAAGTGTTTCATAAACAATGCTTGACGCTTGATTTTTCTTTCTTGTTTTTATTTAAAAATGCAATATGGGAAAACTTATTCTCTAATAAACATTTCCCGATTAAAAAAAATGAAATGGCGATTAAAAGAAAATGGTGTGTATATTTATAATTATAAGTAAATAAATATATATATTTTTTAATATTTCGTGCACTATTTCTGTCAATCAGAAAGATTTTTATTTTTGTATACATTTCGGAATGGAGAAAAACAATTCTTTTTGAGATAGGATACTTTCCACATTTGATTTATTGCTGCAGTGCAGAAATGCTGCCAATTCATCTGTCCCTCAAGGGTAGTTATTTTACTTTCCGCAAATACAGATTTCAGCACTACTTTTTTCTTTGGAAAATATAGATTAAGACTGCCGCATATAGACATTTCTTTTAATATTTTTTAATAAACATCTTTCGGAAAGATGTGAAAATAATCCAGATTTTTTTTTACTAGATATGAATAAATTGCGATCTACAGTACCTATAGTGAAAAAGCAATATATTTCCTCAAAACATATGATTTTAAAGGATTTAACACCCTGACAGTGGAATTTTTAAATCTAAATCGCTTAAAATATTCTGTATTTTTTTAATTACATGTATTTGATGCGCATCAATTTAAGAGTTAAAATACATTGTATTATTTTGTAAAAAAAGTTGTTGTTTAGTTTTAAATCTTGTTTAGATGATTTTTTAGATGATATATGATGATATATGATGTATATATGATGATATATGATGATATATGATGTATATAGGATGATATATACTCTTCTAGTTATATATCATCATCATCCTCATCATCATCATCAACCATTTTCAAACCACGACAGGATGTAGGTATCCCCCCAATTTTCCATTGTTTCCTGTCTAGTGCTATAGTCATCCAATTATCACTTGCCACTTTACTAATTTCGTCACTCCATCTTACTTGCGGTCGTGTTCTTGGTCGTTTTGCATCTCTGGGATACCACTGTAGAGAGGTTGTGCTCTATCTATTGTCGTGTCTTCTTGCAATGTGTCCAGCCCATGTCCATTTTAGACGTTTAATTTTCTCAATCATGTCAAAAACTTTCGTACATATTTCCATACTTCGCTGTGTTGGACTTAAAGGAATCGACTGGGAGCTGAGACTTAATGCCCAATCCGCATATTCCACCGGTGCAACCTGTTAGTACCATTACCTAGTACATGGGGAACGAACGCGGATGGGCTCCATCCAACCATATTGACCAGCGTGGATGGATTTGACCACCTCCCTCCCTTATATATATATATATATATATATATATATATAACTAGCCACTCACTTCCGAATGATCCCCAGATACCTTCTTCAGCGTACAGCCCTGACTTTGATTGGGGTCCAGAGAGTACATCTGTCATGCAAACAGAAAAATATAAATAAAATACTTTAATTTAAGGTATATGAAAGTAACTAATAAGAATATCAAAAAAGCACGTAAATAACGATTTCGCGACATAAATAATATTTTTTTCATGAGTCCCTGACAAAGTACTGTTCGGTCCTGGCCGTAATTATCTAGGGGAAAGGGGTAGCTTTTAGGTAAAATAAAGACATTTGGATTGCCTAAGATAAATGACACTGTGGTTTCACGCCCATAAATTGTTGATGCCGTGATCAAAATAACGGGGTCCTGTGTGTTTTCAGACATATATCGTTAATACAGCGGTAATTATAACGGGGTTCAGTTATTTTGCGTGCATAAATCGTTGAAATGAAATTATTTTAACATAGTCCTTTGGGTTACATGCCTGTTAACTGATTATACGGCAATCCCTAAAACGTAGCTTTGTGCGTACCCGATCACATAAATATGACGATCAGTACTGAAAATGCAAATTTTTAAATCCAAAAAAATGTATTTTGAATAGAGGAAGAAATGTATTCTATTTTGTATAAAAATTTAAATCCGATCGCTGAAAGACCAAAAGCGCAAAAACCGTTTATAAAAAAATTAATTATAGAGACTTTTCCTTGGAAATATGTTACGCAGAGTATCTAAGAAAAAATCAGTAATAGTTGTTTTATTCGTCTAATCTTCCATGATCGGGTTCATAGCTGATGGTGACGGCAAACTCGCTAGTTCTTAAATAGCTGAAATACGTTTTTAACTATCTTTTAGTAGATTTGTAATGCTGAATTTCACGCTCGTACTTAAAACTACTGTTGAGATATAGCGAAATGACCAAAAACGTTCGACCTGCGTTTAACCCCCTTGGTGGATAAATATCTAAAATCGCTGAAATACCTATTTAAATATTTTTTAATACATTTGTTTTCCTGAATTTCACGCTTCTTCCTTTAACTTCTAGTGAGATATGGCAAAATGATCTAAGACATAGGACCTCCATTACACCCCCCCCCCCCGCCTTAGTGTCTGAATTTCTAAAATCGCTGAAATAGGTGTTTAAATTTTTTTAGTAGATTTGTTATCTTGAATTTTTCTCTCCTAACTAAAACTGCTGCTATGGCGAAAGGCCAAAAAGACCTAAAAATTTCGACCCCCCCATTTAACCCCCTTAGTTGTTGAATTTCTAAAATCGTTTAAATATGTGTTTAACTATTTTTAAGTAGATTTATTATTTTGAATTTCACGCTCCTACCTAAAACTGCTGCTAAAATATGGTGAAAAGGCTAAATGACCTAAAACTTTAAACACCCCATTTAACCCTCTTAGTGAATGGATTTCTAAAATTGATGAAATATCTGTTTAACTATTCTTTAGTATATTGGGTATCCTGAACTTTACGCTCCTACCTAAAACTGCTGCTGAGATATGGCGAAAAGGCAAAATGACCTAAAATTTTCGACCCTTCATTTAACCCCCTTAGAGGGTGAATTTTCAAAAATCCTTTCTTAGTGGGTGCTTAAAATGAACATGTTTTCCAAATCTCAGGAGCAGAGTTGAGACTCTGCGTGTATTATGAGTCAGTCAGGATATCTAATTTTATAAGTATAGATGGATTGAAAGATAATGAATGTAAAAAGTCACTTATGTCTCTATCTATTTCTTTAATTAAGAAAATAATTGAAATATTATGAATAAAGCTCGTCGTTAAAATTATAATTTATACATTAAATCGAGATTTGAATTAAATATATTAAACACCTAGCCGTTTCAGTAAAAGTATTTTTTGCAGCCTGAACTTTTGAGCTCATCTTTTACATTAATATTTTGGCTGCTGAACATTCCAAAAGAACTACAAAGAGCATAAATTGAAAAATGCATTTATTTATTTATCTATTTTTGAAAGAGAACTATAATTCAATTATTGAAACTCATCGCCTTACTTTGCAGTTTCCTCTCATAAATTGAATCTAATTTATACTAAAAGCAAAAATAAGTATTTTCAAGTTCTAAGATATTGATTTCATTTAACGGCTGATGGAAAAACATGACAAATTGCCCTAGGGAAATCGGAGAACATAATCCGAAAATTAATAACACGTTAAAATGTCGTCTCTTTATTTAAATATTACAGTGAAAAAAAAATTAAGTACCGGCATTTTTTTTCTTAGATTATTGGCACAAAAATAAAAATCGTATGTTAGTTTGTTCATTTGAAAGAAATATGACAGAACATCTCTTAAAATTCAAAAAATACAGGTGGGTCATTCTACAGAAACCGTTACTTTCTGAGCGTAAAAATTGCAATAGAAATATCGAAACAAAACAAAATTATGCTAACATATATATTTTATTTTTAAGTTCCTTTAAGATTTATATAGGTAGTCGTATAGTTTTATCATTACTTGGTCCTTAAGGCGCCCTTCAAATTCCCTGCTTAACGACACGAAACATTATGACACATTTTTAAACGTTAAGGCATAAAATTGGCACGCCTATCTACTGAAGCGATTTGGAATGAAATAGCGTATTCCATTTTTTGATAAATAAACTACTTATCCAGTTAAAAGCGATTGTGGTTATGTAACGACCTTTACGAAAAAATGAAAAACGCCATCCGATTACATAGTTTCTGATTAAGAACGCTTGTCATTTTAATGCGCTTTAGAACAAAAATGAATTAAGAAATGTGTAAGAAAGTAGCTTCGTTGGATTTCAGAACAGTCATAATTTATTGTCTGAAGACGTAGGGGTAATTTTGTTAATAAAATTATAACGGAGGACACAAATGCACCATATTTTGTTTTGTAATGCCGAGCTTACTTAAGGTACAATGTAAAAAAAACAAATACAAAAAAATGAACCGAAATATTTCTAAATCTTTGATAATATAGCTACGAACGAAAATATACGAGCGGTTTTCGAAAGTTAAAGATACAAAGCCGCATACTCATTCAAAAAACTTTCAATTGATAAAATGTTACTTACATATTACTTACTGGTATATGCCTCATTTTTTGAAATAGTTGCCGTCATTTTTCAAGCAGTTGTTAAATCTGGGTACAAGATTTTGTATCCCTCAGTCATAGAAGTTTACCCACTATAAGAAAAACATTTTATAAAAATGATTTTAATTTATATGTTACTAAAATAGACGTAAGCTAAAACCAATGTACACATGTCTTAATAACTTTAAAACATAAGATCTTAGTAGTAGATAATTCCTAGTACTTTCAGCTATACACTAAGCCATTATCAAGGACACTCGACCAGCGGAGACCACAACACAGATGTTGTTCAAGATCTGAACTGAAAAATGACAGAAGAGACTCATTATGGACACGTGCTGGTTTTCACATAAACACCTGACGTAACTGTGTAGACACAGTAGGTCAGGTATTTACGTGATTCCCTACTAGCAGAAGGTTACAAATAAAGTATTAAATTATGTAGGTATGACCACTAGAAAGTTCAAAATGAGAATTAATGAACATATTCAAGATATTAGCAAAAATAGACCTGCCACTGCTCTATCTAGATTATTCCAAATAAGATATATTGAGACATTTTTCATAAAGCAAGAATCATTATGCGGGCTGCTGATTTTAAAAGTTGTGTAATTTTGGAGTCACTAGAAATTTTATTGCAAGCAAACAACTGCTGCAATGATGTATTATCATACCAAATACCAAGTATTTGGTATGAACTGCTTAGAGTTACGGGAAAGTATGGTCTCCCGAAAGTTTCGTGATTTGGGTCACCCCCTTACCAACAGTGGGTTCATCCACCGGCACGTGGCAATGAGTTTCTCCTGTCATTTTTCAGTTAAGATCTTGAACAACATCTGTGTTGTGGTCTCCGATGGTCGAGTGTCTTTGATAATGGCTTAGTGTATAGCCAAAAGTACTACTCATTATGTACTACTAAGATCTTATGTTTTAAAGTTTTTAAGACATGTGTACATTGGTTTTTTCTTACGTTTATTTTAGTAACATATAAATTAAGATCATTTTTATAAAATGTTTTTTTCTTATAGTGAATAAACAAAGGCGAATCGATCGTTTCGAATTTTCTTTTATTGTTAGAAGTTTACCGCTTGTTGTCGAAACCACATTTCAACTGCGATTTTGATATCATGACCGTCGTGGAAGTTTTGCCCTGCAAGATGTTTCTTCAGGTAGAAGAATATGTGGTAGTTGCTGGGGATTTCAGAGATCACAGATAGCTTGCCTATTATGGGTTCTTCATGGATATTGGCCCTACCTCCAGCGAAAGCACACCGCCATTTCGTTACATTTTGTCGATTTATAATGTTCCCATAGACGGAAACAATTTCTTTGTGAATATCTGTTGGACGCTTTTGCATAAAGAAAACGTATGACGGAAGGTTTTCACATTTGGCGGGACTGCTGTATTGAAACAGCTATTATAAAGACGTTCTACACTAAACAGATTCACCGTACAAATAACGAATGACTGCGAGGGATAGGTCAAATGTTCAAGGTTATATGTGTTTCCAACGCACTCATTAAAACCTTTTTCTTTCCTGTTGTCTGAGGCGTATCTTTACTTTTCGAAAACACCTCGTACAGTAAACTCTTCCTAGTTATCCATGATTCTGAAAAAAAATTTTACCTTCAGAAACCTCAAACCTATATAGTTTTGAGATTTAAAGAATCATTTTTAAAAACAATTTTTCTTTAGCTGCCACTAAGTTTGGAAAAAATTTCGAGTAGTTTTTACACTGTATTATTCAATTTCCTTAATCCAGAATATCGGATTTTAGGATGCTATTAATTCTCAATTAAGCTTTCAAACCTATATAGTTTTGTAATTTAAAGAATCATTTTTAAAAACAAATTTTCTTTAGCTGCCACTAATTTTGGAAAATATTCCGAGTAGTTTATACAGTGTATTATTCAATTTTCTTAATCCGGAATATCGGATTTCAGGATGCTATTAATCTCAATTAAGCTTTTACATGTTCAACAAACATATTTTTCAGACAAACATGTTAAATGAACAGCTATTCATTAACATTAGCATCAAATTTAATATTATTTTGTTACTCTTGCATGTATAAATTCAGTTATGCGTCTAAAAGCTTTTAATTGAGAATTAATTGCGTCTTAAACACTGACAATCCGGTTTGAGAAAATTTATTAATGCACTATAAAAACTACTTGGAAACGTGTCCAAAAATCCGTGGCAAAAAAAACTGTTTCTATAAATAATTCCTGAATTTCTGATAAAAAAATATATATTTTGCTAAAGATACAGAAAGTTTTTCGGTATCGTGGGTAACTCGGTTAATGTATATTTCCGTTCCGGGTTATACTATATGTTCGCAGATTAAGAAACATCCTTTTTTACATTTTAGAATGTAAAACTTGAAATAAATATCTTTAAAAAGCTTTTAAAAACAATGGTGTTCACCTATATTCTGTAAGCCGGGAAGCTCGGGTTGGATACCCTAGTTCTATTAATATAGATAGTTTATCTTCCACTTATTTTAAGATATATATATATATATATATATATATATATATATATATATATAATACTTGGTCCTTAATTTATTATCTAAAGATGTAGGGATAATTTCATTAGTAATATTGTAACAGAGGCTATATCTACTGGGATACAAATAGGCAATATTTTTTTTATAAAGCTTTTTAGGGCAGATTATAAAGCTTGAAGTAAATATCTCTAAAGAGTTTTATGTATGTGAATTTAAAAAATATTTGATTAAATAAAGGATGCTTACATTTTAAATCAAGAACGGAGGATACATAAACTTGAATACCATTTATAATTCTTTAAGAATATTTCAAAATTAATGACAAAGGACAATGTTCACAACAGTAGTTCCATGGTTTACCTTTTTAAAATTAAAAGGGGATTACACTTGTATTTTCATTAGGTGACGAACGCAGGTATAGTTTGCAAATTATTGTACAGAATTATTTTGAAACGTAGGTCATCAGACAGTCTTGTAAAACAGTATTTCAAACATAATTTGTAAAAAAAAATATTTTCCCATAACATTAATTTAATATTTTTATAAAAACTAGGGTTCCAGCCCGGGCTTCTCGGGTTACAGAATATAGGTGAAAACCTTTCTTTTTTTCCATTTAAAAACTGTAATATATATTTTTTAATTTATTAAAAGCGGTACTTTCGTATTGGCGTCATGCCAGGAGTTAACAGCCGAAGAAATCGCCAAACATCGCTATTTCCATCACCTTTTTTCATTCTGATAATTTCAGTGGTTTAAACGCGTAATTTGATTGCATGTCTCAAATTTGTGTTTTATTTTATTTTATTATTTTATTTGCTTATTGATGAAATTTTAATTTCGTTATGGATTATAAACCAGAAACAAATGCTGAATTATATACAATGATTTAAGTGAAAACGGGTTTACCTTTCGTAATCGTCTGCACGCTACAAAAATAGATAAAAACAAGTGGGTAAGTGTGATCGAAGATCGCTCAAAAGGTTTCGTTTAATATTCTATTCAAAACACTTTATCCTTTCTTTAATAAATTCAAATAAATTTCATTTAGCAAAAAAAAAAAAAAAAAAAAAAAAAAAAAAAAAAAAAAAGTAATGTTTTTTATAAAGTAAAAATTTACCGGTCTATTTTTTCGTTTTTTCGAATGTCTAAACCAGCCAGATAGTGGGCGAGGCCCGCTATTATATTCTGTCATAATAACATCCGTCATACGGACTAAATGCAATATTTTAAAAAATAATTTCAAAATTAAACAAATTGTACACCTTCAAAATGTTAAAATATGCGAATATTTCCGTAATCGGATTTTTATCATGATTCAATATGTTTCTCAAACTCATATATTTACTATTCTCTATTACTCATATTGATACTCACATTGTATTAGTCTCAAACATTTGAAAAATCCGTTAAACTTCCAATAGGACGTCAGATTTTCTTTTTAATTCTCTAATGACATGATATCAATCTACTTTGTGTACATACACATACTCATACTCCTTGTATTATTGAGAAATCTTAGACATTTTCCGTTTTATAACCACTATGATGTCAAACAATTTTATTTCATATTTATCTTTTTCTGAATTGGTGAAACTTTTTATTTCATTTTCATTTTTCACATGGAAATCGTCTGATAGATAATTAGTTATTGTAGAAAGAATTTCATTGTAGATTTTAAATTTTTGGCATCTGCTATTACGAAAATTTTTTTAATTTAATAGGAAAAGACTGTTAGAATTTTGGTTTTTTTAATCTCTATTTATTAAAATAATACGAATTTTTCACATTTTAATACACTGCTCAAAACAATTAAAGGATATTTGAAGTTTTATAAAAAATAAAGATATAAACGAAATTTTTTTTGCCGACAATAGAAGAAGAGAATCACAAATGCAAATTTTCTGGTTTTCAAACTGTGGAGTATGCAAATTTTGAGTTCGACGTCAAAAACGTCGCTTCAGCGGCAGCGAATGAAATTTGACTTTCAACTGGATAATAGAGAATGAAGACAAGGATGATCGGCATTCAGTGATTGCTTTGTTTGGATGAGAACGATGTCTCAGCGAAGTCATTTGACAGATTCAGAAGCTTGGAGAATTGTTGGTAGGTTAGAAGGAGGCCAAACTCAAGCCGAAGTAGCGCAAGCCATTGGAGTGTCACAAAGTGTCATTTCCAGGATCTGGAACCGTTTTTTGGAGAGTGGATGTGCAGGCCGAATACCAGGTCAAGGTCGTAGACGGGCAACAACGCCCAGTGAAGATCGGTATTTAGCGTTAACAGCTCGGAGACACCGAAACATGAACGCTACTCTTCTCCAACAACACCTTCGCTCGGCTACAGGCACCACGATTTCAACTCAGACTGTCCGAAACCAGCTCCATGCTGTAGGTCTGTATGCTCGCCGACCGATGGTATGTGTTAGATTAACATCAAGGCATCGTCGCGACCGCAGGGAGTGGGCAACCGAGCATGTCAACTGGAGGAGAAATGAATGGAGCAATATTCTGTTTTCTGACGAGTCCCGTTTTTCTGTGCATCCGAATAATAGGCGTATTTTCATCTGGAGGGACCGTGGCAGTAGGAATAATCCTGCGTTCGTGTACGAAAGTGTCAGATTTGGCGGTGAAGGAGTGTTGGTGTATGGTGGCATCTCCATTGACGGGCGCACTGACCTCTACATCATTCGAGATGGAGGTCTGACTGGTCGCCGATATAGGGATGAGATCCTCAGACCTATTGTAGTCCCTTACGCTGCAGCAATCGGAGATAACTTCATTTTAATGGACGATAACTGCAGGCCACATCGTGCAAACCTGGTGGAGGATTTCCTTTTCGAGGAAGGAATCGTTCGAATGGAATGGCCAGCGTGTTCTCCAGACATGAATCCAATCGAGCACGTTTGGGACGCTCTAGGAAGACGAGTTTCTGGCCGCCAACAACGCCCACAAACTCTCCAAGAACTGGAAAGAGCTTTTCTGGAAGAGTGGGGCAGAATACCCCAACTTGTCATTAATAGCCTCATTGAGTCCATGCCTCAAAGGTGTTCAACGTTGCTGTCCGCCCGTTGAAACCATACCCCCTACTGAAAATGATTTTCTTTGACGAAAACACCTTTTCTTATTCTTCTTTTCTCATATGCACAAATTGTGTTTTTCTCCTTTTGTACACAAATGCGCAATAAAATGCATTTTTTTCTGCCAAACATGTGTAATTTATTCTCATATAACCTACTATGTCTGTCGACCATGTATCAATCAGCTAAAAAGTTTCCCAGATACAAAATCCACCTAAAACTGTAATATCCTTTAATTGTTTTGAGCAGTGTATTTTGAGCTCGTCACAGCTGGTATTCATCTATATACATAAAGTTTCAACTCTATAAGTTATATAGTTTTTGAGAATGGTTCTGTGACGGACAGACAACGGATCGGTAGTAATAGGGTTTCGTGAGATGAACGAAACCCTAAAAAACATACTTGAACATTATTTTAAAAACCGCAAAAATGAGTAAATTGCGATACAATTTTCAAACAATTTTCAATACAATTTTCAAACATATTACATTTGAAAGAACATTTTTTTTCCCTCTTCGACGATGTGGAAATAAAAATGTGCGATGTTTAGAAATTAAAAAAAAATTGCAGTAAAGCGAAATTTTATCATCTGTTGTTGCCAATGTCAAAATGACGTCGGCTTTACGCACGGACACGCTTGTCCTTTATAATATAGATATTTCAGAGGAAAAATGCGTTATTAAAAGAATAATTATACTTTTTACATTCACAAAATTAGTGAAGATGCAAATAGAGAAAATTAGATGTAACATACAAATACAATGTAGAAATAGAAATATACCTCCATTCAATAAAACAAAATCATAAATTATCAGTCTTCATCAAATATATTTTTTAAAGTTTTTTATTATGTAATACCTCAAAAATATGTTTTTAAACATATAGCCTTTCAAAAATAAAATGCACATGTACTAGAAAAGTATAGTTTTTTTTTTTTTTAGAATGACGCAGGTATATTTATTTTATTTATGTTTAATATAAATTACAATTCAAATTACTGCAACTTATTATCTGAGTTTGCAGTTTTTTTCTGATAGAATTTTGATAGAATAGGATCTATATATATTGAATCTGTATTTTATATTAACCGCAAAATTAAGTATTATGGACGTCTAAGATATTGATTTCATTCAACGGTTTTAGGAGGGAGATGATTTTTTTTTCAGGTGAATAGGGGGATTTAATTCGAAAATTAGTAACACGATAAAATGTTTTCACTTTGTTGATATATAATTAGAGAAATGTTGCTTTTGTCATTTCCACATGAAGTGAAATTTGATATCAGTTTGTATATTTAGAATTTGCTTCTAATTTTAACAGGATTGTCGTTTATGTTTTATATAACTCTTTACTCTGAAGCGACAAAAATAATTACGTAATACAAAGTGGCTATAATCAATGTAGAGAGGTTTAGGGGTCAATTGTAAAAAATCCACCAACTTAAAAGGAACAAAACCTTCTGTAAATGCTATTTAAATCTTGGGAAATGTGTTTAATTTGGAAATACATCAATTCGATTTTCGACACCAGATGCAACTGTAGCTTCATGCTGAATATTAGCATAAGAATATTAAAAATGAACAATTCAAAATTATAACGATTTCTCGACTTTTATACTTATTTTAATGACCCCGGGACTACAAAAGTCAGTTTTTTTATTATTATTACTATTATTATTATTATTATTACAAATCATAAAATCTTTAATTTTCAATGCGTTGCGTGCTACATTTAGCTTTGTTGGTAAAATTATGAACTATTTGTTTTTCACATTAAAGCTATCCTAAATAATATTTACACCAAATTTTGTTGTGTTTGAGAAGTGGGTTTTTACAATCAAGCTCTAAATATTCTATTCTTATTAGGGTGATCTTGTAAAAAAGTAATGAAATCCAGAAAGTATTCTTTAGAACTCTTCATAGTTTGAATAAAGTTTTACGATTGATAAAATGCATTATCTCGCAATCCCCAAAAACGTTTTTAATGTATAACGAACACGAAAAAATATTATTTACGCATCGTTGTTGAAAAAAATTCTTTCACAGAATATTTTATTCTATTTCATATCATCCTTTGATCATTAAGAATAAACGTGAAACCAAGAGTTTGAATTTTTTAACAACTCAAATATTTCTGAAAATACCAAAATTAATTTCCATAAAATGGTATAAGATCATAAAATTTCCAATGTCCATTTCCAAAAAAATGTGACAATTGTGTTGATAGAATTTAAAAAATATTTTTTTTTCGTAATTCTATCAACACAACTTATTTCGTAGAAGTGGAAAAGATGTATTCTTTTCACTAAAATAAATGAAACAATATTACTTCTACTACAAAACTAAAACTTTTTAGCAGTTTTTTAAGACATTGTTTATAAATTTGAAAAAAAAAGTTCCAAATAGTTAATCAGTTTAAAGAAAAAAATAAAATGTCATGATATATGTAAAAATATAGTAAAAAAGACTATTTATGCATTTTATTTTTTAAAATGAACTTTTAATGCTATTCCTATTAAATACTATTGTGCCAATTCGGCGGGATAGTAGATGTTATGTGGTAGCTGTACTGGTTAACTTGCCGAAATAAAGCACAGATTATTTAGCCTATGCAAATTATATTTTATTCACAAATAAACATGTGAGTTTAAATAGTGTAGTGCACAGGATAATAATTGAATTAATGTAAATTAGAGTTCGTGATACGGACAGATACTAAAAGAAGGTGGCAGCAGGAACTAATTCGGAAGTCCTCTTGAAAACAGTTTGATCAGAACAACCTCTCCTCGAGGTCTCAAAAATAGGTACAGTCTTAGAATTATAAAAAAAAGTTCTCAATTACTAAGGAACAAAGGGGTTCCTTCTAAACCGCTCTTACTCGCCAATCAGTAGAGCTTCAAACCTCACAGCGATTTCACTTCGCTGACGACGATTCTCAGGATGAGAATCTTTTTCAGAGAGACCTTCTCTCTCTCTCTCCAAAACAACAACTGACCATCGACTCTCTGCTCGTTCCTTCCAGCCCCCTCACACCTCGCGGGGGTGGCAGGAAACGAGGGGTCTTTAACCTTGCATTCCTTTTCTTCGCTGGAACTTGGTGAATACGTTACAGCATCACCCCTCTGGTTCTGTCAGATTTTTATTTCTGAAGAAAAATCTAACTGCAAATTCCCAGCACTTATTACAAACTTACAATAGGGGCTTACCACCATCCTTGTCTGTCATTAATTACATTTTAACACTTAAACAGCACATCATAATGACACTATAAATTTTACACACTTAAAAACACTGTTACAAAAATAAAAGAACTAAGAAAAAAATATCTATATACACATCATTATCTACTTTATCCTTATTTTTCTATATCCAACACCGATATGCGGCAGTGATGGAATTCAGTTTTCCCAGGTTTGTAACCGAAAGATTGCCTGTCATCTAGCGAATTTACTGATTTGAATTTACTGACAACTGGTAATTTTTCTCTAGAACTATCAGACAACTGCTTAATTGGGCCGAATTCACTTTCACTCTTGGGAAAATAATTAATAGAGGATCGCCTTTCAGTTTTTGCGAAGATCGCTTTACTACCCTTCTTTCTGTCGCATTTTACCCTCCTTCCTATATCAGATTCACGCCTGGGCTTTCCATAAATCACCCTATCTTTTTGGGCTAACTTTCCCCCGCTCTCTCGTAAACAGATAACTTCGTTTCCAGAGCTGTGCCCGCTCGAGTTTTGTCGGGGGGGTCAAGCCGGTGTTGACCTGAGGTGGTTTAGAATTCGTTTTGTCCAGTTGCGCTTTATTCCCCCTCGAATAATGAGACAAGTCCGTGCTCTTAGCTGTTAATGCGGGTTTCATCTCAGCGCATTTAATTAACTCTGGTGGGTTCTTCACTATTTTTTTGGCTCCAGGACAAGAAGGGAAAATAGTCTCCTCACATATTTTTTCTATTTCGGAATCAAGTTTCGTTTCGCTCGGTAACTCAGGGAGTAGGCTATCATTATTCTGATCCCTTTCTTTATCTTCGGTATTGTCGAACCGTGGGGCAATTCCAGTCTTCTTCCCCCTTCTAACATTGGGATCGGAAAGACCTGATAATTTATTCTGGTCATCCGCATTATCTTTTTCGATTCTCTGACGAATCTGCCTGTGGCGCGATTTGCAATTTAATATCTCCACCCACATGCGTTTTTTTAACTTAACGAAATCGCGTACTTTCGATTTCATAGTTTTCCTATCTAACATTTCTCTTATCCAACATTTTTTTGAAATCTTAACATTTGTCTCGCATTTCGGGAGAACAATCGGTTCAGGGTTTCCCTCAACATGGGAAAAATGACACTTATTGTTATCAGCGTCCGGACCAACTGTGGACGTGGGACTTTTCACAAATTCTTTGACCTGTTCACTAAAGGGTTTTCTTTCTTTTTCCGCAATACAGGATTGTGAGGAGGGAGTTTTAGTTTCGATATGTACGTTCGTTACGGGCTGCTCCCTAGTTCGGGTTAACGCGGAGCTTATCAGTTTGGGTTTTGAATTGACTCGATCAATTAATATTTGGCTCTTATTTCCGAGTAAATAATAATCAATTTACACGTTTTCGTCTACAATTCCTGCACCGGTCGTGACAGTTGTCCCGTCTTGTGTTTTCAAATTTATTCGTGCGAGGGGTATGCGCTTCAAGGCATTTTCTAACGGTGACCTCACATAAACAAATTCTCCGGTATACTGATCATTATTTACATATTTTGCACTTAAAAGGTCCAAGGTGCTTCCACTATCTCTAAAGCAAATCATCTCTTTCTCGTTTACAAATCCTCGGCTCAAATAAGGCGCGAGGCTTTCGTCGGCCTCTTCTAAATTTAGTAGCAGGTTCACGCTTTCGAATTTCTCATTAGTTCTTTCTAATTCGGGGAAACTTGCTAACTGATTTACGCTCTCGGGTTTTTCATTAACTTTCTTTATTTCTGGGCAGTTGTAGCGTAGGTGGGAAAAACTTCCGCATCGATAACAGGCTCTATCCCTTCTTTTATCAAAAATTTCGTCTCTGGAATGCTGGTCATTCTTATCGCGCCAGTCTCTTTTTGCTTCTGGCCTCCGTAGTTCGGTATTCTGATTTTTTACAACTATACTCCTCTCTGCCCTTTTCTCATTTACTGGATTTCTAACAGAGGGGGTGGGGGGCGGTCGTTTCACCGATTTACGTACCGACTCATAACTGTCCAACCTTTGGGTTAAATCTGTCGGCGTGATTATGTTGCTCCACGAATCAATAAAATGATTTTTAACATCTGGCGGTGCTTTTCTTTTCAATTGGTCAGTGATAATGAGGTCTCTTAATTGTTTAAAATCGGTGACCTGAATGCCACTCAACCACTGATCGAAATAGTTGGTTATCTCGTACGCGAAGTCCTTCCATAATTTACCTTCGGGGCGATTCGTGTTCACGAACTTGATCCGGAAATCTTCCGCCGAAATTTTGAATCTTTCTAGCAGTTTGTTCTTAATATATTCATAATCATCGCTTAGATCTAACGGCTCTCTCAGAATAATTTCTGCTAATTCAAACGGTAGTAGTCCTAATACATTTGTCACCCACTGCGATTCGTCAATCTGGGCCTTAGTCGCCTGCCTTTCAAATAAGTTAAGGTATAACGATATTTCTGATTTGCCAGATTCAAATTTAGGGAGTACGTTTTTTAACAAAACTTTTTGTTCTCTTTCCCCTTGACTGGACGTCAATAACGAATCAGTCTCATGTTCAGCTCTTATTTTGGCTAATTCGTGTTCCTGATCACTTTTTTCTTTTCGGTCACGTTCAATTAATTTTAATTGAGCTATCGCCAGCGTTTCATCATACTCGGACGTCTCCGTGATTTTTTTTATTATTTTCGGAACAGTGTCATTTGGTAACACTTCTACCTCGAATTCTACAGCCAACGTGGCCAAATCGCATTTCCGAAATCCGGTAATCCCTGCCATTTTTACTATTTTCAATTTTTCTACAAAATCCTACACTTCCCTTAACATAGATAACAATAATATTCCTCCCACTATAGGCATGCAAATTACACATAAAAACACAATATTAACCGCGACATAAAAATATACAATGTGCAACAATTCATAAATTTGAGACTTCTAACACTCTATCTTCCAGATATGTTTGTCTTCCCGGAAAACCAAATTCCACACGTAACAATTTTGTATTTCTTAATTATTTTTTTTTATTATTACAACTCTGCATCTAGCTCATAAATAATAAATCATTCATGAATTCCTAAAAAAAACCAATTAACAGTGCTTGGTTTATCTAGCAATTTCAATAACAAACAAATCTTAACAAAAGATTTTCTCTTCTCTTACTTTTCTTTTCAAACTCAATTTTATATTTTAAAGTTTTCTTTATCATTTCATCTATGCAAAAAAAACAAAACGATATTAACTTTAAACACATTTAATTTAATCTACCTGAATGATTTTAGTTTAATTCTTTCATTACTTTAAAAATTCGCTGAATTTTACAGAAATTTCACGCAATCAACATAAAAAAATCATATTATACTAACAGTAATAACAGACTAATTTTTTTAAACACTTTTAAGACTTTGTTACACACCTCAGCCCCTACTGTAAAATATTGAAACAGTGCTTACCTGGAGTGCAGCTGTACTTCGGTGGTTCAATGCTGGAATAGCGGGTGCTGAGTCATAGATGATGTATTCGGCGGCTATTCTCGTACTGCTTCAATTTACTGGGTGCAGACTCTGGCTCTGATGCTCTGCCTTTCTTTTATTATTGCATTTGGGGAGCAGCTGTGGTTCAGTACTTGATTAGCTGATGCTGTTTCATAGATGCTGTATTCTGCGGCTCTCCTGGCTCTGATTCACTTTACTAGATGCGGCCTCTGGCTCTGAGTCACTTTACTGGATGCGGCCTCTGGCTCTGAATCACTGTACTAGATGCGGCCTCTGGCTCTGATGCTCTGCCCTGAACGGTGCGGCGGGTGTAGACTGCTCCTGGTTCCACTCTTCCGTTAGGATCCTCTGCTATTTCCTTCAGTCTCTGTCATTACTCGTACATTTGTCCCTTTCGCTGCCACCATTTCTGTGCCAATTCGGCGGGATAGTAGATGTTATGTGGTAGCTGTACTGGTTAACTTGCCGAAATAAAGCACAGATTATTTAGCCTATGCAAATTATATTTTATTCACAAATAAACATGTGAGTTTAAATAGTGTAGTGCACAGGATAATAATTGAATTAATGTAAATTAGCGTTCGTGATACGGACAGATACTAAAAGAAGGTGGCAGCAGGAACTAATTCGGAAGTCCTCTTGAAAACAGTTTGATCAGAACAACCTCTCCTCGAGGTCTCAAAAATTGGTACAGTCTTAGAATTATAAAAAAAAAAGTTCTCAATTACTAAGGAACAAAGGGGTTCCTTCTAAACCGCTCTTACACGCCAATCAGTAGAGCTTCAAACCTCACAGCGATTTCACTTCGCTGACGACGATTCTCAGGATGAGAATCTTTTTCAGAGAGACCTTCTCTCTCTCTCTCCAAAACAACAACTGACCATCGACTCTCTGCTCGTTCCTTCCAGCCCCCTCACACCTCGCGGGGGTGGCAGGAAACGAGGGGTCTTTAACCTTGCATTCCTTTTCTTCGCTGGAACTTGTTGAATACGTTACACTATTCTTAATTTTATAAAATGCACTGAAAGTGACTCCCATAAAATTCAAGATCAATTGAGAATCAAATATCTATGTTTTAGCATTATGAACAAAGTAATATACTGAAAATCGTAAACAAAGAAAAGATTTAAACTCGGTCTTTAAAAATCTAAACTCGGGTTCATTTAAAAGGATATGGGTATAAGTGTAAAGCTCCATTCACATGCTTTTAGGTAGCTTTCAATACAAAAAAGTATAAAGCTACCTATTGCAGCCGTTCGGAGGAAAGCAGTTCCGGAAAATTTCGATATATTTTCACCGATCATGACCCCCCAGACCCCAAAACCACCCTCCGTTCAAATGTTGATTTACATATATAGATATATCCATATATATATATATATATATATATATGACCTATGTCATACGATAACGCTCGTATTTATAAATCGATTTTGATGAAACTAATTGTGTGTATTAAGGTCACCAATGTCTCGACCGCGTTCGTTGGCCAGCTTGGTCCGCCATTTTGATTCAAGATGGCGGACATTTAAAAATTTAAAACTAAAATAAATATAAAAAAAAATTACAAATTCAATTTTTTTTTTAATTACGTGTTAGGCCTTGTTACAAGGATTCCAGAGCATTTTTGGTTTACCTCTATTTTAAAAAATGGCTGAGATAGAGCAGTTTGAAATTCTAGGGTGGCTGACATTTTGAAACAAAACAGCACATTAACGCGATTACTCGCAAATTATTTTCTTTCATTGTCGTAATAATTTTCCCAATCATACGCATACAACTATATATTCATATCCGTTAGCGCCAGAATTGGCGACATTGGCGACAAAATTGGCAAAATTATCGACATTTGGCGACAAAAAATAAGTCTTCATAAATGAAGCCAATTTGGTTATTGCTCAATAATTTGGCGAATTTTTTATTCTAATTCAGTATTAACGAATGTTTTGTAAAAGTTTCTTTACATTTTAACTTGCTGTTTTCGTGTAACATTAGCTAAAATTTTAAAACGAACATGTAGGAAAGCTACCTTTTCCTCCCGGTACAGGCCGGAAGGACTTTTTATTATTGGATCATCTTTATAAATTTTCGCCATAATATATACGGATGTATAGTCACATTCTAAATTTTAAAAAAGTCATCGATCGATTCATCATTTTTCACCAGTGCAAATATAGGTTTGCGTGCTTAAGACGACATGGCAATGAACTTTTGACACATTAATTGGCCAATTGTGTTCGGTGTCGCGGCAATTTGTCGCGCACAATTAATCTCGGAACAATTCTTTGCGCATAATTCATCACAACATTAATTCGTCGCAGCGTCAATTCATCGCGACGTCAATTTGTCGTGGTATCACTTTGTCTAAATATCAATCCATCCTGGCGACAATTCATCGCAGCGAAATTTTTTTTGAACTTTCAATTTTCTAAGCTAACGACATTAAACACTAACATTCAGTAGAAAATTGAAAACGTTCAATTATGTTAAGCATAAATTGTGAAAGAAAAGAATCAAGTTATGATACAATTTCGGTTATTTTTTGTAATCAAATAAAGGAAAAAAAAACTTTAATCTAAACTACTATATAATGACATTAAATCATGCAATGGTTAGTTCATTCGCAATTAAAAACAGAATTTTGTATTTACATTCTGTCTGTACTTTTTTATTCTTAATTTTTCATAGGTTAGGGGGAGCTCACTTGCACCCCTTTCCTTAGTACGCCCATGCCAATTTGTATGTTTTTGTAATTTTTCTAGTATTATTCTTTGATTTTTCTTTCATGATCTTAGTACTTTTACTTTCAATCTCACGCAATTTTTCCGGTGAACATAAGCAATATCTACTTTATATTTAATTTAAATAAGAAATGACTTGATCTAGTCTAGTGCATTAAACATGTATTTCTTTATTGGAAACTTCTTAAAAGTCACATATTTAAAGAAAATCCTTTCTATTTTAATGATTGAAATTTTTAGACTAAAGCAGTAAAGGAAGAAATATATCTATATAAACATTTGAACTGCAACTAAAATCGACTTTTAAAATGTCAGTTAAATTTCTCTATTTCTGAAAAAAAAAATCATTCAATAATTTTACTAAATTAACTTTGATTTTACTATCATCGCCTTCAAAAACATTTTCGCTGTCATGAATTAACGCCACGACGAATTGACGCTGCGATGAATTGACACTGTGACGAATTGTGTGCATTGAATTATTCCGTGATGAATTGTGCGCCACGGATTGGCGGATTGCAGAAATATTGTGCTCTGAAACTTCAGTGTAATCAAATGGAAATAATCTTGTCTTTTCCTGATTACTATGAGATAAATTAGTGGATAACGGTTATTGGGCTTAATTCGTTTCAAGGAATAGTTTGAGAACCGAATTGTTCCAAAACTGAAGCAAACTTTACAATAAGAAATAAAGATAATACGATTTGCGCACTGGCCAATGTTCTCCCTGTATTTTCTTGTTTCAAACAATACACTGTATAATATAATACAGTAAAATATAAAACACATTATAGCACTGCACATTCCATACTGCAATGACATTTTTATAACCATTTAGAAAGAAAAGAGACTTTAAGAAAAAGCGTCTCATTCATACTTTTATTGATGAAACTTTCGTTTTCTTGAGATTGTGAAGAAGGTTGGTTGGTTGGTTGGCGGCGTTACGTTCATTTTTTCCACACGACTAAACACACTGGAATCTCTGTTACAAGAGGAATGTAACCCACTACAGACATTCACGCCTAGTTGAAATTGGACTTCCTCAACTACTATACAGTAGTCAGCACACTTACAACTAGACAAGCAGTTGAGCAATTGAGAAGAAAAACAGGGGTTGTTCCATTAATATTTTTTAACAACATTAAGAAGACTATTAACTCGCTGGTTTTTAATCTTAAAATTAATGAAATTCGTTATCACTAGGTTCATTCTATTGCATATACATGGTGTCCACATAAGTCAGTTCACATTTCAAAATATTGTTGTATCCGAGTGTGGTTTGCCCCATAAGCTTTGTTAAAGTGTAAAATGTTTTGCGGCAGGAGAAACAAAACCCATTTTATTTAAATTATTTTTCCCCAAAACGTCCAAATATTTCACAAGTCTTGTGGTACAAACTGCACCCGGTGCGGCATTTTTTGAATGCAATTTTTAAATGTGAACGAATTATGGGACATCCGGTATATGTCCTTCAGGCAAATGATAACAAAAAAAGAAAAGAAAAGAAGAATTAAAAGAAAAACAAATTAAAATTTTCAGTGTATTCAACAATATTGCTAATAAGGAATCTCAGTATGCATGAATTTCTTTAACGCTGATATCACTAAACCTCATGTATGCGTGATTTGTGCATTCAACTAATTTAGAAATAACACTCAAGCTGCTTGTTCTCTAGCTGAATATCTGTTTTAAAACGGAATCAAATGTTACTCGAATTTATCGTTCAAGATCCGAATTGTTTGATAGCTGTGGAATTCGATAACCGAGATTCTACTATATATGATTTAGCAGCTGTGTCCACCTCCATTATTCTTCTTGAAAATATGTACGAAATTAAGAAGAGTTTGAATGAAACGACACTCAGGCTGTTTGTTCGCTAACTGAATATCTGTTTGAAAACGGAATCAAATGTTGCTCGAAGTTATTGATTAAGATTTGAATCGTTTGATAGCTGCGGAATTCAATATCAGAGGTTCTACTATATATATTATATATATTTTAG
Source organism: Maratus michaelseni (assembly GCA_963931845.1). Classification (NCBI taxonomy): domain Eukaryota; kingdom Metazoa; phylum Arthropoda; class Arachnida; order Araneae; family Salticidae; genus Maratus; species Maratus michaelseni. The sequence goes on from OZ007587.1 coordinate 351,903,909, forward strand.
GAGTTGTGTCTGAATCCATTATTTTTATTGAAAATATGTACGAATTTAAGACGAGATTGAATGACACAAAACTCAGGCTGTTTGTTCGCCATCTTAATATATGTTTGAAAACGGAATCAAATGTTACTCGAATTTATCGTTCAAGATCCGAATTGTTTGATAGCTGTGGAATTCGATAACCGAGATTCTACTATATATGCTTTAGCAGCTGTGTCCACCTCCATTATTCTTCTTGAAAATATGTACGAAATTAAGAAGAGTTTGAATGAAACGACATTCAGGCTGTTTGTTCGCTAACTCAATATCTGTTTGAAAACGGAATCAAATGTTGCTCGAAGTTATTGATTAAGATTTGAATCGTTTGATAGCTGCGGAATTCAATATCAGAGGTTCTACTATATATATTATATATTTTTTAGGAGTTGTGTCTGAATTCATTATTTTCATTGAATATATGTACGAATTTAAGACGAGATTGAATGACACAAAACTCAGGCTGTTTGTTCGCCATCTTAATATATGTTTGAAAACGGAATCAAATGTTACTCGAATTTATTGTTCAACATCTGAATTGTTTGGTAGCTGGGGAATTCTATATACGAGGTTATACTATATATAATTTAGCAGCTGTGTTTTATTCTTATTTAAAATATGTACGAAAGTAAAAAAAGTTTGAATAAAAAGTTTAATATTCGATTTCGATATGAAAATTGTAGAGCTTTCTTGTGTTTACGTTATAATATTTTAATAATTTAAGTTAATAATTAATATTGTAGAAAAAGTTTTGGCTGCAAGAAAGCCATATACATAATATTTAAAAATATTTATTAAATTTTACTGAGATAGGATAAAATAGAATAAGTTTTTTAAAGTAAAATATTTTATTCAGGAAAAGCTAATAGCTTGAACGATGATATGAAAGTATTTTTAAAATATTCTAGAATGAAATATTGTAAAAGTTTCTAGTGATTTCGTAACTAGAAATATTACATAGTTGCAGATCCACATATATTTTTCCTCTGAAATATGTGTTCTCATATGCATACAGCTTTCCCCTCTGACATGACATATCACAATTTTATTAAAACATTCAGTATAAAATTGGATTACAGGATTTATATTTTATTTTCTCGCCATGTCAGAAATATTTAAATTCGAATTCTGATCACTAAAAATAACTTTGATATTTAATAATTTATTCATTTTTCAACTTTTGTGAAAAAATTGCTAGATTAATATTTAATTATCTATTTCTTCTATAATTATTTATTATGAATGTATTTTTGAAAGATGTTAGTTACTTTCAATAATCTAAAGTTAAAAAGTTTTTTTCATTCTGGTATTTCTATATTTCGAGTCATTTTAATTAATTAAAGAAAATCCAAACCTGAATGCCAGAACAAAGGCTGTGTATAAGAATTTTTATAGGTTTTATAACTACAAGCTAATTATAAAATTCAATTATAGGAATAAAGTTCAGTGTGGATGTTTATAAACAAAAGAAACTTACCGAAATGAAGAAAAATGCTTTATATTACTTCGAAGTAATGTCGGATGTTCGTGATGCACTTTTGATAACGACTGTATATTTCCTGTAAACTGCAAATTCTTTTTTCTTTATGGCATAGAGATATGTTGCTTTGAATGTCTGGACGCGAAAATCGCTCTCTTCTTAAGGATTAATTCAGATGTAGGAATATAATGAAGTGTGCTAGAGCATGATTAGGTGCGTACGGTGGATGGGACGAAAGGTTTCAATTTTTCTATGGACTATAAACATTTTTTTCTCACCGGCGAACGAATGTAGCTGTACAACTTCAAAGCCTATTGTCGAATATTCTCCATGCAATACCAAAACGCGTACATTATCTACAATTTACACGATCAGTAAAAATTTCATGTCAAATGTGCATTAGAAGTCGGACACTACGTCGAATGAATATAAAGTGTTTTTCCTGATTGAAATCAGATTCTTTAGTTTGTGAATATGCTCACTGAACTTTATTCACATATCTTGCAAAAACACACAATAAGTTATTTTGTACGTTAAGATATTTTCAATTCATTTCCTGACAAATAATTTTTGTTTTTGTGTTTCACTGAAAAAAAGTAAAGTTGTAGTGTAAAAATAAAACGAGTGCATGCAAATGTTAAAGATAATATGAAGAAATAAATTGTTTATAATTTTTTTTGAACGTCCACATTCAAAAAGAAAACGTAACTAGATTAATCGAATAAATTATCATTTTCACAATATAGAACTACTTTATATACAGTATGCCCACTAAAGTCCTTTTTTACCCTCTTAACTTCGGAACGGCTGCTGCTATATTCATAAAAGTGGTGTCTAGGTATAGTAAAGTAGCCATGCGCTACTGAATGAAACCGCCTACGGCACCACCTAGTGGAAAGCTGCAGAGTTATCATTCCTATCTCGAAAACGGAAAGAGATAGGGAAAACAAGTGATTTACAAAGTTGTAAAGTATCATCGATTTAGTACAAAAAACACCTTGTGGAAATTAATGCAAAGAGTAGATGGATTAAAACGCGCATTTGTTTTCTCGTGATTTCCTACGCTGTGACGAGAAAAAACGATCTTAGAAACAAAGAAACAACGAGTCATGAAACAGCAGATGTATGCGACTCCTCCATAAACATTGCAGGACCTTAAACGACGCATTACGGACGCTTGTGACAACGTGTCACCCTCTATGCTCCAATGTGGGCAACGTGAAATTCAAACAAGGATTCAAATATGCATTGCAGCTAACGGTGAGAAGTTTGAACATCCAAAATAAAGGTATATTATTATAACTAATTGTTTTTTTTACTTTCTAAGATCGTTTTGTCACGTCACAGTGTAGGAAATCACGAAAAAACAAATGCGCTTTTTAACCGTTCTACTCTTTGCATTATGTCCACAAGGTGTTTTTCGTACGAAATCGATGATGCTCTACAACTTTGTAAATCACTTTCCGTTTTCGAGATAGGAATACCGACTCCAAAGCATTTCACCAGGTGGCGCCGTAGGCGATTTCATCGAGTAGCGCATGGCTACTTTACTATACCAAGACACTACTTTTATGAATATAGCAGCAGCCGTTCTGAAATTAAAAGTGTGGCACGGGACTTTAGTGGACATATTGCATATAGATAGAGAGTTTTCTTTACAAAATTTTACTGTCTAATTTAAGAGTTTTATACAATTTTTCAGCTGTTGATTGAAATAAACTTATATCTCTGTTCCTTTTTAACATCTTATGAAACTACTTAGGAGTATATTTGAAACCTAAACGACCTAAACATATTTAAATTTATAAATACACTGCAGAGAACAATTAAAGGAAGAAATGTGTAAAGGTACTTAATGTTAATTCCGTTAAGTGAAGTGTAATGAAGGATAATGGGTTTGTATTTCCAAGTTTAACGCTATAACGCAGCGTTTCTGAAACTGTGGTCCGCGGAGCCCTGGGGGTCCGCAAGTTTACAGCACGGGGTCCGCAAGCTTACAGCACGGGGTCCGCAAGCTTACAGCACGGGGTCCCCAAGCACAATGTTGAATACAGATTTTTTTTTTCTTCGGGAGGAATTTCTGTTGATCCGAAGGAAGAGGAATTTGCAACACTAGTACTTCTAGTCTATTTTTTTTATAAATCATTAATAAGCATAAAACCCCAAATCTGTCGTAGGAGACATTTCATTGCTCCGGAGTTGGAATATGCGTGAAAATATTAAGAACCGATTGATTAAACATGAACATAATGAGTTATTTTTTGCATTGCCAACTAGATGAGCGTTTAGACATTTCTAATACTGTAGGTCTGATAATTTTCGTTCATTATGAATTTGGTGTTAAGATACGTGACTATTTTTTGTTTTGAAAATCTCCTCCAACTCCCATAACAAGTGCAAAGCTATTTACATGATTAAACGTTTCATACAAGAAAAAGAATTAAACTCTTCAAGATGTGTCGGAATAAGTACAGATGAGGCTCGAGCTATGGTGTGAATCTTTTAATGGTTTGATCAGCTTAGTTAAAGCTAAAGCACCACGTGGTAGTTTGCGACACAGACACACTGTTAACCCTGAGTCGCTGGTTGCCAAAAAATGCCTGGAGACTACATTCAACGAAATTGTTTCAGAAGTAAATTATATCAAGGTTCATACATTCAATTCAGGAGTTTTTAAAATAATGAGAGAAAAAATGGAATCAACATAAATATGTATTTTTATTCACAAAAGTTAGGTTACTGTCACGAGTGTTAAATTAGATTTTTGCACTGCCTTATAAAGTAAGACTGCCAAAAACCAAATTCCATTTGAAAGATCGGTTCAATGATTTTTCCTGGCTTGTCAAGTCGGCGAGTTGGATAGTTATTATTAATTTTCTGAATGAACTGAATTTAAGCGTACAAGGAACTTTGGTACACCTTTTCAAAGTCCAGAACTAAGTAGAATCAACAGCAAAAAATTTATTTGAGGACAAATCGACTTGAAAATGATATTTGAATCATTCCAAACATTATTCGATTTCTTACAAACGTCTGTCTACAAAATATCCCCTGATATTATCGAAAATTTTGTTATACAGCTGAAGCACATAAAAGAATCTTTTAGACTTTATTTTCCTCCCTCAAAGTCAGAAAATGAGTGGATGAGGAATCTATTTCATTTATTAGAAATTTGTATTTCATTTAGAAATTAGTGAAATCAAAACCTTGATATGGAGAAGGAACAAGATGAGGAATTGTCGTGCGAAGGTTCCATGAACATTACTTTCAAGCTATTAAAGAATGACTTGCATTTTCCACTACATATTTGCGGGAATAGACTTTTTTCACCCTTGTACGCATGAAGAACAACTGCCGAACTTGACGGAATGTGAAACCGGGACTTACTTAAACATTGATCATCTCCAGGTCTAGAACGAGTTCACATCTAGTAGCAAAAGATAAGCAGCATACTTCTCATAGCAAATAGTAGTATATATACTAAAAATACCAACGTTTGACACACAATATCATCGTACAATAAACAGACGCACGTTTTATGAGTAACTTGGACTTACTTCCTCAGTGTAAATAAAATTAAACCCTATTGTATCCCCTCAAATACATGAAAATGAATCTAAAACCCCAAATGAAAAACAACAACACACCGAGAAACTCCTCACGCATGAGCCACCACTCAGATTAAGCCGGAAGTGATTCACTATGACAAAGTAACTCAACCCAGGAAGGTGAGATGTAAGGTACACTTGAAAAATCATTGACCAGGGAGTTACCAAATTTATGTATATAAACTATCAAAGAGGTCTAAATCTAATGGAGTGTTACATTTATTAATAATAGTGGCTGAGTCGAAGTTACAATTATGTCCCTCACTCCAACAGTGACAAGCAATAGAGGATTTTTGTAATTCTTTTTCCTTAATGTAATTTCTGTGTTCATTAAGTCTGAAACGGAGTTGTCGTTTAGTCTGTCCTATATAGGACAAACCACATTGACATTGGATATTGTAAATGCCCCAAAAGCTTTGATGTGAAATTTTATCCTTTAACTGTGAAAAATTTAGTTTATTAACTGGCTTAAAAATACAATACAATAGGGGATACAATAGGGTTTAATTTTATTTACACTGGGGAAGTGAGTCCAAGTTACTCATGAAACGTGCGTCTGTTTATTGTACGATGATATTGTGTGTCAAACGTTGGTATTTTTAGTATATTTATCGACACAAGTTTTTATTCATAGTAGTATACATATTTATTTTAACTGCTTTAAAATGTACATTATAATTATTTTTTTTAATTAATGCAGCTGATTTTTCTAACACAGTTAACTAAATATAGAATATGTCTAATGAAATTTAAATAACGTGTATACATTTAAATAATTTCTTATCTTATGTTAATAAAAAATTTGTTGGGGGTCCCCGAAATGCATATCACATCAAAGGGGGTCCGCGAGCTCACAAAGTTTAAGAAACGCTGCTATAACGTATGCCAATGGTATCCACTTTCGCTACACAGAAATATGCAAATTCCATAAAATTGTCGCATGCGGGATGTGAAATTTGTCGTTTAAAAGGCATTTGAAGGGATTATGAGAAATGGTGTTTTGTTGGGAGAATGAAAGGTGGAAAATAAGCGTCTAAAGCTGTAAAACTTGAATTTTGGTCAGAGGTATACGCTACGCACACCTTATAAAAAAATTTCTACGTATCTCTACATATAACACAAAATTACACACGTTAAATCACATTTCCTATATTCCTATTCCACTGTATTTATATCTATAAAAACCAGAGATTTACGAATTAGCTATTGGTAAACGATAAGAAAGAACCCCCTGTATATTACCTAAAAATATTACATTATATATTGTAGGACATTTGATATTATATAAACGGAGATCAAAATAAAAACGACTTAGGGGACCTACTAAGTTGAGGGCCCTGTTTTATAGATTCATTAATGAAATTATTTAACGTAATCATCCAAACTTGTAAATACGTTTTTTTATTGTATATGTTTTGCTCTAAAACCTTAAAACAAATTATAACTTCTGTATGGTACAAACAAACTCAAGACTTGATTGGTTCATTTCTGAGGAGCAGACTACTTGTTACTTGTGCTTCAGAAATTTACTATGCCTACCGCTGGAACATTGAGGAAGGTAACATTTTTCCTTTTTCATTTTCTCCGAGGAATATATTTTGAAACTTTAAATGTTTATTCTGTTAGATGAAGTTTAGGATTAGACTAAAACAATATATATCTTTTAGAGCTCACTAATATATTAGTGATAATATGATAAATAAAGAGAAACCCACTATTGGTAGATTTATATTATTTTATTTTTTATTTATCACCATCAACGCAGTATACTCCAGAATACTTGTTTGTACAATGAAATTAACACATATTTATTTATTATATCTTTTATTATGAAGAAGTATTTTTTTTCATTAACAATTATATAAAAATGCATAGAAATTTCAAATATTTTTCACAAAATATTTTTCAATCTTTCCCAGTTTAAACACGCTGTTTTTATTATTATTATTTATATGAACTATAGTAGCTTTACGTACATATCTGCAACTAACGCATTGCATTATGAAGCGTACATTAATATTCTATACTAAAAAGTAAAATAATGCGAACCACTCTATATTAGATGTAAAATTAGTTTAATGTCAATAAAATTATTTGACAAATTCTTCTTTACAAATCATAAACATTGTTTTTTTTTTCATTTTATTTTTAAATATATCAATGTATGTAATCCAGTTTAAGAAAAGGAAAAAGAAAGTGTTTTCATTTTTTTCCGGATTTTTCCTTATGATGAGTGAATGAAATTGACTAAATCATTTTGTTCTGTGAATTCTCTTATCAATCAAATCCTATTTTTCACGTTTTTCCCTGACAATGCAATTTTAGTTATTTTAAATTCAGGAACATATTCTCTATTTCTCAGTTTCGTTTCTCTCTATTTGAGAATAAAGTGATGAAAGAGTTATATTCACTTGTGAAAGAAATTCTTTCCGAGTTTAAAAAAAGCAGTTAATATTATTATTATTTATATGAACAATATTAAAGTGATGTTTATATCTACCACTAATGATCAAGAGACTTCATAAAAGTGTATTATGAAGCTTAATTACATTAATAATCTATATTATAAAGCAGAAACATGTTTGTTACAAACGCTGACATCATAACGATAGTGGAACGACCTTCACTATTAGTATGTATGCTATCGTACACATATTCGCTTTTCAATATTGTGGGAATTGAACTGTTTTCCTGCTTGAACTAAAACGACAGAGTCAAAGCCAATCCGCGACTTCATCTTGATATTGCGTCATATAATCTATGTTGAAGCATGCAAGCTCCAAACCACACTTCAAAAGGAAGTCAAAAGAGGTGTTTTGGATCGAAGGGAAGCTTTGGCAGAATCAATGAAGTTGGTGAGTTAAGACTGTCGTTTTTTGAACTATACTGAAGACGTCGACACGGAGATGTTTTAGATTAAATAAGATGTAACGCAGATAATCCAGATGGTTCATTAATATTCGTATATTCATATTCTTACATGTATTTTTAACTTTCTTTGTAGTTAGTTTTATTAATATAGAGTTCGATTTTAACTTGATGTTTTCTAGTTTATTTGAAGTAAATTGAGTGAATTATTTATTGAGTTGGTGTCAGAGAAAACTAAACCCCATAAGTGGTGTCGAAGCGGCATCGAATGAATGTTAACGCTCACTATTGAATAGATAGAGTTCTGAATTTTATGAGAGGAATGTACATTTAAAGTGATATTTTCGAACCTATTTTTATCATGTCAAGGTTAGTAGATATTCGAGAATTAGTTATTTCTTTAAAAACTGAAAAGACATCCAGTATTAAGAATTTACATCGTTTGATTTTTGGCCATGAAGGTGATAGAAAAAATCATTCCAGAATTAGAGACTTTACGGGTTTTCCGTTTGAAGTAAATAGTGATGAATATAATGGAAAAGTTCAAAAAATTAAAGATGAATTTTCGGTAAACGAACTAATTACCATTTGTAACGTGTTATGTATTGATAATTCTGGTACTTTCGATGATATAGTTGTCAGGGTTATTTCTTGCCTGTGTAATCTAAACGTATTGAGGTCAAAGATAATTTCCGAAGATAATGAAATTAGTGATGATGAAACTGAGCTAATAAATGAGACCAAAAATAATGCTAGCATTGGTGCTAGTAATGTATCTTGCAATAAAATTAATGATATTGCTTCTGGTTCTGAAATAAATTATTCTGCTAGCAATAAAAATGAAATGACACAACGCTTAACCCCTGACTTTATTTTAAAACCATCTATTGGTATTAGTGATATTGAAAATATGATTGCAACATATAGTGGTAGTCAGTATGAAAGTATCGAAAAATGGATTGCTGATTTTGAGGACGTAATCTCTTTATTCAATTTAAGTGACTTGCATAAATTAATTTTAGCGAAACGCCGTATGACTGGTAAAGCTAAACTATTGATTGAGAGTGAAAGCAGATTGAATTCGTGGCACAGAGTGAAATCATTACTCGTTTCTGAATTTGGTACAGTTTGTAATTCTGCAGAAATGCATCAGTTGTTATGTAAAAGGAAGATGAGGGATGGCGAAACTCTTGATGAATATTTTTTAAATATGAAACGACTATGCTCTCGCGGAAATGTAGAGGATTCTGCTTTAATTCAGTATGTTATCGGTGGTATTAAAGACCCTGTTTTCAAGAAATCATTTTTATATGGTTGTAACGATATTAGCGAATTTAAGCAAAAGCTTAAAGTATATGAAAAAATAAGATCGGATGGCGAAAATGTTAAACCAGAGATTGGTGTTAAGCTAAAATCAAAACCCGAAATGGAATCTGGTAACAGGTCAAAGGTAGTAAAGGCTATTCTTTGCTTTAACTGCGGGGGGGAAAATCACAAAAGCATTCACTGTAGAAACAAGGATAAAAGCCCTCTTTGCTTTTCGTGCAATTCGTATGGTCATAAATCGTTTGAATGCAGTAGGAGAAAGGATGTAAAGACATCAAATGATCATTCTCAAATAAATATTGTAACGAGTTTCAAGGATTTAATTCTTAAAGAGGTTAAATTGGATTCATTGAAGTTAACTTCATTAATTGATACAGGCAGCCAGAAAACGCTTCTAAAAAAGAGTGTTTATGATAATTTGAGGAATGTGTTCAAATTGGAAGCTACGGATACGTGTTTGACTGGTTTGGGGAAAACATTGATTAGGCCAGCAGGTTATTTCAAGGCAGAAATTGAGGTAGATGATTCGAAATTTGAAGTTGACATTTTTGTCGTTAACGACAGTTCGATTAATTTCGATTTAATTATTGGCATTGATGTTATTCATCAAGGTACTTTAACAATTTCTGGAGATGAAGTAAAAATGTGCAAAACCGAGGATAAATCAAGTAATTTTTTGGTTAATATAGTAAATATTTTAGATGAGCCTAAACTTGATTTTAGTTATGTCACTGATAAGGGCTTGCGTTCAGAATTGTCCTCCCTAATTGAAAGCTATGTGCCTACAAAATTAAAAACGGTTGACGTTAAAATGCAAATTAACCTTACTGATGAAATTCCAATTCGTTCATCCAATTTGTTCATCATTCCAATTTGTTCATCCCCTCGAAGATTACCTCTGTGTGAGAAAAAAATTGTTGAAACCCAGATTGAGGAGTGGCTAGCACAGGGAATTATTCGTAGAAGTTCTTCTGATTTTTCATCGCCGGTGGTTTTAGTTAAGAAAAAAGATGGTACAACGAGATTTTGCATTGACTACAGACGTCTTAATAAAAAGACTATACGAGAACACTTTCCATTGCCTGTCATAGATGATGTTATAGATCAATTACATTCGGCTGAGGTGTTCACAACAATCGATTTGAAAAATGGGTTTTTTCATGTAGAAGTTGAGGAAAGTTCTCGAAGGTACACTTCTTTTGTAACTCATAATGGGCAATTTGAATTTTTGAAGTGCACGTTCGGATTGACCAATTCGCCAAGTGTATTTCAGAAATATATTTATAACGTGTTTCGAAGTTTGTTAAAGGACAATGTAGTGGTTATATACATGGATGATCTAATAATACCTTCTAAAAATGAAACTGAAGGCTTAGAAAAGCTTAAACTTGTTCTGCAGACCGCATCTGATTATGGATTACAGTTAAATATTAAAAAGTGCATGTTCCTGACGCGTGAAATTGATTTTTTGGGGTATAGAATTTTGAATGGAAAATTATATCCTTCCCCACTTAAAACAAAGGCAGTGATGAATTTTCCTGAACCAAAAAGTATCAAGGATATTCAAAGTTATTTGGGATTAACTGGATATTTTCGAAAGTTTATAAAGAATTACTCAGTTATCGCTAAACCTCTGAGCGACATGTTGAGGAAAGATTCTAAATTTCGATTTGATGTGGAAGAAAAGAAAGCCTTTAGTGAGCTTAAAAGTATTTTGTCTTCCGAGCCAGTTCTGTCAATATACAATCCCAAAAGTATAACTGAAATTCATTGTGATGCTAGTATTGATGGCTACGGAGCAGTATTAATGCAACAGTCCCCAGTAGATAATAAATTTCATCCTGTGTATTTTTCCAGTAAAAAAACAACTGAATCGTAGCGGAAGTGCACTAGTTACGAACTGGAAGTTTTGTCGGTGATAGAGGCCTTAAAGAAATTTAGAGTGTATGTATTAGGCATTCCATTTAAAATAGTTACCGATTGTAATGCATTTAAAATGACTATGGATAAAAAGGAGATGAGTACGAAAATTGCGAGATGGGCAATACTGTTATCTGATTTTGATTATGAACTAGAACATAGGCCAGGCATTAAAATGAAGCATGTTGATGCATTGAGTAGGAATCCTGTTTGTATGGTAGTTCAGGATAGTTTAACTTTAAAAATTGCTCAGGCTCAAGAGAATGATGATTATATTAAAACTATAAAAGAAATTTTGAAGGTAAGACCTTATGATGATTATTTAGTAAAAAATAACGTTCTTTATAAATGTGTTAACGGAAGTGATTTGTTGGTTGTTCCAGAGGAAATGCAAATGAATATAATCAAAGCTATTCATGAAAAGGGTCATTATGCAGTTGTTCGAACAGAAAAAAACTTAGAAACTGATTTTTACATTCCTAAGGTAAAATTAAAGAGTGGTGATACCTATGATGTGAAAAGAATTGGAATTACAGAAGGTCCAATGATTACTAGTACTTGCGCTGAATACATGAAGCCATAGACTGATACTGGTGAAGTTTAGTTAAAGAAATCCTGATTGTGACATTATCCTAATTGTGACAGCAGACTGACACAGACTTGTTGATATATTTAGGAATAGTATGAATTGTGTTTTTTTCGTGAACGTTTTGTTAAAGAACTTTAGTTGCTGTTTTTATTTCTTTTGGTAAAAACGTATTACATATCAGTCACCTGAGGGCAGATGACAGTCAGTATGGCCGAATGTGGGAATTGAACTGTTTTCCTTCTTGAACTAAAACGACAGAGTCAAAGCCAATCCGCGACTTCATCTTGATATTGCGTCATATAATCTATGTTGAAGCATGCAAGCTGCAAACCACACTTCAAAAGGAAGTCAAAAGAGGTGTTTTGGATCGAAGGGAAGCTTTGGCAGAATCAATGAAGTTGGTGAGTTAAGACTGTCGTTTTTTGAACTATACTGAAGACGTCGACACGGAGATGTTTTAGATTAAATAAGATGTAACGCAGATAATCCAGATGGTTCATTAATATTCGTATATTCATATTCTTACATGTATTTTTAACTTTCTTTGTAGTTAGTTTTATTAATATAGAGTTCGATTTTAACTTGATGTTTTCTAGTTTATTTGAAGTAAATTCAGTGAATTATTTATTGAGTTGGTGTCAGAGAAAACTAAACCCCATAATATTGCATAATTAAAATTTTTACAGCATCAAATAGAAAAAGAGTATTTTTAAATAAAACAATTGTTCGCAAACTGCAACTTAATATTTTAAAATATTTTTAATAATTGTTAAGCGTGATTTTTATAAATCTATCTCAACAATGAACGTTTGATTGTTACAAAAATTTAAAATGGCATATTCAGTGATATAAATAACCATGTAAATCAAGGAGAATGTGTCAGTGTTACTAGAAATGGCAATAGATTGGCCAAGCTTGACGAGATTTACTTCTTCAAAATTCTTCACAAACCCCAAAAATGTATTTTCTTTTGCAAAATATAAAAATGGCCAAAATAATTCAATTGAAATATTGTATTAAGATTGCATATAAACGATATTCAGAAACAGACTGCATTTAAAACCTATTTTTTATAATTTTCCAAATTTCATTATTTGAATACATAATTCACACCTTTCATATAAAACTTCTTTTTTGGTGTAGTTGGTGGGAAATCACCTATATATATATGTCATTCTTTGTTTGTATGTCCTTTATACAAATCTACAGTTTTTGACCAATTTGCACGAAACTTTATATACACTAGTGTGCAAAACTTAAGCAACAAACACAAAATGCTAATTTCTGAACACGTGAGTACTTAAAAGGAAATTCTATAAACAGTAAGTGTAAAAAATAAGTACTATCCTAACAGCACAGATAGTCGATGTGAAGACTTCTTGACATCACAAATGGTCACAAATTGTCACAGTCACTACAATGAACAGAAATGTGATACATTTCATTCGTCTCATTTTTACTCTCATTTGGTCCCTCCACTGAACAATCACCATGACTGCTGCTTTTTGACGAGTCACCAGGTGACTTTACAATGAAGTCATTTTGTGACTCTCATGTGACTGTCATTTGGACACTCCATTGTAAAGTCATCATGATAGCTGTTCTGTGACGAGTTCCCAAGTGACAGAAAATTAAATCATCTGGTGACTTTTCCCAAAGGAGTGCAATGATGACTTCACAATAGAGTGCCGATCACCGGAAAGTCACAATGCAACTTCATTGTGACATTATTTGGCGACTCATCACAATGCAATGCTCACAATGACTTCAATGTTCAGTCTTCAACTGACAGTGGCTTGAGAATCACAAGGTGACTTTATTGTAATGTCACCTGGTTACCCATCACAAAGCAACAGTCACAGTGACTTTTGAGTGTTAACAATCATTTGAAAGTAATAATGACACAGTGAAATATCCCAAATTTTGATTCACCGTAGCGATTGTGACACTTCTAACCATGTGTGACGTCCAGGTGACTTTACATCGACTGGCCGTGATGTTAGGGTAGTACTTCTTTTCTACACTTGCTCTTTACAGAATTTCCTTTTGAGTATTCTCGTGTTCAGAAATTAGCATTTTGTGTTTGTTGCTTAAGTTTTGCACACCACTGTACATAAGTTTTAGAATATCTATACATATATAGGTCATTTTTGGTTTGTATGTTCCTTATGTAAATCTACCGTTTTTGACCAATTTGCCCGAAACTTGACATATATACATTTTAGAATATGACTAAAATTACTGTCAACTGAAAAAAATATAAATCAGTCCACTCTTTACCACATTTTTCAACCACCTTCCATAGTTTATCATCTACTATATATATAAAACACAAACGTAAATTTCGTTCCGTTCCTTTATAACTCGAGTTCCACTGAATGGATTTTGATGGAACTTGATTTGTTCGATACATAATTTTTCAGGGAAGGTTTTAGTATATAACATGTTGCTCTACGTACATTGGTTACAGAATTATAATAGAAAGTTCTGTTATTTTGGCCGAAAAGGTTACCATTACGAAGTTTTTGGCGACCATTATAAATGCAGAAAGAAATGAAAAGGCTATACATCTCAAAAAATAAAAGAAAACTGTCGCTAATTTTATTTTTAAGAAAAGAAAGAAAAAAGAAATAGAAAGAAAAGAAAAAAAGAAAAAGAGTTCTGATGAGAGATAATATTATAAGACGAAAATATTTCATTTAAACATGATTGGGAATGTTCGTAATGTTTAAAAAAATATTCAAGATTCCTATTGAAATAATATTTGGCGATTTATCTTTTGTTTTTGGCGATTTTGATTTTACTTTAGACCCCAAACAATTTGATTTTAAGCCAAAAGGTGTGTGTTTTTTTGTTGCAGAAACAATTGAAATGGCTATACATCTGGAAAAATAAAAGAAAAAACTGTTACTAATTAGGTAGCTTTCAATACAAAAAAGTATAAAGCTACCTATTGCAGCCGTTCGGAGGAAAGCAGTTCAGAAAAATTTCGATATATTTTCACCGATCATGACCCCCAGACCCCAACACCACCCTCCGTTCAAATGTTGATTTATATATATAGGTATATCCATATATATATATATATATATATATATATGACTTATGTCATACGATAACGCTCGTATTTATAAATCAATTTTGATGAAACTAATTGTGTGTATTAAGCTAACCAATGTCTCAACCGAGTTCGTTGGCCAGCTTGGTCCACCATTTTGTTTCAAGGTGGCGGCCATTTAAAAATTTAAAACTAAAATAAATATACAAAAAAATTAAAAATTCAAATTTATTTTTTAATTACGTTTTAGGCATTGATACAAGGATTTTGAAATTCTAGAAGGTTTGAAATTCTAGGGTGGCTGACATTTTGAAACAAAACAGCACATTAACGCGATTACTCGCAAATTATTTTCTTTCATTGTTGTAATAATTTTCCCAATCATGCGCATAAAACTAAATATTCATATCCGTTAGCGCCAAAATTGGCGACATTTGGCGAAATGTCGCCAAATTTGGCGACCAAAATAAGTCTTCATAAATGAAGCCAATTTGGCTATTGCTCAATAATTTGGCGAATTTCTTATTCAAATTCAGTATTAACGAATCTTTTGTAAACGTTTCTTTGTATTTTAACTTGCTGTTTTCGTGTAACATTAGCTAAAATTTTAAAACGAAGATATAGGAAAGCTACCTTTTCCTCCCGGTACAGGCCGGAAGGACTATTATATTTTAAAAAAGAAAGAAAAGAAAAAAAGGAAAACAGTTTTGATGAGAGATTTTAAACCAAAAGGTGTTTTTTCAAATGTACGACCGCATTTTTGCAGTATTTTTTTTTTTGGTACTGTTAGTTTGGTACTTAGGCGGGCGCCAGTGATAGATATATACATGTATATATACGCATACATATATATACACATATATCTACACAAATACATATATATACATACATATATATACACTTATATGTATGAATATATACATATATACATATATATATATATATATATATATATACAGACCTGCCAAGTCTCCGGCTTTTTGGATACCAGTAATATAGTACAGAAAATGTTGTTTTATTTAATCGAAACATTTTGCGATTTAAGAGAACAACGTTTTCTCTAAAAAATTACTGGTGTTCAAAAATCCGGAGACTTGGCAACTCTGTATATCATATATACACTGCTCAAAACAATTAAAGGATATTGCAGTTTTAGGTGGATTTTGTATCTGGGAAACTTTTTAGCTGATTGATACATGGTTGACAGACATAGTAGGTTATATGGAATAAATTACACATGTTTGGCAGAAAAAAATGCATTTTATTGCGCATTTGTGTACAAAAGGAAAAAAAACACAATTTGTGCATATGAGAAAAAAAGAATAAGAAAAGGTGTTTTCTTCAAAGAAAATCATTTTCAGTAGGGGGTATGGTTTCCACGGGCGGCCAGCAACGTTGAACACCTTTGAGGCATGGACTCAATGAGGCTATTAATGACGAGTTGGGGTATTTTGCCCTACTCTTCCAGAAGAGCTCTTTCCAGTTCTTGGAGAGTTTGTGGGGTTTGTTGGCGGCCAGAAACTCGCCTTCCTAGAGCGTCCCAAACGTACTCGATTGGATTCATGTCTGGAGAACACGCTGGCCATTCCATTCGAACGATTCCTTCCTCGAAAAGGAAATCCTCCACCAGGTTTGCACGATGTGGCCTGCAGTTATCGTCCATTAAAATGAAGTTATCTCCGATTGCTGCAGCGTAAGGGACTACAATAGGTCTGAGGATCTCATCCCTATATCGGCGACCAGTGAGAGCTCCATCTCGAATGATGTAGAGGTCAGTGCGCCCGTCAATGGAGATGCCACCATACACCAACACTCCTCCACCGCCAAATCTGACACTTTCGTGCACGAACGCAGGATTATTCCTACTGCCACGGTCCCTCCAGATGAAAATACGCCTATTATCCGGATGCACAGAAAAACGGGACTCGTCAGAAAACAGAATATTGCTCCATTCATTTCTCCTCCAGTTGACATGCTCGGTTGCCCACTCCCTGCGGTCACGACGATGCCTTGATGTTAATCTAACACATACCATCGGTCGGCGAGCATACAGACCTACAGCATGGAGCCGGTTTCGGACAGTCTGAGTTAAAATCGTGGTGCCTGTAGCCGAGCGAAGGTGTTGTTGGAGAAGAGTAGCGTTCATGTTTCGGTGTCTCCGAGCTGTTAACGCTAAGTACCGATCTTCATTGGGCGTTGTTGCCCGTCTACGACCTTGCCCTGGTCTTCGGCCTGCACATCCACTCTCCAAAAAACGGTTCCAGATCCTGGAAATGACACTTTGTGACACTCCAATGGCTTGCGCTACTTCGGCTTGAGTTTGGCCCCCTTCTAACCTACCAACAATTCTCCAAGCTTCTGAATCTGTCAAATGACTTCGCTGAGACATCGTACTCATCGAATCAAAGCAATCACTGAATGCCGATCATCCTTGTCTTCATTCTCTTTTATCCAGTTGAAAGTCAAATTTCATTCGCTGCCGCTGAAGCGACGTTTTTGACGTCGAACTCAAAATTTGCATACTCCACAGTTTGAAAACCAGAAAAATTTGCATTTGTGATTCTCTTCTTCTATTTTCGGCAAAAAAAATTTCGTTTATATCTTTATTTTATATAAAACTTCAAATATCCTTTAATTGTTTTAAGCAGTGTATATATATATATATGTATATACATGTATATTTATCTATGTACATATATCACTGGCGCTCAGCTAACCGAAAAGTACCCTTTTTTTATTCAAATGCGAACAATATTAATGGCAATATACTTCTATTTACTTCTACATATACGAAATTTCGTTCCGGCTGCTTATAACTCGAGTTCTGCTGAATGGATTTTTGTAGAACTTAAACTGTAAGATAATTTTTCAGGGAAGGTTTTATTATATAACATATCGTTTTATGCAGCTTAGTTATAGAATTATTATGGGAAGTTCTAAAATCAGATCAATCCGATTATGAAAGTTTAGCCTTTTTAAAAGATTTTGAGGAAAGGATTTCGATGGAACCTACACTGTTAGATAATTTTCTAGGGAAAGTTTTATTATATAACATATCATTTTGCGTTACTTAGTTCTAGAATTATAGGAGGAAATTCGAAAATCGGGTCACCATTTTTTTTATCAAATATTAGACTTTTCAATATTTGATTCCGATTATGAAAGATTAGCCTTCTGAAAAAGTTCTACTGGACGGATTTTGATGAGAATTGCATTGTTAGTTAGTTAGATGCTATTTCAGGAATGACTGTAGTGTACTACATATTGTTCTACGTTGCTTAGTCGAACAGTTATGTGTGAAGGTTATATAGTCAGGTGAACCCGATTCCGAAAGAATAGCCTTTTTGAAAGTTTTTACTGGGCGTATTTTTTGCGACTTTCATTTTTAAGTAGATAGTTTGTAAGGATAGTTTTAGTATATTTCATATCATTCTGTTAGTTTTAGAACTATGTGGAAAAGTTCTATAATCAGATGAACCCGATTATCAAAGCTTAGCCTTTATAAACTTCTACTCAATGGATTTTGTTAGTTAATTTGTTTGCATTGTTAGTTCAATAATTTTTAGTGATGGTTTTAGTCTATTGCACATAGTTTTGTCATTCTTTAGCAAACCCTAACTGTAAATGACCAAATAAAAGAGTTGGTCCTTAACAGCTAAAATTTTGACTGCACATTAGAAAATATAATAGCACAATGACGTCATTTTTCAGTAATGTGGAAGGATATTCCAGGTAAATATACACATTGCTTTCAAATACAAGGTCAAATTAAGCGATATATTTCGTTTGATTCAAAGTTCATTTGTAGAAACCGACCAGCGCAGAGGGCGTAGTTTGCTAGTAATATATATATTAATGCAATTATTTTTTCTGTTTGTACACCCTAAAAAACGGCGCGAGAATTAAAAAAAATATGGTAAAGCATGTACTTTGCTTTCATAAGCAAATGCAAACTTAGAGTCACTGGCTATTTTTCTGCATTTTCGAAATTCATGTCATTCTAATCAGAAAATGCGCATTTTTCGCATATAAAATAAAAACCATAACTATATGTGGGTTAAATAATCCAAAACTTCATTTAAATGTATTTGAAGTTAAACCATTCACTATTATAATACGGCCATTTCAATTTCAAGAAAAAAATTCTGGAAAAAAAAAAAATTACTAAATATTTGACCTTATTGTCATTAAAATTGGATACCTATTAATTATTCCACGCACACACACAAATTCCATGCACACACATACGCGCACGCACACTTACGTACGCACAAACACACGCACGCACGCACAGACGCACACACACACGCAAACGCACACACACATATATATATGAACAGCTTGCTCTACGGTTTTTTGAAAAACTAAAGTTATCGAATAGAGCAAACGCCAATTTTTGAATTGAGTGATTGTTTGTCCGCGGGGGTTTAAGGAGATTGTCATATTGATTTTTTCTTTCATTTTACGTTGATGCGGGGAGTTTATTTGTTTCTTTATAAGCTGTGACAGCAGCATACGTGGTTAAATATGGTTGTATTTGTTTTGTGCATTGAATGTGTAATTAATGATTGAATGTGAAAAAAATGTTCATTGTGTTTTAGTTTTTAAGTTTTAGTTTTCGTCTAATTAGCACACAAATACTGAATATATATACTCAAAATTAAAATGTTGTATATGTATCGGTATGCATATGTGTGCGTGCTTGAGTGTGTATTTCATTATGTATTTCCATTAAAGTATGATTTTTTTACTGAATGTAAACTCTGCAAAAAAATGTAATATCATTAAGCAGTACGTTTTTGTTTCAAAATTTAATATATTGCTTTTAAAAAACATAAAAATAATTAATTTGTTATGTATTTACTATTGCACTGATCTTTAATCCTCTATTTACCACATGATTAGTTTTAAATAATTTGATAAATGTTATATGTACATCATTAATGTTATATGTGTATCATTAAAATAGGCGTTAAAATATCTTCTCATTTTAGAATGAACTGAAAAGCTTGTTATTTCATCATATCTTTCATTTAATCTACAGCACAATGTAAAAGAAAAAATCAATAACTGATACATATTTCAATTATACTTTAATTAAAAGCAATTCATCTAAATTTGAAAACTGAATCTTGAATAAGTATAAGATAAGAAACCTAACAAGAAATTAAACTGTACTTTGAAATTATACGCGCAAGTATTTTTGTTTTCATAACAAAATTAATTCTAAATTAACACGGCAAGCGCTTTTCAAGGGGAAGAAATTTCTTGAATAATAAAGTCATTTTTAATTAAATTATCTTCTTTTTTAAGCTAAATTTTCGAAAAATTGTTGTTGACTTAATAAATGAAGACTTTATTGGAACAACTATCTTTGCACTGGATAACAAATATGTTACACAGGGGATTCCACATATATTTTTTTCAGTGTTATCTTTTGCGTTTTCTGACATGATATTTGTTGATGAGTAAATAAATGTTCTTAATCTCAATGGAATATTTAAATGTGTAACATGTTTTTTTTTTAATATAGAATCCCAATAAAAATACTCTCTTAACATATTTCTGGAGTATGATGAAAAATAAAGAAGAATAGAGTTTTAATATTATGAATAATTTCCAAGCTTTCAAAGAATAACAGTTTTATTTCAGATAATCAATTTTAGAATGGTATGTCTACATCTAATAATCCTAAGCATATTTAATAAATTTTCTGAGATATGAAAAAATAAATTTCTAAAACATTTTGAGAATTTTATTCGTTTCTATCAATTTTCAATTGATCCTTAATAAATTTGAAAAGGAGATGTTGGATATAAGCATTGATCTTTGCTCCTCTATCTCTCTGAAGGGGTCAAAATTTTCTTTTTTCCAAGATATTTTGATTGTTTAACTATAATTTAAGATTTATATTTACACCTTATTTTATGCATTTTTGTTTGAATATTTCATAAATGTGTTATAAAACACCAAAAATATAGATTTACGAGCCAAGTAGCAACCCAAAGTGTTGCATTTAGAGGCAACCTAATGTTTTGCATGAACTTTACCGATTTCTCGAGAAAAAAAAAATTCCAATATTATTGTATATTTAGAAATGATCTTATAACATTAATTTTATTAAATATTAAATTTAAAGTAAGAAATCTTATTTTCAATGTAGATAAAAAGAAATTGGGAAAATTACATTTTGCAGATTACGTGATTTTTGATGCGAGACTTTGTTTGTAAAAAGTGTATTGATTTAAAGATTTCGTTTCTAATTTCGTTGCTAGTGATATAAAAATGACGTCACTTTGACAGACTTGTAAATAATATTTTAGCTCTTTGAATTAAAATAATGCTTTACAAGAAATATATATATATATATACGAGGGCTGTAAATTAAGTAATGGCAACATAGGTATAAATCAATTTTAATGAACTTACAAGTACAATTGCATTACATTCCTTCTATGTAATCACCAGCAAAGCTTATAACCTTTTGCCAAATGTCGGGAAGCCGTTGTAGACCAGTGGCAAGGTGTTGATTGTTGATGTGAGCGACCTAGCGCCCTACTGCGTGGAGTTTGATGACTCAGACCAACCTCTAAGGATAATTCTCGGACAGTCCATCGGCGGTCTATGGTAAGGAGACCACTCAGGATGTCAATCTGCTCTTGAGGAATGGAGGGCCGACCTGTGCGTTGCAAATCTGCAGTCTCATTCCGACCCGAACGAAATGCTTGAACCCATCGTGCTACTGTCCTATACGGTAAAGCATTTGTGCCACAGGCTTCCACTAATCTTCGATAGCATTCTGTTGCATTTTTGCCACGGGAACCTCCGATTTTAAGCCACGACCGCTGATCACCCTTTGAAAACATGCTTTAGAGCGATGGAAACGAAACTCCTCACTTTAACGCCACACAGCAACTACCCTTCTAAGCAGATCGACTGTTTTTTGCACTCTAAACATCGACAACAGCGCCACCTCACCGTCCCATATCCTATTTGCACATGCCCGCCCTTCTGCGTGTTTCAAGGTTAAGTTGCCACTATTTAATTTACAACCCTCGTATATATATATATATTACAATAATATTTTAGATTTTATGGGTTTATTTATGTTTTGAAATTATTTAAATGTTGACATATGTAAAAATAAATAGATAAAATAATTTTATACTGAAAATTTACTTAATCAAAATAATTAATAGTTATTTAGATATTGTTTTAATCTTTAACTAGATGGCAGCACCATATAATGATTTTTAAAAAACTATTACTATTATTCTTTAGTATTATTTTTTAGTTATTGTTTATTATAAAACCAGATGGCAGCACCATATAAATTTTCACAATTTTTTTTTTCTCTTTTAACTGAAAACTTGGAATACAAGTGAAATTTTTAAATATTCCAATAATATAATATATATATTAAAATTATTTAAGTTAAAAAATATTTTTAGTAAATGAATTTATAGTTTTTATATTATTTATTTGTATTTTTATATTTTAAATTAGAAATAGTTAAAATCACAATGGTTAAATTAATAACTGCTACTTTTAGAAAATTAACTGTAATTTTAACTTGTACGTTTGAATTCACTTATTCACTTTACCATGTGCTTAGCACAAAACATTTTTGGCTTCGGATTCTGGACAAATTTATGTTGTAATGTATAGATTTTCTTTGTCTTCCTTTGTATTTATTTGTTTATAAATGGATTTATTTTCTTCCGTTTGATTTGTAGTGTTCTATTTTCAAAGGTATCCTTTTTTTTTTTTTTTTTTTCCAATTTTTTTCCAATGATTGTTAGGGCTTGGAATTGTCACAAAATTTTGGCTTTAAGCTTGTGACAGTTACAGAAAACAATCATTCTTTGCTTATAATGTGGTTTCCCAGCCCTTGAAAAAGTAAATTACATTATAAGCTTGCATTTGTGTTTTTTTTTTTTTTTTTTACTTATGTTTCACTTTTTGAATAAATACTTCATTTGTTAGGACTATGTTTTATAATGTGTAATTTGACATAGCTATTTGGGATAATAATTTCATTGCATTTGGTCAGTTATTTCTGTTTCAATGGTTAATTTTTGCAATAAGTTTTTATATATTGAACTTCCATAATGACCTGCTGCATTTGCGCAATCATTTGTGGATAGTTTTACTTATTTACTTTTTTTTTTTTTTTTTTTTTACTATTAATTTTTATATTCGTAAGAATATCGATCACTTGCAGCCCAATTAGATATTCATCTAATTACAGCCCAAATTTTGGCAAAATATATATATTTTCATAATTATTAAATACATTATTTTAATGCTGCTTATGCGCAAAATTTGATGTATTTCTTGTAGTTCAAATTAATTTTACCTTGCTGCATTATAACTTTTTGTAATGTTGCTATTGAAATAACATATTTATATGGCCGTTTGCATTGTTTTTGTTTGTGTCCTACTGATATGGTCATCTTGCATTTTGAATAATTTGTATAGGTTATTCTGTATGGGCTTATATAGTTAAAATATTTTAAATGTATGAACTTTGGTATTTTTATACCAGTTATGATGAGATTATCTTTTTTCTATGTAAATATTGTAATTTATTAAAATTTATGTAATCAAGGTTTATTATTATTATTATTATTTATATTATTATTTTTCTTTATATAACTAATTTAGTGATTTTAGGTATAAATTAAACTAGAAATCAAATTAGTCTAGAAATCAAATGACAAATTTGTTTTGATTATTGATACTTATTAACCTAGCAATCAAATAAATTGTAGTACTAATTTTATAATATATTATTTTATATTATTTACAACTTTATGTTCATTTATATTTAAAAATTGTCTTATATTTTATAATATACAATTCTCATTATGGCAAGTACTAAAAAAGTTTTAGCGACTGGCAATTTAGGCTTTAATAATAATATTAGGCCTAATGCTCGGTACATGGAAATTGACAGGGATTTCTTTGGATCGTCAAACAGTTACCTGTCTTATTGTCCCACAGTAAATCTCAAATTTAAAAAATGTTCATCACCACGCTGCTTAACTTGCCCACATGCAGATCCACTACAAATTGTTAATAGTTCTAACTCGAAAATTAATGTATTCTTTTGTAAAGCATACAATATTATTTATTCGATTAATTGCAATATGTGTAAGATTGAATATATTGGTCAATCATGTAATCCACTGCACTTCAGAATCAATCAACATAGACAGGATATTATAAAAAATAATTCTATAAATGTTGAGCATATGCACTTTAGACAACATGACTTTAAAGATATTACTATTAAAATCCTGAGTATGCACAAAAATTTCAGTGATAGACTACTTTATGAATCCATTTATATCAAATCCCGTAACTCTTTATATCCTTATGGTCTAAATTCTAAGTTATTTAATCGCACAAACATTGTTTATACAAATACTAATAAACATGAACATTATACTAGCACTTATGCTAATTTAAATCATAAAGTAAATACAAAAACTACACGTACAAAAAGGGGTAAATATGGTACTAATACACAGTATATTTCTAGTAATGATATTATACAGCAATTATCTAATATGGAAAATGAATTCACTAATACTTTCAATTGGTTTGATATAAGGAAACATATGTTTTCGATCAAAAAGAAAAATCTTAATAATTATTATAAAGTATTTTTAACATTAAATTTATCACCACATTTTAGTGATGTATATTTTGATCTTCTATTATATAGAATTAATCAACTTAATGTAAAAATTTCAAAAAATACTTATAAAAAAACTAACAATACTCAACTTATAATCACTTTTTCCAATATAGTACTTAATAAAATTAATATACACAATGTAATTAATAACAATAACAAATTCCCCATAAAAAATTTTACAATACATAAATCATACAAATACAATGTTACACTTGGACGTAGAATTTTCAATTACAATAATTTTGCAAAATTTCTTACATCAAATGATAAACCTCCGTGCTTATGTAATAATCCTAGTTTTAGTAATTATGTAGATAAGGTACATGGTCACATTATTACAGGGGATATTAATATTGTCGAGAATGATTATCTGCGCAGTTTTATGACTAATGGGACTAAATTTCGAACACCATCATGTTATAATATTTTTTCTATATTAAAACAATTTAATCTGGATCTTGACCTTTTTATATATAAAATTTCAATAGATTATAATAAACCCATTGAATTTTTTAAAGAATGGAAATTAAATGTATTAAGTAATTTAAATGTTGAACTTTTCAGAAATATGGAAAATTTTAATTTTAATGTTAAACAACTAAATAGTGAAATAAAGAATTTACAAAACAAATTTATTATTACTTATGTTGATAAATCACCAAACAACTATGCTTTCATCTGCAAAAAATATTATTCACAGCTAATATCTAATGCAATAAATACAAGTTTAAATTTTAAAAAAACTAATCTTAATACAATTATTAATATTCGACATATATTTCAATATTATAAATTGCTAAAAATTAAAAATTACAACTTTAATTATCCATACATTGTTGTTATACCTAAATTTCATAAAACTCCTATAAAATTTAGAACTGTAACTATAGGCTGTAATACGTATAATAATAATGCAAGTAAATTTCTATTAACTATTCTCACTAAATTGTTTGAACTTACAAAACTAAAAGATAATTTGTTTAGCATAAAAAATAGTTTTCAACTTGTCAATAATATAAAAAATTTAAATAACATAACTTACATGAAGACGTTTGACTTTAATGACTTATTTAATAATATTGATATCAAGGATATGTTCAGGATTGTCAATTTATTATACAAAGAATACAAGGATTCCATAAAATTAAAAAATAACATTTCTTTAAATTACTTTAAAACTTTAACTAGATTTATTCTACATCATAATTATATTGTTTTTAATGAGAATATATATATTCAATGCTGTGGATTACCACAGGGTGGTATTGTTTCTTCAATTCTTGCAGAATTATATTTATATTATTATGAACGTAATTCACATATTGCTAATTGTAAAATGTACCGTTATATAGATGATATAATTGTCTTCTATTTTAATAATAATTCAAATTATTTACTACCAATAAAATATCATAAAAATTTAAATTATAGTTTCAACCTTATGGTAAATAATGAAATTAATTTTCTTGATCTTAAGATAATTCTTAAAGATAATAAAATTTTGTTTGACATTTATGACAAAAGAAATGATTTTACATTTAAAGTTAACTTATTTACTAATTATAAGTCTTGTATACATAAATCAGTATTTGTAAATATTTTACTAAATTTTGCACATAGAATAAACAATCTTTGTTCTAATAATTTTAAAACTCAAAATTTAAAACTTATTCTTCAACATGCAGTAGAATATGGCTATCCCTTTTATTTAGTTAAGTCAATTTTACGAATATAAATTTTGCTTTCATTGGGGTTTATATGTTTGCACATTCTATCTGTTAAAACACTTACATTTTGATTACTGATATATTTGGCTAAAGAATGAATTCCTTTATGTGAGAGCTGAGTGGGAATATTTTGGTTAAATATCTTTTATTAATTAAAAAATTTAAATAGTAAATTCTAATTTTTTTTTCTTTTCTAGGGAGAGAACTTTAAATATAATATTGTTCCAATAAGTGCGTTGCCATATTGGAGATTTAATGTTTTTTTTTCCCTTGCCAGGTAGAGAACATTTAACAATTTAGTTAAATGCTTTTTTATTTTTTATTTTTTGCAAGATATTAGATTCAATACGTGAGGTTAACATATTGGAAATGTTTGGTTATTTTTAGCTATCAGTGTGTGAAATCTAATTTTATTTTTCAGAATAAATAATATTTAGCAAGATGTTAGTTCCATTAAGTGTGTGTAGCCATTTTGGTATTTCTTTTAAACTTGCATTGTTATTTATAAAATGAAAATCTAATTTTATTTTTCAGGGTTAATAAAATTTTGCAAGATGTTAGTTCCAATAAGTGCATATAGTCATATTGGTAAATCTTTTAAGCTTGCATATAATTATTTATAAAATGAAAATTTAATTTGACTTCTACAATAATATTTTAGATTTTATGGGTTTATTTATGTTTTGAAATTATTTAAATGTTGACATATGTAAAAATAAATAGATAAAATAATTTTATACTGAAAATTTACTTAATCAAAATAATTAATAGTTATTTAGATATTGTTTTAATCTTTAACTAGATGGCAGCACCATATAATGATTTTAAAAAAACTATTACTATTATTCTTTAGTATTATTTTTTAGTTATTGTTTATTATAAAACCAGATGGCAGCACCATATAAATTTTCACAATTTTTTTTTTCTCTTTTAACTGAAAACTTGGAATACAAGTGAAATTTTTAAATATTCCAATAATATAATATATATATTAAAATTATTTAAGTTAAAAAATATTTTTAGTAAATGAATTTATAGTTTTTATATTATTTATTTGTATTTTTATATTTTAAATTAGAAATAGTTAAAATCACAATGGTTAAATTAATAACTGCTACTTTTAGAAAATTAACTGTAATTTTAACTTGTACGTTTGAATTCACTTATTCACTTTACCATGTGCTTAGCACAAAACATTTTTGGCTTCGGATTCTGGACAAATTTATGTTGTAATGTATAGATTTTCTTTGTCTTCCTTTGTATTTATTTGTTTATAAATGGATTTATTTTCTTCCGTTTGATTTGTAGTGTTCTATTTTCAAAGGTATCCTTTTTTTTTTTTTTTTTCCAATTTTTTTCCAATGATTGTTAGGGCTTGGAATTGTCACAAAATTTTGGCTTTAAGCTTGTGACAGTTACAGAAAACAATCATTCTTTGCTTATAATGTGGTTTCCCAGCCCTTGAAAAAGTAAATTACATTATAAGCTTGCATTTGTGTTTTTTTTTTTTTACTTATGTTTCACTTTTTGAATAAATACTTCATTTGTTAGGACTATGTTTTATAATGTGTAATTTGACATAGCTATTTGGGATAATAATTTCATTGCATTTGGTCAGTTATTTCTGTTTCAATGGTTAATTTTTGCAATAAGTTTTTATATATATATATATATATATATATATATGTGTGTGTGTGTGTGTGTGTGTGTGTGTGTGTGTGTCATTTTTAAACAATTTTAATTTTAGCGCCTTTGTCGTTCAGAAATATAATTAATTGAAAAAATAGTATATTATTTTTTTTAATTCAGTTCTTGTGAATAGGGCTCAACAGTTGTGTACATAAATGCAGGAGTTTAAATATTTCTGTTTTGTTAAATATAAAGCTGAAAAAATCTACGAGTTAATGATTTCTATATGTGAATATGTCGCCAGGCGATTTTTAGGTGCATTCGTAATTATATAAATACGTGGCACTTATTGTCGTCGTCTGGTCCGTCCATAGGTCTGTCCGTCTGTCCGCATATCACAACACAAAAACTACCCAACCAAATGGTTTGAAATTTAAGATATATTATCTTTGCAGAATTTTGTCGAGACATTTCAAATTTTATGAAAATCGAATCAAAACTTTAGAAGATATTAATAAAAATATTTAATAAGAAATTTGAATTAAAAAAAATCGGTGCTTTCTTGTTATAGGAGCTTCCGAGGTTTAATAGTCAAGCGACTGAGATACTTATTTTATTACAGAAATTAATATGCAGACGATGTAATTCATTTCACAGAATTAAAAATCATCAAGATCTGAATATTTCTATAAATAGTTAAGATACGAACGCACCTCATTTGTCACGTTTGATGTACAATTTCCAACTTGATATTTCTGTAGAATAAATGGCTTTATAAAACAGGAACAAAGAAAGTTATTTGGCTTGTATATGTGAAAATATGTTTTTATTTTTATCGAATATTCCTGGAAAATTTACTTTAATCCAGATTTTCTTTTCACCGTGTAATTCAAATGAAAATAATTTCTCTCTTCAATTTTAATGAGAAAATGGCGTAATTTATGTATGCATATATCTATATCTAAAAAACTATCCTATCTATCTATCTATATATATATATAGCCCTTTTAATTAAATTATCCATAATGATATATGACCAGATTTTATTTCTAGACGCTCTTAAAATTAATGAAAATTTTAACATATAGAATTAATGATACCCATGTCTGCCATATATAGTAGTTATCATAGTTTGATAAAATTTATTTGAGAAAGATGATGAATGCATCTATTATAAAAGAATATTTTTAAGATACTAAATGTAGATGCTTTAATTTAGATGATTAATTTGGATGGTTTAGATGCTCTGCAGAATTATGCTTCTATTGTTTTGTTTCTTCTCTTTTCTCTCTTTTGTACACAAATAATGGAATAATTTAATTGCCACTATTAACGAAATATCATTAAAAATTACAGAATAATAATAATAATATCTGGAAAAGTAATTCAAATTTTAAAATTAAGAGACCTTTTATGACATCCTCGGACCCTGCAGAGAAGTGTTGTTAGTTTTACCGGCCAATGTTCCATATTCTAAGGCAAGTAGCTTTGAAATATAAACAGACATCCAGATTTTAATATAATAGATTTAACAAATTTTAACGTCTGTAATTTGTGTCAATTTTATTAATTTGTTTTTACATATGAAGTTTTCATAAACACTATTGAATTATTTACATATGCTTTCTTTAATATCTCTCAAATTACTGAATTTGTTTTTCCAAGACGTTCACAAGAATTTACTAAATAACTAAACACAAAAATCAATTATCAATTAATGTTAATTAAATGTCATGAAAAGAAAATTATCCTGTCAGTATGAAGGATAATGTTTTTAAACAAGTATATTGTTAATACGTTTTCTAGTATAACTTACTGAATATAAATTTTATTAATTTGTTTTTAGATATGAAGTTCTCATAAACACTATTGTATTTTTTACATACGCTTTCTTTAACATCTCAAAAATTACTGATTTTGTTTTTCCTAGGCGTTCACAAGAAATTCCAAAACAACTAAACACAACACTCAATTATCAAATTAAAGTTAATTACATGTCAAGAAAGGTAAATTGTCCTGTCAGTTTGAAGGATAATTTTAACCAAGTATCTTGTTAATACGTTTTTTAGTATAATTTAATGAATATAAATTTTATTTTAAGCTGAATATAGATTATTTTATGATCTAAATAAAAATTTTATTCCCCCAAAAAGTGAAATGAAAAAACAAGAACAAAGTGCTTATAAATGTATTTAAACCATTTGGCCCTGTTTTAAAAGGAAGGAATCCTTTAGAACAGCTCAGGAGTAATAAATTGATCATAACTTACAATGCCTCAAGGTTTTGTTTTAAGTATATATGTAATATATTTTGTATTCTAGTTTTTAGTAAAATTTACACAAATAATATATTGATTTCTTTCACCCCGTAATTAAAAAAAATAGATTCAACAAATGCCTTTCTGTCAATACTGTCAAATAGTTTGATTTGGAAATGAGTAAACTAAGCCATGTATGCATGAACCTATGACAAACAATAAAAACACCTGTGATATTTTTATTAGATTACAAAGAAAAGGAAATAAAAGAAATAGCCTTCGTATGCATGATATAACATTCAATTTTGCGTAAGAAATTTCTCATTCATCACAGCTAATAAATTTTATTAAATTTACTTTTTATGGATGATTAATTTGGATTTTCTTTTTAATAAGAAAAATCACTTTTTGAAATTTGTCTTTCAAATTTTACGCTAAGCTGAGTCAGACGGAAGGGAAGGATAATCATTTTTTTTAAGTCTTTAGTTCTCAGTAAGAAACGAAAATATAATGTGTTTAATTCCATGACTCATAAAATATTTTCAAATATGTGTAAAAAAATCTAGAAGAGCGTTAGAGTGACTTTTTTTCACGCTCAAACAAATATAAAAAACAAAGAACAAATGAACAGTTAATTCAGTAGCAAATGTTATTACGCCAAATTATTTACAGTGATTCTATTCGGAAAATTATTTGAAATATATTTTGCGAATAATATATTTTGTAAAATTTCAAATAAATGTAACATTTTCTAAAAGTATTTCTATAACGCCTTCTTAGTGTGTGTGTGTGTGTTTGTGTCTTTTTTATACAATTTTACTTTTAGCGCCTTTGCCGTTCAGAAATACAATTAATTGAAAATAGTATATTATTTTTCTTTAAGTTCAGTTCTTGTGAATAGAGCTCAATAATTGTGTACATAAATGTTTTGTTAAATGTAAAAATGAAAAACCTACGAGGTAATGACTTCTATATGTGAATATGTCGACAGACGACTTTTATTTCTGCAGAATAAATTATGAAACATAAACAAAGAAAGTTCTTTGCTTGAATATGTGAAAATATTTTTTTATTTTAATCGAACATTCCTGGAAAATTTTATTTAATACAGATTTTCTTTCCACAATGTATTTAAACTGAAAATAATTTATCTCTTCAATTTTAATGAGAAAATGGCGTAATTTATGCATGCATATATCTATATCAAAAAACTATCTATCTATATATATAGCCCTTTTAATTAAATTATCCATAATAATACATGACCAGATTTTATTTTTAGACGCTCTTAAAATTAATAAAAATTTTAACATGTAGAATTAATTGTACCCATGTCTGCCATATATAGTAGTTATCATAGTTTGATAAAATTTATTTGAGAAAGGTGATGAATGCATCTATTATAAAAGAATATTTTTAAGATACTAAATGTAGATGCTTTAATTTAGATGATTAATTTGGATGGTTTAGATGCTCTGCAGTATTATGCTTCTATTGTTTTCCTTTTTCTCTTTTCTCTCTTTTGTACACAAACAATGGAATAATTTACTGCCATTATTAACGAAATATCATTAAACATTACACAATAATAATAATATCTCGAAAACTAATTAAAATTAAAAAATTGAGTGACCTTATATGACATCCTCTGATCCATGCGGATAAGTGTTGTTAGTTTTATCGGACAATGTTCCATATTCTAAGGCAAGCAGCTGTGAAATATAAATAGACAGCCAGATTTTAATATACATATGAAGTGCTCATAAACACTATTGAATTTTTTGCATATGCTTCTTTAATATCTCACAAATTACTGAATTTGTTTTGCCTAGACGTTCACAAGAAATTCCTATGCAACTAAACACAACAATCAGTTATCAAATAAATGTTAATTATATGTCATAAAAGAAAATTACCCTGTCAGTTTGAAGGACAATGTTTTTAACCAAGTATCTTGTTAATACGTTTTCCAGTATAATTTACTGAATATAAATTTTATTAATTAGTTTTTAGATATGAAGTGCTCATAAACACTATTGTAATTTTTAGGTATGCGTTCTTTAATATCTCACAAATTACTGAATTTGTTTTTCTCAGGCGTCCACAAGAAATTCCTAAACAACAAAATACAACAATCAATTATCAAATAAATGTTAATTACATGTCATGAAAAGAAACTTATCCTGTCAGTTTGAAGGACAATGTTTTTAACCAAGTATCTTGTTAATACGTTCTTTAGTATAATTTACTGAATATAAATTTTATTTTAAACTGAATATAGATTATTTTATGAGCTGAATAAAAATTTTATTCCCCCAAAAACAGAATGAAAAAACAAGAACACAATGCTTATAAATATATTTAAATCATTTGGCCCTGTTCTAAAAGAAAGGAATCTTTCCTCAAGAGTAATAAATTGATCATAACTTAGAATGCGTCAAGGTTTTGTTTTAAATATATATGCAATATATTTTGTATTCTACTTTTTAGTAAAATTTACACAAATAATACATCAATTTGTTTCACCCCGTAATTAAAAAAAAATCAATTAAACACATGTGTTTCTGTCAAAACTCTCAAATAGTTTTATTTGGAATTGAGTAAACTAAGCCATGCATGCACCTATGACAAACAATAAAAAAACCTGTGATATTTTTATTAGATTACAAAGAAAAAGGAAATAACAGAAATAGCCTTCGTATGCATGATATAACATTCAATTTTGCGTAAGGAACTTCTCATTCATCACATCTAATAAATTTTATTAAATTTACATTTTATGGATGATTAATTTGGATTTTATTTTTAATAAGAAAAATCACTTTTTGAAATTTGTCTTTCACATTTTACGCTAAGCTGAGTCAGAAGGAAAGGAAGGATAAACATTTTTTTTAAATCTTTCGTTTTGCGTAAGAAACGAAAATATAATGTGTTTAATTCCATGATTCATAAAATATATTCAAATATGTGTAAAAAAACTAGAAGAGCGTTAGAGTGACTTTTTTTTCACGCTCAGACAAATATAAAAAACAAAGGACAAATGAACAGTTAATTCAGTAGCAAAAGTTAGTACGTCAAATTATTTACAGCGATTCTGTTCGGAAAATTATTTGAAATATATTTTGTGAATAATATATTTTGTAAAATTACAAATAAATGTAAGATTTTCTAAAACTATTTCTATAACGCTATCTTAGATATTACACATCCGTGTTTAGACTTATTTTTAATTAAGCGGACTTATATTATTTTAGATTTTTTTACTTATTTATTCATTTGTTTTATCTTTCATTAAAATAAATACATATTAAATGTGTAAAAATATTTTTTAGAATAAAATAAAGATTTATTTATTAAATTCAACAAATAATGGAATTGAATATGATATTGCACTACATTCTTAAAAAAAAATACTTTAGAAGAAATTGAAACCCAGTAATAATTAAATTTAAGAATAGAAAAATGAACCACATAATATTCGTGTAAATGGGGTCTGAAATTATTAAAATTATTATGAGGTAAGTGTGAAACAGATCATTAATAAATTATACGTTTTACTTTTATAATGATATCCATTTATATTTGTGCTTATACCTTGTTCCTCATAAAACTATGGACACAAAAAAAAAATATTTTTTTTTTTATAATTTTAAAACATTTTTTATTAAACTGAATATTAGATTATACTGATAACTAGAGTTATCTCTCGAAAATTTTTTTCGTGTTCCGTGGGCAAAATTCGATACTGGTTAAAAAAGAAAAAAACGGGTAAAAAACACCGCTAACATCATTTTAGATATTATTATTATATGTTTTTGTTATTAAGCAGATAATACCAACATTGACGATACAAAAGTAATAATAACACTCTTCAAAATTTATAGATAAAATATGTTTTTTTAGAAAAAACTGACGCAGCACATTCTCAGCCTAAGAACACAAACTAAAAGATTATTCTTGATGTCTGACGGTCTTCCTCCATTTGGGGTGGTTTAAGGTTTTCCATGCATTTAAAGAGGAATTTGATTAGCTTTACCTCTAAAAACCTCTTTTTTGAAGGCATGTGTGGCAATATAGCCAAAAACGGTTAATGTCTAAAAACAAAAATTTTTTTTTTATTCTACACTAGTTTTTGAAGCTTTTGAAAATTTGACAAATTATAACACCTTGTTATAATATACTTCTTTTAACTGCTAAAAGACGTAAAATACAAACAATAAAATAAGTTTTATTAGACTGTTGACATGTTTCGGTTCCGAGTCGAAACATGTCAACAGTCTAATAACACTTATTTTACTATTTATAAAGTTTTTATTTTACGTTTTTTAGCAATCAAAATAAGTACAATTGAAAATTGTTTAATAACAAAGCTGTAGACAGAAAATACAGTTTTAATACAAATTCGATTTAAATATTCTTTAAATATTAGAGGTTACACCCTAATATCATATACCGGTGGAAATAAGAGAAAAATTACATCAGGCTCTGTAATGGTTAAATTTCCATTTTCAAACTCAAGTCAAGAATAATTAATATTTCTTTACTTCCTTATAAAAGAATGGACAATTTCCAAACATGTCAATATCTGAACATTCAACGCTTAAAATAATATTGAAAATAGAACAGAATGTCATACGAATAAAATTATAGGAACTATAGGATATAGGAATTATAGGATATAGATGTGTATCACCATGCGTTGTAAAAAATAATAATAATAATAATAAAAAGACAAAGACAAATATTGCTTAATTTAATAAAAAATACGAGTTACTTGTGGTTTTTAAAAGTGTTTTTTATCTTTAGAAACTTCAAAATCTAATATATTTTTGAGATTGAAAGGAGCATTTATAAATGCAAGGTTTCTTTTCCTGCCACTCATTTTCGGAAACGAGTCTGAGTAGTTTTTGTTGTAGTTTATTAGTCAGTTTTCTCAAACCGGAATAGAAGTTTTAAGGATACAACCCGTTCTCAAATAAACATTTTCAGTTGTGTAACTGAATAGTTATACATGCAAGAGTAACAAAATAATATTAATTTTAATTTTAATGTTAATGCTGTTAATTTATAATTGTTTGTCTGTAAAACATGTTTGTTGAACATGAAAATGTTTGCTTGAGACGTGACATATCCAATATGATATTTTTGTAGATTAAGAAACATTTGCCTTTTTTTTACAATGAAGAAAAACTCCGCTATAAATGTTTGTTTTTTTTTTCAGAAAATTTTATGTTTTTATCTATTTTTTATAGTGCATTAGTCTAGACATAATTAGCTTTTATTATTGGAATAAAAATACTATTTTCATGTAAAATATAATGCATCCTTATATTAATGGTGAAACAAAAATTAGAAATATATAAATACTCCAAATTCTTGTGTTTTCTTTTAAGTTACTTCATTATTTCATTTTATTGCTTTGCTCAGCTTTTGTCGAAATTATTCTAGTTATTGGGAGAAGCAAGATATTGATTATTGTTACTCATAATTGAAGATTAAGCTTACGTCAACAGAAATTATTTTAATAATTCTCTTAATATAACTTACTCATGAAAGGCAATGTTGATGCTGTTTGCCCTATGCTTTAAAAAAAAATTATGTATTTTTGTTTTTAATTTAATTGATTATTTGTTCTTTCATGAACATTTTAAAGCAGTACATAATATTTATTTACATACTTTTTATACATTTTTTAATTTCAAATTTATTTATACTTTGTTATTAAATATTTGTAAGTATCAATATAATTCTTGTAATTGTAAATGAATCAGTAACTGTAATAAAAGATCTGTTAGTACATCTTTTAGATATATATTTTTAATTTACAAGGGGTAACACTTCAACTCTTTAAGCAGTAAACCAATCTCATCTAAACACTATAATATCATGCTCCGGCTTTTGATCATTGATCTTGCTGGGGTCGGACATACTTTCCTCTACTACTCTTTGAATGCCTAAGAGGGACTGCTCAGACTGGGAACCAGATCTGTAGAGCATAGATGTCCCTCCCGGTCCCTTTATTAAGGTCTTAAAAAAAAAAAAAAAAAAAAAAAAAAAAAAAAAAAAAAAAAAAAAAAAAAAAAAACATATTTCAGCTGGAGCTGAACCCGCCAGAAAACGCGACAAGCGGCGGGGTGGAAATAGATATGTTAGGTGATACTATCTTAATGATAATAACTGATGGTGGTACATATTAAGGCCAGGAGGCCGGTCCTGCCGGGCCACAGCCCCACGCGACAGAGGGCAGGAACTTGGAGCAGTAAAAGAATGAAGGGGAGTGACATGAAGTATGTCCGTCGCTGTGACCAGTGTCACCTCGCGCCAGGCAGCGATAGACTGAAGCGACTATGCCAAGTTGAACAGTTCATGATGCAGCTGTGGAAGAGGGACTGGAGCATTGAGTGTGAGGCTGTGAGGTGATGATGGCGTGAGAGGTGAGGAGCTCGAAGGTGAGAGACTGTTGGTGAGGAGGTGACTGTAGGCGGGAATGGGTAGTTGCTAGTAGCTGGACATGGAGTACTGAGCATGAGGCCAGGAATGCTGTAACGAATTGTTGAGATTGAAAGGATGGTACCGGCTCGGGTTGAAGTAGGGGAACCATGAGTTTCCCCAGCTTGCTTGACTGGTGTTGGAGGAGGCCAAATCATCCTGCAATGTGTGTGCGTGTGTGTCTGAGAAGCTTAAGTTACGTTTGTGTAATGAATGGTTGTTTTGTGCATGTTGTGGTTGATGTGTGTGAGGCAAATGATGACTATAATTTGATAACTTCGCTGGTTGTGATTTGAGGCTAAAAACTATGTCTAGGGCGTTTCGGGTGTGTGTGTATAGTTTTCTGTATGTGGTGCATGAGGGGTCCGACGCCTGGTGACATGTGTCAAAGCGAGTGCTCCATCTTTTGTTGTACTGTATGCAGTTGATGCAGCATGGGCGTCTTTTGCATGTGGAGTCAATGTCTTGGTGCTCCCCTCCGCAGTTAACACAGTGAGGGGGCCGTTTGCAGTTTTTCTCTGTGTGGTTGAGGGCCTGGCACTTTCTGCATCTGGTGATGGTGGTGTGGGGTCTAAGAGGTGATGTGCGGAGGCCAATCGTAAGTCCTCCGTCTGCAATGATGGCATGTGCCAACTGTTTCGGCATCAGGAGGACGATATCTTTTGTTGTTGTATTCCTTTTGCTTTTAAGTACTTTGAGGATGGTAACTTCAGTGCTGGGGAGATCATACATGGCTGCGATGGAGTCATGTATCTTGTCTTTGTGTTGGTCGTCTACATTAAGGAGTATCATCTTCTGGAGTGGTGGTTGTTTAGGTGTGATTATTAGGTTGTTGCTGAGGTTGCTGTGTTGTTTAATGTCGTCTTGGAGCGTCTGTAGGTCTGCTTGTGTTTTGCATGTAACCTCGATATGATTTTGCTTGTGGAGGACGTGGCTGGGTTGAATGGGTGCATAGTAGGATGTTTGGTGTATCAGGTTGTCTATTTCTTTGCTGGTTTTCTTGCTAGTGCCTTTGATGATGAGGGTGTTCTTGACTGTGTTGGGGACTGTTGGCTTTGGTGTGGAATGTGTCAGGATATTACTGTATCTGGGTGCTGCGTTGGTGTCCTCATGGCCTATTGGGGATGTGCAACGGGAAGGTACAATGGATTCCAAGGCTTGCTGGGATGATGATTGTGCCTTTAGTGCTGCCGCAATATCTTCTGCACGTGGGATTGTCTTGGTGAGGATGGAAAAGCTCTGTTTAGATTGGTGGAGTTCTGCTTCCAGGCATTGGACCTGTGTGTGAAGTGTTTGTACTTTAACACGCGCTGCTTCTAGAATCTTGTGTGTTTCTGTGTTTGTGGTTATGATAGATTTAAGGTGAATGTCAATATCTAAAAGCTGGCTGATATAGCGTGAGTAATGGTTATTCCTATCTAAATCGTCCCGTAAGGCTCGGACAAGTGCTAAAATCGTCTCTGTGGTGCGTGAAATTTTGGCCGCCCTCCAAGAGGTGTTTACTATAGTTGTGCTGGAAGGTGGAGCTGGGGTGTAGTTCTGGGACTGCGAGACAGATTCGGCCTTTGCTGACTCCTCGGTCTGACCGAAGATGTCGTCAATGTCTAATTCACTATCAGATGAGTCCATGGCTAATACTTGTGAGTAGAAAAAGCGATATTAGTTGAAAAAAGATAATAAATTCGCATACCTTTGGACCCAGGCCACATCCGACGACGACTGTGCACAGGATCTCACCCTGCCAGCAGCATGTTCTAGAAACACTATGAAGTGAAGATGAATGGGGTGTTGCCATGCATTGCAAAGGGGAAGAAGGTGAAAAATTGGCTGAAAGGGGCCACTGAGATGTTGAAAATATTACAGAGTTGTGATTATTTCTTAGATTTTACATAGTTAAATTACGACTAATAGTCTACGTTATTTGTGTGTGAAAATAACAGAGCCCCATCCTATGTGACAACCCGTCAAAGTTATTTTGTGTGAAGTTCTTCTAAGTTTTATTTTATGTGAAAATTTGTCAAAGTTTTTTTTTTTTTTTTTTTTTTTTTTTTTTTTTTTTTTTTTTTTTTTTTGTGTGTGTGTGTGTGTGTGTGTGTGTGTGAAATTTCTTCTAAGTTTTATTTTATGTGAAAATTTGTCTAAGTTTTATTTTATGTGAAAATTTGTCAGAGTTATTTTTTGTGTGAAATTTCTTCTAAGTTTTATTTTATGTGAAAATTTATCAGAGTTATTTTTTTTGTGTAATTTCTTCTAAGTTTTATTTTATGTGAAAATTCGTCAAAGATATTTTTTGTGTGAGATTTCTTCTAAGTTTTATTTTATGTGAGAATTTGTCAGAGTTATTTTTTGTGTGATATTTCTTCTATGTTTTATTTTATGTGAGAATTTGTCAGAGTTATTTTTTGTGTGAAATTTCTTCTAAGTTTTATTTTATGTGAAAATTCGTCAAAGATATTTTTTGTGTGAGATTTCTTCTAAGTTTTATTTTATGTGAAAATTTGTCTGAGTTATTTTTTGTGTAAGATTTCTTCTAAGTTTGGTGTTCCCGTGTTCTGAGAAACTTGCAAAAATTAAAGAGGGGTTGGACATAGGCTAAAAACGGGCACATGAAAGACTTAGACAAAATTATGCAGTTTTAAAGAAATTAAAAATTGTGCAAAGAGAAAATCCTTCTGCTATAATGAAGAAAACATATAGAAAGATAGGAAAAAGTATAAATTATGTTGAATTAACTGTGTTTTGGCATTATTGTGACTCGATAAAATGTGCAAACATTGAATGTGAAAAGTGATAAATAACTGAAAATAAACGTAATAGAATTTTAAAAAATTTGTGTGTGTAGTGCAAAAAGCAAAGAGAATCTGAAAACCGGTTTGCGAGGGGATCGTGTGAGCGGAAAATGAAATTTTGGATAAATGTAAAAGTGTTAATGATTGCAAAAAACCGTAAAGAAAAAGAATAATGTTAAAATTAGTTTGAGTGGAGAAAATGATTGTATTATGTGTGAATGGAAAGAGGACCAAAATTTGTTAATATTGGATGAATAATTAAGTAATTATCGAAGATTAAAATGTTCCGGTGAAGTGACGGATCGACGGTGAGTGCGGCATAGTGTCCCCGAGTCCCGGTGAAATGACAATTGCCGTACTCGAAAAAAAAAAATTGATTTTTAAGAAAATATTTTGTGAGGATGATTTTTATAGCTTAATTAAATGAATTCCAAGTTATGGGGTTTAAGTGAGAAAATAAATTAAAAGTTGAAAAAGTGAGAAAAATTCTGAGTTTTATTTCGTGTAAAAATTTTTCAGAGTTATTTTTTGTGTGAGACTTTTAAGTTTTATTTTAAGTGAAAATTCGTCAAAGTTATTTTTTATGTGAGATTTCTTCTAAGTTTTATTCTATGTGAAAATTTGTCAAAGTTATTTTTTGTGTGAAAATTTGTCAAAGTTATTTTTTGTGTGAGATTTCTTCTAAGTTTTATTTTATGTGATATTTCGTCAGAGTTATTTTTTGTGTGAGATTTCTTCTAAGTTTTATTCTATGTGAAAATTTGTCAAAGTTATTTTTTGTGTGAGATTTCTTCTAAGTTTTATTTTATGTGATATTTCGTCAGAGTTATTTTTTGTGTGAGATTTCTTCTAAGTTTTATTTTATGTGATATTTCGTCAGAGTTATTTTTTGTGTGAGATTTCTTCTAAGTTTTATTTTGTGTGAAAATTTATCAGTTATTTTTTTGTGTAATTTCTTCTAAGTTTTATTTTATGTGAAAATTCGTCAAAGATATTTTTTGTGTGAGATTTCTTCTAAGTTTTATTTTATGTGAGAATTTGTCAGAGTTATTTTTTGTGTGAAATTTCTTCTAAGTTTTATTTTATGTGAAAATTTGTCAGAGTTATTTTTTGTGTGAAATTTCTTCTAAGTTTTATTTTATGTGAAAATTTGTCAGAGTTATTTTTTGTGTGATATTTCTTCTATGTTTTATTTTATGTGAAAATTTGTCAAAGTTATTTTTTGTGTGATATTTCTTCTAAGTTTTATTTTAGTGATATTTCGTCAGAGTTATTTTTTGTGTGAGATTTCTTCTAAGTTTTATTTTGTGTGAAAATTTATCAGAGTTATTTTTTTTTGTGTAATTTCTTCTAAGTTTTATTTTATGTGAAAATTCGTCAAAGATATTTTTTGTGTGTAATTTCTTCTAAGTTTTATTTTATGTGATATTTCGTCAGAGTTATTTTTTGTGTGAGATTTCTTCCTCTACTACTCACCATATAAATAAACGCTTCAAGTTATGTTAATATTTACTACTGTTCAGTGTCATACTCCAATTCTAAAATCAAGTTCCAGTCATGCCCATCTCAACATTTCACATTCAATGCTAGCGAGTGCATGTGTTATTCTTCCTCAAAAATTTCTTATGTCAACTAGCTCCCCATGGGGGGCACAAACACATTATCTTTTATCTAACTCCATAAGATATAATCACATGAGGTTAATTCCCGTGAGTGCGGGAATCATAGAAGAAGGGGTTTGTCTTGTTGATAAGCACGTCCAATGCAGTTATTAAAAATTTGAAGTGCTTCTTTATATAATGGTATCGAACTTTCTGCTATATTCGTAATCTTGACATATGCCGTAGACTATCATGATATATTCTGTACATATTTGGTCAATATACAACAATAGAATATTAAAGTGATATTTTCAAAATAAATCTTAATTCTATGTTTATTTCACTGTGATAAAATACGATGCTGGTATTAAATTTCAAGCAGATGCTACTATATCTTTTGCACATATTTGTTTTACATTAGCTCGACAAATATTATCTCTATGTTGATATTTATACATAAAATTTGAGAATATGATATTTCATCATAAAATAACTCTGCTGTTTAATAAAACGTGCATCATTATTATAATTTAGATAATAGTTTGACGCAAGTGAGTTTTGTAAATGTGTTATGTAACAAGCTTCCATTCGAGCAGCGGTAGATGTTATTTTACAACCAAAGAAACATGATGTCAAGTATTCTCATGCTGCAGAATAATTTTTCGTGCGTGCAATGGCCACTGTTACATCAAATTATAATTCAAATACTCGAATTGTTTATTATAACGTTCATTTTCATTTTAAACCCAACAAATCGTATTATACTATACTTACAAATCCCCAACATTTTCAGAGTAAACCTTTGCATTCGTGGTCATTGTTAATCACTGATTGAAATTCCCTGTTCTCTTTTCAATTTCGGATTGCACAAATAAATTTTGTTTTAATCTCAGGTCACAATATTCTTATCATTTTTCAACGTGGAAAAAATGAAGATATTCAAACGGTACAGAATGTCAATTTCTATCAATTCAACATACAGTCATTTCTCTTCCTCTGATATTTTTATTATAACTTAACTGTGTTAAAACTTCACTGTTATTAATTAAATTAATATATGTTTTTATTTTACTTTTGAATGGGTGAAACATTATTTATTAGTGCACACAGAAGATTTGCGAGAAACAATACACTGTTAAAAATTTGCAGTAAACTGTCCAGTCATTTGACAGTTTTTGGGGAAAACTGTTTCATAACAGTAATTTAACTATATTCTGACCATAAAATGAGCAATAATACGGTCAGAATATAGTTAAATTACGGTTATGTAACCATTTTCTACAAAAACGGTCAAATGACTGGACAGTTTGCTGCAAATTTTTAAATGTAATTTGCGCAACTTCTATAGATTGATTTAAAAGATTTCAATTACAAATGCAAATAGAATTTATAAAATTACGTTTTTTTAATGTAGTGTAATTCAGTTACAATACATGCAAATACTTTAATTTTAATAAAATTTTCGAAGTATTTTTATACCGAACTACAAGAGTTGTAAAAATATAATAAAATTCATTTATGCATTTTCAAGGTAAGATATTATTTAATTTCTATGTATTATTTCAAACAAACTATTAATTTATTATAAAAATGAAATAAAATATGATTTTTAACCTTCACTGTAAAAACATATCAGTACAAAAACCCTTAACGGGTTAAAAGTTGTGACGCAGCACTTTCTTTTGGCTTTATGAATTTTAAATATGGGTCTTAAAAGCAATGATATCAAATTTAAGTGACGCTATGTTAATAATTATTTTTTTAAATCATAATTTTCTTTTTAGTTTTATTTATATTCACAGGTGCAATTATTATCTTAATATGAAAAAATATATAAAATTTATTCGCTGATGCTTTTTCATTCACATCTCTCATGAATTCAAAATATGGGTTTTAAAAGAAATGATATCAAAATTTGAGTGACACCTTGGCGTTAATTTAATAGGACTCTTTTAAAATTCAATTTAAATTATTTTTGGTTTGTCTTCTAAAGTATATTTACACATACAAACAATACTTTTAATTTTTCAATACACTTTTAAATATATTACTTTCACTGAGCCTATATTATGTATTGAAATGTATTTATTTCAATAAATTGATTTATCTTCTGTGCCACGCTATCCAAAATCATAAGTAAAATTTATGTAAATGATTATTTTGCGTCATATTATCCACTTGAATACATTTCCCTTTGTTTGGATACTATGACGCAAAATAATCATTTACATAAATTTTACTTATGATTTTGGATAGCGTGGCACAGAAGATAAATCAATTTATTGAAATAAATACATTTCAATACATAATATAGGCTCAGTGAAAGTAATATATTTAAAAGTGTATTGAAAAATTAGAAGTATTGTTTGTATGTGTAAATATACTTTAGAAGACAAACCAAAAATAATTTAAATTGAATTTTAAAAGAGTCCTATTAAATTAACGCCAAGGTGTCACTCAAATTTTGATATCATTTCTTTTAAAACCCATATTTTGAATTCATGAGAGATGTGAATGAAAAAGCATCAGCGAATAAATTTTATATATTTTTTCATATTAAGATAATAATTGCACCTGTGAATATAAATAAAACTAAAAAGAAAATTATGATTTAAAAAAATAATTATTAACATAGCGTCACTTAAATTTGATATCATTGCTTTTAAGACCCATATTTAAAATTCATAAAGCCAAAAGAAAGTGCTGCGTCACAACTTTTAACCCGTTAAGGGTTTTTGTACTGATATCATTACTTTTTTAAGGTTATTGATGAGAATGTCAATTAGTCGAAATTAAGCATAGGGTATAAATTAATCATTAAAATAAAATTTTAAAGAAATGCTAAAAAAGACCCCTTGGACCCCAATAAAATATGAGGGTGGTGGCCCAGGGAGAGGAATCCAAGACTCAACTTTTAAATTATACAGCGAGAGAGTAACACAATTAGAAGGATGAAAATGCATGTCAAAACCTGTTTGTTCCATCTTCCTCCGCCAAAGGACGCAACCTTTTCTATACAAACATAGCTGAAAATTTTTGGGCCGTCGATTCCGAGTCAAATGAGCCATACGTCGTCGTGATCGGTCCCATAGAACCCGATAGGAAAGTGCCCCTGGTGGTGAAACTTGGAACTAAAATTGATATATCCTGTCGATGTCGAGTCGAATGAATCACACTGCATTGTGATGGGACCCATAGAACTCGAGATAGCTGCAAAATCCGTTTGTTCCATCTTCCACCACCAGGGGGCGGACTCTGTTCCATACAAACATAGCTGAAATCTTTGAGGCTGTCGATTTCGAGTCGAATGAGCCATACCTCGTCGTGATGGGGCACATAGAACACAAGATAGGAAAGCACACTCTGGTGGTGAAACTTGTAACTAAAATCGATATATCCTGCCGATGTCGAGTCGAACGAACCAAACTGCATTGTGATGGGACACATAGAACTCGAGTTAGATGCAAAATCCGTTAGTTCCATATTCCACCACCAGGGAGCGCACTCTGTTCCATACAAACATGGCTGAAATCTTTGAGGCTGTCGATTTCGAGTCGAATGAGCCATACCGCGTCGTGATGGGGCGCATATGACCCG
This sequence comes from Maratus michaelseni, assembly GCA_963931845.1. NCBI lineage: Eukaryota > Metazoa > Arthropoda > Arachnida > Araneae > Salticidae > Maratus > Maratus michaelseni. The sequence continues at coordinate 351,948,586 of OZ007587.1, forward strand.
AGATAGGAAAGCGCCCCCTGGTGGTGAAACTTGTAACTAAAATCTATATATCCTGTCGATGTCCAGTTTAATAAATCAAACTGCATTGTGATGGGACCCATAGAACTCGAGTTAGCTGCAAAATCCATTAGTTCCATCTTCCACCACCAGGGGACGCACTCTGTTCTATACAAACATAGCTGAAATCCTTCAGGCTGTCGATTTCGAATCGAATGAGCCATACCTCACCGTAATCGGGCCCATAGAACACGAGATAGGATAGCGCCCCTGGTGGTGAAACTTGGAACTAAAATCGATGTATCCTATCGATGTCGAGCCAAATGAATCAAACTGCATTGTGATGGGACCCATAGAACTCAAGTTAGCTGCAAAATCTGTTAGTTCCATGTTCCACCACCAGGGGGCGCACTCTGTTCTATACAAACAGCTGAAATTTTTGAGGCTGTCGATTTCGAGTTGAGTGAGCCATACCTTGTCATGATCGGGGCCATAGAACCTAAGATGGGAATGCGCCCCCTGGTGGTCAAACTTGAAACAAGTTGAATGAATCAAACCATGTTGTGATGGGACCCATAGAACTTGAGTTAGCTCCAAAATCCATTAATTTCCCCTTCCACTGCCAGGGGCGCTCTCTGTTCTATATGAACATAACTGCCCCTGGTGGTGAAACTAAAATCAGTAAGTTCTATCGATGTCGAGTCGAATGAGCCAAACTGCATCATGATTAGGAATGCACAACCTGTGGCCCGTGATGGATAACTGGTGGCCCGCAGAGACCATACATGCCAACCTATCCAAAAATTTCGAATTTCCTTAATAATTCGTGAGAAAAATTTGCAAATTTTGTCCATAAATCGTAGGAAAATATGAATTTCATCGATCAGGCGCATAAAATCATGAATTGCATCGACTGGATGCAAATTTTGTCAAATGGGCATGGAAAAATCACAAATTTCGCCATTTTGTCGCTAGAAAAAAAAACGCAAATTTCAATAATCGGTCAACAGAAACCAGAGATGCCAAAATCAGTAATTCCGGAGTTGCAAATTTCGTCAATCACTCAAAAAAAAAAAAAAATCTTGAATTTTGTAAATCAATTGAAAAAACCTGCGAATTTTGTCGATAAGGCACTTAAAATCGTGAATTTCATGGATCGAGCAGCGAATTTCCTCGAATGGCGTGGAAAGATCGAGAATTTCAACGAACAGTTGCAGGAAAAATTTGCAAATTGTCCATAGATCATAGGAAAACATTATGAATTTTGTCTATCGGTTCTGCAAAATTATGAATTTTGTCGATAGGCATGGAAAATCGCAAATTTCGACAACTGGGCTTGGAAAAATCAAGAATTCCATCGAATGTTTGTGAAAAAATTGTAAATTTCAACGAACGGTAAAAAAAAAAAAAAAAAATTTGCGAATTTCGCCATTGTCTAGAGAAGAAAAATTGTGAATTTCATTAATTGGCCGATGGAAAGCATATCAGTTGAAAATCATGAATTTTGTCAATCAGGCACAGTAAAAACATGAATTTTGTGGATCGGGAGAAGGGAAATCATAAATTTTGTTGAACACATGCATAAAAATCATGAATTTTGTTTATCAGGCATGTAAAAATCATTAATTTCGTCAAACGGATGCATAAAAATCAAGAAAGTCATCAATTGGGTGCGTAAAAATCTTGAATTTCATCGATCAGGTGTGTAAAAAATCATGAATTTCATCGATAAAGTGCATAAAAATATAGGACAAAATTGCCATTCGCCAATCGGCGAGTAATACTGAAAATTTGCCGACTGACTTTACTGCCACCACTGGTCAAACTTAATAGTTCCAATTGCGATGATTCAATGGAAAAAGATTTTTTCCCCACTGTCGCTCGACAAATTTCAAAACCATTTGGCGAATTTCACGATTTTTTCAAAGAAATTATTTGACGGATTGTGATTTTTTTTCTTCTCGAAGCCATTCGACGATATTCGAAATTTTTTTCCCCTGAAACCAGTTGATAAATTTTGTGATTTTTCCACTATCAATGAATTTTGTGATTTTTCTGCTATCGATTGATGAATTTCGTGATTTATCGACTATCGATTAATGAATTTCACGACTTTTTCCATAAACGAACAAATTGTGCACTTTTTTTCCACTGCCATTTGACGAATTTTGCAATTCTGTTCCGCGATTGTTAGACAAATTTCACTATTTTTCTCCCGAGATCATTTGACGAATTTTGTGATTTTTAATTTTACTGACTGATTGATTTATATTTAATAATAAAAGTTAAAATGTTTTGATTTAAAAACAAGATGGCTAACTGAGGGTGAATCCCAAAACTTAGCCGCATCATCAATGAGTTAGCTAATCAAGCATTTAGCTCTTACAGTTTGTTTAAAAGGTGCACACAAAAGCAAAAAATATGAATTTTTTTTTAATCCTTACCATCACTGTTGAAATCCTGAACCAATTAGAATCTAATTGTGACAGTGTATTTATCTTGCAAATATCATTGAGGAGTTTTTTATACAGGGACATCATGATAACATTCAAATTACTAAGCCAATTCAAACCTAATTATGCCAAAGTATCAATCGATGAATTCATTAATCAAATATGTTGGGCAAAATCCTAGAACAAGCAAAACATCCGATTTGGCTATTTTTTTTACGCACGTCAACCAAAAAAACGGCAACTTCCAAATTCTACCCAATCAGAACGCATGCTTTTTAAGCTTAAGCAAGCAGATACTTACACACTGCTTACGGCAAGCTTTTTCACAAAATAAACAAATTTTATTTCGTTTTACAATTATTTACAAAGTTTCAGCAAGTTTTTCTTCACGATTTTTCTATTTTTACAAACTTTTAGCAATATTTCGTCTGGATATTTCAATTTTTACATACAAGCATTTAGCAATTTTTTCCTCCAGATTTTTCTATTTTTAATAATTTTTAGCTATTTTTTCCTCCTTGCTAAAACTTTGTAAATTGTCATAAAACGGAATAAAATCAATGTTTACTTCGTGAAAAAATTTTCATAGAAACTGTGTAAGTAGTGAATTCTCTGCTACAAAGAACACAGGTTATGATTGGGGAGAATCTAGAGAATTCTGATTTTTCAAATGCACGAAACTCATTCAAGCACCAGTTAGTAACATGTATATGTACTCTTTGCGTACATTAACAGAAAAAAAAATCCTGGATGCATGAAACTCCCTGTGCAGAAAATCTCTAGAATGCATGAAATTCATCCAAACAGCGGTTAATAATTGATATATATATATATATATATATATGTGTGAGTACGCTTCGCGTACATTAACTGAAAAAAAAAATCCTGGATGCACAAAACTTGGATTTCTCTGACTTCGGTTTTTCGAAATAGATAAAATGCTTCAGGGATTCAATCCAGCATCACTGAAATGTTACATAATCACAGAAGATCACTAATTATAATTAAAATATAGATAAAATGCTGAAGTGATTACAAATTAATCACTGAAGCATTTTATCTATACTTCAAAACATATTTGTTTTGTTTCTCATTTCCAAAATAATTTTCATTCATATTTACTTATTATAAGCATGTTATTTAATTTTACTGACTGATTGATTTATATTTAATAATAAAAGTTAAAATGTTTTGATTTAAAAACAAGATGGCTAACTGAGGATGAATCCCTAAACTTAGCCGCATCATCAATGAGTTAGCTAATCAAGCATTTAGCTCTTACAGTTTGTTTAAAAGGTACACACAAAAGCAAAAAATATGAATTTTTTTTTTAATCCTTACTATCACTGTTGAAATGCTGAACCAATTTGAATCTAATTGTGACAGTGTATTTATCTTGCAAATATCATTGAGGAGTTTTTTATACAGGGACATGCAAAATCAAAACGTCATCATGATAAGATTCAAATTACTAAGCCAATTCAAACCTAATTAAGCCAAAGTATCAATCAATGAATTCATTAATCAAATATATTGGGCAAAATCCTAGAACAAGCAAAACATCCGATTTGGCTATTTTTTTTACGCACGTCAACCAAAAAATCGGCAACCTCCAAATTCTACCCAATCAGAACGAATGCTTTTTAAGCTTAAGCAAGCAGATACTTACACACTGCTTACGGCAAGCTTTATTATACAATTTTAAGATAAATTTTATTTCGTTTTACAATTATTTACAAAGTTTCAGCAAGTTTTTCTTCACGATTTTCTATTTTTACAAACTTTTAGCAATATTTCGTCTGGATATTTCAATTTTTACATACAAACATTTAGCAATTTTTTCCTCCAGATTTTTCTATTTTTAATAATTTTTAGCTATTTTTTCCTCCTTGCTAAAACTTTGTAAATTGTCACAAAACGGAATAAAATCAATGTTTACTTCGTGAAAAAATTTTCATAGAAACTGTGTAAGTAGTGAATTCTCTGCTACAAAGAACACAGGTTACGATTGGGGAGAATCTAGAGATTTCTGATTTTTCAAAAGCACGAAACTCATTCAAGCACCAGTTAGTAACATATATATGTACACTTTGTGTACATAACAGAAAAAAAAAATCCTGGATGCATGAAACTCCCTGTGCAGCAATCTCTAGAATGCATGAAATTCATTCAAACAGCAGTTAATAATTTATATATATATATGTATATATGTGTATGCTTCGCGTACATTAACTGAAAAAAAAAAAAATCCTGGATGCACAAAAATTGCTATATTCCGCACTCCCTAGAATGCATGAAATCCATTCAAGCTGCGGTCAGTAATGTTCGCACAAAAATCGGTTTACAGCAATCTCTAAAGTGCTTAAAATACATCTTATCATATAAAATCAACAAAAATGCACTTACCGTTATTTCTCATCCTTCGTTTTTTTTTAATATTTCACAGGATTTATCCTTTATGACATAAAACACATTTCATAAACATAATTCAACAAATCTGACACACAACAAACCAACCCACAGACAATAGAACTCTATTATAGAATATTCTAATCTGTCAACCAACCAATCAAATCTAATTCCCTCAAAAACCAGCTCAATTTTCAGAACCATGCATTCTGCTCATGCTAGAACCAAGCACAGAAGGCGTGGAAAAAACGTAAGAAATAAACCGGTAACAAGAAAACTCATTTATTGCTTCGCTAAATTCGATGACGCCAAGCGTCTCGCTTGTTCTAGGATTTAACCTATTTTTCTTAATTATCTGTCTTAGTTTGTGAATAAATTTTTGTAATGTCAGTTGAAACTGATCTCTCGTACATAACGATGCATCACATTTTTTTAATGTTTTTTTTTTCTACACCATGATGTTGCTATTTAACAACATTATTTTAATTTTAAAAAGAAAACAAACAACTAATAAATCAGTAAATATGAACGTTTTGCACTCCTGAAACCCCCCCCCCCCCCCCAAAAAAAAAAAAAAAAAAAAATATATATATATATATATATATATATATATATATTGTTTTAATTTCAGGGTAACTGAAGAAAAAAAAAATCCTTCTATAGCGTTTCTATTTTTCCATGCGCTGTGAAGATTTTTTAACGGGTTCAAAAACAAATTTCACAAATACTTCTAACTTAATTAACAAATATTTCAAAAATATATTTTTAATTCCATGTTGTTTATGTATGAAGAAAGAAACAAAAGTTTGGTAAACTTCTATCTCTGTTTAAATAGTCTATTTCAAGAATAAAAACATTCGGTAGAATGCATAGCTTTGACAATACATAAACAAAAATGAAGAATACAGTACCTTTTTTTTTTTTTTTTCAATTTCTTATATTTGGTGCAAGATACTACTGAATACTTTGCTACAAGATTTGTTTAAAGATATTACCCTCTCTCATGATTTTTAGGTTTCCAATGCCACGTCTACCATTGCCCCGAGAACTGACGACTGATTTCGTGATTTATTAAGTAAAATCTATATTTAACATTTGAAAATAAACTTTCACTAGAAAAAAAAAAACAAAAAAAAACAATGGTAGAACTTTGCATTTCTCTGACTTAGGAAAATAAATATTAGAAGATAAATACATATTTCGGAACAGATGTGTTACTATCACGCTAAAATGTAAACAAAAGATTGGCGACTGTTTGTTTGGCGCGATTTCCAAGACTGCGCCAAACGAATAACTTAATACAATGGCTAGGTTGCCATTAAAGAAAAAAATCCCCTAAATTTGGCGACTTTTTTCTTTTTTTTAACCGATAATTTTTTTTTTTTTTTTAGCGTGAGTGTAAAGCATCTAAGCCCATATTTCTTTATTATTTGTTTTTAAAATGCAAATTTAAGAAATGAAATTGAAAAAAAAAAGGTACTGTATTCTTCATTTGTTTATATAGCTGATCAAATATACGCATTTCACTGAATGTTTGGATTCTTATACTATGAAACAGAAGCTTACAAACGTGTTTTTTATCGTACATAAACAACATGGAATTAAAAATATATTCATGAAGTATTTGTTAATAGAAGTTAGAAGTATTTGTGAAATTTGATTTTCAACACTTCAAAAAATGTTCATAGCAGCGAATCGCATCGCACACGAAGAAAACAAACTGATGATTGATTCATTTTGAATGATTCCTTGTTACGCAAATTAATTGATAAAAAAAAATCTTAATCTTTTTTTCCCTTTAAAAAATCACAAATTAAATATAAATAACAATTAAATTGTATATGTATAATTATAAAATATTTCAATATTTTAATCAAGGAATCTAAATATTTTTCGACTTAATGAAGATTTTGATATAAGAAATTCTTTATTATAACAAAAAAGAAAAATATACAAACAATAATTTAATTTAATACATATATATTACATATTAAAAATTGCATTAAAAACTGTTTTCGTATTAAAAAAAAAAAATCTAAATAGTTCTTCAGCCAGATATGATTGCGAAATCGCCTTTAACTATAACCGTGATACCCATGAATATCCTGACCGCGCAGGAATAAAAAAGGGTGAAAAGGCCGAAAATCTTTAATGTTAGTCTACCAGAAAAAGCATAAGAAAAGAGTCCGATTTTGAAGCTGGATTATATAAAAAACAAGAGTTTTCCTACGTTAGCTCAAAATCTTACTCTCTTCATCTAAAAGCGATTAATATAATATATTAATTTAAAAAAAATCGTTCGATCCATTTTCGAGATAACACCTCTGTGCCCATTACACCATTACATTTTCCATTTTCGCTTAAAAATTGGTTTCCAGATCTCAAAATCTACTGCATGTAGAAATCTATAAATTTCAGGATAGAGTTAGGCCATAGATATAAGACTAATGTGAAAAAATCGAAACGGTATGCCTCATATTTACTGAGATATTAAATGTCGGCGTTTCGATTTTCCTTTGATGTCCTGCTAGCTGTATATATGAGAGTGACGGAATCTTCGGTTTTGGGCTTACGGTTTTCGGTTTTTCGCTGCGTCACTCAAGAGACTACCGTCTCTTATGATTCATTACCGTAAACTTATAATTTATCAAAATCAGGGGTGAAATATTTCTGTTATTTTGGTTAACCGACTAAGTGAATTTCGAAAAATTATAATTGTGTAAAAAGTAGATTCATAACTTTCCAAATCAAATTCATTTTTAAAAGTATTCACAAAACAAATATAAACAATACAAGACAAAACATATTTTAAAAATATATTTCGGATATAAAAGTGAAAATGATTGTCAATACAACATTGAAAACTCTTGAAAAAAGATAATTGAATATCTTATGGATGGTGATTAAATAAAATTGATCAAGAAAGCTGACACTAATATCGAATACGTAAAAATAAACATGTCACTGAATAAAATATGAGCTCTTAATGGAGTTTTAAAACTTTAAAACTATGACTAAGATAAAAGTGTTTCTGTAACCTTATCGATTTTTGGACATTTTGTCAATACTATCACATATTAAATAAACGCAGTAAGTTACTTCTTTAGAAATGTGGACTTAGGTGTAATCGATTAAAAAATGGAAAATAAATGCTGTTGTACTTAAGAGTAAATGAAATTCAAATATTCAGATCTTTGGACAGTTTATTTTTAACAATCTTCTGATTCTTAAGAGTCAACAATGCTACAGGATATCAGGAGACCATGGAGACCATGAGCTGTGGGATACTGTAGACAATCATTCATATCTAGTAAGTAACACTCCACCTACCAAATGTTAATTTCCTTTTACAATTCTGTTAGAACTATATTCATTTCAAGAGTATTGTTAATTATATATAATTGAAAATGCGTTAAACCTCTTTTTCTAACAAAAAGCTGTCTGAAAAGGCTTTTTGGTAAATTCGTTGAAAGACAATAGCATCACTAAACAAATCAATATTAATTAAATATGAATCTATGTATTTTTCTAATATTTACCTCAACAATATTCTATGAATAAGTGTATAAAAATACGTTAAAGAATTGAAAAAATCTCAAATTTACTTTTATGACTGAAAAAAAAATACACGAATTGATTTTGTTTAATCCAAGAATATTTTTATATGTTAAAAATAATTTAATACTCTGAACAATATCGACTATTGTAGATAGTTATGATTACAAAATCGATTAGCTCTTTTTGTAGTGAGATATTGTACATATTAAAATATACATCTTTAATGTAAGATTATGCACAAAATATAATATCCACTATCACATTTTGTAAGTTGTCATTGTCAAAAGCTGTATATTGTCTAAACATTTTATTATCTCTTTCGTTTTATTTGCAGACGAAAACTGACCTTTGCTTTCAGTATTAACCATCAATAAAAATAGATGATAACATTTAACTTCATAACATTTAAATTATAAATACAACCAATGAAACTTTCACTTTTCAAACAGTCAATCAAATTGTTTGGTTGAACAGAGCTGAAAATATTGAGATAATATATTTTTGAATAATTTTAGAAAATTATCATTTTTAGTTAACGATCATTAAACATTTCTTTGCAAATGCATTATTTTGATGAAAACGAAAAACGTTTATAAAATAGCTAACATTACTATGTAAATAATAAAGTCGTTTCTTTGATTTCAAACTTTTGACCAAAGCTATCCCATAAGACATTTTAACATCGGGCGACGTGCAATATTGTCCTGGAAAAACAAAAATTCTCTGTGTCGCAGAAGACACGACTGAAATTAAAATACCGTTCAGTTATCGTGTTAAAATATCGCCTTAAAAATCATCGTTAGATGATAAATTTTATGCAGAAAAAATGAATTTTTTGTGATACTGTCTTAGCAGATCTTTTTGTGTATGCAAAAACCATTTCACATTTGTCGATGTTTAAATTAATTCCATTGTATTCCAAATATGAATTTTTCAATCATTATTAATGCGATGGGATGGAGGGATTTTGTTAACCTTTTTGTTAACCACTTCACGATTATTACATATCGTTTAGTTTTTCATATATGCTTAATATAATTAAAAATATATATATATTTAATGCTCAAACCACCTAGGAGGATAAATGAACATTTTACATACATAAATAATCTAAAAACCAGTTGCATAAATGAATTTTCATTTAATTTATTTATTGTTTTCTAGCAATGCAGTTTCATATAACTAAATTTTGTCTCGATACAAGATTTTATAGCCTTTGAATGTTAACTCCATAACAACAAGCTTTAAACAAGGCTACTTTTAGAATTAAATTGGTAGGAAAAAGTGTAGTAGGGATAATCTAAGCCAACGATTTGCTCACAAAGGGGGACACCATTGGGTTTTTTACGTCGCAATCATAAGAAGCAATTATAACATAGTATTTTCCTACTCCAAAAGCCAGTCCACCTCCCAAATCAGGCATAAGAACAGGGCTGCCCTTGGTGACAATTTCTTTGTTATTTTGTTTCAAACTATTTCAAAACAATTATTTTCATGACAGATTTCTAAACTCCGAAGTAGACATTTTTTTGTTTAGAAATAGTGGTAGCCAAACTAACAAAATTTTGTTCGCCAGTGATTGGATCATTAGTATTCAATATAGTATATTTTTTGCCTAACTCGTTTTAGTTACTGCTAAATAAATAAGGATATAAGTATCGGTATCATAAAATTTACTCCAAGAATTATTTTTGTGGAAATCGTATGTATGTGTTAAGGTCAGCTGTCAACAGCATGCATTATCTTACATTTGTCATCCGTTCTGTAATAAATATTTACACAAATTTCGGCTTAAAAAACAACCAAGATTGCTTCAAATGCGCTATTTCTAACTGTTTTTTATGTATGATACCTTAAATTGTCCTATATTTTTTATTAAACTTATAACTTTTAAAATCATTTAATTTATGAAAGAAACATAAGAATCGTTCACACTTCTAATATAAACATTAATTTAATACATGTTAAAAAAAATTTCGACAATAATGGAAAATGCTAATTTTTGCATATAGTCTGAATATTACAGAAAAAAATGAATTTCTCGTTGAAATAACTTCCACATTCGATTTGTTGTTTTCAAACTAGCTAGAGTGCAAATTTATCAACCCCTCAAGGACAGATATTTTACCTTCCGCAAATATAGATTTTAGCACTCGGGATTCCTGGGAAATATCGATTAAATAAAACATGTATAGGCGTTTTTCCTGTATTTTATTTTCATAAAACAAAATTTCATTTCAAATGAAATAAGAAATAAGAAAAGTGTTAGTTCTATTAAACTTCAAACAAAACACAGACCCATATAAAACAACAAATATGATACAAATGTTAATTCTAAATGATTCCATATGAAACTATTTTTATTTATATTTTAAATTTTTATGTAAAATATCATCACTTTTTTTTACATAAAAAAATTTGTCTAAGATTGTCCTAAAGTATGTTAGAATATATTATTTATATCTTTGGGCGTAAACAGGAAAGCGTAATGGAATATTAAAAGGCAATTGAACATCAACACGCTCAAGATAATTCAAATTTATAGTAACTGGGAAGAATATGTAGAAATTCTATATAATTAAATTTGAACTATTTATTCAAAATTATGTTTACATATATTTTTAAATTATACTGATATTTGTGAGAAACCGTGGTATCAATTTTACGTTTATTCAAATTTAATAAAATTCTGAAAGACATACTCTTTATTTTTATTTTTTGACACTGACATCAATGAAATTACCTATAATCGGATATGCATTTCATTTTAAAGTATAAAATTTTTCTATTCAGAACTAAATCAAACTTGTCACTATGTCTTAAAAATCTGAAAAATTATTGTGTCTGATTGGTTCTTTCTTATTTTAAACTATTAAAATATTTTCTGCTACAGACGTTCATAAACATATGTGCATTTTTTGACATATGTACAATTATAAATTGTAGCAGTTAGTCAAATGACGAGTTCATAGACTGGAAACTTTAATTGGATTATATGCAGTTGAAGTATTACCATGCATATATCATATACCTTCACGATTAACTCGTTAAATGTTCTGTCATCAGTTTGATAGTAAGAGTGCGGTGTGATTCTAGATAATTTACGCTATCAGGTAAAATTCAAACTTCGGATTGTCTCAATAATTTTTTTTTTTCGCCATATTCGTGACTCTATGAGTTTCCATTTTAATGACGTTTACTGGCGTTTGCTGTAATTCAAAACCCGTTGGACAGTATTTTTTTTATTTAAAAATACGAAAGGCTCATCTAACCATTGGAATTTTAAAATCAAGTGTACACCTGCCTATATGTTATGTGCGAGATTCACACCAAAACGTGCGATACGTACACTGAACACAAACATGCGGTGATAGTGTCGAGCCTCGTGGGCCTAAATATTCCCGACGCATGCAGTATGGCCGTTTGAAAATGTCAAGATATTTCTTGCACAAACTTAAGAATTCGAGACGATTTTCAGAAATTATCAACTAAAGGTATACCACATCATGCTTTTTAGACGTGACTGCTGTCCATTCATACCCCATGCAAAAAAAAAAAAAAAAAAAAGTATAAAATTGTCAGTCTACTCAAAATGCACAAAATACACTTCGCACAAATATTTTGCATCCATAATAACAATTGATAAGTTGTCTGGATTATAATATCAAATATTCGAACACATAATTTTCTTCGTACTTATTTTCAGCATGAAACAAATCTACGTTGATTTTCTATAATTTGCATATTAAGGTTTATTTACCCACGTTTCATTGATTTGATATGCATCTGGACATGCCAAATGCTGCTCTTGCATACACTGTGTTTGTTATATATTTTTATAACTCCATTCTGTACTAATTATTTCCCTCAATAATAAAAATTCTTCTGTTAAGCTTACTGTTGGATTCATTGCAATGGAAGCGTGCAATGCTGCCGTTCATAAAAAACGTGCGATGATTAAAATGTCGTGCAAAGTATTATACTGAGATAATTAGGATACATAAAATACTGTTGTAAACCTTTGAAATATAATTTTCAATCCGAATATTGACGAAATAAACTAGTAAAATTTTCATAGCTGCCAACTTTTAAGCTTTTTTCCTACATCTAAAATTTTATAGTAAATTTTAACTTATTAAATCGCAGAAATCATGCGATTCAATAAGGCAAGAATTTCTATTAATTTTTAATGGTAACAAAGAAGCGTAAAAGTTGGCAGCTATGGCTTTTACTTTTTTCATCTTTCAAAAATCGCTAGATTTTTGCTTCTAATCTGCGTTGATGCAAATTTAAAATCATTCAAAATTTTTAGTAATCGCAGTTAACTAGTGGCGTGGACAAGGTGGGTGTCCAGATTATCTGGATACCACTATTTTAAATTAATGTTTTTCTTCTTATCTAATCACAGATTTTTCTTCGATTAACCAAGGCAAAAATAACTTTTCAAAATTTGTGGTATCTAGATCATCTAGACCATGGATACGACACTGAATTTAACATTGGTTGTCGATATTAATGATAGCTTAGGCCGCACCAGTTGGATATAATGCAATTTCAGGAAAAAACTGTATCTTGTATTTGAGTAGTTACGTTAAATAGGGTGTTCCCAAGTGATTTAAACGCGCTGTAATGAATTACCTATGGGAAATTGCATAACCATTGCAAATCGCAAAAGTGTTCAAATTAATGTCGTAATTAATATTATATTAATGAAAAAATGTCTGCCGTAATATTTTAATAAATACACTTTTTAAATTTTTATATAGTCCCAGAGTCCTGTAAGTTACATTTAGAAAGTTTTACCCCGTATGCTCTCACAAGTAGGACAGTAAAAAATCCATTCTTCTACGAATAAAACTCACCAAGTTACTGTACATTGGATTTTTTTTTAAATTCGGAGCTTTACGGCGCTAAAACAATTATCTGTCTATTTTCAGTGCCGGAAAGTTCCGTAAAATGTGTCAGTTCTCCTAATGTTAAAGTCACGGTAATAAAATTTTAACATAAGTTACGGATTTATTGTTGACTTGCCTAACAGCGAGACCGTATGGATTATAAGAGACTGTAAAGTAAATTTAGGAAAACGTGGGGGGGGGGGTACAGTAGCAGTATGGTTTCTGAAAGATTGCTGTGAATTAAGTAAAACAGCGATGGCATATGGATTAGAAAAACATTTACAGCGAAATAGAGAACAGCATTGTCGCATGGATTATGAAAAACAATTATGCAAAACATTTATTCTAAGTTAATTACGTTTTTTATGCAATATGTTCAACATATGTATAATTTACATTACTAGCGTTTTCTGTGAAGGTAATGCAAAACTGTTTCTTATTTAAATTAATTTTAAATATTGTTCACACGTTTTATTAATGACCTGTCATCTAGTTTTATATACAATTATTAATACACACATAATTATTAATTATATTTCTTCGTACTGACGTGTTGTAAACAAATGTACATAAAGGCATTATATATTTAAAAATAGTATACATTATTTATACTTAGGCTACATTCGAAATTTAAAAATATAGAACACGTTATACTAAGTCTCATTTAATTTAAAATATTAATTTCTTTCATTTAAAATGTGTTGGTCCTTTAAATTTTGCTATGAAAGAAACAGTAAGTGCTTTCAGATTTCTTCTTTCTTTTTATTCTTTAGAATGCAGGAGTTTTCTCTTCAAAAAGGGAAATATATCTTAGAAAAAACTCTTTTGTAGTATCGTAATTTTTCAATCAATTGAAATGTAACTTTCTCACGCCATTTCTCTGATTCAACAATTTCTCGTTGTTTTGAATGAACGGCGGTGTTCTCCCACTCTCTGAAGTTTTATTTCTTACGATTTGGGATTAAAGAGATAAAAGACGCATTCGTTTGTGCTATGAATTCGTTCAAGTTTTAGAAAAAAAGATTTTCTTCATTCATCTGAATCGCCTCTTAAGGCTATTAGATTTTGTATTCTAGGCATTTGAAATTGATGCAGTTGTTTTTTATTAATGTCGTGGGGGTAAATTCTATTTTTTTATGAATACATTTCAAAATTTCATTGGCACTTTATATTCGCTTCTTATATCTCTAAGTGGAATTTAAAAAATAATTTTTTAATACATTAATACATACAGGGTTTATACAGGATGTTCTACTAATATGGCAACAAACAGTGAACGATGATAATACATGGCAAAACAGATATTTTTCTATACAACCCAGGATAACAAACCACGTATTAAGACAAAATATTTACAGACTCTTAATCCAAACTGAACTCGAATTTTCATTTGTAGCGCATATGCTAAATTGTGCGCATGTGTTTGTCAGAAATCTACGTCATATTTTGAAGTTTGTTTTTTCTTTCCTACTGTTCATGTAGTTCATCAACTGCTAAAAGCTTCTTGTCGAACTAGTTTTCTAAGGAAGGCAGAGTTATGGATGCAAGCTCTTGTTGGTGTTTGATAAATGTTTATTTTTGCAATATGCAGTATTCTAATGCCGATCATGTTTTGACATTTAATTAGTGCTACATTCAAAACCAAACATTTATGACTTTTTCAAAAATGTAAGTAATGAAATGAACATTTTCAACGGGCTTTATCGCATTTTATTTGCGGTTGTATGACATTGCCAGAAGTATGCAATAATTCAGTCAGTGACACTATCGAACGAATCAGCCAAATTTCAAAATATAAAGCTGTGAAGTATGTGTGCTGTGAGATGGTGGATTCATCGAACGTTACCTTCGATATCGTTTTTAGGCGATAATGGAATCGTTTGTTGCTGCTCTTATAAAAATACTCTAAAATTTTGCTTCTGAAAATAGCGAAGTACATCTACAGTTAGTGGAGAAATTGTTTTACCTCTATAGCATAATTATTTGATACTCTGAGAGTTTTAGTCCAAAAATGGCAAAATGTAAAGCACCCGAAGATTTTGCGAAAATATATAAAGTCAAGATGAATTTCGATAATAAGTTTGCAAAGTTTCTAGTGATTGGTTGGTTTAATGTTGAAAAGGTATATATGGAGTCTTCTGAATGTGTTTTATTAAATTTGCTTTCATATAACACATTTTTCGTTTATGAATATTGTACTTTAAAATTCTTTTAATTTCCCAAAACATGACTGTCCATTGAGAAAGTTTTTAACTTCATATACTTATGCAAATTTTTATAGAGGTTCCTAGTTGATTTCAGTATGAAAGGAGCGTAGTTTTGGCGTAACTTTTGCTTGCTGTCCCTTCCAGCGAGCCTTGATAAGATAAAAATAGTTTAAGTTTTTAAAATAAAGGATAGGATATGTTGTATATAAGGAATCTTCGAGTGACTTACAGTAGTTGCAAGAATGTTTACTTGTTTGTGAAGTTGCAATAATTTTAATTTGTTGATCTAATTGGCTTTTAGAAAATTGCTGATGTAGCTGGTGTGTCTGACTTTGTAATATAAAACAAAGTGTTGGAGACATAGCATACATTTTATTAAACCTCGAAGGCTCTTTGATTTAAAAATAATCATTTGCAATAACGTTTAGTTTCAAATAAAAGCATCTTATTTCCTTAAGAATTTTGGAAATAAACTGTTGTTTTTATATCTGTGTTTTCTTCTTGCTTTAAGATGGCATGTGACATTAATATTTTCCAATTTTAGACTCTACACAATATCTATTTGAGTATTTTCTGTAAATGAATTGTGAAAACTCCCAGTCCTTAATAAAATACTGTAACATTTAGAACAAAGTAAAGTGGCTCAGTTGTAAAGTTCGATACACTATCTTTTTTATTCTTAAAGATATGAACAAAACTCAAGATCCAACTAAGAGTGTGACTCAATGTATTTTCAACCAAATAAATATATTGCTATTCTGTTGTAAAATGTGCTTTGCTTTCCTTTTACTATCGGCTTTCTATATTTCTCGTCATGTTACACTGCATATTATATATCTATTCCCTAATACTAAACAAAGTTGAAATCCATAAATGTATACTTATCCATGTATTTGCGCATTAAGCATCAATTAAATCTATTAACATATACCATAGTGTGTCTGGGAATGTAATTTCCTTTATCTGAAACGTCATACAAACACAGATTTATTTTGCATTGAATGATCAGGCTGAATCGCTTTTTAAGATATTATTTTACATTTAAAAAAATCAATAATATTTTGCCTTTTTTTTCTAATAAAAATTATTTTGAGGTATGATACATTTATTATTAAATTTTCATTGAAAATTAAATGAAAAATAAATTATGTGTATATAATTTACGAAACTGTTACCATTTAAAAAGAATTTATTTATAATTTATACTATTGCCTTTAAATAAAAATCAAATGTTAAATTATAATATAGAAGTCCTTTGTTTTAACTACGAAAATATGCGAACAGAATATCACGAACAAAGCAGAATATGACGAACAAAATATATTACAATGACCAAATAAATAAAGCATTAGAATGTAATTTAATTAACCCAAGCAAAAGATTTTGAAGTTCCTTTATGTTATTTTAAAAAGAAAAAATAAAGAGCAGTCTGTTAGTTTAGCATGCCAAAAACAGAAAAATACAGAATACTTAGCTGTTTAATATTCCAAATTTTGTCATATTAAGAATTTAATTAGAGTTTGAAGTGTCATTCTCAACAAGTTAGACAGTGACAATGTTTAAATAGAAAGAATATTTTATTATGTTATAAGTAACATGTTCTGAAAACAAATGGTTAGATTGTCATAGAAAGTAACTGCATAATTGCAAATCATTCTGTTTTTTTTCCATTGAAATTATTACATTTTTAACCAGAAATTTTATTTAATATATGAAATAAAACAAGTGCCTCTTAACAATATTTATAGATTCAAGACACATTTTTAAAAAGATATTTTCTGGTAAGAGTATATTTATTTCACTTGTAAAATACTAGATATGTACCAGATTTTATGATTAAACAGTTTTTTCACATGTTGTTGACCTCTGACGCGTATACTCGTCTGTTAGTAGCCGCCAAATTTTATAATTTTTGTTAGCAGAAACTTTGAAAAATACTCATCGCCTTATTGAATCATCGAAATCTGCGATTAAAGAAGGCGAAAGATTATTTTAATATAGAGTGGGAACATAAAAGTATTATAACAACGTGATTTTATGTTACATTGTCTGCGTACAAAGTGTTAAGTTAACAAATTATTTTTAATTAACACTTTGCTGTCCGCAGGTCGCGTAAAAATACTTTTATTCATAAAATGTTGAAATGATTGATTGACACCAGAATTTAGAAACAAATTTATTCGAAAATAAGTAAAATCTTTTCTTCATGTACTTGATAAAAGGGAATTTTTCATTCCAAAATTCTGGTGCCAATGTAGCATTTAAGGATTAAAATTAAGTTACTTTACGTACGACACCACTGTGGTGTCGCCGGACGGCAAAGTGTTAATTTGTTTTTCCTGAAACTTGTTCTTTATATTATTTATCCTAAAAAATAATGTTTTGGGTAAATGTTTTACATGATACAAGTTTAAATCTATTCTCAGAAGCTTTATTTTAAAAAAAGTCGCAGACTATGAGTAAAAACCATCTAAAATTGATTACGAAAGTTAGTTACACAATAAAAACCAGATACCTGCTTTATTTCTTTTGTTAAGGTATCAACTATTAAGGAGAATTTTAATAGATTATTTTTAAACAATTATTTACCAAAATTGTACCAATGTTATTTTTCTGTGTAGCTTTCTTTAACATCTACATACTTTTTCCAAAATATTAGGAGGATTTTCTTACTTTTTTCTTTTCGTGTAATAAAAAGAAACGGGACGTGTATGGAGCCAATCGCACAAAAATTCGTTGACTTCTTTATCTGATGAAAATTATTATTTTCCTAAAGCTTGTCAGGGTTGCTACGGGTCAGGGAATTTTTCAGGTGAGATACCAGGATTTTTGTTATAGAAAAATTCTCCTAATTTAATCGCGCAATTAAATAAGGCTAGTTTTTCTATAAGCAAATACTGGTATTTTCTTTGAAAAATTCCCTGACCCGTAGCAACCATGGCTTGTTTAAGGAGATCAAAACGAATACTATTCCAAAGATTATGGCTGTAAATAGGTTGGTTTAGTATTCTCCTGTGAAATTTCAGTTTTGTTACAAATGCTGTGTGAGGTCTTGCATTGTATAGGAGAGTAGGAACGTTCGAATTGGAATGGGACATTAGTTGTACCTATATGCTGCTTTTAACTTTTCCAAAACTTAACATTAATATACTGCTTTATATGTACGTCGTTCATGAAGAAATTGGTATCCGTGATATATTTTTCTTTCAAAAAACTATGAAAAAATGGTGTTTTTGAAACACTAATTTTGGTAAATTTGCATTGACAATTTTTTGACCTCATAATTTAAAATCTTTATGGAAACTTAATTTTGATATTTTCATAACAATTCATTTATTCATAATTCCGACTTCTGATTTCACGTTTATTCTTAATGAATAAAAAAAGAACATGAAATAAGATTAAATACTTTGTAAGAGATATCTTTTTAACAACTATGCGTAAATTAATCTTTTTCTTGTTCATTAATCATTAAAAAAGTGTTTAAGGATTCCGTGGTCATGAAGTGTAAGAGTCATAATGGTTTGTCTAAATTATGAAGACTTCTGAAAAATATTTTTTAAAGTTCATTATTTTTTTACATGTTAACATTGTAATAGGAGATTCAAAGCTCGATTGTAAACTCTACTTCTCAACCAGAACAAAATTTGGTGTAGATACTATTTAGCCCATGAAGAATAGATTTAAAGTGAAAAAAAAAACTAGTTCGTAGTTTTACCACCAGAGCAAAAAATAGCATTCAGTCCATAGAAAATAAAGGATTATGTAATATTTTAGACAAGCAATACATTTTTTCTACTGCCAATGGCAGTTAAAACAGCATTCAAACTGAAGATCCGAGAAAATGTTAGACAATAATGAGAAAAGCGACTTTTTTATTTATATGTTTTATTGTATTACTGTCCGAAATCAGCGTGAAGTTCTACATTTGCAAATGGTGACAAAAATCTAATGAATTTATTTCCAAATTAAATCTATTTCACAAGGACTAAATAGCATTTACAGAAAGTACGCTTGGTTTAATGGGGTTTTTTTTAGAATGGACCTCTAAGTACCTCTACATTAATTATGGACATTTTGTAATTCTTAATTATTTTGGCCGCTCGACAGTAAAGAGTTGTATAAAATATAAACAAGACTACTATCAAAATGAATAAGCAAATTCGAAATAAGCAAATTAAATTATAAAATTTTAATTTATGTGTGAATAAATAAAAGCAACATCTTTACAATTAAACAAGGAGACATTATTTTATCGTCTAACTAATATCCGCATTAAGTCCTCCGATTCTTACAAGGGTATTTGTTATGTTTCTCAAAAAAACATTAAGTGAAATCAATATCGTAATCATTAAAAATGATTAATTTTTCAACTAATAGAAGATAGAGTGAGAAGGAATTTATGAGAGGAAACTGCAAAGTAAAATAAAAAGTTTTAATAATTTAATTTGTAATTTATATTTTAAAACGAACAACAGCAAAAAAAAAAAAAAAAAAAAAAAAAAAAAAAAAAAAAAAAAAAAAAACATACCTGTACCATTTTACAAAAAAGCTATTCTTTCGTTTTAGGTTTATTTTATCTTTGACAGGGTATATATATTTTAGAAGGTTGTTGAGGTTAGCCATAAAAGAACACACTAAAAGATATCTTTAATGAAGATTGGTGATTTGTGATTTTGTTTTCATGAACGGGGGTAATCTTCTATACCTCCGTTATATGTTAACTTTGTGTTATCTGTGTGTTATGTCCGTTGTGTTATCTAATTTTCTTTATTTGCATCTTCACTTATTTCATGACTGTGATAAATATATTATTCATTTAATGACGTATAGTTTTTCCGAAATTTCTTTTACATGAATGTTTAATTTTTCTATGAATGTTTTTGACAAATTATGTTTGAAATATTGTCACAAGCCTTTGTTGTATCCTCCGTTATGAAAAAAGTCTGCAATAATTTCCAAAAGATAGTTGCATTCGTCACCTAATAAAATTACAAGAGACATCTCTTTTTAATTTCAGTTGTAAGCCATGAGTTGGAACATTATTGTTTGTCATTATCTTTGAAATATTCTTAATGAATCTGAAATTGTCTTGAAGTTAATGTATCCTCCATTCTTACTTTAAAATGTAAACATATTTTATTAACATAAAATAAGTTTTTAATTCAATATACATAAAACGTTTTTAAAGATATTTACTTCAAGCTTTATATTCTGCCCTGAAAAGCATTATAAAACAAAATGTTGTGTATTTGTATCCCCCGTAGATGTAGCCTCTGTTACAATGTTATTAAAGAAATTATCCGCTACATCTTTAGATAATAAAATAAGGACCAAGTAATGAGAATTAAAAATAAATGAACAACGTAAAATAGCACAAATAAAAATATATTAAATATCAAACAGCTGTTTCGGAGCCTCTAAAGCTCCATCATCAGGGCCAAATTTAAAAGATTAAAAACCGATTTAAAAGCTCAAGTCATGTAAATATTCTTGCGTCACCCGCACGAGCCCAAGATTGAATCGCGGTGAGTTTTTTAACTCACCGCCAATCAATCTTGGGTGGGTGCGGGAGACGCAAGCATATTTATATGACTTGAGGCTTTTGAATCTGTTTTTAAATTTGGTACTGATGATGGAGCTTTAGTCGCTCCGAAACAGCTGCTTGTTCTTTTATATATTTTTATTTGTGCTATTTTAAGTTTTTCATTTATTTTTAATATAACGGCAGAAAGTTAAATTTACCTATTTTAAACAAGTAATGAGAAGACTATATATGTCTACCTACCTATATATATATATATATATATATATATATATATATATATATATATATATATATTAAAATAAGCGAAAGATAAACTATGTATATTAATATAAGTAGTGAATCCAACCCGAGCTTTTCGTGTTACAGAATATAGGTTAAAACCATTGTGTTTTTTTTCTTTGATGATTTTAATACATTTATTTTTACACTTTTTATTTTTCTAGATTACTTACTATCAATACTAAAAAGTATTTTTAAATGAAAAATATCAATAATGTATTCAAATAAAGTTTTTATGCTTATTAAAAGCAACAATTTTGCATTAGCTGCATGCTAGGGGTTAACAGACTAATGAATCTCCAAAGATTTCGCTATTTATAGCATCTTTTTTGGTTCTCTTAACTTCAATGATTTAAGCGAGTAGCTAAATTCCATGTCTGTTAAATTCTTATTTTATTTGAATTAGTTTATTAGTTTATTTATTCATTGAGGTTTTAATTCCGCTATGGAATATTAACCGGAAAAAAATGCTGAACTAATTATATTGTTTTAAGTGCAAAAGGGTTAATCTTTTGTAATCGGGCACACGCGATAGGTATAGATTTTTAAAAAATGATTAAAAATTATTTTAAAAGCCCTAAAGAATAAGCAACTTTAGATAGATGTTTCAAACAAATTTATATTAAAAGATTTTTTTCCCTATTAGGCTGTGTAAAAATTGAAATGGTGAGATGTTTAAAAGTTAAAAATATAAGATTAAAAACGAAATTTTTCGGGCAGGTGTTGCTACCACCAAAAGAACGTGAGTGTTACTCACGAAAATTATATGTTTTATAATATATAGATGTTATATAAAAAATTAATTTCTTTCGCATATCCTTCGCATTCATTTCGCATTAGTCCTTTAAATTAATCTAACTTCTGACATAGTCAGTATTTCCTTAATTCTTAATAATATTTATTCCTATTTAATGTCCTTTTAAAACTAATAACCGTATAATTATAATTATCTTATTCCAAATCTTAATCTAAAATTTTAAGTTCATTCGTAACTTTTATCAACTCCCCAATCTATAAAATTCTGAGAGACGCTTTTGTCATTTCGAATGTTTTTAAAAGCCATTTTTAAAATTTTTATTCCATGCTTTCCTTCGCGCGCTGGGTATTTTTCACTTCAAAATCAATGCGCCGTTGTGTTGGGGATTCTTTCGTGTTAAATCTTCTCCCTCGCGCTTGAATTCGCCTCTCACTCATTGGTTCGTGTGCTCGTTACGTTGTCGTCAGTAACCCTACGCGCCGTGAACAAAACTGGCTTGCACGCTTTTGGAGAGCAGATTTTTGTCGTGTTTGGAAGTGCAACCAAATGGTTGTCTGGTGTTGAAGTCACATAGAATTTTCATATCAGCTCTTTAACATTTATTAAACGATGTAGTGAGCCATCGTCAAACCTGAGGGCTATAAGTTTATACCGGATACTGTGGGAACTGTTACTTGCATCGCTCCTGTTTATTAATAAACGATTTGTCTGGAAATCGGATGCTCTTTATTGACGAAACTCTTGTGGTGTCTCATCATTGCCTCACCTCTCCATCATGATTCTTGATATCGGCTGCAATCATTCACCATCATGAACAAACTGCCATTTTTCGTGGAATAAAAAATCATCTTTGTAAAAACTCTACACACACACACACACACACACACACACACACATACTGTCCTACCCGCCCTCGTCAGTAACTGTTCTTTTTACCGACATTTGGAATACCCATCGAAATTTTATTACTATCATTTAAATATTATTACAGAATGTTAAGATATGCAAAATATACTTATGAACACCAAAAAAATTTCATTCGAAGAAAATTTGCATTTTTTATTAATAAACTTATCCGTGCGCACAGTACCATGTTTAGGAGTAACTCGGGGGTTGCTCGTTTTGAAATGTCACACACTTAGTACGAGTAACTTAATCTCGAACTAAGATGTTTTGGGTGGTTACTCGATAATTCAATAAATTGCATTACAAAGTGTATAATGTCATTGAAACGGTTGAAGGACATTGACAATCATTCGAAAGGATGTTTTAAGCAATAGGGTTGAAACGTGATGATTTTGATATGTTTATGCTTAATCATTTGCTATTGTTAATTTACATAATAATTAATTCTCGCTATTATTAGTTGATGAATAGTAATTAATGATTATTATTGAAAAATAGTAAATAATTGACTTATTGACTGCGGTTATGTAACATTGCTTTATATATTTAATTAATGTCGCCTACACATTAAAAAACTATTTTTTCTAATAAATTTTTCCAGAAATTTTGTTTAAAATTTTGAAATATGTGTCACTTTTTCTATCAGGCAGATTCTTTATCTTTTTCTTTTTTGAACATCATTACATGTTTCATTCTCAGCGTTAATTATAGAATGGTGTATTTTTTAAGCATCTTGAAAGTTACTGAAAGGATGTTTCGTACGATGTAAGGGGGGGGGGGGGTGAGAGGACTAGGAACCTGCTGATCGTTTAACCAAATCTTGTTTATTTCGGTGAGTTAATTGTAGAAAGGTTTGCTTCTCTGCAAGTCGGGAAAAGAAAATCTTGCGTGTTTTTATGAGGATTTTGATCTGCTTGCTTATATCTTTACAACTGTAAAAGTAATGAAAATATATTTCTCAGATTTTTTTTTTATTTAAACCATACTGCGATTTAAAAACATTCTGGAATTGAAATGTCATTCTTTCAGTGACACTGTGTCACTGCAGGCAAAAAAAAAAAAAAAAAAAAAAAAGTTTTGTGAAATTAGTAATAGCGATAATAATCATCTGTGTTAACGGAATTATTGGAAATTTTCACTTAAGGTGGTTTTCAAGTTTCCTACTCAACAACACGAAGTTTTATGACACATTTTCTGACTCATTTCTGAATGTAAAGGCAAGTAAATGAAAGGTGTGATTATTGAAACAATTTGAAATCGAATAGCGTTTTCCATTTTTTAAAATTATAAATGCACTACTTATTCAATTGTAAGCTATCCTTATTATCTTTCAACAAGTTTTTTTTTCCTTTTCCGTGCTATCGCGTTGATCCAATAAGCCAACTTTGACAGTATTTTCCGAAAATTATTTTACCTTGATCAAAAAATGGAAAATAACATTTGATTACATAGTTTCATTACAAGATGACCTGTCGATTTTATGCGTGTCTGGACAAAAATTTATTCAAAAATGTGTCAGAAAGTAACATTTTTCGATTTAATAAATTACATGGGAATTTCTGCAAAAATCTACTTTTCTCTCTGAATGTTCAAAAAATATGATTTTAACCCTTTTTTTCTTCCATTTTAAGCTGCATTAATTATTTTAATGACTATTTATTTGAATGTTATAATATCTTATTCTAAGTAATCCTTACTGTTACTACTGTGTATTTTTCCTCTCGTGAATATATTTTAATCTAAATCTAAAATATATAATGAAATTTATATACATTATTGAAGTGCACTAGAATATACATACTATATAATATGTTATGTGTTCACAGCTGTATTGAAAAATGGAAAAGACTAATAGATTTCATAGTTTCTTAATAGGAGCACCTGCCAATTTTATGCGTTTACGAATAAATTCAAGAATGTGTCATAAAGTAGCCAGTTTTGATTCGAGAATAGCCTAAAATAGGATGCAATACAACATTAATCTCCTTAAAAACCAGCATAGAAATTCTGGATTAAACGTTGTTCAGGAATTTTTATAAGGGGTTGAAATTTTTTTTCATATCGGTCCAGGAAAATAATAACAAAACTATTTGATATGTTTTCTAAACCTTTACTCTAAAAGTGTTAGATTTAACATTTCGAAAGTCTTAGGTAATATTATTTGCAGAAAACTGAATGAATTATTTCGATAAACTCTGACACTTAATTCCTAATATAACCGATCTGATTCATTCTACATTCATAAACAAGTGGAAAATGAATTAATGGCTTTTGTTTTCTTTGTTCCATTCAGATAATATATTATTCTCTCAATTCTTTTAATGCAACTACAATAAATCTAAAACTATTCTTACATATTTTTTTTCCGAAGAAAATAATATATCATTTAATTGTATATTTAGAATTAATTATAATTCAAAATATTATGTTCCTTTATCATAATGTTTCGTTTTATCTATAACATACATTTAAACATGCATTCAATAATTGATGCATCTTTTTTTTATATATAAAGTTTGAGATACAAACAGAAAAGGAAAGAAAAGAAACGGGTAAAAATTTCGATTTATGAAATTTAAACATATGAATACATCATATTTTGATGCATATTCATATTTTGCATACGAATATATATCAAAATCTTATATTATTTTGATAAAATTTCCTATTTTGATTTGCCATCGTCGTTGTCTTTAAGCTATTTTACTAATTACTCAATTGTAGATATTTGTTCCCCATGCTCTAGGGTAAAGCATCTGTTTGATAAATTCCGTTTGGTGCCTATTAACTTGTAGAGACCAGACTATTTCCGCTAAATTTTCCAGCATATGTAGACGAGAAAGGGAGTGGAAAACTGGTTTTCAATCACTAAAATGCTGCAGGAGGTATTTAAGAAACATTCTTTCTTTGACCGATAATATTTCTTGGAATCACTATCCTCTATTTCGAACGAATTTGTAAGATTTTATATATTTAAATAAAAATCTATCCAAACGAACCTACAGTTTATTTAATCTATAAGTACGGTAGATTTTCGTATTCATCGTGAATTAGTATAGATATACGCATGTAATGGTTATGTATGCTAAAAGTAATGATATATGTGAAATATTTTGAAATATCATGACATGCTTTTTAATCCATTTCTTCTTTAAAACCTTCTTCAATTTGCAATCAAATTCATTTAGGATTATTTTAATTCTAAATTTAAAATAATAATAATGATAATTTTAATTTTATGCTAAAGTTTATGAATACGAGAAATTTTAAACAAACACACTCATACGACACATTTAAAATAAGAGATTTATTTATAAATTGGCTAAATGCTGAAAACTTGCCTAAAAATGTCTTGTTTTATTATTAATTATGTATGCAATGAGTCCAGGACAAAAACTCCACTGACACCCCACCGGACAAAATATCCCACCGGACAAAATCTCCAAGGACAAAAACCATCAAAATCATCCTTATATGATGTTATTTACTAAAAATCAGCATCTTCTAAAATTGCGCCTGAAAGGGTATGATAGATTGTATACTTCTTCCTCGGAGAATGGGAGGGGGATGAATTAAAACAACTTTGTGCAAATTGCAAACGATGGGATCTTTATAATTTGTAAGTAAGAGATGACTGGAGTTTTACATTAAAATTAAAAAGATATTTTATTCAAGGTTTACACAGAAAATATGAAATTTAGTAAATCTCGTTACCAGGGCTAGAAATTTGATCAAATCTAATAGCCAAAAAAAAAAAAAAAAAAAAAAATATATATATATATATATATATATATATATATCCCCCTCGCACCTTATTAATTATTCAAGAATAATTATTTACTCGTGAAATTTTAATTAAGTTTTATAGAGGATTTACTTCAAATGAATTACTTATAATCACTTACACATTATTATTATAGTGAATATGATAGATTAATCAATTTTAATTCTGAACACAAAAATCTGATTTGAAATTTACAAAAAAACTCGATTTTTTTTTAGCATTCATTGTATCTAATTTTTGATGCCACAGACGCTGGATTGACAGTATTTCTTACAGTTTCATTGGAACCTACCCCCACATTCTAATCACGCGACATGCTAAATGTCTAGTGCGGAAAAGAAAAGCGTTTCATGTGCGTGAGAGGGAAAATACCTTTTAAATTTGGTTCTTGCATTAAAAGTACGAAAGAAGAGGTATATCACTGCTTCCCTGGGATTGGGGAAGAGGAAAATGCCATTTGCGTTCATTTCTTAAGCCGATTTTTGTACCAAAAGCGACATGCCAGAGTAAAGAACTTGGTCGCCAGGCAAAAAAATGTGGTCACCAGTGGCGACCTAGTGACCGCATTTGTTAAACTCTGCTCGTAAAAGTAAAACCAGATAATACAGAATCGCTAGAAACCAGGATTATTTCCGTTTTAGGTAGAACTATTTTCCATCTTAAAAGGCTTATTTCTTTGGTATTCTTTATGTCCATCATTAGGACCATACACAAATTTCCTATTGTATGTGTCTTATGCATATTTGACTAGTAATTTAATAAAATTCTGCCATCTTCAACGTTAGTCTGAATTATGACTTAGTGTGTAAGTGATTATTTTAAATATTTATTTTAAGTTGTTAGAAATATAAGACATAAACAAAGTAAAAACAGACCAGGTTTTAAGAACATTTTATGAATATACATTTTTAAATATCGGCATATGTAATTTTTTTATTTATTTGGTTTATAATTACATATTTTATAGATATGAGTTTTATTAAGAAATTGATATGAAAGTGCAATTTATTTGAAATACAGACAGTGTCTTTTTATCGGAGCACTTTTTCCCTGTTTCCCAGATTCTCGTTTACTTATACTGTTGAAATGAACAATAAAAATAATATTGATCATTATTTATGAAAAACAGTAGTTTAGTGTAAAAATCTCAAAAGTTAATTTTTCTTTCAATTGACACTAGTAGTTTAAAATATTCAATAATTTGGAATTTTAAATTTACAATTAATTTAATTTTTCATGTCAATTTGGAAGGTAAAATGTGTCCTTTCTCATCGAAAAATAGATTTTATCTTAATTATTCATTATGTTAATTAACAGAAATAATATACAGCAGTACAGCTTTTCATTGCACTATTGTGATATTCTAAGAAGCAAAACCAAAGTATAATTATTTTAGACTTTTAGAATACCGACGACATATTTTGTGCGAATTGCAGAATAATCATATAATTAAAATCTGCGTCACCCTCTACCCAAAAATCATTCAATGTTGAACGTGAACCAGTATTTGAAGTTGTCCCTTTTTTTTTTTCAGCTGTGTTTCATTACAATTTTTTTTCTGAAAAATAACCACTTGTTTACAATTTTACATACAAAACTAACCAAGTGAAGATGACATAATTATTCAATAATTTTTGCAAATGACGGAAGTTTATTTAATTATTTATTTATGTATAGTAAATATTAGCTCGCTTTTTTTTTTTTTTTTTTTTTTTTTTTACAAATACGTAACGCTGTAAAATAATCGTAAAGAATATTTTTCTAGTATTTGGTGTTATATTATTTATTCTGATTAAATTATTTTTTTTTTTAAATTTGGTATTGTTTCCTTTTACTTAATCATTTACACAATCATCACAAGGGCAGCATTAAAAATTCATATTTGGATTTTAAGGTAGTTCTAAAATGAGCTATTCAACAACGCCAAACTTTGATTCATTTTACACGTAAAAGCAGAAAATTGGCAGGCCTGACTATTTAAGAGATTTGGAATGGAAATGAGTTTGCCATTTTTTAATAAATAAATTACTTATCGAGTTATATGCTATTCATGTTACGTGACGACACTTTTTTCTCCTTTCTCGTGTTGCGGGCCTGAAAATTCGGTTCAAAACACCGACTTTGAGCGTATTTTCTGAGAGATATTCTGTTTTTACTCAAAATTGCAAAAGGTCTTTTGACTGCAAAGTTTATAAATAAGAACACCTGCCGATGATTTCACGCGTTTCCGAACAAAAGTTAACTACATAATATTTCATAAAGAAGTTAATTTGGATTTGAGAACAGCCTTAAGCATGCATAAACTCTGAAAAGTGTTTTACAAATATAGAAATATATCTTTTAATAAATTATGTATGGTAATATCAATATATAAATTAATTAGACATCAAATTCATTTTTGCTTATTCTAATTCTAAATTTAACATTATAATCTTTCTAAACTTGTATTTTTTTTAATAAAATGTTTCTTTAAAATATGAATTTTTATTTTATTTTACTTTGCACCTTGGATTCGAAAAATCCATTTATGTACGTTTCAGTTTCAACCCAAAAGAATTCACAAGCTTATATACTGTATCGGTAATTACTCCCTTGCAGATAGGATACTATTGAGCTACAAGCACATGTTTGTTGGGGGACAAATTTCCGCTGTCATTGTCCGTTTTCATGGAAAACGGTATATACAGTCGTATTTGTACTCCCGTCTTGTGAAAAATATACTGTCTTTATTTTTTCTTTAGTCCTGGGGAAATGTACATGTTTTTATTACCTTGCAAGAGGTCGGGTATAAGATTTGTTTTTCCAACTGGTATATAATGAGCCCAGCATAGAAAAATCGAATTATCCAACAAAATGTCCTCCGAAAAAATTTTCTGTGGCCAAAAAAAAAAAAAAAAAAAAAAAAAAAAAACCTTTTTTTTTTTTTTAATATTTAGAGATATAATATCCCACCGCCCTTCAAAGGGTTAATAGGAAGAACGGTATATGTGATAATTCCATGAAACCGGCTAGCACACAAAAATATTTTACGATATTGGAATTCATTGTTATACTTAAAAGAAATTTACAGAATATACCTGCAGAATATGGTTTTTCAGTTCTTAAGACATTGTGACTCATATCACTATGACTTAAAACGCCAGCTCAATTGTAACGTAATACTACAACAACAGTAAAATATATGAAAATGAAATCTGTCTATAACGGAATCGTGTCTTAAATGGATATCTTACATGGCACCAGCAGAAAGAATATTAACAATTATGCATGCTAAGACGGAAATCTATTAAAGCGGGATCTTTTCCTGTTCCTTTCGATTACCGTTTCACAATTGAATAAATATTTGACAAAGCTGATTACATAGCTCAATATTCGTATGTTATGATTACATATTTTTAATTTTAAAACAAGTTGGCTCTTAGAAAGTTAGTAATATTTGCTTTGTTAATTTATTTTGCGGAAGAGAAAGGGTGGGTGTGGGGCGGCACCGAAATCCCTGTTTGCCGTGTTATAAATTTATAATCAGAGCAAAAATACTTTTAAAATTATTTCTTATACATTATTTCTATGTGTGTGCACTCACACAATAAAAAAGTATTGCAATAAAATTGATATTTAAAAATTCAATTTTAAAAATTATACGCATAAAAAGTACATATAAAACTATTACATTCCTAAATGCTTTAAACAAATTGTAGTGGAATTCAATGCTTGTACTGCACAGTTTCTTACTTAAATAATTAAATTCCTAAATTTAAAATAACATGCCAATAAAAAAAAGTAATTTTTATTACCCTCATTTCCTGATTTAGAAGTTTCAGTTAAAAGTTTTATTTCATTTAATATAGATAAAAAAAACAATTAGATACTTTGATGAAAGTTTCTATTTCTAAGAGTCAATCCAGGCAAAATTTGGTGCCTATTTAGGGATCCTTCACAATAATCAATTTGATAAAATGGCCCCTTCACAAAATTCTTTATAATAAAACAGGCCCCTTTACAAAATTCCTTTTACTAATATTGGCCCTTTCGCAAAATTCCATTCCATAAAAACTTGCTATTTATTAATTATTTATTATTTTGTTATGTTTTAAAATGTGTTATTTGTAAACAAACAAATTCACCAGAGAGGAAAACTTTAGCAAAATAATTTAAAAAGTTTTTGTTTATAAATGCTTGCTTCGAATTTGAGTAACATGGATTTCAACTTTTGTTACAAAATGTTATTTTTCACAAAATATAATAAATTTCACAAAAATAACCTTTACTTTTCCCAAAATGGGCCCCAAGAAAAAAAAAAAAAAAAAAGAAAAAGAAACCTGCATCGAATCTTGATTTTACTACCCTCAAATAGTTTGCAAGATTGCAAGATAAAATACCATCTGAATATTTCTCAAGTTTTCTTCGACACTTTGAAAAGATAAAAAAGTTCATCATTTCCGAACAGTAACATAGGTTCCTTCCGATGAAAATCGAGGGCGAGAGGGAGAGGATTAACCAAGTAGCGAAACCAGATTCTGAAATATCAACCAGATGTGCTAATCGCCTACACCTATAAATAGAGCACTTCCAATTTCCAATGCATTTTAAACTGCCAGTAACGAAGCAACATATTCATGTAACCGGGCCTGGCGAAACTTTCTGCCACATTTTAGGACTCATTTTTAATGCTGTTCTCAAATCCGAACTTGCTACTTTATGAGATATTTTTTATTATAGTTTTGTTAAAAATCGCATGAAATTGGCAAATGTACTTTTTTAGAAACTTTGTAATTGAAACACGCTTTCCATTTCTTGTTGGTAAAAGTCGTCAAAGTCGACGTTTTGAACCTAATTTCTGATGTCGGAGCACAAGAACGAGGAAAAACGTGTCATCACGTGACAGGAATCGCTTATAACTCTAAAAAGTAATTTATTTATCGAAAAGTGGAAAACTCATTTCGATTCCAATCACTTTAATACTCAGGCCTGCCAAATTTATGCCTTTGCGTTTAAAAATGAGTCAGAAAATGTGTAAGAAATTTTCGCGTTGTTCAGCAAGTCATTTGAGAACTACCTTAAACGCAAAGGCATAAAATTGACAGGTCTGACTATTAAAGCCATTTGGAATCGAAATGAGTTTTCAATTTCTCGATAAATAAGTTACTTATCGAGTGATAAGCGATTCGTCCAAAGTGACGACACGTTTATCACACCCCGTTCTTATGCTGCGACATCGGAAATTCGGTTCAAAACTCCGTCTTTGACAGAATTTTCTGAAAGATCTTCTGCTTTTACCAAAAAATGGAAAACGTGTTTCGATTTCAAAGTTTCTGAAAACGTACGTTTGCCAATATCATGCGATTCTAAACAAAACTATAATAAAAAAAAATATCTCATAAAGTAGCAAGTTCGGATTTGAGAACAAACAACATTAAAAATGAGTCCTAAAATGCGACAGAAAGCTTCGCCAGGCCCGGTTACATGAATATGTTGCTTCGTTAACTTTTGCTATGTATTTACAAAACGCACAACATTCAAAGTATCATTCGAAAGCTTTTTGAACCGGTTTCTGACATAGTGTACTCGCAATTCGAAAGCTTAAAAAGACATCACTCAAAATAAAATTTAGTCGAAGGCATTTTCTGGAACATTGCGTTTTATCATTTTAGTTAGGAGCCACATATGACAGTCAGGGGTCTATGAAGTAGGCCAAATAAATAACAATATTTAAAAGTAAACAAATTAAATTTCAAATTATAAATAATCACAATTAAACAAAAAAAAAATTGACCTTGAACAATGACAAGCGTTTTTTGCTATCCCCCAGTTTTATAGTAATTACCCACGGATAGTTGGACATGAACTATACGAATGGAGGAGGAAAATTTGCCCGGGGATATATGTTTTCGTGCGTTCTGGAGCCCAGAGAATAAACTTTTTACTTTTTGGCCGCTCCTTTCATTGGAAATAGTCTGTCGTTTCACTTTCGCTAGCGTAAACAAAAAAACAGTTGTTTCTTTTCACCATTTTGCAGAAACGGATAAAAAACAGTCCCTCATTTAGAGGGGGGTGGGAGTGTATGTATATTTTTGGGAAATGGAGGAAACTCACATATCTTCATTGTTTAAAACCAAATTGCTTATTTTCTGACCTATACATGAATTCATTTTCATTCGTAAATGCATGAAATTTGCAGTATATTCTTAAGTCAGGATTGCTACGGGTCATGGCATTTTTTAGGGGAAATATCAGTATTTTCTTATAATAAAAGTCGCCTTATATGATTGTGCGATTAAGTTAGGCTATTATTTCCATAAGAAAATACTACTATTTTTCCTGAAAATTCCCTGAGCCGTGGAAACCCTGGTAAATGTATAAAATGTGTAGGTTCTACGTTCTATTCAGCATTTTCTGAAAGATGGTCTGCATTTACCGAAAAATGAAAAAAACTGTTTGATTTAAATTTTTCTGACTAAGAACACCTGCCAGTTTTATGCATTTGAGAACAAAAATTAGTTCAGGAATGTGCCAGAAAATAGCCAGTTTAGATTTGATGATATCCTTAAGGCAAAATAAAATTCTAAAAAAAAAAATTCCCCCAATTAACAACGTGTAACTTCTTGACATATTTTCTGAATCATTTTTAAATGCAAAAACTATATGCTTGCAGGCAAGATTATTGAAGTGAATTGCAATCGAACAGTTTTTTCCAGTTTTCCATAAATTAATTATAAACAATTATTGTATCACGAAATCAGTTTTCTTCCTTTTCTGAGCTGTTGCGTCCGGAAATTCGGTTCAAACATACAACTTTGACAGCATTTCTGAAAAATCTTCTGTATTTACCGAAAAAAGAAAAAACTTTTTGATTAAACAATTTTTGACTAGGAAACACCCAAACCGGAGAGCCAACCACGAAGTGGCTGATGGCTACAAAAACCCCTACCAACCTACCCTCGAAGCCTCAACCAAGGTCGAGCCAAAAAAAAAAAAAAAAAAAAAACAGCGGCATTAATAACAAAGAAAATTTTACAAAAAGCTGGTAAGCACCCAACCAGCAAAATTAGCCAGTCGCCAAAAATAAACACATATATACAATTGTGCTATAAATCTTAACAACTAAAAATAAAAACTATAAACTACCATTAACAACAGAACGGTCTTTATGGTTACAAGACCATCTAACTAAATCTAAAATAAAACTATATAAAATTCATAAATAACAAAACCAACATTCCATGGCAAACAATCTTTGTCACTATATTACATATTATATGAAGATAATAAACAAACTAATGAAAACTGAACATTAAATAAAGTCCTGTTAAATTACTACGAACATGTAGCTATCTTTCAAAGTTCAATATTGTAAAATTAACAATTAAAAAGTCAAAAGTTCGCCTGAAAATGTCATTTAACAGCACCAAAAGTTCACCCAAGCATATATAATACTTAAATTCCAAATTCACTGTAGAATACAGTAAAAAATTTTTGACTAACAGTACCTGATAATTTCATGAGTTTGCAAACAAAAATGAGTTCAGGAATGTGTCAGAAAATAGCCAGCTTAAATTTGAGAACAGCCTTAAGGTGAAAAAAAAATTCCAGATGAACAACCGGAAACTTTTTTACATATATTTTTACTCATTTTTAAATGCATGTGCATGACGCTTGTAGGCATGTTTTTTTAAGTGAATCGTATTCGAACAGTATTTTCTTGTGTTTTTTGTGTAGCGAAATCAGTTTTTTTTTCTTTTTTTAAAGATTTTTTTGTTTTTTTTAATTAATATATATATATATTTTTCTTTTCATTATTGTAGGCTGAATATTAAGGTTTCAGGTTTCTTTTCCTTACAAAAAAATTTGCGGTAGGACCGCTCTCAGAAAAAGGTATACTTATATATTTACTACGATAAATTTTTTTTCTGTAAATATTTTTTACGTGGAATTCTTGAATTGTAGGGGTTTAATGGCTATCTCTATGAAATGTATGTGCATCTAGTAAGACACGATGTAACCAATTTAGATTATTTTTTACTCAAAATATCTACCATCATTTCCGTATAGCAATTGATTAACTAAGATTGCTATACGGAAATGAAATGAAATCCCCCTCTCGTGGAGATCCAGCTGTTTACAACTTTGTATTAATTTTATTTTAATCTCTAATGTCATACTCATCATTTGTATTCTAAACTATGAATTTTGAATAAACATTTCCCCTCGTGGAGAAAAGTTCCTATGCTTAACGGTTGGAAGCAGAGGGTGATTTCATTTCATTTCCGTATAAAAATCTTAGATTTGTTTAATTTGTAGACATTAGGTGATTATATAAGTCAAATATTGCTATTCGAAAATAGTGGTAGATATTTTGAATTAAAAATAAATTAGATAAATTCATAAGATTGATAAGGCGTGTGTGAATCGCTACCACTACTATAGTGAGACAATTGTTGTATATTTTTAATCATGTGAATAATGGAGATCTTCATTGTTTTCCACTGACTGAGGTGCATACTTAAAAGTTGGACAGGCCTGCATTATATAATCTTAAGACTAATTTATTGTTGAAATTAATTTTCTCAGATTCAGCCTCCTCAATAATCTTTACAAAGTTCACAATGTTTAATGAAATTTTTTGTAACCATTATTAAAAAGGTTATATTTATCTAAGCAAAAACTAACAAAATAACAATTAATTCCACAAGCACATTCAGGTTTTTGCATCATGTCACAGAAATAAATAAATAAATAGAAGAATAATATAAAGATAAAAAGTAACAGAGAAAAGGATTAATCTATATGATAAAGCAGAGTAACGCTATGGCGTCATACTGACGGTGCCAAAACAAGACTAAGAAATTTTGCTTTTAATAAATATTTTTAACTTTACAATTTTAATTTTTACTCCATCGAACAGGAGAAATAAAGTTATTTCAAGGGTAGTTTGTTTGAAAACTATCAATCAAGGAGTTTTTTGTAGTTTAAAAATGATTTTAAAAATGATTTTCTAAAAAAATCTATTTTTATATGACGAAAGGTTAACACGTTTGCACTTAAAACAATATAAATAGTTCACCATTTGTTTCCAGCTAAAATTCCATAACTAAATTAAAACTTCATCAATCAATAAATAAAATAATATAATAGAACACAAATTTAACGCCAAGACATGTAATCGAACTTACGCGCTTAAACCATTGAAATTATCATAATCAAAAAGTTTTTCCTAAGTAGCGATTTTTGCGATTTCTTCGTTTATTAACCCCGGGGTTACGGCTAGTATGAAAGTTTCCGTTTAATAAATTTCAAAGCTTTATTTGAATGCATAATTGATATTTTTTATATATAAATGCTTTTGGTGTTGTTAGTATGAAGTCTAAAATACAATATTAAATATAAAGCTGTTTTGATACTCATAGGAACAATTTCATAACAATAATCCCCCCCCCCCTCCCGCACAGACACCTGTTTGCTTCAACACAGCCCGAAAGTACAGCTGATTCTCACAATGGGGCGAAATAATAAGAAAAATAATAAGTCCAATTTAGTAATTAAAATTTTTATCAAGTGTTCTGAAAAGTTTTTTAAACTTATTTTACAAAATAATAATCTTTTTTCTCATGTCTAAATTAAACTTGGAAAAAAAAAAAAAAAAAAAAAGAAAGAAAGAAAAGAAAGGAAAGAAGGAAGGGAGGAAAAAAGATAGGAACCAAGCCTTATAAATCTGAGCAACCGCATAGTAATTTTTAATGGAATTTTCTCAAGAGAATTGTGAAATTGTGAGAAATGTTTTTATATTTGTGAATTTGCAATTATCGCTTGTTACATTCAGGCTTCTGTGTATCTATCCTTTACACAGGAGCTTTTATAAGTATAAAAAAGCTAA
The DNA here is from genome assembly GCA_963931845.1 of Maratus michaelseni. Classification (NCBI taxonomy): domain Eukaryota; kingdom Metazoa; phylum Arthropoda; class Arachnida; order Araneae; family Salticidae; genus Maratus; species Maratus michaelseni. Next base: position 351,985,250 of record OZ007587.1, read on the forward strand.
GTAATATGTTCTCTGACAAGTTCAATTATATTGCGTAACTTTTCAACAACGTAAAACTTTTTGATACACTTGGGGAAACATTTTTAAATGTAAAAGCATGAAACTACATACATGACTGTTGAAGTTATTTAAAATTTCAAAACGGGAACTTTGATAGTATTTTCTTGCTTAGATACGTGTTAGGTTTCCTTATAAAAACCACCACGAAAGGCACTGCCCCATCGGGCCTGTACACCTTGTGCAGATAATCCGACGTCATAATTACACCCTTAACAGTATTTCTGTTAAATCCTTCTGAAAATTCTTCCTCTTTATCAGAAAATAAAAAAATACATTATTCGATTTCCCATTTTCTGAATAACTGTCAATTTCATGCGTTTACAAATAAATAAATAAATAAATTCATGAACGTGTCAAAAAATAGTCAGTTTCGATTTGAGAACAGACGCAATTTTTCCAGATAAAAATTTGAAATTGCTCTATTTATTCATTATATAATGGATAGACTGTAAATAATACTTTTCTATAATTTTTGTCTTACTTTTCAAACATTTTCTAAAATTATGAGTGAATAAATAAGGACGTTTTATCCCATTAACTCACAAAATTATAACTTCAACCACTTGCTGAAGATCATTTGCCACAAATTTCGAAAGGTTATATTCTATTTATATAAACGCAAGTTTCTGTCATTAAATAAGGCATTTGTTTTATTCTAAAATATTGGTTGTTAGGTAATCAACATTTCAAACGCATCTATTTTGACAGTTGTGCAAACACAATACTAAATTATAATAGTATATTTCAGAAATATTTTCGTATAACTCGTAAATCTGTTGGTTTCTGATTGTTTCTTTGCTTATGGATTTGGAAGACAAAGGAATGTTTTTTGGAATTGTGAGTTAATGTGAAATTTTACATTATATTTTGAACAACCACGGAAGTATTTTTTTTTTCTTTTAAACATGCGTTTGTGACTTTAAAACAGTTGACGAATCAAATCATTCATACAATTTCATACCGTATTTTGGAATGAGTAGAATTAGAACATTCAGTTTTAATTTTTCTTAACATTTATCTCATTAGCATTTGCAAATTTTTGTTTTCTAATCGTGATGGCAAGTTGAAATAAAAAGTCGATAAAAATGGTAACTACATGGCAATGCCAGTAATAATAATAATAATAATAATAAGGAAAATGAAAGGGATAACCAGGTTTTTTTTTTTTTCAATTGCCCATAGAAAAAAATCCTCTTTGAGGCAAGATTGCTTTAACTTAACGGAAAAGGGTTTTGTGTCCTTTTATAATAAGACAGTGTTCTGGTGCAAAAAGAAAGCATTTTAATTGCTGAGAGGTAATCTCTTTGCAATTTGAACTCCAAATAGTTCTTAAAATATAGAATATGGCACCCTTCCGCTCATCCTTTTGGATAAACTTTATAACTTTTTCTAATTAATTGCATTAGATAGATTTAAAACCAGAGAAATAGTTTTAATGTGGGACCAGGCCGAGAAAGAGAGACAGACATATAAATCCACACGCAGATCGATTAGCAGTAAAAAAAAAAAAAAAAAAAAAAAAAAAAAAAAAAAAAAAAAAAATGGTTTGATTGAGAGGTTACAGCTCTATAATTAATTAATTAATTAAAATTCTGTATAACTGTGTGAGAATAAATAACTTTATATTCGTTATTTAATAAAATATTTGTAAAATTCGTGTAAATATATCTAATTAAAAAGGAAATTAATGAAAAAATGCTATTTTTCCGATATTAATTTGAAATAGTCGTAGTGCATATATATATATATATATATATATATATATTAATACCTACAGATAAAGTTTGTTAAGAATCGACAGGTTATTTTATTCATGTTTCTTAACGCAAAACTTTCTCTAGAAGATATGAAAATTTAAAAAAATCTGTCAAGTGAAATTATGTAATTTCGTTAATAGCATGCATTCTTACTATAAAGCAAAGCAACAATTTAATAATATATATATATATATATATATATATATATATATATATATTTTAAATCCACCTGCACACGGGGGGTCTAAAAAATACTTTCGATATATATAAAATATATAATCGATATATATAAATATACATATCGATATATATATTTTAAATCCCCCTGCACACGAAAGTCTAAAAAATACTTTCGCAGTATATACACAAAAATAGAGCATAGATTTGCTTTCAGCTATTTTTCTTCTGTTGACGAATTCTTCCCACATAGTAAAAGCATGCATGTACACTATCTTCCTTTTCGAAGAAGCAATTGTAAAAACCTACTTATTCACATTAGACCGGATATCTTTATCTCTAGCCGCGTTCTCCCCCCCCCCCTTGGTTCTGGGAATTCGCAGCTAACACCTAAAGCTGACCTCCTGTTGGTAAATCAGGGAAAAAAGAAATGTGCAAAAATCCGTTCTCGGATCGGAAACATTTTTGGCTGAAAGTACTAGCCAGTATTTAGTACTAATAGTTATTTTTGTATTATATTCAGTTCGTGGTATTTTCGAAGGGATTTTGTCTCAGACAATTATCAGACGATGGCGTTTTAGAAAAGGATTTCGGTGACCTGATATATCAGTTCGCGGGGGTCAGGAGGTTAAATTAATATTTTCAATTTCAAATCCCGACAATATTGCAATATAATTCATTTACTTAGTTTGGTAAAAGGGAAAAAATACAAAGTAAAAATACGGATTAAACATTCTTAATATTTTTTTAAATAATTCTGTCAATTTGTTAAATTCTGAAAAAAGAAAAAAATATATTTTTCATAAGCATGTTTCATGCTTGACTGTTGTTAAAAATATGTAGTTAACTTGTTGGTCAAAATTTCCTGACACATTTTCTAACTCATAGTTAAACGTAAAGGCATATCGTAGAACTGACTATTGGAGCGATTTGGAATCGAATGGTGTTTTCCATTTTTTAAAATAAATAAATTACTTGTCGATTTATAAGTTATTCTAGTCACGCAGCTACAACATTTTGCCTTTTCCGTGCTGCCAATACTGGAATTCGGTAAAAAACCTCCTACTTTGATAGTATTTTTTGAACGATCTTCTTTCTGCTTTTACCAAAAAATGGAAAACGTTTTTCGATTATGAATCATCTGCCAATTTCATGCGTTTCCTACCAAAAATTAATTCAGAGATGTGTCAGAAAGTAGCTCTTTTGGATTTGAGAACAGCCTTAATCAATATATAGATTATATACCGGGTATTTTAAAAATTTCGAAAGCTTTTCTGTTTGTAAAATTGTTTAAACAGATTTATTTTAATAAAAAAGGATTGAGAGAAGTGTATGTATATTATATTATTATATTGATAAAAAATTCACACAAAAGAATTACGCTTTTATTCTTGATTACGAAAGGTTAACCCATTTGCACATAAAACAATATAAATAGTTCAGCATTTGTTTCAAACTCATATTAAATAACGAAATTAAAACTTTAACAAAAAATAAATAAAACGTTATATAAATAATATAAATGAAACACAAATTTTACAGACATGTAATCGAACTACGCCTTTAAAAACTGAAATTATCAGAATCAAAAAGGCTGCTATAAGTAGCGAAATCTTCTTCGGCTATTAACTCCAGGTAAGATGTCGCAAATATGAAAAAAAAAGCATCACTTTTAATAAATTTAAAAACTTTATTGGAATACATTATTGTACAGTATCGATATTGTTTATATAAAAAAGCTTTTTGTGTTGTTAGTGGACAATCTAAAAATATATATTAACTGTATGAAATCAATTAGGGATTTAAAAAAAAATGGGTTTTACCAATGTTCTGTGACCGCGAAGTCTGGATTCTATCAACTAGTAATAATAAAAAGTGTTTGTGGTTTTTTTAGTGATTTTCCGCATATAACGAAATTGTACGGTGAAATATATCTATAAATTATTCTACAAAACTGGATTTATCTGCAAATTTTTACAAATAGCTAATAGAAGTCTGGAATTTTCCTAGATTTTGTGTATGTTTTTTTTTCGTACTATTTCATGCGATTATTAAATATTCGAAAATCATTAAGAAAATGTATTCGATTCATCCAACCACCAGAATTTTTCTTCCAGCTGCAAGGCTGCTACCTAACAAAGGAATCAGGACTAGAAATTGTTCTCCATTCAGTTCCCTTGTTCAATCCACCTAAAGTCAGAAATTATCTCTCTTTCTCTTATCCGTAAAGCCTACTTAGTGTCTCTTATCCGTAAAGCCTACTTAGTGGAATTCGAATTGGAAACAAAAATAAAGTGAATATATCTTTCGTGAAAGTTTATTAGCAATTAAAATTAAAATATTTCCCCAAATAAACAGCCTTTTTATCTCAGTATCTATAGTTAAAATTTAAATTGCATATTACAATAAGACTGTAAATAGTTACCTTGTTTTGTCTATTGATTTATGTACGATAAACTGAAGATATTGTTAAAGTATGTGGAATCCTTTGCTGTCGTGTAATCAGGGTCGGATGACCAAATTGCTAGAGTTGGCAATTAATTGCTTAGATGTCCATGGTCAAAGACTTTCAAACATATCTTATTTCTGAAAAAGTTTTCTCATTAACATATCATTATTAGTAGAAGTAATAATTTTGAACACAGCATTACGCTAATATTTGCTTCGATGAATGGATATTACTGTTTAATCGATAACTTTCAGTAATCTTTATAGTACTTTATATGATAAGGATTTATTTGTTGTAATATTTTCAATCTTTACTGAAACATACCCTTTAAAATGGTTCTCAATTAAATTGACGCACTGTTATATATATATATATATATATATATCCTCTAAGATGGTTTTATCCGCCCTTGCATGCATCTTCAACCAGAGTTAGTTAAAAAGAACCATACTGATAGAATCTATATTGTGCTTTCGATATTAAATAAATATGTTATATGAAAAAAGTGGAATGTGTTTTAATTTTATTTTAATTGAAATATATTCCTTTAATTATATTTTTCGCAAGTTAGATATCATCTTCTTTTAATTTTGCTGCATAAACATAAGTGAAGGGAAATGCATCACTATTGTGTAGCATTGACATGATAATATTCATTGAAATAGATGTACAGCAATGCATATCTCATAGTACACAAATTCAAAAACTGTAATAAAATTTCTAGTTTGATGCTGCATATTCATAGGAATGCAGATTATGTATGCTTCTCCATAATAAGAGTCATGACAGAAATTATTTAAATATATGTAATAAAAAGAAGCAGAATTTTGAATTTCTGTATTTATATAATAACTTTTACTGGGACACTTAATCTATTAATATCGACTTTTTAATATACTTGCCTTCTTTTACTTTTATTTCTTAATTTGTAAATACTTTGATTCAAATAAAATATGGGATGTCGATGATTATAATATAACACTGTACACTAAAAAAAAGCAAGAAAAGAAAAGAAAAACAATTAAAGAAATAAAACTGACTGAAAGTTCAGAATTCAATGTTGTTTTTCTACATATGCATGGTATGGCAGATAGTACTCCAAATATTTAAACTATCTCTTCTTAGCTTCAGGCATATTTTTCTTTTTCTTTTCTAATTCATTACAGAGGGAGTGAGCAGTAATTGTCCACAGATGTGAAAAGTCGTTGGTCAATAGCATGGCATTTGAAAACATTCTTTTTGTCCTTCTCGCTTCTATAATAGTCAATATGAAAAGGGCTAGTCTTTGACTAACTTTTTACTCTGTGGTAAAGTTAGAAAACGGCACTGGGGGAATATTTTTTTCTGGAGAAAGATAGAATACTTGTTTTAATTTTTGACTTTAGAGCTCACGTTTGCAAAGATCATTTGATTCAAACTTGTTTTAGTAACATCTTGCATTCTTACTGTGCTAAAATGCGCAGCAAGATGCGTTTGAAAAAATACACTTTTATATGTTTTTCCGCATAAAAATAGAGTTTAATATAAAAAATAGTTTCGAAAGTGCAAAATTAATATAGCTTCGAAAAATGTAAAGATTCGCAGTGACAAATTTTTATAACCAATATTGTATTTTTATTTGGTCTTAAATCACTCGCATTCATTATCGTATTTTTATGTAACCATTGTGCTACAGTAACAAAATAATTTTAATATGTTAAATTATAGGTTGTTTTATATATAAATACTTCAAATATTCAAATTCACAGTCAAACTAACTGTTTTCATTAGGTAATAAATATGATACTGACTGCAAAATCATTGTTTAATTTTTTTAAATTATTTATTTAAAAATATAAAAAGTTTAAATTTTTAAATTAATGCTGTTTTATAGGAGAAATCGGGGCGGTGTGTGGGTACTAGGAAAAAGTGCTAAGGGAAAAAAAAAGACACCGGAAGAAAATAGCTAAATAAAATCGCGCACAGCGTTAAGACTATATTGACTTTTTCATCTTAGTACAGAACCTTTAAAAGCACGGGCTGTTAGTAGTGTTATAAGAACGCGACCGGCGTCCTCTTTATGCCAACGCCATTTAAGGCTGTTCTGAAATCCAACTAGTCTACTTTATGACTTATTTTTTAATTCATTTTTGTTCGTAAACGCATGAAATTGGCAGATGTTCTGATTTATAAACTTTGTAATCGAAAGACATTTACCGTTTTTTCGTATTGACAGAAGATATTTCAGAAAATACTGTCAAAATCGGCGCTTTGAACTCAGTTTCCGACGCCGCAACATGAGAAAGAAGAAAACATGTTGTCAAGTAACACAAATTGCCTATAACTGGATAAGTAACTATTTATTAAAAAGAAAATGGAAAATTCATTTCGATTCCAAATCGCTTCAACATTCGATCCGCCAATTTTCTGCCTTTGCGTTTAAAATTGAGTCAGAAAATGTGTCAGGAAATTTTGCGTTGCTGAGTAGGTCATTTGAGAAACACCTTGAAGCCAAAATATGGAGTTTCACTGAAATCCAACTAGTCTACTTTATGACTTATTTTTTAATTCATTTTTGTTCGTAAACGCATGAAATTGGCAGATGTTCTGATTTATAAACTTTGTAATTGAAACACGTTTTCCATTTCTTGGTAAAAGCAGAAGATCTTTCAGAAAATACTGTTAATGTTGGCGTTTTGAACCTAATTTCTGATGCCGGAGCACAAGAATGAGGAAAAACATGTCATCACGTGACAGGAATCGTTTATAACTCTAAAAAGTAATTTATTTATCGAAAAGTGGAAAACTCATTTCCATTCCAATCGCTTCAATACTCAGGCCTGCCAATTTTCTGCCTTTGCGTTTAAAAATGAGTCAGAAAATGTGTCAGGAAATTTTGCGTTGCTGAGTAGGTCATTTGAGAAAAACCTTGAAGCCAAAATATAGAGTTTCAATGATGCCCTTGTTTATATAAAATATTAAGTAAAAGGAATAAATGCCAAACTAAAAAATATATATTTGATCAAAATTAACATAACCAACTACTAGAAAAGTATTGTTTACAATTATTTTGCAGCATTTAAAAAAAAAAAAAAAATACAAGTGGGTAAGTGTGATCGAAGATCGCACAAAGGGTTTCGCTTAATATTTCTTTCAAAACACTTTATCCATTCTTTAATAAATCCAAATAAATTTCATTATACTCTTTCAGTATACAGCTATTATAGTCTGTCATAATACTATCTGTCATGTGGACTAAATGCGATATTTAAAAAAAATTAATTTGAAAACTAAACATGTTGTACACCTTCAAAATGTTAAAATATGCGAATATTTTCATAATCGGGTTTTTATCACAATTCAATACGTTCCTCAAACTCATATAGTTACTATTCTCTATTACTCATATTGATACTCGCTTTGTATTATTCTCAAACATTTGAAAAATCCGCTAAACATCCAATACAACGTCAGGTTATTTTTCTTTTTAATTCTCTAATGACGTGATATTAATCTGATTTCTGTACATGTACATACTCATACTCCTTGTATTATTGAGAAATCTTTGAAAATTTCCGTCTAATTACCAATATGACGTCAATATTAATCTTTTTTTTTTTCAATTGGAGAAACTTTTTATTTAATTTTCATTTTTCACGTAGAAATCTTTCAATAGAAAATTAATTATTGTAGAAAGAAATTTATTGTGGTTTTTTAATTGTTGGCAACTGATATAACGAAAAATTTTTTTAATTTAATAGGAAAAGGCTGTTAGAATGTTGGTTATTTTTTTTTATCTCTATTTATTAAAATAATACGATTTTTTCAAATTTTAATATTTTGAGCTTCATAGTAGGTATTTAGCTATAAGTACACAAATTTTCATGCCTGTAAGTTATGTAGTTTCTGAGACCGGCTCTGTGACGGACAGACAACGGAGCGGGAGTAATACTCTCTTAAAACGAATGAGTGGATTTTGCTTCTCAGAAAAGAGCTCTAATTTATTGGATCGTGAATGAGTTGATTTTTAAATGTTTCACTCATCATGATTTGAATTTTTATTTTCCTAATGCACTCCAGAAGGGCGAATACTAAACAACTCATCTCGATAAAAAAGCACTCATTGGCGAGCGGAAATCCAGTAAGCTGACGCAGTTGACGTGACCTCACTGTCCCCATATCCGCTGAGCAGACGACAGACGTGTGGTGTGTAGTACGCGGCTAACACCACATTGTTAAAATTTTAAAGAAAGAATACTTGAAAAGGTAAGAATTTCTGCTGATTTAAATACTCTAATTATGTTTTTCATAATGATTCTGTTTTATATTAATTGTTATTTTATATATGGCGTGATATTTTTCAGTTTATATCAATATTTTTATTAAATATGTCTTAACCCTAACATTTAGGACTATTTATACGAGCGAACATTTAGAGATATTTTAAGTTGGAAGGATAAATATTAAAAAATACTCTAAAATATAATGAAATAAATCCTTTGCCTCTCCTTTATGCTTTTTTTTAAAGTTGTTTCAATAAATATGATTTATATAAATAGCATTTAGTAGCAATTTAAACTTTTAAAGAAAATATCTTGGTGGTACGTTTGTTTATATAGTCAGGGGTCGATGCAAGTTTTTTATCTTGGGGCCCATTTTGTGAAAAGTAAAGGTTATTTTTGTGAAATTTATTATATTTTTGTGAAAAATAACATTTTGTAACGAAAGTTGAAATCCAGCTAATCAAATTCGAACCAAGCATTTATAAACAAAAAGTTTTTAAAATCCTTTTGCTGAAGTTTTTCTCTTTTTTGAACTTGTTTGTTTACAAATTACACATTTTAAAACATCATAAAATAATGAAGAATAAGTTTTTATGGAATAGAATTTTGTGAAAGGATCAATTTTAGTAAAAGGAATTTTGTGAAGGGGCCCATTTTATCAAATTGATTTTTGTGAAGGGATAACCTTTTTAATAAATTTATTTTTGTGAAGGGGTCCTAAATAGGCCCAAAATTTTGTCTGGATCGAGCCCTGATAGTATATATTTTTAGCGATGTTTCAGAACTCTAACTTTTATAATACTATAAATTGAAAATTGACTTGTCTGATTGTTTTAAAGTAAACAAATTATATTTCTTATTTTATTCTCAGTCTGAATTCTAATATTTTAAAATATACTTGATTTATGAAACTGTATAAATCCCATATTTTTTATCGTATGTTGTTAAAAATGAGGTAAATATCTACATTCCCGGATATTCACGGTGTGAATATTCCTAAATAGTATTAGGATTAAAACATATTTAATGATAATATTGATATAAACTGAAAAATATCATGCAATGTATCGAATAATATTGCATAGAAAACATAATCATTATAACAAAAAAAAAAAAAAAAGATTAAAATATTTAAATCAGCAGAAATTCTTATCTTTTCAAATATTCCTTTTAAAATTCTCTTTTTGGGTCGGGAGGGGGGGGTATATATTTCAAGCAGCTCAGAAACAACAACAACAACAACAACAAAAAAAGATACTTTTCACTTAATTGTTGAATATGTACATATATGTAAACATAAATATGTATACATTCAATATGCAAATTACTTTTTTTTTTTCTAAAATAATAATCTACCTGTTCATGAAATTTATTATTTTACAATGAATTATTACATTTTACCATGAATTTTAATTCTCCTTCCCCTCCTCAAGTATGAGTTAGTTATAAATCACTCAAGTGCTACTGGATTTAACCTTCATTGATTTGATTTCACTCAAGTATGAGTAAAATAGAGATAACTCAATCATGAGTTGCTTAAAAACAACTCGTTCACTCGAGTTGTTTCAACTCTTCATGAGAAGCTCACTTTCAAATCGTGAGATGAGTGGATTTCGGCTCAACTTGAGTTATTTTGGCTCTTTCGTTTTAAGAGAGTAGGGTTTTGTGAGATGAACGAAACCCTAAAAATGAACAAAGTATATACTATACATATATATAAATAAATAATTAAATAAACTTCTTCTTTCGAACAAAATACTGAGTGATTATGTTATCTCTTTCATATGTACTTACTTATTAGGTGCGTTCGTAATTATATAAATACGTAGCACCTATAGTCGTCGCTTGGTCCGTCCATATGTCTGTCTGTCCGTCTGTCTGTCCGCATATAACAACGCAAAAACTACCCAACCAAATGGTTTGAAATTTTAGATATATTATCTTTGCAGAAATTTGTCGAGACATTTCAAATTTTATGAAAATCGAATCAAAACTTTAGGAGATATTAATAAAAATATTTATTAAGAAATGTGAATTTTTTTTTAAAAAATCGGTGCTTTTTTGTTATAGGAGCTTCCGAGGTTTAATCGTCAAGCAAACGAGATATTTATTTTATGACAGAAATTAATCTGCAGACGATATCATTCATTTCACAGAATTAAAAATCAAGAAGATCCGAATATTTATATAGCTAGCTATAGCACGAACGCACCTCATTTGTCACGTTTGACGTACAATTTCCAACTTGTTTTTATATGTGTTTGTATGTAAAATCGCAAACACATGTGGCGTATTCCATTTACTCCAGTGGTCATTTTTCAGAAAAAAAAGTAATATTGAAACAGAACTAAAAAAAATGTGACAACTTGAAATACTGGTTCACGTTCAACACTGAAGGGTTTCTGAGTAGAGGCTGACACAGGTTTTAATTATATGATTATTCTGGAATTCGCACCTTTTTTTACAGAGTGGCGTACAAAATACGTCGTTGGTATTCTGAAAGGCTGAAAGTATTATACTTTAGTTTGGTGTTGCTTCTTAGAGTAGCACAATAGTGCAATGAAAAGCTGTACTGCTGTATATTATTTCTGTTAATTGACATAATGAATAATTAAGATAAAATCTATCCTTCGATGAGAAAGGCCACATTTTACCTTTCAAATTGACATGCAAATTAAATTGTAAACTTAAAATTCTAAATTATTGAATAACTCTTGAGATTTTTACACTAAGCTATACTTTTTTCGTAAATCATGAGCAAACTTATTTTTATTGTTCCCTTCAACAGTATATTCTGAAAACTTGGTCTGTTTATACTTTCTTTATGTCTTATATTTCTAACAACTTAAAATAAATATTTTAAATAATCACTTACACGCTAAGTACTAATTCAGATTAATTTTGAAGGTGGCAGAATTTTATCAAATTACTAGTCAAATATGCATAAGAAACATACAATAGGGGAAAAAATATGGTCATGGCATAAGGAATACTAAACAAATAAGCCTTTTAAGATGGAAAAGAGTACTACCTAAAACGGAAAAAAATTCTGATTTCTAGCGATTCTGTATTATCAGGTTTTACTGTAACGAGCACGGCTTGACAAATGCGGTTACCAGGTCGCCACTGGCGACCAAGTTTTTTAATCCGGTAGTTTGCTTTAGGTGCAAAAATTGACGTAAAAAATGAGCACAATTGGCATTTTTCTCTTTAAAATGCTACTATAGTGCGCGACAAGCAGTGATCTTCCTCTTCTTTCGTACTTTTAATGGAAGAACCAAATTTAAAAGGTATTTTCCCTCTCACGCACATGAAACGGTTTTTTTTTTCGCACTAGACATTTAGCATGTCGCGTGATTAGAATGTGCGTGTAAGTTCCAATAAAACTGTAAGAAATACTGTCAATCCAGCCTCTGTGGCATCTAAAATTGGATACAATGAATGCAAAAAAATGTTTGTGTTCAGAATTAAAATTGATTAATCCATCAGATTCACTAAAATAATAATGTGTAAGGGATTAATTTATTTGAAGTAAATCCTCTATAAAACTTAATTAAATTTTAAGAATAATTAATTATTCTAGTAAGATTTACTAAATTACTAAGATCTTCTAATTTACTAAGATCTAAGATTTACTAAGATCGTCTAAATTACTAAGATCTAAGATTTACTAAATTTCATATTTTCTGTGTAAACCTTCAATAAAATATCTTCTAAATTTTTATGTAAAGCTCCAGACATCTCTTCATTTCAAATTATAAAGATTCCATCGTTTTCAATTTGCACGAAGTAATAGAGTGGCAAAATCACAGTCATGTATAGGCACAGATTTGACCATTATATAATGATATTTTTCTTCCTCGAGATGTGTGTGGGGGGGAAGGGGGGGGAGGGTTACTTGAAGGGTTAGGAATCTTAAAAACTTATTAGAATGAAATAATAATACTTGTGTAAACAAATAATGTGAAGAGTTTCCTGGCATTTTCGAAGTAATGTGACAAGGGTACAGATATAGAGGTAACAGAAAAGAAAAAAAAAAGTTAAAAATTTCAGATTTTTGCCCGAGGACACCCAATTTTGACTGGTCTTTCATATTAATGGGGCAGAGGTAAGGCAATAACTGAAAAAAAATAAGGTTCAATTTTCCAATTCTGAACACCAAATTTAAACAATTTACTGGAAATTTATTTAAATGCTCTATTTTTGTAAAAAGAGGGGGCATGGGATGAGTTAAAAAATTATATTCACTTTATAGAATTAACTCCGTTGCAAGGAATTTTTTTAAATGTTAAGATTTTTTATTGCCTGGTCTTTTAGCAAGTTTTCAATATGAAGAATTGAAGAAATAGAATGTAGAAATGAAGTAAAATATATTTCAGGCCATTAAAAAATATTTTATGTATATATATTATGTAGCATATATTTAGAATACGAACCATTGCATTCATACTTAATAAAACAAGACATTTTTAGGAAAGTTTTCAGCATTTAGCTAATTTATAAATAAATCTCTTAAATTTTTATGCTTCTTTCCTACCACTAAAATTTTATAGTAAATTTTTACTTATTGAATCGCCGAAATCATGTGATTCAATACGACAAAAATTTCTATTAATTTTTAGTGGTAATAAAAAAGCGTAAAAGTTGGCAGTTATGATATGTACATGATTATATAAATGTGTCGTATGAGTGTGTTTGTTTAAAATTTGTCGTACTCATAAACTTAGTATGAATGTATATAATTAGTATGAAACTAAAACTATCATTATTATTATTTTAAATTTAGAATTTGAAGAATCATATCAAATGATTGGAATCGCTTTGATATGTAAACAGTAATATTCGATTGTTTCTTTTGGGCAATACCGACATTGAACAGCAAACTTTGCATTTCTGTTAATAATGCAACCGTCTTATCGTTGTTTTTACTACTAACGAACCGCTTTACTATGTCTACGTCAAAAATCCCCAGAGCAGCCCCGAAGTTTGAGTGAGATCTTTCAAATCAGACTCATCCGATATGTCGTTAGTGATTTCTTTAAGAAAATGCATAAATGAGACAAAATTTCGGCCGGGGACGCAAAAACGTAACGTATAACTGAGGGAAATGTACAACTCAGGTAACATATACGAGCAGGGAAGACCGAGCTATGCTCGGTCAAAATTAGCTTTGAGTTCAAATATCCTGACGCATGACCAAAATGACCCACTAATTAAATTTTCTCAAACATGTGATCTAGCCCAACAGTCTTTTCGTGCCCAAAAACCATAGGAAGCAAAATTTAGTCTAAATAGCCTGAGCCGTTTTTAAGATAAAATAGCTTGACCCATAATGACCCATGACCAAAATGACCCACTAATTGAATTTTCTCGAAAATGAGACCTAGCCCAACAGTCTTCTTGTGCTCAAAAACCATAGGAGGCAAAATTTATTCTAAATAGTCTGAGCCGTTTTTAAGATAAAATAGCTTGACCCATAATGACCCATGACCAAAATGTCTCACTAATTGAATTTTATAGAACATGTGACCTACCCCAACAGTCTTCTCGTGCCCGAAAACCATAAAATGCAAAATTTAGTGTAAATAGTCTGAGCCGTTTTTAAGATAAAATAACTTGACCCATAATGACCCATGACCAAAATGACCCACTAATCGAATTTTCTCGAACACGGGACCTAGTTCAACAGTCTTCTCGTGCCCGAAAACCATAGGATGCAAAATTTAGTGTAAATAGTCTGAGCCGTTTTTTAGATAAAATTAGCTTGACCCATAGGGACCCAAACACGACCCCCTAATCGAATTGTCTCGGACATGTGACCTATCCCAATGATTTTGTCATGCCCGAAACTCGTAGGTCACAAAATTAATGTGACCCGGGTTGACCCAAAAATGACCCACTAATCGGAAGTTCTCGAACATGTGACCCAGCCCAATAGTCTTCTCGTCCCCGAAAATGGTAAGATACAAATTTTAGTCAAAATCGTTTGAACCGTTTTATAGATAGACTTATCTTGACCCTGACCCTTGATGACCCAAAATGACCCACTAATCAAATTTTCTCGAACACGTGACCTAGCCCAATGGTTTTCTGGTGCCCCAAAACGGTAAGATACAAAATTTCGTCAAAATCGTTAGAGCCGTTTTTAAGATAAAATTTTCATATATATATATATATAACCACACACAAGATTTGCTCGTATTAGAATATATGATATGGAGTTCCACTATAGATAGTTTAAACAATGCTTTTCAGCGTTTCGTTCATCTTACGAAACCCCATTTATCCCACTTCGTTGTCTGTTTGTCACAGAGTCTGTTAGTCTCATTTTTCAGAAACTATATAACTTATAGTCATGAAATTTTGTGTACTTATAGCTGAATACCTAATATGAAGCTAAAAAAAAAAATCGTATTATTTTAAAATATAGAGATAAAAATCCAAAAATCTAACAGCATTTTAATATTTAATTTAAACATTTTCGTTATAGCAGTTGCGAACAACTAAAAATCCACAATAAAATGCTTTATACAATAATCAATTTTCTATTGAAAGATTTTCACGTGAAAAATGAAAATGAAATAAAAAGTTTCACCAATTGAAAAAAAGATTAATATGATGTCATATTGGTAATTATAACGGGAAATTTCAAACATTTCTCAATAATATAAGGAGTTTGAGTATGTATAAATATAGAAAGCAGCTTAATAGGACGTCATTATAGAATTAAAAAAAAAATAATCTGACGTCTAACATTTTGAAGGTCTCTATACAACATGTTTAATTTTGAAATTGATTTTTTTTAATATCACATTTAGTCCAGATGACAGATATTATTATGACAGAGTATAATAGCGAGCTTAGCCCGCTTTCGAACGGGTTCAGATTTTTTTTAAAACCAGAAAAATAGACCGGTAAATTTTTACTTTGTAAAAAACATGACCGTTTTTTATGAAATTTATTTGGATTTTATAAAAAAAAAGGATAAGGTGTTTTGAAAGTAATATTAAACTAAACACTTTGTGGAATCTTCGATCACACTTACCCAATTGTTTTCATTCATGTGACCGTATCATCTAAGCGAAACAAAATATTATATATATATTTAATAAAGTCACTCTTTCGCACTCACTATGAAGCGTAAAAAGAGTGGTGATTTTTATTAATCAAGGCAAGGCGTGATTTTTAAAGATAAAAAATTGAATTTTGTTAAAAACTTTTGCTACTTACCAAATTTTCTGACCGAATGCACTATTATAGAAGAATATGTGTTTTATCTATACCTTTAAATACTCGGAAGGAATTGTAGTTTACCGGTAGAAACTCTCCGAATTAAAAGATTGTTACTCAGTTGTGCGTGAGTTTAACTACTTACTCAGAATATAGTAAGTTTAACGACTTACTCAGAATATAGTATGAATTACCGACAACACTTCTTGGCATTACAGATGTTTGGTTGCGCGAATGTTTAAACTTAGATGCTGGGAACATGACCTGATTAAAGCATTTTTAAACTGGGGCGAGCCTCTGGAGCCCCTGATTTGGATTTGATATGATTTTTGATATATTTAATTAAGTCACTCTTTCGCACTCTCTATGAAGCGTAAAAAGAGTAGGGATTTTTATTAATCAAGGTAAAACGTGATTTTTAAAGATAAAAAATTGAATTTTGTTAAAAACTTTTGCTACTTACCCAATTTTTTGATCGAATGCACTATTATAGAACAATGTGTGTTTTATCTATACCTTTACATACTCGGAAGGAATTGTAGTTTACCGGTAGAAACTCTCCGAATTAAAAGATTGTTACTCAGTTGTGCGTGAGTTTAACTACTTACTCAGAATATAGTAAGTTTAACAACTTACTCAGAATATAGTATGGATTACCGACAACACTTCTTGGCATTACAGATGTTTGGTTGCGCGAATGTTTAAACTTAGATGCTGGGAACATGACCTGATTAAAGCATTTTTAAACTGGGGCGAGCCTCTGGAGCCCCTGATTTGGATTTGATATGATTTTTGATATATTTAATTAAGTCACACTTTCGCACTCTCTATGAAGCGTAAAAAGAGTAGGGATTTTTATTAATCAAGGTAAAACGTGATTTTTAAAGATAAAAAATTGAATTTTGTTAAAAACTTTTGCTACTTACCCAATTTTTTGATCGAATGCACTATTATAGAACAATGTGTGTTTTATCTATACCTTTACATACTCGGAAGGAATTGTAGTTTACCGGTAGAAACTCTCCGAATTAAAAGATTGTTACTCAGTTGTGCGTGAGTTTAACTACTTACTCAGAATATAGTAAGTTTAACGACTTACTCAGAATATAGTATGGATTACCGACAACACTTCTTGGCATTACAGATGTTTGGTTGTGCGAATGTTTAAACTTAGATACTGGGAATTAATCATTTCGTGCATTTTCTATCTTTATTTTTTAACATTTTTCCCATTCCCGTTCCCACTCTTATCTCACATAACTTCAGTAAAGCTACCTCAGCATAGCCAAGGCTGATCTAAAATCCAAACTTGTTACTTTCAAACATATTTTTAAATTCATTTATGTTCGTAAAAATTGAAAAGTGTTCTTTATAAAAATAATTTACGTAATAAAACTCTTTATTATATCTTTCGGAAAAATAGAAGATATTTCATGAAATGTTATCAAAATTGGACAGTTTTTTGGACAACGCAGGAAAGGAACAAACTGACGTCCTGAGAAAACAATCGTTGGTAACTCAAGATATAATTCATTACTCGGAAAATGAGAACTCTTTGATTACACATCACTTCTCTTATAAGGTTTACAATTATAATACTTCTATGTTTAAAAACTATTAACAAAAACTATAAAAAAAATGTCGCATTATTATTAATGCGATTTTTTTAAAGGCTTGGTTTAAATGTTTAGAAAACATTGTTCTACATGATATGTAAAAATCAGCGTAGAGCAAAGCACAAATGGCTAAAAGAAATTCAGCCTACAGAGCCTACAAGACTTCATAAATGGAACCTTCCATCAATGTTCATACCAAATTGAAAGAATGGGAGTGAGAACGGCTGACCATGTAACATACTGAATTTTCTGCTATTGTTTCTCAGGCCGTTCATTGTGAAGTTTAAATGGTTTTCGTTTCATTTTATATTTCTTTATTTTTTCGTCTCATGTATTTATCATAACGCCATGATTTTTTCGCGCATCTTTTTTTAAGTGATCTACAAGAATTTTTAAACTATTAAATCCCCTTGTTCTATGCATTAGTAATTAAACATTGAAGATAAACTCAAACAAATTTGAACATGAAAGCTCTTTTTCTTTCTTTTCTTTTCTTTTAAATGGATTTTATAAAACAAACATCGACAATGAAAAAAATTAAATAAATTATTTTAGTGATTTTTGCATATTATCCAACTATTCAACCACTGCCATGCTGCTTATTCATGCTACATATAATGCATTATGATAAATACATGAGACGAAAAAATAAATAAATATAAAACGAAACGAAAACCATTTAAAACTTCACAATGAACGGCCCTGAGAAACAATAGCAGAAAATTCTGTATGTTACATGGTCAGCCGTTTCTCACTCCCATTCTTTCAATTTGGTGTGAAGATTGATGGAAGGTTCCATTTATGAAGTCTTGTAGCCTCTGTAGGCTAAATTTCTTTTAGCCATTTGTGCTTTGCTCTACGTCGATTTTTATTTTTATATATCATGTAAAACAATGATTTCTAAACATTTAAACCAATCCTTTTTAAAAAAAAAAAAAAAAAAAAAAAAAAAAAAAAAAAAAACAGAAAAAAAAATCGCATTAATAATGCGACATTTTTTTGACATATTTTAAACATAGAAATATTATAATTGTAGACCTTATAAGAGAAGTGGTGTGTAATCAAAGAGCTCTCATTTTCCGAGTGATGAATTATATCTAAACATAAAAAAAATGTTATGTTTTCTCTACGAATTACCTTTCTTACTTAGAAGAAATAAGGCCAGTGTGTTTTATTTTTAATAAATCTGATTCATTGTATCTTTTAAAGTATAAAAAAAGGAAGAAATAACCTATTGTCAGATTGAGCCAGAAGCGGATGTTTAAAACAAAATAAATTTTTCTATAAATGAAATATTAGTAATTCTTACCATTAATATTAGGTCTATAAACATTTAATTTTGATAAATTAAATATATTCGACTATTTCAGATTTTATTCCGTGGAAAATTTACGCTGAGAAACTAAATAAAAATAAAATCGTTAAATAAAATCGTGAATTTTATACTTAATTTTATTGTTACATTTTAAAAGCTGCATAGACAGGTATTTTTTTCTAAAAAAGTAGTTAAATAGGGAGGAAACACTTACATAGCAAACCTGATTAACTGCCAAAGCGAAACACTCAAGGGTTGTCATTATTGGAATATTGCCGCTTTATCGAGTAACCGCTGGGAAAACTCTCTGGGTTCGAGGCTGCATTTTTACACACCGCCAGATGGCGTTAAACAGATTTAAGACTTTTTATAACACACGGTGTGTATGAATAACTGCAAAATAACGCTTGTCTGAGTAACTTCGAGAAAAGTGGTGGAACGCATAGAAATATACTTCAGGAACGTCGTGGCATGCTTAAACACAGCGAGTAACCAGCAAAAGTTACTCGGGTTGAAATTGGTTACTCCGTACGTTGGTGTTTAAACCATTCAAGTTACTGACAATGGAGGGTAGGACAGTACACACACACACACACACACACACATATATATATATATATATATTGGTTTAATTATATTTTTGAAATATATGTAAGTAAAGTTTTCTGTAGAATGATACGCCTATGTTCTTTTCTTTTTTAGTAGCTGTTTCTTAATTTTTTAAAGTGAACAAACTACTATCAATTTTCAGTTATTATGCGGAAAATTAAAAAAAAAATGCTGGTACTTAATATTTTTCACAATAAAATTTAACCCTTTAAGGGGCAAAGTACTTCTATTCGTAAAATGCTGAAATGATTGATTGACACCAAAATTTACAAACATTTTTTTTTTTTGAAAATAAGTAAAACGTTTCTTCAGTACTTAATAAAAGGAAAATTTTCATTCCAAAATTCTGGTGCCAATTTTGCATTTAGGGATTTAAATTAAATGATCTAAAAATAACCGCCACCCTTCAAAAGGTTAAACGAAGAAGCGACATTTTACCGTGTTACTAATTTTCGCATGAAGTTCTTCAATTTTCTATAGCAATTTGTCTTGTTTTTCCAACAGCAGTTAAATGAAATCAATATCTTACAATTAAAAGCACTTACTTTTGCGGTTAATATAAATTAGATTCGATTTATGAGGGAAACTGCAAAGTAAGACAGTAAGTTTCAGTAATTGAATAGTAGTTTTTCTTTCAATGTATAAATAAATAAATATTAAACATAAATGCATTTTTTCTATTTATGCTTTTTTTTGCATGTCTTATGGAGTGTTCAGCAGCAAAAATATTATTATAAAACGTATGCTTAAAGGCTCAGGATCAAAAAATAACTTTTGCTTAAACAGCTCAGCATTCAATATATTTATCTATTCAATGCATAAGTTATTTTTTCTTAAATTATGATTTTAACAACAAATTTTATAGATATATTTTTTTTAATTACTGTCTTCAATAAGCAAATCGATACAGATATAAATGACTTTTTACTTTCGTTATATTTCAGTCAATTAAATATACAAACTGTATTTATGACAGTGGAATTCACTAGAAATGCATTTTAAAATGACTGAATGATTTACGTATTTTTTTTATCACTAAATTGAATGCGATAATTGATCTTATCGCTAAAATGAATTGTGAAATGAAATGTTTACTTTACTTTTAACACAATGTATTAAAAACCAACTGTAAGAAAATTTAATTTTAATACTTAAATATGTATATTTATTTACTTAAAAGGTGATAAAATATTAAAAAACACAGGTAAAGATTTCAGTTTTACATGATATGCCCCGATATCTTTCGAGATGCCTACGCGCTCATTTTCCAGGGGAAGAAGATTATGAATGGAACAGAAAATATACGCAGAAAAACATAAAAAAACAAAACAAAATAAGGTTATGCATGGTCAAACGAAACCAGTTTATTTCTCTTTAAGTTGAACTTTCAGGTGAAAGAGTGGGTGAAAAAAATTCAGTTGAAATTTTAGGTGTTGATCCTCTTGAAATACCCAAAATATTGAATTAAATCGCGGAACATTATGAGAAATAACGTCCTTACATAAACTGCCATTTTTAGTTAAAATCTCAATGGATTCACGGATCATGGAAAAGTAGTGGTTGAATGTTAGAAAAATCATTTTAGCTTTCTCGAGGTTTATTTTTATATTTTCATTTCGATGTAATCTGGACAAAGCTGTACTTTATTTACTAAACTTGATATACGACAAATGTTCTTTAAGCCTTTATCTGAATTTCTGAGATGTCATATCAACATAAGATATACTTTTTTAATACTCAGTGCTAAAAAGAATTATGTAGAAGCTGGCTTTATCACAATTTGTAATTGGATCGACATTTCTGTAAATCAAATTCTTTAATTTAGCTGAAGGTTTAGCTATTATTGTACTTTTATTATTATTGTACTTTTGATTATATCTCACAACTTTATGAGTGGTTGAGAAACGCATTGTTAAAGTATAATAGCAATTTAATAGCTAAACCTGCAGCTAAATTAAAGAATTTGAATCATTGAAAAATTGAACCAATTCCAAATTGTGCTAAAGCAGGCATCTACATTATTCCATTTAGCACTGAGTATCAAAAATGTTTATCCTGTGTTGACATGACATCTCGGAAATTCAGAGAAAGGCTTAAAGAACATTTGTCGTATTAGTCCAGTCAAATAGTCATAAATAGATGCAAAAATTCAGGTAGAAGATTTTATGATTTTAAACTGTTTATGGGGATGCTAATAACAGGAATTAATGGTTTCCCAACAAAATATCTCGAGGCTAAACTTTTTGGAGCCAAAAAACAACTAAATTTTTGGACTTTTTTCAGTTTTTTGCTTATAACTCAAAAACTATAAACTTTTTGTGTACCATACTTAATTATAAAAAGAAAGAGAATTAAATTCTCTACAAATTTTGTTATACAAACTTTTTCTAAACCCATTATTAAGCGCGCTACGGCTTTTTGAAAATGACACTTTTTTTCAACTTTTTGGAAAAACGTAAAAATCAACTTTTGACACCATTTTTCATTCATTTTATCCTCTTTAACGACACTTGTTTACATTACAGGTGTTTCCATGATATCTATAATGATTAATTGCAAATGTAACATTGTAGAAAAATTGACAAGATTGCAAAATATTTTCTATTTAGAACTTAAGTGGAGAACATTAGTAGTAGGTATTTACATGAATCTAAGTAAAAAATACGTACAGTAACATTTTTATTATACTTAGTAACGTCTGGAGTGCTTGCTGGTTGATGGGTCTGGTTCTTCAACCTCAGCTCGTGGAGCAGACGAGCAGGTTGAATGTTCTTCAACACCATTGATCTCCTTCGAGCTTCTTGCGACATCATCAACATAGTCGTAGAAGTCATCGTCGTTGTTAGACAGTTTCCCAGACATCAGCTTCATCATCCTCTTCTTCTGGGTAAATAATGTCATCCACATTTTCAAAGTTCACTTCGTTACAGTTTTTGCAAATTGCCGAGCACTTCAGTTCTGATTTTCGACAAGAGCATGCCTTACTGCACCCCTTTTTACAGCTACATGAAACAACATGCAGCAAGGATTCAGGTGCTGGGTTTTGGCACATTTGAACTGGCTGTAAGAGACCATCAGACCTGCGAACCCACCCCCATTCTTCAGGAGGCATGTTGTTTCCCAGCCAAGCTTGCACCTGATGGTAACATCGGAGGAAATGATGTTGTGCAGCCTCTTGCGTTGGTGGTAGCCTTGCAAGATGGACTTTTCTTTTTGTGGCAGATTTCGCAAATAAATGAAACGTCAATGTATTCAATGTCTGTGTGGTGCCTATGCATCCACTGTACAGTGCGATAATGAATTCTTCCCCAGCCTTGATGATTTCTTGACGGGTAGTCTCTGGTGTATTATACACACAGGCTATTTCCTCAAGCTGCTCATGTTTTTTCAACGTATTACAAAACTTTGATTTTCCTTGTCCGAAAAGAACGGATGTTGTATCGCATCCGCTGATTTCATGAGTAAAAAAACCATTTTTGTAATTGTATTTGTACGACATTGTGGAAAACTACTTGGTTTCGATGTTACCTCTTCCGGGTTTTTGGAAAAACAGATTTTTGTGTTTGTGTCCCAAGCCTGTCATTATCACGAGAAGGTCAATATCTTCTCCAACAATTACGACACTTTCAGAAGTTTGAGTTCTCGAAATGGCTGACGTAACAATCATGACATCAGCGTCTTCTTCTGCCTGGTCAGCTTGAATTTTGTAATTTTGAAACTCTGTTTTCAGTAGTGAAATGAAGCGGTTTTTGTTGCTGTCATTGGCCAGAAATGTGTCCTGAGGGACTCTGTTTAACATTTCTGCTGAAACTATGACTTCAGTAGAAGTGTGCATTCTAGATGGACGAACTCTTTCTGCACTTTTCGTCCCATTTTGTTCTCCCTCAGATGGATACCCATCGAATACAACAACAAAAAACAAACAACAAAAAACAACAAAAAACATCTTTTCCGATGATATTCAGATTGTTTAATGGGATGAATGCACTGTAGAATGAGGATTTTGTGCCTTTTCTCATCCCTTCGTCGGAGAACAGAGACATCGGATAGGGAGCAAGTTCATATGTTAGTAGATTCTGCACGTCTTCATCACTCTGTTTCATTAAACAAAGCCTTTGGAAGAGAGTCAATGGATGAACAGAAGTAACTGTAATGTTTCCGAATTTTAAACTGCTGACAACAGAAGCCGAAGTTACTACCTTATTCTTTTTCTTACTTGCCCTTCCGCCCTCCCTTGAAAGTCCCCCCCCCCCTTTTTGTATTCATTCTCTTCATTTCCACAGTAAATGACAAAAAGAAATTTTTTTGGGATAGGAGGCGAAAAATTAGCCCAATTTCTGTGAAGTTGAAAAAAAAGTGTCATTTTCAAAACGACGTAGTGCGCTTAATAATGGTTTTAGAAAAAGGTTTTTATGACAAATTTTGTAGAGAATTTAATGCTCTTTCGTTATGTAATTACGTATTGTATACAAAAAGTTTATAGTTTTTAAGTTATAAGCAAAAAACTGAAGAAAGTCCAAAAATTTTGTGCTTTTTTGGCTATAAAAAGTTTAGCCTCGAGATATTTTGTTGGGAAACCATTAATTTCTGTTATTAGCATCCCCATAAACAGTTTAAAAACATAAAATCTTCTACCTGAATTTTTGCATCTATCGGCTCTTTTTTCTGACTATTTGACTGGACTATATATCAAGTTTAGTAAATAAAGTACAGCTTTGTCCGGATTACATGAAAAAGAAAATATAAAAATAAATTTCGGCAAAGCTAAAATAATTTTTCCAACATTCAACCACTACTTTTCCATGATCCGTGAATCCATTACAATTTTAACTAAAAATGTTAATGTATGTAACAACGTCATTTCTCCTAATGTTCCGGTGATTTAATTCGATATTTTAGGTATTTCAAGAGGATCAACACCTAAAATTTCAACTAAAATTTTTTCACCCACTCTTTCACCTGAAAGTTCAACTTAAAGAGAAATAAAATGGTTTCGTTTGCCCATGCATAACCGTAATTTTAATTTTAATTTTTTTTTTATTCTTTTCTGCGTATGTTTTCTGTTCCAGTCATAATATTCTTCCCCTTGAAAATGAGCGCGTGGGCGTCTCGAAAGATCTCGGGGCATATT
The DNA here is from genome assembly GCA_963931845.1 of Maratus michaelseni. Lineage (NCBI taxonomy): Eukaryota > Metazoa > Arthropoda > Arachnida > Araneae > Salticidae > Maratus > Maratus michaelseni. Next base: position 352,009,856 of record OZ007587.1, read on the forward strand.
ATGTAAACCTAAAATCTTTACATGTGTTTTCAAATATTTTATCACCTTTTAAATAAATAAATATATATTTTTAAGTATTAAAATTAAATTTTCATACAGTTGGTTTTTAATTATTATAAATAAACATTTTGTTTAAAAAAAAAAGTACACAATTCATTTTAGAGATAAGATCAATCATTACATACAATTTAGTGATAAATAAATTATGCAAATCATTCAGTCATTTTAAAATGCAATTCTTGTAAATTCCGCAGTCATAAATATAGTTTGTATCTTTAATTGATTGAAATGTAACGAAAGTAAAAAGTCATTTATATCTGTATCGATTTGATTATTAAACACAGTAATTTAAAGAAAATATCTATAAAATTCGTTGTTAAAATTATAATTTAAGAAAAAAAAACTTATGCATTGAATCGATATTTATATTAAATATATTGAATACTGAGGTGTTAAGTAAAAGTTATTTTTTGACATCCTGAACCTTTAAGCATACGTTTTACAATAACATTTTTGCTGCTGAAGACATAAGACATGCAAAAAAGCATAAATTAAAAAAATGCATTTATGTTTATTATTTATTTATTTATTTATTTATTTTTTAAAAGAAAAACTATTATTCAATTACTGAAACTTACAGTCTTACTTTGCAGTTTCCCTCATAAATCGAATCTAATTTATATTAACCGCAAAAGTAAGTGTTTTTAATTCTAAGATATTGATTTCATTTAACTGCTGTTGGAAAAAGTTTATCTTATGTTGATATGGCATCTCGGAAATTCAGAGAAAGGCTAAAAGAACATTTGTCGGATATCAATTTTAGTAAATCAAGTACAGATTTGTCCAAATTACATAAAAAAGAAAATATAAAAATCAACTTCTTCCAAGCTAAAATATTTTTTCCAGCATCCAATCATTAATTTTACATAATCCGTGAATCTATTGAGATTTAACTAAAAACTAGATGTAGCCCGTCAAAACTTGACGGAAAAAATACTTTAAGAGCATCAGTAAAAATTATTTATTACTTTATTGCTTAAGAAATGAAGAGTCGTGGGAAGAGTGTGAAAGAGTTTTTGAAATTTTTTATTTTAAAAGTGTTTTCCTCCAGTGAAATACAGTAATATTTTCGATGTAAACTTCAAACAAACAATCCGTAAACAACTGTATACTGCAAATTAATTCGACATTACCGCCATATTTACCGCTGCAAGAAAGAAAATTTCATGGACCCATGAAGTACCATACAAATAGGAAGTATATTAATAAGTCCATCTGACATCCAGCAAATAAAGAATACCAGAGAATCTGTGCTAGGATTTCACACTGCAGTCTAATAATTTTTAGCATTATCTAATATTTTTTAAATGCATGTTTAAACTTCTAAAGAAAAATTAAGAATAAAAATATCTGTAAACAACATTAGTCAAGCCAGAATCTCGTCTCATTTATTCCATCAAAGTCGCAATAAACACTGATTAAAGATAGAAAAAGGCACGCGCGGAAAAAATGTAATAATCGTATTTTAACTGCAACAGAAGATGACGTCATACACGTCTTGAAAATTATGAAACACAGAAAAAAAAATTCAATGCATTTAAAATACAATTTATATACCACTGGTTTGATCGATCGATGGTATATTTTTCTTCTAAGCATTTCAATTTCAATTTTGTTTATTATCCATAATTATAAAATAAACCCAGGCGGAGAAATCATACTTTATCTTTTTGTATATTATTGTTTTCTTTTATAATCACGTTGAGCATCATATAATGAGGTATTTTATTTTTATGTCAACACTAATTTAAGGAAAACTTTTCATTTCTTTTATGAAAACAATGCCGATTTAATTTTTTATTAACAGCAATTTTTAATCAAAAAAATGTTTCAACGAAAAGTGTGTGAACTATGTCAGAAGCCGCTTCAAAATTCTATCAAATAATAGCTCATTCGTTGCTGTGCTTTTTGTAAATTCATAGCAAAATGAATGTTGACAACACAAATAATATATATGATAGTAAATAAAGCACACATCTCTTCACCTGTGTGATAATGCAACCGAGGGAGGTCCTATGCGTATGTGCATTGCATCTGCCCAAAGGCACAGATTTGTACATATACGCTGCGCATGCTCAGAAGTACAATTTAAATTGAAAATTTCTGGTAATTAATAAAAAGTTTTGAACAAACGAATGCACGATTACGCATCTGTGGCCAAATAAATTTCATTTAAAATAATAATCATGGAGTTTGATGAAGTAGTTTTTTCTCACGAACTGTTGAAAAAAACGTTCAGAGTTTTAAATATATAAATGGTAGTGTATGCAACGACGTCATTTTTAGGATTTCGTTCATCTCACGAAACCCTATTCGACCCGCTACATATGGTCTGTCCGTCACAGAGCCGGTTTTCAGAAACTATATAATTTACAGACTTGAAATTTTTTGTACTTATAGCTGAATACATACTATGAAGCTGAAAATCATAAAATTAAAAAAAATCGTATTATATTAATATAGAGAGATAAAAACCAAAAATCTAACAGATTTTTCCTATTAAATTAAAAAAAAAATGTTTTAGCAGTTGCCAACAATTGAAAATTCACAATACAATTATTTCTAGAACAATTAATTTTCTATTGAAAGATTTCCACGTGCAAAATAAAAATGAATTAAAAAGTTTTACCAATTGAAAAAAGAGTAATAAAAAGTAAATGTCTGATGTAGTATCATAACGTTTTAATAAAAATATGAATTTTGGCCTTAGATAAACGAACTTATAGAAAATCTTTAGTTTGAATGTAGTTGAACTGAGATTTTTTATTTATGAATACACAAAATTATGAATGCCTTTATTCAAAAAATGCATTTACATACTTATAATCAAGACATTTTTTTCACTATAACCATTTAGCGTTGCTTTCAGTTTAACTGTTTTCTGCTCTCCAAAATGGCAAAATTTTTGTTGCCAGCTTCTTATACCTAAACCTTAAAAAATCCAGAAACATCTCCATTTTTTTTTTTAATTTTATTTAGCGAGAATTAATAAATTTATCTTTTTTCTCGTTAAATTCCCATTTCTTTTAAGGGGAATGCATACCTAAGCTTTCAAACAGAATTAAATCAGATTCTGAAATTCTTTTCGATAAATCCTGAATTCTATTTTCGTGTTCTGCAACCGTTTAACATTGCGAGTGTCGCTTCATTATATACCCAAGGAACTGATTTATAGATCAATAAATTATTTATTTATACAAATATCTTTCTATATGCAGATCACAACGAAAAAATATGAAACCACTCTACTAGAAAGATTCTGCTCAAAATATACCTACGATCTCCAGTTAAGTTGTTCACCAATTTTCTTTTCGTTTAAAATATTTTTTAAAATATTTTTTAAGAAGTATAAATAATTATTTATCGAAAAGATAGCCAGGCTATCCTTATTCTGTGCAAACCTTCTTGCAAGATGTCCCACGGTATGGCTTTTCAATAGGTAATTGCTAAACCGTTTGCTTTGGAGATAATGTTCCAATTGCAAAAATATTTTCAAAATGTCTATAGTGTATAAATGTCATTAAAAAGTCATTTACATCAATCTTTTGTACATCAAAATCGATATTTTTTAAAAGCTACAATATTAGAAATTTATACGGTCCCTGGTTTCTATAAATTATATTTAGAAAACCCTTCTCTATGCACTAACAAATAAAAGAAAAACAAATACCATTATGTAGGACAAAAGCATCGAATTATGATAGTTTGAATTTTAGTAATTTTCAACGTTTTCTGAACATTAATAGGAAAATGCGGTTTCAGTGTCAGAAAAAAATTGAAAAACTCATAACATGCAAATTACCGTAATTTGGAAAGAATGGGTCCTTCAACAAGTACCCTTTTTTTTCTAGGGCATGGTGAAAGTTTTTCTAAACATAACGTAAAACACCCAAAGGTTCGTATATAAGTTTAAATTTATTTACTTTTTAACAATAACTATTTTTATGTAAATGTCGTTTAATGTGATGCAGAACAATATTTGCAGCATTTTTTCATTTGACAACGTTAAGATGGGTCACTCTATTTATATGTAATATGCATTAAACAATATTTTATCTATTTTAATAACTTTTTTGCTGCATTCGATTATTACGTTAACAATGTTTTCAAGTTAAATCCAATAAGATAATTTGCAAAAGGGATTTCATACAGATAAGCAAAACGAGACTAAGTAAAAAGTAAGCAATTCATTTATGTACTGCACATTTTAATAGCATAGTTAATAGAAGCATTTATATTTCCACTGATGCATTTTTAACTAATTACAATTTTCAAATTTGAGTATACACTTTGCTATTTTCCATTATTTCTATTGCTCAAACATGCATTCCCGTTGTCGGAATTTAAGAGCCTACGCTAGTCACGCGAAGAAACGCTCAAGTTAATGTTAAGTCTATGGAAAGTTTCTTTGTAGATTTCTCGCTCGCATTTTAATCTATATATATATATATTTCTCTTACGTGGCGCGGAAAAAAGGCTACATTTCTAGATTATCGTTTGGCAACACCGTAGTTTCCAGAAACTCCAGTATGGCGGCCAGCGAAAGCGCAGTGAAATGAGTGAAACTCAAACTAGAAAATTATTAAAAATAAAATAACATGTGCGTAATCCAAAGCGTTTGGGATAACTCATACTAATTATGAGTAATATCGTTAATTTCAAACGAATTCTCAACTCTTATTTAGAATTTATTTATCAATTTCACTCACACCAAATCGGAGAGAATAAAAATATCAACTGTCTAGATCGCACCTGCTGCCATCTATTGCTGTCTTGGTGAAGTAAAAAATAATTTATTTTGCAAATATCTATAATCTATTAGAACAGTTTTGCGAAATTTAAACAATTATTGATGATATATATAAACTATCTTCCTCTCACGCAGTGTTTTTTTTTTTTAATGAAGTTAAGCCGTGGCAATAAGTTTTAAACTAACTGCGTTTTCAAGATCTTTTTTTCATAGTATTTAAATGATTTTTGCACATTGGCACCAACTAAATGCATTTTTAACTGTGTTTTCAACGAAGTTTTCAATTATTTTTTTACATTAAAAAATGTCAATTTTATGGTGGTTATAGTGGATTTAAGATAGAACGTATTCGGCTAGAATTGCTGCAAAAATGAAAAGGGGCAAGCGAGCGAAGCAAACTGGGACCGCGTAGCGGTCTCAATGTGAATTGCTTCGTAATTCACGGGGGTTGGCGAACGTTAGCGAGTAGGGGGCTGAGCCCCCTAGTATTTTTAAATAATGTTTTTTGCGTAGGATAGCTGAGGTTGATCTCTAACGTTGTTAGTTTTAACTTTTTTGATTTTGGTTACAGTTTTTTTATACGCAGACATTTTCAATTTTGGAACCGGTTGGAACCGGTTCTGAAAGTGAAAGTAGCCTTATATAAAAAAACTGGAACCAAAATCGAAAAAGTAAAAAGTAACAACGTTAGAGATCGCCCTCAGCTATCCTATGCAAAAAACATTATTTAAAAATATTAAAATGTGAGCGAGAAATCTGCCAAGAACCTTCCCATAGACTTAACATTAGCTTGCGCGTTTTTTCGCATGACTGATGTAGGCTCTTAAAGAGATGGAGTCTGATGCATTCAATGAGATGTATACCGGGTGCTTACTCCACCCATTTAACTTCAGAACGATGACAAATATTGTCAAAAACATTGTGCCTAGGTATAATAAAGTGGCAATGCGCTACGCAATGTGACTAATTACAGCGCCCTCTAACGGTAAACTACTGAATCAGTACTTTTTGTAAAATGCTGTGTTAAATATAAAAATAACCTTACTGTAAATTTTTCTTTCTAATCACCGGCTTAAAAATGCTACTAATTATGTTCAGAAGTGTGGCATTATGAGGTAGATCCACATTTACTAATACAACTAACACATGTAAGCAAGGTACAGTTTATTTTTATAAGAAAATCAAGTTAAGTATGCTTAATATGCGCACCATTGAAACACATGGACAATACATGATGCATTGCTGCTAACGGTGGAGAGATTACGTCTTGATTTTCTTTATAAAATCTATTCCAATTTGCATACTGTGTTATTTATGTTAGTAAATATGTATCTTTCTTTTATAATGTCACATTCTTTTCTTGTAATTGGTAGCGTATTTAAGTTAGTGGTTGCATCTAAAATAATTACATTTCATTGCTTCTAATAAAGTTACTTTTATATGTAAAATATCACTTCAAATTGAATCGAAGATGCCCCCGAACTTGATAAATGACTTTTTTCTCGTATCTCATACGGTTTTCTTTTCATATAATTATATCTAAAATTGCTTAATATGTAAGTATTTTAACATGATCGAATACATAAAAGAGATAAAATCTAAATAAGTTAATAAGTAATTTGTAGCGTAAACAAAAATACATATACATGGCGGTTTGATGTAATTAGAAAAGAAATAGAAGCAAATTTGATTTTTAAATTCCGCTGTCAGGCGGTTAATTATTTTTTGAAGCGTATTTTTTGAGGGAGAATATTGCCTCACTACTATAGGTGAATCATTTTGCAATTTATTGAAATACCAATAAAACAATCGTGGTTATATTTACATCTTTCGCAAGATGTTTATATTAAAAATATTAAAGGAAATGTCTATATGTGACAGCCTTAATCGATATTTTTGCAAGAAAGAGCGACTGCTGAAATATATATTTGCGGAAAGTAAAATATCTACCCTTGAGGGACAGATGAAGTGGCAGCATCTCTGTACTCAAGCAATAAATCAAATGTGGAAGGTATCCTATCTCAACACGAATTGTTTTTCTCCATCGTCAAAAGTATACAAAAGTAAACATCTTCCGGATTTGAAAAAAAAATGGTGCACGAAATTAAAATATGTATATGTATATATATATAGTATATACATATTATTTATTTATAATTATAAATAAATATGCCATTTCCTTAATAATTAAAGTTTTGTAAATATTAAAAGTTGACTAATAATATTAAATAATATAAAATAATATTAAAATTAACCTTAATATTAAAATTTGACTAGAGAACACATTTCCCCAGATTGCAATGTTAAATAAAAAAAAATGAAACCAAATTATTTTATTTGATACTAGCGGCCCTCCCTCGCTTTGCTTCGGGTTAACCTTGAAAACCTTCATCTCTTTGTGTTTTCTGTAGACCTTTTTAATGTGTACAATAATTAGTACATTATTTTGATAAATCTTGTAGGGTTCAGCCTGCGTTTGCAATGTATAAGCGGAAAAAATGAAATTATTTACGACATCACATTAAAAACCTCAAAAATAACAGTATTTCTCCACTATTTAATGGATATACATATAAACCTTCCTCTTGAATCACTCTATCTATTAAAAAAAACCGCATCAAAATCCGTTGCGTAGTTTTAAAGATTTAAGCGTACATAGGGATATAGGGACAGAAAAAGCGACTTTGTTTTATACTATGTAGTGATTTATCTGAAATTACAAAGCAAAACATATGGTTATTATACATATAAACCTTCCTCTTGAATCACTCTATCTATTAAAAAAACCGCATCAAAATCCGTTGCGTAGTTTTAAAGATTTAAGCGTACATAGGGATATAGGGACAGAAAAAGCGACTTTGTTTTATACTATGTAGTGATTAACGAACTTTTTTTAATGTTGTGGGGTAAGAAATAGAAGGTAATAAACGGAGTAGAAATATACAGTAATAAAAATTTCCATATCTACTTCGCATTCTCGTACGTCAGTGTGTGTAAACAATGTCCACATATGTTAATTGTTATTTTGTAAAATATATTCTTTGTATGTTTTCTGAACTCAAGCACTTTTCATCATATACAGATTGTAAAAACAATTTTATTCCTTATTAAGTAAACTATTATCAGTTGATTTTAATGATATCGAACATTTCCAAGTTATGAATATCTGAAAGTTACTTCCATGTTTAAAGAATTATAACTCATGATTTAAAAAAAATGCTTATCAAGATTAAGTTCCTTACATTGAATTAAGAAAATACCCAATGCTTGGGTAATTACACCAGACTTGGGTAAATACGCATGTGTATACTCAAAAAAACAAAAAACATACCCGTTGGGTATTTACCCTTTCAACAACACTGGTTCTAACATTCATAAATATATTTTGATCACTAAGAAATTTTAATACGTTAAATTAAGATTTATTACAGCATATTACTTAATAAAAATGACATATATATCGCTTATATTTTTTTTCAAAGTCCCACAAAATAATTCGGTTACTTCAGTCTATAAATTGTTTGAAATGCATTTCATTGACTGTTTCAAACATATGTAAATATAATTCCTGCAGCATGTTCTCCATGTAAAATGTATAACATACGCAAATATCTTGTAGTCCCACAAAAAGAATAGTATCTAAAGGTGAGAACTATTATCAGTTAATTTTATTGATACGAACATTTCGAAGTCATGAATATTTATAAACAAGAATGCTGATTTACATTGTAGCTTGTACCCTATTACAATTATATATGTACTAGTTTCGAAAACTTTCGTATAATAATATGAATGTAATTTCGTTTTAGGTCAGTAATTTCTTGAAGTGAATTTTCAATGTCACATTTGTTTTTTAATTGAATAAAATTTTAGTTAGTTAGGGGGTGTACATGCTATTTTCTGCTTCTAGTCCCCCTGAAATTATTTTAATTACATTAACGGCTATTGGCTGATATTGTTTGAAGTGTTTTTTTGTGATTTTATAAAGTTTATCAGACAGCGGAAACTTATCAGCGTTAAGAAATTTAAAAAGTAAAGTTTCACGTGCACGTTTATGATCTAAATGTAGATCTTTCTCAATAATGAGTACAATGCATTGGCTTGTATAGAGATCGAACTTCGTAACAAATTTTGTGACTATTCCAGATTAATAAAAAAAAATTGACAGCGAATTACATTGAAAGTCTCTAATGGATCCTTATTCATAAGTCCCAGTAAATTAAATACCGAAATATATGATCAAAATAATAAATTTATAACTTATTATCTAAAATACGTTCTAGAATTTCATCTTAGGCTTTACAGATTTTGTAAAATGTAGATTAATATCGAATAATGATATATATAAGGCGGTCAATAAAAATATATAAGGTGGCCACCCAAAGGTGACCAATGTTCCTGAGGTAGCCCACTCCTCAAAAAAAGAATTAATTTAATTTTTAATCACAAAATGGTGCTACAGCATTGTCAGTAATGTATATGCAGTGCACGTGGCTAAATATAAAGAGATCACCTTGATTCTCCGACATTTTATGCAGTGATTTCACTTTTGAGGAGTAGCCGTTCTAATTTCCAGGTAAAAAGATATTTTAATATACACGAGTTTAAATTATTTGAACTTTGAGTTATGATACGTGTTCTGAAAGCTTATTTCTTTCTCTTTAACCATATTGACTTAAGAAATTTATCAGATTGCTACTTTAACGTCGTGCAAAGGGCGACCATACGCATATTCGCAAGGCGGCAACCTTAGAAAAAAAATGAGGAAATCAGTGTAGTAAGGATGATTTTCAAAATTTCTACATAAATATTTGAAAAATATCGTTATCATTTATTGTTAACACCAGAGAGCACTCAAAAGAATTCAGTAACTCCCAGAAAAAATTCCCTGAACTACCTTGCAGAAAAGTGCTTTAAGGTCTTTTCGTGTCATAAGATAAGAAGATTAAGAAAAAAAGCTCGAAAGATATCAAAAGAAAGAAGGAATCATCAGAGCATAATAGTAAGCAAAATAATTTTCCGAGTATTTTTCACATTTTAAAAGTGATTTCAGTACATGAACTACCTTTAGAACACTATTAGCCAAAGATGGCACACAAACTACAATTCTAACATTGTATTATAAAAGTAATTAAATTTTATTTTGCAAAGAAAAGTATACTTCATATAGGTTAGACATAAGTGTGAAATTTTACAAACAAAAATTCAGCCACACACATCCAACCAGAAAATTAGAAAAAATCCTTAAATCTTGACTATGGCCACCTTTGGTTCACATACCTTATTAAGAAACACTTCATTCGGAATTTGGAAATATTCACTAAATAAATTAATTAATTAAATAGAAAGAGCACTGAAAAATCAGATTTAATGAATACTGAATGACATGTTTACTTTCTGACACTTAGATATCCTTGACAGACCTTTAAATTCCCGGCATTAATTGTCATCTATAATGAATATAAGAATCGTTTTGTAAAGAATTATCAGTATAGTATTTACTGTAACATTTCCTTAATAATACCAAAACAGAATCTATAAATTATGAAGTTTTTGTTTTTATATCGTTTGTAATTCCTTTTCAGATTTTATTTAGCAAGAGTTAATCGATTTAAATTTATAACTGTTCATTACTGTTACTTCGATTATGAAATTTTTTGAAAGGAAATATAATTATGATCTGATATAGAATATTGATCAAATTATGGAATAAGTAATTGTGCATTCAGTATGGAACAGAGAAGAAAGGTAAAGGACACACCTATTTTGGTGTGTCCATTTATTCCAAAATATTTTATATATATGAAATTCTTTGATTGTTAAAACGTTATACATACGCGAAAAAATTTCGTTTTTTAAAAGCAAAAAATATCCTATTTTTATAAAATAGACTAATATAATTAATATAATTTTAACTTTTTATGAGAAACTGAGATTTGTCTTTCGAAGAAATGGAATATTTGAGTGTTTGTTCTTAATATTTAGTTCTTTATTCATCTTTTTTTACAAAGAAAGATTTACCAATTTTCCAAATTCGGATTAAGTATTTCTAATACATTTGCTTGCCTAAACTTTTAGTAACTTTTAAGCTTTAAATCTATTTTTCGTAATCATAAGAAAACAATGGCAATTTTTTATTTTTCTAAACATTTTTCTCGGAATTTTTTTTAAAAAAAAGAACGAGGAAAAAATTGAAAAATTTAGAAAATTTTTTTAATTGAAAACATTATAGTCTAAGAGTTATCATAGTCAGAAAACACGTGATTTTAGCATGGCTCATTTTTCTATATATTCTCCCTCTTTATTTTGGAATACGAATGCGGCCGGTCTGGCTGGCGGGAGACGTTGCGTTTACCCGTGAGAGGAGGGGCAATGCAGGTAAAAAAGTGACAAAATTACGTCATTTTAGCATGAATTATGTTTGTAACACTTGTTTCTGCTAACTATTAGTGATATTAATCCATTATTGCCAGACCGTTTCAATGTTGCTAAGACCGTGCCAGTCTTGATTTGTAGGTAAAATGAGGTGTCAAATTCACGTCATTTTAGCAAAGCTGAAATTTTAGTATGTTATACTTTGGCTATCAGATAAGCCATAATTAATTTGCCAGACCGAAATTCCGTTGCCAGACGCCGATTTAAATCTGGCAGAGAAAGCGCTTATTAGAAGAGTTGGCAGCTTTTGTAGTGCTTTGGCTATTGTCAAAACACTGCCAAGCCGTGATTGTTGCCAAAGCAACTATTGTTACTTTCTATAGAATTATATATATATATAAATTATTTGTCAAAATAAAGGCTTATGTAATTAATGTATCAAATAATTGTAATTGTTATTTTGCTTAGTTAAAGTTTGAAAATAAAATATGCATCCACATTTTTTTCTATTTTTTTTAAAAACAAACATTTATTAAGTAGCCGGTCTTTACCCGTCTAGTCGGCCACTTCCGTGTGGGGCCAAGTTACCTTCTGCAGCGTATAGTCCGGACTTTGCTTGGGAACCAGAAAGTGCATTTTACATGCAAACAGAAAAATATAAATAAAATATTTTAAACTATACGAAAATAACTAATAAGTATATCAATAAAGCACGTAAATAAAAATTTCGTTACATAAATAATACGTTTATTCTATCAGTCCCCTGACAAAGACACGCTCGGCACTGCCCATGGGAATGGAAGAGGTTTCAGACAAAATATACAAAAATGAGATAGCATAAGATACATGATGATCGTTGTAAATATTTCACGCCCATAAATTGTTAATACGGTGATAGAAATAACGGGGCCCTGTGTGCTTCTCAGCCATATATCGCTAACTAGCCGGTCGCTTCCGAATGGGTAAGCAAAGGGGTTGCAAGATACCTTTTGCAGCGCACAGCAATGACTTTGTTTGGATCCCAGAAACTTCATTTTACACACATAAAGAAAAATATAAACAAAATACTTTATTTTAAACTATATGAAAATAACTAATATGAATATCAAATAATCACGTAAATTTCGTGACATAAATAATATTTTTTTATGAGCCCCTTGACAAAGTACTGCTCGCTCCTAACCGTGATTATCTAAGGGGAAGGGAGAGCTTTTAGATAAAATAAAGAAAAATTAGTTTGCCTAAGATACACGGCAGTTTGGTTTAAAATTTGGCGATGGCCATAAATTGTTAATGTCGTGGTCAAAGTAACAGGGACCTGTGTGTTTCTCAGCCGTATATCGTTAATTACAGCGATCATTATAAAAGGGTTCAGTTATTAAGCGTGCATAAATCGTTAAAGTCAAATTACTTTAACAGAGCCCTTTGGGTTGCACGCCTGTAAACTGATTATACGACAATCACTGTAACGCAGCCTTGTGCATATCCGAGCACATAAGTATGGCGATTAGTATTTAAATAGCAAATCTTTAAATTCAAAAATTGTATTTTGAACCGAGGAGGAAATGTATTTTATTTTGTATAAAAGATTAAATCTGAGCGCTAGAAGACAAAAAGCGCAAAAACAATTTATAAAATATGAAATAATAAAAAAAACACTTTTCCTTGGAAAAATGTCACGCAAAATGTCAAATAAAAAATAAGCTATAGTTGTCTAGTTCGACTAATCTTCCATGATCGGGTTCATAGCCGATGTTGGTGACAAACTCGCTTTAGCTTAAATAGCTGAATTACGTGTTTAACTATTTTTTAGTAGATTTGTAACGCTGAATTTCACGCTTGTAGTTAAAACTACTGCTGAGAAATGGCAAAATGATCTGAAACGTTCGACCCCCGTTTAACCCCCTTGGTGGATGAATATCTAAAATCGCTGAAATACCTATTTAAATATTTTTAGTACATTTGTTAACCTCAATTTCCCGCTCCTACCTATAACTTCTACTGAGATATGATAAAATGACTTAAAATATTCGACCTCTGTTTAACCACCTCAGTGGCTGAATTTCTAAAATAGCTGAAATACTTGTTTAACTATTTTTTAGTAGATTTTTTATCCTGAATTTCACGCTTCTACTCAAAATTTCTGCTATAACGAAAAGCCGAAATGACCTAAAACTTTCGACATCCAAATTAAACCCCCTTATTGGTTGAATTTCTAAAATCGCTGACATTTATGTTTAACTATTTTTTAGTAGATTTATTATCCTGAATTTCATGCTCTTACCGAAAACTGCTGCTGAGTTATGGCGAAAAGACGAAATGACCTAAAACTTTCGACCCTCCCATTTATCCCCTTAGTGGTTGAACTTCTAAAATCGCTGAAATACGTGTTTAACTAGCTTTTAGTAGATTAGGTAACCCGAATTTCGCGCCCCTACCTAAAACTGCCGCTGAGATATGGCGAAAAGGCATAATCACCTAAAACTTTCGACCACCCATTTAACCCCCTTAGTGGTTGAATTTCTAAAATCACTGAAATACGTGTTTAACTATTTTTTTAGTAGATTTGTTATCCGGAATTTCTTGCTTCTACCTATAATTACTTCTGAGATATGGCGAAAAGACGAAATGACTTAAAAATTTCGACTCCCTATTTAACTCCGTTAGGGAGGAATTTTCAAAAATCCTTTCTTAGTCTGTGCTTACATTGTGTTAGGAACATGTCTTCCAAATTTCACAGTCCTAGGAGAAGCGGCTAAAGCTCGGTGTTGATTCTGAGTCCACAGGACATGTTCTTCTATACGAATAGAAATTTATGAAATCGACAAAGAAGGGAAAAAAGACCAAAACTGAAACTCCATGGTGTAACTTGTCAACCGTTATGTTTATTTAGATTATCTCTTAATTTTTAAGTAATATTATAATTAGTGTTTATTAATATTCGCTTTTAATTTTAAATAATACAATATATAATATTTTTTCTTAATTTTCTGAATAAACTTATAGCGGCTAGCCAGAAATAGGCAATGTCAACTGCTACTTTTCAAGGTCAAACGATCATACGATCATTTGTGGTTTAGAATAATATCGTTCCTAGCACGTTCTCTGTGTTTTCGAAATGAAATTTAATTGCGTTGGCTAGTAATGGAAAAACGTGTGATTTTTGTAGCGATAAGTGAGGAAGAAAAAAAATATTTTCATTGAAGACACGTTAAATAAGTGCAAAAAATATTTTTAATTAAGCATTTATTTCGACGAACCATGTATGTATATGTTATATAAAAAATTTATTTCCTTCGCAAATCCTTCACATTTATTTCGCATTAGTCCTTTAAATTAATCTAACTTCTGACATAGTCAGTATTTCCTTAATTCTTAATACTATTTATTCTTATTTAATGTCCTTTTAAAAGTATTAACCCGTATATTAATAATTATCTTATTCCAAATCTTAATCTAAAATTTTAAGTTCATTCGTAACTTTTATCAGCTTCCATTCTATAAAATTCCGAGAGACGCTTTATCATTTCGAATGTTTTTAAAAGCCATTTTTTTTATTATTATTATTCCATGCTCTGATTTCGCGCGCTGGGTATTTTTCACTTCAAAATTAATGCGCGGCCAGGAGAGGAACTCTTTCGTGTTAGAGCTTCTCCCTCACGCCTCATTCGCTGGGCTGGAGCTCGCCTCTCACTCATTGGTTTGTGCGCACGTGACTTCGTATAACGTATCTCTACACTCCATGAACAAAACTCGCTAACACGCTTTGGAGGGCGGATTTTTGACGTGTTTGGAAGTGTAACCAAATGGGTATCTGGTGTTGTAGTCACGTAGAAGTTTCATTCAGTTCTTTAACATCTTTTAAAACGATGTAGTGAGCCATCGTGAAGCCTGAGGGCTATAAGTTTGTACCTGTGGGAACTGTTACTGCATCGCTCTTATCATAAATAAACGATTTGTCTGGAAATTGGCTGGTCTTATTAAAGAAACTCTTGTGGAATCTCATTATTGCTTCACCTCTTCGCCGTGATTATTGATATCGACTGCAACCTTCTATATCTCATACAAACTGCCATTTTCTCGTGGAATATTACATCTCGTGGTATCTCATCTTCGTAAAAAAAACACCATATATATATATATATATACTAATAAAAGAAAGTTTCGCTCTGTGTGTGTGTGTGTGTCTGTTGGCGATGGCTAGGAAAATTTAGCCCACCTAGAAGGCTGGAAATTTAGATTTAGATAGTCCAAACCCTCTCCTGGTGCAACATTACTTCAGAATTTTAATATTTTAATTACTTTCTGAAATATTAGTTAAAATGCACAAAGCACTCTCATTAAAAATACGCTTTTATTCTCTTGGGTTGGTTGGTTCACTGGCTGGTTGCATCGATTCTTCACAGAAGTAATTAAATAAACCAGAGTAGCCATGCAAAAATAAGGATTTCTAAGGAAATAGTGGTCGCACGGCTCTGCCGTTACAAACATACAACCGTGCACACGTAGCGCCATCTGCCGACGCGAAACTGAAAGTGTCATTAACGCAGAAGAACTGATGCAACTGTCCTACTCGAGCGCCATCACCATTTATTTGAAACATTTTAGAGGGACGTTTTTCGTTAGAAATCTTTGGATGAAAGTAGAGTGTTTCATGAATTACTGTTTTTTTTTTTTTTTTTTTTTTTTTTCAGCTAAATATTAATATTTTCACACAAAAATTATACCCATGCTTAGGAAACCTTTTTTTAAGAAAACTAATTGAGATATCAATTTGAAAATTTCTGAGCATATGTAAAAAAAATATTCTCTATCTAAATATGTGATTTTTGAAAAATTCGGTTAGTAATTTTTTTTTATTTATGCAAAAAACTGCCAAAAATCTGCCGGCGCCAGTGAAAACGATCCGAGAAAGTTTCAGACAGGGATCTGCTTTCATTAAAAACTGAACTACAAAGAGATCTGTTTCTCGGGCCGAACCCTCTATTTAGTTTGCGAAAATGAAAGGAAAAAATTGCCAATTTTTACTAATGAACAAAAATTTAGGTAACTAATTAAGATATAGATTTGAAATTGAGGTCGTGAAGGTGTGTCATCTGCCGGCTATTTTAGCGTAGCGTCTTCGTTATGTTCTAATTATCAGAAAAATGTAATTCTTCTTTTAATGATCGCGTCAATGTAGGTGACGGTGGTTCTCTTGAACAAATTATTCATTATATTTGCGGGTATGGGGAGGGAGGGGGTTAACGCCTTTCTCTGAGATTGTAATTATCTCGGGCCCGGGCAAAGCCGGGCAGGTTAGCTAGTATATATATATACTTTTATATAAAGCAAGGGTCTTTGCCTTGGCAACAATCATGGTTTGGCTGTATATTGAAAGTAGCCAAAACACTACAAAAGCTGCCAACTCTTCTAATAAATCGGCATCTGGCAGTAATTCAGCAACGGAATTTCGGTCTGGCAAATTAATTATGGCTTATCTGATAGCCAAAGTACAACATACTAAAATTTCAACTTTGTTAAAATGACGTGAATTTGGCACCTCATTTTACCTACAAATCAGGGTCTGGCACGGTCTTAGCAACGTTGAAACGGTCTGGCAATAATGGATTAATATCACTAATAGTTAGCAGAAACAAGTGTTAGAATTAAAATTTATGCTAAAATGACGTAATTTTGTCACTTTTTTACCTGCATTGCCCCTCCCCTCACAGGTAAATGCAACGTCTTCCGCCAGCCAGACCGGATTCCACAATAAAGAGGGAGAATATATAGAAAAATGAGCCTTGCTAAAATCAGGTGACGAAAACGTTGCTAGCTCTTAGACTATTAAAAATTTGTCTCAGCTGTAGATTATATTAACACACCAAATTTGATAGGAGGAAGGAGGACTAGGAAATATATCGTCCACAATAAAATTAAACAAAAAAGTAAAATCATGCATCAAGGATACATTATGAAACATTTTCCATCGCTTCCGGAATACTTAACAAACCTTCGCTACTTAATAAGGTAAATACGACACGTAAGTGAACATTAAAAAAACGTAAATCACATTTACAACCACATTCCATCAATTACAGACCATAGTCCGGAAGTGATACAATTATTTTCTGCAGCCCTGTTTATAATCTATAGATTTGTATATACTCTATATAGTATGCTGTAATTTAGTTTAGTAAGAAAACACATAACACAGTTGAAAATTCACCTTCATCAGTTTCTATCAATAGACGGAAACGTATTTAAATTATTTTGTACAGCTCTGTATATCACCTTAAGATTTTCATACACGCTACATATTAAGCTAAAGTTTAATTCAGGCAAACCATGCTGTAAACTATTGAAATTGCACTTGCAGGAATTATGATACATCCGCGACCATGCGTCCAGTATTTTGCGTGGCACTGTATATAATTTTATTGATATTCAAGAAACATCTTTTATTAAATTGAATATATTTCACATTCAAAATGCATAACTCGATTAAAAAAATCCTCCAAACAATTTACGCTGATACACAGTAATACTTGTGAATTATTTTGTGTAGTCCCGTGTACGATCTATAGCATTTATACATATCACATAAATATGCAAAAATTAAGTTAAACGCATACCTAAACAAAAACGCAATTCCTGCAATTGTTGTGAGTACGCAATACTTCGAATACAGTACTGTAACTGAAATCTTTTGTGTGTCTCTGTATATAAACAATAAATACTATGCACATCATATCATACAAGAGATATCGTGATGTAAACCTCAGTAATACATACCAATTTCATTATATTTGAAATAGCGTAACGTAATTAAAAAAGGCTGTAAATAGTTTTTCTCCGTTGATCATAATGTAACCGATTACATTTGTATAGTCACGTAACTGAATGATAAATACTTTACACCCCATATTCTACAGAAATCATGTATTAGCGCACCTCACAAATTGATTTCAATTTCATTATGTTTGTAATACTGCCATATGATTAAAATGCACCACAAACCACTTTTCCGCATAGATCATAATATAACAGAATTATTTTAAGTTTCCCTGTAAACTAATTATAAGTACTACACGTATCATCTCTATAATAAAAGTCTAAGTCATGTGACTGTCATAGGTGGCCATTTTTATTCAAAATTATTTTTTCGAATAAAACTGCACGAAAGTTACATTTTTAGAAAGATCGTTCAGAATATATTAATACTTGAGAGATGACTTACGTTCAATTATGTATATATTCTGCAATAATTTCAGTTCAAATTAAATTCGCAGTTCAAATTCTCTATCCATGAAAGTAAACAATAACAAACAAAAAAAAACATTAATTCGCCGTGAACGTTTAAAATATTAAACCATGGAGGTAATCGTTCGTAAAGCAAGTTATCCGTGAATAATTTTTTGGACCGCTGCCTGGTGTCAAAAAATAATTCGTACCAGTGAGACAATTAAAGTTTACCATAATTATGGGCTATACAACTCATCTTCCTTCCGTATCTTTTCTTGGCGTATGCTGAATGTAAATAAATAAAACTCATGTAATAATATTTAATGAATCAAATTTCGAAACGAATTATCAGTTAATTTGGTATTTATGCATTATACTTGCGAGGAAGAGAGATCACCGAAAATGATTGTTAATCACCAATCATATTTATCATTGTTAATGACCAATCGCGTTCAAAACAATAATTTAATATACATTTATAAAATACATAACACCATTAAACACTTTTCTATTATTTGGGCGCAAATCTCGACAGTAGCATTTTTAAAATCGCCAATACCAGCTTTTATTTTACGCGTGTGCAAATTAGAAACGATGCTTTAATTTTTAAATCAAATGTTTTGATGGAGCAGCTGTCACAGACGCACCGAAGTTGACGCGATTTTTGTTTTGCACCATTTTGGCAAGAAAACCCCATTTTCAAGTACCGGTTAGAGATTGCTAAAACAGTATGTTACTTTTATTTTATTATGAAATAGTTTATTTTTATATTAAAAAACACACACCGTTATTATAAAACACACACAATGATTAATATATTATAAAACACACAATATTTAATTTATTATAAAACATACGGAATAACTCTACCGAGTTAACATACGAAGTATATCTAGCCGAAACAGCCGGGTTGCCCAGGCATAAAATCGCCATTTTGGAGCCAAAATGATACCCCGGTTTGTCTGCGACAGCTGTACCTAAAAGCACCCATTATTAAAAGTGGTAAATAATATAGAAACAAAGTAAAATAATACAAAAAATAATTTAGTATACAATTATTAAGCTCATAAAATCATATCGACGGCTTTTAGCATAAAATCATATCGATGACTTTTTCTACATATTTACGATGGTAGTTTGATTAGCTGTATGTTATATCTAGCGGAATGAATATGAGATATATATTCTAATCACATACTATATACCTATGAATGTAATATATATATCTATACCTACTATGCAATAAAAGCGTCTTTAATTGTCTTTTATATTTCTACTACATAATATTAACACTACAGAGTTATAAAATAGAGAGAAAAAACGGATTTCTGTAATTAGAATTATAGGCGCCAATGTTGGCGCGGCGTATTTACCTGTTAGAGACCTTAATAGTCAGTAGACATTAAGCAGAAATGCCAAAGTAAGAGAATTACGCAATTATGAAACTCTTAAACTATATCAAAGAAGGAGAACAGAGAAAAACAGAGATCGGCATCTAGAAGGAAGTTCGTGAATTTTAATCAAATTGTTCGTCACGGGTCAAAAGTTCTGAGATCAAATAGAGTTTAAAGGGAATGTGATTAAAACTGAGCTGCGCTGATAGGCGTCTGAGGGCGCCCGTCAGGCACTTCAACCGCTTTACCCAAGTCCTAAGGGACTTTTAGCGAGCACCACCAGGAGAGTTCCTGTATGCGCTAAGAGGGTGGGAACACCGCCACCTGATGACCACTCCCATTATCTTCCAAAAGTTCAATGTTTGACCAAACCATACTCGAAAATTACGTGTAATAATATGCAGCCCGATTATGGCGCATTATTCAAGACTTTTATATGACAATAATGTTAGATTTTCTAATCTTCCGTAATCGAGTCTACAGCCAAAGTTAGCGCGAAACGAAAAAAATATTAGCAACAATATGGTTCAGTGTAAATGTGGATATTATTAAAGGCTTTCACAAAACAGACTTCATTGCATCAAATCGTATTAACTGAAATACGCCAACTGGTAATGTACCCAATTACGGAAAACTACTTAATATGTTTAAGAATCTCTGCAATAGCGAACATATTGCAACTGATAAGCAAACGGACATGAAGCATAATTGCTTAAGTTGGTTAAGGGGTTTTTGTCAAGAAAGATGAAATACATAACAACAAAAAATATGTGAAATGCTACCATGATCGCAAAAGTTCTTGATTTGTCTATTAGAATCTTCCGGTTTGGCGAAGAATAAAGAAAAAAAAATTATGAATAAAAGTAACGTGTTACAATGCTTAACATACGTTTAAGGGAGACCAAACTGGTCGCCAGTGGCGGCTAGTATTCGATAGCAAGCCTGTTTATCAGTTGATGATTATCACGTTTATCATGTGTTTCAGTGATATTTATCATTTTCAATATATTTGGAATAATGTAACATCATTAAAATACACTATCTGTGATTTTTCCCCATAGACCATAATGTAAAGGCATTCTTTTGATAGCCCCTGTAAACGAAGTATAAGTGTTACATACTTCATTTTCAATACCGAACATGTCATTACATATATCAATAACATATATCGATTGAATGGAAATCTGAGTACATTTACGTGAGTTAGAGCATGGACAGACGGTCAAACAAACCGAATTCATAAACACTTTCCAACCATATTGAAAAGTGTTAAAAGCGTATATTAATCTTATCACATTCTGAAGCGTAAAAGCTTAAATCAGAAGTGTAAATATTTAGTAAAGTAGATTGTTTTACAATTTTGCCTTTATTTTTTTCCGATGTTTATATTTTTTTCCGATGCATATTCCAAAGTTAGACAAAAAAAGGAAATAATTTTCAACAAAATATTAAACAAATATATGATATTTCAACTATTTTTCCGTTGAAGTTTATGAAGATATTTAAATAAAGTGTAATATCATCTATTGATTTAAAACTGAAAGCAAAGACTTTTCATCATCAATATACAGACAAGTCTTTAGAATAGCTGGAGGCAAGTTTCAGTGTAGCTGTACCAAGGATGATCCCCCGTTTATCTTTTGTTATACTTTTTACTGAATTGAGTTATCTTAAAATCAGCAAAAAGAGGTTCATAGGAAACTATTCTGGATTTCGATTTCTATTTTTAGAAATCCTTTGCATCTTTTTGTTTGAAGACATTCTTTTATAAGCCCTAATTCATTATATTATGGCGGATTTTAATGCAGTTGCTCACTGTATTCTTTAAATTTATTTTATGTTCCGTATCCAGGAGTTTAGAAAGCGCAAAATAATCCTTTTGCTTGACATTTAACTTCTTTACATATAGATATATCAATACGAAATAATTTTATGATATAAATGTTTTTCCTTTCCTGGTGTTTCAGC
This sequence comes from Maratus michaelseni, assembly GCA_963931845.1. Classification (NCBI taxonomy): domain Eukaryota; kingdom Metazoa; phylum Arthropoda; class Arachnida; order Araneae; family Salticidae; genus Maratus; species Maratus michaelseni. The sequence goes on from OZ007587.1 coordinate 352,031,630, forward strand.
TAAGTTAAGCAGTAAAAATATCGTTACATTTATGGATTTTTGTTAAATCAACTTTACTCAATAAAAAGTAGATATATAGTCCTTTTTTAATAGTTTTATAGTATCTTCATTTAATTATCGAAATACGTTTTAAATTCACGCAATCATTAAAATATATTTTAGATAATCTTTTTTCACATTTTTAAGATAAAGCAATGACAATTTATTTATATTTAGGGAAAAGAAAACAAACCGAGTTAATAAAATTATGTTTTCCATTTAACTCTAAATCGAAAAAAAATTGCAAACAGAAATTGCAAAGTTGCTCATTTAAGACAAAAGCAGTCTTTTAAAAAACGGAAAAATTGCAAACAAGTAAGCTTTAATGAAAACACCTGTATTTTGCAACTAGTATTATATTTTGTATAATAAATTATAACATAGGTCCGAATATTTTTCATCACATATACTTCGTAAACTTCCTACTGTATAAATGCAGTTGTTTAATATAGCTGAGTTAAAAATGAAAATTAATTAAAGTTTATTTAAAATAGGTATTGTTTTCAAATAAATATTTAACTACCATATACTAAGCCAAATATTTATTTAATTTTATCTGAACTAACTGAAACATAAAATTATTTAATATTTAACCTATAATGTAATATATATATATGTGTGTGTGTTTGCGCGCGCGCATGTGTGTTTGTGTATAGACAATCCTTTAATACAAAAACAGTCTATTAGAAACATAAAATCTCATAATCAGGTAACAACGATTTTTTTCCGCACTTACAGTCATAACTTGCGTTTGAATATTTTTTCTTGCATATACTTTATAATATATACTTCATTTTTTAAAATATTTTTTCAATGCAATGTCTTCAAATAACATACTTTAAAATATAAGAATAAGATAGAGATTGTATTAAAATAAGCGTTTTAGCATGTACTATTCTAAAATGTATGAAGTCACATGAAGAAAATGAAAAGTGTTAAAAAGTATATGTAAGGCAGTTATTGATTTTTTACCAAAACCCGTAGATTTTCATCATCACAAAATCGACATGTTTTTAAAATAGCTGAAGACAAATTACACTAATCGTATCAAGAATGATTTCCCACCCCCATTTACTTTTTGCTATACTTTGTATTGAACTGACTTATCGTAGAATCGTCGTCTCTTGGGAAGTTATTCCGGTTTTAAACTTCTATTTTTATCAATTAACGCTGTGTTAAAATACCTTTTTTTTATTTTCTAATAGAAATTAACTATCTCACGCTGTAAAAAAGACAATTTGTTCTCAATCTAGCTATTAACTTTCTTAAAGTTTATGAAAATATAATGCAGGCTGTTCTAAAATTTTACAATTTTGTTTCTCCATAAAACCCAAACGAAATAAGATATTGAATTTCGGTTTTGTGGGAGTGGAACATAGACTCATAAAGTTTTATCTTTACTAAAAATGCTGTTTGTTACAGACAGGTAAATGCACGATGTGTTGCCTGGCTCATAGAGACGAAGTCGGATACATAACTCCATAAGAATTTCTCAACAAAATATGGACTTGACCCACCATCCAGACCATCAATACGCGAGTGGCACAAGAAATTTATGTAGACCGGCAATGTGCTGCGTAAAAGGACACTGGCCGGCTGAGCACGAGTCAAGAGGATATGGGACGTGCCTCTAGAAAGTTACGGTTACCAACGACAACGGTACATGAAGTGCTGTTCCAGCGTTTGGCCTAACTGCTTAGAAAATCCCAAGAGCGTCAAAGTTGTAAAGATAAATTTGGAACACCCTGTAGAATATCTACAAAGATAGCCGAGATTAAGAAATACGCAAAAATATGGACGTGACTCCCCATCCAGACAATGAATACGCGAGTGGCACAACAAAATTTAGGGAGACCGGTAATGTGCTGCATAAAGGAACTCTGGCCGACCAAGCACAAGTCAAGAGGATATTGAACGTGTTCGATATCGTTTCTAACGCACTTCAACAAAGTCCATCCGTACGGTCTCTAGAAGGTTACGGTTACCATCGACAAGAATACACGGAGTGCTGCTCCAGCGTTTGCACGTAACCTAAATGCCTACAAAGTCCTATGGAGCGTCAAAGTTGCAAAGATAAATTTGGAACAACCTATAGAATCTCTTCAAAGTTACCCCTCTAAAACTCAGCTAAGTATTTCAGAGACAAGCTTTTCTTTTGCTGCCCGTGATTTTCGAAAACGTTTCTAAGTAGTTTTTACAGTGTATGAATGCTAATTACGAACAACAAAACGCCCGTGATTTTCTCTCCCCGGAATATCATTTTTTTTTATGCTATCAATTCTGAAGTAAAAATTTCAGCTGAGTAACCGAATTTATACATGCAACAGTGACAAAATAATGTTATTTTTCATGTTAATGCTGATATGATTGATTTTAATGATTATTTTAATGCTGTTAATTTGAAAATGTAATTGAAAAAGAAAATGTTTATTTGAGAATTGATAGCATCAAAAATCCATTTTTGCGGGTTAAAAAACTGATTAATACAATTAAAATAAATACCAGTTGGAAACTGCGTATTATACGGGGTGCAAAATAAAATTTTATTTTACAAATACTTCTTTAAATCTCATTAATGTATTGTTTTCTGAGGTTTCTGTAGATAAAAGAACGCTTTTGGAATCATTAATAACTTGGAAGGGGTTATATTATATTTTTCTAAAACTTAATAAAGATAAGAACAATATTAATAAACGTTTTTTTTTAGACTATAAAACTGAATATGTATGAAGTGTGCCATTCAATTTAACGCTGCGCTTGTTTCTATATGTATATATTAATACGCTAATATGTACAATTGAATTTTGACTTTTGGCAATGTATAGAAATTACGTAAACTATAAAACATTAAACAGAAAGTAGAAAGTAGTTCTGGTCTTAATTAGACTAGAAGGAATGAGTTTTTTTGTGATGACAAAAAAAAAAAAAAAAAAAAAAAGAAAGAAAGAAAGAAAAAAGAAAAGAACTAACACTTTTGCATTTTCTCTCGTGCGTAAATATCTCGTAAGTAATTAATTATAGTTTAGAAAATCAATTAAAATATAGATCTGTATTATTTCTAATAATAAAAAAAATAATGAACAAAAGTTAAAAGATCAAATTAAAGTTATAAAATAATACTTTATTTTGATATGATTCTGAAGATTTTAGTCTAAACTTAAAAAACCCAAATATCTAAACTATAGTAAATATTTAATTGCCATATTCTAACGTATAGATGCAACAGGATGATAAAATTTTCAAACACAAAATAAGGGATGTTTACAAATAAATATTTAATTATCATATAATATTCCAAATATTTCCTATTGAGGCATATAAATCGAAAAATATATATTTACTGGTGTAGACGAATAATACATCTATTGATTTAATTCTGAAAAGGGGAGGCTTTTCGTAATCAAAATGTCGATTTACGTCTAGAATAGCTGGAGGCAAATTTTTCTGTAACTGTATCACGGAATATCTTTCATTTACTTTTGTTATACTTTTTACAGAATTGGCTTATCTTAAAATCACCATCAAAAGTCTTAAAGGAAGCGATTATAGTTTTAAAATTATATTTTTAAAATATTGACAGATAATTTTATTTGATGAAATTCAATCATAGTAATTAGTTCTTTAAATTACTAGTCATTTAGAGGGGTAATAACCATTTTACTAATTTTTAAAAACATTTTACTAATTTTCTTATTGATAATTATTGTCTTAGTCCTTAATGTGTAACAAACATTTCATTCTACTTGATTTTGCTCTTGTTTGTTACATGGATATATATTGAGATAAACATATACAAGGTGTCCAAAAAGTCATTGACACATTTTAAAATTCAATAAAAGACCAAGCAATTGGTGTACGAGAGTGCGGTTTGGACGAAAATGCGTCTTATGATCTGAAATTTTGTTTAAGCAAATGAAAAAAAAAATGTTCCAAAAATGTTTCATAGATGGCGCTGCTTCTGGAAAGCTATTGAATAGGTACAATGGCTTTACACATAACAATGGCGAAAGACGCACATACCCTATGCACAGTTTTTGTTCAAACTATGGCAACTTACATTCCAGAAGTTAATAATACTCGTCTATCCATTCTCATTCGTCTAATCGAATTCAGGAGGGCGAGTATTTTAAAGTTCTGGAATGCGGGTTGCCGTACTTTGGACAAAAGCTGTGCATACGCATTATGCATCTTTCGTCATTGTTATGTATAAAAGCATAATACCTATTCGATAATTTTGCAGAAGCAGCGTCATCTATGAAAAATTTGTAGAACATTTTTTTTTTAATTTTCTTAAGCGAAATTTCATATCATAAAAGCACATTCGTTCAAATGTATAAGTATTATAAAAGTGAAAACATAAATAATCAGATGATAAAAATTTAAATATAAAATAGGGATAGATTTAAAACATATGTTTTACTAGTTTATGATATTTCAAATGTCCTTCATCGAGACAGTTGAGGAATAGGAAGACATGCTAAAAAAGGCACATATTGATTTAATAATGAAAAGCGGAGGATTTTCGTCATGAAAATTTCGAAATGACTTTAACATGGCCAAATACAAGTTCCAGTGTAACTATCTCAATGATGATCCACTATTTACTATTTTTCACCTTCTACGGAACAAAGTGTTCCTAAAATCAGCAAAAAAAGTCTCATGGAAAGTTATTTTCTATCTAAATTTATATTTTCAGAAAACTTGTGCATCATTATACTTGAAGGAATTATTTAAAAGGCAGCGATTCTTTATATTATAAACGATTTAAACGGGTAACACAGTTTATAAAAATTATTACACACATATTTTTCTGAATAATAACCCTACTGTTGTAACTGAATAGACTTAAAATTATTCATTTAGATTGAAATTATTTGTTATTATTCATTTTAAAATTTTACTTTTATGTGTGTGGATGTATATGGTTTTTTTTTAAATGTATATAACAACTTTCCTTACGTAACTGGTTATAGTTTAAAAAAACAATGAAAATGTAGATCTGTATCATTTACAAATAAGTAAAGAACAAAGGTTAAATAATAAAATTTAAAGTTATAAAAAGGTTATATTATTTTTTTTAATTTAAAACATTTCTGTATATAATCCAAGCATCTAAGTAATAGTAAAAATTTAACTGCTATATTTTAATGTATATTTACTATAAAATGACAAGAAGTTAAACATAAATAAGAATTTTTGAAAATAAATATTTAACTTGTCTATAATATCCCAAATATTTCTTATAGAGGCGTATAAGGGGAACGAGAAAATATTAAATTAGGTATAATGCATGTATTGATTTAATGCTGAAAAACTGAGTCATCAAAATACGGACTTATTTTTAAGATGCCCGGAGGCAATTTTTAATGTAACTGTATAAAGTACTATCCCTCATTTTCTTTTTTGTTTTACTTTCAACTGAACTGAGTTATCTTAAAATCGGTAAAAAAAAAAAAAAAAAAAAAAAAAAAATCATATGAATAGCTATTCCGGATTTCAGTTTCTATTTTTTAGAAAATTGGTGCATCGTTTTATTTCAAGAAATTATTTTATAGGTAGTTATTCTGTATGTTATGAGTTATTTGAACGGTTAATGCGGTTTATTAAAACTTTTTGCTCATTTTTCTGAAAAAATATTAACTATCTTGGAGACTTATAATCACGAAATTTTTCATTATGCTTAAGACGTTTTCGTTAGTAGAAATATCTGTACATTATAACTATATAAATTATAGTAATATAAATTTGGTAATACAAATTTATCGTCCAATTTTCTATTATTATTAGTTTATATCTATATATATATATACAATTTTTTTTAAAGTAATTAAAAAGTAATTACTATATTTAAAACGTGAAAACTCATATTATATTGTCAGTGCAACAAAACTTTGATTTAGAAAGTTAAAACTTCTAAATAATAGAAAATTTTCAATTGTCGTTTTTAGTTTGTATGCTACTTTAAAAATGAAATGTAAATTGTTGATATGTTACACCAGGGGTTAAAAATGTTCAGTAATAATTGATTTGATTTCAAAGAGTAGGAATGTTTAATTATCAATTTAATATTAAATAATTTCCTATTACCTTAACACAAAGTTAAAATGTAGAGCTTGCAAGGAAAGTATACGAAATGTAATGTTGTAGTGGATTAGCAACTGCCTTATAAAGGCATTCTAGTGATTTGAATGTGAACGTGATGTTATCATCTAACCTGTGTGCGCAACTGTGGTAACTGTACTATATTTTACTCTAATTTTCAAAGTATGTATGGAGCCTTCGAAATGTGTGGTTTTTGTATTTTTCTGTGAGTTTATGCAAATTTTAGCTTCGTTGGTCAATCAACAAAGTATAAAAGCTGAAAAGAAATGTTGTATCGGCGTATTTAGGGTGGATCTCTCCAAATGAACACTCTTCGCTTTTAAAATTCTAATGTATGATCAAGCGGGGCTAACATGAGACACCCTCAAAAAGGAGGCTAATGCACACGAAAAAGGTAAATATTTTTGTAGTAAGAAAATTGGCTTTTGTGACTATTTTGAAAGTAATACGTCATTTTACAAATATCCTTTACGAATACACTAATGGGGCTAACTTGATACAGTATATGAAACAACCATAAGACAGTGTATGAAGAGAATATGAAACAGTATTATGCTGTAATAATGCTAATATTCTATCTTATAGCTTGAATCATCCAGCACAAATAAAAATCATATAAAAAGTTAATCTTTAAATGTTTTTGCTGTCATTATTGTTTTCGAGTGGAAGCTATTTTTTTTCAAAATATAATATTATATCCTTCTATGTTTATTACAGATTTGTGATCAAATGATATGAAATGCTACCTAGTTGATTTTACAAATTAGTTTTGCATCTCAAGCCAAAGGTGCATTATAAGCTAAATCTTGTATATTTTTTAATATTGAAAATGGTGCTTAATTACGAACCAAAAGGAAGTAGCAGATTTTATCCACAAAGTATTTTATATGAAGCAGAAAATCATATATTGAATGGTGAAAAATTATATTTTTTAGCTAAACATAATAAGACTTTCATATTGGTTTTGTGCCGGAAAATTTTATTAATGCATACTAGAGGAGCAGAAGCATATCCTATCGTAATTCCTGCGAGCAAAGGTTCATCCATTTCTCCAAGTTCTTTTCCGCTGTTGCTTTTACAAATAATAAATAAAAACTAGTCGTTGGGGGCCACCGTAATACTTACCCATCATGGATATGCATAATGTAAAATATTAAAATAAAAATGTGTAAACTACTTATAAAATGCATTGCAATTCAAATAAAATCGTGGCTTGATGACGTCATAAACTTTAAAGGCTCGGTTACTGAATTGCTTGAAAGTGGTTTTTCCTTATAACTCCAAAAATAATAATCCTATTAACTAGCAGTTTATTGCATCTGATTAAGGTCAAATTTTCAATTAAAATATATCTTTAAAGTGAAATTTGGATGAAATACAGGGTCATGAAAAATCGAAGAGTGTGGAAAATATGATTCCAAATATCTCGGCAACTCATTATCCGATCGACTTCATGCTTTATGTAAAATTTATGTTTTTTTATTGTCTTTTATATTCATTTCTCAAACTAAACAATTTCGAAAATTTTTACATACCTTTTATCAGAACGAATATTTCGAGAGTCCGAAAAAAATAGTTCCGGTTAATCGAGGTTATTGAAATGAAATAGGCTTCTTCCCATTATTACATACTAAGTACATACCAAATGGCAAGTCTCTATCTCAATTTTTTCGGGAGTTAGAGCGTTTACAGACACACAGACGGACGGCAATTTTTTTTTTCTAAAAATATGTTTTTCGGAATCTTCAGTGTCTGAAACGTGTAAATCCGTCAAAAAAAAATTTTCGATTTTCAAAACGATTACAAGACTTACCCTATACTACGTATGATGGGTAAGTAATTATACTGCCAAAAAGAAAAGAACAGATGCTAGATTAAAAGTGAATACAGGTGAAAAGCTGATAGTGGACAGAAAAATGAATAGTAAAAAATGGGAAAGCTAAAGGTAATACGTAATCAATTAACAATCGTAGTAAAGAAAATGAGCCAAAGAAGGTAAATAATAAAAACAAATAGAACGAAGAAAACAAAATTATAATACTATAAACAGAAGAGAAGATAGATTTTTTTGTGAATTTTTTTGTGTGATGTAAATTTTGTGGTAGGATTCAATATAATAAAAGTCGCAAGCACTGGCCCATAATCAAAGCGTTAACAATATTAAATATTCAATTGATGCTAACATGTTTGAATGTATTATTTGGCTAAAAATTTTCTGTTAATATTGTTAAATATTCTATTTCCTGCAATCCAATATAAAATATTTACTGAAAACATTTAGCTTTAAAATTAATCTCAACATTTTCCCGAATTGCCTGGAAAATTTATAAATAGCAGTCAACTAATTTTTCCCAAATACGACTCTGACTTTATTAAATTATGCAAATGCGATATCAGATATCTCGCAAACTTAATTCTTTTTTAAATTTCTTCATGAAACGTTATCACCACAAGACCTAATTAATTATAAAAATGTACAAACGAATACATTTAAATAGAAATTTATTTCACATAAAAAAAAAAGAAAACTTGTAAGAAGTTATGATTTTAACAATATTTTTTACCTGTTTAATAAATATACATTTAGGAATGTTTTTGAAAAACGCAATAAAATTAGTGAGCAACTTAATTTTCATTAAATAATGAAATGCAACGTATTCTTTTAATATATTTCTCGAATGTTTAATGTTTTGATAATAAATTTAAACTATTAGAAATTAGAGCAAAATATTTATAGAATTAAAAAATGTTTAAAAAATTACACTATATTTACAAAATATGATATCAGGGAAAAATAACAGTAAAAAAAATGCTATATCAATTCATAAGTATGCAATGATATAATTTTTGTTACTATAAAATAGCATTCCATGAGTCATGAAGTTAAGTAAAATGCTGTTATATCCACTTTATTATATAATACATTGACGTGCAATTTATACAATTTTCAAAAACTGCATGTAATATTATATTCTGTTTTTTTGGTTATCTGGAGCCAAATCATATAGTTCCGTACTTAATTGAATTTTACAGAATATGAAGTTGAGGTGTCGATCCTGGGTTTTTTCTACAATTATTTCTAAACAATAAGGTTCGTGTCAGATGAATATTGCCAAAATATTGTTATTTCATTGGAAATATTTTCAACATAGAGTCACTATTTGTGGAATCGTGTAGTTGTATTTAAATGTTTTCAATATAAATCCAATATTTGTGCAATAGCAGTGTTTCTTTGAAAATATGTTTCTAAATTAGCGCCAATATTTCCCAAATACTAGTTTTAGTACCTAAACATTTCTTTCCAATATTGGCCCCTGAGTATTGAGGTAATATTTCATGTTAATGAATGCAATATTAGAGCATACGTGACTTCCTACTAGGGTCGATATCATTCCCATTAAAAAAGTGTAACTGAATATTTAGATAATTTCCAAAATATGCAACAAACAAATATTTTTCGAAATTAAGCAAAGGTAATAAGTACCTTATAAAGTAATTATGAAAAGAAAATTCTGAAAATGTTTCTAGAAATGTGAAGAAAATCACTTTAATTATAAATACAGGGTGTTTTTAAAAGACTGACCCAATTTTAAATAACAATAATTTTGTAAACAACGGTGGGAAGAAAACATTTGAATACAATACGGAAGGACTTTTTCTGGTCTTACAGTGTCCTATAAAAGCAATATTTTCTGTGCGGTTTGAAAATGGAATATTGCACTGTGCTTTTTTTATTTTCGCTAAAGCAACGCTATAGGAAATAAATTTGGATATGTTACAGATATGGCTTCTATCACAACTTGATAGTGGTGTGGTACATTGGTGCTAAATATTTGGCGGGAAATGCACTACTCATTGGATGTTATCAATCTGACAATGAGTTATCACACAAATCAAAGTAACAAATAATTTATAAATTAAGCCATTATCAAATTATAAAGTAAGATCAGATTATAATGTCAGGTCAGATTATAAAGTCAGATTAGATTATAAAGTAGACAAAAATAAAGTAAAATAAAACTTTGAAGTTATTTCTATATTATGTTCAAATGATTTATTTTTATCGTTGTTAACATCAAAGTTATTGTTATTTACAATCGAGTTATTATTTTTGAAATTCTTGAAATTCGCAAATAGTTAATATTTTTAGAGCAACTGTTATGCATATAGTGTCTTATATTTAAAAATATTATTTCCAAAATATTATTTAAAAGAATTGTTCAGATTATTTTTTCAGAAATATTTTAACCAATCGACAATTTTATGTCTTCAATCGATAAATTACCTACGATATAACATACCATCTACAAATACTTATCCATAACTGCTAGACAAAGCATTTGAGATAAACTTTATATTTAAATTCAAGCTGAAGTATTAAAAATCGAGTATAAAGATTTAAATTCTAAATAGGAATCGTTCCATAATAAATTTAACTTCTGACACAAATTTTCTTTTGAACATCTAAAAGTATGAAGCGAAGATTTCAAGCAAATGAAAATATAATGTACTTTAAGAAATATTACATTTGATTGTATAAATTATACTCGGGTGGATAGGACAATCTGTAGTAACGGTAATTTTAAATTCAAAAGCATAAGATTTTTTTAAATGGAAAAGGTGCTTTCACTTTTCATTTACAACAATAATAAAAGGAATAATGTAGTCATTACTACCTGAGTAACTATAGTCGGATGTGTCAATCCCAAAACTTTCTTCTATCTCACACTGGTTTCGCATACACTAAAAAGAATCAGCACCAATTTATATCAAGGTGTAACTGAAACTCAAGTTTCATTAAATTTCGTGCAATATTTCTTGAGATATGACTATCGCTAAAATCGTGTAAATCCTGCAAAATGCTGCATAGCAGTGGCACCTGCTGGGCGAATTTTACCAAAAACTAATCAGCACCAATTTATATCAGAGACTAACTGAATATAAAGTTTAATTAAATTCCGAGCATTAGTTCTTGAGATAGAGATATTGTGAAAATCGCGAAAAATGATGCATAGCAGCGCCACCTGCTGGGCGATTTTTACCAAAAACTAATCAGCACCAATTTATATCAGAGACTAACTGAATATAAAGTTTTATTAAATTTCGAGCATTATTTCTTGAGATAGAGATATTGCGGAAATCGCGAAAAATGCTGCATAGCACGCCACCTGCCGGGAGATTTTTACCAGAAACTAATCAGCACCAATTTATATCAGGGACTAACTGAATCTAAAGTTTTATTAAATTCCGAGCATTAGTTCTTGAGATAGAGCTATTGCAGAAATCGCGAAAAATGCTGCATAGCAGCGCCACCTGCCGGGCGATTTTTACCAAAAACTAATCAGCACCAGTTTATATCAGGGACTAACTGAATCTAAAGGTTTATTAAATTCCGAGGATTAGTTCTTGAGATAGAGCGACCACAAAATTTGTGTCACAGACAGACAGACAGACAGAGTCACAGACAGAGTCACAGAATAACAGACAGACATTTTCTAAAAATAGTCAAATCGTGTTCAGGATCTTCTAAAACGTATAAATCCTTCGAAAATCGGAAGTCGAAAATTTTCATGAATCCAATACTTATTCTTGTAAAGATAGAAGAAAGTAAAAATTGAGGTATCGGGAAATATGTGAAAAAAGTAATTAACATAAATTTCAGAATACAGGGGATAAAGGGTGGACTGTAATTGTGAGTTTCCCAAGAATAAGAAATTCTTAAATTGAAGAAGGAAAAAAGATTTAATTAACCCTTTCCTTATAGCCATCCCGTACACATTTGTTTTTGTTTGAGTACTACTAATTCTATTTTCCTTTGTTTATAATGGCTAATAATTCTGTTACTAAAAGTTACAAAAATTATTATTCGGAAATAGTGGGAGTCAAAATCAAGGTTTGGACGCACCTTATACGCATGAATATGAGACTCTTGTCGCAAATTAGTTAAATAGTGTACAATAGTTCAAATGACGTCTTTTAAGGAAAATTTGGAATTTGGAAAATTAAAATGGAGCTAAGTATACAAAACCAATTTAAACAGCTCAGCTTCTTACCAAAATAATTTAGTATTGTAACTGGGTATAATTAATTGATTTTATCTTTGAATAACGAAAAACGAAAGTAACCCAATTTTTTTAATTTTAGAAAACGTTATTACTAACATACCCCCAGTTCAATTAACAATTCATACACAAATTGAAGAAAAGAATATTTGGAAAAAAGAGGCAAGTAACTTCCACAACGATGTTAATTTTCTTTAACAGAAATGTATCTTCTGTTGCTCATCAAGTTGCTGTTTTTTCTCTTCTGAGATTATTTACTCCTTGTGGAGATATCCTTCCTACGGGAAAAAATAAAATAAAGTGTCTGCTCTATAATAATGAATGGTTGGATTGTATGAAATTCCCTGATATATTTTAACTGGACACTTTTAGTTGACCATTTGATTAGGGAATTTGACAGGGACAAATTCAGGAATTTTAAAGGGAACGAATTACGATTAGAAATATTTTTTTTCATTGCTAATTACTTCAGTAACAACTGATCAACTCTCCTAAAGTATGCATAATATTTTAAGGTTTATTAAAGAAAAGTAAAAAAGTATTTATTTTCCATGTTATTGAAAGGTATAAATATTTTCCCCCATAATCTTTATATCCTGGCCACACGATAAACCTATCAGGCCATGCAGAGTTTGAACGTGACAAAGATGCTCAAATGTATAAATATCTATCATACAATGCTAAAATATCGATCTTGAGTCATCAGAATAGAGTTCTGAATTTGAATTAAAACTATTACGAGAATTTCCTCAAATTATTATTGAAAAATATCACGCTAAAAGACAACGTTTATTTTCCATCCCTATATCAATGTTTGATTGTGTGTTTGATAAGCTTGCTGAGAGATAGCAGCAATATCCACAAAATGAATAAGGGGAGGGAGAGCATATTTAGGTAAAGGAAGCATTTTTTGACGAGTTACTCTCCCGTTTTTCATAGTTTTCGAGCAAAATATAAATGATATATTTATGTTTATAAAATAACTAATTAGAAAAATGTTTACCATGGTATGGAAATAATAAATATTATTGCTGATAATCTTTACTGAATACAATGTAAGTCTATATGTATATAAGTAATGTCTTTCTATAACAATATTAGGAAATAAATTCTATTTATAGATGAACAGATAAATATAACAAATAAATATGACATGGACTACAACACGTTTATTTGATCAACTGATCTCATTACAGACAAAGTCAGTATGTACTGTGTTACTAATTACCTCATAAGCGGCTGATCAATCCTCTTAAAGTATACATTGTAAGTATTTCTATAACAATATCGGGAAAAGTAAGCTGCGCCCATGACGGGGTGCTCCGCGCTTAGACGACCACCGAACCCAAGTCCTGAAAGACTTTTATCGCGCCAGTAGCTTTGGCTCGCTACGGTGCTTCGGGCGATCAGAGAGCCACTCCCCACTGCGGACCCTCTAACCTTGAACCCACGTGTTGCCCGCGACACTTGGAGACGGGCCGGCGTCCCCCAACAGCTTCGGAGCTGGAAACCCAAAAGGGGAACCAGGCTCTAGGCCTTAAGTCGGGATGATCCAACCCGTACTTGCTTTACCACAGCTGGGTGTGAAAACCTACAGAGGTAGTCACGTTCCCTCTCGCAGTGGACCTAACAACAACGGTAAATAAATTCTATTTACAGATGAACAGATAAATATAACAAATAAATATGACATGGACTACAACACGCTTATTTGATCAACTGATCTCATTACAGACAAAGTCAGCATTTACTGTGTTACTAATAACTTCCTTAACGACTGATAAACTCTCGTAGAGTGTACATGATATTTTTATGTATATTAAAAAAGAATGTGAAAATGAATTTGTGTTTCATATTATTGAAAGGATAAACATATTTTTCCTGATAATCGTTATTTAATTCAGTATACGTCTTTCTATAACCGTATGGATACATTAATTCTATTTAAATATGAAAAGATAGACATGATGTCGACTACATTTATTCAATCAACTGTATTCATTACAGAATGTGACAGTATTTGCTGTGTTACTAATTACCTCATAAACGGCTGATCAATCATCTTAAAGTATACATTGTAAGTCTTTCTACTACAATAACGGTAAATAAATTCTACTTATAGATGAACATATAAATATAACAAATAAATATGACATGAACTACAACACGTTTATTTGATCAACTGATCTCATTACAAACAAAGTCAGCATTTACTGTGTTACTAATAACTTCTTTAACTACTGATCAACTCTCGTAAAGTATACATGATATTTTTATGTATATTAAAAAAGAATGTGAAAAAATATTGTTTTCTATATTATTGAAAGGAAAAACTATTTTTCCTAATAATCATTATTTAATTCAGTGTACATCTTCCTATAACCGTATATATAAATTAATTCTATTTAAATATGAAATGATAGATATGATAGCGACTACATTTATTCAATCAACTGTATTCATTACAGAATGTAACAGTATTTACTGTGTTACTAATTACATCATAAACGGCTGATCAATTCTCTTAAAATATACACGATATTTTTATTGTTATTAAAAGTAAAAGGTTTTGTTTACAATACTACAGAAAAGATTAAATGTTACTGCTGATAATCTTTATATCATTCAGTGAAAGTCTTTCTGTAACTATACCTATAAATTAATTCTATCAGATATGAAGAGATGAATATGGCTTTGGCTACAACATATTTATTCGATTAATTGTACTCATTGCATGAAATTGCTGTTTACTAATTACCTCATTAACGATTGATCAATTCTCTTAATCCTTCAGTGACCATTTGTCATTATTTCTCATTCCTTTCCTGGTGCATGTAATCAAAATCATTATCCTGATAACTAAAGTGTAATTTTTATCTTTCGTTCTTGACCTGAGCTCAAATGTATTTGTACAGAATAATTATGATGTTATAAATTCAGTGAGAATATGTTACTTTTGAATCATAAAGTGCATTTGTTTCTTTAATATTTTATTTTATTTCAGGATTAAAAAATATTAAAACTATTTGAAGGTATTAATTATTTAAAAAGGTATTTTTTATTATTGAAAATTAATTTTCCAGTTCTCATAAAACGAAAAAAAAAAAATATATATAATATCGTTTCTCTCATGAGCAATTTTGCTTTCGAAACATATATATTCAATTTTGTATAACGAACACTATAGTAACATATATTAAAAAAAAAAAAAAATGTATTTTCTGTTTATTAACGCATTTACAACATTATTTAAGGTTCTATAACCCTACAATGAAACACGTATGAAAACTATTTATATGGTTCAGTAAATCATTTAACCGAAATTACATTAGAAATTAAAAATATTACTTACAAAAAAAATACTTATTCTAATATCTTTATTTAACTAACAAACAATTTTCTAACTACGTCAATAAATTAATGCTACTTAAATAACAGCAAAAAAAATATATATGACATCGATCACTACAGATTTATTCGATCTACTATTTTATCATTACAGGAAATGACAGCATTTACCATGTTACTAATTACCTCGTTTACGACTAATCGATTCCTTAATCCTCCAGTGATCATTCGTTGTGATTTCTCAAAACTTTCCTGACGTCTTTAAACGAAATAAATATTCTGAAAAATAAAATATTTTTTGTTCTGTTGTTTTTCATTTAAACCCAAATGAAATTATGTGGAAAAGTGATTATTTTATGAATAAAGCAACAGGGTATATTTGTTTAACAATAAAATGCAGTTGTTACTTCAGTGTTTTATTTTATTTATGGAATAAACACTATTAAAGTTTTGTGAAAATATTAAATATTAAAAAATAAATATTTCTTCTTAATAAAAGTTAAATTTTCAATAAGCATAACATTACATTTTGTACAAATAATATAATAAAATCGCTTGTTAACTTTACATTAAAATCTAATTAATTAATTTGTTTACCATTTTCAAAAAACTATGCGAGAATATTTTAGTTATCATTTATATCTGAAGATGTTGCCTATAGAGCGAATGAAATATATGTAATCTATGTTAAAAGGTATTTTTAAACATTTCGTGTTATGTTTTTATCACTTTAAGCATTAACTAGTCTGATTACATTTGATTTCAATTTTAATTTCATAATCTTATTCTCATGAACAAAATTCCACATTTTCTCTCCTAAACATATATATATTGCGTTTTCCGTAATGAATAATACAGTAATATTAAAAATAAAATTATTTTTTATGATAATTTACGCATTTACAATAAGCATAATCATCATATATATTATAAAGCAACAAGCCTAAAAGTGTGTCCGGGGTAAATTGGAAAACTACCCGATGGATTTTTTTTTTCATTTTGCACAATCAGATAGAGAAAATTCAAGCGTTCATTATGGTGTATAATATACCGATATAACCATGATTTTTTATAATAAAATTTGGTACTTTATCCTTATTTTGTACAAAAATGTTGCCATTGGTATATGTTTTTCATCTTGGCGACGGCATATTATGGCAGTTAGAGATTTTAAAAAAATGCAAACACCTCGAAAAAAAACTATTACTGATTTTTAAACTACAAATAAAAAAAGTTTAAATGAGAAATTTTATTATAAAACGAAGATATTTAACTTAAATATGAAAAGAATGTACGTACGGCTTAAAAGAAGTACTCAATGTCAAAGGCGGCCATTGAAGCAATATTTGGCAATTTATCTCTTTTGTTGCCTATATTTGTCATATGGATAAGAAAACAAATTATTTTTAGGGCCTTTTGCTTTATGATATGTATGAAAGTCGTGACAGTCACAGTAGACGATTAAAAAATATATTTTTTATTTATTTTATGTGTATAGTAAATTTTATCTCCCAGTTACAGGCAATTTTTGCATTTCCAGCTCAATCGTTTTATAAGACATCGACAGTGTTTACACGTTGTAGAATAAAAAAAAAAAAAAAAAATCAAATGTAATCTGTAATTTTTTATTTGTGCAAATTAAAAATGATGTTGAGTTTGAACTTTACAGATAAATGTATTTACAGGTATCTCTAAAATATCATGGCACCGTTGCGAAGCCGGAGCCGGTTGCTAGTTCTATTTATAAACGCACATATGGTAAACTTATTTCTGTGATGTAGTAATAAATATTTTCATGAAAATTACGTTATTAAGTTCAAATATTATTAAAAAAAATAAATGCTTATCTTAAAAATGTTTACATAATTCAACATATAATTTTCTAACAAAAGGAGTAGATTAATTTCTTTTAGGTAAATTTAAATAAATTTGACATTGACTACAACATATTTATTCTATCAACAATGCTCATTACAGGAAATGACAGCATTTACCACGTTACTAATTAGCACATTTACGACTGATTTATCCCATTAATCCTTCAGTGATCATTTGTCATGATTTCCTTGTCCTTTCCCTGATGCATTTGAACGAAATCAATATCCTGATAACAGACTTTTTTTCATTCGCTTATCTTTCATTTCCAATGTGAATTTGTGCGGAAAAAGGATGATTTTATGACTGGAGAAAAATAATATTAATATTTATCTATAAAATGCATTTGCTTCTTCAGTATTTTATTCTAAAGAATAAAACTTTTTAGCGTTTTATGAAAGTATAAATTATTAACATTCAATTGTTTTATTCTTAATAATTAAATTCATGATTAATTTAATACTACATTTGCTTGCCTCAGTTTGTTATTTTTATTCTTATTAATTATATTAAATTTTACAGACATTTTCACTCATTTTTCACAATAAATAATATAAGAACATTACGTGAAATACGAATTTTAATATTTTCGTACGCATTTAGAAGTTTCATTCAGTAGTAGAAAGTGACAATAAATAAGTGTGAGGTGTTTGACAGTCTATATTTGTGAAACAACTGAGTCTTGTATATCCAAATTTGGCTGATATGCGTTTTAGGACAAAATGATTAGATTATGAAAGAAAAAAGATATATTAAGATAGCGTCACCAGTCTCAGTAGAGTAATAGATATTCATGTCAAATTGCTGAGTGGCTATGGACGAAACACTGAAGAGAAAGTACATTTTACATTGATATTTCACTGATAATAGAAATATTAGCAGTTCAAGGCCACTTTATACGCCAGATTTCATTCCATATGATTTTAGATGTGGTAATATTTAATGATCTTCCTCAACTCTAGGATGCATAACGTAAGTATTTTGTACTCAGCTGCAAATGTGGTAATCGATTAAACCATGAATCGTAGGTTTAACATGAACAAGAATATCTTTAAAGTTTTAAATAAGTCTTTATTTCATACAAATATGTCAGGTCCAGTGTATTTTTATAAGAGAGTAGCTACATGTGTAATATTCTGCATATTCTGCAATTGACAGTTTTTGACCAGACTATATAAATCCACAATACAGATCTTGTAAAAACGTGCCAGGACGAGTTCGCTAAGGCGAGATAGACAGGTAATCAAACATTATCTTGGCGATAATGACCTGTGATGAAAAGTTCTAGACAGGTTAAAGAAATAACTTGGTTACTCGCCTACTAATGAACTATCTCACATTAGATTAAACGAGACCTTGTTTTGATAAATGCGGGATACAAAATAACAAGCACATCGATTGTACATGAAAGAATTCCTGGTCGGTTAGTTTAATAAAGATAAACATAAGAAATACTTATAAAGATAAACTAAAAATACCAATTAATCTAATTATGAATGCAGTAGTACTGACAAATGGCGCTGTGATTGTTTAGGAAGACCCTTATTACTTTTTTTTTTAATCAGCTGAACCAGATACCAAATAAATATCTATGAAAATTAGCATTAACCTCAACCCACCATCTATAAAAACAAGATAAATAATATACTCTATATGCTCTATACAAAAGTAAAGGAAATTAACACATATCAGTGATGGAACAGTGACGTGCCATTTGGGCGATTGTCACCGCTAAATTTTAATACTATTCTTCAGCTTAAAAAATCTCAGAAATTCTGTCCTTAAATAAGACGAAGAATACGATTTAAATTTAGCGGTGAAAATTGGTTCTCTGGTGCGCCGATGTTCCATCGCTGACTTATAAAATAAAACAGAGAGATAATTAAAATTAATGAAAATATATTTATTTACATCAAACTTTACAAACATAAATTTAAAAAAAAAATAAAAAAGTTAAACAAAATTAGAATTAAAATAAATTTACACTTTTCAAACTTTTGCTGAAATGGTTATTTTTAAATTGACATTTTGTAATATGCAAACATTTACGCATATTTCTTATTCTAATATCAAAATTCATTAACATAATTAAATTTTCCCACTTAGAGGGGATAAACATTACTTGCTAGTAATTTAATAACCAAATTTATTTATACACAAATAATAAGCAAGTCTGTCGATAACACCCTATTCATAATAAATATTTTTTTAATGTGAATATTTAATAACGCAGATTTTACCTTCATCATAAGGATGGATCTATCATGCGGAAGCAGGCCTCTGTCATGATGATCTATGATGCTCGAACTTTTTTGTCTCAGGCTTTATCGTACATACCAATAATCATACAATAACTAATTGGAGTAAACATGTAAATATGATTCCATGTGGAATAAAACAAGAGGTTCCATGACAGTTTTCATGAAAATTCTTAGCATCAAATGCTTAAACCTATATCATGACATAATTGAAACTATTATTTAGCATTGCTCCAAGAGGTCGTACGAATCAATCAATGGTAGTCTTGGAAGAGATACCTTGCTACAGAGTGATTTCTGTAGGGTGGGGCTACAGAGACCGGAATATAAACAACTCCCATTCACTGCGGGCTGTACCTGCCCCCATCCTTTTATAAATTAAGTTGACCTCATTAGGCCCAAATTGACTGAACTCAAAACAAGGGAACTCTCTGTCATTGGCCCCCTTAATACGTAGAGCCAATGCAATTTCCTTTTTCCGCTGATGCAATCCAGTGTTAATTGGATCTGTCCTTTAGGTCGCGTGTGAATCTACTCAGGTGTGAATCTACTCAGGTGTGAATCTACTCAGGTGTGAATCTACTCAGATTGTCCTTCCTTGTAATGCATAGACCTACTGGTCCCTGCGTCATAAACTACAATCATAAACATGTCTATGCGTGTGGTCTTCAATCTTCAATGAATACAATTTATGGGATCTCCTAAGCGTACCTAAAATGCCAATTTATCTTGCTGTAAATAACACTTATAAAATACATGTTGTATAAATAATACATAGAAGTAATTAAGTACGACAATTATGAATAAATACTAAAAAATATATGAACAATAACTGATGCATATCAAATACAGTTTTTTGTTAAAAACACAAACGCAAGCTACCAGATCTCTCCGGGTGTTGAACGACAGAAGGAAACAATTACATTGTCGAGCACGTTAGATATTTGGTATGAAATCAACCAGTTTCAATTTCAGTTTCAATTGTCTCTGTGACAAAACAAAACAACTTCTTCTCAATTGTTTCTGCCTAAAAATTATTTCCGGTGTTTTTAAGATAAAACTCATCACTTGCAAATACATTTTTGGAGGAAACAAATTATTATAAAATTGCAGCTTTTATTATTGACATTGTTGTCAATTGACGAGCAAGATGAGTCGCATCCAAGTCACTGTGACATCTATTTATCCCATTTTGTGCCGAGATTTAAATAAATAACATATCTCTTTCCCACAGGAGACGCGAAATGACGATTACTGGAGAACCATAACATGACGAAATAAAGAAGCCACATTTTAGTCACTGTTGTAACCGTGAAACTCGTGACCATTTTTGGTGTGACACTGACTTCACATTTAGACTACACTAGTCACGCAAAGGCACTCGGAAGCTAATGTAAAACCTATGAGAGCAATATTTTCTAATTACTCGCTTGAATTTTAATATTTTTAAATGATTTTTTTGCATAGGGTACCTGAATGTCTATTCTGTCTTTTTCAATTCTGATTACAGTTTTTTTAATATGAGTATAATTTCACTTTCAGAATCAGTTCCAACCGGTTTCAAAAGTGAAAATATCTTCACATAAAAACTGTAATCAGAATCAAAAAAGTACAAACGCACAACATTACATATCGATCCCCTATTCCAAAAAAAAAAAAAACATTTAAAAATATTAAAATAAAGCCGAGAAATCTGTAAATATTTCTCTCATAGGTTTAACAATAGCGTTCGAGTTTCTTGTCGTGACTAGTGTAGGTTCTTAACAATCTCAGTTAGTAGAGTATGTCTAAAATGTAAAATGACTTTCGAAACGCCTTCTATTCAAAAATCATAAAGTGAAATTTCTGTTACATTTCCACTTAATATACTGCAGATTTCCGCATAGCATCGTAATGCATTTTTCATCAACAGTATACTATAAAAAAGAAATAACTTCCTTAAAATGATTTATTTTCAGAAGCATGCATTTAACTAGATTAGATTGCTTTGCCCATTTGTACAAAATACCCTTAATAGAGATGAGAATTACAGCATTTACTGCGTCGTTGATAGGAAAATTTACGACCGATAAAGATTCTCATTCCTTTAATGGCGATAGGTCGGTATTTCAGTATAGTTCTATGGCCTTTTCTTTGAAAAGTACTCTTAGTGTCCAGATTTATATGTTTTATTAATATATTATTTGCAATTACGTCAAGAAAGATATCAATGATAGAACTAGTCAGTTTGAAAAATGATTGCGTTATTTTTCAGAAGACCTGCCTTTAGAGAAAAAAGAGATAATCTAGAGATAAACTTTAATTTATATATTTAATTGTTTGTAAAAAAACGTAAGGAAAATTTTAGTGGTAAAAAACTGAGCTAATTTTAAAATTAATATCTTTAAGTAAAAGCTTATAATAAAGTTTAGTTTTTTCTTAAAAGAAATTTACTTTAATTTAGAGATTCTTAATATCATATTGTTTCATAATTTCTGAAAAAAATATTAAATTAACTCCGACTAAACATGTATCAGTTTAATCTTCTTACTAATAAAGACTCTTAAAATTTGAGACTGCGTTTTTTAAAATCTTGCTCATACGCTTGACGTTACTTGGAATTTCAAATATATATATATTTTAATTTTAATGCCTGAGGAAGACCGCTCGGCTGAGGGCGAACCCAGCCGTTGAGCGTTTAATGTCTTCCCCGGCTAATTTTTTAGGAAAGTTTTTGTAACGTTTAGTATAATTGCTTCTCGCCTATGAAGATTTTGAAAAAAATTGGCGCGTTTTTATCATAAAATTTTACAGAATTTTTAAAATTTTAATTCGAATTTAACTTTTTATATAGAGTGGTAGAAAAGTCACTTTTTAAATAACAAGAACAAAAAATCATGCGTCAAGCTTAGTTTACCAGACACTTTCCATCATTTACAGAGTACTTTAACAAAACTTCATTGTTTAATTGATATCTCATTAAAAAAAAAGGATGACAAGGTATGAACGCCCCGGGAACTCAGCTTTCGGCTTAGAGTATAAGTGCAATCTCGGAGGGATCACAAAATGTGTTGTCACAAATCCACTGCTTATATTAACATATAATATTACAAAATTACAAGTATAAATTGTAAATATTAAAGGGTAATAATAGTAAACAATAATAAATATTTTAAAGTAATTAACAAAAGAGACAAAGTTAGACAAAATTTAAGCAGAAAATGCAAAACAATATTTTCATTTATGATTAATAAAAAAATTAGTATTGCTCAGGACAAAAAAAAAATATTTTGAATAAAAATAATAATCTTAAGCAAAAATAAAACAAACCCGGAAAATTATTAATAACATAAATTGCAAGTACTAAAAAGAAAAGAAAACACTTAAAATATAGTAAGAAAAATACACTGACCAGGTGATGCTTTACTTATGTAAAAGGAATTCTAACTTATTTAAAAAATCATGAGCAATACTGATGTAACTTAATTATCCAATTCAAAATTAAAATTTTAAACTGTAAAAATATAAATGAAAATTGATCAAATACGCCACCAAAGCTAAAAGCTATTTACCAACTAAATCATTAAAACAAATTCAAAATTAAATTAAAGAGTGAAATTCGGATGGAAGATTTGAGCAATTTCAAGTATACTATAACGCAAAGTGATAATGGTGTTATAATCTTATTAATAATTAAAATAAACATAAGTTAGAATAGTAAAAATATAATATTAAAATAAAATAAAGTTGTTTAAATCTTATAAAGATATTTAACCAATTATTTTTTTAACATAAATAATTAATAATACAGTTATAACAGTTAGTTAATGTAATGAGTATATACAGATGTTATAGTCAGTTTTAGTTACAATCGAATATTTTTTGTGATATAGTGTCATAATATTGATCAGTCACCGTGTTCATAAGCTCTTTCGAACACCTCTGTAGTGTCCCACGATATTCAGGGTATCTTGTATCATATTGCAGCGTGATCTGATGATAAGTATCTTCCTACTACAATGCAATTATTACAACGTCTTTCAGTTCTTCTCGCACAGTCCTTTGTTGGATGAAGTCCTGCACAATAGCTCAAAATTTGTTTTGGCTCTTGGCAATTTTTAACTGCATGATCATCTAATTTCTGACATATAAAACACATTTTTACTTGTATGTATTGTTTAACAGTACACTTGTTCACACCCATAATGATTGCTCACACCCATCACCATGATGAATTTGGTTGACATAAATATTTTCGCCGCCCGTTGCCAGACTTGTAGAACTAAATGTGAAATGGTTTTTCGAGCCCGATTTGTTGCACTCTTAACAATTCCATTCCTTTTTTTGTTCCTAGGTTATGTTGTAAGGCTGGATTAAGTGTATTTTCTATATACTTCAAAGTCTATTATTTCGTCTGTGTCGTAATACCAGCTTTTCTTGTTATTTGAAACTTTTTTAAACTTTCTCAAAAGTTCTCACTATGCAGGGATATTAAATTTAACTTTAGATGTCAAAATTTTTTATCAAAATCGTTTTAAAAAAGTTAGTATTTTATCCGAAAAGGTGACTTAAAAAATTATACTAAATAAAAATAACGCTGTAGAATTTCAAATAAACTTTACTGAAAAGAGGACAAAATTTAATATGTTAAAGTAAAAGATTAAAATGTATTACATTTAAGAATGCCGAAAAATTGCTGACAAATTTGGAAAATGGAAAACAAAATACAAAACTTTGGTTGAATTATTTTAACATCATCATCATCATCTACTGATAATTTTTTTTTTATCAAAACAGTCTGAAGAATATTTCTATAGTCGACGACAATGTGTGAAATAAGATGACTGCACCAGTAGTTAATTAATTAGAGGTATTTTTTAATTTTCAGCTCTCGTCCCCTGTTAAACAAAAAATTATATTCAGCGAATAATTCTCTTTCTTTCTTTTCTGTTGCATAAAACTGTATATAACATATTTGCTAAAGCTGTACCATTAATTGATGATTCTGTTCTGAATGTAAACACATGATGGATACATGGACATGAAAATGGTAATATGAACTGCACAAAATGATATTACACAAATTATAGGACAATACACTATGTCATCATAATTACGCTCCTATTTCGGAATTACTATAAACAGGCCTTTAGAAACATAAATGTGGTATAGAAATGTGCACAACTGAATTTGCTAATTCCTTAACATATGGCAGATTTTACTGGACTTTCATTGGAATAACCTGTGAAAACTCTGATTTTTTGTTACGATTCTGATGGACTAACTTAACTCTGATTCATCTCTGTTCAACTCTGATGGACAGTTTTGATAATATGGCAAAACATAGTACACCATTATATGCAAAATAAAACAGTATGATTAAAATATAAAACAAAAATTCGAACATGATTCTATCGAGTACTGGTGCTGTCATCCATTTTAATGCTTGTATTCACCACTATCTTAAATGTCGTTTATTCTCAAAACAGTTGGTCGGACGCAGGTATTCATCGTATTCATCATTAACCTGATTGGACTTCTTCTGCGATAAAATCTAATTTAGGGTAATGATGGATATCATTTAAACGTTTGACGAAGCTTTTCGTACTTAACCAGCAGTTGAGATTTATGATAAATACGAGCGCAAGTCTTAATAGCTATACTATATTTTCTGTACACTATAGGCACAATATAAGAATCTGTAAAATATACATCAATACTTACCATTTTAATGAATGTTATGCAAAAGAATAAGGTTTATTTATCTAAAATAACGGAAGTTTTCAAACGTATAATATCAACATGAAAGTTGAAATTTATTTACATGCTCTTATTTTATTTAATAAAAATTTTTCATTAAATATCTTTTATACTAATTTCAAAATTATATTTTCTGTCCATTTGGTCATAACGTTTTGAATCTTGAATACATTGGTAAGGCGATTTCTGTTTCATATCTATACATGGTTTACTATAAAGCTCTAAAAGTGTCAATGATGGCGCCAAATGGATTTCATGAAAAATGGTTAAATTTCTATAGTGTATTTTCATTGTCCATATCTGTTCTTATTCTTTATTCAAAAAGAGAATGAATGCTGTTAAGAAAATGAAAATGCTGTTAAAACTGAAAACTGCTGTCCAAACTGCAATTAATGAAAAATAATGCTGCATATTAAAGTGATCTTCATAAAATAAATACGGTAATTTTTATTTTATGCGAACAGAAGAACAAACGAAAATATGATATGTAATTCCTATAACAGCTTTGACAGCTATTAAAATATACATTATTTAACAATTTAATTTATTTAATTATTTATTGCTTTAAATTTATAAAAATATATATAATGATCTTTAAAATATACGAAGTAATAAAATATTTAATAATTAAAAACATATATTTATTTACTTAAAAGGTGATAAAATAAAATATAAAAAAAGTATGTAAAGATTTTAGGTTTACATAATATGCCCTGAGACCGTTCTAGACGCACACGTGCTCATTTTCAAGGAAAAGAAGATTATGACTTGAACAGAAAACATACGCAGAAAAATAAAAACACCAAACAAAGCCAGTCTGTTTCTCTAAAAGATGGGGTGAAAAAATTTAAGTTGACATTTCAGGTGCTGATCCTCTTGAAATACCTAGAAGATTAAACCAAATCGCGGGAACAATATACGAAATGACGTCAATGCATACACTACCATTTTTAGTTAAAATCTCAATGGATTCTACTTTCAATTTAACTAAAAAAAAACATATGGTAGTGTGTGCAATGACGTCACTTTTTGTACGGTTCCCGCGATTTGGTTTAATATTCTAGGTATTTCAAGAGGATCAGCACCTGAAATTTCAGCTTAAATTTCCCCCCCCCCCCCTCTTTTAGAGAAATAGACTGTTTTTGTTTGCACATGCGTAACATTATTTTGTTTTGTTTTTTATTTTTCTGCATATGTTTTCTCTTCCAGTCATAATCTCCTTCTTTGTCATAATCTCCTCCTTCTTCTCCTTGAAAATGAGCGCGTGTGCGTCTCGAACGGTCTCAGGGCATATTATGTAAACCTAACATCTTTACATATGTTTTTAATATTTTACTTTATCACCTTTTAAGTGAACAAATATATTCTTTCAATTATTATAGAAATAAAGGTGAAAGTCCCTTCACAGCAGTGTTTTATTGAAGTGTTTTGATTTTATTGAATAAAGAATTCATATATATTATTTTCATTGTAAAGTAATGTTATGCATGCATACATTTAAAAATGTGATTTAAGTATATGATAAACATTATAAGAATCATTTATCTTTATAATCTTTAGAGTTTGAAGGGGTCATAAAATGTTTTAAATGCTAAAAATCAACAACGAAACTTCCCAAATTGCTGAGCTTAAAAATACATTTGCATAAGCAACATAAAAGTTTGTTCTATATAAATTAATTAGCCTGAATTTGATAAAGAAATATAAAAAATGTTCACAGAATATTATATAAATCTGATTATTATTGCTATTTTTTTAATCACTGCAGAGAAGCCTATAATTTTGACTTTGAAAGTATATAATACAGAAATAAAAGCAATTTAAAATTAAATAGAGGATATTTAATACAACAAATGAAGGAGAAACATCGAATCTAGACTTAAATATTTAATTTAGTGGAAATTCATTACAATAAATTCAGAAAAAGGACCTTCATTCGCCGTGTCTGCTTTGTGAAATAGTTAACATTAAGCAAAATATTTAGAGACCATTTATTTCAATTTAAATAAGCCGAGTAACAAACAAATACACTGATTTAAATGAAGAACGGACTATTAAGCAAAATACATTGCAAGAAAATTAACTTTTCACGGTGCAAAGCCCACTTAAGCCAATTCATCAGCCATGAAAACTGTATTCACGCATAATTATTTGAATTATTCGCTTCAAACAGTGAAATACATTTAGTGAAATAAATTATGCTTCATGATGAGCTGTTTCATTTAATTGCAGAAACTCCAATTTCATTCTGAATGCTTCGTGTAATATATAGAAGAGGTCTCGAATACAAGATTTGTATAAATTACTTTTTCCAAGTGTAATTTACAGAAAATTATCATGCTCTATTTAAGTCAGTGATGTTTAATATCATACATAAAAACGCCTTTACGATCTCATATATTTGGGTAACATTATAAAGTTATGAACTTATTTAATGCATAAAGTTTCGTAACCAGTACATAATTATTTTAATTTTACTAGTAAATAATTATCTATTTATTTGTCGAGTTAATTTTTTTTTGCCAGTAACTAATTTATTTACGTTGCAAAATTCTTCATAAGTCATGTAGTACTGGAAGTACACTGTAATCCACCCCAATAACAAATATAAAATTCGTACATCACAGCCGATTCTAGATTGCCGTGAACCACCCTTGCGAGTTATCCACCAAGAGGGTCCAGTTTACCCTGGACACTTCACAAATGGCCTCTTTCGGAAGAGGGGCGCACCGCTACCGGCACATAACGTCCCTGCACCCCAGTAGTAGACGACAGAGGTTGTTGGGATATACGGTGGAGCCCAAGTTCTTGAGGTACTTCCAAATCAGACTTGAAGAGATTGCTGGAGTCCTCCGACAACTTCAGAGACGGAAATCCAAAAGGGAAACCGGACCCAAAAGAAAAACGGCAAATCGCGGGCTCTTGCGACGGAGCTTCGAATTATGTTTTCACTACTATATATGCATTTTTGTTCACGGAATTTTTAATAAAACTTGAATACAGTTATATTTTTATAGGTTTAAGTTTTCAGAGTTAGGGCGATGAGAACTATTTTTTTCCGACCCGAAAACAAACAAACAACAACAACAAAATAAATAAACGAGAAGAAAACATATTTTTTTTACAACTAGATAACAATATTTTTTCACGAAATTTTTACAAGGGCATTAAAACCGTTATATTTATAGCAGATAAAATTTTCAAAGAGTTTGGACAACCAGAATTATATATTATTTTAAACTATGAAATGACCCTACAAGAAAAAAACAAGAAACTGACTTATTATGAGCGTTTTTACCACTGTATATCAATATTTTTCCTCTAATTTTCTATTTAAAAGTATAAATTCATCCAAAATCGGCATCAAATGACACAAATTTGAGGTTTATTTAAAGTTATTATCAAGGGCGGTTCAAACAATAATTTTATAAAACACATTATAAGGAACGTAAGTAAAAAATATCAAGTAAATTGAGAAACATATGTTGAAGATTTATCACTTTGGACATATTGATACATTAACTGAAAACAAACTGATAAAATTGAATTTAACGAGTCATTGAGGTGTAAGTAAAAAGCTCTTTAACATATTTATAATTATCAGATCTTTACGCAACTTTTTTGGAATATACTAGGGATAACTAAATACATGTTAAATAAAAAATCAGACATAGAAATTTTCACCTTATTTTTTTCTCAAATAACGGTTAGTGAGTTCCCATAATAAGTTTATTGCTTATCTACATTATTTTTCATGATAAATTTAAAAATATTTACATTTAATATTGTGATTGATGCATTTAAACAAAACGAATAATAACTTTCGTATGACAAAGATTAAAATACCTTTTCATAGAAAATTGTTCTTTTGATCTACTTTGTGAATTCACTATATTAGTACAAACATCACATTATCTATTATGCATTTTCTTTCAGTGATACGTTTTGCTTCATCACAACTACAATTACTTAGTATTTTTCTGGTCGGAGAAAACACATATGTTGCTACATATTTTTAGAAATAAATCCTGCCACTACTTTTATGTCATTATCATTAATCTTATGTAATTTCTTCCTAAAGCTGGGAAAAGCCGCAAAGAAAAGATATTAAGTGCAGGCTTTCATGAACACCCTTATGTTACCAATGATAAAAGAGAGATTTATTTTTGGATGTGGGTGGATTTACAAACAAATGATACCCACCTTTTACATAGTAACTATTCTAAAAATAAAATGCTGTTGTATGTAAAATAAAAAGAAGTAAAAATGTATGTATTATTACAGTACATTATTTGTTAAATTTTATTCATATAAAGCTTACAATTTGACTTCGCGTATAGTTTTTACAAATATTAATAAATTAAAAATAAAGAGCCAAATAGAATACCGAAAGTTTAATTTTGTTTCGCTATTTTTAATAGGGTCATAGATAATTTCCATTTAAAATGTTAGAAATATTGTCTATAACAAAATAATACAATAGTCTAATAATGCAGCCGAATTAATACTATATCCTGAAATTACATCATTGCTTTTTCTAATTTATTTTTAGATTGGTTATATTCGCATATCACACAAAGCATATCGAGTCAAGCTTTAACTAATTTACTGTAAATTCTGCACTTGAAACGAAAGTAATTTATGTCTTTAACGACACAATTTCATACATTTTATATATTTCCCAAGAAAAAATAAATTAAAATTAAAAAATAAATTTTAAAGTATGTGAAAACTTCAGGTAACCTAGAAACTTGCTAACAATTATATAGTAGGTATCTAATATTAAGGTTTGGAAAATTAGGTATGATTTGAATAAGTAAATTACAAAATATATTTATTTGGATAAAAAATCTCCTGTATAGTTCAGCAGTTCCGTTTCTAATTTTTAACTTTCTTATAATAATTTTATCATATAATATTTTTGAGAGCTTTTAATGAAACTCACTTTGAGCAGTAAGTACAATGGCACATTTTGGATGAGTGCAACCTTTTCCAAGAACGTTTCCTGATATAAAAGAAACGTTTACGAAAGTATAACGTAACCTCATAAAACTTGAGCGTTTTTTATGGTTATAGATTTAAATTATCCTCAATTTTCATTGAATATCTACAGAATTATTATAAAAAACATTTTGAAAAAATATATTTGTACTAATTTGACTGTCAATATTCAGCTTCTGATGTCATATTTAGTTGCTAACACTGAAAATTTTATAGCTTATTCGTCTTTTATATGAAGATGGCTTTTAAAATTACTTTTAATATAAAGTTAAAGGATATAAAATTTTCAATTAAGAGATATATTTGGTATATTTTTTGTGTCTCTCTGACTATTTGGTTATTGTTTTGGCACAGGCTGTGCACGAATACATTATAATTGACGAAAGAGTTGAGACTATACACTGTAAAAAATGACCAATGTTTCTTATTTTATGAAAATATGCCATAACCTCGAACGAAAATATAATATAATCTTCTGAGTTATCCGAAATTTCAAATAGCATGTTACATTGTCTTTTGAATCCCCAGAAACGAATACATTTTCAAAATTTAAAGAATAATTTATAAAAACAAATTATTTTTAGCTGCCCGAATTTTTCAGAAACGTTTCCGAAGGGATTTTATAGTGTATTAATTAGTGTCCTCAGGCTGGAATACCTGTTTTTCGAATGTTATCCATTCTCAAGTACACGTTTTCAGCCGCATAAGTTAATTTATACATGAAAGAGTAAAGAAATAATCTTAATTTTAATGTTATTGTTAACGCTGTTATTTTTGCATGTTTGTCTGTTAAACATTTTTTTTACCATGAAAATGTTTACTTCAGAATTGATAGCATTCGAAAAACAGGTATTCGAAATTGAGGACACTAATTAATACACTATAAAATATCTTCGGAAACGTTTCTGAAAAAATCGGGCAGCTAAAAATAATTTGATTTTATAAATTATTCTTTAAATTTTGAAAATGTATACGTTTCTGGGGATTCAAAAGACAATGTAACATGCTATTTGAAATTTCGGATAACTCAGAAGATTATATTATATTTTCGCTCGAGGTTATGGCATATTTGCATAAAATAAGAAACATTGGTCATTTTTTACAGTGTATGAATCTATACAAATATTAGGTTATAAACAGCTTTGCGATTTATCCTTAATATTGAAAATACTGAAATTAACCTCACGATTATGATATTTAAAAATTAAAAATGTTCTTTTTTTTAATTGAATCTAATATGTATCAAAAATTTGCATTTAATACCACTTGTAAAATAATCTTTGTACAGAGTGGATATTATGATAATTAAAAAGTATAGTTATTAACGGAAATATTTATTTATTTGAAAGAGAAGAAATATTTAACATATTTGACATTTAAGTAGTCAAAAAACAGAATAACTAACTAGGTATTGGAATAAATTAAATATTTTGCATATGAATGAAAATGTTATAGAGCGTAATTATTTATTCGTTAAAAATGTTGTAAAAATGCAAAGAAGTTTGTAACTAATTAAGTTACTTCAGTTACAGAAATGGAACGGAAAAAGTTTTTCTTTTCCATTACGCATAGTGCTTTCCAGTGTCTTATTTTTAAACTTAATTAGCCTCATAAAAACGTTTAAACCTTTATATAAAAAACGTATGCTAACATAAGACATTAAGAAATTCAGTTTTTTTTTTTTTTTTACAGAGCGTAAAATCAGCTATAATAAACATCAAATTTAATTAAATTGAACTAAAAAAAATAACAGTTTGATAGCTGTAGTTTTTTTCTTGTTTAAAAGAGACAAGATCTTCTATCATTACGTTCAATAGCACTTAATTTACCTGATAATATTTTAGATTTCTGACTTTTAGACTTTTATTTTTTCAAAAATTTGCCTAGCGTGTTTTGTAGAGAACGGAAACTCCAGAAAAAAAAAAAAAAAAAATTGAAAAAAAAAAAAAATTTTTTTTTTCGCAGATTTTTTAATAAAAGAAACCCTTTTAATAATCTAATGTTGTTTTTTTTTTTTTTTAAGTAAATGGTTTAGTCAATATTTGCAAATACATATATAAACCATAAGCATAGCTACAAACTCTCCTTTTTTTTATCAAGTAAACATACGTTGAACCCAGAAAATTATTTAATGAAATGCTCCTTGCATTAATATGGTTATTTGAATATGGAATATTATTATATGAGGAAATTTCTTATTTAAAAATATAAATTCATTCAAAATCGGATTAAAAATATAAAATATCACAAAGGTTAGTTTTTTTTAATAATAATTTCATAAAACACATCATAAAGAGAGCAAGTAAAAAATATCAAGTAAATTGAGAAACATATGTTGAAGTAAATTCATATTTAATACTTGGAAAAATTTCAAAGTATTAACTTGGAATTTATTTCAATTATCCATGCTGGATTTTCTTTGTCTTCGTGTTTGCTCCAGGGTTGGTGGCTCAAAAATATTCCATCTAGTGCTGCGTTTGTAGCCTTGCCAGCATGTTATATTGTGAAAGTTCCCGGCTGAGTATCGTTCCCAAGTGGTTCAGTTGGTAGAACATCTGTGCGCTATACTGATGACCCGGGTTCGAGTTCCGGCTTGGGTACTTTTTTCACTATGTTGGCTATACGCCTATTAAGCAATTAAAATTTGAATATTATGAACGTAAGGCGTGAGAAATTTTCTATGGAAAAATTTCCAAGTATTAAATATGAATTTATTTCAATTATCGATGCTGGATTTTATTTGTCTTTGTGTTTGCCCCAGGATTGGTGGCTCACGGAAAATATTCCATCTAGTGCTGCGTTTGTAGCCTTGCCAGCATGTTATATTGTGAAAGTTCCCGGCTGAGTATCGTTCCCAAGTGGTTCAGTTGGTAGAACATCTGTGCGCTATACTGATGACCCGGGTTCGAGTTCCGGCTTGGGTACTTTTTTCACTATGTTGGCTATACGCCTATTAAGCAATTAAAATTTGAATATTATGAACGTAAGGCGTGAGAAATTTTCTATGGAAAAATTTCCAAGTATTAAATATGAATTTATTTCAATTATCGATGCTGGATTTTCTTTGTCTTCGTGTTTGCCCCAGGATTGGTGGCTCACGGAAAATATTCCATCTAGTGCTGCTTTTGTAGCCTTGCCAACATGTTATAGTGAGAAAGTTCCAGGCTGAGTATCGTTCCCAAATGGTTCAGTTGGTAGAACATCTGTGCGCTATACTGATGACCCGGGTTCGAGTCCCGGCTTGGGTACTTTTTCACTATGTTGGCTATACGCCTATTAAGCAACTAAAATTTGAATATATGTTGAAGTATTATCAATTTGAACATACCGATATATTAACAAATAGATAAAATTGAATTTAACGAGTCATTGGGGATGCAGTAAGAAGCCCTTTTAATATAATTATCAGATCTTTACGTAACTGTTTTGTAAAAATATTAAGTAAATTCTTAAACGTATGTTGAAGTATATATTAAATGAAAACAAACTGAAAAAAAAAGAATTAAAAGAGTTATTGGGGATGCAGTAGAAAACCCTTTTAACATATTTGTAATTATGAGATCTTTACGTAATTGTTTTGGAATATACTATGGATAACTAAATACATTTTAAGGAAAAAGTTGGTATATATATATTTTCCTTATTTCTTTCTCAAATGACGGGTAGTATGTCCCCATAATAAGATATTGCTTATATTTTTATTTTTCATGTTAAATTAAAAGAAATTTTACATATAATTTTGTGATTAAAACGAATAACTTTCGTATGTCAAAGTTTACAATACATATTCATTGGGAAACTGCTCTTTTGACCTACTTTGTGAATTCACTACATTAATACAAACATCAGATTATCTATTATGCATTTTCTTTCAGTGTTATGTTTTGCTTCATCGCAACTACAATTGCTTAGTCTTTTTGTGGTCGCAAAACAAATATGTTGCTACATATTTTTAGAAATAAATCCTGCCACCGCTTTTATGCAGTACTAAATATGCAGTATAAGCCGCTTAACTTGTTATTAATGACATTTCTGATTTTAATTAATGGAAAAAAACTATCTGTATTTGCAACTATGCATAAGAATAAAAAATGTATAAAATTATAATTTTTAAGGAAAACAGCCGGGTTCAACACAGTTAAAAATTTGCAGCAAACTGTCCAGTCATTCGATCGTTTTTATAGATAACGGTTATATAACCGAAATTTAACTCTACTATGACCATAATATGGGCAATAATACGCTCAGAATAGAGTTAAATTACGGTTATGTAACAATTTTCTATAAAAACGGTCAAACGACAGGACAGTTTGCTGCAAATTTTTAACAGTGAATGGAAACTCTTTGGTAATGACATTACTTAGAAAAACCTATTCAATTTGAAACTTATATAAAATAGAAATCTTTATATTCTACATATAACTGAATGTCCACAAACAAATTTCGGGAAATGTGCACCCACAATTCTTTCTAAGAGTATCTAAACACACTGAGTTTCTGTCAAGATGGAGTCGATTATCGACTATTGCTTCCGATTAAGGCGCTTATTATGATTGGGAGATTATATCTTGAATGTACTATCTACGTGTAGAAATTCCAGCAACATAAAAAACAAAACCTAGAGATATTATATGAATTATAGAATAGAAATAAAATAATTTTTTAAGCGCATGGGTTGCTTTTGAAATGTGTATTTTTAATGTCATTTTCTTTGTATATATTTTCCCCTATTGAAAAAATAAAAAAATTAGAGACAAACTTGTCTCTATTTAGATTTAAACTCTATTTATTAGCTCGCACTCAAAAAGTCTAGCGACTCAAGTGAGACGTGTATACGAATTATAAGTTTTTGTTGGAATTGACGCGATTTTCCATTCACGATTTTTGTAAACCGAATCATTATTTAAAACACTACCAAAGAAGAAAGCCTTATAATTATAACTTTAAAGGATGTTATTTTAATTAAAATATTATTTTTATTTTTATTCAATTATGATTATATATATATTAAAGTAACAAATTACTAAAAAATGGAAAAATCAAAAGTTGCAAAATAATAAGTTTTTTCTCCATGTTCCCGTTTATCTTTTTTAACATTGGAGTGACACAATTTATATTGATAGAGAATCTATATTTAAAGACATTTACATATTTTTTTTCTTTGATTAATGTTATTTGAGGCTGATAATAAATAAAATGTTTCGTATTTTGGTTGGTGCGTTAAAATTCCGCGATATTCGGCCTTACACATAATTCCAATGACCAAAATTAAATACTTAAATTAAATACATAAATGACCAAAATTAAATACATAATTCCAATGACCTGAATTACAACTTCAACGTTGTAATTCAGGATTATATGATTGTTGATAAATTCAAGGTAAAATTTAAAGAATACATAATAAAATGATATAATCAAAATAATGTCAAAATTTACCTTTGGAACCAATACATTTTGCTTACTTCGGGTAAACACCAAAGTAATTTCGCACTTAAACGCTTTATTTTACCCAAAAAAGCTGTATTTTAATTTTTTTCAAAAAATCTCTAATTTTAAATCAGTTGTTTTATGATTGCTAAAAACAGTTTTTTTCTTTCATAAAATAAAATTTTTGTTTTACAGGTGTCCTGACAGGTCGATGTTTTGTGTGCATTATCAACAGTTTATGTTAATTTTAATTTAATTTAATTTAATTTAATTTAATTTAATTTAATTTTTGCAGTGTAACAGTGTTTTAACATTTGACTAAGAATGTCGGATGAAACTGATAAAATTTAGTGTAATTTAACTGCTTTTAGACTGAATTATTTCGTAAACAATGGTAAAAAAGATAACATTTCAAATATAAACATCGTTATCCTGACTCACGAACTCACACATAAAAAATAATAATTATAAAGAAAAATACGTTTCATAATAATAAAAGTCTTGAGCATAGCTCATTGCTAGATATAGTAGAACTTTCGCTTAGTAAGTGAGCGATACCGGGTTTATTAGTTTGCGCTCCCATGCAAATAAATTTTGCAAAATGACTTGGAGAAATTTTCTTAAACGATAACATCAACAACATCGTCCAGATATGGTTATTCTAATCTATATAAATAAGTGTACATATATTTAGTATATGTTTCTGTATAATATATATCTTAAATGATTTTGTTGATTCACACAGACACACACACAGGCACAAACAAACAAAAAACAAAAAAAGACAAGCAAATCTTTAAATAATAGAGAACCTATTAAAATATTAACATTTAACAACAATGTTAAATATTTTCCACGAATATAATAAAATATATTTTATATAAAACTTATTTATTTCTTTCAAAATCATCAAAGAGGAGCATCTTAAGAGTAAAGTAATTAAAAAATAAATTAATAAAATTGAATAATAACTAGACTAATGGAATAGATTTTTATAGTTATCACCTGAATTTCTTAGTCAAATATAAAATATCAAAACTTATTAGTTTTTTTTTTTTTTTTTTTTTTTTTTTTTTTTTTTTTTTTTTTTTAATACACATAACTGAAGAAAATTAGAAATAACTAAAGAAGCATTTTTTAATTGATTATCATAAGTACCATTTTCTTTCAAAAAACTTATTCGAAATACTTTTCGAAAACAAATTTATATCAAGAGGCAATAAACTTCTAGTTAAAACGAAGAAAAAAAAATACACTCCGCACATTTCTTCGATAATTCAAAAAATTTGTTAATGAGGAAAAAACTTTTGGATTTAATTTCAAGTATTTCTTTTTGGATAAAAGATAAAAAGGCGTTTTTATGCTCGGAATTTCCATTAACATTTTTAAAAGCACATTCAAAACAGAAGTTATTGCGTTTACATCTAAAACTACAGTAGATAGAAATACACATCGAATTAAAAAAGAATG
Organism: Maratus michaelseni; assembly: GCA_963931845.1. NCBI lineage: Eukaryota > Metazoa > Arthropoda > Arachnida > Araneae > Salticidae > Maratus > Maratus michaelseni. The sequence goes on from OZ007587.1 coordinate 352,068,954, forward strand.
CAAAATCATGCATCAAAAATAGATTATGAAACACTTTCCAACACATTTAGGATACTGTAACAAAACTTCAACGTTTAATAAGGTGAAAGATGCTGTCTAAGTAAACAAGGTCAAGATCAAACAGGGCGGGGAGGCCTACTTTTCGGCTTAAGCTCAACTAGTCCCACCCAGCAGGTTTGTTCATTTTGCGGCAAGGAGCAGCCCAGGGAAGCCCTATATATGATCTATATATATGTAATACATAATATGCTAAAATTTTGTTCAATTAGAAAACATAACGCAGTTGAATATTCCCCTTCAGAAATTTCTGTAAATTAAAGAAAATAAATTATTTTGTTCAAACCTGTAACCTATGATCAATAGACTTTAAGTAACACACTGTTAAAAATTTACAGCAATCTGTCCAGTCATTTGACCGTTTTTATAGAAAACGGTTACGTAACAGTAATTTAAATCTATTCTGATCATAATATGGGCAATAGTATGGTCAGAACTGAGTTAAATTACGGTTATGTAACTGTTTTCTATAAAAACGCTCCAATGACTGAACAATTTGCTGCACATTTTTAACAGTGCATGTAAAAAAATTGTTATATTTAAATACGCATACCACAACTGAAAATGCACTTCCGGTAATCATCGCTTATGGACAGTACTGTAAACGAATTATTTGTTATGTCCTTGTAAATGAACAATAAATCTATATTCTACAGTAAGGATTTTGTTGTGCTCTTCACTGATGTACATTATTTTCAATACGTTTGAAATAGTGTAAAATTATTAAAATACATTTTAAATTATTTTTCCCCAGATCCCATAATGAAACGGAATACTTTTGCGTGTACCTCTAAGCGAACTATAAATACTAACATAAATACTAGCGAACTATAAATATTTCAGTTTCAATACTCAATAAACCAAGATAATCCTCAATAACATATATCAATTACATGACGTTCAGAGTATATTTACGGGAATTACAAAGCGAACTGTCAGTCGGACAGACGGGCAGACAATCCAAATTCATAAATAATACTATAAACCACAGCCTTGGCAAGATTATATCAAGAAGAAACCATCCAAATAAATTTAAATGAAAGTGAAATAATTTTTCCCATCAGTTTATACTATCCATCCATAATAAGATAAACCATAGAGATACTAATACGCAAAAATATAATATGTAACGATGCAGCATCTTTTAACTTACCAAAATTGTGGCTCGAGTTACTCCATGGTTACAAATATGAAAATAAACAACCAAGTAAAAATAAGAGATAACGTGCGTGATTTTTAAAAAGTACATGAAAATTAAATAATAGCATTTTCAATAGTAACTTCAAAGACCGTGCAGTTATAGAATATTCTCATTTATTTTCGAAAAATAATCGCAGTGAGCCGAAACATGTCAACAACCTAATAAAAGTTATTTTACTGTATATTATGTTGTTAATTTACACCTTTTAGCATTTGAAAGAAATATATTATTACAAGGAGTTGTAATTTGTTACTTTTCAAGTGTTAAGAATATATTCAAATCCAGTATAGCTTTCAGATATCACATTTTTTTTTTTTTTTTTTTTTTTTTTTTTTTTTTTTTTACGAGGGGCTATATATTATGCAAAGGAATACGAAATTATTATTTTTTTTATAGGACTAGTTTTGCCTATAATTTATATTTAGAAAAATATTTTAGGACATTAGAAGAAATCATTTTTATACGATGAAAATTTAGCTATCATACTTTAAATTTATGAATTATCAGAGTTTTCTGATACTAAAAATGGGTTGGGTTGGGTTGATTTTTGACGGCCAATTATCTGCACTTTGGGATATAGGCCCGGGGGGAGTGCCCTTCGTGGGGGTCTTTCTAAGGGAACCTAACCCGTATTTACGCATGGATAAATTCACGGCTCGAAGAAAACCACGAAAACTCCGAACGATTAGGCCGACGGGCGCGATTGGGATCGAACCCAGCACCTCCCGTCTACCAGCTTCGAGAGCACAACCTCTCAGCCACTGGTGGGGCGATACTAAAAATGGAAATATAATGGTTTGGTGGTTAGAAAAGCGCATACATTTCTTATCATTTGAGTATGCCTAACTCGGTAAGTTTGGTACATAAAAGATTTTTTTTTTTTTTTTTTTTTTTTAAAGATGGGAAATTATTTTCCAAATATAAGTTACAGGAAGAACTGTATAAAAATTTTAATTTCGTATTTTAGTACATAATACAGACTCTTGTAAAATAAATACAAAATTAAAAATATATTTAAACTTATTTTACAATTAGAAGTTCGTTGTAATCATCCGCGATATCAGAGATAAGCACTATAAATTATATTTTAAATCACTGGATATAATCGATGGAAAAATTAAATGTAATATAATGTAGTCTTTAAGAAATTAATTATTATCAATCCGTATTAAGCAATGTTTTTATTTATTTATTTATTTATTTATTTATGTTTCTTGAATCAAAACACGTTCGGAAGTTATTTTATTATTCTATTATTTTGACCATGAACATAATTTTGCTTCCATCCTGTTTTAATACTTTCGCCGTAGTTGAAAAGTGTTTATGAGTTCGGTTTGTCTGTCTGTCCATCTATCCGTATGGTCGTTTGGTCATACTTGAACTCTTTTAAATGTACTAGGATTGCCTTGTAATTTGAATATGTTATTCAGGCTTTTTATAGAATGTTGAGTATTGAAAATGAAGTCTGTAGCGTCTATGTAGCGTTTGTAGCGTCGTTTACAAGGACACACAACCGATTTCCGTTACATTATGGTTTATGGAGAAAAATCGTTAACGGTGAATTTTATTGATTTTGTAATATTTCAAACATTTTGATATTGATATACTAGGGGTCTCTGCTCACTGCGCGCTCCTCCGATCAACTTGTAGAAATCTAGTACTTTTTAATGGATCTGTCATTTCTTAGCTCCTGAAATCCAATGGAATGTCTGCAGTCTCCAGTTAGCAACTTCTCACGTAGCTCTCGTAGGAACACTACTCGTATTTTATTTTTTTGCTCCAGTCTTCTAAGACTGTTTTTGGAAAAAGCCTATGTAAGAACTGTTGTTTTACTCATTGTATAGCTCAATAACTGCAATTTTCCCCGTCCGCTGCCTGTCGCTTAGGGGCTATGTGTTGCAGCGGCTGGCCTTTGTTATGTGAATCTACTTCGTTTTCAGCCTATCACCCACTACCCCTGTCGCGTGGGAGGTCACTGACCTGGAATGGCTGGCCACTTGCCCTAGTATGTATAAGTATCTAATTTTTTTCTGGCCCAAGGCCATTGCACTTTTCACCCCGCCCCTTGTCGCCAGATTCCCCTTCAACTGAATTTTTGTTATTTATATTTTTTTAAGTTTAATAAAGTTACCGGGAGGGACGTCTATGATCTACAGATTTGCCCTCCTCGTATGAGAAGCCCCTCTTAGGAAGTGAACCCGTACACTGTCAGAAGTCATTCGCGTTCCTAATTCACCCATTGGTGGAAACACATTATTATCTACAAGTATTAATCAATTACAAAACTTTTGATTAAGAGCCTTAAGAAATTTAAATTGCATATGCATGGACAAAACGGCAGAGAGATTAATTGTATATAACTTGCGTTCGCGTATGTTATGTAAAACCGTACTTGATAGTTTAGTATTAGTAAATAAATACTCTTTTTCTAATAATTCCCATATTCATAATTTAAGATTCTGTTTCTAGTATAACTAGAGTTTAAATTCAAAATAATCATTGTAAATGCCAAAAATACGAAAAAACATAAAAAAAACTTTATTTAAATGTAGATAGCTTATTTCTCTCCAGTGATCGTAACAAACGAAAAAAAAAAAAAAAAAAAAAAAAAAAAAACATTTATTAAATAAGACTACCTACTTATATCTTGGGTACGGCCGTCATACAGTGAAAGATAAGAAATTTATTTGGTTAATATATTTCTCACTAGAGGGCGTTATTGGCGTTAAAGAAAGTTGAGTTGAAGTATGATTGCCCCATGAAAAAAACCCTAAAAATATCCATTTCAAAATTTTAGTTATACACTTTCCCACCTGGGAAGGGAACGTAAAAAATCTATTTTTTTAATCAAAAGATAAAATTGACGCAAAAAAATCTCATGAAAATTTATTTAAAAAAAAAAAAAAAACAAGCATTCAATTTTATTTAAAATTGGTTACGATTATTTTTTTTTCTAGTGGATGCTATAAACACAGAAAAAAAAACTCGAAAAATCGTTTCCGGTGCATTTTAATGACGTTATGATACTTCAAACATAATGGAATTAGAAAAGAATACTAAGGTGCACTACAAAATGTTTTCGATAAATTCTGCTTAACATTTATCGTTCAATTACAGAGACACACAAGAGAATTCGGTTGAAGGTCTGGCTATGATTGATACATGCTGCACGTGCGTTTTGTGCTGTGGTATTCTTAATGTGTTTTTTTAGATCTATTTTTTAGTGTATTACGTGGTGTGTATAAGTTCTATAGATAATATACAGGCCTGTACATAGGAATGTGCACCAATTACCAGATATGGGCTGTAATAGATAAAATTATAGTATAAATATAAAATATTCTACTCCGAATAAGAGGAATTGCTGAAAATCTATTTTTACTGGGTATTTTATTCTTTTTCAATTGCTGATTTCGATATATCATTTCATTGTATGAAAAAAAGAAATTTCTTAATGATGTTCTGTTATTGTTGGAAAGTGTTTTTTTTTTCATGTCTGATGCATCAAATTTAGTTCTTGTTTTAATACGCAAATCTTAATAATAGTAAAGAAAAATAATTAAAAAAAAGTTAGAAAGATTATGTAATATCAAAATAAGGTTGTAAATCTGAAAAATAAATTTATTCGACTCAAAGTTTATTTGTATATTTTCGAATTTTAAATTTTCGTATATTATACTCCGATTACTTTTGGAGATTTTTAAATACAGACTGTAATTTTCTTTTCACGCATTTTTAAAAGAAAAAAAGTATATACAGTAGCCCCTCATTATACCGCGGCTGTCGGGATGCAAGATAAAAGCAATATATATCCAAATGCATGATATTTCGAGGTTAATTAAAAGTAAAGAAGATGATAATCTGTATGTAAATGTTTTATATTTGTTTCAAAAACGATAGTTTATATGCATATTACTATTTTCTGAATAAAATTAACGATATAGAATGACACTTACTGTAACTGTCTTTGCATAAAGTTACAAAAGTACAGTTTATGTCGAACTTTATTTACGGGAGACTTACAAAAAAGCGATATATCCGAATAAGCGATGTAACGAGATGCGATTTATATCCAGAGGTTACTGTAGTGCAAGTTTTAAAAGCTTGAGATCGATATCAAGATTCTTTAAAAAATAAGGTATAACCAGTAGACCCGTGCGAGGATTTTGCACAGCAGTTTAATATTTTTTTGCAATATCTAACACTTTTTAGATGCAGGTTTAAACTTCTAACGAAAATTAAAGACTAAAAATATCTGCAAACAATATTGGTCAAGCTAGAATATCATCTCATTTATTTCATCAAAGTTACAGTAAAAACTAATCGATGATAGCAAAATGCACACGGGAGGGAAAAAAAATTAACAATCTTATTTTAACTGTATTAGAGTATGGTGACATCCGCTTCATGAAAAAATCAGAGACAAAGGAAAATAAATTGAATACCTTTAAAATACAATTTAATTTAATTTAACAAAGCATACATTTTAGGCTACAAGTGAAATGCTATTGCTTCGATCGATCGATAGTGTATTTTTCTTCTAAGCATTTGAATTTGAATTTTGCTTTTCAATCATAAATATAAAATAAGCCCGTGCAGAGACGTCTCATTCTATATTTTTTGTACTATTAATTTATATTATAATCATTGTTGAGCACGATATAAGACTGTATTTTACTTTTGTGGCAACATTGATTTGCGATAAAACCTTTCATTTCATTTATGAAAACAATGCTGATTTAATTCTTAATTAACTGCAATTAAAAAAAATAAAACATGTTTTAACGAAATGTGTGTGTACTATGTCAGAAGCCAGTTCAAAAACCTTTCCAATGACACCTCATCCACTGCTGTGTGTTTTGTATAGAAAAAGGGATGGTGACAACCGAAATAATATATATGATTGGTAGCTTTTATTTTAAATCATTGTGCAAGGAAGTTTACTAACTCGAAACAAAATTAGATTTTAAAGCAACTTCATAAATATTTAGCAATTTTTTTACAGGTTTTTTTTTCAAAATTTTCCAGTGTATAATAAAATATATTTTATAAATCATTATATATATATATTACCCTTAAATTATTTGGCGAAGAATATTTTAAGAGGTGATCTACTATATTTGTTCTGGTTTTACTATTGATTATTATCTGAATTCTTAATATTAAGGTATTTAAAAAAAATCAAAATCCGTTTGGTTTTTAGTGCACTTAAGTACACTTATACAAATCAGAACTTTTCAGCAGTTTTTAATTTGACTATCTAAATTTTAAATTTTCTTTGAAAAAAAAATCAAAATTCATTGCGAATTTGTATCAAGAGGAAATTAACTTTCATTTTAAAAAAGAAAAACATAATCCTATTTTTCTTTGATAAAGCAAAAACTTTATACTTTCAAAAAAGAAAACTTTATTAACTTTTAAAAAGGATTTATTTTTAAATATTATCTCTTTTGGAAATCAAAGATAAATGCGTTTTTTTTTTCTTTTTTAAGATCAGTATTTCCGTTGAAATTTTAAAATGCACTTATACATTTGCTGAAGCCTTTAACCTTAGTTAATAATGTATAATCTAAGATTTGTTTATAAATTATATATCATCAAGATGTTTTCAGATAAGTTCTTTAATGTTTTCAATCGGAATTCTAAATGCTCGAAATTTATTGGATTCTAGCAATTTCTCTATGCGTATAGCATTATTGATTAAAGTTTTATTAAATATGCAAATGTGTTGATAAGAAACAAAATAGTTTAAAATATTCAGTAACATCGAAATTAATTACGAAAATCTGAAAAATAAGAAAACTGGAAACAAGTATTATTTGTTTTTCTCCTGATAAACTACATTCGTGATTTTCTTTCTGTATCAATTCAAGAAGTATTTAATAAAAAATATTGTTTTTGAGATTATATACTAGAAAGTATACAATAGCTCTATAAATGTGCTCCACTGTAAATATATTTTCAAAGACATACAGTCTTCTACTATCTACTATATATATAAAACACAAACGGAAATTTCGTTCCGTTCCTTTATAACTCGAGTCCCACAGAATGGATTTTGATGAAACTTGCATTGTTCGATAATTTTTCAGGGAAGGTTTTAGTATGTAACATATTGTTCTACGTACATTAGTTACAGAATTATGATAGAAAGTTCTGTTATTTTGGCCGAAAAGGTTACCATTGCTAATTTTTTGGCGACCATTATTGTTGTTGAAAGAAATGAAAAGGCTATACATCTCGAAAAATAAAAGAAAAACTGTTGCTAATTTTATTAAAAAAAAGAAAGAAAAAATAAATAGAAAGAAACGATATAAAAAAAAGGAAAAAGAGTTTTGATGAGAGATAATATTATAAAACGAAAATATTTAATTTAAACATGATTGGGAATATTCGTAATGCTTAAAAAATTATTTAAGGGGCAAGATTACTATTGAAACACAATATTTGGCGATTTATCTTTTATTTTTGGTGATTTTGATTTTACTTTTGACCCCAAACAATTTGATTTTAAGCCAAAAGTTGTTTTTTTTTGTTGTTGTTGCAGAAAGAATTGAAATAGCTATACAGCTGGAAAAATAAAAGAAAAACCTGTTACTAATTTTATTAAAAAAAGAAAGCAAAGAAAAACAGTTTTAATGAGAGATTTTAAGCCAAAAGGTGTTTTTTCAAGTGTACGGCAGCATTTTTGCAGTACTTTTTTTTGGTACTTTTGGTTAGCAGGGCGCCAGTGATAGATATATACATGTATATATACACACACATATATATACACATATATATATACACATATATCTACACAAATACATATATATACATGCATATATATACACTTATATGTATGTATATATAGATATATACATAGATATATATGTATATACATATATATAAATATATATATATGTACATACATCACTGGCGCTCGGCTAACCGAAAAGTACCTTTTTTTTATTCAAATGCAAACTATATTAATGGCAATATACTTCTATTTACTTCTACATATATGAAATTTCGTTCCGGCTGCTTATAACTCGAGTTCTGCTGAATGGATTTTCGTAGAACTTAAACTGTTAGATAGATAATTTTTCAGAGAAGGTTTTATTGTATAACATATCGTTTTACGTAGCTTTTAGTTATAGAATTATTATGGGAAGTTCTATAATCAGATCAATCCGCTTATGAAAGATTAGCCTTTTTCAAAGCTTTTGCTGAATGGATTTCGATGGAACCTACACTGTAAGTTAATTTTCTAAAGAAAGTTTTATTATATAACATATCATTCTACGTTGCTTCGTTCTAGAATTACAGGGGGAAATTCGAAAATCGGGTGACCATTTTTTATAATCAAATATTAGCCTTTCAATATTTGATTCCGATTATGAAAGATTAGACTTCTGAAAAAGTTCTACTGGACGGATTTTGATGAGAATTGTATTGTTAGTTAGTTAGATGCTATTTCAGGAATGGAGTGTACTACATATTGTTCTACTGCTTAGTCATAACTGCTTAGTCAAGCAGTTATGTGTGAAGGTTATATAGTCAGGTGAACCCGATTCCGAAAGATTAGCCTTTTGGAAAGTTTTTACTGTGTGTATTTTTTGCGACTTGCATTGTTAAGTAGATAATTTGTAAGGATTTTTTTAGTATATTTCATATCGTTCTGTTAGTTTTAGAATTATGTGGAAAAGTTCTATAATCAGATGAGCCCGATTATCAAAAATTAGTCTTTATAAAAACTTCTACTGAATGGACTTTGTTAGCTAATTTGTTTGCATTGTTAGGTTCGATAATTTTTAGTGATGGTTTTATTATATTGCATATAGTTTTATCATTCTTTAGCAAACCCTAACAGTAAATGACCAAATAAAAGAGTTGGTCCTTAACAGCTAAAATTTTGACTGCACATTAAAAAGTATAATAGCGCAATGACATCATTTTTCAGTAATGTGGAAGGATATTCCAGGTAAATATACAGATTGCTTTCAAACACAAGGTCAAATAAAACGATATTTTGTTTGATTCAAGGTTCATTTGTAGTAACCGACCAGCGCAGCGGGCGTAGCTTGCTAGTAATATTTATAAAGTATTTAACGTTTTATTGAGATTTCATGCAATAACTTTTTAATAAATAATGTTATGTAATGCCCAAAGTATTTACTATTTATGTTTTTTTAAAGTATAAAAGTATGTGGTGTTTCTTAATTTTATAGTTTGTACGATCAGAAAGAATACAGAAAGTTTGAAAATTTAGAAAGAAAATTTAAATTAGAAGTGAAAATAAAAATAGGAATAAAAATTAGGGAGTAAAATCTAAATGAATTGATACAATGTTAAATATTTGCAGCAAACTGACCAGTCATTTGATCTTTTTTATATAAAACATTTATATAACCATAATTTAACTCCTCTCCGGCCATATTATAGTAAGAATGGAGTTAACTTACGGTTATGTAACCGTTTTCTATTTTAAAAAAACGGTCGAATGACTACACAGGTTGCAGCAAATTTTTAATAGTGTATTTTCAAAATTCTATAGATGGAAAAATTTAAATTGTCACGTTCCACAAACATGTTTAAAATATTACGTTATGAAAATGGATGAGGTTAAAAGAATATTAATATGTATATATATATATATATATATAACATTAAAAATTCACTATTAATATTTGAAATTGCTCAAATACTCATTTCTCAAATAAAATTATACATGGACATTTTCCTTCTTTAATTATCATCAAAGTAAAATTTTATTGAGAAAATATTTCTCCTTTGAGAGGAACAACCGCACATTACATTGTCAAATATACCGTTTGAGTCAGAGCAATGTCATCCGAAGTAATATGAATCAATCTTTCTTTTTATACAGAAACTGGTCATACATTTTATGCAGTGTCATCAAAAAAGATAAAACATCTGAATAAAATCCGAACAGGACATGTACCACGGATGCTGTTTGTACTCTGTTTATTATTTCGCCAATCTTATGAAAAATGGTTTTGGTGGAGGTTGTCATTTTTTTTTTTGGAGTTCTCGGAGACTCATGATGTGCATAAATGATATTATCTAGTAACCAAAATACAATTTATATAGTCTGGAAGAAAGCAACATACACTTTACTATGTATGGGATTTTATGATGCACTAAGGGATCCGAAATCGGGCTTCTCGGGTTCCAGAATATAGGTGAAAACAATTTTTTTTTTCAAACTCTAATAGATTGTTTACATTTAAGATATACAGGATACTTCACTGGGTATAGAAAAAGAAAACATTAAATTTGAACGGAAAAAATAATTGTATTTCAAAATTTCAGTATTTACATATAAGAATGAAGGAAATTAAAAGATGAGGTTCTCAAAATGTTGGCATTCTGAGAAGACAATGAAACGAAGTCGATGCTCGAAATTCGCGATGACTTGCTTGAGTTGGTCTGTTGGAATCGACCTTATCACACTTGTTAGAGATGTTTTCAGCTTTTCTATGTGTTTTGGTTGATCTGTCTAGACTTGACCTTTACCATAGCTACATGAAAAGAAGTCTAGTGATTTAAGTCCGGGCTATAGAGTGGCAAAAAAAGTCCATAGCTAATGCGATTCGGGAGGGTCCTCCTTTATTGTTTTGGCAGCGAGGATGTTTTCGGCGTCCTTGCTGTCTTTTGTTTGGTCTTCATGTCCACTTTGTCGTCAGCCACTCAACCTGTTCGTTAAAACTGGACAATTGACGATCTTAATTTGCTTGAATATAAATTTGGCCTATTACTTACCCATCATACGTAGTATAGGGTAAGTCTTGTAATCGTTTTGAAAATCGAAAAATTTTTTTTGACGGATTTACACGTTTCAGACACTGGAGATTCAAAAAAAACATATTTTTAGAAAAAAAAAATTTGCCGTCCGTCTGTGTGTCTGTGTGTGTGTCTGTAAACGCTCTATCTCCCGAACAAATTGAGATAGAGACTTGCCATTTGGTATGTACTTAGTATGTAATAATGGGAAGAAGCCTATTTCATTTCAATAACCTCGATTAACCGGAACTATTTTTTTCGGACTCTCGAAGTATTCGTTCTGATGAAAAGTATAAAAATTTTCGAAATTGTTTATTTTAAGGAATAAATATAAAAGACAATAAAAAAACATAAATTTTGCATAAAACATGAAGTCGATCGGATAATGAGTTGCCGAGATATTTGTAATCCTATTTTCCACACTCTTCGATTTTTCATAACCCTGTATTTCATCCAAATTTCACTTCAAATATATATTTTAATTGGAAATTTGACGCTTAATCAGATGCAATAAACCGCTAGTTAATAGGAGTATTATTTTTGGTGTTATAAGGAAAAACCTCTTTCAAGCAATTCAGTAATCGAACCTTTTTATGACGTCATCAAGCCACGATTTTATTTGAATATCAATGCATTTTATAAGTAGTTTACACATTTTTATTTTAATATTTTACATTATACATATACATGATGGGTAAGTATTACGGTGGCCCCCAACGACTAGTTTTTAAAGGCACTAGACTACATCCTGAGTATTTCTGCAGGTCTCTGGCCACAAAAATAAAACAGTTTGACTAAATAACACACACTCTTCGAATTAATATCGAAACATTTTGGCGAAAACGAAATATTATTAGCAATTAATCAGATTCAGTAAATAAGTTTTCTTTGGGTCTCTGCGCATGCGTACAAAATTTCACGTCATTATCTCCATCCGTTGAAAAGTTATTCATTTAAAATGTTCGCTTTACTCTGTGAAGCATGCGGTATTTTTAGATTGACCACTAACAATACCAACCTGCATTTTTACATGAAAAATATCAAATATGCATACAAATGATGTTTTGAAATTAATTGTGCTTTCACATTGCTCTCATGCCAGGAATTAATAGCCGAAGAATTGGAACACCATTTCATTATCTACAGCAGCCTTTTTAATTCTGATAGTTTCAGCGGTTTAAACGCGCAGTTCGAAGATGTGTGTGTTAAGTTTGCGTTTTATTTATATTATATATTTATTTATTTATTTATTTATACTTTTTTAGGGAAGAGGGTTTAACTTAGTTATGGAACATTAACTGGAAACAGATACTGAAACATTAATTTTGTTTGAAGTGCAAAATGATTAATCTTTTGTAATCGTCTGTAAGCGACAGATTACAGGTAAATGAAAAAAAAAATGATTACAAATTATTTTAAAAACCATATAAAATGAGTAAATTGCGATACTGTTTTGAAACATACTACAATTGAAAGTACATTCTTCCCCTTATACGTCGGTGTAAAAATTTAAAAAGGGGCGATATCTAAAGATTTTAAAAATTGCAGTAAAAGTGAAAATTAATCGTCAGTTATTGCAGCTTCAAAATGACTTCAGCGTTACGCAAGGATGCGTTTGGCGTTTATAATATAGACAGGAAATTGTTGATTTGCGCTTACGTGACATTTAGAGCACATATGAGGAAATGATTTTTATATAAATGTTTTCCAATATTTCAATAATTAAAAAAAATATTATTAGGTATATCTTTATTATTTATTTGTATTTTTTATACTTTCCTATCAAAAAGAATGAGCCTTCTATTGGCCTTATGATAAATTTCGTGTATTTTTTCTAAGAAAAAATACTTTTAATCTTTTATAATATGTCGCAGAACTCAGATCTTTCCCTTGGAATTAAGAACGGATTATAAATATATAAGGGTTTGAATTAAATTAAAAAAAAAAATCTTCAAAATTATTAAAAATAATCTCCGCGAAATAATTTGCAAAAACCGCTTTAATACTATAAAGCGGTTGTTTCAAATTATTCGGTGGAGAATATTTTAAGAGTTTTCCTACTTTATTTTTATCGTTTTACTATTGATTATTATCTTAACTCTTAATATTAAAATATTATTAAAAATGAAAATTTATTTTGTTTTCGGTGAATTTAAGCACACTTATACAAAATCAAAACTTTTCAGCTTTTTTTCTATTTGACTATTTTAAAAAAATTATTGAACTATTTTTAAAAAAGTTCGAAAAAAAGTTGAACATACTTTGTTAAATTTGTATCAAGAGGAAATTCACTTTCGATTAAAAAAGCAAAAATACAATCTATACTTTACTTTGATAAATTAAAAACTTTATTCTTGTAGCTTTATTAACTTTTAAAATGGATTTATTTTAAAATATTTTCTCGTTCAAATATCAAAGATAAATCCGTTTCTTTTTATTTATTTTTATTTTATTTTATTTTTTTTTATTTTTTTTTTTTTACTTTTTTAAGATTCGTATTTGTGTTGGAATTTTAAAAGGCACTTATATTTTTTAAACCTTTTAATGTTCAACCTTAGTTAATAATGTATAATCTAAAATTTGGTTATAAATTATATATGATCAAGATGTTTTCAGATAAGTTCTTTAATGTTTTCAATCGGAATTCTAAATGCTAGAAATTTATTGGATTCTAGCATTTTCTTTATACCTACAACATTATTTCCACAAGCTTTATGAAATATGCAAATGTGTTGATCGGAAACAAAATAGTTAAAAATATTCGGTGATATCGAAAATAATTTCGTAAACCTGAAAAAGGTGACAATTGAAAACAAATATTATTTATTTTTCTCATGAAAAACTGCATTAATCTGATACACTATTTTATTTTCTGTATTCATTTAAAAATTATTTGATAAAAATATTGTTTTAGAGATTAAACAACTATCATTAAAGTAAATTTTATGGAGAAAATGTTTCTCTTTTGAGAGGAACGACAGTGCATTAAAATGTCAAATCTACCCTTTGAGTCAGAGCAATGTCATCCGACGTAATATAAATCAATCCTTACTTTTATACAGCAAATGGTCATACATTTTGACCAGTGTCATCAAAAAGGATAAAATATCTGAATAAAAATGGAACAGGACATCTTTCAGGGATGTTGTTTGTACTCTGTTTATTATTTCGCCTCTATTATGAAAAATGGATTTGATGCAAGTTGTCATTTTTCCAGAGTTCTCGGAGACTCATGATGTGTATAAATGAGGTTTTCTAGTAACCAAAATAAAATTTCTGTAGCCTGAAAGAAACAAACACACACTTTACTATTATATGGGGTTTTATGATGCACTAGGTTCAAAACCGGGCTTACGTCGTTACGGAATATAGGTAAAAAAAACTTTATTTTTTTTAAACTGTAATACATTATTTTCATTTAAGATATATTTCCAGATTGCCCACTAACAACACAAAACAGCATTTTTACATACACAACATTTTACAACACATAATTATGCATGCAAATGCATGTTTTGAAATTAATTGTACTTTCGTAGATTTTTTTATCTGCAACAACCTTTTTCATTGTGATAATGTCAGCGGTTTAAGTGCGTAATTCGATTACGTGTGTGTTAAATTTGCGTTTTATTTGTACTATTTTTTATTTATTTATTTTTATTGATGGAGGTTTAATTTCGGTGTAGAATATTAACTGGAAACAAGTGCTCAACTATTTATATTGTTTGAAGTGCAAACAGATTAATCTTTTGTAACCATCTGCATGCGATAGAGATAGATAAAAAAAAAATGCTTAAAAATTATTTTAAAAGCAATAATAAATGAGTAAATTAAGATCCTCTTTTAAAATAAATTGTATTTGATTGTACATTCTTCCCCCCTATACGGCGGTGTAAATGTTTAAAATGTGGCTTGTCTAGAAGTTTAATAAATTGCAGTAAAAGCAAAAAATTAGTCGTCAGGTGTTGCCTACGTCCAAATACCTTGCGCGTGCAACGTCCAACCTGGCAAGCTAGTTATTACCCAAAGTAACTCCCATTTCCACGAATGGCATCGCCCCTTGTCGCATTCTAGTAGAGTTTCATCTGGCGGTGACACAGCGCCCCTTGTCACAAGAGACCATGTGTCTGGCGCAGTACAAACAGTAGGCAGTGAGGTACCGATACAATCAAAAATTTCATAAGTACCTCACTACCTACTGTCGAGAGGGAAATATGTTTTCCGGCAGAGATGGTGTTGCCTTGTATATTTAGCCAACAGGTTCATCTTCTTTTGTTTAGCGGCAAATTCAGCTCCGGGTGACTATTGTATTTTTTTCTTGTATTTATTTTTAAAACCTCAATAAAGAGATCCGGGAAGGACATATATGCTCTACGGTTTGGTCTTATCGTCTGAACAGTCCCTCTCATGCTATCAAAAAATGACGTTAGCGTTTTGAACGGACACGTTTGACCATTATAATATAGACAGGACAAAACTTTCCTTCATTTCAATGCATTATTTCTGATTGGCTTTTACGAGACATTACGAGCATATATGTGGAAATTGTTTTTATAAAAATGTTTTCAAATATTTGAATAATTAAAATCTACTGCTAGGTATATTTTTATAAAATTATATTATCTTTTTTTAATTTTCTTATCAATAAGAAGGAACTTTACATAGAACTTTTGGTAAAATTCGTGGATTTTTCTCTAAGAAAATGTACATTTAATATTTTATAATACATCGCAGAACTCTGATCTTCCCCCGAAATAAAGAATGGATTATAAATATATAAGGGTTTGAATAAATTAAAAATAATCGTCAACAGCTTTAATTATTAATATGATTAGAAATGTAGCCTTGCTGCACATTTTATTGCAGATACAGCACTTACATTAAACAATGACGTGAATTCAGAAGGTAATGATAAATATTACTTCCCGAATAGTTTATTCAGACGACGTAAAGTCACAGTAATGCTACAAAGGGTCACAAGTGTCACAGCCACAATTGGACCAAAATAAGACTTGCTTGGTCAGTCACTTACTGACGTCCAAACTAAGCGTATAGTTCTTTAATATGACCGTTGTTCAGTGACTCAAATGCAAAGGCATTGGATAAGTTTTTTGTTAAGAAATTAGATGACGTCAGATAGGGGCCGCATGTTGGCCATCTTTACTGACCTTCTTCGAAATACATTTGAAGCCAGAGCCGCGGTCATGATTCTGGGATAAGTGCTCTAACACCAGGCGCCGAGCTGAATAGCAGCTTTGTTTGGACCTTTAGTTGAAACTTCCAAAACAGATTTTTTTCAGACTCAACCAAGCAGGGAGGCCTATCATATGGCTTTAGCCTCTGCAAGCCCTGCTTAGCAAGTTTATTAGAAAAAAATATATATAAAATTACATATTTGACAAAGCAGTCCTCATGCGGGCATACTGAAATTATTATACCTCTAGACTTTGTAAAAGACCGACATTTGACGTTTCATTAGTCTTAGATGAAATTACAAATTAAGTATAATTTTTGAGTACAAGTATTTTTTATGTAAAAATAATATGCTTTATCTATATTATGAACTCTTGAAGTAATGACATTTTAAGCATATATTAAATTATTATTTAACTTATTGTATATAGGTCAGAACCTCATTTTAAATTCAGATACAAGCAGTATAGATATGAAATAGTATGTCGCTCTTCGAGTGCAAAAATGCAAATACAATTATTTTAAGTATAAATATAATAATTTATCTTTGAGTGCTAACTAAATAAATGACTCTTTACAGTTTTAAATGCAAACAGAACAGAATATGATAAATATATAACTCTTTGATTACAACTTATAATAAGTATAAATATGATATAAATTTCTCTTTGAGTACTGGTTGAAAAATGACCACATTCATAATAGTTGAATGCAAAGAATACGAATGAAAATAATAAAATAGTATATTACTGTTTCAGTGCAAGCTTAAAAGATATATAAATTTCTTTTTGAGTGCTAACTGTATTTATAATTTTTTAATGCTAACAAATTTTATATAGTGCTATAAATTTTTTGAGTGCTAACACTTTGATTATTGGACAAAGGACCATATGTACAATTTTAAAATTCAAACAGGTTTTATAGAAAAAATTTAATACAATTAGTTCTATATTTACTAATAAATATTGGGTTAAAATATTCAGCTTGCAATATCTATTGAATTAAGTACTGTCTAATTTCCAGCAAAAGTTCTAAAGTTCAGAATTTGATGGAATCTACGGTGTCGGTCAATTATGGTGAGAAACTTCAAAAAACCAGTAAATTCTGGAAAAATGACATAATTTTAGATCTAGGTGCTCAATAAAATTTCTAAATTCTTGCTGCTTTCAGTTGGCGGTTATAAGTGTTTTTATTTTTGTTTTCGATTAGCAACATGGAACTTTTTGAAACATTTGTGACTTCAATTTTTGTACTTAAAGGAATGAAATTTATACATGTAAGCATTTAACTTTGACTGCGGAGCAAAAGGGTATAATTGTAATGTTGTTTTCTCTTTAATATTTCACAAAGCTAAAAAAAATTATTTTTCAAATTTGATGTAAAAAATTTAATTACGTATAAAAATATAATTCTTGAGAGTATTAATTATTATTCAATGTTTGAAAACTACAATATATCTGCAGAATTATAGGAATTTAAATATTGCTTCTATTGCAGTGAAACTGTTTACAGAACGCATATATCAGTTCATGGCAATAAGAAGGTTAAATGTCTAAAAATTAAAAGCATTTTTCTTTTTTTATGAATGTTTTTTTCATTATGTTTTATTTCTCATTGTGTCATATATTGTCATTTTTAACCATAGTCGATTTCTTTGTAATGACGGCAATGTAGGCTTGAAAGACCAACGTTGACAAAATGTTCTTAAATATTCATTGCCTTTAGGGAAATGCAAAATGTTCTTCTGTTTCTTGATATCTAACGAAGAGAAGTGGCAAATTGTGTGCAATTACGAAAAAAACCCTGCTAATTTTTAACATCAGTTTAGTGTTTTGGTGAATTAATATAATTTGTACTTCAATTATGAAGCGTTATAATTTTTTACTGTAAATTCAAATACTTAAGATGTAACAGTTTTATAGTATCTCTTTATATATGATAAAGCATTGAATATGTCTCCGGCTTTTGAAGGTGAATGGTAATTTTCTCAGATATCTCATCCGTTTACATTTCAAATTTCTAGAAATGTTTATCATGCTAAAAGACGATTATAAATGAAATGTCCTGTTATTTGTAAGACATTTATTTTTATTATGTTGAATAACTTCGCTGTGTCTTTTTTCTTTTGAGTAAAATATAAAACTGAAGCAAGATGTCTTATGATAGTCTCTTAGATGTCTTACTGAAGCAAGATGTCTTTTCAAATATAAAAATAAAATAAAAACATAACATGATTTTTTTTTTCAAAATGCATGTTGCATAATTATTTAATGAGTTTTTTTTTTTTTAATTAAATTTCAGTTAAAATGAGCTTTAAATAATAATGGCTTAAAATTATTAATATTTGTTTTACCTGCTTTTTAGTAGAAATGAAAATATCATCCGTGTTCTGATTTCTGCTCCTTTTCAGTTTCTTTACCTTTCCTTCTTTCTTTCTTTATTTTCTTTACTTATCATTGGTACTTACTTTAACGGGATTTACTTTTCAATAAATTAATGTATATTATATCTCAGATATAATATCGTTATAGTTTGTAAATTTAAACGTAACCATTTATGTCCTTTTTATAATTAGACCATTAATAAAAACTTCAGTACGTATAACTGAATGATCGCACGCCCACATTTTTCATCACTGTGCGTTTCACACATTTAGATGAATCTCCGATGCTAATGGACGGTTATAAAAGAAACGTTCTGTTGCTGATCAAAACCTTTTATCTTTGTTAAGCTGAATAAGCTCGTTGTGTTTTTTTTTCTACAGGAAAAGGAGTAAAACTGCACCAGGATATATTATGGATATTTTTTTCTGTGATATTCGATATGTTTCAAAAATAGAGGTAAAATAGCATAACATTGATTTCAAAATTCATATTGCACAATTATTCAATTATTTTAATTTTAGTTGAGACGAATTTTAAGTAATAGCAGTTTAGGATTAAAAATTATTTTACTTACAGAAATAATGATATTGTGCATGTTTTGACTTTTGTTACCGTTCTTTTCCTTCTCTTTCTTTTTTTTTCTTGTCTATTGTCATATCATTTCTAATAAAAGGTAGGTAGATTAATTTATTAATAATCCTAAGCTATTATTATTTCTAACACTTTTTAAATATAATTAATTCAAAACACCCATTATATAATTATACAGCATGCATTTTTAAAAGCAATTATCGTGCTACGTTAAAAAAAATTATCGTTTTATGTTATAAAATTATATCAAGCTAATTAACTTTTCAGCAGAGCTGAAAATACGCTGTAAATTAATGAAATACAAGGAATGTGAATTAACACTTTACTAAACAGCGTATAACTATTAGAGTGAAAAAATGTCCAGACCGGGTTCGATACCGGATCCCTTGGTATAGCGCACCAAGTGCTCGACCAATTAAGCTATCCAGACGACATCCAGTCTAGCATTCTCTCACTCTTATATGGCAAGGCTAAAACCACGCAGCACAAGTGTTGTGCTCATGATTGACTTTCCATCTTGTGCTGCGTGGTTGTAGCCTTGCCATATAAGAGTGAGAGAATGCTAGACCGGATGTCGTCTGGATAGCTTAATTGGTGCGCTATTCCAAGGTATCCGGGATCGAACCTGGTCTGGACATTTTTTCACTCTAATAGTTATACGCTGTTTAGTAAAGTGTTAATTCACATCCCTTGTATTTCATATATCAAGCTATTAACATCATGAGTTATGCTATCAAGCGTTGCATTTTGTAAATTTAAGTGTAAACATTTATGTCAATTACCCCTTTTTATAATAATATCATTAATAAAGACTCTGATTATTATACATGAATTATGGCATACAAAAGAATTTTCCTCACTGTTCATTTCTCACTTTTAGATAAATTTCTGATGCTAGTAGACGTTTATAAAAGGAACGTTCCAGATGCTAATCTACATCATTTATCTTTGAAGTAGTAAGTTGAATAAGTTTGTTATGTCTTTTTTCTACTGCGAAAGAAGTAAAACTGAAAGAAGATAGGTTATGAACAGAGTAATTAAACATTTAACAGCAACGTTCAAAATTTCCCACGAATAAAATAAGATACATTTTATATAAAACTTATCTCTTTCAAAATTTTCAAGGAAGAACATCTTAACAATTTTATAAAATATATCTTTTTTATATCTATCACCTAAAGTTTGTAAAAATAATAAAACTTAAAAAATCAAAATTTATTGTTTTTTTTTTTTTTTTTTTTTTTTTTTTTTTTTTAGCACACAGGACTATTGATAATTGGAAATAACTAAACAAGCATTTTTAATTGATTATCCTATTTTTTCTTTTTCTTTCATAAAACTCGCTCCGAAATACTTTGAATCAAGACATTTGTATCAAGAGGCAATAAGAGTTAAAAAAAAAAAAAAACACTCCGCACTTTTTTTAGATAATTGATAAAAAAAACATTTGGATTTATTTTAAAGTATTTTTATTTGGATATAATAAATAAAATCTCTTTTTTATGGTCGACATTTCCATTCGCCTTTTTAAAATCCCATTCAAAAGAGAAGTTATTGAGTGCATCTCTTAAAATGCCGTAGATAGAAATATGCTTACAATTAAACAAGAAAAAAAATCATGCATCAAGCATAGATTACGAAACACTTTCCAACAATTTTAGAATACTATAACAAAATTACTCCGTTTAGTAAAGTGGAAGATGATATTTAAGTAAACAATTTGAAAAACGCGTAACACATTTGAAAACCCAATCTCAGAAATTACTACCTATACTCGTAAAAATATTAAATTCTATTGTAAAGACCTGTATATGATATATAGATTCGTATATATACAAGATAGTATGCTAAAATTTAGTTCAATTAGAAAACACTGAACATAGTAGAAAATTCACTTTTAGAAATTTCCTTTTAGCAATATGAGCCGGTACACTGGAAAACAATTCCTTATTGCGTTTTTTATCCTTATAATGCTTTTGTTTCATCATTTTCCTCTACAATGATCTGGTACATTCCATTAATTTTCTGGCCCTCCGATTCATTATTTTCCTGTTCCCTGGATCCATTAGTTTTCTGGTCCTCAGAACTCTGAGCAGGTTTATTTGGGCATTCTCTCCTGTAGTTGTCACACTTAGAAAAATGACGCTTACAAATCTGAGTAAATCGATGTTTTCAGTTTGTTTTGAATCTTTTTGGTTCAAATAGTACGACCCAATGCGTTCAATTCTGAAATACCAGAAATACTCATAATATTGAAACATGGACATACTTAAAACTGAGCACATAGAGGTCAGTTCATACCCATTTTTGAAACATGGCCATACTCAAAAAATATTAGAATCAGTTCAAACTTATTTTTGAAACATGGAAATACTCAAAAATGAGCACACAGAAGTCAGTTCATACTCATTTTTGAAACATGGACATACTCAAATATGAGCACATTGTGTTTTATTCTTGAGTGTGTGCATGTTTTCAGAAATGAGTATATACATGTTTCAAACTTGAATAATTTTGATTTGGAGCCATTTTGACTATGCGACATACTCAGATTTGAGTATTTTTTGCTCACTTTTGAAAATGTCGTTTTTAGAGTGCATGTTTATAGTTTTCCTGACCTCAAACTAGAATAATTGTCTCAGAATGAATTAATTTAACAGTTTAAACTGCGTAATTTCTAATATGTACGCTGAGATCAGATTTTCTTCATACATAAAAATACACTAAAAGGATTCATTAAGAAATAAAGAAATTTCAATTAAACATTACTTTAACATAATAATGCTAATTGAGTAATTTTACCTTAAGCATATATATAATAATAGTCATTTGTAATATCTCAATTTCTAACTTCCTATATCTAAAACTTCAATCACCTAAAATGTTATATAAAACTTACAGTCTTAAATCTTGTGTAACACAATAAATGCATATAAATCTATTTTTCCGAAATTCTAAAAAATTCCTTATACAAATTTGAAATTTATGCCAAGTCATTAATCTATTACATTCTGCTAAATGTCGTGCCAGACTGAAGAACTGAAGTTGTCTGGAAATGAAAATATTCTAGTGTTTATAATATTTATCATAAGCTTAATGCACTCTCCTCGCCATCGCGATGTCTCCTTAGAGTTCAATAAACTGTTTAAGTACTAAAAGAGAATTCATTTAATTAAATAATAAAATCCACGACCATTATTCCAAACGATAATTGCAACATACATATTAATATATTATGAATGGACTTAACGATATATGATAAGACTTTTTGCAACTTGCATTGATAAAGTTTCTTAAAATTGCAGTTTATGTCGAACTAAGCTTTTTGGAAACAAAAAAGCGATATAACGGAATGCACGATGTAACGAGATGCGACGTATCAAGAAGTTACTACAGTTAAAGTTTTAAAAGCTTGCGATTGATATTTTGTTTCTTTAAAAAATAAGGAATAATTGTTAGTTTTTGTTTTAAGCCATCGTGTAAAGTAGTTCACTAAATCCAATTTTAAAGAAACTTCTAAAAAATTTTGAATCTTTCTACAGTCTTTTGTTCAAAATTTTCCACTACAAAATGAAACCAGCGGGGAAGTCCGAGCTACGTTCCGTTAAAATTAGCTTTGTGTTAAGCTCACTATAACAATAAATTATCTTTACAATATATAATAATCACTCATATATATTCTGATTGATTGAATTCTGTTTGGAGAAAGTTCTATGGACGCTGATTGGTTGAATCATGTATTTCGGCTCCTATTGGGAACTGCCAACTTTGCGCCTTCGTTTCGTGCCAACTGTTCGCCAAATAACTTTTTTCACCTTTCTCGTGTCCGTAAACGGTAGAATAAAATATTTAGTCAAAATCGTTTCACCCGTATTTTATATAAATTTACCTTGACCCTGACCCTTAGTGACCCAAAATGATCCACTAATCGAACTTTCTCGAACATGTGACCTAGCACAGTGGTTTTTTCGTGCCCGAAAACGGTAGGATACAGACTTTAGTCAAAATCATTACAGTCGATTTTTAGATAAATTTTGCTTGACTTGTAGTGACCCAAAAATGACTCGCTATTCAATTTTTCTCAAACATGTGACCCAGTCCAAAGCTCTTCTCGTAATCCAGAACGGTAGGATACAAAATTTATTCAAAATCGTTAGAGCTGTTTTTTATATAAAATTAGCTTCACCCGCAGTCACCCAAAAATGGCCCACCAATAGAATTTGCTCGAACATGTGACCTAGCGCAATGGTTTTCTCGTACCCGAAAAGGGTAGAATACAAAATTTAGTCAAAATCGTTTGAACCGTTTTTTAGATATAATTAGCTTGATCCTGACCAATGTGACCCAAAATGACCCGTTAATCTAATTTTCTCGAATAGGTAACATAATACAATCGTCTTCTTGCGCCCGAAAATGGCAGGATACAAAATTTCGTTAAAATCGTTAGAATCGTTTTTAAGATAAAATTTGCATACACACACAGAAAGACACACAAGGTTTGCTCATATTATATAATATATGATATAGATTTTATAAGTCACTATATATGATTTATTTTCATCCTTGATATTATTTGGAGGAGAATGTTTTAACAGCTTTTGTACTAATTTTTGTCGTTTTACTATTGATTATTATCTGAATTCTTAATATTAAGATATTTAAAAAAATCATCCGTTTTATTTGGTGCACTTCGGCATATTTATACAAATAAGAAATTTTCAGGCTGTTTTTAATTTTACTATCTGATTTTGAAGGTTTTTGAAAAATATATATCAAAATACAATTTGACTATCTCATTTTTATTTTTTTTCAGAAAAAAATATATCAAAATACAATTTGACATACTCATTTTTAATTTCATTTTTAATTTTCATTACTCATTTTTAATTTAATTTTTAGTTTTCATTACTCATTTTTAATTTTTTTTCGAAAAAAAAGTCAAAATACTTTGTAAATTTCTATCAAGTGGAATTTAACTTCCTTTTGAAAATTAAAAAATATATAATCCTTACTTTTCTTTGTTAAATCAAAAACTTTATTCTTGCAAAAAACAAACTTTATCAACGTTTAAAACGGATTTATTTTAAAATAATTTCTCTTTTGGATATCAAAGATAAATGCGTTTTTTTTATTTTTTAAGGTTAATATTTCTGTTGGAATTAATGCACTTATACAATTATTGAACCCTTTCAATATTTAATCATAGTTAATAATGTATACTCAGAGTTTGTTATAAAGTAAATACCATCAATATGTTTTCAAATATGTTCTTTGATGTTTTTAATCGGAATCGTAAATGCTCAAAAATTATTGGATTCGAGCAGTTTTTTTATACGTATAACTTTAGTTCCACAATTTTTAAAAAATATGCCAATGATGTCATAGAAAGAAAATAGGTATAAATACTACTACTATACGTACTATAACATGGAGAATAATTTGTAAATCTGAAAAAGGAGACAACTGGAACAAAGTATTATTGGGTTTTCTCCTGATAATATACATTTGTCTGATGCACGATTTTCTATTCTATTTTCATTTAAGAAGTAAGTTGATGAGAAAATATTGTTTTAGAGATTAAAAACTAGAAAGTATACAAAAGCTCTATAAATGTATTCCGCTGTAAATAAATTTCTAAAGATATACAGTTATTAATTTTTTTAAATATCTAGCGTCTTTCTTAAGATTTCTTGCAATTACTTTTTGATAAATGATGTTATGTAATGTAAAATGTTTTTACTATTTCTGTTACTTAAAAGTATATAAGTATGTGGTAGTTTTTCAAATATTTTATTTACTGTACCTTTATTAATTTTATAATCTTTTTTCCTTCTACCAATAAGAAGAAGATTTATGTAGACATTTTGTTAATATTCGGAGCTTTTTTCTAATTTTTTACAAACATGTACATTTAATATTTTATGATATAGCACAAACCTCTGATCTTCCACCGATATGAAGAATGGATTATAAATATATCTTATAAATGTATCAGTCTTAATATTTTTTAAATATGTAACGTTTTTCTTCAGATTTTATATAGTTAATTTTTGATAAATTATGTTATATAATGAAAAAAGTTTTTTATATTTGTGGTACTTAAAAGTATATAAGTATGCGGTGTTTGCTAACTTTGGACTTCATACGATCAGAAATAATCTAGAAACTTCGAAAATGTAGAAAGAAAATTTAATATAGAAGTGAAATAAAAACAGGAATAATATCTAAGGTAGTAAAACTTACATGTATTGATATTTTTAAAGTTCTTTAGATAGCGAAATCTAATTCTAACGTTTGACAAGTATACGAGGGTAGTTTGATAAGTTCTCGGCCTGACACAGAGATGGGACAAGTATGACCAAATGAAATGATGTTTGCAAAGTGTGTTCCTTTAGATGACATGCTGCCGAGTTTCAGACACGTGAGTTTATTGGTTATTGGTGGGTGGTAAAGTAAATTAAACAAGTTTTGACATTTTCTAAAAAAGGAAAAAATTGAAGTTCGAGCTGTCATAAAATACTTTGTTAAGAAACATTTAACCCCCATGGACATACAAAAAGAGTTACAGTCAAGCCTAAATGTATCTTGTCCTTCATATTCGACGATAAAAAAAAGTGGACTGCTGAATTTAAACATGGTAGGAAACCAATTCCCGATGAGAAACCCTAAGGACGCCCAAAAACCGTTACGAAGTCGTCTCAAAAATTCACAATGCCGTATTGAATGATCGCCGATTGAAGATATGCGAGCTTGCTGATATTGCAAACATCTCGATACACCGTGTCGACCACATTTTACACAATGTTTTGGGTATGAAGAAGCTTTCCGCTGGATTCGTGTATCAGCGTTTGTTGAACGTCGATCAAAATCGCCAAATAATGAACATTTCTCAAGAGTCTTCTGAAATGTATTGTGTTGCAAGTTGAAAAATAAAATGAAATATTGTCAAACATCTTGTATTTTCTTTGTCAGGCCGAGAACTTCTCGAACAACCCTCATACAGGGCTGCACAAAAGAATTCGCAAACAAGAGTGTGACTTAAATGTATTAAATTGCATGGGAACTACATTGAAAAATAGCATGAAATTATGTCAAAAATCTTGTGCTTTCACTGTCAGGCCGAGAACTTATCAAACCACCCTCGTATATAAAATATTAAGTTATAAAAATAATGATGTTAAAAAAATTATAAAAAACATATAAATAAAAATTCACTAAGAAATATTTGAGATTAATCAAATAGTCCTTTCTCAAATAAAATTATACATGAATATTTTCATTCTCTAATTATCATCAAAGTAAAATTTTGTGGAGAAAAAATTTCTCTTTTGAGAGAAACAACCGTACATTAAAATGTCAAGTCTACCCTTTGAGTCAGAGCAAGGTCATCGGAAATCGGAAGTAATATAAAACAATCTTTATTTTTATACAGCAAATGGTCATACATTTTGTCCAGTGTCATCAAAAAGGATAAAACATCTGAATAAAATTGGAACATGACACCTATCAGGGATGTCGTTTGTACTCTGTTTATTTATTCGCCATTCTTATGAAAAATGGTTTTGATGACGGTTCTCATTTTTCAGATTTCTTCGAGTATCATAATGTGCATAAATGGGATTATTTTGTAACAACAAAAATTCAATTTTGATATTTTGAAAGACACCAACATCCACTTTACTAGCATAAGGGGTTTTATGATTCATAGAGCGAAAAACTTTTGATCATCTTAATGCATTATTTTATATTTGTTTTGTACTTAAGAGACATTTCGAGCTCATACATAGAAATCGTTTTTGAAAAAATGTGTTCAAATATTTTAATAATTAAAATATATTATTAACTGTACCTTTATTAATTTTATAATATGTTTTTATGCTGCCTTACTAGTAAGAAGAAGCTTTATCTAGACATTTTTTTAAAATTCGGAGCTTTTTTCTAACCTTTAACGAAAAAGTACATTTAATATTTTATAATATGTCGCAAAACTCTGATCTTTCACCGATATGAAGAATGGATTATAAATATATAAGGGTTTTAATTAAATTTAAAAAAAAATCTTCATCAGCTTTTGTATTATATGATTGGAAATATAGCCATACTGCACTTTTTATTGCAGATACAGTACTTGCATAAAAAGAAATTATGTAAATTCAAAATATGATAATAAATATAAATTACCTAATAGTACATTCAGACAACGTCAAGTCACAGTAATGCCGCTAATGGCCACAAGTGCCACACCCACAATATGACCAAAATATGACTTTCTTAGTTATTCGATTGGTGATTTCCTAACAAAGCTTACAGTCCTCTCATGTAACCATCGTTCGGCAAGTCCACTGCGAAGATACCGTAATAATTTTTTGTGGCGAATTATATGACATCACATAGGAGCCGTATATTTCTCAGCTTGCAGTTAAGAAGTGATTAGAGTTGAAGCAGGTTCGCAGTAAGGATTGCGCAATCTATACGTTAAGCCTAATATAGTGTTGTTTTGTGTCGTCCGCTCTGATGTGGTATGTTGGACTCTAATTTTTTATGACTTTCTTAGTATGGCTATAGTTCAGAGGTCAAGCAGGGGAGCATACTGACAAGTCGCCAACTCCTCTTTCTTTCGTTGAAACTCCCCTTTCTTCTGCCATAATCCACAAAATGATTCCTGAAGAATGAGAACTTGTATTAAATATGGCTATCGTAAGACGATTTGCTCACGATCGCTTCTAAAGGTAGCTAGAAGAGCCCCAACTCGAAACTCAAAGCCGAGTTGGCGCTTCGCCTGGACCTGTAGTTGATACTACCAAAACACAGTCGAACGGGAAAAGGTATAAAATCATTTTAGCACCAGGGGTTAAATGGAATAATTTCTGCGGCTCTGGGGTAAAAGCTTCTTGATGTCAGTTGGCTTCATTGAGTTAAAGATGTAACCTTTTTTTTTTCTTCTCGATTAGAAAAAGGAAACTTTAAAAAACATTTACGACTTTATTTTTGCGCTTCAATGTATGAAATTTATACATGTTAGCATTTAAGTGTCTAAAAATCTAGAGCCTTTTTTTTCCATAAATCGGATTCCTTTTGAACTATAATATATTATTATCTGATAACGTCCGTTCCTGTACTGTGGCATCTGGAAAATTGACTTGAAACACCTATTTTGATAAAGTGTTCTCAAAGATTCATTACCTAACTAGGAAATTACAAAATGTTCTTGTGTCCTTGATATCTAAATACTGTGATATATTATTATCTGATAACGTCCGTTCCTGTACTGTGACATCCGGAAAATTGGCTTGAAACACCTATTTTGATAAAGTGTGTTCAAAGAATCATTGCCTAAATAGAAAAATGCAAAATGTTCTTGTGTTCCTTGATATCTAAACAAGAAAAGCGGCAAACGTATTGAAGTTACAAATAAAAACTTCTAATTTTTAACATCAGTTTTACCCTTTTTTGAATTAATATAACTTGTACTTCAATTATTAAGGGTTACAAATTTTGAATTTGAATGTAAATGCTTAGCATTTAAAATGAATCACAAGTTATTACTTATTACTAAAATAGGTGTAAAATGAAATAAAGGTTATTTAATTTTAGTTAAAAATAATTTTAAATAATAATTGCTTAGGTTTATTTATAATTACCTACTTTTTTATTAAAGATGTCAATATCATCCGTGTTCTGATTTTCTGTTCCTTTTCATTTTCTTTTCTGTCTTTCTTTATTTTATTTATATACCAGAGTAATTTATTTTAACGGGTTTTGTTGTTGTTGTCGTGTCAGAGACAGTGCCATGACACTTCTCTGAAAGAAAGGGTGCCAGAGCCTCAAGAGAGGTAGGACTTCTAGATAATCTAGATCTCCTAATTTTCAACCAATTCCAGATGAAAGACCTGCACTTGAATTGGCACACCCAGAGGTATCGTTTTCAAATTTGGAGGACATTGGAGCCACGAACAAATTTTACGTTGCACCAGCTCCCATTAACGTACACCGTCCTACAGCAGTCGCAGTCGAGAGAGGTCGTCACCCTCCCAACAATTGACCATGGTCGATGCTGCTTCACTTTCGGTGATCTTGACGAGAACCGGGCTTAATCGTCTGAGCCACTGCGGGACTTTAACACGTTTTACTTTTCTATAAATTAATGCAAATTATAGCTCAACTATACTATCGTTATTGTATGTGAATTTAAATGCAAACATTTATGCAATATTACCTACTCTTGTCCAGAATAATACCAGTAAAAAAAGACTTCGGTTCTTATAACTGAATAATCTCAAGCACAGATTTTTCATCACACTGTTCGTTTCGCACATTTGGATGAATCTCCGATGCTAATGGATGGTTATAAAAGAAGCGTTTTGTTGCTAATCTAAACCATTTATCTTTGTTAAGTTGATAGGTCTCTTTTTTCTACTCAGAAAGAAGTAAAACTGCAACCGGCGGATATATTATAGAAACTTTTTTTTTTTTGGAATGTTTTAAAAATAGAGGATAACCTTGAATAGAAGGAAAGTAGCATAACATTGTTTTCAAAATGCATGTTGTATTATTATTCAATGACTGCTTTGATTTTAATTTTAGTTGAGAAGATTTTTAAATAATAATAGTTTAGGATTAAAAATTATTTTATTTGCTTATTATCAGAAATGAAGATATAATCCGTGTTTTGACTCCTGTTACCTTTCATTTTCTTTTCTTGCTTTCTTTCTTTTCCTTGCATATTTGAGTTATTTACTTTAATGGTGTTTATATTTCAATAAATTAAAGCAAATTATATCTCAACTATACTATCGTTATAGTATCTGAATTTAAATGTAGACATTTATGCCATATTACCTACTCTTGTCCACAATAATACCAGTAATAAAAGACTTCGGTTCTTATAACTGAATAACCTCAAGCACAGATTTTTCATCACTGTTCGTTTCGCACATTTAAATGAATCTCCGATGCTAATGGATGGTTATAAAAGAAACGTTCTGTTGCTTATCTAAACCATTTATCTTTGTTATTTTGAACAAGCACGTTGTCTGAGAAAGAAGTAAAACTGGACAGGATTTCTTATAAACATTTATTATTATTATGGCGGATGTTTTAAAAATTGAGTGAAAATAACACGTGTTTGATTTCAAAATGCATGTTTTAAAATTATTCAATGAGCGTTTTGATTATAATTTTAGTTGAGAAGAAATTAAAATAATAATAATCGTTTATGATTAAAATTCTTTTACTTAGATTATTATTATAAATCAAGATATAGTCCGTTATTTCATTTTTATATTTTGGATATTTTTTCTCCCGTATTTTGTTTTGCAAAAACAAACAATGATTTAAAACGCTTTTCCATGAAATCATCCTCCCTCTTTGTATTCAACATATAAATTCTGTTTTGAATCTTTGAAACTCTTGATTTTATTTTTACTGCCTTTTTTGTTACTTTACAGTACAAAATTTGAAGTAATCATGCTAATCTCCCACGAATTTTTTTTTTTTTTTTTTTTTTTTTTTTTTTTACACGTTTGTTCCTCTAACATGCAAAATTTCAAATTTTTAAAATTATTTTTTAAATAAGATCTTGCGTTTAGTAGGAATAAACAACTTGCTGTAAAAGCAAAGTTAAAATGATTTGCATTATTTTACCCCCTCCCCCTCCCCCCGCACCCCACACACATTTCTTTTTCTCACATTTTGTTCCGGGAAATTAAATTAAAATCTTTAAAAATCTTTAATTTTCTGTGATATTTCTTACTTTGCATTAGAAGTAAGTAATCAATAAAAATAAGCAAAAATAAAGTTTTCATTTAAAGCTTCTTTTCCAAAAAAAAATCCATTTGCTCCCTCCTTTTCCAGTATACATCTTTAAAAAATATATTAAACACCTTTTTTGGCCTACATTTTTTTTCTTATCTTGCTGTAACGCTAAAAAAATAAATCAATATATGCTGGAAGAGCAAATGTAGATAAAGGAGAAAAGGGGACTAATTTTTTTTTGTTTTTAATAGATATTTTTATGGTCATATATAATAATCAGTATTTTGTAAGTGTATGTATATGTAATGTATGCCAAAAATTTGTTTTATGATTCATAATTGTTGTCTATAAAATTCTTTGAAAAATTCCTAAAATTTCGCAAAACCTTGTTATTTGTCCTGTGTATCGCAAGATGCCTCTTGTTTGGAATTTACAATAAACGTCTTCAGCGTGGGATTTCCCTCTGACCCACTGATTTCACTTTCCAAAGTAATTCTTTACGCAGCTTTCAGGGTTTTTTAAGGCGGATTGATGTTATATTGACTTGTAAACCGGTAGAAATCGTAGAGGGTGTTAAACCGTTAATAAAGAAACGCGGGTTTTATATTAGTGCTTCCTTTAAACGCTTCTGTGGTTGAGCAATTTGCTATCTACTGAGGTATCAGGCGTCCAGTACATGTATTAGAAATATCAAATTATTCTGTCTGTACAAGAGATCCAGCATTCAACCGCGGTATACAGTTGAAATGTTACAAAATTTTCTGCGATTTAAACTTCTGCCTGTATTGTTTAGAAATTTCTAACAATGAGTCATAATCATTTATTTTTATTGATTTTAGCTTTTCAATTTGCTTTTTTAAATAACACTTTAATTTTTTTTAATTGCATCTACAACTAAAATTCTTTATAAAAATTAATATACAGCAAATATTTTATGTTTTTCATAAAATAAATAGTTCCCTAGGAGCATAAGTGCTCAACACTATGTTTCTGTTATATAAAAAATATTTTTCCTCGGAGACTGATGAAGTGATAGCATATCGTCAGTGAAACGATAAATCAAATACAAAACAACAGCTTGACAACTAAACAATGAAAGTCACTTTCTCATATCTCTAGATAATGCAAGACTGAACATTTTCACGTGTTAATGATAGCGTGAAGGAGCATAAGAAAGTTTACTTTAAAATTAAGATATTTTTCTAAATAATTTCCCACCTTTATAAGTTAGAAGTTTGAAGTTTTCAGTGATCGTATATCGTGCATTTTTTATTATAACTAACTATCAAGGGATCTTATACTCTTTCGCTTTGAAATGAATATTCCAAAATTTCAAAAAGCACGAAGTGGAAAGATAAAGTAATATTCAATTTTCACTTTCTAACCAAATAAATAATCAAAACCAGATCCATTTTTAACGATTTTTATGTTTTCGGAATCATGAATTGCGAGTTAATGTAATTACGTTTAATATAGTGCATGTTAAAACTGCTAAATCTTTTCCGAAAAAGCATTTTTAACAGCCTAAAATAATGATAATTCACTCAAAAAAAAATGTGCTATTCACATTCGTAATAAAATACACAGCATGTCTATTTTTATCATTGTCCAATAACCATATCTTGAGCTTTTAATCATTTATTTATCCAATCACTAAAAAAATATAGAGCGGGATAACAAGTTTAGCAATTTAGATCAGAAAATACAGATGGCCAAAAAAGACATACCCCAATATAATAAATTATAACACCTTGTAATAATATATTACTTTTAAATGCTAAAGGTGTAAGATTAACAACATAATATAAATTAAAATAACTTTTATTAGTTGTTTTACATGTTTCGACTCTTTCCGAGTCATTTTCAAAAACAAAATGAGAATATTCTTATTTTGTTTTTGAAAATGACTCGAAAAGAGTCGAAACATGTAAAACAACTAATAAAAGTTATTTTAATTTATATTATGTTGTTAATCTTACACCTTTAGCATTTAAAAGTAAGAAATACCCCATTCATTTTAAATCCATATTATCTCAGATAATACCAGAAAAAGTCCTTCGACTAGAAATTATGCCTTATTTCAATTTATCTTTTAAAAGAAGCCTTGGAGACCATCTTTATACTGAAATTGTAGCAAACTCTAAAATGTTCAATACAAAAACCCAATTTTGACAACATGTTTAGTTCTTTCGGTAAATTTTACCACAAGGTACAAAACGGAAAGTCATTCGGTCAGATAGTGCAGAAATTATAAAGGTTTAAATGTTGGAGGCAATTTAAGCAATTCAGCAATTTTGCTCCTTAGTGATATGAAGATTTTTTTAAACAAACATATAATCTTATAAAAAAGCAAAGAAACCACAACCATTGAATCTGAATAAATTTCACTTTTAATGATGTTCTGACAAATTTATATATAAAAATATATATAATTTTTTCCCATCCAATCACCAAATTATATTTTATGAGTATCCATTACAATTTAAAATAAATTATTTAACTACATTTGGCAAAACTTTGTAATTCTACGCTCGTTTTAATGCAATATCTTACATGGAAATCAGACATTGTAAATAATTCTCTTCGATAAGACGACAGTTTTCCCTTACTAATAAAGAGTTAAATATCTCTAATTAAATTGTAGAAGATTCAGCCCTTTGATGCGCTAAATATTACATTTGTATCCAAGATAATTTGGCAGCACTAATCACGTGTCAAATTCGGGAGAAAAATCAAACAAAAAAAAGATATTTCTCCTCCCTCGAATCACCAAATTTTATTTTATAAGTATGCATTACAATATCAAATAAATTATTTATTTACATTTGACAAAACTATGTAATTCTAACCACGTAATATATATAGATTTTGCATACTGTTAAAAAGACGTGCTTAAAAGCTATGATGTGTTCTTTAACGAACAAAATTCAGCTGCTCTTCCATTCATTTGAATCAAACATGCTACATGACAATAAGACATTGTA
Organism: Maratus michaelseni; assembly: GCA_963931845.1. NCBI lineage: Eukaryota > Metazoa > Arthropoda > Arachnida > Araneae > Salticidae > Maratus > Maratus michaelseni. Next base: position 352,102,904 of record OZ007587.1, read on the forward strand.
AATAATCCTTTTTTGCGGAAACAACAGTTTTCGCTCATTAATCACGAATTAAATAACTTGAATTAAATTGTAGAAGATTCAACCCTTTGAAAGTGTTACATATTCTGTTTGTATCTAAGATAACTTTAATGTGCTAATCATTTATCAGTCCTCTCCAGTTGATAAGTTAATATTATATATATTTTATTTATTTGATATTTCTCAAAAATGCAAATTAGTTAGGATTTCTTTTTTACTACTGGACGAAATCTCCTAATAAAATAAATAACATTTTTTAACGTCTGATGAATAAAAGTCTTAAATAAAATATCACATTTAATCAGACATAAAAGTTACATAAAATACACTTACAACATTAAAAACATTAAAACTACTGCAAACGTTTCAGGCTATAATTTTGCCCCTCATCAGTGCAATTACGTACGTTGACCGGAGAATTTTCAACCATGTTTACAGTTAATAAAGTTAACCAGTTAAAACTCGAAGAATTTGTGACGAACTTCCATTAGAGCAAGATCGAAAACTTGAAAATTTTTTGACGAACTTTTGTCGATCTTGCTCTAATGGAAGTTCGTCAAAATTTTTTCAACTGGTTAACTTTATTAACTGTAAACATGGTTGAAAATTCTCCGGTCAACGCACGTAATTGCACTGATGAGGGGCTAAATTATAGCCTGAAACGTTTGCAGTATTTTTAATGTTTTTAATGTTTTAAGTGTATTTTATGTAACTTTTATGTCTGATAAAATGTGATATTTTATTTAAGAAATTTCATAAGTGTGATTTCTCAGTCTCCAGTATATCTTTCGGCATTTCTTTGCGATAGGTTTTCTTATTTAATGTAAAAATTATTCTGTGTGATTGTTCTAAAACATTATGTTACCTCAACTGTCAAAATCTGTTTTTTTTAATTGTTAAAATGGAATTTAAATATCTCAAAAGTAACTACTGTCCCCGGTCCCCAATCCATAACTTAAGTAATAAAATCATCAACAAACAATAATTATTAAAAAAAAATTATATGAGTTATATCATTTTTATATGAGTGAATTGTGTAATATTTGTTTTTATTGGGTTTAAAGTTTTGTTCCTCACTTGATCACCGTTGTCCTGGTGTATGGATTTCCACATATTTTCACAAGATGTCAGTATGCATTCATTTTAAGTATTGTTTCCAGTAGGGAAACCTATTTTGTTCTAAAAAAGTCAACTTTGCTTTCTGTTCGTTCATAAAGAAGATTTTGTGTATTGAAAATAATGAGGAAATGGTAAGAATACCTTTATTAACACTCACCATTTTCCCAATGTTAATTTAAATACTGATATCTATAGATTAACCAATATCTAGTCATTCAATCGTAGGTTTGATATGTCTTTAAAATAACGCATACAACATTTCAGAAATGTTCTTTTTTTTTAGTAAAGGGCAAATTGTAAAAAATGTAACTTCTGTCCCTTACAATTCGTGTTTTGTCTGATAAAAATTGCCATATCATATTTATTTTTCAATAAAGTTTGTGCCCATCTACTAATTTTTAGACTTTTACGCATAATTGGTGTGTTTTTTAACTCGTGGGGTAGATGGAGTAGATGTGGAATTGAAACATATAGTTAAATTTTAATATAATAGATGGCATACATCGCTTGTTTAACACTTTGTACCGCGAAGTGATTTTAAAGAAATTTCACTATGAAATATGTTTTATACGTCTATTAATAGCAGTAAATTTTATTTTTTTGCGCAATATTTTACGTATCATATTTATAATCAACGGGCAACTTTACATCCTATTTTGGGGGGCTATTTTCTGAATTATTTACATATAAACAGCTTCCATATTGTTGAAAGATGTACAGTGATAAATTTGTCACTCAAAATAATTTCTGTTTTTGCCGATAAGTAACGACATATTCACTTTTATTATTATTAGTTTAAGAGATATTTTGATTGTCGATTAATCTATTGTATTGTTGCAGATATTTTACAAAAAGGCCTTTAACTATACATTTGAGAATTCTAATTTAAAGAACGAATCCTACATAATTTTCAGATTATAATTATTTAATATGCGTAATGTATTTTCAAACATAAATGAGGATAATTAATGAGGTGATATATTTATTTAAATCATTTAAGAATTAAGAATATTGTTTTGCTTGTCAATTAATCTGATCATTGTAATAAATATTTTACAAACAGACTCATGATTTCCAATTTAATAATTCAAATTTAATGAATGAATTCTTCTTAATTTTCATATTATTATTACATATAATGTCTAAGATATTTTCAAATATTACGGATCATAATCTTGAAAGTAATATATTTTTTTTAAATTCATAAATTAAGAGATATTTTTCTTGTCATTTAATCCGTGTATTGCTGCATATTTTATAAAATGACTTTTAACTACACATTTGAGAAAACTATTTTAATGAACGAATTCTTCCAAATTTTCAGATTATTATTGTACATTTACGTGTAAGTTATTAAGATATTTTTTTAAAGTTCATTTAATTATTAAGAAATATTTTGCTTGTCAATTAATCCGAGTAATATTGAAAATATTTTACAAAAATACCTATATACTTACACATGTAAGAATTCGATTTTAATGAAAGAATACTTCCTAAATTGCAGATTATCATTATACAATATGTGTAATGTATTTTCAAATATTAATGAAGATAATTATTGAAGAGAATTTTTTCTTAATTAATAGTTTAGTATGTGAAGGGTTGAGCCATTTACATTTTTTATTGGTTACTAGTGGAGAAATTTTAAAGAATATGTGTTGTTATGCCAACCAGAAGCATATCCTTGAATTTTCATGATATTTTAAGTCAAATTTTCCAAAATTACAGTTTCGCCTGTCTTTCATCGAAATTACAAATTCTGGTTTATTAATAAACATCATAATATAAAGCAATCAAATTTCACACAGCGACTGAAAATTAAAGCTTTTACAAAGCTTTCGAAATTGAAAGCTACAGAATTTATAACTTTTTATTCTGTATCTCTCTTTATTTTAACGCTACGAAATTATTAGCTTTTTCAAATTAAATAAGTTTTCTAAGTAAAAACGCAAGTAAAAACTTGCGTGAATTGTGTGACTTCCGATCCTCAATTTTGCCAAATTCTAGACATATGAATACACATTAGGGAGAGTGCACTTTTAAGATGTCAAAAGTTATGAGAATTTTACAGATAGTTGTCTTAAAAGTCATTTCACTCTTGTGTAAAAAAAAAATAAAAATAAAAATAAAAAAAATAAAAGAACATTTAAACAATCGTACTCTTTCGAATTTTGCTTTTAAAGATAAAATATATATTTAATTTTTATGATGTTTAAGTTACAATAATATGTATTTTTATGTTCAGCGTGCATGATAACGCGTAGATAATTTAAGGTTATAAGTTAATTATTTTTAATACTTAGACAAATAGTGTCTAATTAGAATTAACTAAAATTGAAAAGAAACTTGCTTTCACATGTTAATGAAATGTATATATTTTATAATAGTTGAAATTTCGGAAAACATAAACATCCATATTTGCATGAATATCAACTGAAGAAACAAAGTTTTAGTTAATTTCATGTACAATAAGTTTTTTGTACAAGATGTTAAAAGCTCGTGCACATCTATTTATCTTTTATTTTCAACAAATTCCTTGTTAGCAATCTGCAAAATAATCGATTTGAATAAAATAACTTTAAAAATGAGTATTCCTTATTTCATTTATGGCGATAGTTGGTGTTGTTTTTATCATGCGTTGTAAAAATAAATAAATGAATAAATAAACCATTGAATTTCAGTACAATGTCTGTAATTCTACGGTTTTTTTTTTATTAAATTGCTTTGGTGAATGAGTCAAAAAGTTGTATGCATATGGGTTTGAAAGTATCCTTGACGATTAATGCTAAATTTTCATCTTCTGTAAAGCTGCACTATTTGTTTTTATTATGACACTGTAAAAAAAAAAAAAAAAAAAAAAAAAAAAAAAAAAAACGTAAAAATATAGAAATTGTACTGCTTAAATGTCGAAAATTCCTTTTATAGTGTAAAACGATAAAAACAAGACTCAAAGCCTTACCGAAAATTACAAATTTACTGGACGATGATAAGCACGTCAGATGCACGAAAGTACTTAGTTTGAATATTTATGTATATATTTTAATAAAACACCTTTAAGTAATTTTAAATGGAATTTTTATTTTTACGAAATAATTTATATGACTTGTTACAATAAGGTGAATTAAGGGTTCGGGAAACTTGCTATAGTTTATGTCATTTTAATTTAACTGGACTTTTAAAACTATTATCTCTCAAAGATTTTCTTAAATATATATTCAATACTTTCTGACACATTCATGAAATCGTTTCATCGGAGGAAAAAAATCCGGAAATCGTGCTGGCAATAAATGGACTTTTTTTTTTACAGTGTGACTTTTGTTTTAATGCAAATTTTCCATTGCGGTTTCCATTAAAACTTTTCTAAAACTTTAACACTTTGATTTAAAAACTTTTGATTAAAACGAAATTTTAATATGAATGATTAAACAATTTTCGATTATTATATTATTTGATTTAAAGGTGTACTGTTGTCTTATCAGAACATCAAATAAGTCATTTCATAAAATTTCATAAAACTATCCAAAACGTAAACCAGATCGAACATTTTTAGAAAAAGATTAAATACATAGTTTTCTTGCCTATATAAATTTTCGTAAAGATGACAAAACGATGTGCTTAAAAGTTCTGATGTATTCTTGAAATAAATCGGTTGAACTTCCTCGCAATTCATTTGAACGGACTGCGAAAGTAACACATAGCAAATTATTTTCTCTCGCGAGGTGAATAGTTTCCGTTCATTCAGGAAGAATTAAATATCCCGAAATAAATCATAGAAGAATCGGTTATTTTCTGCGTTAAATATCTCTTTTGTGTCCAGGATACATTGACTGAGGTCTAAAAGAAAATATGTTTTGGAATAAATTAAAGATTGGTCTAGTAAAAAAGTCTCTACATAAAATTCTCTTCTTTTACACAAATTTTCTATTATTCTTTTAACATTTTTAATTAATGGTTTCCGTTAGAAAACTGTTGGGAGTACTGTAGAATTGTAATATAAAATAAAAATTTGTAAGTTATAAAGGGTGTTTCCAGGGATTAATTTACAAATTTGGGGGAGCCCTGGGCACAGATGTTTATGGGGACCCCCTTGCATCGATGCTTACAGCGTTCTTGTTTTTTAAAAATATATATCATTGAAAGCGATAATTATTAACATTACTACTACTGATTTTAATAATTTTGTGATATTTAATAATTTTTTTTAATAAATTTTCTTCTCAATTTTTTAGCAGTAGAAGTTTTTATAACATTCTCATAATCAATATTTAGTGTTCTATATTGCTGACGATTTTTCAAAATCTGTTCCCAAAAGTGAAAGTATCCTAATAAAAAAACTGTAAACAAAATCGAAAAAGTAAAAAATGGCCTTTGTAGAGATTGAAATCAACTATCCAATGGAAAAAACTCTTTTTTTTTTTTTTAAAGAAAAAAAAATTGAAATGCAAATGAGATATTTAAAAAAAATTCTCCCTTAGAATTAATATTAGTGAGCGGGTGTTTTCGCTTGAGTGAAGTTGTTATTTTTTAATGAAACAAAATAAGCAGATTTTTCCATATTATTATTTTTTAATAGTTAAAACTTCATCAGATTTTGACAAAAAATTGAAAAATCTTTAGTAGCATTTGGGTCCCCCTAATGATCGGGTGTCCTGGACCCGTGCCCCGAATGCCTTGCCGTAAATCAGGCACTGGGTGTTTCTTATTAATATTGATTAATAGCTAATTCCTAAACAATTAGTTTTTCAAGTATAGTTCCAAATGAGAAAATGCATAAAATATTGTTCTTAAGCATATGAGAATCCATTTACGTTAAAAGAAATTTTGTTTAAGTTACGAAATTTAAATATTTATATGGTCCCTGGGCAATATAAGTTACATTAAAAAAACTTTCTCCTTTCGCTAACACAATGAAAAAAAAGACAAATGTTTTTAAACCTCGAAAATATAACATAACCACAAACGAAAATATACAATAACCTCTTCCGAGTTATCCGTGATTCCAAAAAGCATTCTTTATCTTTAGAAACCTCCAAAACCAATGTATTTTCGAGGTTTAAAGAAGCATTTTATAAAAACAAAGTTTCTTTTGCTGCCAATGATTTTCGAAAACATTTCGAATGTTTTCATCGTGTTAAAATCAGTTTTCTGAAACCTAAATATAGGTTTTTTGGATGCTATCATTTCTCCAGTAAACATTTCCATGTTTTAAAAACATGTTTTACATACAAACATGATAAATTAACGCTATTAACACTAACATTTAATTCAATATTATTTTGTTACTCGTGTATGTATAAATTGTGTTACGCAGCTGAAAATCTTCAATTTAAAATTGATAGAATCTTAAAAACCGATATTCCGACTCGAGGAAAGTAATTAATACACTAGAAAAACTACTAGAAAACGTTTCCAAAAACTAGTGGCAGCAAAGAAAACTTTATTTTAATAAATTATTATTTTAATCTCAGAAGTATATTGGATTCTGAGGTTTCTAAAAATAAAGAACACTTTTTCGGAATTCGGAATAACTCGGAAGAGATTATTGTATATTTCCGTTCGTTGTTATATTATATATTCATCAATTAAGAAACATTTATTTTATTAGAGTGCTAGTAAATAAGAATTCTAATCCTCTACAATCAAAAGTTGCTGGGTTATGATATGCTGAATGTTATGAATTTTTAGCATTTTCTAGTACTAAAAACAAAAAAGCATTTAGAGCCAGAAAACATGAAAATTTTATAAATACAAAGTACCATAACTTATTAAATTTTGGTTTAACAAAAATGGATGGTTTAATGTTTATTTGTTAGAAAACGGAGAAAGTTTTTCAAAATGCATCTTATAAGACACAGGGACCATATAAACTTTCATTTTCGTATGTATTTTAATATAAATGGTTTTTCATATGATAAAGAACATTTGAAACATATTTGCAATTGGAACTATACCTAAACAATTAGCGGTTTAGGAATACTATGTACTTTTATACTTTTATACTATAATACATACTGTTGAAGATATAAGGAACACCTGGTATATCTTTAAAAATGTTATTTGTTATTAGAATTCTAAATTTCTGCCAAATAGAAAAATACTGAATTCGGAATGAAAAACAATGAATTTTCTCTTAATTCGTATCATTTGCATTCGTATAATTTCTACTACTACATTTACTGTTTTTTTTTTCATTTACTTTTGTTACGTTAATATACTTTCATCGTGAAACGCATTTACTTTCTTAATACAATAAAAATAAAGCAGATGAAATGTTAAAAAACTATCTTTTAATGAAGTGCTTTATTCAGAATATAAATTGAAAATTACTGAAATGCGTATTTTGAAGATAATACCATATAAAAGATAAGTGAACTAAGTGTTTAAATCGCAGCTTTTATTTTTAGTTCAATTTATTATTTATAAAACTATTGTTTTAAAATCTTGCTTTTACATGCATTAATTTCTTTTTTTTACACTATTATATTTAACTCAACTTTGTTTTTGTGCGTAAAGAAGGAATTTTGTAATCGATTTTTCCCTTCCTTCTTGAGATGCTAAAATTATAATGTTTCTTTTTTCTTTCCTTATTTTTTGTTGCCATATGATAAAACAAAAATAAATAATTTAAAAAATATAAATTCATTAAGTTTGTACTTTCTACCAAGCGTAAATAAAAGTAGTGAATTTTTCATAATTTGTACATACGCCAAATTAACGTATTATAAAGAAATTTTTTGGAACAAAAGGAATTGCATTCATAAAATTAGGCGCGATTTTAAAGATAAACAATAATTGCTTATAAAAGCGATTTTCACCTAAAAAAAGATTTTTCCTTTCATACATATTAATTGTGTGTATTAATTGTGCATATATGAGACGTTCTGTCGGATTAAGTCCATAAAACATTATATAGAGATATTTGCAGGTAAACCTAATGATCTCCGATGTCTTATATTGAGATTCAAAGGAGGCTAGCGTTATTTGTTGATTATATTTTTAACCTTTGACTTGGTTTGTTATGCCAAAGAATACATTATTATCTTCAAGGTTGGTGTAGCATAATTGAGGTTTATTCGAACAGAGCGAAAAATTATCAGACCAGGAAGAGTGAATTATGTCAGTCAGGTATTGTCCGGGTAGCTCGGTAGGAAGAGCATTGGCACGACAAGCCAAGGTACCCGGGTTCGAGTGGACATTTTTCGCTCTGTTGGAATAAACCTCAATTATGCTACCCCAACCTTGCTGATGATTTAACTAGTTGAAAAAAAATACCCTCTCTTCTTTAGAATACATTATTATTTATAGACAGATCAAGAATTCATCTGAAACTCGGTTGAAGGAAAAAATTAACTGGCTCCCCATTGATTCTGTAGAATATTAGTGTCAATTTTTATTGATTTTTTCAGGAAATTAATTTAATTTCCATTTCCAATCTGTAGTTCAAATTTATTTTAACTGCGTTTAATTAAATTATATATAAAGTTATGTTTGATAAAGTATAACTTATTTGATATAAGTATATTTAAGTGTTATTTAAGTATAATATATATTATAAAGTTTTAATTTAATTGAAATTAAAGTAAAAATAGTTTTTAAAAAGTTGGTAAGTGTGATTGCAGATCGCACAAACGGTGTCGTTTAATATTCATTTCAAAGCATTTTATCCTTTAATTAATAAATCGAAAACATTAATTTCAAATTACCCTTATCATTTATCAATACACTTTACCAATAAGACCATGGATGGCAGCACCATTACATTTATTAATAAAATGATAACAAGAGGAAGCTATTTTTTTAATCAATATAAAAATATTCAAAAACTGCTTTTCAGAGAATTGTAACAGCATATTCTTGCATATCTGAAAAGCATATTTATTTAAATGATTTAATTTTAGCTTAAAAAAAACCCTCTTCAAATGGCAAAATATACGAAAGTTCATTTAATTAAATACATCGGACAATGAAATGTAAAAATCGAATATTTCAACTTCATTCGTCGAGAATAGAACCTGGAATATTTGGTTTAGGAGGAAAACGCGCTACCACTGAACCATGTAGCCTTCGTGAAAAAGACTGATATTAAAATTCTGTTTTCAAATCTAAGAAAATCTCAGAAATGATCAAATGTCATTAAATTAATTCATTTAAATAAAATAATATGATTTTCTCATAAATTTATGATTTGCCGTATGGCAGGAGGTATTTAGCTATAAGTATGCAAAAGTTCAAATCTCTAATTTATACAGTTTCCTAGTACTGTCTCTGTAACAGACAGACAGAAAGACCGAAAGGGAGAGCGAAATAGGGTTTCGTCAGATGAACAAAACCCTAATAAAATAATCTTTTATTAGCGTTCAATATTTATCTTAAAAATTACCCCTAATTTCATGAGTGAAGTTCAACAACATTTATGTTACAATACCTTAACTTTTCCTGGGGCCCGATTATTGAGAATTTACTGCTTTAATTCTTGCTTAATAGAAAGCGCGAACTATCGAATTTCCTTATGAAATTATAATTTTTACGCTATTTCTTTTATAAGATATGGCGTGCTTTGGCGAGCGTATTTTGTCGTATAATTAACTCAATTGATTTAGTAACTCGTAAACAGTTGTAACCATAAAGGTTATTTGGCAACTTATAACCTGTGAAGGGCTAACAGCAAAAAATAGCTTAAAATTAATTTATTACTTTGTAAGAAAGTTCAAAAAGTATTAATAAATCGTATTGTCATTGAAAACAAATCTCTGTGTACATATTTTTCATAATTCTAGACTACCAGGAAGTGAGTGAAAAATCATTTACAAAATTCCACCTCTACATACGATAACCAAGTTACGCTATATAAGTTCTTTCTTATAAAAACTCTCTTTTATAACTATTCAATGTTTATCGTGAAAATCACGCCTAATTTCAAGATTGCATGTTTCTATCAAAACATTCCCATTAAAATATATTAATTTGACGTGGGCACCTAACTCGATTATGAAACATCCACTGCTTTTTGTTACGCTTGGTAGAAAGCTAGTGAATTTATTTAAAAATATATAATTTTTGCTCTGTTTCATTTTCAAGATATGGCAAAAGAAAATAGGTGGGTAAGTGTGATCGAAGATAGCACAAAGGGTCTCGTTTAATATTCCTTTCAAAACACTTTATCCTTCCTTTAATAAATCCAAATAAATTTCATTTTTAAAAAAAAAAGTCATATTTTTTACAAAGTAAAAATTTAGTGGTCTATTTTTCTCGTTTTTTTTTTTTCGAAAGTCTGAACCGGTCCGATAGCGGACGAAGCCCACTATTATACTCTATCATAATAATATATGTCATGTGGACTAAATACGAAAATTAAACAAAATCAATTTCAAAATTAAACATGCTGTACTAATGATTAATAGTATAATTTTATTTAATTATATTAAAATTTATATTTTAATATAATAATTTAAGATTACAACATGCTAAAAATGTTAGACGTCAGATTAATTTGCTTTTTAATTCTTTAATGACGTCATATTAAGCTGCTTTCTGTATTTACGCATACTCATACTCCTTGAATTATTGAGAAATGCTTGAAATTTTCTGTTTTATTATCAATATGCCATCATATTAATCTTTTTTTCAATTGGTGAAACTTTTTATTTCATTTTCATTTTTCACGTGGAAATATTTCAATAGAAAATTAATTACTGTAGAAAGAATTTTATTGTGGATTTTTAATTGTTCGCAACTGCTATAACGAAAAATGTTTCAATTTAATAGGAAAAGGCTGTTAGATTTTTTTTATCCCTCTATACACTGTTAAAAATTTGCAGCAAACTGTCCAGTCATTTGACCGTTTTTATAGAAAATTGTTACATAGTCGTAATTTAACTCTATTATGACCATATTGTTGTCTATATTATGGTCAGAATAGAGTTAAATTACGGTTATGTCACCGTGTTTTACAAAGATGGTCATATGACTGGACAGTTTGCTGCAAATTTTTAACAGTGTATTAAAATAATACGATTTTTTCAAATTTCATGATTTTGAGCTTCATAATAGGTACTTAACTATAAGTACACAAAATTCCATGACTGTAAGTTACATAGTTTCTGAGAACCGGCTCTGTGACGGACAGACAACGAAGCGGGAGTAATAGGGTTTCGTGAGATGAGCGAAACCCTAAAAATGAAACATTATTTAAACAATCATTTTAAGAATTCTAAATTGAATTTCCAACGTATAATCCTAATTTAATTAATACGAAACTATTAATTTATTGAGGGTATGTAAAAAAAAAAAGGAAATTGCAACCAGGTGTTTACATATTTAATAAAATCTGGTGGCCAACTAAAAATTTTAGTCGTCAATAAATAATAATTATCCCGCTTCCCTTTTTCCTGCCATTGATTTTCAAAAAGCACAAATGTTCCTTTATGAATTAGTTGAGAAAAAATTATAACAAGCATAGTTCAAAGTTCTTGGTTTGATAGTCTTAAAAAGATTTCATAAACTATTGCTATTAGATTATAATGTATTATATTAGATTATAATATTATAAACTATTCTCTTTACTATTTAAAAAGTTAATATAAACTAAATTTTCTAATAAAACTTATAAAAATTGTATATCTGTAAACAATATACAGTAAAGGCTGAATTAACTGACATGTTTGGGAAATGCTTATTACTGAACGTTTCATAAATGTCCGGAAAGTTGAGTGTTACAAAATCATTATCTAATGAGGGGAGAAACGATTAAATAGTGAATCAGGAAAACAATTTTTTACCTGTTTTTCTATCGAAGTCAGTGAAGTAATTCTGATTTTATTATTTCAAAATTTACATCTGATGAAGTTATTTTTGGCAAATTTAAAACAAAAGTTAAAAAATAATTTTTGTTTGAATATAATTTCTAAGTATATTTCTTAATATTTTGTAACTAGCCTGGCAGGTAGGGGCCTGGTCAGCGGTTAAAAAAAAAAGAAAAAAATATTTTGTAACTTTCCAACATCTGTAATGAGACATCTTATAAGAGTTTCAATTTAACATTATGACTACGATTAGTAATAGATGCTGCTCTTGATAGACATTCTAGGCAAATAAGTGCCATAAATATATTGATTGTAAATAAATATATATATATATACATAGGCCTACTAAAATAATAAAATCTTTATGTGCTTTTAAAATAAATCCCAATATGAAAACTAATTGCGTCTGAAAAATAATTCAAGAATTATTATGTAATATACGTTGCTAAAATAAGACATTCAGGAGCCGGTTGGAGGGTAGGTTTATTTTGATCCACCAATTTACGATAAGAATGTGAGAATAAATAAAAACTTAAAAAAAAAAAAAAAAAAAACATTTTCTTTTGGAGTGTTATGAATAATTTCGTATTTTGCATTTACTGCAGATGATAATCCAATCACATGCAATTATAAAATATTCTAGAGAAAATAATGTGGTCACATAACTTAAAATTTTCTCTCACGCATCCCTCTCATCAAAATTATTTGAAAAAACTGGAAACCGAACTCTCACGAAAAACATTGGTAAACAAACTAGTACCGGGAACTCGTCTGCGAACCATGTTGACGCCAATCTGTTGTACAAGGGGTGCGGTGCACACAGCTCCATGATAATAAATGCGCCAAGCATTTTAAATGGGGAAGCAATATTTATAAAATACATATTATTCTTTAATTTTTTTACATTAATTATTCTTGAAATTTTAATAAAATTTTACAGATTTACTTCAAATAAGTTACTTATAATCTCACTTATATGATCTCATTCTTTAAGTTGAATGAGATAACTTAATCAATTTTTATTCTAAACACAAAAATCTCATTAGAATCTTACAAAGAAAGTTTAGCATTTTTTAGCATTTTATTCAAGTTTATATGCCTCAGAGGCTAGACTGGTACTATTTCTTACTGTTTTATTAACATTCTCTGCAGAGGACGCATACACATAGGACATATCTTTGTCAATCATTTGACATTGCATTTTTAATACAAAATTATGGTTTCATATCGGAAATTTCAACAGAATTTTTTTTATTTTATGTAATCACGAAATGTCTGTCATTAAATAAAGCAAATATTGGTATTAGTATTTTCTGGTATGAGTTAGGAATTTCTGAATAAAATTAAATTCTGTTAATTTTAACAAAGTAGTGAACGTGTTAAAACCATTCCCTTCCCCCCAACATTCTAATCACGTGACATCCAAGTTTGCTAGAATGGAAAAGAATGGCGTTTTCAGTGAATGCGATTTAAAATGCCTTTTAAACTTGGTCCTTCCATTAAAAGTACGAGAGAAGAGGAAGATCACTGCTTGCCGTGCACGAGTAGGTGTGGGGGAGAGAAAAAATGTTATTTGTGCGCCTTTCTTACGTTAATTTTTGTACCAAAAAAAAGAAAAGGAAAAGAGAAAAAAAGCCAGTTTGAACAACTTGGTCGCCATATAAAAAAATCGGTCATCAGTGGCAATCTGGCGACGGCATTTGTCAAGCCCTGATTGTAACTACAAAGAATATTTAGCAGTTTATCATGTGTGGTCTGATAACGGATAAATGGCTTAAAATTAATTTAGTAACCTATAATTAAGTTCTAAAAATATTAAATATTGTATTGCCATCGAAAACACACGTGTGAGCCTATTATTTTTTCTAACTTTAGCATATCAAAAGTGAATGAAAAATCAATTACAAAATTCCATCTTTAAGTGCAAAAATTACGATTATTTAAATAAAAAAATGTAATACAAAAGTGCTACCAAAATTGAAGCATGAGTCCTCGAGTTATCTATCTTCACGGTACTATGATCAGAACTTGTATCGGTAAATTATTTGCATTCAAATTTTTTTGCACTGATTCGCCTATTCTTCTCTTCAAAAAATACCGTGTCTTAAATATATGTATATTATAAATTGTGTGTTATAAAAATTTTAAGATGAATAACAAATATTTTTACCGAAAACATGTTTAATAGTTAGAAGATATTTTTTTTCGTTTCTAGCAATTCATTTTTCCAAAATCTTATATTTTGACCTATATTCATATTTTATACTATTATAATTAGGTTGTTATACTAGTACGTCATTAATTAACTGTGTTAACTAACTAAACTCATTAAACAGCAATCATAAATTTTTATTTCATATAATTGACATTTTGCATGTAATGCACAAACAAAGTTGACTTAATTATTAGTTAATTAAAGCACAAATTGAGTGTTTTCTAAATGAAATGAGCTGTTATAATCAGCTATTCATTTAATGTAATTGAAAAACACTCAAAGATTGCTGGTTAATTAAATTACTTCGTTTGGAAATGAAATGGAAAAACAATTTTGTTCTGCCCTCTAGTTTCTTTCTAATATTAATGAATTTTTAAATTAATTAGTCTTACGTAAAAAAAATTCAAATAATCTACAAACGTGAGGGTTTCAAGTATTTTTATGTGTCTGAACATCCTAATAATTAGCTTTATTGAAATGAAATTGAATGGTACAAAAAAAAAAATGTTTTTATTCTTGTTACAATTAAAAAGTATTCACTCCTGATTAATTTTGTTTTATATTTTTTTATACATTAAATTATTTTTAAAGTAATTGTAATTTTTAGAACTATGAAAGAATGATTTTGGTATCATTTACCTCTTTTTAGATGTGTAATTAATTTAGTAATCAGTCCTGTGTTGTTGGAGCTATCAGATGTATTGAACTTCGATCATGGAAAATAAATATAACTCATGATTTAATTTATACTCAGAAAATCCTCAAACGTTTTTGAACTGTTAATTGGATAATATTGTGAGGAAGGTTTTATTAAATTGAATATCTTTTTATGGCGTTTGGTTATAGAATTATCAGGTTATTTTGGAAGCAAGTGTTGACACAATCATACAACTGATAACGAAACTCTAGTCTCGTCCAGTCCTCAAACGCGGGTTCTGGAATGATGAAATTTGAAGGAAAGGCTCATTTTGTAACGTAGATATTCGCAAACGTAGATATTTGTAACGTAGAGAGGAAGGATTTTTGACAGTATTTCTAACCCAGTAAAAGGTTACTAGTGTTGCTGCCGCTGCTGTAATTGAATTTATTATGAGCTTGTGACTTTCTCGCCTCATAATAATAATAATAATAAAACATTGCGCATGAAATAATGAAAACTCGTACTTATATAGCAAAATGTATGATAAACATCTTGAAGTAGATAGATTTTAAATCAAAGAATTATTTTAAGAGCTATGTAATGAAAAGTCGATCAAATTAGATTAGTTTAAAATGTTATATATGATAAAAACTATGAATAAAAATTAAACTATTTTTCGCAAGCACATACTTGAGCAGATTGTTGTGTGCAGTGTCGTACAATCGATTAAACATTGACGATGGGTAGAATCAAATTGTCGCCAAAATTTTTAACCGACCATATCGTAAACACCCGTCTAGTTACAATTGGTCAAATTTACCAAAAACTTGTCTATTGTACCAGCTTTCAAATAAGCCTACAATAAACCAAATTGGTTTTCTACTTTAGGAGAAATTTGGCCTTTTATTTGAAATGCATAACTGAAAACACTCGGAATAAGTATGTTAGATTTACACATTTGGCATCATTAACCCAACAAAATCGATTTGCAAGGGTGAAACGAATCTTTCCAGTCACGATTCAGCTTAAATGTTTGGCTGGGAATCGCAGGCACTCGCTGGAGATCGATGGGATGAATTGATCGCTCGAAGATGAATTTCGCCCTTTCAAAGAGATTTTGTAGCAAATGCGTAAATTTAGCATAATATCCCGAGTGATTTTAGTGATGCATTTCAAATAAAAGACTACATTTCTCTTGACGTAGACATGACGTAGCCGATATCACAAATGAAAAATAACGTCATAAAGTAGGCATTTCTATTCAAAAATACTATAATCGGGTCAAAAGAATTTTTTTATGACATTTCATTTCGCAAGTATACGTTTAAGGCTCTAATGCTTCAAATTCAGTAATAGAGGAATAACAAATTTTTGAAAAGCATTTGGACAAAACATAATTGAAACGTAATAGTTTTACGAAAAAAAAATGTATGTTTTTCATTTAAACATGACGTATCTTTCTTTGACAAGAACCCCTTTGTGATTAGTTTGTGTGTCTAAATACAGTAACATTTGTTCGTTCAACAAATGAAAATAATTGTGACCATTGAAGAATTTTCCATAATTTGGATCCTCGACACAACAATTTATACATGAATGCTTTTTGCGCAATCGCAGTGATTTTATTAATAATTAAATGATGTTTTTACAGAGCAAATTATAACCTATTCTCGGATTTAAGAAGAAGAAATTTTAGAAATATGATTAATCATTATTTACAGAGAAAATATAATCATTGATAAAATTAGTATGCAATACGAAATATTAAGTTAGACGTTTAAATGTTACGTAAATTAATGTTAAACATTTATATGTGTTATTTACTTAAAATATAACAAATATTTTTTACAGTTTTCAGTAAACTTTAAATTAATATTAAGTTCAAAGTATAGATCATTTCGTTGAAAAATAACAAACATTAAAATGTTCATTTAATCATATTTACTTCAAGGAATATCATTCGAACTAACATAAATCACTTGATTTTCAGAATAGCGTCATAAATTTTGTTAACTATGATCAAAACAAATTAATTTGAAACAAAATACATAAATAAAAGAAACATAAACCAGCCTTGTAAAACTGATAAACATTTACATATATATTTTTTTCTTTCAAAAATATCATTTAAAACGAATTATGCAGATGCCGCGGTCATTTTATCAAAAATATTCCAATGATAGGAAGCATAAATGTGTTTATAAAAACTTCCTATATATAACTTTTGGACAATATGTTTTGCGTAATTAGATATTAGGAATTTAAGGTCAATGTGTAGATGAAGTTGCTATCATTTATTTTCATGATTACAAAGTTTTGAATTTGTCCGAATAAAACGACTTTTTTCTTAAGGTATTTTTTTTAAATATATCATTAACGTTGATGGGTAGATAAGTATATTTAAAAAAAAAAACAGAGCAATAAATATAATTTCTTTAATAAATTCTCTAATCCGCGCTTTTATTAAAAGTAAATCAAATCGGTGGATTTTCATTAATCGGGGACCACGCCAAATTATCTGATTGTAAGGAATATTTTTCGAAACAACATGAATTGCGTTCATGAAATTAGGCGTGATTTTTGAGATAAACATTGAATGCTAGGATATAAATTTACTGCATGTCTGATTGACAAACAGTTTGAAAAGTGTTTAAAAGTGTTATACATGACCATAATCATCTGTTTTCGAAACTTCCATGTTATTCAATTCTATAAATTTGTGTGTGTGTGGGGGGGGGGGGGGGGGTAGACGGTAGACGTGAAGCGTCACAAGAACGTCGTAGTTTTTACATTTGTTTTACTTGATATGTCACATTTCAACAAATGTGAAAATTAGAATGAGATTATAAGCGTTTCACATCGAAATAAAATCAAACTGATATAATTAAAATACATTACAATTTGCCACATAAAAATATGTTTAAAATTTTGCATAATACATTTAAACAATCTTCAATCAAAAATTAATTAGAAACGTAGTAAATATACAGGATGATTCACTACCAGTACCACATACTTTAAGAGGTGATGAAGACCATTCCAACAAAAATTATTTGTATAGGGAAACTGGGTTTACTCAATTACTTCAATCATAAATACAGGGTGTTTCACTCCAAGTCGAACACGGATTTTCGTTCGTAACTTTAATAGTAATGCAAATATTTTAAAGATATTTTTAACAGACTTACTTTGATTTCTGTAAAATTTGATAACTTCCACAGAATTGCTACAAATGGGCACGATCTGCGTCAAAACAACACTGATTTAGACGCTTCGTAATTCGGAATGAAGCTCACAGTACATATGGGTCATTAATCTAGAATTTCCCGTGATATCATCACATTTCACACAAAGTAAAGTAAGTGTCTCCGAAATTGACTTGGAGTGAGACTGGTGGGTTTTATGAGTGCATAAGTGGATTGCGATCCAGATTTCTTATACAAAAATGTTTACTGCAGTGTGATCTAAAAGTTTGTTGCACTGGTAGTGAATCACCCAGTATATACTACATTACATTAAAATAATCGAAACAACTTCGGAAAAAGAATTTCCTTTACCCTACAAGGAAAGAGGGGCGAAAAGTGCTTCAAACTCCTTTAACGCTCTGCTGCATGATATGTCATACCTGATACATACCATTTAATGCTACATATTTACCTTACAGATTAATTATAGATATCTATAGATATATTACGCAGAGGGTTTACAGGAAATAACCTTTGTTTTACATTATGAGTATCTAGCAATCCACTCCGGCTTCGGACAGCTCCCATGATGTTTTAAAAATACTTCTAAATGCATGTATCTGTAACGTTCAAACTCAAGATCTTTTCACAAATAAAAAATTATAGGTTACAATTGATTTTTTTTAAATTTCTATCAAGAAACACACTGTCGACGTCATACATAAAAATTCAACTGGAAATGCTAAAATCGTCTGTAAATGTGAAATTTAGGAAACATATAAAAATATATATATTGTAAAAATCGTCTGCTGTGACTGTCACGACTTTCATATATATGATACATTTTTAGGGTTTCGTTCTCTCACGAAGCTCTAATTGTCTCGCTTCTCTGCCTATCTGTCACAGAGTCGGTTCTCAGAAACTGTATATGTTAGAGACTTGAAATTTTGTGTACTTACAGCTGAATACCTATTGTCACGCTGAAAATCGTAAAATTTTGAAAAAAACGTATTATTCTTAATGAATGAATGAATTAAATGACATCCCACTACTTCTGTAGTTTTAAAACACAATCTTAATTTCAACTTTTTCATTGTAGACTCGATGCCACAATGGTAAAGTGTCTTATTTCTGGCAGGAGGTCCCATGTTTGATTCGCTTCGGCTGAAACTGAGTTTTTCATTTTTTTAATTTAATTGTCCAATGGATTTGATTAAAATAAATTTCATATTTTGTTGCCATTTTACATTTTTTTTAGGTAACATTAAATCATGTAATTAAATATGTTTTCCATATGCGCGCAGCTTTCATAGATTTCAGAAGTTAATTTTCTTGAATACAAAAGGCGAAAAATTATTTACATGTTAATTTTCTTAAAGAAAAAAGAAAAAAAATGTCACGTTATTGAAGCTGTTTTCCAATTATGTTTCAAAAGTTTATTTGTTTGTAGAGATCGATGTGAGATGGCATCACCGAAATGCTTAAATACTATTTTCCCCTTAAAACTGTTATGACTATGTGTTTTATTTTTGATGGAGACTTAATTATTTGTCTGATTTTGAGTAATTTTATATTTTTATGCTGTTAATCTATATTATTATTAATATCTGTGTTATTTTTGTTTTCATTATAATTATTGGATATTTTGTAAATTTTATTTGATATATAATAGTATGGTTATTGGAAGATTGTCGAGATTATTTGATATGATATTTGCCAGAAGATGGCGGGATGAAAATACTGATTTTTGCATAGAAAAAATGAATAAAACGCTAATAGGAAATGATGTAATTAATAATGATAAAAGGGATTTTAGTCCATATGACAGATATTATTATGACAGAGCAGAATAGCGTACTTCTTTCGCTATCGGGACTTTTCTGATATTAAAAAAAATGAAAAAATAGGCCGGTAAAATTTTACTTTATAAAAAAAAATGACTTTTTTTTTTGGAAAATTAAATTTCTTTGGATTTATTAATTAAATGATAAAGTGTTTTGAAAGGAATATTAAACGAAACCCTTTCTGCGATCTTCGATCACACTTACTCACTTGTTTTCTTACCTAGGTGCCAAATATGGCCAACAAAAGTGATATATTGCCAAATATGGCCAACAAAAGTGATGTATTGCCAAATATTGTTTCAATGGCTACTTTTGAAATTGAATATTTCTTTTAACATCATTGGAAAATTCCTTTCATATTTAAATTAAACATCTTTGCTTTAAAATATTATTTCTCATTAAAACCTTTTTTCGTTGTATTGTAAATAAAATCAGCAACAGTTTTTTTTTTTAGGTGTTTGTAAATTTTTTTTATCTATAAGACCGTTAACCAAACGATAGCCGTCGCCAAGATGAAAAACATATCAATGGCAACCTTTTCGTCCAAAATAAAGATAAAATGCCAAATTTTATTATCTAAAAGCATGGTTATACCAGTATATTATACTTCATAATGACCGCGAGAATTTTCTCGATCCGATGATGCAAAGAGCAAAAAAAATCCATCGGGAAGTTTTACCCAGGGCATACCAAATGACATCAGTTAGGTCTATTCGTTGCTGCTACTAAGTAATTTATTTTCCGTTGATATTTAAAAATATTAAAATTATAAACTAAAACGCTTTTAGTTAACATACTGTCTATAGTAATTTTAATTAGACTTCAGAAGAAAATTCGGCAATTAAAGTATTTACAGTTCGGTTAGTATAATTCCATCCATTGAATAAAATCTCATCCTATATATTAATGTAATCATATTTAATTACGCAATAGAAAATTGCGTCTAAAGAACTCACATGAAAAATATTAATTTTATATCAATTACCATAGCGATTAAATATTTTAAAAATATGATGATATTATCTGAGACATTTTACAGTATTCTGTAGAGACTTTTTTGAAAAACAAGAATATATTATACACAACTTGTATAGATATAACTATGTATTAGAATATCAAATTATTCAATATTACTTGAAATAAAAGCATCGGATTTAACATAAATCATGTTTCTTTTCTTGGAAATGGTCGTAAATTTTGCCCACTATCGTAAGCACATGACAAAACATCTGTACAGGGCTGAGTTTATGAAACTGTTATGTATCTGATATTTTCTTGTCACACATTCTCATGAAAAATGGATTAAGTGGTCGGAGGTGGCCATTATATCCAGAATATTTGAATGATTTCAGGAATAAATAACAGGTTTTTCTGAAACAGTTCTTGTCTATACGTTTTGGAATATTGCCACATGTTTTCTATAATAAGGAATTCAAGATTTGGGAATAGATGAATTTGGTATTATTGTCCTGCTCAAAATTTTCTACATGTCCGAAGAATACGATTTTTTTAATTCTAATTTTCATACATAAAGTACTAACACTTAACGGTCGAAAGCCCCACTGCGGGGACATCACACTTTCATGACGATCGTCCAATTATGCTTCTTTTAATTTTTGGCATATTTAATATTTGACTCGATAATTTATGTTCTAAAATATGAAAATATAAAATGTAACATTTGTGAATTTAATACTGGCAATGTGAATAAAAATATAGCAAATATTTAAAAGTAAAAAACAATATTAATATTTAGTATGTAAGCATTTTACTTAAATTACAGAGTGTAATTGTCTGGGTATTGATTCGATCAATTTGTGACACGTTTTGCTGTTGATTTTTAGAAATGATTTTTTAAGAGCTTTCTTAAGTTTAGCTTTGTTAGAAAATTACCTTACTTGCATATCCAAAATTTGCCACAAACTTCCAATAGTATTAAGATCTGGTGATTGTGATGGCATTTACAATCGATTTTTTACATTGTACAGGAACCATAACCTCGTAATGTTCGCCGTGTGTTTAAAATCATTACCTTGTTAAAATAATATGAATTAGCAATCCCCCATTTTGGAGCACTGTTAAATAAATTATCTCGCAATGTACTAATATATTGTTTAGCATTCAGATTGCCTTCAACAAAGGCCCTTTCACCAACTCCATTAAAATACATGCATCCTCAAATAATTATATGACCACCAGCATGTTTTATAGTCGGTTTCAAGTTAGTTATTTGAAGGGACGTATTTGGCTATCGCCACACAGTTTTTTTTTTCCGCCGAAGAAAATATTAAACTTACTTTCGGGTGAGAAAATAACAATTTTCCAAAACTCTGGTGGTTTGCCGGAATAAGCTTTGACAAAAGCAAGTCCTTTCAGCCCATTTGTTTCACTGATAAATATTTTTTCCTATGGGATCTTCCCTGAATATTTGCATCATGAAATATATTTCTAATAGTTTGTGGTGTAATTATTGTTTCCGAAGTTGAAACAACGTCAACCAATTCTCAACAATGCTAATTCTCGAGCACTTACTAAGGGTTTTTAGGTAGATTTCGTTACATTCTAACCTAAGTTGGAAATTTTGAAAATTTTTTGCAGATCTACGCCGATCATGACTCCCAGAACCCAAAACCACCCCCAGTTCGAAACTTTATCTATCTATCTATCTATCTATCTATGTCACTTTTTTCTGACCACGATAACAGGAAAAATTCTGCATAAATCTCTTCCAAACTGATACATAAAATCAAGGGTCATA
This sequence comes from Maratus michaelseni, assembly GCA_963931845.1. Classification (NCBI taxonomy): domain Eukaryota; kingdom Metazoa; phylum Arthropoda; class Arachnida; order Araneae; family Salticidae; genus Maratus; species Maratus michaelseni. The sequence goes on from OZ007587.1 coordinate 352,125,485, forward strand.
AAATCTCGGTCAAGTTCGTTAATGGGCAAAATCGAACCAAGGGGGGGGGGAAATGGGGAGGCTTTTTGTGAAAACAGAAAAACCCTCATAATTTCTTTATTATTGTACGTATCGAATCCGTTCAAAGTTATTATTACTTCTAGGAAAAGGGCCGAAAATTTATGTATGACAGATTTTTGATATAATTAAGAATGGCCCCAAGGGGGGGAAAAAGGGGGGGTTTAGAAGAAAAAAAATCATAGCTTCGTCAATTCACAAGATATCAAATCCGTGTAAATTTATTATTAACCCTCTTAGTATTATCAAAAACTTTTATATTGACAAGTTTTTTATAGGACCAACCGTTATAGCGAAAAAAAATTAAAAACACAAAAAATCCCTGCCGGCTCCGCCTGAAAACAAGTTATTTTTCGAAGAAGGCGGTTCCAACTCCCGCATCTTTTCGAAACTGATACATAAAATCAAGAGGCATAAAATCTCGGTCAAGTTTGTTAATGGGCAAAATCGAACCAAGGGGGGGGGGGGCTTTTTGTGAAAACAGAAAAAAAAACCATAATTTCTTAATTAGGATACGTATCGAATCCGTTTAAAGTTATTATTACTTCTAGGAACAGGGCCAAAAACTTATGTGTGACAGATTTTTGATATAATTAAAAATTGCCTTAAGGGGGGGAAGGGGTGTTTTAGAAGAAAAAAATTCATAACTTCGTCAATTCCTAAGATTTCAAATTCGCTTCAATTTATTATAAATCCTCTTAATATTATTTAAAACTTTTATATTGACATGTTTTTTATAGAACACACTCTTATAGCCAAAAAAAAAAAAAAAAAAAAAAAAAAAAAATCCTTGCTGGCTCCGCCTGCAAACAAGTTTGGGTTCGAAGTAGGCGGTTCCAACTGCAGCATCATCGCAAAAAGGTCATTTCTTCCGCAATTCCCGACAAACAGGTGCCCCACGGTCTGCGTCTTCGAAATCTACCTGTGCCTGTAGGCCGAGCCGTCAGGGATTTTTTTTTTGTATATTCCCTTATTCTCTTAAGACTCGAAGTTAAAATAATAGTACAAATACTCATTCTTTGCTTTTAACACACATTACATCATAATGTTAATGTTAATGTTAATGCCTGAGGAAGACCACTCGGCTGAGGGCGAACCCAGCCGTTGAGCGTTTAATGTCTTCCCCGGCTAGCTCCCCGGCACGCAGGGATTAAACGTGGCAGTACAAGCTTCGCCAATGGCTGGTCCTGCCGGGCAAAGCCCCACGCGACAGGTGGCAGGAACTAAAGACATACAAAAAAAAAAAAAAAAAAATTACAGGGTCTGCCGCTGGAACCAGCGTTCCTACGCGACAAGGAGCGACAGACAGGGTGAACGAGGTCCACAGGTGCGCCTGCACCAGTTGTACAGTCCGCTAATTTAGTAGAAGGGTGCAGTTCTTAGATAAGACTGTACCAATTGTACAGTTCGTAAATGACGGCACTTGAGATGTGGAGGTGCCAGTGTGAGATTCCCACGCGACAAGGAGCGTCACACAATTGCGCTGGAACCCTCACACTGGATGGAGGCTGGATGCACTTCGTGTTAGAGGTGACGATACGTTACTTGCTGACCAAACTTGCGGTTCCCGATAAGAATAAATTAATTAATGGGGACTCAGCCCCTGCAAGGAAGAGAACAATACTTGCGGATGAGAGAAACTATTAAGCTGCAAAATAGCTAAATGGAGAAAGCTAAACAGATAAAAAATGACGGAATGATTACGTTAATGACTAAAATAAGCGAGTTATTATTATTAATTTATGGAGAAAGAAAACTGCTTTGAATGATTAGGTTATGTTAGATAGGTGTGTTAGTAATTTGTAAATTTCTGAAAGTTTATGAGTTAAGATGGGACGCGTAATTATGTTCAGTAGCCAAGAAGGAGGTGGGTTAGAAGGAGCAGGCCTAAGATGACAAGCAACAGTCAGTGGGCAGGAGAAGTAATAATGCATGGGGGTACCACTATCGCCGCACTCGCACACATCGTTTCGTGAAATTTTAAATTTGAAGAGGTAATTTTTAAACGGGCCATGCCCGGATAAGAAGGCACTTGTATAAGGAGTGAGGTTAAGTAGCTCTCTGGAAACTTTTGGAATTAGGTTGTAAGTGTGTCTACCTTTTGTGGAGGTGTCCCAGTAGATTTGCCAGTTGGGGAGTATTTTAGATTTGAGTTTTCTGCGAATAGAAGATGGGGCTACCGGAAGAGAGAAGTCTATTGATTGGCGTTTGGTGGCTTCTTTTGCAAGGCTGTCCGCCAGCTCATTGCCTGCGATACCAATGTGTGCAGTGACGTGGCCAAGGGTAACTTTTTTGTACAGTTGGTGAAGTTTGATTTTAATTTCCAGTATGAGAGGGTGTTTTGTCCGTAGGGCAAAAATTGCTTGAAGTCCAGACAGACTATCACTGAAAATTTTAAAATTTTCCTGCGTGGGGGAGGCAGCAATCCATTCCAAAGCCTTCAGAATTGCAAACAGTTCAGCTTGATATACTGAGTTATCGTCTCCAATTCTGGAGGCCCACTCATAGATCGGCACTCCATTTACCATGGCGCAGAAGGCTGCGGCCACGCCAGTTTCGGTGCGCGACCCATCAGTGTAGATGGTTGGATGCTGCGAGGGTCTGTGACTGTTCTTGGCGATGCATACCTGTAATTGTGATGTCTCCTCCGCGGGGTGCAGGTGCCAACTTGGAACTTTTCTCTGTATTATTGTTTTTGGGAAGTGTAGCGTAGTAGTTGGTTCATGTTCTAGGTGTTGGATTCTGTTTTTCTGGTGCTCGTATTCTAGTGATATTAGGATTGGAGGGATCCCCGTTAGTACTGTGAGTGCGTCCGTTGAGATTGTCCTATACCCTCTCACCATTTGCAGCCAGAACATCCTTTGGATCGAAACCAACTTTTCCTTGACTGCCTTGGTGAGATTTCCTCCCCAGAAGCCCACACAGTAAAAGAGGATCCGTTCTATGATTGCGTGGTACCAGATTTTTAACATTGCAGGTTTAATTCCCCAAGACTTAGAAGTTAATCTGCGTGCATTGTGTTGATACTTAGCTAGTTTTGTCTTGAGGGTGTTGATGTGTTCCGTCCAGCTCCTGTGTTCGTCTATGACGATTCCTAGTAATTTAAGGTGTGTGACATGTGAAACGCTTTTCCCATAAATTCTCATTATGGGTTTGCGCTTAAGCTTCTTGGGTTTTGCGAATGTTAGGGATTGTGTTTTGTCTGTAGAGAGCTGGAGGTGGAGACGTTCCAGGAGTTGACAAAAGACCGCGAGAGCTCGAGCTGCCGAGTTTTCCAGGTCCAAACGCCTACGGCCCGAGAATACAAAACTGAAGTCATCTGCAAATGCATAAAGGATGAAGCCTAATCTTTCTAGTTCTAAAAGGATGACATTTGCAATAATTAGCCAGAGAACTGGCCCAAGGCAAGACCCCTGTGGAAATCCTTTCTGTATATTGTGGGATGAGGAGTCTGCTCCCCAATTTATTAAAATGCTTCTATCGCTGAGGTAGGAGGCGATGACTCCAGCTATGTTGCCCGGGCAATGAATATCAATTAGTTGAAGTAAGATGTCCCGCCACTCCACGTTATCAAAAGCACCTTTGATATTGAGGGAGACTCTGAAATCTATTCTTTTAGGGGACTTGTAATTTAGGTTCACAAATATGAGCATAAAATTACTAGCCCCCCAAAATATCAATTTAATTATCAATAACCTAAAATTACACAATAAAAAATACCAGCTTTAAATAAGTGAATAAGCTGCAAATTCTTAATTTTTTTTTATTAAGTATTAAGTACCTTTATTAAGTTTTTAAGTTGAAGAATTGTGAAAATTACCTATTTTCTTGTATGCACTGTTTCGAAAGCATTTTGCAAACTCAGGTTAAAATAACATTTATTTTATAAGGAAATCGACATCGGTGCTGCCATTTATTGGTTTCATTTTAAAGAAAAAGCATTCAACTTTATAGAAGTGAAGTTAAAATGTAAAAATATCAATAATTTTAGCTTTTATGAGCAAAAGAATCTAGATACCCATTTGGGTACCCAGGACTCAAGAGGTTAGGGTGACCTTGCTTTGCTTTGCATTTAGCTTTCTTGGACACCCAGTTCGAAGCTTATTTGTTGTCATACAAGTCTCTGTTTTCTTTTTTATCACATAACATACACTAGAAAAGTTTAAATGTAACTACTTACCTATTTCTCGGCGACTTAATCCAGAATCGTGAAAAATTATAATCTTCTCAAGCATAGCTACAGAATGCTCACACGTTTGCGGCTCCATTGCAACAGAAACTGTCAGAATCCCAGTTCCAGTTATTATATGATGTGACTTCAAAGTACGGTACTAGTGTAGTGCGGGTCAGATGTTCAAAAATTTTATAATATTCACGTGTAAATAATTTGTAAACTGTCAATGTTTCGTGTGCAAATACTTTTTTGGCATGAGAAAATGCTATTTTATTTTTTTAAATTAGTATTATAATTTTTAAGGTAAAAAGTTGGTTATTTGTGTTTGTTTATTATTTAAATAAAGTAATAGTTAAAACAATTTCGTCGCATTTGCTTTCTAGTGTTACTTTTGCAAAATATTCCGTGTGTGCAAATACTTTTTTGTTCACTGTACATTTATGTAACATACATAGACAAATATACATTTATGTAAATGTATATTTGGCATAAAAATATATAAGCCTATTGACCATATGTTTGAGTGCTACAATGCGGCCTGTCAATTTTTTTTTTGTACTAAAAGTTTGTATTTAATAATTTGCAACTACATCGTTTCTATTATTTGTATATTTAATTTCGTCTTTATTGGAGCAGTGGAATGCAGCCCAGATCGCCCCAAATTAGGTAACATTTTTGCTAATTCTGCATATTTAAAAGATATATTTCATGTTCTTTTTTTTTAAATCACTACATACAACTACTTTTTCTTCATTCAGGATCATCAAACAAGAATTAGTTATTTAGTATTGAGTAATCATTCACTAAGCTTTCTGAACAATACATATCTCGCATATTCACTCATATTCACTCATACTTTATATATTAATGTCAGATTATGAATGAAAGTTTCTGTGGCCACAATGAGACTTTAATCTTTGTTAAACCCAAAAATGCGGTCGTATCTTTTTCCCGCTCAAACACCGCCGAAAATACAGGATAACGAAAGAAGAAAGTTTTTCCTCTTCATTTATGTATAAATTTACCCGCCAAATAATACAATTTATCAATACACAAAATATGTAAAAAAAGTTTTGAAGCAGAAATATATGAAGAAATGTTATACTAAATAAATTATTGAAACCGAAGTTTTAAGTAGTAAATACAATATACATTATATAAGCAAATAGCTGCTAGTTTTTCGCGGTTGTCGAAAAGTGAACTGCGATGAGAGTAAAGTTCGTAGCGAAAGAAATGGGAATATTTCGCTTAAAGAAAAAAATTACAAGGATCAATGGAGTACCCAGCATTTCTACTCGGGTATGATTCAAAACATTCCATTTTAATAACTATGTAATTTTTATAAGTTTTCACCCTCCTAAAGAAGTAAATGTTTCTCTACACTGCATACGTTTAACGTTAAGGTTTTAAAGTTTCAAATTCATAGGTAAGAACTGGGAAGAAATTTGTGTCATCTTATGCGTATTTAATAGATTTAAAAGTTTAGGTTCATTAATCCTACTGCCACCCTCGAGTAAGTATTCAGCGGATAATTATGGCCATGAAAATTTAGAATTATAAAAAACCTCTATGTTTTTAAGATCATGAATTTTTTATTCATTTGATTTAACAAAAGTTCAACACCTGATCCATTTTTAGACTATTTTTATTGTTATATTGCTAGAAATGGTTGTTTTACTTAAGACAATGGAATAAAGGAAAAGTTATTTTCATAGCTCAAATAAAGAAAATCTATCACCATTTTTTTGTTTTCAAAACTTATCTTGAAAAAAAAAATTATATGCGTTTACAACTAAAAGATAAATAAAATTAATTTTCTAAAAATATCCTTTAAGAAATGTTCTCTTTAAAAACTTTTTATTTAGTAGTTAGGTCTACAACTTATAGAACGCACCTTGATTTCAGAGTTGATTAAATATGTATTAGGATAAATGAAACATGAGAAAATATAAAAATGAAATAGTAACGAGTTCGTAATCGATAATAATCTAAATAAATATGTAGACAGTTCCTAAAGGCAAAAAAAAAACTATAATAGAAATATTGAAACCTATAAAGTGGAAGCTTTTTTGAAAACAGCTTTATTTCTGCGATTTTTTGGAAGTGGAGCTGTAGTTTTTGATCGGTTCCTTTTGCACACTATAAGCTAAATCCCTTTTGTGGTTTATACTGTATGTGACGATAGCTGGAAAAACAGATTCCAAATTTTAATGGGTGATGAAAGGAAATATAATGCAGAATTTCAGAATAAACGTATTTCTAAGTTATTGTCATATTTTAATATTTTACTCATTTTATTTTATGAATTATTAAGAAAATTATCGTATTATTTTTTTAACTTTAGCTGCTGTCAGAATACATTCTTCTTATCTAGAAAATAATGTTAAAAAACCTACATGTATCGGATATAATCAAAAATTCCCTCGAAGGTACAGTGTTGAAAACTATATGTGCCGAAGGTAAATATAGTTACCCTCTGGGGATTGATAAAGTGATTGTACGCCTGCTTTGAAACTATAAATCGAACGGAAAAGATATATGTTCGAGAAATTTTATTTTTCCTTAACTTTAGAATATGCAACATTGGACATTTTCATATGTTCATGATATTTCAGTCCACCTGACTAGAAAGTTTTATTTCTGCGACAAAATATTTTCTTTCTTTATTTGAAATTTTTATGATTATAAAAATTGAGAATTTATGCTGAGAAAGACTAATTTTACTAACATATAACTTTATTGCCTCTCAACGCAGTTTTAAAATTTTTATCCTTTGAAATTATTTTTTTCTCTATTTTTGATGAATTCAGCATTGGGTTTTGTAAATTTAAATGTTTAGATTTTTTAGATTTAATATATCCGATTTTAACTTTGTCCAATAAATATTAATTGTAACTTGTTAAGAAGCTACCACACCTACCTTATCTCCAGTGAGGATCACTACAATTTTGAACTGTACTTGAATGATTGAATATCTCGACACCGTAAACTTCTCTAACCTAGCACACCCTATCGACAAGGCTTCCGTATCTTCTAGAAATCTTCATATAGTAGTTGTTCTCATATTCTAAATTACTTTCAAAATTCATAGTGTACAGAAAATATTGAAACCACGATGAAGTACATATTGCGAAATTTTGCCTATCTTTAGCTTTTGAGGTCATTTGAATCCTCTTTTGCCATTTTTACAACGACTCTATATGTTTGTACGCATGTTGGTATTTCCTTGCGTTATCATGTGTTTAGAGCCGGTTTTTGATATTTTTATGAAAATTTCTGAATGTACGTGTCCAAGAAAGTAAACATGATAGCATCCAAATAGTTTTTTTCACATAAGCTCAAAAAGAGGTATATTGTGAGCCACTTTCGAAAGAACCATGTAGTACATAGTATAAATTGGCCAACAGGTTCGATATCTAACCCATTGTTAAACAGTTTTGTAACCTTCTATCTAGAAAAAATCACTGAGGAAAAGTTATCGATGGTAATCGATAAAAATTTATGCAATGTTTACTGGTATCTGCGGTTCAGAGGTACTTTTTTCAACTTCACAAAGAAAGATCTTGGTTTTGAATTCAGTTCCAATTATATTTGAATGCACAGTATTCTATAAAGTTTTGGAGTGGAGTCATTCCACATTTTTATAAGAAAAATGTATTTAAATAATCTAATTAGATATTCCACAATACAAATCCTTCCAGCGTTATAAGTATATTCTAAACTTAAGGATGACTATCTTTTTTACTCGTAAAATATTTCTGTTCATGAACTCTGCTTTATAAGACAAGATATTTGTCACCAAATTTTCCAAGCAAATAAGAAAATCAACTTGCCGAAAACTCCCAATTATAAGCATATTCGATGTTGAATCGAGATAATGTTAAAATTAATGAGTAAATGAAATATTCTAATTTACAGCTAAAGAAAAAAATCCACTAGTAAGGAAATTGAGAGGAAAATTCTTTATTTGAAATTTTTATGATTATAAAAATTGAGAATTTATGCTGGGAAAGACTAATTTTATTAACATATAACTTTATTGCCTCTCAACGTAAATTTTTATCCTTTGAAGTTATTTTTTCTCTATTTTCGATGAATTCAGCAATGTGTTTTGTAAATTTAAATGTTTAGATATTTTAGATTTAATATTACCTCAGACATCAAGGCAGCTGGATTACTTTGTCATTTTTTTGCACTAATCACTGAGTTGCAAACGCAACTATTTTTTTATATTCCACTACTACATTTTCCAAGAATTAATCTAAATGGTAATTTTTAACAGAAATGTATTACAAAAATTATTGTTTCAATATAGCGGTAGGAAAAGTTAGAAAAGTTTGTCGCTTGTGGCAATCTGTAAGTATAATCTAAACTAATAAAATAAAGTTTCGCTCTGTGTGTCTGTGTGTCTGTGTATGTGTGTGTCTGTTGGCGATGGCTAGGAAAATCTGGCCCACCTAGAATGCTGGAAATCTAGATTTAGGTAGTCCAAACCCTCTCCTGTTGCAACATTACTTCAGAATTTTAATATTTTAATTACTTTCTGAAATAGTAATTAAAATGCACAAAGAACTCTCATTAAAAATACGCTTTTATTCTCTTGGGTTGATTGGTTCACTGGTTGGTTGCATCGATTCTTCACAGAAGTAATTAAATAAACCAGAGTAGCGATGCATAAATAAGGATTTCTAACTAAATAGTATCAACATGGATTGAAGTTATCAACGTAGAGGAGCCATGCGATTGTTGCGCCACCTGTGCATGAAAAATTACACATACGTCCCACTGATTGAAATATGTTGCAGGCATATTTTTCTTCATGACAATTAGTCGGGTTTAAGTTTTTTTTTTCTTTTTTACATGACTTTTTTACATTTATTATTATGATGGAGATTAAAACTTTATTTAACAGATTGTTTTTTATATTTGCGGGAATGAAGAGGGGCAAGGGTCTAATTACATTTAAGCTTCAAGGTGTATTTCTAGAAAGCAGTTACCAGAATTTCCGAATGATAGTGTCAGTCAAATTTCAAATTAAATTCCTAGCTTAACCAAATGAATCAATCATTAAAGATGTATTGTGATCCTTCTAATTAGTTGTTTTCTGAAGGCCACTTGAACAACCCCCCTACCCCCCCCCCCCCCACCCCTCCCGGCCCGTCTTTCAAGGTTTTTTATCTAACTCTGCTCCGTTTCCATATCTCAGCAACTATCTTTCCGATTTCAACGCAAGTGATTTCAAACATTATAATTAACTTAATAGTCACCCTTTATAACATTAAACTAAATTTATGAGTAGCGGTTACCACTATTTACGAATAACAGTTTAAGCCAAATTTGTAATTAAATTCAAATCTTAAGGAAACGAACGAATTTTGAAAGATGTATAGTGTCCTCCTAATTAGTTATTTGCTGAAGGCCACTTGAACAACCCATCCCACCACTCCCGGCCCGTCCTTCAAGGTTTTTTCTCTAACTATGCTCCGTTTCCATATCTCAGCAACTATTTTTCCGATTTCAACGCAAGTGGTTCCAAACATTATAATTAACTTAATAGTCACTCTTTATAACATTAAACTAAATTTATGAGTAGCGGTTACCACTATTTCCGAATAATAGTTTAAGCCAAATTTGTAATTACGTTCCTAGCTTAAGCAAACGAACGAATTTTGAAAAATGCATAGTGGTCCTTCTAATTAGTTATTTGCTGAAGGCCACTTGAACAACCCATCCCACCACTCCCGGCCCTTCAAGGTTTTTTCTCTAACTATGCTCCGTTTCTATATCTCAGCAACTATTTTTCCGATTTCAACGCAAGTGGTTCCAAACATTATAATTAACTTAATAGTCACTCTTTATAACATTAAACTAAATTTATGAGTAGCGGTTACCACTATTTCCGAATAATAGTTTAAGCCAAATTTGTAATTACGTTCCTAGCTTAAGCAAACGAACGAATTTTGAAAAATGCATAGTGGTCCTTCTAATTAGTTATTTGCTGAAGGCCACTTGAACAACCCATCCCACCACTCCCGGCCCGTCCTTCAAGGTTTTTTCTCTAACTATGCTCCGTTTCTATATCTCAGCAACTATTTTTCCGATTTCAACGCAAGTGGTTCCAAACATTATAATTAACTTAATAGTCACTCTTTATAACATTAAACTAAATTTATGAGTAGCGGTTACCACTATTTCCGAATAATAGTTTAAGCCAAATTTGTAATTACGTTCCTAGCTTAAGCAAACGAACGAATTTTGAAAGATGCATAGTGGTCCTTCTAATTAGTCATTTGCCGAAGGACACTTGAACAACACCTCCCCCCGCGGCCCGTCCTTCAAGGTTTTTTCTCTAACTCTGCTCCGTTTCCATATCTCAGCAACTATCTTTCCGATTTCAACACAAGTGATTCCAAACATTATAATTAACTTAATTGTCCCTCTTTATAACATTAAACTAAAATTATGAGTAGCGGTTACCACTATTTACGAAAAATAGTTTAAGCGAAATTTGCAATTAAGTTCAAAGCTTAAGCAAACGAACGATTTTTGAAAGATGCATAGTGGTCCTCCTAATTAGTCATTTGCTAAAGGACACTTGAACAACCCCTCACTCCCGGCACTCCTTTCAAGGTTTTTTTCTCTAACTATGCTCCGTTTTCATATCTCAGCAACTATTTTTCCGATTTCAACACAAGTGATTCCAAACATTATAATTAACTTAATTGTCACTCTTTATAACATTAAACTAAAATTATGACTAGCGGTTACCACTATTTACGAAAAATAGTTTAAGCGAAATTTGCAATTAAGTTCAAAGCTTAAGCAAACGAACGATTTTTGAAAGATGCATAGTGGTCCTCCTAATTAGTCATTTGCTGAAGGACACTTGAACAACCCCTACCCCCGGCACTCCTTTCAAGGTTTTTTTCTCTAACTATGCTCCGTTTTTATATCTCAGCAACTATTTTTCCGATTTCAACACAAGTGATTCCAAACATTATAATTAACTTAAATGTCACTCTTTATAACATTAAACTAAATTTATGAGTAGCGGTTACCACTATTTCCGAATAATTGGGTAAGCCAAATTTGTAATTAAGTTCCTAGCTTAAGCAAACGAACGAATTTCGGAAGATGCATAGTGCTCCTCTTAATTAGTCATTTGCTGAAGGGTACTTGAACAACCCTCCCCCCCCCCGGCCCTCATTCAAGGTTTTTCTCTAACTATGCCCCGTTTCTACATATCAGCAACTACCTTTCCGATTTCAAAGCAAGTGATTCCAAGCATTATATTTAACTTAATAGTCACCCTTTATAACATTAAATTAAATTTATGAGTAGCGGTTACCACTATTTACAAATAAGAGTTTAAGCCAACTTTGTAATTAAGTTCCTAGCTTAACAAAACGAACGAATATTTATGCATGCATAGTGGGCCTCCTAATTAGTCATTTTCTGAAGGACACTCGAACATCTCCTCCCTTCGGCACCTCACTCAAGGTTATTTTCTCTAACTGTGCCTTATTGCAATAACTGGGCTAATAATGTTCCAATCTTCTCGAAACCAGCTCAATTTTGTAGTGCGCCTACTATACAGTAATGTAGGCAGCGGGGACCTGTCTCAGAAGTTCGTTCGGAAAGAGGTTTGTTTAGAACAGAAAGCTCCCCTGGCGGTGGTAGGGGGAAATAAAAGATTTTCTAGAGCGTACGAGCATGCCGTGTATACGGTTCCAAAGCCATCGTAGACCGTGGCCAGAGTTCCGTTTTTAAAGAAATTTAAGTTTATTACAAGGGCTCGGGCAACGCCGGGCGGGTCAGCTAGTACTTGAAATATTGATGATGTTATTAAAATGTCCTTGAAATAATGTTATCAGACTTGTCCAAAAATGTGACCTAGGATATGTCTGTTTTGATGGAAGTGTTGAATTATTCAGTACTTTATATTCCAAGCAAGCCCCAGTGAAGTCTGAGAAGAGTAAAAATCAACCCATTAACTAAATATCCAAAGATTAACGCCTACTACAATATATATAAATCAAAGTTTCTTATTGCCATTCATAAAGCGAATATATGCATGAATGCACTACGGAACATAACAATATCTATATTATAAAGTAAAAGCATATCCATGAGTAACGCTGAGGTCACATTCATGGTGGCAACAGCTCACCAATAAATTTCGCTTTTATTTCAATGTTTTTAACTTCTAAACATCGCACAATTGCAATTTTTACACCGTCGAATACAAACAAAATTGTTCTATAAAATTCAATTTGTTTGAACACTCTTTCTCAATTTACTGATTTTTTTATATTTTAGAAAATAACTTTTCAAGCATGATTTTTAAAAAAGTCTATCATTATCGCTTGCAACCATTACAAAGATTAAGCTGTTTGCACTTAAAACAATATAAATAGATCAGCATTTGTTTTCGGCTAATACTCTATAATGAAAATAAAAATTTATCAATAAATAAAAAAATACTAAAATATTATACATAATACAGAAATTTAATAGACTTGTAATTGAACTATGCGCTTAAACCAATGAAATTATTAGAATCCAAAATTGCTGCTGTAAGTATCGATCATTAATGATTTCTTCGGCTTTTATCTCCTGGCTGAGGCTAATACGAATGCATCTCTGTTAATAAATTTTAAAACTTTATTTGATTACGTTATTTATATTTTTCATATAAAAATGTTTTTTGGTTTATTAGTGGCATAGCTGCCAACTTTTACGCTTTTTACCTACCACTAAAATTTTGTAGTAAATTTTACCTTAATAAATCTCCGAAATCACGTAATTCTATATTTTTAAAAATAACTTTTCAAGCATGATTTTTAAAAAAGTCTATCATTATCGCTTGCAACCATTACAAAGATTAAGCTGTTTGCACTTAATATCGTGTGGTAATATCTATTAATTTTTAGTGGTAACAAAAAAGCGTAAAAGTTGGCTATGTTATTGGGCAATCTAAAGAAATATAATTTGTGTATTAAATGTACAAAATCTATTAGAATTTTCAATTAAAAAATGTTTTCCCCCTGTGCACTGTTATCCGAAAAGCCCGGGTTGGATTCCCGAGTTAGATTAAAAATAACTTCGAAATAGCAATTCCCCCTTATTTTATTATGACACATCATTCAATGCCACATGTAAAGAAATTCCTCTTTGAACCATCAATGTTTGACGAGGTTTTTGTTTTGCTATTTTTTAGGGTTCCATGCATAAAAAGAAAAACGGAAACATTATAAGATCACTCTTGCGTCTGACTGTCCGTCTGTCAGAGCTCCTTTTCTCGTAAACTATGGGACTATGAATGTTCAACATTGGGGAAGTTTTAAAGCCATTTTACCCACTGTTTTTCAGATTATTCGCCATTCACAAATATGTTTTAGAAAAATTTAGGGGGCTAATTAAGTTACTTGAAAAAAAATTTCTTTTTGTATATCATGTGGGGCATCGTGTGAAAGATCTCGTAATATCGAACTCAAAACAATATTTGTTTTAAATTTAGGTATTATATTTTCACACATGTCGTCGAAAAGATATTGCAAAATATCCCCCCCCCCCTCTTTATCCGAATCGACTGAAACTAAAATTATGAAAAACTTTAGGGCTAGAAGGAGTTTATCTAAGCCTTGCAGGAAAACTATAGAGATTTTCCTAGGTAACATGGTTTTGAGAAAAACGCTAACTTTACTTTTTGGGCAATCAGCGGGGAAGTTGACGGGCGCACGAGGTATCTATCGATGCAGAATCATCCAAGGTATTTGAAAATGATTTTCGAAAAAACTTGTCGGTAATAAGCCGAACTATTAATAAAATTACTTGAAAACAACTTTCTTTTTATTTATCGTGGAACTCGTTTATTTAGGAGCTCGTAACATCGAACTCAAAAATATATTTGTTTTTCAGCGATATCGTTGAAAGTATACTTAAAAAATATCCCCCCCCCCTCGCACCCCTCCTATTTCCGAATCTACTGAAGTTGAAATTATGAAAAAAATAGGGTAGTTGGAGTTTATTAATTAATAAATAGTAATTAATAAATTTAATGCCCGGAACTTTTTGAGCGCAAGTTATACTCGTACTTAACAGATTTTTTTTTTTTTTTTTTTTTAGTAATATGTCAAGGATCTGGAATAGATCACATTTGCAAGCCATTAATCCATTTCAAGATATCTGATTTTTTTACTCTTGTAAACGAATTCGATATTTTTTACCGTAAAATTGATTCAAAATGTTATTTAGGTTTATTTTACAACGCATCACAATCGTTGGTTGATAAATGCGCCCTTATCAGTACTCGTATGCTGATTTCGATGCCATTTACAAATATTGTGGTATTTTTTTTATATTGTTGTAGAATCAAAGCAACGTCTTCCACGTCGTTTAAAGCAGTATCCAATGTTTTAACAACCGGTAGAAAGTGTTAGAAACGTAATTTCTGAAATAAACATTTTATCTCTTATCATGAGTCAACCTATTCATCCTCCGACTTCAACGAGCTGGTGAAATGGATCACGTGCGCTGTCAAAGTACTTTTTCTGCATCTGTGAGATACGCATTAAAGAACTGCTGACACGTGTAACCTCTAAAAGTTCAAGGCTCAATGACGTAAACTTGACTATGTTTTCCTCATCTGTGAACTAAAAACATTTAGTCTCTAACAAACTTTCTTCGAATTAAGAACTGCAGAAAATTCTCTTCAAATAAACTTTAACTTTTAATACTTTGATGTAAAATTTAATAATGTAAATTAATAATTTTTTTTCTTTTATTTTTATAGTAATAAAATAGTTAAATTAGAAAATATATCTTGAAGCTACTTACTTTCATAAAATATTGTGGTTGTGTGGTTGTTGACTCTTCACATCACCGGAAAAGTGTTTACTTAAAATTGTGCCATTATTTCACTGGATTAATTACTTACATTGGATTACTAATGCATCTTCGCGGACTTAACAGGTAGGACAAACTTTCACTACTTTTATAACTGTTATGAAGTATTTAAATTGATTTTAAGAATAACAATAGAAGAAGCACTAATTGCCGTAGTTCTCAAAAACTATCAGATTATGAGACTGAGGGTTGAACACGGCAAAACCGCTCTCTAATAAGAAAAAGAAATAAAATCAAAAACTATATTTTAAATAATAGAAACAAGTTTAAATCAAAGTATTAATAAAATTAATAAAAATACAACATCATGGCTTCAAATACGAAAGAAATGTGTAACATTGATAAACTGAACTCCAGTAATTACGTGGTTTGGAAGTTCAAATTAGAGATGTTATTAATGAGAGAAGATATAATAAACCAGATAACTGATGATCCGCCAGGCGATTGGACGAAGAGAGATAATAGGGCCAGGGCTATAATTAATTTAAGCTTAGAAGACTATCAGCTGATTTATATTAAAAACGAAACATCAGCTAAAGCCACATGGCTAGCATTAAAAACAATACATGAGCGCGCGAATTTATCTAGTAAATTATATTAGCTAAGAAAATTATATAGTATAAAACTAGTTGAAAATGGTAATATGAACGATCATATAGTTAAAATATTAGAAACTGCGGACAAATTAAAATCAATAGGAGAAGAGATTAAGGACTCTCATCTATCTGCACTTTTGTTGTGCTCGCTTCCACCAAGCAATGACACTCTGATCACGGCATTAGAGACCCGATCAGAGACCGAATTAATTTCAGAATTTATAAAAGGGAAACTTACAGATGAAATTCAAAAAAGACAAGAAAGCTCCAATTCATCGCATGAAAATGTATGTAAAACTTTTAATAAACAAAAACAAAACACTAGGGCATATCCAAAAAGAGAACAAAACATTTTTTGCACGCATTGCAAAAGAAAAAATCATGTGCGACAAAACTGTTGGTTTCTTAAGAATAAAAATTCTAAGAACCAGACAAATGAAAAATACAGACAAAATTCGTCTTTATGCTTTGAAGCAAGTGATTTTACTCTGGAAACAAAAGCAGAAACAAACACACAAATTCAGGAGAGTAAAAGCGAAGAAAATCAAAACACTTTCGAAAATACAGTGTCTCAAAAGCAATTATCTTTTATCGCACATAATGAATCTAAATCTACTTGGGTAGTAAATTCTGGAAGCAGTTCGCATATATGCAACGACATAAATATATTTGTTGACATTGATAACAGCAACAAAAATACTGTCACGATAGCAAACGGAACAACACTAGAATCGCACGGAACAGGTACAATAAAATGGTGGACACAATCAAATGACATAAATTTAAAAGACGTTTTCTATGTCCCTGATATTCAATCAAATTTAATGTCGGTTACGAAAGCCACAAAGCATGGTTATGAATTCATATTTGCAAAAAACACATGTAACTTATCCTATAATGAAAAAACTCTCTTAGAAGGAAAAAAGAGAGAAAATTTATATGAAATTGACCTATATAAACCTAAGCAAGATATCTATGTCAATTTTGCTGAACAATGCAAGAATACAAACTGCATTGAGCTTTGGCATGAGAGATTAGGTCATAGAAATGTTAATACAATTAAACAACTCTTATCCAACAATTTAGCAACAGGTTTAGAAATTCAAAATTGCAAACATGACATAATTTGTGAGAGTTGCATAAAGGGTAAACTAACAAATGCACCGTATCCAAAAAGGAGTGAGAACAGAGCTAAGAAGGTGATCGATCTGGTGCATACGGATATATGTGGTCCGATGCAAACAGAAAGCATAGGAGGTAAGAAATATTTTCTCACATTCACAGATGATTATAGTAGATTTACAATGGTATTTCTTTTATCGAAAAAAAGTGAGGTAGTTACCAAAGTAAAAGAATATATAGCAATAACGAAAAATAAATTCGGTCGCACAGTTAAAGAAATTCGATCAGACAATGGGGGTGAATACACAAGCGAATAATTAGAAAAATTCTTAAAATATGAAGGTATTCATCACCAGTTCACTATTCCGCATTGTGCACCTCAGAACGGTGTTTCGGAAAGAAAGAACAGGACTTTAGTCGAAATCACAAGGTGCCTATTATCGGAAGCCCAGCCAACAAATAAATTTTGGGCCGAAGCTTTAAATACAGCTGTGTATCTTATAAATAGACTTCCAACGATGTCACACAATTCAACTCCATACCAGCTATGGACAAACAAAAAACCGGATTTAGCAAACATAAAAGTATTTGGCTGCAAAGCTTATGCTTATCTCGATAAATCCCAAAGAGGAAAACTCGATGATAAAGCAATAAAGGGTACATTTATCGTCGGTTATGATAATAAATCAAAATGATATAGGATCTATATTGGTAATAAAAAAGTAATAAGGGCAAGAACAGTTAAATTTATAGAAAACTCTAATTCAAATGAAAACGAAAAAAAATCAAACATTGATATGTGTTATTGCGTTTTAAACTATACACACACACACTGCTGGTTCTTAACTAAAAACACAATAGAATGGACTGTAATTAAAGCGGTTTATTCACAAGCAACAAAATGCGAGCCATCACACGGCTTATTCTATCACAACCTTTTTCACATTCCAAAAAACAAGAAGAAAACAGAACACTGAGTGTTGCTAAACGCGGAAAGGAAGAAAAAGAAACTTACATAAATTCGGAGCACATGAAACCAAGGAACATGCAGCTTTAGCTAGCTGCAGACGATACTTGAAATTCCCTGGGATTTCTACAAATGGTTAGTTGCATACAATTTCTTATTATAATGAAAAAACAATTAATAACACAAACAAATTAATGCAAAAAAAATAGAAAAATATTAAACAGTTTTCAGTTCACAGTTTTTAGTTTCTATGGGAGGAACACACAGTTTCACTATTGGACGACAAAAATTTGCGAAATTCTTCATTCTGCTGGCACTGCAAAATATATTTGTTAATTTATTTTTCTGCATCTTTGAAGTTTCACAGTCACTAAAAATCTCAAAAGGCTTCTCTCTTCTTGCAATAAATCGTTTTAATGCACTTAAGAATGTCTTTGTTGAAAGATCTTCGACGACTTCAAGATGGACTGCTTTGATGACGAAGCAGACAAATACACACACATATGATTTAAATGATTTTACTCCGCGTCCTGCACGATATTTAATCATGAATGGTCCTGAAAAATCTGCTCCAACTCGATGAAATGGTCGTGATTGTGTTACTCTGGATGCTGGAAGCTCTTTTCCAGCTTCTAAATACTGAATTTCCTTACTGAAGTTCACTTGTTGAACTATCCGAATAATGCAGCGTGTTGCGGCTTGAATTTCACTGCTTGATAAAAAGGATGTATTTCTTTCTACACGTGTTACCTTTGAATTGGAGATGAATCTCAATATCCAAGCAAATATGCGTTGCAACTTGGAAAACGAAGATATTTTTGATATAATATCAAGTTCTTTTACAGTTTCAGAAGCTACAAATGATAAGGTTTTACGTGCTTCTGGTAATTCTTCTTCATTTATGGGAATAGGTTCATGCACGGGAACCTCACTGCTTCTTAACCATAGTGGGCCGTTCCACCACAAGTCATGGGACAGTAATTCTGCAGGAAGTAACCCACGTGATGCACAATCAGCAGAATTTTCTTTTCCGTCCACATGGTTCCAATTCTCAGCTGGTAAAATGGATTGTATTTCAGATACTCTGTTGGCTACAAAGACTTGCCATCTTTTAGGATTTGATCTTAGCCATGATAATACAATTTTGAATCACTCCATGCGTGCACAGAATCAGGTTTTATATGTAATGCAGCTCTTACTGCCTGTATTAAGTGTGCCAGTAATACTGCAGAACATAATTCCAGTCTTGGAATCATGACAGGTTTTAGTGCTGCTACGCGAGTTTTAGCTGTTAAAAGTTTCACATCAATGTTAGAGTTATCACAAGTTTTAACGTAAATAACTGCTGAATAACCCTTTTCTGACGCATCACAAAATCCGTGAAGTTCACATCGAGAATAATTGGGCAAGATTACTTTTCTAGGTATATATATGGAATTTAAGAGTTTGACTTCTTGGCACAAAATTTTCCACTTTTGGTCAATATTTTCTGGTACTGGGTCATCCCATGATAATTGTAATTTCCACAGTTCTTGAAGGATCATTAGTTAGAATCACAAAAGGTGCAATCCACCTCAATGGGTCAAACAGCGTTGATACAAATGACAGAATAATTCTTTCAGTAGGGACACCTTGATAATTTATATCATTGAAACTACATTTGAACTTATCATTATCAGGATGTCATTCCACTCCTAGAACTTTTGTGGCCTTATTGCCCACTACACTATGTATATTATCGTTAATTGTGTTTACTAAGCCAGCATTTTTCAATAGTGATGGTTCATTTGTGGACCATTTATGTAGCTCAAACCCACCTTTTCTTAGCATTTTTTGCAAATCAGATATCAATTCAGTACCTTCCTGACTATTCTCAACACCAGTTAAAACATCGTCGACATAAAAATCTCTTAAAACTATAGACTTTGCTTTTGGGAAATTAAGACTCTCATCAATTGCTAACTGACTCAAAGCTTTAGTTGCAAGATATGGAGCAGCAGCAGTTCCATACGTGACAGTATTTAAGCGAAAGACTTGTATTTGTTTATCTGGACTATCTCTCCATAAAATTCTCTGAAAATCCCTATCTTTGTCATGAATTTTTACTTGCCTATACATCATTCTTATATCAGCTGTTATGGCAATATTATGAAATCTAAACCTTAATAAAATGCAAATTAAATCATCTTGTATTTTGGGACCTACCATTAGAGTGTCGTTTAAAGAAACACCTGTTGTTGTTTTAGCACTCGCATCAAAAACTACTCTTAATTTGGTAAAACTAGAATTGTTTAAGACGAAGTGGTGTGGAATGTAATAATGTTTAGTTTCTAATTCATGATCTGTATTCGAAACAAAGTCCATGTGGCCCAGAGATAAATATTCTTTCATAAATTGAACATATTGGTTGTAAATTTCTGGCATGGATATTAGTCTTTTCTCAAGATAAAGAAATCTTCTGTGCGCCCTTTCGCGTGAATCACCTAAAATATCTCGATCCTGTTTGAATGGTAATGCGACTGAATAGCGGCCTGATTTTTCTCTAAAATGAGAACTCTCAAAATGTTTTTCACAATGTTTTTCTTCGACTGTTAAAGGTTGCACATTTGGAATTTTTTCTAATTCCCAGAATGAATTTACTAACTCGTCAGTTTTTGTACTTAAATGAGTTACATGTACTGGATCAGTTGCCAGAGTTTCAAAATTTGTAGTACCCGAAATTATCCACCCCCAGGGGTGCCCAGAGAGGGGTTTGGTGACGCAAAATGCGTCATACAATTTATTTTTGGAAGGGATTTTGAGAAAAAGTACATTTTTTGGGGGGGGGGAATTTTTAAATTTTTAATATTTTCTTTTTTTTTTCACTATTAAAAAATCTTGATTTTTTTTCATATCACTTTTAACTTTTTTTTTCAACATTCAATTTCCAGAAATGTTCCTGTTTTTTCATTCTTTAAATTCTAGATAAGGGCAATAAGAACCCATTCTGCTTCTTGCTATCTTTGAAGGTGCGGTAATAAAAAAAATATATTTGGAATACAGGTGGTAAAATGTTTAACACATGCTTATAACTTAGTTTTGCATTCATGCAACCAAATATGTGAAAAAATGCTTTAAATTTTGTCAGATAATTCTAAAGACATCTAGTCTTCTCTCTCAAAGAGAGGGGGAAAGTTTAATCAAGAGTTTAATAATTTTTCTGAATGTATGACAACTTCAGTGGCTTAAAAATTACATTTTTTTAAACTTGTAGCTCTTATTTCTGAAAATACTTTTTACAACATCATAATGTATTTCAGATTGGTGTATTCTTTTACACAAAATAATGAAAAAATATGGTTTTCATATGTTAAACCGCCAAGTCTGCAGAAAGACAAAAAATGAAATTTATTATTATTTAAATTTACTTCTACTTGTTTTCAAACGTTTATCAAATTTGTTGTATAGAATTGTTCTTCTTTCCATTTTTTCCAGAATATGTTTTCTGTATTTGTTAACATACAGTGTGTTTTTTCCAAACGTCGACCGGTGGATAATTTATTAATCGTTAGTCTTAGGCATATAGTTCCAATTGCAAAAGTATTTAAAATTAGCTAAATAATTATGTTGGACACAGTTTGGATCAAAAAATGCAATTCTTATGAATAAGTGCTTGATAAGTGCTGTAATGAAAATTAACATTTTATACAGCCTACGGGTCCTATAAGTTATATTTGGTAAAACAATCCTGAAGCTCTGATATATCAAATGAAAAAAAATCATTTTTGTACAACTAAAACTCACCTTGTTATGCTAGTTTAAAATTTATAAATTTTTTGCTTTTAACATCGGGCCGGAAGTGACGTGCGGTTAGATCGAAATTGTACATTATTTCAGGCACTGTGTTAAGTGCCAACTTTTTCCAAATTTGAAACTCGGTAACTTTTGGTCGTACTAAAATGATTTTTCCTCCGCATGTCAGAGCATGAAGATTGTTTCACTAAATATAACTTATAGGACCCAGGGACGTATAAAAAGTTGTTTTGTAACGTCTTCAAAAATGCATTTTTGGGCCTAAACGGCGTATAACATAATCCTTCAGCTAATTTTAAATATTTTTTAAATTGAAACTGTTTATCAAAGACTAACGGCTCAGAAATCATCTATTAGTCAATGCTTAGAAGGGACATATTTTATATTTTTTATAATACGTGTAGATTAAAAGTTTTGATTAAAAAAATGCTTAAGTTTATATTGTATTTATTTGTTATTAAATTATTTAAAAATGAACCATTAAGTGTAATATATCGAGCTATCATACAGATCTCGAGAAACAAGTACTGTCTTGCAAGAGTGATCCTCATGTCCTGTCTTTTTAGATATTTTCGCATTTTCATTCTAGTGAAGATCCTGGCCCCGGAGGCCTGCTACGGGGCCCGTTGAAGTTTTTGTTTCTTAAATTGCAATAAGTTGCCTCCTTTTAATCCGTTCGTCTTCGTTTTTTTAGGCTTTTTCTCCATTTAGCTATTCCTCCATTTCTATATTGCAGTTAATACCCTTAGGCCTAGTGTGGGGCCCCTTGAACTTTTTGCGCGCCATGCATTTTCACCCTTCTCACAATTGTGTCACCCTCCCAATACATAACTTTAAAATTTAGTTCTGGACTCCTCTCCCCGAGCCATCACCCTCATATTTTTATTGAGGCCCTAGGACTTTTTTATGTCTTTCTTTAAAATATTATTCTAATGATTAATTCATACCCTATTGCTTAATTTCGACTAATTGAAGATCTAAAGCGCTAAGTACTATAGGACCTCTTAAGATGTTTTCATCTTAGGACCCTGCTCAAAACTATCAGTTGGCCTTCTTTTGGGCCCCCCTAATATTATTAGTCCTTGTTGGTCTACCTAATATTATTAGTCCCAGGGTTGTATTGGTTTAAACATGGAAAAATAACAGTTTTAACTTTCCAGGTCAAAATATGTTTTAATAATGTTAAGACTCATTTTGCTTTGGAAACAGAGATTAAAATTTATTTTATTAAAATAAATTTAATACAACATGTGATACTTATCAAATAACGACTTTTTCTGTATTAACCCTTTCCGGCACAGACAAAGTCTGTTCGTAAAATGAGAAATTGTTGACTGACACCGGAATTTACAAACGACTTTTTTAGAAAATACAAACTCCTTATCTAACAAAATTTTATTGAAATATTCTTGTTGTCGTATGCAAGTTTGGAATTAAAATTGGGTGAGCCCGGAGTGGGACCACTGTGCCGGAAAGGGTTAAGGCTAACTCAGATGAAATTTTGAAAATTATCGTTATTGCTGAAGCGTTTGCACAACAATTCACCAGGTGCATTATGAAATCCAAAAATTTCAAATGTTTTTTTAATAGAGTTTCAATTACTTTTGAGTGGTTGAAGCAAATTTGACCACTTTTAAATGGTTAAAACCAGTTTTGACCACAATCCTTGTTAAAATTAGTTTTGACTGATCAAAATTACAACCCTGGCTTTACCTTCTCAGATGATAAAGCAAAGATAATGAAGTTCATCGATGACACAGAAAGGATGCACTCTTGTTCTTGAAAGAAAATTTGCTGATTAAATTGCTGCCACTTCCTTCCTGAATTGTATTATGATTTTCTTCTGTGGTATATTTTAAATTACATAAGAAAGGGGGAATGCACCAGATTTCAAGTTTTACCTTTTATGCGAAAGACAAAATGATATTTTGCAATTCACTTACTGTGTTTTGCACAAAACTGCACAAACTTACAGTTCATCTGTATGCTTAGAAAATAAATAGTACAAATTAGCAGCTATGCATCTATATTAGTTATTCCTACCTTAAGTAAAATATTTTGCATTAAAAAGTTAAAAGAGTGAATAAACTAAAATAAATAAAAGTTTGAAAATATCAAAATAATGTGTAAAATACAAGTGAAGGGTATCTATGTGTAAAAAAGATTGATGGGCTTTAATTTTGCAAACATAGATTTTTTCTATGAAACATACTAAAAAAAAAAAAATCCTTAGAAGTCTCTTCAATATGCATTAAATTTGCATAATTTAATTATGTTCCTTAAAAATAAATGTCTTTTTAAAACAAAAATGTATATTTTGTCATTTATTTATTGAAAATGTTTTTTTTTTTAATTCCACCATGGGTTTTTTTAGCTCTATTTTCAAAGGTCGCCAGCCGAGCCCTATACATGATATAATCAGCTGAAAATGTAAGATTTTATTCACATTTATATGGTTTAACATAAAAACATTTCAAAATTGATGTACATCATTCTAACATAACGTATTATAACAAGCAAATATGTGAAAATAAAGCTCATGTTTTGCCAAAATTCTGCATTATTAGATTAAATTCTTTTAAAACTAAATAAACACTCCTCAGGCATTATCAAATGTTTTTACTGTTGCAAATGGTGTATAGAAACAGGGCAAAACCAAAAATTGACTTCAGTGAAATATTTGATAAAATACTAGGGTGGTTTTTTTTTAGGAAACATTTCACACTGGTTTTTTTTTTAGAGGACAGCACAATACATATTTCAAGAATGCATACAGTTGTATGTTCTTTTAAAATTATCATATTATTTTATATATTATTTCTGTTGTCAACATCCCCTTTTTTTTCTATGCATTTACAAAATGTACAAGCATGAATGGGGTATCATTCGAAAGGTTTTTGAATCGGTTTCTGACATAGTACACCCACATTTCGTTAAAACATGTTTTTTGATTAAAAATTGCTGTTCATTAAAAATTAAATCGGCATTGTTTTCATAAATGAAATGAAAGGTTTTTCTCAAATCAATGTTGCCACAAAAATAAATTACCGCATTATATTGTGCTCAACAATGATTATAAAAAAATAAATAGTACAAAAAAAAAAAAAAAAAAAAAAAAAAAAAAGTGGGACGTCTTCTTACATGTTTATTTTATATTTATGATTAAAAGCAAAATTCACAAATTCAAATGTTAAAAAAAAAAACACCAAAAATCGAAGCAGTGGTATTTTACGTGTAGCTTAAAATGTATGTTTTTTTTTATATTAAATTGTATTTTACATGTATTCAATTTATTTTTCTTTGTCCCGTGTTTTTCCAAAAGCGGATGACGCCATCCTCTACTGCAGTTAAAATAGGATTGAAATATTTTTTTACCCCTCGCACGTGCTTTTTGCTATCTTCGATCCGTTTTTACAGTAACTTTGATGGAATAAATAAGATGATATTCTGGCTTGACTAATGTCATTTGCCGATATTTTTGTCCTTAATTTTTCTTTAGAAGTTTAAACCTGAATCTAAAAAAGTATCAGATGTATTGTTAAAAGTATTAGACTGCAGTACGAAATCCTCGCACGAGTCAACTGTTTTTATTGTAATCTATTGTAAAGCGTGAGGCCCTGATAGAAATGATTTATGTAAATTGGAATTTAAGTAAGATTCAAATATATTTTATTTTGAATCGATGTTTATAATTTTTTTTGTTTGTTTGTAGTTCATTATCATTGTTGTTTATCGTCAGCAACTCTTTTACGATTTTTGTTTTTTTTTCCAGATCTCTAATAAAACAAGTATTTATGTATTTTTAAGTACACTACTAAAACTTTGCTTTTAAAAAGATAGCTTTACTTAATAAAAAAAAAATAGCTTTTGTCTCTTTTTTTCCTGCAACAAATATATTGCAAACAGAAAATCCAAACTTTCACACCACAAAATATTTAAAATAAAACATTTTATTATTATATGTGTAGTTTTTCCACAATTCCCGGGTTTACGGCACCATAATTAAATAATAAGGATGAACGCTATAAAGCAGTTCTCCTTGGTTTATAAATAAAAAGATAGATTTATATCGTATGATACGATTTTATTATCAGTATATCAATTGAGCCTCAACTCACTCTGTTTAGGAAATAGATTTTATTTAACACAAGGATTAATTTTTTTTTAAATGATAATTAAAAATACAATACATTAAAACCTATTTTAAATGGAATCCTGTCTAAAAATATTGCACCGGAGAGAAGAATACAATAAAATTTTAAACAGGCGATGTGCTTACACGGAATTTTTCCCTAGAGAACTTGAAATAGTCAGGTTCTCTACTTTTCCCCGGTCTTTTGCGTTTTTGTCTTAACATTTTTACTGTATTCCAGTATCTCGAGTCTGCAAGTAAGAGCCACACCTTTAAAATGTTTAAATATACTGATAATAAGGTAGACACTGCATTTTCTATTTCCCTTTTTGAGCGGTAAATAAAGGATTTCCCTGTTGGTACAAATTCGCATAAAGCTGAATTTTCCCTTCCCAGGTAGTACAGAGATATTGGCCGATGTCCAACCCAATATTGGCCAATATTTCGAAAGTCGCTGAATGTCGTACGTCAAATTTACAACATATCTGCCGATATTCACACACAGATATAACTTAAAATTTGTTTTTAGAAAAAAGCATTCGAAAGAGTTTTTTTGCATTATACTTATAACATTTTAATACAGAAATAGTAACAATAAAATTGATAAGTTTGCCGTTTTTAAAAAACTCGATATTTTAATGCCTTATTTTTAATGTCGTAAAAATGATATTACTATATACTATTACAACATTCAGGAATATCTATAAATTCTGTACATTCGTGAAAAACAGTATCATTTTTCGGATATTTCAGCATATCTGACGTAGTTTGTAATCTTGACTGAAGCAAACGGAAAGTTCTAAAGGACCGCCCATTTGTATAATTTTCGTCGAAGTGCATTTCATGGAGGCGTCTGCCGTGAAATTTGCACAGAAAGAAAATGCCTATATAAAATTTTTCTGTAGGAATCTATAGTTATTTGTGTATAAAAAAAAATCATGTGAAAAATTATGTTTCATAAAAAACTAAACATATTTTTTATACTATTTTTAATAATGTTGGTACTTACGTATTATCCGTGCCAGTTTTAAGCCAGCTGCGCCAGGCATGGAGTCAACTTTACTAATTATAGTAACCGTATATATTTTTTTCTTGCTGCATTACATGCCTGGGAATAATGTATAATATTATTCTTTCTTATTTACTATGCTATTTACCACTTATTAATTTTACTAAAATAATGTTATTTACTATTTTTAACAATGTTATAAACTTAATAAACATATATTACATTTTATTTATTTTAAATTAATTACCATTTTTAACTATGTTATTTGGTAATGTTAAATTACTGCGTTTGAAAGCATGATTGGCAATGATAAACAAGAATGGTACTTGGCAACCATTTTTGGCGATCAAACTCCTGGCACGGATAATACGTAAGTACCATAATGTTTTTACAAGAAAAAAAAAAATCAATTTATGTGATTTTTAAACGGATGCTTGTTTGTCTCTTTAAAATGCTTTCGAATTTCCCACTTTTGTAAGATTTTTATTTTTATTATTGAAAGAATGTAAGTTTAGTTTCAAAAGTAGACCATTGATTTTTTTTAATTAGACACTATTCATCTAAGTAATTATCATCATTATTGTTATTATACATGTATATATACATAAAATAATAATAATAAGCACTTAAGGCTAATTAATGCGAGTGTTAACTTGTATGTACTGCATCAATTTTTGAAAAAACGTACACATATTTATGACTGAAAATTAATAGAAAATATATATTTAATTTCCTACAAAGCAAAATTCAAAGTAATGGGGCTGTTAAAACCTTTCTTTATAGTTTTGTGCAAGGGGAACACGTGATTTTTAAAAGAGGAAGCTTAGAAATTTAAAGCAAGTAAGGAATTTTAAAGTTTTAAATTTCTTACCTGCTTTAAAATAATTTCTTAGAAAATTTCTAACAAACTTAATAATAAAAAGCGATATTTAAATAAATCTGTTCTAAAAGAACGTAAAAAAAAAATAAGTCGATTGGGATTGAAAGAGTATGAGAGAAGTAAGTGATAGTTTTGTCAGACATTTTTTCTCCACTAACAGAAAAATCTACTCCTACCACTTTTTGCTACAAACTTTTTATAAACATATTTTCTTCTCGCTTCCTCCCTTAATCTTACAATGCACTTACTAGATTGTAATTTATAGTATTTTATGCTTTCTTTTACATATTTTTGTTACTTTAAATTATTTTAAACTTTCTTCACATGGCTCTCTTTGATGTGTTATACTATTACTCATGTACAGGGAGTGGAGTTATTTTTAACTGGGAACTATAAAGAACGGAAAGCTCGACATTTTCTGCTGAATTGTGACGCAGAAATGTACAGAGAAAAAAAACTTGCTGGGGAAACGCTGCTTCCTGCATCCCCGCAGCTTGAATGGACAAGGTCCACCGGGGTTGCAAAAAATTATTTGGCGGTTTCTTTCAAATGGTTATTCGTTCATCGTTCGTGAATGTTAGCGTCGTTTGTGAAAAGAAAGTATTACAAGATTTTTTAGTTGGATTCATGAAAACATAGAAAAGTACAATACCAACATATTAAATACATAAGCCCGTTAGTAAGTAGTTTATGTTTTAAAGAAATTATATAATCTATGTGTGTTTTAAATCTGTGGATAAATTTTGTAAACACGTGTATACGCTTTTCAGTGTTTCACAAAAGTCTTAATTTGTTAGACTTCTATGTAGATTTTAACCATTGTAATGCATAAAAAGAAGCAAAAATAGTTAATGTTTGGTTTTAATTATAGTGACTTTAATATCTGTCTCTCCCAAAATTTAGCTCAGTTTAATTATTTATTTTAAAAAGAATTTTATTTGTATTATACCGTAATTTCCGGCATATTAAGTAAAGATCAAACAATCATGTTTCAACCCAGATATTTTATTTTATAAAATTTAACGTGCCGAACAGTTGATGTCGGTTAAGGGGCGTCCGAGTTGCGATCAACTTTACGCCCAGTCTATATGTGAGTAAACTGTCTTGTAAATATTGAGCCGTTGGGAAAAGTTAAATGTAGTATTAACTACATAGGAAAGAACAATTAAAAATAGCAGAAAAAATAAACAATGGGAATAAAAAAGTAAAATAGATCGCTGTTAATAGTTGACTTCAATTACTGAATAAAATTTCTGGGTTGAAACAGAATTGTTTGATCCGCGGATTATACGCCGGAAATTACGGTACTTTTAAGTAAAAATAATAAGATGACAATTTTCACTTTCGAAGTTTTCATTTGATTTCTGATAATAAAAAGAAGGGGGGGGGGGGGGGTTAATATTACAGAATGTTTTTTTTTTTTTTTTTTTTTTTTTTTTTTTATGTGAAAGCATCAAGTTAAAACAAATAACCATGGATATTATTTTAGAATGATAAAAAATAATAATTGTTATTTATATTATTATTTATATTTAAATAAAAAAGAAAATCTGACAGTCACTGTATATATTCAATAATAATGTATAAAGCTAACATCATATGAATTTTTCATACCTTAAAAAAAAACAAAAAAAAAAAAAAAAAAAAAAACATAATGGCTATTATGTTTACCTTAAAGTAAAATAATAAAAATGTTAAATAATAATAATAAATAAACATATTTCTATGACTGATAGAAATTTAAAGGTATTTATTTTCTTGTCAAATTTGTTTAAATAAATTGTAAAAGAATTGACTTTAGTCTAAATATTTTTAATGTAAGATTTTTTTAATTTTTTTTTTAAATGCAAAAAAAAAAAAAAAAAAAAAAAAAAAAAAAAAAAGTTCTGTACAACAATTAAAAGTAGACATTATCTATGTTTGATTCTTCTTTGTATTACAATAACTGAAAACTACATAGATATCTAAAAAATTAAGATTACGAAACACTGAAAAGCCTTTGCAAAATTTGTGCTTGAATAAAAATAGCTTTCGTCTTTTTTTTTTACAAGTTTTATTGGCAGGTTTAAAAACACATTTAGATGTTTCATTTCTTTAAAATTTATCCTACTTACTAAGTGGTCTTGCTTAATAATTTTTTTTAGGAGGAGGAGGGGAGAGGGGAGGTAAACGATAAAAATTATAATTTCAGTGTTTGAAATCAAATCATTTGAATCAAAATACATTTATTCTCAGAAAAAATGTGTTTAAATAAATTGAAAAGGAAGCGACTCATTTTAGTCTGAATGTTTTTAATGCAACATCTTTTTCGTCCAAAATATTAATAATGAAATAAAAATAAATAAAGTTTTGTACAATGCGAACAGTGATTTCGAATTCACTGAAATAATGTAACATTTGATTATTTATCGCTACTATTATTCGCCAGCTTCCGCCAAGCACCCACCACCAATTTCATCCTGTAAAATTGCTTTACTGCCATACAGCCAGGGTATCCGAAGGGAGGAGGAGGGAGGGGAATAGGAGGGAATGCTCTTTACCAATGCGGCCTGTGGAGCTTTCCGTTCTTTATAAGTATCTAGTTCTTTGGCTATACCATTTTACTTTCATAAATTTTCAAACTCTATCTTTAATCTCTTTTGCTTTACTATGTTATTCAATTTTTTTTTTTTTTTTTTTTTTTTTTTTTAATTGCTCATTGTAGTGTTTTAACTTTTCCCATCGGCTCACCTTTACAAAACATTCTACTCATAATTGATTGGGCGTAAAGTTGATAGCAACTCGGAAGTCCCTTAACCGACATCACCTGTTCGGACCTGTCCCCTTAATCTCTTTCGCTTTACCTTTTTATTCCAAATTTGTTTACATCCCTTTTCTTAACTTTGCTCATTTAAGAAATTGATTAGCAGGGTCGAAACTTTTTTTTTCAACCGGGGCAAGTATGAATTTTGCCCCCCCCCCCCTCCTCCCCCAGCTCCTTTCCAAAAGAAATTTATAAATATAAGTTTTCAATTCATTCCTTTTTTTTTTTTTTTTTAAATATGAAATAATTGTTAGGAAATAACATTAATCCTAATATTTTAGGTTGAATTCTTTAGAAATTGAACTTTAGTAATTACTTCGTTTTTTATATAGTATCTATATATAATGAAAATATTGTCACTACGCTAACTTCCGAAATACTGAACCAATTCGAACGTAATTAGGGCAGCGAGTTGATCTTGCAAGTATCTTGTATGAGTTCGTTAATCAAATATGAAAATCTCATCTTTTGTTTACAGAACGCACAAAAGCAAAACACATCTATCTATACTAATAAAAGAAAGTTGTTTGTCTCTGTGTGTGTATGCGTGCGATGGCTAGCGAAATCTACTGCACGTAGAAGTCTGAAAATTTGGCTGCGGATAGTCCAAGGCAGGTCCTGATGCACCTGAGGCTCGGATTTTTAATTTTTTCAGACCCGGGCCTCCTGGGGCCCCTTTAAAATTTTTACTCTAAATTGTTAATAACATGCCCCATTTTTATCCGATCCTCTTCGTTTTTGGGGCCCTTTCTCTATTTAGCTTTTTCCAAATTTCTACGTTCTAGTTAAGACCCTGGTTCCCTGGGACCCGGTACGGGGCCTGTTGAAGATTTTGTTTCATAAACTGTTAATAACTTGCCACCTTTTAATTCGATTTTCTTAGTTTTTGGGTCCTTTTCTCCATTTAGTTACTCCCCCATTTCTACTTTCCAATTAGAACCCTTCATGTTAGAGCCCTGCTCAAAGCTATCAGCTGGCCCTCTGTGGGCCCCCTACTATGCTTCCCTTAAAAATCGTCCGATTTTCTAGCTTTTTTTCTAACAACTTCTTAGTACTTCCAGCTACTTCATAAACAACAACAACAAAAAAAAAATGGAGAAGATTTTTGCCCCTAGAATGTTCCCTAAATTAAATCCCTTTTTGTGCCCTAAATTGTTAATACCTTGCCCCCTTTCAATCTGATCTTTGTTTTGGGGGCCTTTCTCCCTTTAGATATTCCCCCATTTCTACATTCCAGTTAGGACCATTCATCTTAGGGCCCTGCTCAAAATTATCAGAGGCCCCTTTTGGGCCCCCTACTATAGCTCCCTTAAAGATCGTCCAATTCACTAGCTTTTTGTTTCCCTAACAGCTTCTTAGGTCTTCCAGCTACTACATGAACGACATAAAAAATTATCGGACCTCAGCTACCACCAATTTTGAATATTAATCTTTTTCTTGGTGCCCTTGGTGCAGCTTCTTTAAAAATTATCCAATTCTCTTTTAACTTTCTTAAATATAGCTCTAGGGTCTTCCAGCTACTTTTTAAACTACTAAAAATTTCCTTAAACCCCGAGATCGGGTTAATACAAAATCGAGTTGAAGATATAAATTCATTCAAATTTGAGGTTTGTTTTAATTTATTATCACGGGTCCGAGCAACGCCAGGCGAGTGAGCTAGTTAATAATAAACTACAAATTATAGTAAAAACTCATGAAAATGATTCAGTTATGAACTGGAAAAAAATTATTTTATACAGATTTCCGTTTTAGAAGATAGATTTATATAGTATTC
The DNA here is from genome assembly GCA_963931845.1 of Maratus michaelseni. Taxonomy (NCBI): domain Eukaryota; kingdom Metazoa; phylum Arthropoda; class Arachnida; order Araneae; family Salticidae; genus Maratus; species Maratus michaelseni. The sequence goes on from OZ007587.1 coordinate 352,157,699, forward strand.
CTTCCACCAAAAGAGAGAATTCCTGTATAGGCAGTTTCCGTTCTTAGAGGTTTTACTGTAATAAAATAACCAACAGGAATTATGACTAATAAATAATTGTAAACATTAAATAACTTTATTCTTTTACATACAGTAAGTCCTGTAAAAACGGAATCGCTAGGGATCAGATTACAATTCCGTTTTAGACAGGTTTTTGTTTGCTAGCATATTTGTATGGTGTTTCTTCATTCGGAACCATGAAATTTTTCTGTTACAGACAGGTCCCATTTTCAAAGGTTTTTCTATACTATACTGTGCCCATTACTTTTAACAATGTATCGCTCCCCCCAAAAATGATGCTTTGGATCTGCCCCTGATATTGTATTATATCTTTAGAACTACATTAATTGAAATAATGCTTGTATTGCAGTGAAAACGGGAGCTTATTTGAACGTATTAACACGAGCTTGTCAGTCAGGACTTATAAATGTGGAAACAATAAGATTTCTAAAAATATATATATATCTTCCTTATTTATTACGCTGTTAAAAGTTTTATTTCATGTTTGTCTGATAGTACGTAAGAATACTATTATTAAATTATCAGTAGAATATATTTTACAATGATGTTCTGTTTAGGGGGAGGGGGGGGCAATTTTAATGTATGAAGATTTTTTTTGGGGGGGAGGGGGATTTGCGTCATTGCGTTTAGGGGCGATGGTCACCACTGTCCACCCAAGTCTCGAATTTAAGGCAAATGGAAGGTTAGGTTCACGTTTGACAATTTCCCCAGTCATTAAATGCATAAATACATTTACACCAAATAAAATGTCAATTTTTTGTGACTTGTAAAACAATGGATCAGCTAACATTAAATCACTGAAATTATCGCAAATGACTGAAGGTAAAGACACATAGGGAATATTATCTGTCACTTTATCCATTACGAATACTGATGTTGATACTCTGAGATCACTTTTGAAGTGAGAAGTGAATAATAAATCGACTTCCCCATTACTCACAGTATTAAATGTTCCCAAACATGACACAGAAATAAAACTATCTTTTAACTTTAATCCTAATTTGCTTACACATTCTCTAGAAATGAATGACTTCTGAGAGTCTGTATCACATAAACATCTGCATTTTACAAACTCTTCTTTACAATTTTGAACTTTTATTAATGCGGTACACAACAAAATATGACTCTTTTGATTACTCTTTGCGTTTGATTCATAATGAGAGGCACAGACTGTCGACGAAACATTATCACTCGCTGACTCAACTTTTTTAGGGATAAATTCTTGTGCGTGTGGGGACATACTATTCGTCTGAGTCTTATTCCTTGAATTATTTACCATGTGCAAAATACTATGATGTTTCTTAAAGCAATGATGGCACGTATTTACACTCTTACATTTATTGAGAAAATGCATATTAGATAGGCAATTGAAGCAATAATGATTATGTTTTACGAAATCTACTCGTTGTTGAACAGGCAAATTAAGAAATTTCGAGCATTTAGCTAAACTATGTTCTTCTTTACAGTAACCACAACTCAAAGTAGCTACAAAAGCATTACTTTTATTTGGAAATACAGATTTAGGTACCTTATTTACCACTAACTTGCTATTTTGAAGAGTTCTTGCGTAATTCTTAAGAAATTCAATTAAGTTCTTAAGTTTCGGAATTTCATTGCTTTTAAGCTGACGTTCCCACCACAATTTTGTAGAAGGATCCAATTTTTGCAAAATTAAATAAGTCATTAATGTATCACCAAATTTGTCAATGGTTTGGTTCAATACTTCTAACGAACAAATGACTTCATTAATGTTATCAACTGGATTTAAAATAGCAACAGCTGATTCGTTTGAATTGCTGGTAAACTTAGAAATCGTTTAATATATGCAAAAATTTGTTCTCTCTTATTTGAATATCTTTCGTCTAGTAGATTCCATGCAATTTCAAAATTAGAATCTGAAATTTGAATATACTGAATGACGCGATACGCTTCACCTTTCAATGAAGCCTTCAAATACTGCAATTTTTGAGCATTAGATATAGTCGTATTACTGTTTACGCATGCATTGAAAAGATCTTTAAAAGCTATCCATTCAGTGATATTGCCTCCAAAAGTAGGTAATGATAACCTAGGTAATTTAATATTCTCAAAAATGTTTTCTGAAATTACTCTATCAGATTTATTTTCACTCTTATTTAACTTCGCATTTTTGATTTTCAATACTTTTCACCTTTAAATTTCCACTAATCAATTTTATCTGAAATTTCCTGTGCGGTATCTATCTCACTCTCTAATTGTTTAGATTCCGTAATTAAACTTTCAATTTCCCTATCAAGTTTTTTTAGTTCCGTTTCTTTCTGTTTTAACAGTTCAATATTTTCTTCTAATTCTGGTAAATTAATCGTACCATCTGCGATTATACTTTCGATTTTCTTAATAAAATTCGTTACACTTCTCCGTAGAGCAGTTCTTTTTGTTTTAAAAGTTGTTAGTTCACTCATTTTTACTTAAATCAAACCCAAAACTAGTTCTAAAATATGTCAATACGAAATTTAGTTTAAATCTAAACTATACTCTCATCAAAATTCTACAGTTTTAAATAGTAAATTATTTTTACACACGAAATATAATGCTCAAAGTTAACTTACCTCACAAGCTGAGGTAATTTTTCGTCACAAAATGACATCACGCCAGTTCAGAAAAATGTTCGATTCTACACTTTTTTTTTCCACTAGCACTCCGGCTAGACTTGTACCAAGAATGTTATTGCGTTTTAAACTATACACACAAACACTGCTGGTTCTTAACTAAAAACACAATAGAATGGACTGTAATTAAAGCGGTTTATTCACAAGCAACAAAATGCGAGCCATCACACGGCTTATTCTATCACAACCTTTTTCACATTCCAAAAAACAAGAAGAAAACAGAACACTGAGTGTTGCCAAACGCGGAAAGGAAGAAAAAGAAACTTACATAAATTCGGAGCACATGAAACCAAGGAACATGCAGCTTTAGCTAGCTGCAGACGATACTTACATAAACAATATGAGAGAAGAATTAGAAGTTCAGAAACAACCTGAAAAAGCAGGGGGGAGATTCCTCAAAATTCTTTATAGACATGCAGGAAGATAAACAAACAGACAATGAGGAAAATTTAAACGAAAACGAACCTAGAAGATCTCAACGATCAAACAGGGGAGTTCCGCCCGATAGATTCACTTATATTACTAAACAAAAGGAAAATTTTGAACCAACAGAGTGGAAAGATATAGCGAAAATCGAAAACCCATATGATAGAAACAAATGGTACGAAGCAACTAATGAAGAAATTAATTCATTAAGAAAAAACAAAACATGGGAACTAATTGATCCACCACCTGGAATAAAAGTTATTGGGAATAAATGGGTATTCACAATAAAATATAATGAAAATAATGAAATAGAAAAATATAAGGCACGTCTTGTAGCCAAAGGTTTTTCTCAAAAATACGTAACAGATTATTTCGAAACCTTCGCTCCAGTAGTAACGTATACAACAATAAGAGCTTTTCTAGCATGTGCTGCATATAAAAATTTAGATGTTAATCATATCGACATAAAAACTGCATTCCTCCACGGAAATTTAGACGAGGAAGTTTACATGTCACAACCAGAAGGGCATGTAATATCGGGAGAGGAAAATAAAATTTGCAAACTAAAAAAATCAATTTACGGATTGAAGCAATCCGCACGAGCATGGAACATTCAATTAGAAGAAAGTTTAACTAAACTTGGTTTTGTGCAAAGCACCTCCGATCTATGCCTGTTCACACGAAAATTAAAGAATAGTACGACATATATCATTATATATGTTGATGATTTATTAATTTCAGGGGAAACTAAAGAAATAAATGAAATAATAGAACAACTAAAAAAGGAATATAAGTCAAAAATTTAGGACTTGTAAATTATTATCTGGGGATAAACATAAAAAGAAGTAAAGAAGGAAATTTCGCACTTGATCAAAGAAACAAAATAAAAGAACTGATCGAAAAATTCGATTTAAAGGAAGCGAAACCCGGTGATACTCCGATGGAACCCGGGTACTTAAACATAATTGATGAGGAAAATTTACTTCCTAATATCAGTAAATATAGGCAAGCTATTGGTACATTGTTATATATAGCTACAATAACCAGACCAGACATAGCCGCCGCTGTGAACATTTTGAGTCGTAGAAACGAAAAACCTAGAGAAAAGGATTGGAACGCAGTAAAGCGGGTTATTAGATATTTAAAAACAACACAAGAACTAAAACTAATTATTAGTAAAGGAAATGAGCCGATTCTAACAACATATGCTGACTCCGATTGGGCAGGGGATAAAAATGACCGTAAATCAACAACGGGAAATTTATGTAAATTAGGAAATACAGCAATTTCCTGGTCAACTAAAAAACAAAATTCAGTTGCCTTATCATCCGCTGAGGCTGAATACATCTCAGCAGCAACTTCAATACAAGAGACAGTTTGGATAATCAATCTTCTAAAGGACCTTGATCTACAACAAAATTTGCCCAAAACTTTATTCGAAGATAACCAGGCTTGTATAAATATGGTTGAAAATTATAAACATCATTCGAAAACTAACCATATTGACATCAAATACAACAGTATAAAAGATCTTAAGGAAAAGGGAATAATTGATCAACAATATTGCCCAACCAAAATTATGATAGCCGACATTCTAACTAAGCCCCTTCCCAAACCTGACTTTACAAAACACAGAATAAGTTTAAATCTCAAGAACATTTATACTTCAGAAATCAAGCAGGGGTGTTAGAAACGTAATTTTTGAAATAAACATTTTATCTCTGATCATGAGTTAACCTATTCATTCTCTGACTTCAACGAGCTGGTAAAATGGAACACGCGCGCTGTCAAAGTACTTTTTCTGCATCTGTGAGATACTCATTAAAGAACTGCTGACACGTGTAACCTCTAAAAGTTCGAGGTTCAATGACGTAAACTTGACTATGTTTTCCTCATCTGTGAACTAAAAACATTTAGTCTCTAACAAACTTTCTTCGAATTAAGAACTGCAGAAAATTCTCTTCAAATAAACTTTAACTTTTAATACTTTGATGTAAAATTTAATAATGTAAATTAATAATTTTTTTTCTTTTATTTTTATAGTAATTAAATAGTTAAATTAGAAAATATATCTTGAAGCTACTTACTTTCATAAAATATTGTGGTTGTGTGGTTGTTGACTCTTCACATCACCGGAAAAGTGTTTATTTAAAATTGTGCCATTATTTCACTGGATTAATTACTTACATTGGATTACTAATGCACCTTCGCGGACTTAACAGGTAGGACAAACTTTCACTACCTTTATAACTGTTATGAAGTATTTAAATTGATTTTAAGAATAACAATAGAAGAAGCACCAAATGCCGTAGTTCTCAAAAACTATCAGAAAGTCCCAGTCTCAAATTCTGTGCAGTTCAAAACTTCTTTGCTAGTTAACTGTGTGCTTACCTCCCATTTCGTCGACTCTTTCTCGCAGACTTTTAATGAAAATGTCATATTTCTGTCATGAAGATTTTTTTTTCTTTTGCATTCAGTTACGCTTTTGAAAATCTGCACTAGACTCTAAGCATTTATTAGAATGCGTTACTTTATTTAGAAGCAAGTTCTTAAAATATATAAATGATATATAGACATGACTTACTTACGGTTAACAATAATGGAAAAAATATGCATGAGAATATGGAAAAAATACATGCATAAATGATTATGGTTTATGTTTTGTAGGAAACGAAACTTGTAACGAAAGTGTAGTAACTCATCTAAATCAAAGTATAGGATAAGTCAACTTCTCTAAAATTCCCTGCAGAATCTAGCCTAATAAAGAAGGAAGCTTGTGTGTGTGTGAGTGTGTTTGTGTGTTTCTCGTTTGTGTTCTGAAGTGACCGCTGCACGCAGAGCTACAAAATTTGATGAGAATGTACCTACATGCATGTAGTTTTGCACCTCAAAGCCGGATTTTTGAATTTTTGAATAGGGTTTTTCTAATTAAAGTTTTTATGCAATTTTTAGTGTTTTTTCACGTTTTGTAGTAATTTTTCCACATTAGTAACCGGAATCCGGTTCCGATCTTTTAGCCCAATGTTGTCGAGAGGTATTGTTTCGTGCAGCGATTTTTAGAGTGATTTCGCATTTCGTATTATTTTTTGACGGGACCGGGCAACGCCGGGTGGATCAGCTAGTAAAAAATATTTCAAACTCTGAATATCGCATTAAAAGGAGTTTTGCGCGAAAAATGTAAAGAAGTCTTCTGAAAAATCTATAGACTGATTGCAGACTGATGAATCACTCATGATTGGAGTGTTTCATATTACCAGTATTGAAATAATCGATCGAGCAAAAAACTTAAATACTGCAGAATCAAGTGACGATGACTAAACTAGTGAAAAAAAGAAAATTTTAAATGACATCATAAGTAAAAGTTTAAACAAACTCAAATTGCATCTTTACACTGAGAATTTTTCCAACAATCTTACCTGATTTTAAAAAGTCTATTGAAACTGTTATTTAACAACTTATAGAAACAAATTGCGAGAAACCTAGTTTAAAAATACTAAAAGTTTGTATAATTTATATTAACGATATTAGTTGTTTTTTCTTAAATTTTAATTTTAAATGAAATCTTTAAAAATAAATGATGGATATCAATGATTGATATTAATATAAACTTTGATACTACTCTGTTAACAGGAAACCATACAAACATTGTTATGATGATTTAGTATAATTACTATTAAATTATATATATATATAAACATATAGTTAAAGAAATATAATAAAATTACAGAAAATCAATACAGGAGTTAAACAGTTGCTATTATTATTATACATTATTATCTATATTTTATGTACTAGCGAGTTATTAAAGATGTAGCCAAATAGCTATACATGTTATTATTGTTGTAAAAAAAGTACCATGAATAATTTTTTTCACGTCTTCTTTAGCTTTTTTTAAAGAGGTTTTCACTGTATATATTGTATAGTTCACACACATACAGGAAAATTCTTACTCAGATCATTATTTTTATTTTTATATTCACCTTTGCGAATAGAAATAAATTTAAATAAAATGTCGTTTATGAAAATTTTTAAAACACGATATTTTAAAATAAAAATTAAATATATCATTTGTCGCACATAGATTATAGAATACTTTTCAACATTACTTATATTTAAATTTACGCATCTTTTACTCTTTTCTATTAAAAAGTTGTTTACAAAACTCATCACAGGAACCTAAGCATGATATCATTTTGTTGTGATCTGAGTACTTTTACGCATCGTGAAACCTGGAATTTCCAACAAACAAAAACGCAAACACTCAGAAATTAAACTTATGAGAATATTTTATTACAGCTTCGTCTTTCAGTATGGTGAAAGTAAATTCGTAAATTACACAGTATCTCATGTTTTTATATACAGGGTGACCAAAAGTAAATTGCACGTGTTTGAAGAGCTCTACAAGCTAAACTATTTGGAATATTTAAAAAAAGATTTGGTATTTATACTGTTTAGAGCATTCGGAAACAACTTCTGCAATTAAAAAAAAAAAAATAAATAAAAAATAAATAAAATAAATAAATAAAAAATAAATAAAATAAATAAATAAAAAATAAATAAAATAAATAAATGCAAACATTCCAATAGGTGGCGCTGTATATCATTAAAATTAAAAAAAAAAGAAAAAGACCAGCTAACTTTTTGAAAACTTTTTATCGCAAATTTCACAAGATTGTAGCTTAAAGTTTCAGTCATGAATAGCTCTTTGAGCACTAATATTTGAGCTAATAATTTTTTTTTATCAAAATGGTAATAATTATAGCGCTGCTATGAAAGAATATCTACGTCTCAAAATATATTGATTTAAAATGAGTTATTTTTGTAAATATTTGCTAATAAAACATCCCTAAGATGTAAGTGTATCCGTAAAATTTCGAGCTAGTCATTTTTATTGCATAACTTGTTTCTAAATAGATAAATAGTATAAATATTAAAGCTTTCAAAAGTATTCCAAATAATTTATCTTGTGCAGCCCTTCAAACACGTGTACGTTAATTATGACTAGCCTGTATAAATATTTAAGAATAATGCATTGTTTGAAATTAATTTAACAGACGTGAATCAAACAGAGTAATACAGTTAGTAAAAGGAAAAAGGATAATAATAATAATAATAATAATAATAATAATAATGTTAATAATAATAATAATAATAATAATAACAATGTTATAATAATAATAATAATAATAATAATAATAATGAGAACATTGAATCACTAATAGTAGTTTCTTATTTTATTAGTAACAATTTTATTTCATGGCCTTCATGTAACTAACAATAAGTGTTCAGCGATCCTATTTATACTAATGTTTTGAAGAGAAATTATTATAACATTATAAGGTATTTTTGCACATTCTTGATAATTAAAATCAATGGTACGTGGATTTTTGATTTTTGAAATGTTCAAGGTAAGAGTTTGCACTGAAATTCATTAAGTAAAAAAAAAAAATCATGTTTAAGCTATATATCTTCAAAAACATTATGTTCGTCATTCATAAATACCAATAAAACTACTTTGATAATAGTAGTTAGCTTTTACTGGAATTGAATATGTTTTGCTGTAATTTTCACCCAACCAACAGACAATAATGCATTTTTTGATTTATCTTTAATTTCAAGAATTATAGATTTATTGACTTGAAAATGTACAACAGCAAATAAATACTCTACAAACAATTAGTTTCATAGCCTGTAATAATTTTGAATTATTTTATGGGGTGCTGTGAAGGTCTACACATTTTTTTTAAAATTAGAAACACGTCTTACTCAAACGTAATAATCTATATAAAATTTTGTGAATTTGAAATAATATAGTGTCATTAAAATATATTTCAAAAGATTGCTGTCCGTGCACCGTAATATATGCCAATTATTATTATGCGTGGCCATGAAAAATAAGTTTATGTTCTAAGTAACTATTTCCTATAGAGAAAAACCGGTAATAAATATCAATGACGTATATTAATTTAGATGAATTCGAAATATGCTATATTTAATAAAATGAATTTGCCGGCAAGATACAAATAAAACTAAAACAAACACATAGAGTGTACCATAGACAATACTACCATAAGTCCAAATATTTTGCTAAGATAAGAAAACTCTATATATGGTACAATCGACATTTATAATAGAAAACTAGCTGTACTAAAGCACTACATCATACATACATTTAATAAATGAAATAGTGGTAAGATGCACACACATTGCTAAAATGATGTATTACTTTAAAAAATATAAAAATTACATTAAAAGCAAATATCTGCATGCATTTCTTTTATATGCTAAAAGGTGTAAACTAAAAACATAATACACAGTAAAATAACTTTTTATTAGCTTGTTGACATGTTTCGGCTCACTCCGATCCATTATCAAAAACATGAGTCGGAACATGTCAACAATCTAATAAAATTATTTTACTGTATATCATGTTTTTAGTTTACACCTTTTAGCATTTAAAAGAAATATATTATTATTACAAGGTGTTTTAATTTATTATATTTTTATACAAATGTCTACAGTTTCGATCTACATCTGAGGTCATCATCAGGATAAAAGTCAATCAAAAGATGTTTCTGACTGCACTGTCCTAGAGAAATACAAGACCCGAACACTTGACCAATCCGCTTCTAATAAAGAATATGTATACCAGATAGCCATCGCCATCTATTAGCCTAAACTATTACCAATTGTCAAACTGAATGAAATATCCGAGAAATCGATGTGACCATAAAACACCGGAAAAAGCCAAACTATAGAAAAGGCAACAAACTACCCGCCACTTTTTAGACTGAAAAAACGCACTATTCAAATCTATAACAGATCTAACCAAATTCTTAAAATACTGTACGATACGTTATCTTTTTTGATATCATGCATATATTTTGTGAAAATTCAAGCACAGACTTCAAAAACAGACAGAGGAAATTTTTTTCTAGAGCTTAGCTCTCAAACTTCCGGTTTCCTAAAAAAAAAAAAAAAACACACAGATATTTTTTTAATAAAAGGGAATAGTTAATATCCACATCGAAACAAAAAACATTTCATTAAATAATTTTTCTCATTCGAATTATGTTTATTTGACAAAAAATTCCGAAAGTTTAGGTATTTTATCATAAAATGCTGTTCACATGCGTATGAAATATAGTTAAAATTTTATTTACTTAATTTTTTTAAATTTTTTTATATAAAAAGGTGAAATGTATGCATTCATTCTCTTTTTATAATTTGCTCATTAAAAATGGCACCTGAAGTAATTAGAAAAGTTTCCGTTTCTTAGCAGAGGAAGCAATAAAACCTTTTTTTGCTGAGTTTTCAGCATTTTTATGAAAACTGCATAATTAGCCATTACTCTTTAGAAAGCATTTAAAAAAAAATCTTTTATGCAAATTTTGAAATACGATCTTTACATATTTAGCAAAAGAAGAAAGACTGTGCAGGAATCTTTTTCATATATATTTTTTTAATATATATATTGTTGGTACTTCTTTACTATAGAGGGCCGTGGCACAAGAGATAAAACAAAAAGATTGAATTTAGTGAGAAAAATAAAATTTTCAAAGCTCTTTCTGGCAATCTATAGTTACATTTTAAAAACATCGTCAGATTGTTACAGTTTTATTAAATAACTATGAATTAATCAAATGCACAAACAATTTGTTTTATATTTCCATCATTTAATATATACATTGAGAAGGATTTTTTTTTTATTTATACATAATTAAGCCATATAATTATGTAATAAAAAATATATAGGGGATATGGGGGGTGAATGGGACAAGGGATGGATGGGACGTTCTCAATATTTCAGGCAATAAACTTTTCTTTTTAGTTGATTCCTATCCTCATAGATTTCACTACCATAATGTGCTTCAGAACCAAAAGCAAGACCACATGGCTGTTTTCATTTTCCCTCAAATTTGCATTTCCTGAAAACTCTGCTCAAAAGTAAATTATTTTGCATTTGAAGTTACTTAAATATCTTATGCAATATAAACAATTAAGATATGTTGTGGTTTTTTATTTCAAGGCTCAATATTGGTCATTAAAATGAATGCATATTAACCATTGTGACAGAATAATTTTTGAGACAAAATGGCTGACAATTGAATATATGCATCATGGGGATGGTTGGGACATTTCAAATGGGGATGAATGGGACTGTCTCACTCATACCTAGAGGATGCTGAAAAACATATTTATTAACTAAATAATATTATACAGGTTGATAAATTAAAAATTTATGGTAATTATTCTTTTAAAATTTCATCCTCATTGTAGCCATCGTCTTCAGCCATTGAATGCTTCCGTTTATAGGCCTTTTAGACAAAGCTGAGATGAGTCCAAGATGATTGGCTGACAAATAATCCTGGAGATCATATTACAATTTATGATCTCTGAGCTTTTGCCAAGGAGGCTTTTTTATCAGCTTTTAGTCCTTAACATTGAATACAGGGAGGGAAATATATTGTATCCCATTCATCCCTGCTGTGGGGATGATTGGGACAGAGAGGAACTTTTTTTAATTCCATAATATATTTCTATATAATAATAATCTTGAACAGATATTGTGCATAAAATGTAGTCAAAAACTTAATGTATGAAATGTGATATATAATATTGATAATAACTTAAAAAATATTTAAAAAATATATTTTTGTTAAAATGTCCCATGCATCCCCCATCTCCCCTACATAACAAAGCCATAATACTAACTTCTTCTCTTTTAACTCACCTCGCTAACCATTCCAAGCTGTCGTAATCTCCTTAGTAATGTTGATTGGTTGATTCCAAAATAATTTCTCCAATTTCTCGAGTTATCCTATGCCGAGGACAAGTAATAAACGAAAATAGATTCTAAATAAGGTAGATGGTCCAAAGCTGGCCAGTAATTTGTAATCACAAAATGGTGCTACTACATTTGCGATCATGTATCTGCAGTGCACGTGGCTGAATTTAAAGAGATCACCTTGATCCTCCGACATCTTACGCAGTAATTTCACTTTTGAAGAGTAGTCGTTCTAATTTCCAGGTAAAAAGATATTTTAATTTACACATGTTTAAATTCTTAGAAATTTGAGTTATGATACGTTTTCTGAAAGCTTATTTCTTTCTATTTAACCCCATTTACTTCAATTCTATGAACTGTATCAGATTACTACTTTTACGTAGTGCAAACGGCGACCATACGCATGTTCCCAAAGTGGCCACCTTAGAAAATAAATGTGGAAGTCAGTGTAGTAAGGGTGATTTTCAAAATGTCTACATAAATATCTGAAAAAACTTATTACCATTTATTGTTAACACCAGAGATCAATTAAAGTAAGTCAGTGAATCCCAGAAGAAAATCCTTGAACTACCGTGCACAAAAAGTCTTTTAGCGTCATAAGATAAGAAGATTAAGAAGAAAAACTCGAAATATATCAAAAGAAAGAAAGGATCATCAGAGCATAATAGTAAGCAAAATAGTTTGCCAAGTATTTTTTCACATTTTAAAAATGATTTCAAAACAAGGGCCACCTTTAGAACACTCTTCGCAAAGGTGTCCCAAAAGCTACAATTTTGAAATTGTATTATAAATGTAATTAAAATTTATTTTACAAAGAAAAATATACTGGATACGTGTAAGAGGTAAGTGTAAAATTTTGCAAACAAAAATTCAGCCACACGCACACAACCAGAAAATTATAAAAAAATCCTTAAAGCTTAAATATGGCCACATTTGGCTCATCTACCATATTTGATTTTCTTCATTGCTCTTGAAGGAGAAATATTATAGCTGATACGTGTAACACATACAAAAGATTAAGCGTATTTCACTGGAAAACTCATAACATATATGAAAATGCAACGCATAATTAAAAACAGATAATTGTCTAAAATAGATATTATAACCAAATACCGTATGTTCCAATGTATAACGCACTTCGGAGCATAACGCTCACTTACAATTTGAGTCTTTTTTTTATATCTGAAAAAATGGGCAATATTTTACGGAGTGATAGAACGCAGCTATACGAGCATGTTTCGTCATAGATTGTATGGCCGTGCGAGCCGCTAAGTGGCGTTGTAAATAGTATGACATATTCCTACGAGAGGTGTCGGAGCCTCTGCGTCCGATTCCAACCCCTATCAGGTCGAGAATGTTATTTCATCACAATGGTGCGCTTGCACACTTTGCCTTGGATGTGCGGAACAGTTTAGATGCAACGTTCACAGGGTTATGGATTGGTCGAGGTGGTCCATAGCTTAGCCACCAAGATCGCCGGATTTATCGTGTTTTGACTTTATCCTGTGGGGGGCATATTAAAAGCCTAATCTACGAGTGCCCCATTGAAACCGATATGCATCTAGTCGCCAGGATTGCCGTTGTTGCCGGGAATATTCGAGAAATGCCTGGTGTCTTCGCATATGTGCGTCTGTCCCAATCCTTCAGGTCTGAAGCGTGCCTTACAGCTGGCGGAAGATCTTTTGAGCAATTTATTTTTTCATGTACATTAATTACGTGTTAATAAAAAAAAATTCTGAAGTAACTCCTCTCATTCTTGTGTTAATTCTATAACTCCGACAGTGAAAAACTAGCTTTTAACTTCTCACCGGTTGCCTTCCGACCATGCATTCTATGACAAAATTTCCTCATATGAGCTGCGTTCTATCACCCCGTAAAGTTTTGCCCTCTTTTTCAGATACACCCTGTATATATTTTTTCTATTTTTAGGTATAATCGCCATATTACACGCATCCTCTTTTTTGAAAATAAATCTTAATCCGATATGTAGTGTGAGAATACAAAAGAAAAGAAAAACAAGAATGAAAAATTATGCATCCGGCATAGATTATGAAACACTTACCAGCAATAACAGAACATTATTAAGAAATTTAATTTTTTCATACGGTGAAATGAGATATCTAAATAAGGAATTAAAAAAAATTCATAACTCAGTAAAAATCCATTTTCAGTATTTTCTGCCCATATTTCAAGTTTTTCATGTAGCCCTGTGTGTGTTTAAAAATCTACACATTTTTTAAACAACGTCCAATACACTAAACATTACATAAAACTGCACATCACAGCGGAAAGGGCACTTCTACCAACTACAGATCGCAGTCAATCCTTTTACCGAATTCTCTTGTTCGTCTCTGTGCATGAACGATAAATCCTACACACTCCATAATCTACAAGAAAAAAGTTCTGTTGGATCTTAGTGGTCCTTTTAAATTTCAATATGTTTGAAGTATCATAACATGTTCAAAATTAACCGCAAACGATGTTTCCCCATTGATCATAATGTAAAGAAATTATTTTGTACGTCCCTGTAATTGAACTATAAATGCTTCTAATTGTATACTCCTGTAACAACATGTTGTATTCCACCTCCATAATGCCTATTAATTTCATTATGTTTGAAATATCATAATACCAATAAAATGCACCGTAAACGAATTTTTCCGCATTCACTCTAATGTAATGGAATACTTTTGTGTGTCCCTGTAAATGAACTATTAATATTACACACTTTATTTTCACTACCGAACATTCTATAATAAAATTCAATAATGTGTAAAACTTTCCTGATAATCCGAGTATATTTACGTGAGTTAGAGCACGGAGAGATGGGAAGACAAACCGACAGACAAACCGAATTAATAAACACTTTTCAACTATGTTGGAGAGTGTTAAAAAATGAGTAGTTAAATAACTATTACAAGCATGACGTGAAAACGCTAAGCAAGAACATAAGATCCTTCCAAATCTATCTGCCAGAATCAGTCACCCCAAATTAATAAATATCTTGAAGTATATTATTGAGAAATTATAATTAAAAATATATTTAGTGACACATATTCGAAATATAGAGAATCTAGAGTAACATTTTATATAATAGGAACTAAAACAGTTGATATGAAAGGAGCAAATATAGTTCCCATAAAAACAACAGGTCATAAAATATCTTACTTCACAGTCAATGCTTTGATTTCTAATGGACTGTAAAAAATGCTCATTTGTTTCTTGATCTAAGAAAATGTAGTACAACCAGTTATGCAAATATACAATAATCTCTTTCGAGTTTTTTACGATTTTGGAAACCGTTATTTATATTTATAATCCTCAGAAACTAATATCGTTTCAAGATTTAAACAGACATTTATAATTATCAAAGTTTCTTTTGCCAGGACCTCGGAAACGTTTCGGAGTATTTTTCATAGTTTATTAATAATCACCAATATCATCAATAATCATCCGGAACATAAATTTTTTCAGATGCTGTCTGTTCTCAAGTAAACATGTTCATGATCATAAAAATTTTTGCAGATAAACATAATAAATTAACGACATTAACATTAATATTAATATTAGTTTGCTATTCTTTGCTATTCTATTATATTTAAATAAACAACTGAAAATGTTTGTTTGAGAATTGATAGCATCTCAAAAAGCTATTAAGACTGAGAAAACTGATTAATACACTATGAAAACTACTCAGAAACGTTTCCGAAAATTAGTGGCAACAAAACAATTTTTTTTAAAGTGCTTCTTTAAATATAGAAACTATATTGGTTTTTTAGCTTTCTAGTGATAAATAACAATTTTTGGAATCGTGGGTAACTCGGAAGTGGTTATTATATAATTTTTGTCGTGGTTATACTATATTTTCGTAAATAATAATTAAAAAAAAAAATGTCTTTCTTTACAATGTGGACCTGAATCCATGTTTTTTTTTTTTTTTTTTTTTTTTTTTTTAAAGAATGTGTCAAAAATTTGTTTTCCAAAGGCTATTTTAGTTTTCATCTCTATAAAAAAAACTAAATGGCGTAAAGTGACAAAAGAATATGTTTGGCAAAAGTTACCGAATGCCTTGAAGAACAAAAAAATTCTTTAGTTTGAGAAATGCTCAGATTTTTTCATATAATGATGGAAAAGTACGAAAAAAGTATTAAATAAATATAACATTGACGTACCAGTTACGTGGTGCGCAGCAAAAGTTCTCAGGATAAATCTAACCTTATTTAGAACCAGAAATTCTACTTTATGAAATGCAACTTATTCCTTTATTGTATATATGGACTCTTACAGAATAATATTTCTGGTTTACACCAATTTTATTTTATTTGCGAATTTAATAGATGGAATTAGGGACCTTTGGCATCGCACTAGGTATTCCAGGTAGATTAACAATATTAATTAAATTTTTATATGTTTGGTAGAGAGAGAATTCCTTCAAAGAAAATTTAAGACGGCATTGAAATTAGTGGATTAGTTGGAAATTAGTTGGAAATTAGTAGACATAGTGGATTCTAGAAAACCATTATTAATGTGGTAGACACCTTTCCCTAAAATTAAAATTTGGAGAGAGTAACGACATTGAAAAGCTCAGAATTAATTATTAAAAATTTACCAAATTAAGTAAAATAATGTCGTATGTACCATAATTTAAACGGATCTAAATATTATTTTTATGGATAGATGATAACGTCACTGATGGTGAGGACGAAACAAAAACCAATCATATGGCTGTAAAAGACGACGAATACAGTTTTATACCATATCTTTCATTATAACTGACATCTTACATTATTAACATTACGTTAGTCTTATTTGATAAATACACAATTATTTCTTTTTTTCAGTAACTAGATGGCGCTCTATCTGAGAGAAAATTCTTTTTTGCTATCTTCCTCGTTTATTTTGGAAGGAATTTTAGTTCGATTACGTTTGTTGTTTTGTCGCCATCTACTGGCAAATTATATAGGCACATTCTGTTATTTAATATTATTTGTTATTAATATTATAGAATCATTCACTGTTGCTTTCTTATTTTACATTTAAAAAAATTCCTAAGAAAACTAAATGAAAATTTTATCATTAAATATCATAATTTTATTTCATAAGTAAATTGCAACTATCAATCGCTCTAGTATGGCTGAAAATTACCTTTTACACATTATTTTATTAAATTATAATTGTTTTTCCACTACAAAGTTAAATTCAAATTTTATATTAAAATTAAAATATTATCTGCATTAATATATCAGAAAATGCTTTTATATATTCCTTATATTTTTTTTAATCCATTAAAAAATTTCTTATTTTATTTATAATGGAAACATAATGAGAAAAATTAAATGGATTAAAAAGTGAAAGTTGAAGAAGTTTATACCGAAAGAAATCCCGAATTTTTTTTCTTTATTTTGTTGTTGTTGTTGTTGTTGTTAATATGCATAATCTAATTCTAAAGAAAACTATATTAAATTTTTAGAAAAAAAAAATATTTTTTTTATTCCATAAGTAAATTATTAATTACAACTATTAATTACATTAGTATGACTGAAAACTATTTTACAAATTACAAAATTTTTATATTTTAATTACAATTGAAAAGAAATATTCATTTTTATTTACAATGCAAGCAAAATTTAAGTGTATATAAGCTAAGTATCCAATGTATATGTCTCTAGTTATTTGACGGTTTCCGGACATTGCTATGCAATGGAAACGATTCTCACCGCATTTTACTCGATTACAGCGCTCCCTACGATGTTTAGGAGAAAATGTTAAATACAAAAGTTAAGTATTTTTTCCCGTAGAAACCGAATCTGCAATAAAAAAAGGGGGGGGGGATATTATTTAAGATTGCAAAGTTGCCCCCTATCCCCCAGGGGGGGGGCTGACTTGGGGGGGACAACTTTGATATTCCTAAATAGATTTTTCAAGACTATTGAAAGTGCAGTTTTCCGTTTTTCAATCCGATGTATATTTCTAGAGCTATTCGACCGTTCCCAGACTTTCCAAAGGAAACGATTCTCACTGCATTGTACTCGATTACAGCGCCATCTACGATTTTCCGATAAAAATGTTCAATGCCAAAGCTACTTTTTTTTTTGGGGGGGGGGGGACAATTTTGATATCCCTAGATAGATTTTTTTTTTTTTAATATTGAACATGCATTTTCCGTTTTTTAATCCGATGTATATTTTCGAGTTATTTCACCTTTTCCAGACTTTTCGGACACCTTGTATGTATATGAGTGTAATATTATATAAACAGAAGAAGTGATACAGTGGTTATAAAACTAACCATTGTTCTTAACAAATATTTCAAATTCCTCCCACTTTATATCGCTTACAATTTCAATGAACTTACTTTGATTAATATGCACGATCTGGTGTACTGGGGTGTCATACGATGGAAAATTTCCCCAAAATTGCCCGGTTACCTCCCGAGGCAAAAATTCGCCAGTTTAGCCAACTCGGTGCGTCTGAAATAACTGTACCTAGACTAATGTACTAATGTACTAAAATATTTTTGTGCTTCTCTCAGTTAAAAAAAAAAAAAAAAAAAAAATCCACACAATATTTTCAATACACAACTTCTGCTAGACATAGTAACTTACTTTCGTGAACATGTATATTTAAGAAAGTTGGAGCACATACACATACTGACAAAACACACGATTATGCTTCAACTTTGTTGGAAATTGTTAAATCTTTGTATGATTTTTAAATTAATAGTAAACAGATCAACGTTAAATAGAAATGTGTATTGTATAGCATTATACAACACTGATTTAGAATTTGTGTGCGGCATTCTACACACGAGATGATTAAACAAAGATTGGAGAACCATTAAATTGTTGTAGGGCTAACTAAAACAAGCAATTTCTGTATATGAAACCAGGCTCGTAATACATTTTCTTTACTTAAAAATCAATGATGGAATTTATACAGCATTTCGGTAAGCGAAACCGAATAATACCAGTATCTGTAAACAGTTAATTACATTTGCAAATATGGAGCGTCCAGTTCAGAGGTGTTTGGATAGGTACGGGGAACTATTTCTGCTATTTCTATTGATATCCTTATATTTCGCAAAAAGAAAAGTCTGTCAATATCAAAGGTTTGTCAATATTCGTTATTTCTTTATTGTTAAAGTTTCTTTTACTGATAAAGTTATGAAAAAAAACCAAATTGGCATTCGAGTGGGATACTCCCTGTATTTTCTTGACCTACTAAATGGATTGTGACACTAGTTTATCACACAATAGTTGTTTTATTCTAGTGTGCATTACTACCTATTAAAGTTTGTCCAGTCCTTTTTGAATCCCTCTGTATTTAACAATGTTTTATAAGAATATTTACGACTTTATCTAAAAATAGATTTCTTTAGATGTGCTTGTCAAGCTCAATGCAAAAAGAATGAATATAAGATCCTCCATTATGCATTTGCCACATTACTCTGTTAGAACCATTACTAAGACAAATTCTTTTCCTCTCTGTTGTCGAAATCACGCATGTTGCAACGTATTTTTAGATATAAAGCCTAACGCTACTTTCATGTCATTATCATTAATCTTGTGTAGCTCTTTCCTAATGCAGGGAAAAGCCGCAAAGGACAGTTTCTTAATAGCAAGCTTTCGAAAAAACCCCTTTTTGTTTTCTTAGAGAAAGATATGTTTAGTTTCTAATTCTAATGCATTCGTCTTCTAACATTACATTCTATGTATTTTTAAGAGGAAATCCCAAAGTTTAAAACATGATTAAAAATATTTTCTTTTTTATCTTCTCAAATGTGTACGACTGAGAAATATTATAAGCGTACATATACACTCCATTAAAAGTAGGAGTATTTTTATTTTCATTTGCTTCTTTTATCAGAAATTACATATCTGAATGTGTATTTCTAAAAAGTTAAATATTTTATGCTGTGTTTAAAAATAAATATTTACTTCTGCTTTTACATAGTACTTGCAGAAACTAATTTTAAAAGTGTAATAAAAATAAAAGGAAAATATTGAGAATTAAAATCATGATTTTAAAAATATGCAATTATGCATTCATGTTATTCTAAGAAATGCTTTAATGTGGTTATAAATGTTTCTTAATTAACAATAAGTAATTTCTCAAACACTGTTCACGCTAGAGCGTGGGATCGCGCGATATTTCTAAGAATTCTACTTAAAATATCCCCCTTTACAAACATGCCACTTAGAATTTTTGTTTGGATCCAAATTCAAATTAAAAAATTAACACATTTCAATTCTTTGAAAGGAATCGTAGAAAGAAAACAAAATATTCTACTCTGTTGAAAACAAATAACTCTGTTTAAAAAATACATTTAGCAGCAAAGTATGGATAAGAGAAAATTGAAAATAAATTGAATGTTTGCGTTTTTATATTTATTTTAAAAAGGAATAAGCACCGATTTTTTTTTTTTTTTTAAATGTTCTTCCAAAATTTAATAATGCAAATTTTAGATTTGTTTCACTATTAAAAAAACATAAATAAGAATGGCGGTAAAGAATGGTAATTTTGGTGGTAGAGAAAGTGATTGTATAGACTGCAACCGTTTTGGGAGGGTCAATATTTTCACACTGTATTCCAGTTCATGTTCCGTAAAATTATATCTCTTTAAACAAATTTTATAATATGTAAAATAGTAAAATAATTCTCTATATTTTGAAAACTGTTCTCGGATACACAAAAGAATTAAACGGACGTAAAAATAACGAAATGAAAATACAGAGCATAATGATTTTCTTTTAAATTGACAGGGGCATTTAATTCACACTTCACACTGCTAGTTACTCATTTGTAAAAAAAATGGATGGTTATTTTAGATAGATTAAACGTGTTTCTTTAGATTTAAAGAATGACAGTTATGTGTCTTAAATTTAACTATCAAAATTATTGTAAACTATATATAAATTACAAAAGACAGCTTATAGGGTAATCCAATCAATAGGAGGACTGAAAAACATCTAAATGTAGTTACATCAAGCCAAAATCTATTTAAATCGGTACATACTCTATTTAAAACTCACAAAAAAATAATCTTATTGCCTAATAAGTTGTTATTAAGATGCATGTTTATGGCTTCTCCTTCAGGAATTTTTTTTTCATTTATGATTATGTAATTTTTCTTTGTCCTCATAAGAAAAATTTTAAATTACATGAGAGATGAATTACTCAGTATTGAATGTGGAGATCAGGATTGCACACCACACACCTTTGATTAAAATTGCATCATATTATACAATACTTTCAAAAGGTAAATTAATATAGCTGAAGCTGAAAATAAAATCAAAGGAAAATATGGAATATTAAAAAGGTTTTACTAAAGTTTACTATAAAATTCAAAGGGGCGGTATGCCAGTTTATATAAACGCTACTCATTTTTTAAAGTAGCAAATATCAGAGAAGTGTGAAGCAACAGGCTTATCAAGCCAATTTCTTTCTAAATTTTTACATACTCTATTTAAAATTCACGTAAAGATAATTTTTCTTTCAGATATTGCCTAATATGTTGTTATTAAGATGCATGTTGCATATTGTTTCTCTTTCAGAAGATATTTTTTCTTTTATGGTATTTTTTTGCTCCTGATCCTGAGCACAAAACTTTTAAATTACGTCGGAGATAAATTGCTGTTTTGAAAGTGGATCATGATTACACACGCGTACCTTTGATTAAAATCGCATCATATTATACAATCCTTTCAAAAGATGAATTGATACCGCTGAAGTTGAAAATAAATGCAAATGAAAATATGGAATCGTAAAAGGTTTTATTAAAGTTTGCTATAAAATTCAAAGGGACGATATGCCAGTTTATGTAAACCTTACTCACTTTTTAACGTAGCTAATTTCAGCGAAGTGTGAAGCAACAGGCTTATCAAGCAAATTTCATTCTAAATTTGTACATACTCTATATAAAATTCATATAAAGATATCTTTTCTTTCAGATATTGTCTAATAGATTGTTATTAAGATGCAGGTTGTATATAGTTTTTTCTTCAGAAGTTTTTTTTTCTTTTCATTTATGATTTTGTAATTTGTTTGGTCCTGATCCTGCACTCAAAAAATTTAAATTACGTGGGAGATGAATTGCTATTTTGAAAGTGGATCATGATTGCATACCACACAACTTAGATTAAAATTGCATCATATTGTACAATACTTTCAAAAGGTAAATTAATATAGCTGAAGCTGAAAATAAAATCATAGAAAAATATGGACTCTTAAAAGTTTTTATTAAAGTTTGCTATAAAATTCAAAGGGGCGGTATAAAAGTTCATGTAAACGCTACTCATTTTTTAACTTAGCTAATTTCAGCAAAGTGTGAAGCAACAGACTTATCAAGCCATCTCATTCTAAATTTGTACAAACTCTATATAAAAGTCACATAAAGATAGTTTTTCTTTCAGATATTGCCTAATAAGTTGTTATTAAGATGCATGTTGTTTATTGTTTATCCTTCAGAAGGTATTTTTCTCATTTATGATTATTTAATTTGTTTGGTCCTGATCCTGATCACAAAAATTTTAAATTACGTGGGAGATGAATTGTTGTTTTGAAAGTGGATCATGATTACACACCACATTCCTTTGATTAAAATTGCATCATATTATACAATCCTTTCAAAAGGTAAATTAATATAGCTGAACCTGAAAATAAATGCAAAGAAAAATGTGGAATCTTAAAAGCTTTTATTAAAATTTGCTATAAAATTCAAAGGGGCGGTAAGCCAGTTCCTCTAAGCCCTATTCATTTTTTAACGCAGCTAATTTCAGCGAAGTGTGAAGCAACAGGCTTATCAAGATATAAATAACACACACCTTATACAGCTTTGAGGAATATATTTTTAAAGTCATTATTACTTTTTTTTCTAGACTACACTTTTTATTTTACTTTCTTTAAAACTCACTTATTGAAAGAGAATTAATGTTGATTCGTTTTTTAAAGCTGATTAATGGAATAGCATTTTTTGGCTTAAGACTGGAGGTGAAAAGAAATGCCATCAAGTGAAAAATAAGTAAAATGAGTACAATGAATTAAGGCTGTATTTGAAAGTTTTCTTTTAAACTTTCAAGATTAGGTGATAGATGAAATTTACTTTAAAAAAAAAGAAAAAAAACTGAACTCAAATTAAATTATTTGCGATTCACAAAGATATTAAAATCCTGTTATTGTCAAGGAAAATGCAAGATTCCACTGTTATTTTTACACGCTCGTACGTAACTTGATTTATGAATAAATGGATGTTTTTAATCCATTTTTCATTCATTATTTATGTGGTAGAATTCTGAATATTGTACAAAGTTGTGCGGTTCCGATGACAATATAATATTTTCATATTTTCAGAGTTCAGCTGTAAATTAATAGAAAATTTTAATTAAATTTTATCTTTCCGTTAAGGAAAAATTTAGAAATGTTTTGATCATAATTGAATCTATTTGGACACTACACTGTTAACTAGTATTTTAAAAAACACAAATTGCACAAATTGTGCTTATTAGTTGCTAAAATCAGTGTAAAAATTGTTTTAAACTCATAAAAGAGCTAAAATCCTACATGTTTCGGCTTTAAACTTAAAGCCATCATCGGGGAAGAGGAACAACACAAACGACTACTGATCTTTTAATTTTCGACACGAGAAAATTGAAATCAACAGTATGGAAAAATTAAAATAAAATAAGCGGGCGCTCTCTGTTGCCAAAGAGCGAAAAACAAAACAATGAATTAACCAGGGGTTAAAAATGTATCCCATAAACCAGGTATGCTGAAAGAAAAGTTATCATTACAAATACAATCTTTTCTAATTTTAATTTCCAATGATTCCCTAATGGCGGCTTTAAATGGGTTATTGAACCTATGGATAATTCTTGCTTTATCGAAATTAATTACAATATCATTATTTTTAGCGTAAAACCGGGAGAGTGCAGTGGATAACTTTCCAAATTTTATGTCGTTTTTATGCTCTTTTAACCTTTCCAAAAACTTTCTTTTAGTCATACCAATGTAAAAAATTATACTATTATTATTTAAGCTAATGGGGATTTCATAAACACCTGCGAATTGATCAGGGGGGATAGGATCTAATTTATATGAAACTAAGTCAACCAATTTTCTGGGAGGGACAGCAATAAGATGGATATTGTATTTACGGAGGGCCCTTTTAATCCTTTCAAGTATAATAGGTATATATTGGAATTTCCGATAGTTTGGTTTATTATTGCTAGGGACAGGATGCTGAATTAAATGGCCATTGAATTTTTCTATAATTTTCTGTACGTGATGAGCGGGGAAACCATGGTCAATGGCGATATCTCTGATAAAATTAAGTTCATCTTGGATGAATTCACTTGAACAAACCAGAAAAGCACGCTTGATGAATGAATTGAAGGCAGCAATCTTATAAGTGAAAGTTGTAGAGGCATTAAATGGGATTATTGTGTTACTTCTCATCGGTTTACGATAGACTTTACGTTTTAGGTTGCTGTCATCTTTAATTAATTGAATATCCAGGAACGGCAGTGATGAATTTTCTTCTATTTCCAACGTAAACTTAATATTTTCATCTATTTCGTTTATTTTTGAGAGGAAAGATAGGAGTTCCTGCTTTCCATGATTCCATGTGATAAAGATATCGTCCACGTATCTTAGCCAAACTTCTGGTGTTAAATTCAAACTTTTAAAAATAAATTCCTCCATCGGTCTAAGTTTAAATTCAGCCAACAGACCGGAAATAGGAGATCCCATAGGTGCTCCTTTATTTTGTCTGTAAAATTTCTTATTAAACATGAAAACGTTGTTATTAATGATAAGGTTAAGTCCTGACTTTAGAGATGTTTTTACGCTATCACTTAAATTATTTTGTTTATCAATTTCCAAATTAATATTTTGTACAACTTCATTTGTATCAATAGATGGGTAAAGAGACACAATATCTAAACTAGCTAGAATAGTTCCTTTAGAAATCTGCATATTTTCTATTTTATGGATAAAATCTTCTGTTGTAGAGCTAAAATCCTACATGTTTCGGCTTTAAACTTAAAGCCATCATCGGGGAAGAGTTTTGATCATTTTCATGTATTTTTAGATTATTAAAAGATATTGTTAAATGATAATGAAATTGAGATAGTTATTTTACAAACTCAAATTAAACTTTATTAGTCGTTTAAAAAATCGCTTAATCCTCGGTCAGGCGCAGCGTGCCTGACAGGCGCGCTGACAAGGCTTAGTAAAGGCTATCTCGGAAATCGCTTAGGATCAGAATTTTTAGATCGAGTTTCAAATTTTATCCCTTTTTAC
Source organism: Maratus michaelseni (assembly GCA_963931845.1). Taxonomy (NCBI): domain Eukaryota; kingdom Metazoa; phylum Arthropoda; class Arachnida; order Araneae; family Salticidae; genus Maratus; species Maratus michaelseni. The sequence goes on from OZ007587.1 coordinate 352,182,919, forward strand.
TTCTTAATGAAAGTCACTAATCAATTTAAGAGCGTTAGAATTGAGTTAATTAGGAGCTATTGGCGATATTAAAACAAACGCCTGTCAGGGGCACTTCCAAGAGTCTAGTGGTGGGACTGGCTGTATGGTTGAATATTTCTAAACATGATTTCTTTGAATAAATTTCCTAAAATCTTTTACTACCTGATTCAACAATAGAAATTTGTTACAAAAACGTAAAGTAACATTTGGATCTATATAAACCTGTTAGGTTTTCCTATTGTCATATCTTAAAATGAAACTGAGTAAAAATTAAACTTTTATGTGTAACATTTTATTATTTTAAACCTTTAACGTACAGAGTTTATATGGGGATGCAGCGTTATATACATAACATAAATTTTAATTTAAACAACATGAATTTTAGATTTGGCGTAAAGTTAACTTCGACGATTAAACACTCTAATAAAAACGTGTTTTTATTTAAATATATTTTTACTTTAATTTCAGCAATTTTTCAATATTCAAATAAGGAAATTATTACAACATTACGTAAGAAAATTATTTGTCTATATAAAAAGTGTATAGCTTGAGATCATTGACTATAACTTAAAGTTCTGAAATCGTGTTAAAACTGTAGAGTTGTACGAATACACGTACTTCAGTGAAAGTTGAAGTTCATTGAACTAGTATACTTGTTTCAAAATTTCAACAATGATTTTGTACTAGAATGAAAAACAAAAGCTGCATGTGAATGGGAAAGCCATTTTGATCGCTAAATATTTATCTGTAAATTTCAGAACACGAAATTAAATGAAATATACAGAATTTACTAGAATAGGAAATCACCTTATCATTCCACGTTCATTTAACGTCCTCATTAATAGAGGCTATTTAAATAAACTCATTCCAGAGAGTTAATAAGTTCAAAGGCAAGTGATTATTAATTGATAACAAAGTTTGACCAGTGATATTTGTTCTTTGCTGAATATCACAAAATATGAATGTATATGCAATGAAATATATACTGAATATCTTGCCCAATCATCACAAAAATTCATTAATGATCAAGGTTACATGGAACACAATTTAGTAAAATGCAACCATAAATAGTTTGAAAAACTACTATCTCAATTTCATTATCATGCATCAACACTTTTTAAAAATCTAACAATACATGAAAATGATCAAAACTTTTACATAAACACAACTAATAGGATATATGTACAGACGGTTCAAAAATAAAACTAGTCAATCTGCCAATCCCAAAACGTTCTTCTATCTCATACATTTTAATACTTCAAAATGCGGTATCACATCGCCAATAAAATCAATATTTTTCGTCAACTGCTTGCGAATCGTCGGGTTACCTAGATGCAAAGCTCCTTTCGTTACACGGGCAGCCGATGTACAACACGACTAAGAAAAGTTCTTCTGGCCTGTACCGGTGGGAAAAGATTTCCTCCCTGATCCGTGGTTTTATGATTTCAGCTAATTTTACTGGAAAACACTAAGCCAAAATACGTGAAGCCCGATTACAGAAAATTCATTCACAGTTCTCGTCAATCCCGAATTTGAATCTGAATTTAGCCAAATTAGCCAGCTATAGCCAAGTTTGTTTTATTTATGGTAAACTATTTTTGGTGGCCAAATTCGGCGATATTTCGCCAAATATCGCCGAGCTTGGCGAGAATTTGACGCTGGCAAATATGAATATATAGTGTTAAGCATATATAGGAGTTGGAACGATCGTTACATCAATGAGAGATAATTGCGAGAAAGCATGTTCACTAAAACTCATAAATTAAACCCTTTATGGAGGAATCATGCTGTTAAAATGTCAGCCACCCTAAAATTTCAAATTGCTATATCTCAGCCATTTTTTAAGATAGAGACAAAACAAAAATTGCTCTGGAAACTTGGATAAAATTTAACGGAAAAACTTTTTTAAGATTTCTAATTTTTTTGTACATCTTTCTGAATTAAAAATATTTAAATGTTTATCACAGCGCCTTTTTCTGGCGGAATATCCTGAAATTCAACTGGGACTTGCAAGCCACAGTCAAAAATTAGGTTAATTACTGTGCATAACTTCATACACTTTTAGTTGATAAAATAATGAAAATGGCACAAAATTCGCTATCACGGCACCCTCTTTCGTCGGAATATATAATTCAAGTAGGACCTGCTGGCCATAGCGAAACACCTCTAAATGAAATTTAATTCAATTCTACGCTTAACTTCATACACTTTTTGATGATACAGTGAGGACATACACACGGACAGACAGACATTTTGTAGACAGAGATAAACATTAATTATGTCCAGCGGTTTGCCTCTCCATTGGATTCTTATACCCTGGATTTCTAGGTCTGAGGTCTGATTAGTGGGAAAGTCAATACCTTGGTAATTAACATCCATGATGAAGAAGCCTAAGCCTCCTCCACACTTAGACGTACGATCAAGTCTATAGATATTGAAACCTTTTATTTTTAGCGCCGTACATTCCTTTAATTTCGTCTCCTGTACTGCAATTACTTGGACACCCTTGTTTAAAGCAATCACTAGCAATTGATCAAGTTTAATCCTAGTTGCTGGGGTAGTTAAGCCGGGTAGTTAAGCTGGGGTAGTTAATTTAAATACTAGGATTAATAACTAAGTAAAACTATAGTTCTTTTAAATGCTAAAAGGTGTAAATTAACAACATAATACACAGTATAACTTTTATTAAGTTTTTATAACAAAAACAAATTATTAGGTAATTAATTTGATAATTATTAGGTTATTAAACAACCTAATAAAAGATATTTTACTGTATATAAATTTGTTAATTTACACATTTTAGCATTTAAAAGAAATATATTATTACAAGGTGTTATAATTTATTATATTGTTAAGTAAGGATAATTTATTAACTTTTCCTCATTATTTGAAGTATCATAAAATAAGTTCTTAAGTTTTTAAAATTTACCTTATTGCGTTTTTGGAAACAAAAAAAAAATATCTAATACCTTTACTTACGATAAATATATAAATTGACAACATAATATACTGTAAAATAACTTTTATTAGGTTGTTATAACAAAAATAAATTTTTAGGTAATTAATTTAATAATTATTAGGTTGTTAAACAACCTAATAAAAGTTATTTTATTGCATATTATGTTGTTAAGTTACACCTTTTAGTATTTAAAAGAAATATATTATTAGAAGGTCTTATAATTTATTATATTGTTAAGCAAGTCTATTTTATTACTATTTCTCATTATTTGAAGTATCATAAAATAAGTTTTCAAGTTTTTAAAATTTACCTTTTTGCGTTTTTTGGAAACAGTGCAAAATAATATAAAAATAAGAAAATATGTAATACCTTTACTTACGATGAGTATATATAATACTTTAAATAATAAATAATGCGTTTTCTTACCCTATTGTACATTGTGAATATATAATGTTTACGATGAATGACGTTTATCCACTTTTGGCAATGATTCCAAAACACAAAAACTCTTCCTCCAAAAAAAAAAAGTATGCGTATGGGGGCGGGGGTACATTCTATCCTATTCTGTTCTTTTACCAGATTGATGCAAAAACGATGCTGAAAATACTTTAAAATTCAGAAACACAAGCAAGTCTTCGGAAAAGAAAAAAAAAAGAGATTGAAGGAGGGGGACTTTTTTGTGGAAGATTTTTATTCCAGTTATTTATAGGTGTACTTCAATATATATAAATATTTTCTTTTAATTGTTAAATTTTCCACGCACATTTATTTGAAATTATCTGCTGTTAAAATGTTATTTACACAAATTAAAGTGTTTATATTTAAAAAAGTAGCAGCTTTTAAATGCAAAAGAAGTTATTGAAATTACATTTTAAGAAAAAATAAAACAAATTAAAAAAATCCTTTAAAATCAAAATTTCTAATTATTCTGCTTGAATAATTACAACACATTTTTTATTATTCAATGGTTGGAGTGTCATAGTTGAGATTTATTGAATTTTGCACACATGCTCTCTCTATATGTGTAAACATATTTTACTAAAATAATGTTATTTTTCGAAATAAAAAATCGATATTTTGTAAATTAAAATCTATGGCATTCAAATTAAATTCATTTTTAAAATCTTTATCTATGAAATAAACAAAACATTTTGAGTAACTTATATTTTTATGTATAAAATGATTCTTGTGGAATAATTATGATGCTATATGTAAAAATGGAATACGGAATCATTTTGGAGATTTCTAATTATTCGAGATTCTAAAATTTTAAAATTTTGATTATATGAAGCACAATTAAAGATATTTCAACCAAAATTTGCATACTAATATCTAATAATTCTATAATCATTTATTGTAAGACAAAAAATTCATTTGGTAAAGAAAAAAGTTGATTTTGATAGTTAACTATACCCTTAAGATTTATCTACGTGGTTGTACTGACTTTTAATTATTTGGTGCATAATTTATTTTGTAAGTATTATTAAGGGGTAATTTCTTTAATAATTTTGTAAACAACAAGTTAACAAATACATTTATTTAGTAATTTAATGCATATTTTCTGTAGTCTATGAAACTTCAGATAAATATATCCGAAAAAATATTACATATATTAATTAAGAACTTTTTTTTATTAAATAAATGATGCCTATCATTTAAATGAGACATTTCTATATTTTGGAAATTATTGCACAACATTTTTTTTGTAAAGCAGAATACACGAAAAGCCATTAACAGCAATTTAAACATATTTTTGGAAAATAATTATATTTTATTTAAATATACATGTATATGTATATGTAATTTATTTATAAAGAAATTTTCAGAGAAAAAAAATACATTATTGGATGAATAATATATTTATCACATTCAAAAGAATGGATGAAGATATTAATAGAGAAATTTAGATGTAACGCATAGCGGAGGTATATGTATACATGTGTACGTCGGTTTATTAAATAAATTAAATATATAAATTCACAAATCATCCATTTTTATCAAATATATATTTTAAATATTTTATGTTATGTAAAAACCCCAAAATATTTTTTCAAACATTCTTTCAAAAAAAAAAAAACATGTACAGAAATATAAACGTTTTTTGTACCATGAGCCAGATATAAAGAACTTTATATAAGGTAAAATTATATTTTTCATTAATTCGAACTGAAATTTTAGTTATTTTTTCTATTTTTGTGATCCACAGCGTATAAAATACGATTTACTTCAAATGGTTTTAAAGCAATATGTTGTGCACGTGTATCCTCAGTAACCTCAAGAACCAATATAATTTAGGGATTTAATGAAGCAATTGTAAATTTTCGGAAACGTTTCCGGGTAGTTTTTATAGTGCATCAATCAGTTATTTGTAATATAAATATCGGTTTTTAGGATACTATCAATTCTAAATTAAACATTTTTGCAGAATTGATTTTATAAATACAAGAATAACAAACAATTATTAATTTAATGTTAAAAGTAATGTGTATAGATATTATATATTATCATGCTTGTGTGTAAAATATTTTGTTTAATATGAATATGTTTATTTCAGAATTGATAGCATCCGGATAACTTGTATTCCGGGCTGAGAAAACTGAATAATACACTACAAAAACTACTCAAAAATATTTCCAAAAATCAGTGGTAGCAATAGAAACTTTGTTTTTATGAATGGTTCTTTAAATCTCAAGGCTATATCGGTTTATGGGGTTTATAAAGATAAAGAGCGCTTTTCGGAATTGTGGGTAACTCGGAAGAGGTTATTCTATGTTTTCGTTCATGGTTATATCACATTTTTCTAGATTAGGGAACATTTGGCTTTTTTCACAGTGCATATGAATTTGGTGTATACATTTTAGTTCCATGAATATGCCAAAAAATTATTTTTAAAAGTAAATAGATCTGAACATTATAAAAAGTAACTAATAAAACTCAGTAACTAGTATTTCGTAAGAGAAAATACTCATCTTTCAAATTGTTCATACATTCAGCATGAAAATATTGCATATCACGAATTATTCTCTCTCACGCAAAATGAAATGTTTCCGCTCACTCAAGAAAAACCTAATATCCGGAAATAAATCAGGGAAAAGTTCTCTATTTTGCAATATTTCTTTACTTTGTGCGAACGACACATAAAGGATATATTTCAGTCCGAAATTATTTTAATAAAGTTATAACTAATTTAAAGGAAATTATTCGCATTAATCTTAGGAATGCAAAGTAGTTATTTTCAAATTTGTTGCTGTAAAATTTCAACATTTTTATTTTTTCATTTAGTTTCAGATTATTAAGGGAAAACACAAATGTATTTTGAAACCATAATCAAATTGATCCAATCTCGAAATATTCATCGAAAGAATAACTCGTTTTATAAATAAGAATATACTAGCTAAACCATTTAAATTATTCCATACGATTTTCTCCTACGTGTACAAGATTACAATTAGAATCCAGGTACATATTTTGCTATTTATGTATTAACCGGTCTGAGAAGAAACACTTCTGACAATGATAAATATTTCTGCAGTTAATTTGTATTAATAACTTGATACATTATCTTCATATTTACATACATACCTTTTACATCTATCTATATTACATGCTTATATACATATATCTACCTATATTTAGTGTAAATTTAAAATAATTTACATTAATAACTTAATACATTCTTGAAAGTGTTGCCAATTTAGCGCAAATTTTATTTTTATTATTATTTTTTTTAATTAAAACTATATACCTTAAATTCACACCAGTTATTTTCATTATATTTAATAACAAATATTACGTGATTTAATAAAAGAAAAATTACTACTTAAATATTCTGGTAGAAGAACAGTACACTTCGAAATTCTGAATCCCTTGACCGAAAGACGATAATACAGAAATATAAGATGAAAACGCGTAGATAGCGTAATTTGAACAAACAGAGAAGTAAAAACAGGAGGTGATTAATATAAGGAATTTACCAGACTCAGGAAAACGTAAAATATACACCTCCATCCCCTGGTGGTGTAACGCTGAGCAAGATTACCCATTTTACGAGCGATAGTAGAAAAATAAACCTGCTGTGGGCTAAGAATTTTTTTTTGTCTTATTAAACTAAAACAATTAGACAGCAAACATAAAAAGTAAGCTTAATTAATTTATTTATTATTTGTTTATTTATTTTTGCATAAACACAGAAAACTCATGCATTGGTCACAACTTTTAACAAGATTTAAAAACTCCTGTTTAAAAAAAAAAAATTGTGTTCTGCATAAACAGGACAACTTGATGGCTGTCTTCTCCTCTTTATTCATGTCAGTCTTTCTAATGAAGAGGAAAGAGGTAGAAACCGTTCGGAGAAAGGTCAGGACTGTAGGGAGGATGGTCAAGGCGTTCCCAACCTATTTTGCTTGTGATATCTCCACGATTGAAGTCGTATGTCACAAAATGACTGAATAATAACCTCTGTCATGTATCAGACACCTCTTAATAGTGCTTTTTCTTTACGATTTAAAAAAAGAGAGAGAGAGAGTAAACTTATCTTTCGATTTAGCTTCATATTGCAGGTTGGGGCAAAAACATTAGAAGCTAAATTTCTTCCCTATCAGGCTTAGGTAACCATTAACAATGCACAAACATGTGCCTGTACATGAGAAGAATGAGAAAAAATATGACATCAGTTTTACTATAATTTTGTAGACAACATTTTCTTTTAAATGAAAGCTAAAATGCCAGAAAAAAAAGAGATTCAAGACTGTGTTATTTTATTACTTAATTTTCTGTCAGATTCAGAGCAATGTTGATAGATATTATATATTGTCAAATAGATAACCGGTGTATTTTTTAACATTTTCAAATTTCATCTTCTAATTATGACTTTCTTATCAATTTTCTCAGATTGTTCGGAAAATGTTTTTTTATGTATTTTGTGATAATAAACATTTTTCCACCTTTTTCCACACAATCGAAACCACTCTGTAAAATAATTTCAATTTTATTCGTCAGAATTAATTTTAATTAAATGAAAAATTTTATTATTCTACAAAATTCTGTTGTGAACAATATTTTCTAAATAATTAGTGGTATTTCCTTTTTTTAAATACATAATTAAAAACTAGGAGATATTTAAAATAAGTGCATGCTATTCACTAACTACTTGTAGATTCGTGTTTTTATTAGAATATCAACTATATATTGATCATGACGAGCTCTTTATGTTACAAATTTTAATGAGTGATTATTGTACAAATTTGAATTGGTTGAATTGTCTATGAATAAAACAAAATTTGCTTACCCGCTTTTATTTTAATGCAAATTTTAAAATACCACGAATTCTATATAAATTATTCTTTATATAACGCTCTTATAAATTAAATAATGAGTACATTCAGTACCATAGAATACTCATTTAGAGCATTACAAACGTTATGCTATTTAACTTTTATATTATAAGAATACCAACTTATTTGAATAACCAATTAGGGACTAGAATATATTAAATAATTTGCAAATGAACAAAATCGAAATAGGACGTAATTACTTAATACTTAAAATAATAGAAAAATACTTCGAACTTGCTGGCTAATTAAGTCTCTTAGCGAGGAGTCCATCGAGAAAATCAATGTGTCTCTTTTTTTTTTCTATAAATGCAGAACATTTCTATTTCGAAAGATTTCTATTGACTAATTAGCTTAATAATACCCTCTAGATAAAATGAAATCATCCTTTATATTTGAAAAAATCCAGAACTTGCTTAATATACTTTTTGGATACTACCGTTATAAGTTTTATTAAAAGCTAATATCTAATTAAAAAAGATATACAGTGTATTTTTCTTAAATATATGCTTGGTATTTAAAAAAATAATAAGAATTTTTTGTTACTTTCCATTGATCAATGTTTTAGTTGCAAATTGACAATTTTTGTGATTTATTTACATTTTAAAACATGAAAATTGTAAGGATACTTTAATCATTATTATCGTCACCATTACTGTTGTTTTAATTATTATCATTATTATTATGTTTGGTATTTAAAAAATAATAAGAATACTTTGTTACTTTCCATTGATCAATGTTTTAGTTGCAAATTAACATTTTTTTTATTTATTTATATTTTAAAACATTAAAATTGTAAGGATACTCTAATTATTATTATTGTCACCATTACTGTTGTCTTTATTATTATCATTATTATTAATATTATTTTGCACCAAAAGCTTTTTGTGAAATAATTAATAATCGGTACAATTTAACGAAACATTTTAATACCATAATTATCTCAATGAAACGTTTAAAATTGCAAGATATATTTTGTTATATAATTATTTGCCTTAACGGGTTTACTTTATGAAACTACTGTCACCTTATTTTAATTTATTTAGGAGTACTCTCGATTAATCGATTTCCAGCGGTAGAGTAATAATTTACGTTATTTAATTATCGAAAAATATCTTACCAAAAGTTTTAGGATACTACGATTATTGTAATAATAATAATTATTATTGCTATTATTTTGCGCCAAATGCGTCTTGTGAAATATAATTTTGTGATTAAATTTTACTCATTTAATACTAATAACAGCATTATTTCGCAGAACTGTTTATAAAATTCCAAGAAATTACCACCAGGTTATTTACTTTTTCAACTTCCTTGCTAGTAGTTAGTTATAACTACAACTATACCATTTCACTTTCTTCCCATTATTAATGGACTCTATAATGAATCTAATTCGATTTACCTTTTTATTCCAAATTTGTTATCATCGCTTTTCTTAATTTTACATCTATCCTTTTCATTGTAATTGTTCCTTTATCTGGTAGTTAATACTACATCTTAACTTTTCCCAACGGCTCAATTTAAAACAAGACGCTCTACTCACAAATAGACTGGGCGTAAAGTTGTCTGTAACTCGGAAGCCCCTTAACCGACATCAACTGTTCGGCAACTTTTCCAGCTGATTTTACGCTATTTAGTTTCAATGAATGTTTTTTTCCAGAGTAAATATTTTTGCTATTTATTGATTAAAGAAAAGCTACCGAAAGTTTTAGGATACTCCGATTATTATTATTATTATTATTATTATTATTATTATTATTACTTTATGTCGAATGCCTTTTTAAAAATAGTATTTAGTGAGTGAAACTTAAACACAGCATGCTAATATAAGTATTATCTCAGTCGCATAAATATTTAAGGTAACGGTATCCGTGCTGGATACTGTACCAGTAATAAAAACTTTTAAATTTAAATTTAAAAAATAGGCTTAAGAAGTCACGTAGAGATTCGAGCAACTCGTGAGGTTGTTCATACGACACTCTATTTTCAATGCCTCTGACTACATAGATTTCAGGTCACAAGTTTCGGAGTAAGGTGATTTCAAATGAAATAATGCGATCGATCAGTCATTTTATCGCTATTTCTTGTAGTTTGAGAATAAGGTGTGACAATTTTTGTTTTTGCCTCTATTTCAGCAATTGTTTTGTCCATTTGGATTTAATATGACTAAAATTAATCTTCAAAATTCATTTATTATACTAGATTAATTTTAACACAATTATTCAAATTGATAAATAAATCATATGAATTGTAATTTTCCAACTGGACGAAAAATGTCCGGGCCAGGATTCGAACCAGGGATCTCTTGGCTGAAACTGCCATGTTCTACAAAGTGAGCCATTTCGGTCGAATCTGGAGGACCTAATTCATGTAGTAAGGTTAACTGGACGAATTAGGTCCTCCAGATTCGACCGGGATGGCTCCGTTGGTAGAGCATGGCAGCTTCAGCCAAGAGATCTCAGGTTCGAATCCTGGCCGGGGCATTTTTTGTCCAGTTGGAAAATTACAACTTATATTCATTTATTATGTTTATATTGAAATCTTGAATCAATTTGATGCATCTCTTATAAATGTCCACTACTGGTACCCCGACCTATCATCATAACCTGTAATGTGCAGACACCGTCATCCTGATGACAAGAGATTGCATTGGGAATAGTGTGCGGAAACTGAGGAAAAAATTTGAAGATTTTATTTTATGGATAATAGACCAGGACACAAATGATGAAAGAATTTAATACATTTTTTGCGAAGGAATGGGATAATTTCGTCTCAAATAGCTCAGAATTTAGCATCAACAGAGAAGAAAATGTTGAAATGCTTCAAGGAGGTCCACATTTAACTGTAAGAGATAGGCCACCACACAATATAGTCTGCTAGACAATGTCAGTTTTGTAAGTAATTTTAGCGTCGGTGATTTTGATATATATATTAGATTGGATGGTACAGCTACAGATAACGGAACTGCCGGCCAGTTTGAGCAACAACGGGTGGGGGGTAGGTGGGTTCGTTATGTGAAATGAATGGCTTCCCGATAACTAATGATGTCCCTGAGGTAACATCAATAATCGGGTTTCCATTCATTTCGAATCGTAGCAAGCTGTACGTTGCTGCATGGAAACACCCATTCACTGATGCGCCATCTGATTGCAGCAGTGGCATTATATGTACCATCTAATCTATCACATATAGCAAAATCATAGACACTAAACTTGCTTGCCAAAGTGTGACGCTGCCTCAAGGGCTAATACTTGAAGAATCAGGAAAAGTGTTTTACGCCGGCGAGACAGCTTTTTTTTTTAAATCCTAAAATTCTCTTGCTTTACAAAATAGTTCACTTACGTTTACTATTTCTGAATTGTAATCTTTGCCTTTACCTAATTGTAGAAAAATAGGGTATAATAGGGTATAGAATACTATCCTGAAACAGTGGTAGCCAAATTCAAGGAAACATTTAGGCGCTGAGAAAAATTTGCGTATGAGAGCCGCCATTGTTTGAGTCAGCACGTAGGTTAAGTATTCAGGTGCTAGGCATGTTTAGATGACTACACAATACTAGCCGTTATTACTAATCGATTGGTATCAGTTGCACTTTAATACATTTGAATCATAAAGTTGCACTTTAATGCGTAATTTTAAGAATTTTCTTTGTTTTAACAACAAAAGGTTTTTGTTAAAGAAAAAATTATAATATTTACTTTAAAATTATTTTTTGTATTAGAATCAATCTAATATGTAATCTTAACAATTTTTTTAGATAATTTTTAATTCATTTTAAGCAGTGAATTACGCTTGTAATCTTTGAACAATAACAAGTGAATTTTTACCTTGCTTTTTTTCAAGCGTAAACTGACAGATTGAATAATGTCCCAAGCTGAGAATCGAGCCCGGTCCTCAGAATAACGATCTGGTGATCTACCACTGAGCTACAAAGAACGATATCCCAACTCAAAATTTCTCCCTTTTATATATGTCGGACAAGCTGCAACCGCAGCACAAGATGGAAATGTCGTCATGAGCATGCACATTTCTGTGGCAAACATGAGACGAAAATGCAAAGCCCAGCATACGACAACACATAGTTAATTTTTAATTCATTTTCAGCAGTGAATTACGCCTGTAAAAAGTAGGATAAAAATTCACTGGTTATTATTCAAGGATTACAGGCGTAATTCACTGCAGAAAATCAAATAAAAGTTAACTGTTGCCGTATGCTGGGGACTCAGAGCGCTATTCTGAAGACCCGGGAACGATTCTCGGCTTGCGACATTTTTCACTCTGTCGGTTTACGTTTGAAAAAAGGCAGGATAAAAATTCACTGGTTATTATTTAAGAATTACTGGAGTAAATTACTGCTGAAAATGAATTAAATATTAATCCGTGAATTAGTTCTTGAGATTTAATTATAGTGAAAATCACGAAAAAAGTCGCATAGCTGCGCCATCTGTTGGGCTAGTTACACCAAAACGTAATCAGTTTCTATTTATGTCAAGGTCTAACTCAATCTGTAGTTTGATGTAAATCAGTGCATTAGTTATTGCTATTGCAGAAATCGCGAAAATTGCAACATAGCAGAGCCACCTATTGCGCGATTTACGTCAAAAACTAATCAGCACCAATTTATATCCGGAAGTAACTGAATATAATTTCATTAAATTCCGTGCATTAGTTCTTGAAGTGGAGCTCCCAAGAAATTTTTGTCACATACAGACAGAGTCATAGACAGTCATTTTCTAAAAACAGTCAAATCGTGTTCAGGACCATCTAAAATCCATCGAAAACAGGAAGTCAAAAATTTTCATGAATCCAATACTTTCTTCTTGTAAAGATAGAAGAAAGTAATAAATGAGAGAGGGGGATTTTTAAAATTACCTTGGTCCGTCCCAATTTAAAAAAAATTAAGTATCCAAAAATTATGTTAATCCTTTAATTATATAGGTATATAAGTCAAATAAACCAAGTTAGTGAGAGAGTGGCTACAGCATAACAATTTAAATTTTGCAAAAACAACAAAATTTTGCTGGAATTACAAACTTAAATTACAAAATTATGGTAAAATAAAAATAAAACATATTTTGTTAATTAAGCAAAATTGATGAAATTTTGTTAAAATTTTGTAAGGGTGTTAACAATATTTTTTTGTCCATGCAACAAAACCAGCATTTTACTTCAACTAAAAATTTTGCTTGAAACAACCAAAATGTACTCATCAAAACATGTTTTGTAGTTTTAATCAATTCCTTTTTCTGGGTGTGCCAAGTCTTTCTGACGCAATTACGGCATTTGAGACTGTACGAACTTTTATATATGTACATCAAACTACAGAAAATGAACAGAAAAATGTTGTACATCTTGAAAATTTGTTGTTTAAATTACAAAATGAACGAAAAACCGAACATAAAATTACTGATTTAAAAAAAATAAATATCAATTTTGTACAACTTCGATTTATTTCTTTTACAGTTTGGTAAGTAACAATTTAGTATTTATTAGTACACTGTATACATTTCATGTATTAATAATGCATAAATATTGTTTTTTTTTCGTGTTTTAACGTTAACCTGCATTCATCGTTTTTTTCATGCACCTCATTAAAAATGATGGATCCAGGTTCTACTGTATTAGTATTTTGATAATTATAGAACAGCATTAAATTTCTTTTGCATAAATGATTATTTTGTATAAATAGTATAAGTATAAAATTTATAATTAGCTGAATAAAAAATTTATATTTTGTGTGAATTTGTCACAAAAATATATGCACTATGTGATTATTTATGAAATCCAGCTATAAAATGCAATTATATATATATATGAATTATTCATTTAAATTTACGATAATTATTAATAAATTAATTATTCAAAATAGGTATAAAGGATTGTACTTATCATTTGTAAAATTTATAAAATATTTCATGCAAAAAAATAAATTTTGATCTCCCATATTCACTATCCCCTATGCTTTTTTTCTTCATGTTGCTCTTAAAAATGTTTATGGCAGGCATAAATCAGTTACAGCTCTCAAATGCAATTTAATAGGAGCTTTAAAATAAATTTGAGACATCATAAAAACAGTATTCACCCGTGTTCTTTTGATGTTGCCGAAAAAAGTGCGCTGCAGTTCTCAGATTCATGTAAATTTTCCGTGACAGATCTTAGCGTCATCAATTTTCTTTAATGTACAATCGATATTCTGAAATAGCATTTTAACGGCATTTCGTAATTTTAAATGTACTAGCTAAATCTTCAGAAAGTTTATCTAAAGTGTATTAATTTCTTCTTAACAGGGATATTTTTGGCATATATGAATATTTTTATTTTATCGATGGAAGCTTTCATGGCATTAAGTATTTTTTTAAAGTCTACAGCAATTGCAGATTTTTTTTTCATATATTTCTTATTATTTTTATTTATTTTTATACTTTTGAAATAGAGGTGACAATTATATAAAAAAATACATGTTTCATTGAAATTGTTTGATCTTAAAAGTTATATAAACGTTATAAAAATCATAATAAGCATATTTTATGAATTATTTTTCTTTATATTTTAAATCGCTATATTTAAAAAAAATGTTACATTAAGTATAAAAGCCTATATTTTCAATGAAATGTTTTTGACAATTTTTTAAAGATTAAAATGCACGTAGACGTATGATAAACTTACATATAATATTGCTGATCAGTATTTCGCTGTACTTTTATTCACTATTGTACTATTATTGTACTATTTATTCACTGAGACATTATTGGTGATAAATGTGATATTTTGTGAATGTTTTAAAGAAAAAGATAGCTATTAAATGTATATATCAAATGTTACAAAATACATTGTTAATTTTGAGTATCTATTTTGTATTTTGTAAAAAATTTTAATAAATTACAATTTTTTAACATAGATATGCTGCGCAATATCAAAGCAATAAACGCACCACGGTTCAACAATTCTGCAATATTGCACTGGTATTATATAAAAATTATGTTTAAATATTGATTTCATTTAAAAATAGGATAATGAAAATTTTTAAATAAAAATTACAAGTGAAAATGAATTAGACAGAAAAGTGTGCGATATTTATAAAAGAAATTACTAAAAATATATTAAAAAATTAAAGAGAAAGAAACTTCTAATAAAAATGAAATTATAGTGTTAAAAAGCAAGTACAATATAAGAAATGATATGGAGGTATATTATAAATCGTTTAACATAAAACTTGAAATACTAAAAAAGAACGCTGAAAGTTTTATAAAACTTGGAAAATGATCATACAAGCATTTACAGGCCGCATTTATTAACATTTGAGAGGGTTAGAATGACAGTGGAGTAAGTCAAATATTTGAAAAATCTAGATAACGATATTTTTACTAAACATATATAAATTTAAGTCCAATGTGATAGTCAAATAAGTCATAGTTCACTTAGGGAGTCGCTAGCGGGCAAAACAATTTAGGCTACTTAATGCGACGAAAATACGACAAGTTTCACAAAACATTTCATTTCTCAAATTACTAAATATTGACTTACTCCACTGTATTTCTAAACTCCTCATTTAACATAAATAAGGCTACAGAAAAATCATTATAGCTGAGTTATTTAATAAGAATTATTACATTTAAGCGATACCTGTTAACCACCATATACAATCCTATCTCAATATTACACGCACTTTAGTTTGTTCATCATTACGATATTATTTTTACAAAATAGGTGTTCATGCTGTCGTATATCAGACTCTGGATAGTCTGGCACAGCAATCTTTAAAGAAAGCAAAAATTATTTATCGAGTACACAAAGTTATTGGAAATTTGTATTTACCAAGGTATAGCTGGTCCACCAACCGGAAATTTAAGCCGGGCACAGCTAGATGAAACTTAAGACTGCGTTAGACCCCATTTTCAAGAATCCGCTTCAAAAGGCAAAAATGATTTCTCTAGTATTTATTTTCCAAAGTTTCTGTGATCATGAACAAAAGAAAGGGGAGTCTAAAAAAAAAGAGGAGGTGATAAAAATTTCTGCGAGTGTCCTGCGTTGAATGCTCCTCTCTTGCATTGCTACAGAAGACTCACTACATTAAAAAAGCCGGCAAAGGAATCGCTATGGCATAATGCAGTTTGATCGCAGCTTAAATCAGGGATAACTAGATCGACAACAAGGATGTCATGGATAGTCCGGATGTATTATGAGGATTTCTATCCCAATGCCGCTGGCGAGGCAGGTGCCCATTTTACCACTGAACCAATGAGCGAACAGGCATCTTTATTTAACCCATTCGATACTATCACAGCAAAAATTAAATATTCCGCTTAAACACAGCAGCTGAAGGCGTGGAAAATTTCATGCCAAAGAATTTTAAACATTAAGCCTAAAGAGTGAAAAAAATCTTATAAATTCAGATTGTCATTGAAATTCTTTGACGCATGGTATCGTTCATTACACTGTATAAGTTCCAAAGAGCTTATTATATAAATAAATCAGATAACATCACTCTTACTACTTACAAAAAAGCATCGCTGGCCTTAGGAGTGTTTCAAGTGTTGCACACATGGAACGCTGGGGCATGAAATGATTAAATAACACATAGTTTAAACAGATAAACAAGTGCTAGCGCAGATACTGACATTTAGTGTTAATTTTCAGTTTAGTATTACTGATAGTAGTTAGGACAAAGACAAAGACTGTTAATGTGGTATATATATGTGGTGTATTTCTCTAAATTTCTTTTATTTCAAAGTTTTACAATACGCTCATATTTGTGATTGACCTTTTTAATGCAATAAAAGAAAGGTTACATAAATAAATGGTAACATTTCTTAAGAGTATTTTGCAATGCACAAAAAAAAAATAACATTTCATAATGCGCAGTTTATGAATACGCTTTTTTGCGTTTTAGCCACATTTCCTTTGCTTTGTCGCCAGATTTTTAACCTCAGATTATGTGAATTTGCTCATGTGGATTCCTGAAAGACCTGTATTCCGATAGTGCATTACAACATCCCAAAAAATTAAGATATTGTTGGTAAAGTTGCGGCTGTGGTTGAAAAACTACGGAAGAGTATCCAAAACAAATTAAAAAAGTCTTTTAAAACAATGTATTAATACAAACGGTTAGCACCACATCTATTATATACATTTATTTACATGGACACCTAATTTACAAGCAAGAAACTTCACATTTGGTTGAACTTAGAGGCTGTTTTCCCTATTTTATACTTTAACAATTAAATTCAATTGAAATACATCACTCATTTTTCCGCCACTCTGTATTTTCTTCTTAACTAATACAAAAATATTAGTTAAATTTCGTGACAGATTTGTACCATTTTTAACATTAGTGAGTTACAGTTAAAAATCATAAACGAATAACCTAATAACCTAAAAATAAAAAAATAAGTTTAGAATCAAACAAGTAATTATAGATACACTTATACTGTACACAGAGAAAAATAGTAATATGTATTAATAAAATTTTAAATTCATTTGAGCAAAATGAAAAATTTGTATAAAACAGAAAATCATAATCTCCTTGAAAATATGTTAAGACAACTTTAAATCCTTTACAAGAAACTTTTACATAAAAACCCGAAGAAATAAAACAAAATCCCTTTTTATAAAAATTACCAAACATTACGATGTCAATTTAACTTTTTGAGTTAGAGCAACGTCATCGGATGTAGCATAAATCAATTTTTTTCCTCTCGATCATACATTTTATGCATTGCCACAAAAAAGGACAAAATACGTGAATAAAAGGGGGAAAGGACTTCATTTTGTGAGCTATGTTAGAACTTGACATATTTTGTTCGGCCATTAGATGAAAAATAGGTTTAATGTAGGTAGTCATCTTGTCAGATATTTCTGTACGGTAAGATGCAAAAAGAGGAGCCCGTAAAAAAAGTGAATTCCTGTCAGGTATTGAATAAATAAGTACACTCATTTCATGTATTATTTGATAGAATTAAGTAAAAAAAATCTTTAGTTAAATACAGTTTGGATACGATGAGAAATTAAACATTTCAAATATTAAAGGGAAAATATAAAGTGTTCGATAAATTCGCTATAAATTATTTTCTATATTTTAAGGTTTTATTTATAACTAGGAAACCCATCCGGTATTTCTCGTTTACAGTCTCTCGAGAAACATTAAGCTCAGCCGTCGATCCTGTCCCAGTCTAATGATAATAAACATAGAATTAATAATGACATTAATATAAATATTGATAATGAAAAAAGGCCACGTCGATCGCCGCCCGGTCCGAGTCTGTCGCGAAAAATTAAGTTCGGACGCCGACGAATTCTATTGAGCGAAAATCGCGCAGGTCTCAACAGTAAAATTTGATAGATTTAAATTTTTAAAAAGAAAAGGCCAAAATAATGTCTATCTCATTATTTCCCACCAAGCCACGAAAAAAAAAAAAAAAATGTTGCCGTAAAGTAAAAGACAAAATCATTTATCTCTCACTTAAGAAGGTGCACCGTTCCTGTTGTCATAAAAACAGGCTTTGACGATAAAGAGGTTACTGTATGAACCCAACGCAGGAATATTTTCTTGCGGGTTATTCATTCGCATCGTCGGAAAATTTTCATTTTGATAATCATTTAAAAATTTTGTATACATTCAAATTAATATATTTTTAATAGGTTACTTAGAGTTTTCTGTATGTGCGATATAAAATATAACCGTAAGAAGTATAATATAACCAAAGATGGTATCCATAAGAAATCGACTGCTCAAAAACAGTTCCTGATTTTTGGTGTAATGGGGATTTAAAAAATATCGCGAAACATTCAAAAATCGCTGTACGTATCCCAAATAAACTTTATTAAATAAAAGACAATATATACTAGTTTGGATTAAAAGGTTGAATTTATATTGCACTTACAAATGGCTAAAAATCGCCGGTGAACTTGGAAATTCGTGAAAGTACGTGAATTTTTACGTTTAAACAAATAACAAACAATTTAATCAATGATCCATAATCTGAACGTCAGATACAGTCAGAATAGTCTTAGTCTATCCGAAAATAAAAACTGCAGAACTCTATGTGGAATAGATTTACATAGACTTCATAATAAACACACACACACAAAGAGAGACAGATAAAAACATTACTTTATTAATATAGATAAGCTTTTAAAGTAGAAACATGCATTATTTAGAAAATTATTATACGTATTAGGTTGTCCGGAAAATCAATGTCGTTTGGGAAAATTAATTCTTACCGGAAAATTCTATCATTTAATTATTAGACATTATTTTCCATAGATAATGTCTAATGATTAACGGGCAGAATTTTCCGGTACAAATTAATTTTCCCAAACAGCACAAAATTTCCAAACAACCCAATAATTTTAGAGTACACAGAAAATTGATGGGATTTTTTTTTTCTTTTAGAGTACATAGTCAATTGAAGAGAAAAACCGAATGTCATAAAAGTATAAAGTAATAGAAACGTTTAATGTTAAATAAAAATATACTAAAATTACAAGCTTTATCAAAAGGTACGTTTCTTATTTAGTCAAGTAAAAAAAAGCATTTTGTATTACAACGACATTTGCGAGGATTACTAATGTAAATAAATAAATTAATTAATAGTCCGTTACCAATATCTGGCGTCTGTGTAAGTTTCGATAATGCAGAACTGTCTGTAAAACAGAAATTATCGAGCATATTCGAGAACTAATTTCATTTATGAAAACAACAAAAACTGTAATTTCTCATTTTTTTTTTTTTTTTTTTTTTTTTTTTTTTGTGAAATTTAAGGCTTTTGAACGAAAAGCTCAAATCTATTTGCTGGTGAGATTTCATTTAGGTGTATTTGTATATATGTAAATAAACTTTTCTTTAATTATTAAAATTCTCTCTCTCTCTATGTTCCTTCAGTAGTGTATTTTATTTAAATAAGTTTTTGTATCGAATATTAAATCTATATAATTTGAGTAATAACACTTCGTCATTGCAGGCATTAGACTGAATTTTATTTTTATTCCTAGAGGTTAATAATTATCACAATATATTTTCAGTTTTTTTCCAGAAAGTTGCGAGTATTCGAAAAATAATCACAACGACAATTTCTTTTTTATACTTCTTATAAATAGGGTAATTTTCTTTATATTTTGAATTTTATGAATTTAAAATTTTATTACTTTAGTTATTTTCTCTCACATAGGAAAACGTACGATCATCTTTTTAAAATTATTTAATGAATGCCTGCAGTGGACAAAAATCTGGTAAGAAAAGGGGTTTTACCCTTTAACCTGAATGGACATGTCAGGATAGTTCAATTTTGGGTAGAAACCTGGTTAATTTATATAACTTGCCCAGAACCTCAGAACACAATTCTAAAAATATTTTTTGACACACCTAATATCGAATCCAAACGCAGAAGGCTATAATCATTTATTTATTTTTCAAACAAAGGATTGAAAAGTATAAAAAAAGCATTACTTTTTTAAAGAAAATATACTTATTTAATCCCAAAATTGCTAGAAATATTCTTTAAAAAATAATTTGAGATATTAATGTTTGATTTTATTCGAAAAAAGAAAATTGCTACTTACTTAGACGGTTTTATATCACATAAAGAAATGTTTAATAAAAGAAGGTACGTCAAATATATGGACAAATATAATGTTTATTATTATTATTATTATTATTATTTATTTTTTATTATTATTTTTTTTGCAATTTTTAAATAGCAAATATGTTTTATTAACAGGGAATTTTAAAAGTTCGATGTTACTGAGCTGAGCATGTTTATAGAAAATTCCAAGATCTCGTTCAGTTCGTTGGGCATCTTCATGCGCCATTTTGTTTCAAAATGGCGGCCACTTATTTTTTTTTTATTTAAAAAAATTCAAAATGATGTACAAAAACAATTAGAAATTGAAAAAGGTTTTTGTTTTAGGTGTACGACCTTAGTACAAAGATTACGAATCATTTTTATTTTACCTTTATCTTAAAAAATGACTGAGATATAGCAGTTTGAAATTCTAAGGTGGCTGACATTTTGAAACAATAAGACACTTGTTATACGATAGCATGCGTATTTATTAACGGATTAGGAAGTGAAGCGGCATGTGTACGTACAGGACATACCAGGTTCTCGACCGATTTCTTCAAACGGCTTCATCGGCCATCATATTTCAAAATGGTGGTCATTTAAATTCTTTTAGTTAGCTTTTATTACAAAAAGATACCTATTGCATCCGTTCGAAGGAAAGCAATTCCAAAATAATTTGGTATATTTTCACCGATGATGACCCCCAGACCACAAAACCACCCTCCATTGACATTTGTCATGCTGTAACTCTCTTATTTATGAACCAATTCGAATGTGACTGAGTATGTGTATAAGACATAACAAGGTGTCGACCGAGCTCGTTGGGCAGCTTCATCTGCCATCTTGTTTCAGTTAAAAAATTTAATTTTTTTTAATTCAAAAAGCTGTACAAAAAAATTATAAATTGAATTTTTTTTTCAAGAATTCTGGAACTTTTTTTGTTTTGGCTATATCCTAAAAAATGGCTGAGATATGGCAGTTTGAAATTCTAGGGTGGCTGACATTTTGAAACAACCTGATATTTGTTATGTTGTCACCCTCGTATTTATGAATCGACATGAATGTGACTGACCATGTGTACAAAACATATTAATGTTTCGACCGAGTTCGTTGGCCAGCTTTATCCGCCATCTTGTTTCAAAATGGTGGCTAGTTAAATATTTTTAATTTAAAAAAAAAAATTCAAAAATATGTACAAAAAAATATAAATTTAAAACATTTTTTCCGTTAAAAGTTGGATAGTGATACAAGGATTCCGGAACATTTTTTGTTTTAGCTTTATCTTAAAAAATGGCTGAGATATGGCAGTTTGAATTTCTAGGGTGGCTGATATTTTGAAACAATCTGATTTTTGTTATGCTGTAACTGTCATGCTGAAATTCGCATTCAAATTCAGTATTAACGGAAACCGGGATTGAAACTTCTATAATCGAGTTCCAAGCTTTTTAGTTCGGGTGTTTGAGTAAAATGAGTTGAATTTTTAAACATATAGACTATGAAAGCTACCTTTTCCTCCCGGTACAGGCCGGAAAGACTTTTTGAATTCAAAATGATGAACAAAAACATTAGAAATCGGAGAAAAAATGTTTTAAGTGTTAGACCTTCGTACAGTGATTACGGGACATTTGTGGTTGTGTCCTCAATTTACAAATTTGCTGAGATATAGCAGTTTTAAATTCTAGTGTCGCTGACCATTTTGAAACAATAAGAATTTTGTCATGCGGTAACAAACGTATTTCTCAACTAATTTAGATATGACTGAGTATATGTACAGGACAGGACATACCAAGCTGTCAACCGAGTTCTATGGCTAGTTTTACCCGCCACCTTGTTGCCTGTATCCGAAAAAATGGAGGAGAAGCTGGTAGTTTAAAATTGTAGTGTTGCAGACATTTTGAAGCAGTCTGATATTTATCATGTTACAGAACTTGTATTTATTAACCGATTTGTATGTGACTGAGCATTTGTACGCGACATGCAAAGGTCTCGACCGAGTTCGTTGGATTGCTTCATTCGCCACCTTGTCGAAAATTGACGCTCACTTCATTTTTTTTTCAAAAAGTGTGCAAATTTTTAAAATTTATAATTTTTTAAATTTTTATTTCTTTAAGTGTTTGACCATGATATAAGGATTCCGTAGCATTTTGGGCTAGTCTTTATCCTAAAAAATGGCTGAGATATCACGAACATGTCCCCAACATTTTAGAGTCGGGTCACCAAGAACATCGACCTTGTAAAAATCTTTATGAAATTTATTCTTTTACGATATGTCACTGTTGTTGCAATAAATATGTAATAGCATCCATTGTCTTACATGATTATTAACTACAATCCGGTATTTATAACCACTTGATCAAAACTACCCATTAAATAAATCTTTTAAAATAAATAAGAGTAAGAAATATATCATCAAAATATGTTCCATGTTATTCAAAAACATAATGTCTTATTGAAATTACATTCATGTGACCTTGTTTTTCAAGATGGGTCACCAAGAACATCGATCTTGCAAATACCTTTATGAAATTTATTCCTTTACGAGATGTTCCTCTTGTTGCAATAAATATGTGTTAGCATCAAATTTCTTACATGATTATTAGCTACAATTGGGTATTTAAAACCGATTTATCAAAACAGCTCCTTAAATAAATCTTTAAAAAAATAAAAGTAAAAGAAAACATATATATTATCAAAATCTGTTCCATAATTCAAGAATATAATGTATTATTGAAGTACAATCAAGTCACCTTGTTTGTTAAGTCGGATCACCAAGAACATCGATCTTGCAAAAACCTTTATGAAAGGATCAGGGTCCATAAGCCGTGTTTTTCGTCCACGAAATAAGATTAAAACTAGATTTTGTTATACTGACTTAATATATTCACTTTTTAATATTAGAAGGTTTATCCTGTACGATTTCAACAACAGTTTTTGTATTTTGTTCTGATTTATATGATTTACACAAGCTCAAAGTTCGTATTATTCGTAGGAAAAATATGCAATTTCTCCTAAATTTACCTCAATTATTTATATGAGCGCAATCGTGCAACACTTTCTTATTGACATATATTATAAAATACATCAGAATGTACAATATATGTAAAAATAAAAGTGTTGCAAAGCTGCGCTCATAGTATAATATTAAAAAATAGATTAAAAATTGAGATAAAATTAGGAGAAATTGCGTATTTTTCATCAACAACTACGAATAATACGAATTTTGAGCTTGTGTAAGTTATACGAATCCGAACAAAATGCAAAAGATATAGCTGAAATCGTACAGGATAAACCTTCTAATGTTAAAAAGTGAAATAATTAAGTCAGTATAACAAAATCGAGTTTTAGTCTTATTTCATGGGCAAAAAGCACGGCTTATGGATTCAGATTCTTTATTCCTTTACGATATGTGTTGGATATGTTAAATGTTTATTAACTACAATCGGCTATTTATAACCGATTGATAAACAAAACCACCCATTAAATATAAATCTTTAAAAATAAATAAAAGTAAGAAAAATATTATTAAAATCTGTTCCACGTTATTCAAAAACATAATGTATTGTTGAAATACATTTATGTCACCTTGTTTCTTAAGTCGGTCACCAAGAACATCTATCTTGCAAAAAGCATTATGGAATTTAATCCCTTACGATATCTTGTTGCAATAAATATGTGGCATCATCCTTTTTCTTGTTGGATCATTTAACTAGAATCCGGCATTTATAACCGAGTGATCATTCAGTGAGATTCCTCATCACTGCCTGTCTCACACATCCCGTCATACTTCCGATATTAATATCCGATTATGAATGAAACGTTCTGTCGGCGCTCTGCGTCATTAATCTTTGTTAAGCTCAAGAATGCGGTGTTTTCTTGTTTCCGCTTAGATAGATAAAACTGTATGCATATATCTATCGGTCAAAAGTAGTTTATTCTACGTATCAGTAATTTTATTTTAAAAGGAGTAAAGGAAGCTGAATATTCTGTAGGGAAAAAAAAATATATATATGTTTAATTATTTTAGTAATAATTTCGATTAGCTGTCAAAAAGCAACAAAAATTTAACTAAAGCGTTAAGTACATTTAAATATTAAATATTAATAGTAATAAATACCTTGTCGTACAGTAATAAAATAAACGCAAAAGGATTTTCATAATAAAAAATGGTGATAACGATGATGATGATGATGTTGATGATGATAAAAATGCTTTATTTACAGATTTTATTTATGAGTTGGAAAGGTAAGAGTAATAAAAACATATGGATTTTTATGTTACCTCCATATATATATATATATATATATATATATATATATTTATACTTTATTACATTTTGATCTTTAAACATATGAAAACAAGAGTATGAATTTCCTCGTCACATCTTTTTATCAAATACATTTGCCATGAATCGAGAATATCTGTCTGTCGACGTCATTTGAAAGATATGTTCTAATTCATTTTTATTATAAAATTATACATTGTTTCATTAAACGTTTATCCACAAATAAACTTTACACTATTGACTATAATTCAAAACACACCACAGTAATTCAAAAGCAACAACTTCGACAAAATCCGTAATAAGCAAAACAAAAAAAATCCAAAACAAAATTTCACCTTACAAAATCTCGTATAGCAAACGCTCAACTTCGTCTCTCAATAACAAACTTTGCAAATCAGCCACAAAAAAAGATACTCTTCATAATTTTAATCACATCCGTGTCAATGAGTGTTTTACGAAGCATTTTTTCTAAGTTTACAGAACATCAAGATTATTCGGATAAGTTGTTTTTATGAGTTTTCAATAATCGTTGTCCTCCAAGATACGAATTTGCATGAATTTTATTATAAAAAAATCATTTCTAACAAACTCTGCACCACATAGCAGTCATTAAACATAGGCTCAGACATTACAGTATAAATTATTACAAACAAACCAATATTCAGAGCAAATCAAATAAAGTAATTTATAACATTTTGATTACTGTCCTATTACAATGATTTCCAAACTGTATTTTTACGCATCCCATTTGAAAATTTGAAAATTTTTCGCAAACCACCTATTATGCAGATATATATATATATAATTATGTAAAACTGTATATACAGTTTTACATAGTTTATCCAATGGAAAAGTCGAGCTTTCGTACTATGTATATACACGAGAAAAGTAAAAGTTAATCCTATTGCAAAAGTAGTATTTATATTGTAAAACAAAAACATATTTGCAAGTAACGCTGATGTCATATCACCAGTGGTAACGACCAGAGCAATCAATTTTGCTTTTATTCGAACTTCTAAACACAATTTCAATTTTTACACAGCTCAGTAGGGGGGGGGGATAGTTTCAAATGCCATTTGTTTGAAAACTATAACTCAATTTACAGATTTTTTATAGCTTTAAAATAATTTCCAAACATTAATTTTTTTTTACTCTATATTTATCAGGTGCAGCTTAATTATGAAAGATTAACCCGCTTCATTTAAGACAATATAAATAGTACACAATTTTTCCTGCTAATATTGCATAACGAAATTAGAACTTCATAAATGAAAAAAAGTAAAACACACATTTAATAGGTATATAAAAACGCGCTTAAACACTGAAATAATTCGAGTAAAAAAACAAATTCTGAAAGAGACGAAAACTTTGGCCATTTCTTCGGCTATCTGACTTGCGGCTAATACAAAGGTGTCGGTTTTGATAAATCTCAAAGCTTTATTTGAACACATAATTGATATTTTTCATATAAAAAGTCTTTTTAGCGTTGTTAGGGGTAATCTAAAATTATATATCAAATGCAAAAAATCTATTAGAGGTAAAAAAAAAATAATAATAATTTCATTTATATTTTGTAACTCTAGAAGCCCAATTTGGATCCTCTAGTGCATATTAAAAACCCATATATTAGTAAAGTGTAAAAATGTATTTTGGTTACTAGAAAATTTCATATATGCACATCATGAGTCTCCGAGAACTCTGAAAAAATGATAACCTTCATGAAAGCCACTTTTCATAAGACTGGCGAAATAATAAACAGAGTACAAACAACATCCCTGGTACATGTCCTGTTCGGCTTTTATTCAGATGTTTTATCTTTTTTGATGATACTGCACAAAATGTATGACCAGTTTCTGTATAAAAAGAAAGATTGATTCATATTACTTCGGATGATATTGCTCTGACTCAAACGGTATATTTGACAATGTAATGTGCGGTTGTTCCTCTCAAAGGAGAAATATTTTCTCAATAAAATTTTACTTTGATGATAATTAAAGAAGGAAAATGTCCATGTATAATTTTATTTGAGAAATGAGTATTTGAGCAATTTCAAATGTTAATAGTGATTTTTTAATGTTATATATATATACATATTTATATTCTTTTAACCTCATCCATTTTCATAACGTAATATTTTAAATATGTTTGTGGAACGTGACAATTTAAATTTTTCCATCTATAGAATTTTGAAAATACACTATTAAAAATTTGCTGCAACCTGTGTAGTCATTCGACCGTTTTTTTTTTTTTTAAAGAAAACGGTTTCAATAAAAAAAGTTTTTACCTATATTCCGTAACGACGGAAGCCCGGTTTCGAACCTAGTGCATCATAAAACCCCATATAATAGTAAAATGTGTGTTTGTTTCTTTCAGGCTACAGAAATTGTGTTTTGGTTACTAGAAAACCTCATTTATATACATCATGAGTCTCCGAGAACTCTGGAAAAATGACAACTTGCATCAAATCCATTTTTCATAAGAGAGGCGAAATAATAAACAGAGTACAAACAACATCCCTGATAGATGTCTTGTTCCGCTTTTATTCAGATGTTTTATCCTTTTTGATGACACTGGTCAAAATGTATGACCAGTTTCTGTATAAAAATAAAGATTGATTCATATTACTTCGGATGACATTGCTCTGACTCAAACGGTATATTTGACAATGTAATGTGCGGTTGTTCCCCTCAAAAGAGAAACATATTCTCCATAAAATTTTACTTTGATGATATTTAGAGAAAGATAATATTCATAAATAATTTTATTTGAGATTGGAATATTTGAGCAATTTCAAATATCACTTAGTAAATTTTTAATGTTATATATATGTTTTAATTATTTTAACCTCATCATTTTAATCCCATATAAGTAAAGTGTATGTTTGTTTCTTTCAGACTATAAAAATTGTATTCAGGTTACTAGAAAATTTTATTTATGCACATCACGAGTCTCATAAAACTCTGTAAAAATGACAAATTTCATCAAATCCATTTTTCATAAGGTTGGCGAATTAATAAACAGAGGACAAACAACATCCCTGATAGATGTCCTGTTCCGCTTTTATTCAGATGTTTTATCCTTTTTGATGACACTGGACAAAATGTATGACCATTTGTTGTATAAAAATAAAGATTGATTTATATTACTTCTGATGACATTTCTCCGACTCAAAGGGTAGATTTGACAAGCACGGTTGTTCCTCTCAAACGAGAGACATTTTCTCCGTAAAATTTTACTTTGGTGATAATTAGAAAAGGAAAATAATAATAATATAAAAAAGCTCTTTGGTGTTATCAGGGGGTAATCTAAAATTATATATCAAATGTAAAAAAATCCATTAGAATTTTCAAAAAAAAAAAAAAAGTTACACATATGCTCTGTACCCCAAGCAATGTTTTCTGTAACACAGGAAGTCCGGGTTGTTTCCACTGGTAATCATAAAACAAAAAATTCTTTTACTATGCAAGAGAAAACAGGTTAATAATAAATGTATTATAAATTAAAAAAATAAAACCCACTTTTTACTATGGATGAAATCCTGTTTATTTATGATATTTATAAACAAGAACGAAAACTCAAGCATAGGTTATGAAAGGTCTACTAACATTAACAGAACAAACCTATTTAATACTTGGAAATTTTCATAGAAAATTTCTCATGCCTTGCATTCATAATATTTCAAATTTTTAATTGCTTAAAAGCCATTGGATTCGCCGATAATTCAGTTACTATTTATCACTACCAAAAACACACAATCTCTAAATAAAATAACTTACTAGCGGACTGTAACTCTTTTAATTTCTCACAACACTAAAAAAAATGGTCGAGAGCCGAGATTTACACAACTTCTCTGATCGGCATCTGAAACCCAACTCACAATCACAAGTTTTTTTTTTTTTTTTTTTTTTTTTTTTTAACACTTTACATAGGCGGCGCTTTTAGCGGCAACATACCGCCGGGCCTTGAATGTTGCTAACATTCAATAATATAAATGCAATATAATTCAAACACAATCTCTAAGTGAAAAATACAATCTCAGAAAACACAATTTCTTTTCAAAAATACTACACTAAATAAAATACTAAATTTACAAATATAAACACAAGAATGTAATACACTGCAGGAAAAGTATATAGTTTAATAAAACAAATGTATGAATTTAAGTAGTTAATAAACCATCATTCACATATGGCAAAACAACAATTTTTGTGACTGGCCTTTTATATGTGGCATTTTTATCTTTCAAGGTGACAACTCTTATGATATTGTCTTGGCCTGGAGGAATTTTAATAATTCGGGCCAAATGCCATTTTAAAGGGCAATAATTATCAGAATTTTTTACTAATACTAAATCTTCCTCTTTTATCTTTACCCTTCCCTTGTGCCATTTAGGTCTATTTAAGATCTTGTTCAAATATTCTGATGACCATTTTTTCCAAATATGTTGTGTTATTTTGAACTAATTGCCATCTGCTCAACCTATTCATAGGAATTTCTGTATAATATGGTTCTGGTAAGGCCATTAAAAACGAACCAATAAGGAAGTTGGCAGGTGTCAAAACTTCAACATCATTTGGATAATTTGAAA
Source organism: Maratus michaelseni (assembly GCA_963931845.1). Classification (NCBI taxonomy): domain Eukaryota; kingdom Metazoa; phylum Arthropoda; class Arachnida; order Araneae; family Salticidae; genus Maratus; species Maratus michaelseni. The sequence continues at coordinate 352,212,659 of OZ007587.1, forward strand.
GGGGGCACAGTGGCCGAGAATTAAGAACTGCCTCAATTTGAGTAATAAGAGTCAAGAGTTCCTCATAACTTAAAATAGTTTTACCTACAACACGTTTTAAATGGTATTTAAGGGATTTGATATTTGCCTCCCACAAACCTCAAAAGTGAGGAGCTGAAGGGGGATTAAAATGCCAGTTAATACTTTCATTAGCTAAATAATTTTCTATTTCCTCCTCACTTTTATCCTTAAATAAAGATCTGAGAATTGCTCTTAATTCTTTATTGGCACCAACGAAATTTCGACCATTATCACTATATATATCAGAAGGTTTGCCCCGCCTTACTATAAAGCGTTTAAGTGCTGCAATGAATGCTTCACTTGTTAGATCATTTACTATTTCAAAATGCAAGGCTTTTGTAGTAAAACAAACAAATACACAAATAAATACTTTTTTTACCTGTTTACTTCTACCCACGAAGTTTTTCACTTCAAAGGGACCACAGTAGTCCAATCCAGTACGCATAAATGCTCTGGCCATTGTTACTCTAGAAGCTGGCAAATCAGCCATTTGTTGCTCTGAATTCTTAGAATTTACCTTTTTGCAAGTCATACAATTGAAAAGGATTTTACGAACTATATTTCTAGCAGATAAGATCCAAAATTTGTTTCGGATGAGAGAAAGAGTTGTCTCAGCACCTGCATGGAAATACAAATTATGAAAATATTTAATAACACAAAAAGTAAAATTATGGTTTGAAGGAATAATCATTGGATATTTTTGATGCTCAGTTAAGTTACTGTTTCTCAGTCTACTAACAACTCGGATTACACCATTATCATCTAAAAATGGGCACAAGTTTTTCAGTTTACTACTGTTAGGGATTGCATTACCCTTTTCCAAATACTGCATTTCCTTCACGAATGAAGTCTTCTGGATGTTTTTTACTATGCAGAATAAGGACTGAGAGAGTTCACTGTTGGTTAAAGTTCCACCTTTGGGATACAAGGGATTTCTACAGTTATGGATGAATCTATTACACCATGCTACTACTCTTTGCAGTTTTATGAATGAAGAACTGTTATTAATGATGTCTAAAGGCTCAACAGTGTTAAATAAGGTACATACTTGAGTTACTGATGGTGCTTTCAATTCATGGATAAACAGCTCACTGGTTTCAACAGAAATAATATCAGGAGACTCCACCATCTCAGGCTGTTGTAGGAATGATGGACCGAAGCACCATAAATCACATTGCTGGATCTTGATGGGATCTAGGCCTCTAGAAATGAGATCTGCAGGATTTTGCTTGGAAGGTACATAATTCCACTGATCAATCGAAGTTAAACCTTGTATAATCGATACTCTATTTGCGACAAATATCTTTAGATCATTCGACTTCTTTTTTAACCATGCAAGTACAATAGTACTATCTGTCCAAAAACAAGTTTTAGAATTTTCTTGCTTTAGAGCACTTAACACTTTTTGCATCAACTTAGATAATAGGACTGCTGTAGAAAGTTCTAGGTGAGGGATAGTAATATGCTTTAGAGGAGCCACTCTAGATTTACTAGTGAGCAGTTTGATAGCAGAATCACCATAAAAATTAATAGATTTTACATAAACGACCGCACCATAAACAAGTTCAGAAGCATCTGAAAAACCATGCAATTCCACACAAGATTGTTCTACAAATACAAATCTTGGGATATTGATCATATTTACAGTTTTTAAGGAAGTAAGAAAATTAGTCCATTCGATATTTTCTTTCACTGGAAGATAATCACACCAATCTATTTTCAGCAACCATAATTTTTGGAGGAAAACCTTGGCCTTCGTAATTATTGGACCTATCAAACCCAGCGAGTCAAATATTCTAGCAATTTGCGATAATACTGAGCGTTTGGTATACCTTTCATTTTGCTCTATAATTAAATTAAATCCAAAACAGTCTGGTTGCGGCTTCCACAATATTCCTAAAGTTTTTGTCTCATTGGGAAATGAATATTCAGATATTGCATTATTACACAAAAGAGACGAATTATTTACTGACCATTTGTGAAGATACATGCTTCCCTTCTTTAACAAAGATATCAGTTGTTGTTGGATCTCTTTAGCTGTGTCTAGATCATCAGCACCTGTCAAAATATCATCCATATATACGTCTTGAAATAATACATTTGCAGCTAAAGGAAATTCCTTTCCTTCATCTCTAGCTAGCTGGGTAAGGGTTCTTGTTGCTAAAAAAGGGGCACTCGTTGTACCATAAGTCACCGTAGATAATTTATACACCTTAACTGGTTCATGCACCTCAGGTTTAAACAAGATTTTCAATAAATCTCTTTGACTCGGATGTATCAATATCATACGGTACATTTTTTAAATATCTGCTACAAAAACAAATTTGTGCTTTCGAAATCGCAACATTATACTAAATAAGTCATCTTGGATTGTTCCTCCGTTATACTGCAAACTATTTAAAGATTTTCCGGTAGAAGTTAAGGAGCTAGCGTTAAAGACAACTCTTAATGGTGTGCTACTTGATTCATCACGGAACACGCAATGATGGGGTATGTAATAAGTGATATCTGGTTCTTCAGATTCTATCACCTCTTCCATATGACCCATACTTAAATATTCTTGCATAAAGACTTTATAAAGATCATTAAATTTAGGTTCTCTAACTAAGCGATTCCATAATGAATTTAAAACTTTCATAGCCTTTTTCTTTGATTCTCCAAGACAAGATGGGTCTTCTTTAAATGGCATTTTTACCATGTATTGCCCTGTTGCAGTTCTGGAATAATTTTTCAGAAAATGTTCTTCACAAATTTCTGATTCCTTATTTCTAGAAACTTCAGACTCTCTCTCAATGTTCTCTATTTCCCAAAAATCTCGAATTACTCTTTCTAACTCCAAATTATCTGTTATCAACCCACAATGTATATTACTTTCACCCTTAGCCGGAAGGCTTCCGCTAACAATATAACCAAAAACACTGTTTTGTAACACTATCCTAGTATTTAATGGTTGGGGGTAAATTTGACCTGGCCTTAAAAATTCATAGAAATTTTCTGCACCCAAAAGCAAATCAATAGAGCCTGGCACATTAAACTTTTCATCAGCTAATTTGATGTTATTTAACGATGAAATACAAGTCTCAAGCGGTCTAGAAGGCGTAAATTACGCAATTTTCGGAACGACTAAAAAATCTAATTTTGAATAAAAATCTTTATCTCATATTCGAAATAGTTGTGTTAACTCTAGATCTAACATTAAGAGACAAATCATTTATTCCTGAAATACAAATATTAGTCTTTTCTCTTTTCAAATTTAGTTTATCTACTAACCTTTTACTCATAAAATTAGAGTTTGCACCGACATCTAATAAACCGCGTGCTTTATGAAAATTACCATATTCATCTTTTATTAAACAAATGTGCTAAGTAACACAGTTTTTAACTCGTTAGACAAATTACATATCGTTGAAAATAAATTGCTTTGTTTATTAACTTGGAAAGGCTGGAATACTGGAGCCGAAGCATCCAAATTAGATTTATTTCTGACTTCGTTTTTAGAACTCATTTCCTGTGAAATTATCTTTGGATTTTCAACTTTATGTATTTTTTGTTCACGCGGGAAATGCAAAGTCACATGGTGCCTTTTTTTTGCAAATAATACAAGAGAATTTAGATTTACAATCAATCACTTTATGATTCATAAGACAGTTAAAACAAAGATTTTTGGATTTTACAAGCTCAACTCTATTACCCACTGACATGTTTTTATAAACAGGACATTTATGCAAAGGATGATTTTCACTACATGACAAAATACATTTAGAATTTTTTACGTCAGATTAGAAAAACTTTAGAAACATTTCGATAATAAGTATTTTTATTACTCGCTCTAGAATTGTCAACAACGGGTTTTCCCTTAGACGTATATTATAAATCAATTTCCCGAGATAATTCAATGGGAGAAAACCACGATTCTGCTTGTCTAATATTTCTAAAATACATGACATCTTTATCAAGCGTTTGACAAATCTTATCAGAAACTATTAACTGTTTTAAAGTTTCGAAATCTGTCACATTCCTCAATTTTAAATAATAATCCCAACTCGTTGTTAATCGGGATGCAAATTGTACATATGTTTCATTAGGCTGACGTTGTGCTCTCCTAAAATGTTCTAAACAAGTCTGGGGGGGGGGGGGGTTGGCTCAAATTCTCTAAGTACTATAGCCTTTACTTTTGAATAATCTTCTAACTCCTTATCTTTAATGTATGTAATTACGTTTGTTGCCCTTTCCCCTAACAGATTTAGTAGAATTTCCGATTTACATTTTTCTGGGACATTTTTAGAAATAAAGGCTCTTTCTTACGATGAAAAAAAATAACCCCAACCTTCTGGTTTAGATGGAATTTTAATCGTTAACGTTCGTACACTTTTAATCAGAGAGTCTAACAGTGGTGACCATCCCCCCCAAACCCAATGACGCAAATTCCCCCCCCCCCAAAAAAAAAAATCTTCATACATTAACATCGCCCCCCCCTAAACAGAACATCAATTGTAAAATATATTTTACTGATAATTTAATAATAGTATTCTTACGTACTTCCACACAAACATGAAATAAAAGTTTTAACAGAGCGTAATAAATAATGAAGATATATATTTTATTATTAGCAATCTGATTGTTTCCACATTTATAAGTCCTGACCGACAAGCCGTGTTAAAACGTTCACTAAGCTCCAGTTTTCACTGCAATACAAGCATTATTTCAATTAATTTAATTCTAAAGATATAATGCAATATTAATGACTGAAGTAATGATTAATACTCTTAATGATTACATTCATATACGTAATCAATTCTTTTTAGCATTTAAGATAAAATACAGAGAAAACAACATTACAATTTTTTTTCATTTGCTCGTTAGCCGGGGGATGTGAAAATTTAAATTCGTCCCAACATCAGTGCTTTCCTTGCTTTCTGCAGGACATGAGGATCTCTCTAGCAAGACAGTATTTGTTTCTCAAGATCAGTATGATAGCTCGATATATTACACTTAATGGTTCATTTTTAAATAATTTAATAGCAAATAAATACAGTATAAACTTAAAGAAAATTTTTTATCAAAAATTTTAATCTACACATATTATAAAAAATATAAAATATGTTCCTTCTAAGCATTGACTAATAGATGATTTCTGAACCGTTAGTCTTTATAAACAGTTTCAATTTCAAAAATATTTAAAATTAGCTGAAGGATTATGTTATACGCCGTTTGAGTCAAAAAATGCATTTTTGAAGACGTTACAAAAACTTAACTTTTTATACGTCCCTGGGTTCTATAAGTTATACTTAGTGAAACAGTCCTACTGCTCTGACATGCGGGGGAAAAAATCATTTTAGTACTATTAAAAGTTACCGAGTTTCAAATTTGGAAAAATTTGGCACCTAACACAGTGCCTGAAATAATGTAGGATTTTTATCTAACCGCACATCACTCCGGACACCCTGTTAAAAGCGAAAAAATTCCAAATTTTAAACTCACATAACAAAGTGAGTTTTGGTCGTACAAAATTTTTTTTTTCATTTGATATATCAGAGCTTCAGGATTGTTTTACCAAATATAACTTACTAGCTGACATGCCCGGCGTTGCCCGGGCCCGTGATAATAATCTTAAAAATAACTAAAATCAATGTTGAATGATTTTATATTTTTAAATGAAAATCTATCCAAACGACATAAGGACAGTCGTTATAGTTATTGCCGATTTAATGTCGATTTAATTTCTGACGTTTTGATATATTAAACTTTCAATTCTGACCAAAAGTTCCTGAGGAAACCTAAATAGTATAAATCGCTCCCAACTTTTCCTCTTTTAAACTCAAAATAATATACAGTATTGGCCAATTTATTAGTCTCATTCGAAAAAATTTTCCAAAACCTTGTTTCTAAGATGATTATATTAAAATGAAATAAAAATCATGCACTCGTGGCATCATAATTCACTTTTATATTTTAACAGAATTGTAAGGTTACTATAATTTGTGACTCGTGATATAGCCAGTATACGTCAGGACACATGGCCATTATCATTATCTTTTCGCTATGGTACTCCATTGTAAAATTTTGTAATTTTTGAAATTCAATATTTGAAAAACGCCATAATCATTTGATTTGAAATTTATATAAAAAAAAAATACAATTTTTTACCTTTCTAATGAAGTTTGTCTAACAATTTCCTGACAAATACTTTTCAAGCTATTAATTTTTTCATTGACTTCAAATGTTTCATTTTCCGAGATTAATTTGTGGCAACGATTACCGAAAATCCCACTCGTCAGCAACGCATAGCTTTTTATTAAAGAGGATAGGACCCGTAGGCTGTATAAAAAGTTAATTTTTAAAACTTATTCATCAAAATTGCATTTTTTGATCCAAATTGTGTCCAACATAATTATTTAGCTAATTTTAAATACTTTTGCAACTGGAACTATATGCCTAAGACTAACGATTAAGAAATTATCCATTGGTCGACGTTTGGAAAAAACACACTATATGTTAACAGATATAGAAAACATATTCTGGAAAAAATGGAAAGGAGAACAATTCTATAAAACAAATTTGATAAATGTTTGAAAACAAGTAGAAGTAAATTAAAATAATAATAAACTTTATTTTTTTTTTCTTTCCGCATACTATGTGGTTTAACATATGAAAACCATATTTTTTCATTATTTTGCGTAAAAGAATACACCAATCTGAAATACATTATTATGTTGGAAAAAGTATTTTCAGAAATGCGAGCTACAAGTTTAAAAAATGCAATTTTTAAGCTACTGAAGTTGTCATATATTCAGAAAAATTATTAAACCCTTGATTAAACTTTCCCCCCCGCTCTTAGAGAGAGAAGACTAGATGTCTTTAGAATTATCTGACAAAATTTAAAGCGGTTTTTTTTTTCACGTATTTGGTTGCATGAATGCAATACTAAGTTATAATATTTTGCTTAAACATGAATTATGCTTTATAAATTTTTAAATATGGAAAGAATTGTTTTAGAGATTCTAAGAAGACTTTTTTAAAGAAAAGACCTTGTCTCAACCATCGTCTGTAAAAAAAAAAAAAAAAAAAAAAAAAAAAAAAAAAAAAAAACGAAAAATCGCATAAAACAGGAAATTTTTAAATAGTATAGCTTGGAATAGTATGTGTGTGAGGGGGGAGGGAAATGATATATTCCGTAAAAAGCCGTAGCAGTGACCGTAGTTTATTAAGAAACGTGCTTATTTTACTTATTTTACTCGTTATAAGTTGTAGTAATAAGTATCTGCAAGAAATTCTGCTTAAAAGCAGAATTTTTTTTTTTTTGTTGCTAACCTGTAGTAAACACAAATATCTTTTATATAATTTCAGTTATCTACTAAAAATCAAATATTTTAATAAATTAAGCTACTTTTTTATGAAAATAAATATTTACTTACAAGTATTTAAAAGAAAAATCTTTTAAATTATTACAAAATAAATCGTAAATACAAAGATTGCATATCGTTTTAAGAAGACAAAAATATTAAAGACGAGTCGTTTATATCAAAGGTGTATGTGCATTTACATATACATACGCCCTTGTTTAAGATTAAATCTTATTGCTTAAGATTTCCCAATCTTATTTTTTACTAGTATATAACCCCAGCAAAAATGACAGATTGTTGATCTGCGTTTCTTTTTCGTAAGACTTCATACAAACAAACAGCATGAAGACTTTATTATTGAAAGGTTTGTACTGTAAAAAAGTACATTTTAAAAATGACAAATGATTTCTACAAATAAAAATGATGAGGATATATATATATATATATTACTCAATATTAAATTTCGGAAGTAGTTCAACGATTGGACAAAACATTCAAATTAAATATTAACAAATAATCCATGTGCGAAAGTTTTTGTAAAAAAGTGTTATCAATGAGTTAAGCCGATTGACTCACCACACAACTCATTGTTTGATTACATAAGCAAAATTAAATGCAAATTACGTTGTACTATGTATTCCTTATATTTTAATTACGTTTGATAAGAAAGAATAATTTTACAGTATATGACCCCTTATCCGGAATTCCAAAATCCGGAAAAACCCGAAATCAGCAAAAAAAATTCGAAAATTTTCTAAATTTGTATATTTTTACAAAAAGTTTAGAATTTTTGAAAATTTTACCGATTTCTAATTTTTTTTAAGTCCATTGTGTTTCAGTGTGTAATCACTAAAATATTGTTACTTCGGTAGCGGGTGAACATCCCCCCCCCCACCCCTTCTTCCCGAAATTAGAAACAAATCATTTTTCTCTCAAATTTTAGTTTAAAATTAATTTATATTACGATTCGTTTGAAACAAAAAATAGTTATATATTTATTTCATCAAGGGTGATTCTGTTCCGAATTTTCCTAAAGTTGAAAGTGATATTAAAAAAATCAAGAATTTTTTTAATAGTGAAAAAAGAAAATATTAAGAATTTAAAACTCCCCCCAAAATGTACCTTTCCTGTAAATTCCCCCCAAAAAATAAATTGTATGACGCACTTTGCGTCACTAAACCCCTCTCTGGGCACCCCTGGAGTCTAAAGATTCTATAATATCTTTTTTCTCGAGATCACTTAAATTAGCATTTTCGGTTTGTGCAGGGGCCTTAGCCAACTCAATTTCTAACTTTGCATGTTCAATTTTTAATTTCTCAAGATCTAGTAATTTTGATTCCTCATTTTTTCTTTCCTCAATAAAACTCTTTCCTATGTCTTCAACCAGTTTATTATCTGCTTTATACTTCGAACTTTCCTTTATTAAATTTATTAAATCATACATAGTTAATTTGGAATCTGATATATCTATGTCTAATTCAGCAGCAATTCGCTGATAATCTTCCTTTTTTGTACCTTTAAACATTGTATTATAAATACAATTCACAATAAAATAAATAAAACTGACGTACCTTTATTTATTAATAAATCTTCAAATCGAATAATTTCACATTGGAAAGATGTAATCCATTTTCTCTATTCTCAAATTAGTTCAATAATAAAGAATATCAGTTCTTTTCTGCGTAAAAACATTCACAGTTTATTCTTTCGTATTACGAAATTCTCCAGGTTAATCGAAATTATTTTTCTTCTGGAATCAAGAAAAACTTCATCGGAATTTTAAATCACAATATTTTGTACTTCAGTATAAACAATACGATGATTTAATTTTAGTCTTACTCATTTTAATTACTTGATAGAATTCCAAACACCATTTTATCTTCAGCAGACGATTACAAAAAACATAAACATCGAAAAATTCCATTTATTCTTTCTCCGGCGAGAGGAGACCATTACTATGGATTCGTCGATAACTCAGTTACTATTTATCACTACAAAAAACGCACAAGCTCTAAATAAAATAACTTACTAGCGGACTGTAGCTGACGTTCTACCAACTGAACCACTTTGAACGATACTCAGCCTGTCACTTCTCACTATCACATGTTGGCAAGGCTGCAATCGCAGCACAAGATGGAATATTTTTTCGTGAGCCACCAACCCTGGGGCAAACACGAAACTAAAGCGAATCCAGTATCGATGATTGAATAAATCTATTTAATACTTGGACATTTTTCATAGAAAATTTCTCACGCCTTGCATTCATAATATTTCAAATTTTTAATTGCTTAAAAGGCGTATAGCCAACATAGTGAAAAAGTATCCAATCCTTTTCTCCCAATCTTTCGTATGGTACTGTACGCGATCTATAGAATTTATACACACCACATAATAGTACACTCAAAATTAGACAAGTTTAAAAATGCATACTACAGCTAAATACGCAGTTCCGGCAGTTATCGATCTTAGTCATTCCTGTAACTGAATTTTATTTTGTGACTCCATAATTTATAGAAAATATGTTGTAGCGCTCTTCATTATTTCATTATGTTTGGAGTATCATTATATGATTAAAATGCGCAGGAAAAGATTTTTCCCATACATTATAATGTAAAGGAATTATTTTGTGCGATCCTGTAAACGAATGATAAATGCTACTTATTTTATACTCCTGAGAAAGCATGTTGTAGTCCATCTCAGTGATGAATGTCAATCTCATTATGTTTGAAATATACAACATTAGTAAAATGCTTCGAAAAATATTTTTCTTCATAGATTATAATGTAACGGAGTTCTTTTAAGTATCCCTATAAACGAATTATAAATGCTACACACTTCATTTTCAATAGCGAATATTTTTTTAGTAAACCTCAATAACATATGAAAATTTCATGGCTATCCGAGTATATTTACAAGATTTAGAGCATGGACAGACAGACAATCCTAATTCATGAACACTTTTTAACTATGTTGGAAAGTGTTTTATAAATTAGTTTTTAGGGTTTCGTTGATCTCACGAAACCCTATTCGTCTCGCTTCTCTGTCTGTCCGTCACAAAGCCAGTTCTTAGAAACTGTGTAAGTTACAGACATGAAATTTTGTGTACTTACAGCTGTATACCTACTGTCCCGCTGAAAACCATAACATTTTGGAAAAGTCATATTATTTTAATATAAAGAGATAAAAATAAAAAATCTAACAGTCTGTTCCTATTAAATTTAAACATTTTTCGTTATAGCAGTTGCCAACAATTAAAAATCCACAATAAAATTATTTCTATAATAATTAATTTGCTATTGAATGATTTTACACGTGAAAAATGAAAGTGAAATAAAAAGTTTCACCAATTGAAAAAAAGATTAATATGACGTCATATTGGTAATAAAACGGAAAATTTCAAACATTTCTCAATAATAGAAGGAGTATAAGTGAGTGTAAGTACAGAAAGCATCTTAATATGACATCATTAGAGAATTAAAAAGAAAATTAATCTGACTTCATATTAGAAGTTTAACGGACCTTTTCAAATGTTTGAGAATAATACAAAGAGAGTATCAATATGAATAATAGAGAAAGCAAGTAGATATGACGTCAGCAAGTGATTATAACGTCATATTAGGTTGAGAAACGTATTGAATCATGATAAAAACCCGATTATATAAATATTGGCATGTTTTAACATTTTAAATATCATTATATAACATGTTTAATTTTGAAATTGATTTTTTTTAATATCGCACCACAAAACTGATATTATTATGACAGAGTATAATAGCCGGTTTCGCCCGCTATCGGACCGGTTCAGATATTCGAAAAAATAAAAAATAAACCGGTAAAATTTTACTTTATAAAAATCATAATTTCTTTTTAATTGGAAAATGAAATTTATTTGGATTTATTAAAGAAAAGATAAAATGTTTTGAAAGAAACTTTAAACAAAATTCTTTGGGCGATCTTCGACCATATTTACCCACTTGTTTAAAAAAATGAGTGTGAAAGTCAATGCGTTTAATGGCATTGTTTTGAACCAATGAGTGAGTCCATAGCAGAGTTGAAACCTGTTAATTTTAGCCTAAAGCCGTTCTATGTAGTAAAAAATGCAATAAAACATTGTATTTTACGACGTCATTTATCTATATTTCTTAAAAGATGTATCATTTTGTGTGTGTAATATTTCTGCTGTAGATTAAATTAATCATAAATATTTGAAGATCTGAGTGTTCATTTCACGACACATCAAAACATCACCCGCGACCCAACTTTTTGATCCGACCAATGGTTGGGGAACTACGATTATGTAATTAACACATTATCATATATAATTAATTATCCCCCAATGAAAAGTAAAATCAACCATTTACAAAAGTATTCATACAAAACTTCCTCGCTTTTTTTAATGATATATTATTCTCTTCATCACTTTTGCAGATAATAAATATTCTTTAATGATTTCCAGATATTCAGCCATTAATAAAATAAACAAATAAATATATAGCAACTTCTGGTCCCAGAGTCACCTCGTGGTGATGCTTTATTGATATCTCTGTGTTAATAAAATCCAGCTACATATTATTGGACTTTTTCTTGAATCTCCTATGACCTGATTTATTTGTACTTTATGCAATGTACGATTCTTATTCAGATGAATTTAGATTAATTTTACCTAATAATTTAAACTGAATTACTCTTTTTAAAGTCACCAACTTCATAACAATAATAAAATAAATCTTCATTATAGGAATCACTATACTATAACATTACTGCACTAAATCATTCTCTCTAAATATGTCGCTAATAAATATTTTTCTAAATATTTAACTATCTTTTTACCTTATTAAAATGCTACACCACTAGGATAAGTTAGTTGTATTTTTAATGATCTTTGAAATTTATTAATCTGGGAGAGAAAAGCTTGATGGCCTTTGGTTAATAGTATCATCAAAGATGTGAATTTAGATGAATTTTGTAATTACAAAAGTGACATAAAATATGACTTGCATAAAAAATCTTTAAGTGATAGTTTAATCATAACATTAAAAATGATTATAACCGAACAAACTTTCATAACAAATCAAGCGATGCAATCCATAACAAAATTTCATCCGTTTCTCCAACTGTCGCATCTCCTTCTCAATATAACTTTCTTTTTGAAAAGTCGCTGATATATATTTTTCACCAGTTTAAATTTTTTTCAAAATTTTACTTATTTGCCAGATTTTTAAGATAAATTATTTTTTCGATAAATGGCGTAACATCAAGGAAGAGGATAGCATGATTTGCTTCAGCTTCTTCAGCTTCTCCATCAGCTTCTGTCAGCCCTATTCTGGAGGATAAAAATTTATTATATATATATATATATATGTAATAATAAAAATTTTTCGCCATTTATCCTCAGTTAAATTATTCCAAATTCTTACAATTCTAAATTTTCCCTCTCTTTTAAAATATCTCTTAAATCTATTTTATATTTTATTCCATAACTTAATCAAAATATTCTTTTATTTATCATTCTAAAAATCTTAATCTGTTAAAAGCTACACGTATTTATTAAAACCTTATTCTATTAAACTGCAATACTGCCTCTAAAACGCACCTGCCTAATTTCTTCTTTTGAGACATTGAATTTTTATTCTTTGGCACTTTTGTAATACCATTTTTATTTCTATTTAATTATCATTCGGCATCCCAGGATTCCTGGCGTTTTCGCGCCCAAAGGCTTTTTACCTTTTTACATTGCCGCTTCTGATAAAGAGTTTTGGTCATACGTCAGAGACACACCCTCGTGGCCTCATTTTTTCATCCATTAGCGAGCAGGCCCGCCTTTTCTGCCCCCCTTGTTTCCCGCCGAACATGACTGTCAGTGGACTAGCATTTCGCGCGTTTGTAACTTTGAGCAGAAATCTCGGAATATTTATACTGTTACATTGGCTTCGGACACAGATTTTTTACGTTTTTCTTCTGTCAACTAGGCCCTGTCACTAGGGGGTCAAAATACGTATTCATCGGTAGAGAGTCTTCAAAAAACATAGCTTTGTGCTGTCATTTAATGTATTAAATATCTTCGAGTTTTTGATGAGATTTAGTGGAGTTGTTACATCAACGTCATCTAATAAACAGTTGTAACGGCAATACCATGTGTCTTTCTTGAGTGGGAACTGCCTGGATTCATTTACTTAGCCTGTTCTCCGGTTCATGCGACTGCCTCTAAGAAGTATAATTCGTCATCATATAGCATGGAACAGCGTTAGTAATTTGTGGCGGTGGAATAATAGTGCTATGATCTGGTGTAAATTTATAGAGATCGTGGCTGGCCTGTCAACGGTTGCTGGATCTAGAAATTTTTATATCATATATATATATATATTTCAATCACTCAAAAGTAGTTAAATAATGGCTTATTCGTAACAAAATAAATAAGTAAAGAAATAAATCCAAAATGCATAGCAAATATCAAACAATGTAATGTCAATAACAAAATCCCCCACATTCCTATTACTGTCTTATCTTTTTCTCTATATAATTCTCTTTTTAAATAAATTTAAATATTTTTATAAGTTTGAATTGTTTTCCAATCATACTGAACTGCAACATCATTAGGATAAGTTGTAAGTAATAACCTTCGAACTATGAACATGGAGGAACAGATCATGATCTTTCTTGACATATCGAATTCTGGAAGACAGGAATTTAAATGATTTTTATAATTTAAAAAATAGTTAAAATAAAATATCATTTACATAAATTAAATGATAATTTGATCACAAAAATAAAAGTTATTATATTCAATCTAAACAAATCTAGCAAATCTAACAAAGTAATCCATACTTTAAAATCATCCATATCTATATAACACTTTCTTATGTCTTTGTCTTTGTCTTTAGAATTATTTTTTAAGGCACCAATAAATGTCTCTTTCTTAAGTTTAAATTTTTCCCAAACTTAAAGAACTACAACACCAATTGTATTTAGTTAGAGTATTAACCTGAAAAATAAGACCGTGATTTCATTCGGCTCATCTTATCGTAAAAAATGTGAGTTTTACATATTTAAAATATTATTTTTAACAAAATACCAACGGCATAAAATTAAGAAAAATGTAAATACTTAATCATAGCTATATAAAAAAAAAGTTGTGACCAATCTAAAATTTACAGCCAATAAAGCAAAGTAATTTATAACAAAATTTCATTCATTTCTATTACTCTCTTATATCGTTCTCTCAGTATAATTTGTACTTTAAAAAAATCGCTAATAAATATTTTTTTCTTATCGTTTAATTATTTTTTCAAAGCTTACTAAATTACAATATCATAAGGATATTGTAATTTAATGATATTTGAACTATAAATTGGAAGAGTAGAACATTACATTCTGCAGCTCTTCTTGTATTAGATTCTTTATTTAAAATAAAACATTTCTAACAAAATCTTTTCCACATAAAAGTCATTAAATAATGGCTTAGCAGTAACGATGTATTTTTTATTACAACTAATCCAATTTTTATAACAAATCAAACAGAGCAACACATAACAAAATTTCAATCACTTCTGTTATTGTTGTATATCCACTTGACTTTAATTTTCTTTTTAAATAAATCGCTAATAAATATTTTTTTACAGAAGATTTAATTATTTTTTAAAGCTTACTGAACTGCAAGACCATTAGAATAAAGTTGTATTTAATGATGTTCGAGCTATCAACCTGGAATAAAGAAGCATGATTTTCTGCGACACATCTTGCTCTTTGATGCCCCCGCAGATCCCCCTGCGGTCATTTAACTGTGGAGAATTTCCGTCGTCGGAGCTTATAGAAGATGTGTCCTGTCGTTTTTGTCGTTAATCTTCCCGTGCCATCAAAATGTAATTAAGTTATCTTTTCTTCCGAAAGTGGCCTCTGCGCCTTCATCTTCTTAGGTCATCAATCACGGTTCGAGTTGAGTATGTGCTATATTGGGAGTGGTGTAGCAAGGTTACAAAGCATATTTGATTTAATGATCTTAATGTTAGAGATGCAAGATGTTCTTAATAACTGAAGAAGTGTCGATAAAGAAATTATTAAGTGAATGATCTTTTATGTCCTTTTTCCGAGGGATATAAATTTTTGTAAAGGAAGTTTCCGGGCATTTATGGGTGATTGTTTAGTCAAGCAATTTAATGAATAGTCTTGATATAAATACTGGTATTAAAGAAACATAGCTATTTATTTACTTATTTATTATTTTACAGTAATTTTCTACGACGAACAGTCATTTAGTGGCAGTGAATATTTTAAGTGGAAGACATTTTGGGAAATGTCGATCTACAGGGCTAGCAGAAAATAAACTAATAAGTTCTGAGTGTTTTGTAATGATTTTTGCTCAGAATCAAACAAAATTTAAATTACAATCTATTTAAAGTGATGAGCTAGTCATATGTTAAATAAAAATTTCATAGCACAAGAATTCATAAATAAATGTTTTTGTGACAGCTATGAAACAAAGTAATTGATGCTCTGCTTTGGAAACTTGACCACGCTGACTGCACTTAGCAATAGTAAATGCGGCTTTGCTAGTGTAGTAATCTGTTAACAATTAAAGAGGATATACTAAACATTTTTTAAGCATATTAAAATAATTCCTATAAGGCACGTTTGGGGGTGGAATATATAGGCCCACTGAACACTTATTTCAATGGTAGAGCCAGACGCCACTTTTGTGAAATTTAAATCCGGAAAATTTTTATTCCAACATGTTTTAAGATGATTGTCTTATTCCTAGCAGTAGAACGTATTCTAGAGTCTTATGAATGGATAACTCATTATTTGCTAAGCATGTATTTCATATTGCCTTTAAAAAATTCATAATTCTGGAAAGAAAGGGAATTTCCTTAGTATAACATTGTGATAACATTACGTATTGTGTGTTGTTGTTGTGACACTGTGTGTTGTTGTTGTGACACTGTGTGTTGAGCATATAGGATAGCGTGTGTGAGTTGCGCGTTGAGTGCGTGTGATATTATGTGTTGGGCATATGATGTTGTATGTCGCGATGTTGTTTATTATTTCTATTTTCATCTCCTTAGGACTGCATCCCTTGTCTACTTAGATGATTGTATATTAAAGTTTATCTGCAGGAAAATTTTAGCCTTATTTAATCGCAAATTCTTGTTTTATATAAGATAAATATTACTTTTACAAATTACTAGTCCGATATCTGAAAACATATCTTGGGTTAATAGTTTATGTGGTCATCAATTCAAAATTCTTGCGAAGTATTAATAGCAAAGTTATTAAGAAAATTTTAAAAAATTCATAAAATCAACTGACGTATGACACTGTAGATCAACGGTATAAAATGTTATTAATATATAACATAATCCTCTTTAGTTTTTTAAAATAAAAAAATCCTCTTATCGAATTACCCTCTATCGATTTATTGATATAATTTATTGTAGATCCAGATGCTTCAGATGTTTGTTTATTGATTTGCTACTTTCCTCCTAAGATATAATTGAATTTCAGAATATGATAATAATAATAATTATAATAACATTTAAAATTAAGAATAAACAGTCCTTGATTACTATGATTTCAGTTTTCGCGAATATGATCAATAATTCATGTTTTTATATCTTAATTAAAATAGTTTGGATCTAATATTACCTTAAAGAACCGGCAAGCAATATTTTCAATGCAGAAAATTGATCTATATTGATTAACAAATAAAATTAGTAAAATAAAATTTTATGGAAGCAAGGAAAAAACGTATAGAATATTAATAATTAAATCACAATTCGTCATATTTTTAAAATAATTTTCTGTGAAATTTTCGAAGTATACATTTAGTTATAACAGCATTTAATATAAAAGTAATGGTATTCCAGTTATCTACACATCTAGAGTCATAAAAATTAACTACAGATAATATTTCGTAAAATGTTGCAAAAAAAAAATTCATTTTTTCATTACAGTTATGAAAATAATTTTATACAGAATTCACCCCCCCCCCTCTCCCCACACCCACCCGAATAAATTGTCACCATGTTTCATTTTCTGTTTTCTTCCGGATTTCATCAAAAAAGAATTAATGAATCTTCTGCCCGGAAGTGGTCTTTCGGAATGACACCATCTTCCGTCATCAATCAAAAGTGTTTTTGCTAGCTAGTTTCTATGTAAGTGTTTTGTAAGATTATAAAACATAAGAATATTGATTATGAAAAATGTTATTCTTCTCAACAATTTTTTTTATAAATAAGCATTGCTGAAATATCTGTTAGATGAAATACATTTTATAATAAAACACTTTTATGCAGGGTGTTTTATAAGTAATTCTCTCTAATTCTAAAGATCAATAACACATTAACTGTAATAAACATAAAGATGAAATAAGTGATATATTTATCAGGTAGAAATTAAAGTTTATATGCAGTAATTTAAAATATATTTTTAAGAGATTATATCGAGATTATAAGATTAGATTTTTAAGAGATATTATTATTTTAAAAGAATAATAATTTTTGTCAATACATGCACTATTTGAAACTATAAGCAATCTCAAAATAACATTAAAATATCAAAATACATTTTCATTCTTTTTTAAATTTCAATAGCTAAATAGACGAAAAAGTAATAATTGGAAGACAATTTGTGAAATTTTACACGCTATTTGAAGTCTCTGATAGTTCGAGATAGTGAAACGATACTATAGTTCCCCCTTGCAATTGAGGCACATGTTGAAACAATAAATCCTTGTCTTCTTGCACCCCCATTTTCGTTGCCAGTCCTTCGTTCATTTGCAGGATACAAGCGAAAAAATGCAGGAGTAGTACAGTGAGCACAGGCTCAAGGCCAGTATTTTGTTTCTTCCATCCGCACTCTTCAGCATTTTTTCAACCCCTAGTCATTGCCGGACCTAGTGATATACTTTTAAAGAGTGCAAGAGTGATGTCGTATTGCAGCTGCAGTGGTGGTAAAGCAATATTGTTCGAATTGTATCTAAAGGTTGACTTCTTGTATGAAATACATCATAGGCGGTTCAGACAAGGCATATTCGTGATACAAGGCGTGGCGTGAGGCGTGCAGTGAGACAAGGAAACGTTTCCTAGAATCTGCAACAATCTCCTAAGTAGCGTTTGAGATTTTGAATACTTTAACAACGTCAGCAACATGTAAATAATTCTTAACAAGAGTATTTCCCCTTGCATAAACAGTGCTGACGTTTTATCGCAACCGCTCATAGCACGTAGGAAGGGGATGTTTTCCGCTAACCGTTGAACTCACAACATTAGTTGGAGAAAATTTCGCTGCAGAAACTATGCCTTTCTCAGGTTTTAAAAAGAAAACGTTTACAGCCGTGCAGAAACCTATCAAAATGACCAAGAGGTCTACATCCTCCCCGACTACAATCACCGTCTCATTTGATTGATCCAAGGACAAAGTAGTGTTTAAAATCAAGATGTTTGCGTCTTCTTTTGCTTGCTTTCTTGTAATATCTGCTGATTATAACTTGTCAGTCATCATACATATTAACCGATCCTTATTTTTGGGGAATTCTTTTGGTATTTATATTGTAGTTATAAATGAAACAATGAACCTCAGATGCATAAAATGTAGTCAATCATATAATCTTTTGTTTCATTAATGGTCAGCGTTTGCGTAAAATGGTTAGTTTTCATGTTACATCGACGTACAGTGCCGTAATTCCTGTTTTTTTTCTTCTTCTTTTAACACCCATTTTTGCGTCACTCCCACGGTTAAACCATTGGTCAGAGGAAAAAATTTTAAGACATAAAATGTAGGAAATTTTATCTCCTTTAATTTCGTATGTGGCCGACTTTCACGTAAACACATAGTTTTGGTGTTATTTAAAAAAAGAGAGAAAAATCCGTTTTTTATACGTTCTTTTGCAAATAAAGAACCCTATTTCAGGGGAAAATGCTTGTTGGCAAACCTCAGATTCGTGTTCAGCGTCCCAAAAACTTAAAAGTACCAAATATCAAAACTCTACCAAAACAGTTTTTCATATTCTACCGAATTATTAGACTAAATGAGAAAAATACAGAAAGAGGTTTTTCAAATATACTATGTTTCATTTTCTGAAAAGAATTTCCGAAAATACGCAGTTTTTTCTATTTTACAGGTAGGGAAATGTAGACTCTTAATGAACATATATTTCATTCCACTTCATGTAAAAACACATATGATTGTTGATATATTCTTTCTACAATCATTTTGCAAATTTTAGCTCTTCAAGTATAAATATTTTCATTTTCTCAACTATTTGATTCTCAATATAAATGTTAATTTTGAAATAGACAGTCAGAAATGAAAAATTAAATTTTCAAAATCATTCTAAAATCATACTACTTAACGAAGATCAAGAACATTTTACTGATCTGGAAATTTGTGGACAATGTTTTCTCCATTCAGAAATTTTAAAAACATATTTTTTTGTTTGATAATTACACATATTTATGGGATTTTCTCCCGGGATACAATAATAGCTGACCACCTTCGCTATAGAGAAAAGCAGAGTTGGCTTATATAACGATTTTTTAAATAAAATATGCGTAAGAATTACGTGAACAATAGAACTTTATTAAACAAAATCATAATTTTATTAGTACAACCCTCATATTTAAATTTTTCGCCCACTCTTAAAGATACCTCTTTAATAAAACATGTATTAAAACATATAAAAGTGTGCTTCTTTAATTCACTTCAGAATGGCACATCTACATATTAGCTCATGTACTTGGTATATTTTCGCGTTGTAGCGTACCTAAAACACACTATATCTCGTGAAAAGAACAAAAGCAATTTTTAAAAATAAATGTGGAAATCGTTGCGTTATGACATCCATCATCTTGAAAATATTTTTGAAAAAAAAATGAAATAAGTTCCAGTAAACAAATCTTCAATTTAAATTTTAAAATTTCTAAGATAGATTTTTGTTTTAACCACGAAAATCTCGATTAGAAATGCAATTGTGTTACAATCTTCTATTTTCATATAAATAAGAAAGCATTTTTGTATGTATCTATGCAAAACATTTTTCCTTATGTATTAACATAATCGGATTTCTTAGTTATTACAGAGGATACCGAAACTGAAATACTTGTTTTATTAATAGAATATGATATAGCTAATCATAAAAAATAAAAAATAAAAAATAAAAAGAGTACGAACTTTGGGAGTGATATTTTACGATTAACAAGTTCGGAATATAAGGTGTCAGATGTTCGGTTTTATGATGAGAAAATGATTTCAATATGAAATAATATAGCATTTCTTTTTCTTTCTGAATCGATAGTAAGAAAAAAACGTAATAACTTTACCACATATAACATATTTCTTCTCTAATAAATAATATTGATTTTCTATTTCATTATTTTCCCAAGTATTTTTTCCAAGTTTGTATATTCTACAAATCGATTAATTTCTGGAATTTTAATACTGTCTCAATATAAATTCATGTTTTGTATTGAAATGTCGTTTTATGTATCATACATATATAATCCTAAAAAAGTTATAACATATTCGTTTGGTGCAATTTGAAATTTTTAAGTTTAAAGTCGCTTTTATATCCAACATTTTTATTCAAATTTCTTCATAAGCTTTAAATATTAATCGATCACGTTCAAATGTTTATTCGCTAATAATATAGAACGTAATAACGTAATAAAAGGAGTACGTACTTTGGGAGTGAAATTTTACGCATAACAAGTTCAGATATAAGGCGTCATATGTTGTGTTTGATGATAAGAAAAAGATTTCAATATGAAAGAAAACAGCTATTCTTTCTCTCTCTGAATCGATAGTAAGAAAACTAACGTAATGACTTTACTACATATAGCATAATTCTTCTGTAATAAGTAATATTAATTTTCTATTTGATTATTTTCCCAAATATTTTTTCCAAGGTTGTATATTCTACAAATTGATTAATTTCTAGAATTTTAATACTATCTCAATATAAATTCATGTTTTGTGTTGAAATTTCTGTTTTATGTGTCATACATATATAATCCTAAAAAAGGTATAACATATTCGTTTGGTGCAATTTGAAATTTTTAAGTTTAAAGTCGCTTTTATATCCAACATTTTTATTCAAATGTCTTCATAAACTTGAAATGTTAATCGATCACGTTAAAATTTTTATTTGCTAATAATATAGAATAATCAAAGAATGAATTGCGCGTGCCTGCGAGTGAAATTTCTAATTTGACATCTTTAGCTGATTCTTGTATTTTATTTTTCAAACGCTTAAACAATAATAATAATAAAAAAATCTTCCATCATGTACAGTTTTTCTCACATAATCTTAAGACTTGCGTACCTATAAACACATCCTAATAAGTTTTTATGACAAAAATAAATAATATTTTTTTTAAAAAGAATATTGACAGTTAATTCTATTATGTTGATGCAAAAGTTCTGTTGTATTTTAATACCTAATTTGAATACCTTTAATACCGGTAAAATTTTAATACCTGGTATTTTTACCTATCAGTTCAAAGAAAGTAGGTATAATAATCAGGTTTTAAAATTTTACCGGTATTAAAATTAAGAAATTTGCATTAACCTAATCTATTAGATTTTTAAACTTATGCACTTTTCTTACGTATGTTTGAATAGATAGTTTGCATTGCAAGTTGACATGAAAATATTGAAATCATTTCAGCAAATTTTACCTTTCGTTGTTCTTTCTTTACTGTACCTATTACAAATATCAGAAATTTGAACATTATCGAGAGAAACCATGAGGCTTAGCTCAGTATTCATTGGAATCTGGTTTGGCTCTGATATGTTCCACTTTTTAAAGATATAATTTTGCTTTTTATTTTGTTTATTCTCAATACAGTTATTAAATATAAAATTTTAGTTTTTTTTTTCTCCTTTTAAGACTTCTCAGTGTGTGGCGTGGTGAAGCCAAATGCCACTTATTTGAAGCCTGGGTTTTTTTTTATACTTTTCTCATACATAATGGGCCTTTTGCAGTTTATAGGTATTATATTCTAATTTGAATTTTATCTATATCATGCATTCTTTCTACACTGATCTTAAGATCAGAAAAACCTTCCTCACTGATTTGCGAGAATACATGAAGAATACTCGAGAATACCTTCGTATCACATTATGAATTTGTGTATTGTTTGTAGTTCGAGAACTTTTATTTCTAAAATAATCATTTTGGTGACAAACTCAAGGTAACATTTGATTGCTTCGGATGCAATTGAATGATGAATTATACGAAGATTAGTGAAATCTCGTTCTGCTTCGTGCAATTCTCTATTCGAAGAGATTTATTTACTCAACTTTACTTATATATCATATTCTATGGCAGCAAATGATAAATCATAAAAAGGAATAATATCGTATTCATTAAATAAACAAAGCAATTGAAAAATATTTTCAATTTTACTATATAGAATATTTCTCGAAAAACATGTTTTAGAATTTTTCATCCACACTGTAATAAAACTTCTTTATGGAATAAAACTAAATAAAAATATGAATTTATTTAAAGTTTTTATACATGTTGTATTGCGTCAATAGAATTGTGTAAAAGTTAATCTGATGCAAACGGTTTGTAAAAAAAGGCACTTCTTTGTTATAACATCCCCAAGGATGAATCGCCAGGTGAAAGAAATATATCGCCAAGTTAGGTTGTAATATTTCGTCAAAAGCTTTGCACTGCTAAGGAAATATTTATGCTATCCTGTTATTGCTTTTTAGTTGATGTCCCAGAACATTTTTAATATATATATATATTTAATTGCATGTTGTTTTGTTTTTCTTTAATCTCCTGTATTAATATTTTATAAATATAAAAATTATCTCTGATTTCCTTAATACTGAGATGTATGCAATCTCATTTTTTTTTAAAGCGAGGGCTTTTACCTAACAAATAACTATGCGAAAATTGCCATGGTATGAAATTGCAGGATATTCATGATGAAGCTATATGGAGATGCAACGTAAAAATTTGTAAACATTTGCTGTAGTCCGGTTTAGTGGTTCGAGAATACCGTTCATTATTACTATGATGTTTGAGTTCTGTTGGGTTGAGAAGTAACTAGAAGAGCAGAAGTGACGCAACTGACAGGAAATCACCGAAAACAGGCCGCGTACGTTCTCTCCAAATGGGAGAAAGAAAAGAGGTGCTGGACATGTCATTCACCAATGAATCTGTATATTTATAAATATAATGTGCCTCGTAAAAGTCAAGATCAAATATTGAATTGCAATTTTGAATAATTTTGGCTCCGGAAAAGATAAATCTATGGTAAAAATTCCAACAGCACTTTGCTATTGTGGATTTATCAAGTTCCTACTTTTTGAGATAACCTTCGTGTTCTTTTAATCAAATTTTAAGAGCTAGCTTAAATTTTTGAGAATTGCTTTTTAAGATAACCTTTGTGTTCTTTTAATCTAAATTTAAGAGTTAGCTTAAATTTAGATTAAATGAACACGAAGGTTATCTCAAAAAGCAGAAACTTGTATTCATTGGTGAATGACATGTCCAGCATCCCTTTTCTTTTTCCCGTTTAGAGAGAGCCTGCGCGGTGATGCCTGTTTTCGGTGATTTCCTGTCAGTTGCGTCACTTTTGCTTTTCTGGTTATACTTGCTTTGCCATTTTGGTCAGATTACAACCAGTACTCGGGGCTATAGCCGAGCGTGGTTCTTTTGAGTCCTTTTAACATTTTTTTTGTTTTTCATTTTTTTCCGCATCTTACACTGGTGAAGGAGATCTTTGTATCCTTGAAACGGCCGTATGTGTTTTAAAATTTTGTAATTTGTGTGCTTCAACGTTGTTTTTAGCTTTTTCGTATTAATAACAACACAAAGTGTACCTTTTATACCTAACTGGAATTGTTATTCAATATATTATTGAAAATAAGAAATGATTTATTCTCTTCATTTTAAATTAAAAGTAAATTTACACATTTAGTGAAAAAAATAAAAAAGAGAGAAAATATATACATGAGAATGCAAAGTATTACAATCATATAAGTCCAGTGGTAGGAAAAACTTCTATAATTTTGTAGCAAATCGAAATTACAACTACGTTATTGAAAATGTTCCAAACTAAAACTACAATTACTTGTTTTACAAAGTGCAACTACAAACTATTTTTCAAAAGTAGTCGCTACTATGCTACTTTCATAATTTGTCGAAGCATTCAATGCACACTTGAAATTGAAGACACTGAATAAATAATACAATGTTCCTTGTTTCTATCGTGTTTGCCGTTACAGAATCAAATAAATGCGATAAAACCGAGGACAGTAAAAATTTTTAAAAAATAACATGCAAGAAAATGTTTTGTGTTACTCTCTAAAACATTACTAGATTTCCGGGATACTTTTAATAATAAACAATATTTTTTATTACAGAGTTTCTTAAATTAAAAAAAAAGTAATCATGAGTTGTTGCTTTTATATTAAAAAAAATATTCAACTTCAAAACAAAATATTGAAAAAATACCATTTTTGTTTCTTTCGGAAATGCTTACGATGAATTTTCTTTTATTAAGAATCCATTTACTTTTCTTAATACAAAGTACTAAGCCGGGATTTAGATAATTCAGTTGCCTTTTCTTGTTATTTAAAGGCAAAAAAGAGAATTCATATAAGAATATTTCCTTAAATACAAGGAGAAAAGCCTCTTTCTTATTTATAACAATGGATTACGATGTGGGGATTATTTGCTCACTTAATAAAGTGAGATGAAGCTAATCATGAAATATGATTAAATAAATGTGTTTCATAAAACCCTTTGGCTGCCTGGAAATAATAAGTCTACAGTACAGGCAACCACATTTGTGAGTTTATGAGCTTTTTATAAATAAATGGATTTACTTTTATATATAAGTTACCAGTATCGATACATAATGCCAATAATATTAAATATAAACTTCATATGATTTCTGATTATGTGTGTGAAATATTAAAATTCCTCAATGCGTAAAACCTTAAAAAAAATTCAGTGTTTTTTGTTTATTTTTAACCATATAAAATAGTAATAGTGAAGTTCTAAGATTCAAATTATATTGGTTTAAGACATTTTCCTGTTGTTTCCTTTAATTGTTGAAAAAAGTAAAAAAGAATGATACAGAAGAAAAAGAAAAAGAAACTTCATATTATCGATTTAGCTCTGCTTAAAATTATTGTAATTTTATTAGTAAAGTTCAGTTTGTAAAGATAATTAAAAGGTTAGATATTGAAACTAAGTTATATTTATGTAAGTCAATATTGCAATTTGCTAAAAATAACTTACTATACTTACAATTAATTCAATATATTTGTTTTGCAATGTATAAAGCTAATGTTGACTTGGAGAGACAAGGTTCTAACGAAATGGAAGATACATTTCTCTATAAGCAATACTGTAGTTAAAATATTTTAACATTCGTTAATACTCTCTAGAAGGCGCTGTTCGATTTTATGTACAGTACGAAGATATTGAAAATACTAAAGAAAGTGTCTTTATACATGAGTGGCGACATATGTGCGAGGCAAAAACAAACTGTTTTTTTTTTTTTCTTACAAAATTACAGAGATCCACTTTCCAGAACATGGTGAAACTCGCAGGGACGACTTTGTTTAGGCGAGTGACACAAGTGAATAGACATTAGTTTACCTAGCAGCCTCTTAAAATGCAAGATAATGTTAGGCTCATCCTACAAAATCATCTTGACCAAAGATATTTTATTGTTCTTATATCTACAGTGAACAATAGTCTATCAATTTGAGTTGCGGATTTCACACAGTTTTTGATTAAAACCCTTCTTGATATTAAAAAAGGTGATAAATTCGTCGTATTTAAATAAAATAAAGCTTAAAATGACATACAATTTAAAGTTATGAGTATTTTAGATAAACCCCTTTTATAAAATTTGGTCACCCTGATTATTTTGCCACTTTCTTATGTATAAAGGCAAGCAGAAGGATGTTATCTCATTTTAGTCACATTTCTCGGTTACAACCGTATAATTAATTCTAAGATAATGAGCTGCCAAAATTATCCTGATAATTACTTTCTTCTATCTATAATAGAAGAAAGTATTGTAATCGAAATTTTTTTCGACTTCCGGTTTTCGACGGATTTACATGTTTTAGGGGTCAGAGATTCCGAAAAACATGTTTTTACAAAATGTCTGTCTGTCCGTCTGTCCGTCCGTCCGTCCGTCCGTCTGTCCGTCTGTGTGTCTTCATTGTATCATCGAAAAGTGTATGAAGTTATGCTTCAAATTGAACCTAATTTTTTTTCTATGTTTTTGGCTATGGCAAGCAGGTTCTATTAGAATTTGGGGATATTTCGACGAAAGGGGCGCTGTGATCGATATTTTTGTTCCATTTTCACTATTGTACCATCTAAAAGTGTATGAAGTTATGCTTCAAATAGAACCAAATTTTTTTTCTATGTTTTTGGCTATGACAAGCAGATTCTATCAGAATTTGGAGATATTTCGACGAAAGGGGACGCTGTGATCGATATTTTTGTTCCATTTTCACTATTGTATCATCGAAAAGTGTGTGGAGTTATGCAGATAATTGAACCAATTTTTTTTCTATGTTTTTGACCATAGCCTGCAGGTCCAGGTTGAATTCGGGGATATTTCGACGAAAGGGGGCGCTGCCATCGCGATTTTTGTTCGATTTTCACTATTGTATCATCGAAAAGTGTATGGTGTTATACAGATAATTAAACCAAAAACTTTTAATATGTTTTT
This sequence comes from Maratus michaelseni, assembly GCA_963931845.1. Taxonomy (NCBI): domain Eukaryota; kingdom Metazoa; phylum Arthropoda; class Arachnida; order Araneae; family Salticidae; genus Maratus; species Maratus michaelseni. The sequence continues at coordinate 352,239,777 of OZ007587.1, forward strand.
GGCTGTAGCCAGCAGGTCCTACTAGAATGTGGGGATATTCCGCCGGAAGGGGCGCTGTGATAGCCATTTAAAGATTTCAAATTCAAAAAGATGTATAAAAAAATTAGAAATCCTAAAAGTTTTTTCCGTTAAATGTTCGGCCTTAAATGTTCCGGAGAATCCGGAGCAGTTTTTGTTTTGTCTCTATATAAAAAAAATGGCGGAGATATAGCGGTTTGAAATTTTAGGGTGGTTGACATTTTCAAACAAGACAGCAGAATTCATCCATAAACGGGTTTAATTTATGAGTTTTAGTTAACAGGGTTTCAGCAAATTTTCTTTCATTGTTGTAACCATTGTTCCTATTCTTAAATGCTTAACACTATATATTTATATTCGCCAACGTCAAATTCTCGCCAAGCTTGGGGGCAATTGACTAAATATCGCCAAATTTGGCGACAAAAATAGGTTGCCACAAATGAAGCCAACTTGGCTATAGAAGACTAATTTGTCGATATTCTCATTCAAATTCAATGTTGACGAGAACTGGGAATGAATCTTCTTTAATTGGGTTCCACGCATTTTAGCTTCGTGTTTTCCAGTAAAATTAGCTAAAATCGTAAAACCAAGGAATAGGGAGGCTATCTGTTCCGGTCGGTACAGGCCAAAACAAACTTTTCGTAGTTTAGTATAAATCAGTTGATTGCATCCCGGTAACCCGATGATTCGCAAGCAGCTGACGTACAACAGAATGACGAAAAATATTGATTTTATTGGCGATGTGAGGACGAAATTAGAAGTATTAACATGATTGAGATAGAAGAAAGTTTTGGGATTGGCACATCCGACTAGTTTTTTATATAAAATACTTTTTGTTAATTTCCTCGGTGATCTAGAAAACGTGATAACCAATAATGGGCGATTTAAAAATACACATAAAAAAGTGTAAAAAGAATTATCTTTTTAAACATTTTGAAGTTGATCGCTCTAGAAAAAAAAAAACAATCTTAAAAAAATGTAGTTAAAGTTAAAAAAAATTCTCATTCAATAACTTTTTTTTGTGTGAGTAAAGTGATTAAAGCTATTTGATATTTCTCTTCTTATACAAACGACGTGACAAGCAGATTTATAAAGAAAAAAAGTAAGTCGGCTGGAAACGAATTTATTTAGCCGTATTTTATTAGTCTACTTACTTGTCACATTTTTAAATGAGTTCTTTTTCAAATTAATGTACCTTCTGATAAAAAAAAAAACGTGTGGATGTTTCAATAGAAAGTAATGATTGCAAACATTTTGTTTGCATATTTAAAAATAAAAATGCTTACACAAGTTACTCTGATTTTCATTTGGGTTTTACGTTAGTAATTATAAGTGATTACTCAGTAAAAAGTTAAAAAAAAAAGATCTAATAATCACGTGTTGCGCATAATGTTGTTCCACATTTCCATACTTACATATACAGTGTATCCGCTAAAATCCGTACTCACCCCAATAATTTCTGAACGGCAAGAGCCACAGTCATAAAAGTGGAGTCTAGCTATAGTAAAGTTGCCATGCGCTACGCAAGGAAACCACTTACAGTGCCACCTGGTGGCTAAATTTGGAATTAGCGTTCTTATTTCAAAAACGGTACGAGATAAGGGAAAAAAGTCAATTACAAAGTTTTTCAGCGTTATCGATTTATTACAAAAAAAAAAAAAAAAAATCTTGCTAACAAAATGATACAAATTAAAAGCACAAAGCGCTCATGCCTTTGATCGCGTTGTGCAAAACTGCACTTATTGGAAATGAGGCTCATCAGTCTGTGATACTCAAAATGGTGTCCTTCAGCCACAATACACATCTGGACACGGGATTACACTTCTTGCTGCACATTGTACAATATGGCAGGTGACACGCTGGCACAAGCATCCGTAATATGGTTCCGAAGTTCCTGCAGTGTTGGTGGAGGGGTTGCATACTCTGGCTGTTTCATGTATCCCCACCATTTATACAAAATTGAAAAAAAAAACTTTTTCACGGTATTTGATATTAAGTTATTTATGTAAAAATGAATACTGTATATCTGCTGACAATTGAAACTCTGGAGTGTGACCTTTTCTCTTTTCATTAATGTCTCTCATTATGTCGTTTCGAACTCAGTTTCGAACCAAATAAATATGCATTTTACGCCTTCTATTTTTAACATTATTTTACGGAAGGTGTCTTCTCTGACTAAATCAATGATGTTGAACAACTTTGTAATTGACTTTTTTTCCGTATCTCGTACCGTTTTTTAAATAAGAACGCTAACTCCAAATTTAGGCGCCAAGAGGTGCTGTAAACGGTTTCTTTGCATATGGCATGGCAACTTTACTATACTTAGACCCCATTTTTATGACTATAGCTCTTGCCGTTCACAAATTATTGGGGTGACATCGGACTTTAACGGGCACACTGTATAGTATTTTAAGATGAATTCAATATACCTTTTTTAGAGATCGGTTAAATTGAAATATATCTACTGGAAGAAGTTCTTGCATCAAATAGAACTCTGCAAATTTTAGATTCAGTCTATCGATTAATAATGTATTTAAAATATGATTTTTATTTGTAATACCTGTATTGTTACATTCTAAAAAATGCTTCGTAATGTAGCAAATACATTTATAAAGATAATAAAAACAAACAATCTGTTATAAGAACAATGATCGAGCACTGCTACGAAAAAGGCTTTCAGAGAGTTTAATATTGTAGGAAACAATTCTGAGCTTTACATCCAGTTCTAACATAATCTTTAAATGGAGATAGAATTTCTAAACAGATGTATAGTTATGAGATGTAAAATTCGCAACAGGGCGAAAATGTCCGGGACAGGATTCGGACCAGGGATTTCTAGGCTGAAGCTGCCAGTACTCTACCAACTGAGCAATCGCGGACGAATATGGCAGAAATAATTCACCCAGTTAACCTTATTTATCATAGCATCTAGTCTGATATCTGAATTAGCTTAACAGAATAAATCTCAGGTAAACCTCCAGTAAACGCTGGAAACGTGATTACACTAAACGTGATTACACTAGATGTGATTACACTAGATACGTCTAGATGTATAGTTATTAGATATGTTTATAAGGTTTGTAACGTTTATAAGTTGCTTAAAATGGAAAGTGATTACTTCACACACAAAAACTATTGATTGCAGTGTATTCAGTTGACTTTGAAAAATAGGATTGATAAAACAATAAAGCATCCTGTGTGTTGTTTCTATATCAACTTCTGTTTACGTTTCTAATAATAATCACCTCATGAAAGCATCTCTTTAGATTTTATATTATTACGATAAATTGTCATAAAGCATTGATATGAGAATTCTAACTGGTGACAGTGAACTATTTTTTTGTAAAAAATGTGCATCTCCATTTGTAGTACTCTTTTTTTTATCGTGTTTACGGTTTTACAGTTATTCTTTAGTTTTCTGATCTATTTCAGCTTTTAATATTTCCTTACAAATTATGTTATCATAACGTCACTCTTCAAAGCTTAGCGTACGGCCCTTTTTTTTTTGAGCGCCACTATTTCCAAAGAAAAATCTTTGCCTTATTTAATCGCAAAAATTGCCCGGAAATTGTATAAATTTTGCGATAAAATAAGACGAAGTTGTTCGGAAATACTGATGCTCAAAAGTAAGGATTTGTGTATTCTGATATATGTATATATTCTGTTTTTCTGCTCGATTAAGAACATATGCATTTTGTATATGTGAGCTCTTAAAATTTAGTTCAGATATTTTTTTTTTGTCTTTTTTTATATTTAGAAAGAAGTACGTGCAAACAATTATAAATAATTAGTCCATATACATGTTTTAACTTTTTATTCATTCATGCTTTCTACAGTGAATTTAAAATAATCATTCTATTAAGTACAGCATAAAAATAGAATAAATAAATTATGTTTATTTTAAAAAGCATTATCTATAAGCATAAAACTCTATAATATATTTAAAACCAATACGAAATAAAAGAAAAAGAAATGCACAGAATATATATGTAAGGCTACTTTAAGAAATAATGCTTCTACTGTTGTGACTTTTGATTCTATGCGCATTATTTTCCTGTGCATAATAAAATTGAACAGCGATTATTTATATATTTTTCTGTACAAATAATTTACACACCCATTTGCACACTTTTATTTACAGCTCTACATTATCAGCAAAAACAAATTCTCAACAAGGTTTATATAACTTCCGAATAGAATATAAACCCTACAAGCTTGGAAGATCGGCATACAATATACAGTGGGTCTGCACTGTGTTGGTGGCGCCATCTCTTAACAAACATAAAAATTTAACGAATTCTTAAGGTAATCATTCGTGGAAGACCATGTGTAAATGAGCCCCTTTTATTTACATATGGCCTTTTACCAAGTGAAGACCTTCATTTAGTTATTTATAAATATTCACATGCATATAATAAAAACTAGCATTTATCTACTGGTATTAAAATAAAAATATATGAATATGTTCTCTCAATTTGCAGCATTCAGTGAGAGCTCAAATATATTAAAAAGTACAAATATGCACAAATATTGCTCATGTAATTTCAACTCATTACACTGAGTAACAACACATTAGTGATGCATTTCAAATGTTTTATTTACTTTATAGGGTGAAACTATGACTCATATAAAAAAATCTGTTTTGTCTTTTTCAAAATAAAATGCAATTAGATATTTTAGTAACAGTCATTGTATATATATATATGTATTTTTTTTTTTTTTTTGCTACAAGAACTGCATGTGGTGTAAAACTTGCTTTGCTTAATTTTTATTTAAAAAGAAGTACTTTATAATTCTATCTAATAGAACATATTTTACTTTTTTTTGTTTGTTTGTGTGTGTTCATGTTCATGAAGTAATACAACAAAATGAAACCACACATTTTAATTGCAAATAATGTACTGCGATAGATTTTCTGGTGTATTGCCAGGAAGCACATAGTATTTGAAGAAGATAGTGGAAAGTTTATTAAAGCATGATTCGCAACGGTAAGATAAATGGAAAAAAATTTACTTTCAAAAAAAATTTTCTTATTATTTGTTTTTGCGATTTATTTAACGAGTTAATAGCAGTAAATATGATAAAAATTAAGCAAACTCAAATTCAACCTTTAATTACTAAAAAAATATTTTAAAAATAAAAAATCAAATATTAATATAAAATTAGTTTATAAATTCAAACTTAGCAATTTAACACTGCTTATGTACTTAATAAATCCTATACAAATTAACTATACTTACGCTATAATCATTATATTTATAAGTTTTAGAATTCATTTGTTGATTATTATAATTAATAAGCAATGCATTAATTTTAAAAGTAAATATGGCGATTTTGATAATAACTCTACGAATACCTTAAACTAGTTTTATTGCTGAACACATTTTATAAAGGAAAGTTATATAATGTTAATATAAAATTAGTTTATAAGTTTAATCTTAAAAACTTAACGTTGCTTATGCGTTTAATGAATCTGATTCTAAATAACAATGCTTACATTATAATCAGTAGATACATAACTTTTACATTCTTTGTTTGAGTATTTTAATTTATAAACCATGTATGAATTTACAACTGTAACAATTGATATTTTGATATATTAAAATTATAATGAAAAAATACCTTCGCAAATACTACCTTTTGTTATTTTTCACTGAAAGAATTTTTTTCTTCCTTCATATTACAATATCACTTACTTAAGAACTTACATAGGCAACCACAATAACCTACATAACGCAATTTATTTTAGTTGCTTTCCATTTTTTACATTAACCTAAATTCTCTCATTTAAAGCAGAAATTATTAAAATGAAAATTACTTGCTTGGAAAAATAAGTGAGTTTTTTATGAAAAGAGGTTGTACTAAAAGCTAAAAATACTTTAAACAATATTAAAGCGAACGCGTTTTAAAAAGTAGTTTTAAAGTGGTTAGAGTTAAATCCGAGAATTTTTTTTTATTTACTTTCCTCTATGTATACAAGAAGACAGTATTAGTTTCGTGAACAATTTCGACAGATTTATTCGTACAAGTAAGTTCCAATAAAATTTACAGTAAATTCACTCGAAACTAATGAGTCACAAACAAGTGGATTTCTTCATTGCTAAACTGAGCGTAAAGCCGACAGAGTGAAAAATGTCCCAAGCCAGGAATCGAACCCGTGATCTCAGAATAGCTATGTGAGGCTCTATTACTGAGATACAAGGAACGACATCCCAACCAGTAAAGTGCCTCTCACTCTTATACATATAAGAGTGCTATTCTGAGGTCACGGGTTCGATTCCCGGCATGAGACATTTTAAACTCTGTTAGCGGTACGCTTGGTTTAGCAATAAAAAAATCCAACTGTTTGTGATATTTATTCATTTTAGAAGGATTTGAACACGAATTGACTGTTTATAAAAAATAACTTTCCGTTAGTATGTGTATTTGTCTGTATGTGACACAAATTTTGTGGGTGATTTAACTCACGAACTACTGGCTAGAATAGGATAATAGTACATAAAGTACTATCCTTTTGTGAACTGGTGCTTCTTAGTTTTTGGATACAATCCTCCAAAAGGGAGTGCCGTAAATCGAAGATTTGTTCGATATATATGATGCTTATATCTCCAGTTTATGTGCGCAAAATTCAAAGAAACATCAAATTTAGAATCATAATGATAGGAATAGACTGTTGTTCAATTTTGGTTACGATCATCTCAGTGTGGGTATTGAAATTTGATGATTTCGAAGAAAGCATCGAAATCATTAATCGAGATCGAAATCATTAAAATTGAGATGCTTATATCGCTAGTTTAAATGCACAGAATTCAACGACCACTTCATGTTTAGCATCCTGAATATGGGAATACATTGTTATTCTATTAAAACGATTCAATTGATTTTGTTTATATGAAAGAAAGTTTTCTGATGGCTGCAACATACTAGTTTCTACATATAATTTAATTCTAAATACGGAAGTAAAAAATATTTTGTATTGTAGAGCGTTACAAAAATATAAATGCAAACTTTGAGGGGAGAAAGAGTACATTGAAACAAATAATTTTTTTATAAGAATCTTGGGACACTATCCACTTATTCTGTTAAAAATACAGGACGTCTTGCTCCCATCTGAACTTGAATTATTTTTTAATGACTTTAACAATATTAAATGTGTTTTGAGCAGACCTACCTTACTTTTGTGTGAAATGTGATGCAATTGTGAAAAGGTATGGAATAACACCGTACTCATGTAAGTGACAACGGATGTAACGTTAACTATTTTCCGAAACATAATGCATAGTGCGTCTAGTCCAGCACTGTTTGGATACTGATGGTGATCACTTCTTTAAAATACAATGGTACCGTTTAATATAACACAAATGAAAGCAAGTATGCTGAAAATTGTATTAAAATATCAGCATTATTGTTAACAGATTAGTTTGGGCAATTTTGTATGAAATCTAGGATTTAAAACAGTGAAAACTCCGCCCTCTTCTGAAAGTCTTTCGTAAATTGGTTTCCTAGATAGGCTTCTCATGTTTATACATTATTAAATATCTTTCAATGTACGGGTATAATTCAAAATGTCTTACAGTCTATAAAAATATGGACTACAGGATATCAATGCATTATTTGTAATGTAGAAGCCACGCCCCTAGTCAGTGATGTTTGGTTAAATAAATAAAAGAATTATCGTTCTAGGTAGCCAATGTGTTAAAATTATGAACAAAAATCCGGGTTCAAATTTGTATAAGACGACCTGTATTTTAAAACTGAATTAATTCTGACCCAAGTTTACTACGCAAAAATATTTTTTGTTGTCTACTGTGCCCCCACATTCTCAATATTTGTACCTAAATTTTCAAACACCTTGTAGAACGATTGAATAATTAATTATTAATTACATATGTTTATTTAAAATAAAATTAATTTTATTAATTAAATCTTTTTTAACCAGGCTTTTACTGATTGTCACAAACACCAACCTATCTGTTTTGATTTCAAAATGTATATGTAGTAACATTCTACCTTGAAAATTAAGGAAAAAGTGATTGATTTAAAAATGAAAATTAAAACTTCATTTACATTACGACTGAAAATGAATATTATGCGTGCCAAGTTTTATTTTCGTCGTATTCGATAATATTGATTTATCGATTGCTGTATAATCGATTTCTCTAATGGATCATTCATAACAATGGATTGATACATTTTGTCGGCGACAAGGTTCGTTCATGATTTTCGTTTTATTTTTAAAGCAGTCATCATTACACAGGCATTTCGTGTTTCTGAAATTCATGGTTATTGTCATATATGTTTTTTAGAAAAGAAGTGAAGAGTTAAAAAAATAAGAGATTAAATGAATTAATTGAAGTAATTTATTACAAATGTGCGTTAACATTTCATTGATGATCATGTATACTAATCTGAAAAAAGTATTAGTTAAAACCTAATTTAAACAATTTTCCGTGAATTTTCTATCAGATATTTAAAACATTATTCTTAAAATTAAATACCTAGCCGAAATGTGCAATTTCATACATTCTCAGCATTAAACAGTTTTATTTAAAACACTATTCCATATGTGTATGCGCATGTATTATTTTGTGGAAGTAATTTAATAAAATTATTTGCATTTAAAATGAAAAAGGTAAAATGGTTTCTGTTTATATGTTTTTCTCATACAATAGCATAATAATTTTGTGGATGGTATTTAAAATATTCTAATGATTATAAAAATACCGACCACAATTGGTAATCGGACTCCTTGAATAATGTATTGAAATAATGATGCAATAATAATAATAATAATAATAAGTTTTAAAAAAAATGTTTGTAAAAGTTTTTGAATTTTTATTTTACTGTCGACAGCTTTTAATAAATATTCACATACATAATTATAATTCAATCTTTTAGAATTAAACGAAACTAATAAATGATAAAAGATAACTTAGAAATAGATAAATTAGAAATTGCTAACATTATCAGATGAATATTAATACAATACAAAAAATTGTATTATACGTTCTTGACATGGGAAGAGCGAAGGCTAAAGGTCAATGTAGCCTCGTATGTATCCACGATTCCTTCTCTAACATTCATAAATCATTTGGAGAAGGGAAATCAGAAATCTTACAAAACAATCATTTCTAAAAAATTACGGAAAAGTTTGTGAAATAAAATGGAGCTTTTGCTGTCTATGTTTCTTTTAGTTTTAGTCTATTGCTTTCTGAAGTTTCTGATGGATACTCGTCTAAAGATTTCTGAAATTAAAGGAAAGGTTTCCGGATCGTAGTTCACACTAATTTTACACTATACAACGTTACGATATGTTTTTAAAAACTTTCTTTCTATATCAGGAAACGTTTCTGCAATATTTTACAGTATAATCGAAACTAAAAGTAGGAAAATTAATTTTAGCAGTATTAAGGTTTCTACTCACGGAGATTTTCCACTATATCCTTTCCAAAAATATCTTCTCTGTGCTATTACATGTTATTTTTATCAGTTTCAGTATAAATTTATTATTAAGATAAATATTTATAACTCATAAAGGTGTTTTGCAAATTGCATTTTGCTGTTTTATTTCTCCACAAATATTTGATGTTTTAATGCATGTTATTAGAGAAAATGAATTGATAATTAAGACACACGTTTTGCTCCTAAGAATCAAAACAGTGTGAAATTACCTTTAATTGGAAGAATGAAAAGGATTAGCATTCAAACAAATTATACTCGAAATATCTTTGGATTGATGATATTGATAAACTATATTCTGAATTCAGAAAGATTTAATGAGTTGATGCATGATATTAAAGATGAAAGATATCGAGTGCGATATAACATGGGAGTACATAATAATCTAAATATCGCATAGCTACAGTTGATATAAAAGTGCAAAGAGTGAGGGACTTTGAATGATTCTTAATCTTGTTATAATTAGCCAATAATTAGATACTCCAATATATTTTATATAGTGCCATGATATGGTAATTTTTAAAAAGAATTGTATGAAATTTCAATGACCGAGAAAAATGATGTATTTAGTATATATTTGAAAATTTGATGATAAAAATCTTAGATAGTTATATAAAAACACACTTATTGACCTGCATTTTTTTTAAGTCTTTGATATTTATAAAATATATTTTAATTGAGATTCCATACGGTATTTAACAGAAGACAAAAATTAAAATAGAGTATCTTAGAAAAATTTATAAGCCATTCCAATACAAAAATTTTACCGAAATGTTCTAATACAAATAGAGTATATATTTCCGTGCATTTGAAAATAATTTATAACAGTATTTGTGCATAAATGTCTAGTTTAAATCTTTGAAATAAAACAGCAGCAGTTGTGTTTGCAGTATATTTTACAAATTTGTAACGAGGCATGCAAAATTTATATCTACGATTTCAGCTTTCATATATAGCTATTTACGTGAAAAACACTCAAACACACATGTCTAAGACATTCATCGCTAACAGTTGGGCTTGTATTTGATAAGGAAAACTGTATACATATTAGCGATTCCCAAAAAGCTTTCTGTTATAAAATCGTTTTTTAAATATGTTTAATAAATTTGTGAAGACAGAATTGCGAATTGTACAATGAGCCCAGTTGTCTGCTGTTTCATCACAGTTATTAAGTTACATTATTTTCTTTATTAAAACAGAGTAAGAAACAAATATCAGAGATCGTAATTCGTATTCTGGTGTTTAACTTATAATATTTATTTATAATATATTCTGTTTATTATAAATATGTGAAATAAAAAAAATTCAAGTATTAATACATTTTAGATTTGTTAAATATTGCATTAAAAATATAAACAAACGGTTACTGAAAAAAAAGAACATTTAATTTTTTTCTAAATTTACAGAAATTTTAAGGTTTATTATTTTATCAATAAATTGTGTTCGTTACGAAACAAAATAGTATGTTTAGAAATTATTTTCAATTCTTTTTTTAAATTCTCGAAATAGTTTTTTTTTTTACTTTATATTTCTAAATAATGAGTAATTTAGTAAAATTTCTAGTATTTACATTAACCATTATATTTAAAAAAATAATTATAATTTAAAGTTCATCTTATGAAGATATGGAATTGAAATTTCCACCAATTTATGCTTCTTTTGGAGAAGCATTGATTATTTTCAGTGTAATAAATCGAGCTCATATCCTTACATGGATTTTGAGCATAGATTAAAAAAAAAGGGCTCAAAACCTTATTTTTTAGGATTATTTTCTCAACCACTTTATGTGTACTGTCATATTTGTGCATTTAGAAATCGCTACTATCCTTTACATAGGCAATTTCCTATACATATGTAAATATAAATATACATGTATATTAACACAGTTTTTAACAAAGAACTTTGTGTTTCTTATGTATACGATACTCGTATTCATCGAACTTTTCAAACTAAGCTACTTGTTTGAACAGTAACAACACAAATAACAGCGTATACAGATTCAGATAATATACGGAAGCCCGAGGTATGTGGCAAAACCAAAACAAAAAGAAAAAATTGGATAAATGAGATTTCTTCTTACACTTTGTTCGGTCCTTAGGAAAAAATCCAGCTGGCAGTCATAGTCTAAAATGATATGATGAATATTGCCTTTTTCTGGAGCGCTGTAACAAAATAACACTTTTCTGTAAAGTTCAAAATCCCAAAATAGCGTGGGGGTATGATTTCTCTTCACTTATGTACAACAAACCTATCCTCTCTCCTCTTATATCACTCGTAAAAATCCTATGTACAAATTGATACATGTTTCATGTAAAAAGCAGTAACTCTTCACTGCAGTTTATATGTTACAGAAGCAATGTACAAATGTACAGATTTATTATTATTATTATTTCAGCTTTTGACGCCGTTGAAACAATTATTGATTGAAAATTTGACTTTGAATTAGCTCACTGACAATAACTGTGTAATTTAAGTATCATATTAGAGTATTTCTTTTTTTCACTCTGTGTTCTGTACAAATCCACAAAGCGAAAAGCCTCTTAGAAAGAAACGAAACAATAACAACAACAACAACAAAAGTTTTTGTTATGAGTTAGTATGAGTATCACAGGGAAGCTAGACTGTCTTTGTCTGTTTCAGTAGTTTGCTCCCTAGAAGGTGTCATTTGTACGCTAAGTTTCACTTGTTCGACAGTTGTACCTAAAAATAGAAGAAATCGATAATTATATTAATAATTTTACAAAGAAAGAAATTGAAGAAAAAAAACACAGCATATGTTAATCATAACACAGGGTTGGCTGGAAAATCGTATAAAAGTTAAAAATTCATTAAAAAAAATAATAAAAAAATAAAATAAGGATGCGGAAGTGTAGTTTTACTAAAGTCAGTGTCAGGATACAAAGATTTTTTAAGTCATCAAATAGCGTTGTAGTTTAAAAAGTTACCGATAGAGGGCGATAATGCAAATGAATCTCCCAGAAGTATGCAAATAAAGATAATTTTAAAAAGTCTGACAACTTGGTAGATCCCTAATTTGATTTAATTTGATTTAATTTGGTATGCAAAACAGATTACTGAGAAATTGAAGCATATGAATTTAGTAAAAAGGGAAGTAGTAATGAACAATCGTTTTCGCTTCCCAACCACAAAAACATATACAGAATAAAATTATCTCTGATCCAATAACTTGTTCATGCTCCAAATTGGTGATCCAGTCGAACAAATGATCTACCTAATAGTCAGTTCTTTCTCAACCTGTGTTCATTGCGTACTTCATAGTTTCCCGCATTTTTGACATTTTTAACTACAATGTTTTTTCTCTTAAAACAATCCCTCATCCTGACAGTGCTTTTAGTGCACTGCATTTTTTTAATGAATTTTTAAAGTTTCTAGGGATTTTTAGAATGTTTTACATAATACAATCGCTTTCATAATATTAAGTAAAAACATCTCTTCTATTGAGTGTTTTCCATTAACGAAGTTACGTTATATAGGAAAAAACAAACGTAAACCAACTACATAAATAATAAGTAATATCAAACGAAAACAAAGGATGAAATTTTCATTGCAGAGTGGTTTTGTGCCATTTTGATTTCATCGTTTTTGAAACATCAAACATGTTTTCCATTAGATGGACAGTAAAATGTTTTAAATTCAATCCTTTTTTAAGTTTATCTAATACATTTTCTTTCTCCCAGACAAAAATCAAGATATATTATTTGAATAATCAATGAAGTCTCTTTACGATGAACAAGAATGGCAATGTATATATATATATACCTGGTGTGTACATACCACTGAACAGAGTGTGCAGAACAAGAATCCTCGCTATAAGTACATAATAGTTATCCAAAGAACCACAGTTCGACGCTGCATAGTTTTCATGAAACATACAACAGAAAAAGTCACATACTCTCTAGCAGTTTTAATTCCTTACCATTGTACTGATCTAAAGTAAAGTAGATATAGAAATACGCATGAAAGGGTTACTTTATCACTAAGTAAAGATTATGTATACTTTCAAACATCCGCCTTTTAAAGCAAGCCGAACGGCGGCTCTTCTTTTGCCTATTAGACATACACCTGTCATCCATCTCTTTTTAAATTGTTCCTTTTCACAAGCCTATGGCGTACATGTTGGTTTAAAGTCTTTCATTTTAAAAGGAAATCTTGTTAAGTTATATGTTCTTATTTCTTATCCGATTCGCAATTTCATGACGTTCAATAAAACTGATTTTTGGTGTTTCGAATGTGACGTCATACTTTTTCTTTCGCATTTTTCTCGAAAACTATGCGTTTTAGAAGTATGGTTATTGGGAGATTTTTCATGTGCTGTGAGCGAGGATTCTTGTTCTGCAAAGTTCTGTGGTGGTATCAAAAAATACGACTCTAAATAATATTTTTGAAAATTACTGTAATTATAGGAACTTCTGATAATTAGAAAAATAAATTTTAAAAAGTGAAATTTTTTTAATTGCTTGATAATTTTGGTTTAAGTTTTTGAAGCACAGTATTTCTCAACATTTCTAAAGATTATTCAATTTTCTCCATCATATAAAATGTGTAGTAAATCCGATACTGCATTCGTAGAACACAGAGCTAAAATATATCGCACATTCGAAAATATTATAGCATTTCAAGATACACCGTATTGAAATACAGAAACTAAGAAAGAATTTTAAGGGAACACGTGATATCTCAATGGATAAAATGAAGCAATTTTAACGCAATGTTAAGAGTAGGTTAGAAATCTGTAAACTTGAAACTTTTACACCTTAAAGTATAGATATTGCAGTATATGTTTATAACATGAGAAATAGCTATTTACATACATTTATAAATAACAGATGCTTAATTTTTACTTACTTGTGATTAATTGCTTTGAATAGTGCATACGTTTGGTAAACTTAACTCAAAAACTACTAAACTTATCATTTAAAAAATTATGTTTATTAGTTACATGCCATTTAATAATAGTTGAAAACAGCTTATGTTTTGTGGAAAAAGAAAAAAAAATGTTTAACGAAATATTTTGGAAATAATGAATTTCGATATTAATGTACTGAAATCTAATATTTTTTCCTATTATCATTAAATAGAGTGTTTCTAATGATCATAAAAAAATCAAAACTTTTAGATTTTGTAGTTTTTAAGTAAAACGCAAGCAGTATGAAACTCAATTAATCAAAGGTACGTATAAGTTAAGCAACTATGTTTAATAAACCTATGTAAATATAATGTTTTTCATATTACAATATAGATGTATACTTTGATTCAAACACAAAATGTATACTTTGGTGAGTAAAAGTTTAAAGCTAACAAAATTTCTTGTTTTTATGAAATACATACTCTTAAACTTTGCATTTAAATAGCTTTACTTTAGTCATCGCGATAGCACATGTGCCCTTAAAAGCATTTATCAAAGTTACAAAGTTATTCTACAGCCTGATGAAAAGTTACAGTAGTTTTATAAACACAAATAAATTTTTAAAGTACTAGAAACTGTTTCAGTAATTTTCTTCTACTTATAAGAAAATATATCAAGCTTGTGAATGTAGTTCGAAATAAATATTTGTATCCTAAAACAAACTTCTTGAAGTGCCATGATAACTGAAACTCTTCAGTTTTATGGCTATTTTAAATCAGTGGACAAAGTTTTAAAAAGTGTTTTCTTTCAAAATTACAAATTCTAACTTCTTTTCATTTTCACACATTTAGATTTTGTAATAGTAAGTGATAAATCACTACGAAAATATTTAACTATGCAACGTTTTATTTTATAATTAATAAGACTTGACAATTTATTGTTTTCACTTAAATTCATGCATTTATATACAGAAAATTCAGAATAACAGTTCATAAATTTTCATGGAGGCCCACTGCAACAAATAACTTTTAACGAGAAAACTAGGCTCGTTGTCCAATTATTCAGTCAAAAATACAATGTGTCCCACTCCAAACTGAACCTGGCTTTTTGTTCATCACTTTGACAACAATGAAGAGATTTTAATGAAATTTACAGTAAATTTAGTTTCTTTTGAATAAAATGTAACGATAAGATGAGTCATGGTGAACAGTCAACATCCCGCACCTAGCATTCAACTAGACGTATATTTCTTTCAGAATTTAGTTCGCATTAAAAAAATTGTCACGTATCGAATTATTCTGTTCTTCCAACATTTTTCGGAATATCATTCCGTTTTGTATTAAGTAAAGTAAGTTTCCTGACAATCTCCATAAAATACCTTCATTATTATTGAAATTATGAAGAAAAATCTTATTTGACATTGGAATTGGGTACTCTGTATTTCTGCTTCAATAAATGAATTAACATCATCGATTCCAGTACAAAAATTGTTTGTTGTAGTGTAATTAACCACTCTGGAAATTAATGAACTGTGTTTCGGAATCGCCCTGCATATTTCAATGTGCAATAATTTTCAATTATAAAACAGGTAAGAAATAAAACCATATGGCGCAAATATTTTTCCATCAAACTTTAAAAGCACACATATAAATTAAAAGTCACTTCATTTGGGACTGGGAATAAATGTATACAGAGTGATTATAGATGATTGTCAAGATTTGAAATACTTGTCAATAAATAGTGCATATGAAGTAAGAACAAAACTGCTTGCATTTGATAAGGTGTGCAACTATCTACAAATGCTCGATATAAGCTCCTTTACTCACTCCATATGTATCATTATCATAGTCTACCGCATCCCATACTTTTAGCAGCATGTCATCACCTACACTATCATCACTTATCAGAACTGGACATCACCTACAATGAAAATAAACTTTATGAGTTTATTTATCAATCTAAGCGTTTATACTTGTCATACATTTTACACTGTGCTTACAATGCAATACTGAAATCTCGACAATCATTTATAATCACCCTGTACATATTTGTTAAAAACCTATGTTAACCCAAAGTAAACTACAAGTATAAGATTTCTGTATAATAAATGTAAATGTCAGTTTTTCACAACTTTAGATGGAAGAAATCGAACTATTTTTAAACATTCAGATTGAAATTCACCATGAAAACTTTTGATTTGCTGTTTGTGTGAGATGTAATCTTCCCAAATTGGCGAAAAAGTTCGGGACAGTATTCCAAACCAGGATCCCTTGGCTGAAGTTACCAAAGCTCTACCAACTGAGCAATCCCGGACGAATATGGCTAAACTAATTCACCCAGTTAACCTTAATGATCATAGCATCTGGTCTGATATCTAAATCAGCACAACAGCATAAATCACAGGTAATGGAACTTCCAGTAAACGCTGGAAACGTTGTTACACTAGATTAATTTTACCACAATTTTTCTAATTGGTAAAGAAATCATATGAGATGTAATCTACCCAACTAGGTGAAAAACTTCGGGTAGGGATTCAAACCCGGGATTAGAATAATTGTGGTAAAATTAATCTAGTGTAATCACGTTTCCAGTGGAGGTCCCATTACTTTGAGGGAGGTTTAGTGGAGGTCCCATTGCCTGTGATTTATTCTGTTGTGCTGATTCAGATATCAGACCAGATGGTATAATTATTAAGGTTAACTGGGTGAATTAGTTCAGCCATATTCGTCTGGGATTGCTCAGTTGGTAGAGCATTGGCAGATTCAGCCATGAGATACCGGGTTCGAATGTGACGCGGACATTTCCGCGCAGTTGCGAATATTACATCTCATATGATTTCTTTACAAATTAAAATAATTGTGGTAAAATTAATCTAGTATTGCTATTTATGGTCTAAATATTTATATATAGACAAAGAATTATGATTGGTAAGACTATGAAAAGGGCTCATTTCAATAGTGAACATTAAAAGAAAAAACTACTTTTATAGTCTTACCAATCATGGTTTCATCTGAAAGTTTTGTATTATAATTCTTAAAATTGTGTATTGCATTTATTCAATGTAATATAATATTTAGTTTAACTGCTGTTTTTTACTACTTTTTGCACATGTTATCTATTTTTACCACACAAAGCGAACGAAGATATGATTTTCATGTTGATAAATGTTTACGTTAGGATATGATGTTTTACAATGCATTAAAGTAAATTGGCAGATCAAATTGCTCACACTTTAAAAAATTTCTTTTACCAGAGAAATAAACATTTTTACATAATATTTTTCTAAATTTATTTTCTAAATTTTACACGCATTTATATTAAATTACATTTATGTAATATGAATAAATAAATAAATGATTGTACTGTTAATAAATAAATTAGTGTATTGTGGTATCAATTTATATTAAATAATTTTAATACCCATTATATATTACACTCTTAGTGTTTTATGAATGATTTTAATTGTGTATTGCTAGTTAATACTTATTTAATTATGTACTTTCAAATTTACATAAATGTCGGTAGGGACACTTTTTATTGACACTAGTCCTTTTAAGGTGCATTGGAAGTATTTCATTGTACAGGGTGACCATTAAAATCCTGCTTATGAAATGAGCGTAGTGTCTAGGTAAAGTAAAGTGGTTATGTGCTACGCGATTACAGTGTCACCTAGTACCTAGTTGCGGAGTTTGCTTTCCTATCTTAAAAAAGGAACACTGTACTGTGAAAAGGAATTGCAAATTTATACAGCGTGCTTTAACACTTAAAAATAACTTTATTAGTAGTTCTGAAATGTAAAATTTATGTTCAATCTCCAGCTTAGAGAAGCCTCTAATTGAATTCTGTGGTTTTAAAAGGCTGACGCATATGTATTAATAAAACAACCACATATAAGAAAGGTACAGTTCATTTTAATAACGAAATTAAGTCATTTCACAATTAAGCTCAATGTGCCCACCATCGTTCGTGGCGACTGCTGCATGTGCTGGTACGGTGGGTACATTGAGCATTCTTAACATGATTTTATTACTAAAATAAATTGTACTTTGCTTACATGTGTTAATTTTATTTGTAAGTATACGTCTGCCTTATAATGTCACACTTCCGCATGCAATTAGTGGCATATTTAAGCTGGTGATTGGATATAACAATTTACATTTCAGGACTTCCAATAAAGCTATTTTTACATTTAAAACATTTTTTCGTAGTACTCGCTATCAATTTTTTATAGATTTTTTCTCGTACCTCGTACCGTGTTCGAGATAGGAAGACTATCTCCACAGTTTACAACGAGGTGTGCAATAAGCGGTACTATCGCTTAGCGCATAGCTACTTTACTATAATTAGACACCAGGTTCATGACAATAGACACTTTGAAGTTAATGGGGATGGGCAGGACTTTAGTTACTACCCTGTATAAGTTATGAGAAGTATGCTCATATAGGGTGTCTTGAATCACTCAAATGATTTTTAAATGGAATGGGAAGCAAATGGTGAGAGTATAATTATTAATGTTTCTCTTTGAATACCGCACTCGATTGAATTATTTTATTATTTAGCATTTTTTAAAGTTCTATGTCTCATTGATGACTCTCTTTAAAATATAATTTTCTTTCAAAATTCGTATTTCGATGTCCAAATATTCATACTGCAAATTTGATTCCGTTATAAATACCGTTTCTCTCTAAAAAATTTTCAAATGTAATGCATTAGTAAAAGTAACAGCAACATATTTTAAAAATAATTAAAGAAAGGAATTATCATTATCACAATGAATGAATATACACTGGCTTCCAAAAGTTAAGGTACAACTGTTTTTTTGCGTCTAATTTGCAAATGAATGAATATAGAAATAACAAATTTGGTCGAAATGTGCGCTAAACTCTTATTTATTAAATGCGACATAGAAATTTACTTAAGTTAAATGTATAAATGAAATTACAACAAAAAAGCACTCATGGTGGAAAATTCCATTCTTGGAGAAATCAGTACATTGCAGTATTATGCAGTAAAATGTGACAGAAACATTAAAAAACTGGTTCTAATACGGAATATGTCCTCTCCGGACTTGAATGCATTCGCGGCATCGACTTTCTATGCTCCCAATTAAATTGTCGCACACCGAAATAGGTAACGCTGACCAGACTTGGAGCAAGCCTTGTTCCAGCTCATTTAATGACCTTGGAGGAGGACTTAAAGCCTCAACCTGTCTTCCAAGATAGTCCCAAAGATGTTCTATCGGATTCAAGTCTGGAGAGTGAGCTGGCCATTCTATTCTCTCCAAACCGTGATCCTCAAGATAATCCTCAAAAACCCCAGCTCGGTGTGGTCTTGCATTATCATCCATTAGAATAAAACCATTGCCAATAGCACCGGCATATGGGCGCGCATATGAATCAATGATTTCATCCCGATATCTCGTACCAGTCACAGTTCCTCCATGGAACACATGCAGGTCAGTGTGGCCTCCGAGTGAGATCCCTGCCCAAACTATGACTCCACCATTTCTGTACCTGTGTGTTTCGACAGTGTTTGATTGATGGTATCAGATCAGAAGACGTCCTGAATCGCTCTCCAGTGTGAATCTGGACTTGTCTGTGAAGAGTACAGAAGCCCACTGTTGTCTGGTCCAGGAAACATGTTCTCTTGCTCAACATAAGCGGGCCCTTCTCTGTCGTCTGTTGAGGGGGACACACACAACTGGTCGCCTTGCATAGAGACCTGCATTGTGTAGACGTCTTCGCACCATAGTAGCGGAGATTCTTCTCCCTGATGCTGCAAAGTGGTCTGCAATGAGTTGCGGCACGGTAGTGCGTCTTCTCCTTCGGGTCGAAAGAGTTAGAAACCGGTCTTCTGCAGGGGTTGTAACACGTGGGTGGCCTGGAACATGTCTTCTGGACACAGAATCTTCTGATTCATACTGATCCCAAAGTCATTAGACTACAATGCGAGACACATTGAGCCGTCTTGCAGTATCGGCCTATAACAACCCCATTTCCATCCATCCTAAAGCCCACCACCTTAATGAATCGGGCAAAAAATCTAGACATTTCTGGACTCTACTGACTGTTGTGAACAAAATTGACAACAATAGTTCGAATACAACAAAACTTACACGCGAAATTACGAAAGCGTCGTAATTGCATATTTTTCTCTCATTCACAAATACCTATTCTTTTCAATAAAATAAAAGTGGTAGCTGTAATTTTTGCGTAAGTTTTTTTAAAGCTTATTATTGTCATTCATATAAACTATGAAGTTTAATCTGACTGAAATTTTTTGTCTGGTGAGCTTCGAAAAACATGTTGTACCTTAACTTTTAGAGGCCAGTGTATATATATATATATATATATATATATATATATTTAAAAAGGAAAACACATGCGAAAAACAAAGGATGAGATATTATAAAAATCAAAACAAAGAATGAGACAGGATAAAATGCATGGAGAGGATACTGCATGAATTAAACTTAATAAATCGAAAAATCAAGAATGGAAAATTATAAATATCTTATGGAATCGTCAGAGGAGCTTCATAAGAATATTCATAATAAATATATGCTATTTCATCAAATATTGAGAGCATTATGCCTAAAATCGACAATATTAAGACTATAATAACATATATAAGAAACACAATAATAATAAAAACCTACAAGTGGGTAAATAACAAAATAAATAAATAAATAATATATATATATATATATATATATATATATATATATATATATATATATATATATATATATATATAACCATAGTAAGAGAGCACAGAAACATCATACACGAATGGGGGAATAAAAATCAAACATTAAAATATGAACACATACCTGTTTGAATAATATCTAGAAAAAGAAGAAAAAAAATAATATAAGACGAAGAAAATATAAATAATATTGCATAAATGAATTAATGAAATATTCATGGAATTATAGCAGAATCCACATACCCAAATTATTACAGATACCACAAAAATGTACGATTTCATCCTTGTACTAGCTATACTCTGTACAAGGGGAATCGCACATTAATAGATTAGAAAATGATTAAAAAAAGAGATAAAAAGTAAAAATAAATGAAAATAAGAGATGAAAAAATTTGATGTGATGAAGATTTCCTCATATAAGTTTCAGAAAAAATATGCATGATTTGACAGATCTGCACTTGTTGCCAAAAACTATTTACAAATTCAGTAGCTGAATTAATAGTGAAATGAAAGGCTCACAAATATTTAAGCTATTTGATTCAAACCAAGTAGTCGCAGATACTTAAATTCCTTGATGAAACCAGAAATTAAGAAATGGGACTGCGATCTAGTACCAGTACAATATAGAAAATCGGAATAATTTATGGCAGGTGGAAAAAACTTATTAATTAAATTATGTACCTAAATATAGTTAATAAATTAAGAAAATTAATGTATATAATGAATGAAAAGTTAAGAGGTAGAATAATACTTCAATTAAATTAATGATTAATAAAATTATGTATAAAATATAATAAAAGAAAATTAAATAAACAAATTAATTATATGCCAATGCAGAATAATATTATATATCTATAAAATAATAATAATAATAATAATAATAATAATAATAATAATAATAATAATAATAATTAAAAGGGTGAAGGAAACATCAAAAAAGACAATTTTAGTTATATTAAAGTAAGTTGATTGATGAAGTGATTTAGATATGACATTGTCCCACACAAATCAATGAAGTTAATTGAATATTAATAAATTAAATAAAAACTGCATAAAGTAGATATATGAAATCATCTCTGTTAAATAGAAAGTACGTGTTTTGAATCAACTAAAGGATAACAAGTAATGAATGGATACATTATGAATCAATGACCCTGTCTCTTTTTAAATTTAATAATAAATTAACAATTGCCCATTAATTATCTATACAACCCCGCCATCCTTCCACACTTTAACATCTAACTTTCCAGCCGTCCTACTGTATTTTTTTTTTCAATTTTTAATTTTAATTTAATTTAACTTTATATTTTTAGTTCATTTTTATTTTATTTTTTGTAGTATAAAATTACGCGTTTAAAGAACACTTCTCTCTTCCATAGTCTACCATGTACCCACTTAATCGTCCTGTAGATCATATCGATTATCATATGTTACCAACTATCATATATCATAGAATGTATGGTATTTTCCGGAAAACCATGTTGTGTTGCATCAAAAATTAGTTGTTTAATATTTTTATTAAAAATATTAAATATATAATGATATATTAATGATACATTAAGTACAATGATAATATGATATATTAAATATATAATGATATATTAATGATACATTAAATACAATGATAATATGATATATTAAATATATAATGATATATGAAATAAATATATAGTCGTTTTGTTTTAAACATATTATTAAGAAGTATATTATGGTAAACAGATATATCAAGAAATAACAAAATAGTTAAAAGTGTTAACTTTGAATTTAAAATTTTTACGCTTGTCATAAATGTCTGTAATAGTTTTGTTATCGTGCAGTATACATTTTAGGTCTAAAAAGTGTATATTATTATTAGGGAATAGGTTTTCCATTAATTCTAAAGTAGTAGAATAATTTACTGGAAATTGAGAAACGTACAATTGATCAGTATTGCTTAAAATGATGTCCTCAATATAACGATATAAATGAATTTTACTATTACAAAATGTACATTTATAGTGATATAAATATAAGCCTGTAAGTAAGTTTTATATGCATCCACCTCGTCGTATACCGACTTCTTTTAAATAAATTGTATTATCTTGTAAAATTAATTTACTATATATAAAGGAAGTAGTAAGTATATGAAAGTACGCTGCATCCACATGTATGGGAAGATCAATTGATTGTGAATTTTTAAAATAATGCATTTATTATTTTATGAATATCTAGTAACTTATGTTACTAAAAAGATCTTTTAAATTATATGTTGTTATATTTTTACACATTTAAGTACATTGATAATATTGACTAATTGAAAGCTGTTTTTATACGATGATTGTTATATATCGTAGTTGTATGTGTGTATATTTGATTGAATAAATTTATTAGAAATTTGTGAGTTTTATTATTATTTGTATTGCATCCAATAGTAACATTTCTCAATTTAATGGGTGTTTTATGAAATTTGGGTATAAGAACCAAATATGGATAATAAAAGTTAGTAGAGGGAATAGTAAGCAGTTTACGATGACTATGAATATATTATATATATATATATATATATATATATATATATATATATATATATATATATATATATATATATATATATATATATATATATCAGAAAGACATGAAGACAGAGGGTGCTAAGAATCACCGGGCTCGGTTTGGCTGCCATAAGTTGATGACCTTGGCTACGTATAATGGACGATCCTTATCTTCTGAAAGTCGTTTACAGGAACTTGAAGAAGAATTAGAAAGAATCAACTGGGACATCCTAGGATTATGCGAAATAAGAAGAAAAGGTGAAGAGAAGATTGATCTTGCTAGTGGACATGTATTGTACTACAGAGGTACAGAAGATGGAAAAACAAGTGGTGTAGGATTTCTGATTCATAAAAGGTGGAAGAATCACATCGTAGAATATGATAGTGCATCAGATAGAGTTGCAAGGTTAGTTATACAAGTGTCAAAAAGATACAAACTGCAAATTACCCAAGTTTATGCACCAACAATTAGCTATACTGATGAAGAAATTGAGGATTTCTATGAAGAAGTAGCTTCAATGCATCAAAAAGGAAAATGCTACATAAAATTAATAATGGGAGACTGGAATGCTAGAATTGGGGAAAAAAAGAAAGGTGAGTTCTCAGTAGGAATTCATGGATATGGGGTGCGTAATGAAAGAGGAAACAGATTGATTGAATTTGCAGAATGTGAACAGATGTATATCATGAATTCATTTTTCAAGAAAAAGCCACAAAGAAAATGGACATGGCGTAGTGCAAATGGCTCAACAAGTGAAATCGACTACATCTTGACAAACAAAAAGCATCTTATTCAGGATTGCAGCGTTCTCAATAACTTCAATACAGGAAGCGATCACAGGTTAGTTAGATGCAAACTGCTTTTAAATACTAAAGTGGAAAGAATGAAGCTTTTGCAATGCTCAAAGAAATCAGTCGATATTATAAATCTCCAGAAACATAAAGAAGAATTTAATTTAGAACTTAAAAATCGTTTTCAAGTACTTCAATCAATCTTAGAAGAAGAACAAGATGTTACAGTAGTGAACAAGAAAATAACAAATACTCTACAAGAAATTGCAAGGACGATAGCTGGTGAAGCACAAGTAAAGCAAACAAAGAAAATAACAGAAGAAACAAGAAGACTGATGAAGAAACGCAGAGAATTTAAAATGAAGAAAAACTATCCTAAATCAAGAGTTGAATATGCAGAATTATGTAAAACGGTAAGAAAATGTGTTACAGAAGATATCAGAAAATTTAACTGTGATCTTGTCAAAAAAGTTCTAGAAGATAACAAAAGTTTAAAATCAGCTAAGCGCAAACTGTGTGTTGGAAGAAAAGGTATTTTTGCACTGAAGACAGCAGATGGAACAATCACCAAAATCAATAATGAAATAGTACACATTGTCGAAAAATTCTATAACGATCTATATAAATGTGAAGATCAAAGGGAAATCAACCTACGTGATCCACTAGTAAACATAACAGAAACTGAAGAGATAATCCCAGTGATGACAGATGAAGTTGTACAAGCCATTAGAGGCATGAAAAAAGGTAAATGCCCTGGCGAAGATGGAATTACAATTGATCTTATCAAAGAAGCAGGAGAAGAATTTGCAAAAATGCTAGCCTTACTGTTTTCCAAATGTCTCGAGAAATCAGATGTACCAGAAGATTGGAATAATGCTGTGATGGTGTTACTTTATAAGAAAGGAGAAAAGGAAAACATTAAAAACTACCGTCCAATCAGCTTACTGTCAGTGATTTATAAAATTTTCACCAAAGTTTTAACGACAAGACTTGAATCAGCTCTGGACTCAGCTCAACCTAGAGAACAAGCAGGATTTCGAAGTGGATTTAGCACAATGGATCATATTCAAACAGTAAGGGAAGTTATAGGAAAACATAAAGAATATAATTTACCTCTCTGTCTTGCCTTTATTGATTATGAAAAAGCATTTGATTCGGTCTACACATCTGCAGTAATTACTTCTCTGGAGAACATTGGTATAGACAAACCTTATATCAATATCATAAAGAAGATCTACAAGAAAGCAACAGCCACCATCCGTTTGGACAAAGGAAAAGCGAAGATCAAGCTTGAAAGAGGAGTAAGACAAGGAGACACCATTTCGCCTAAGCTTTTTACTGCTGTCTTAGAGAGTATTTTCAAGAAGCTGGATTGGGAAAACAAAGGGATTAGAATAAATGGGGAATATTTAAGCCATCTCCGGTTTGCTGATGACATTTTAATTTTCAGTAATAGCCCTGAAGAATTGCAAAATATGCTAAAAGATTTGGCAGAAGCTAGCATTAAGGTGGGATTAAAAATAAATTTGGAAAAGACTAAGGTGATGTTCAATTCATTTGCATCAAAAAAGAAAATCGTCTACAACAACACTGAGATTAAAGATGTTGAAAGTTATGTGTACCTTGGACAAGAAATATCTTCAGACAACAGTATCATGAATGAAATCAATAGAAGAATAAGAAATGGATGGAGTGCTTTTGGGAAGAACAATATTATTCTGAAAAGTAACATGCCTCTTTGTTTGAAAAGAAAGGTGTTTAACCAATGTGTTTTGCCTGCACTAACTTATGGAGCAGAAACTTGGACACTAACAAAACGGATGGTACAAAGATTACAAACAACACAGCGAAGTATGGAAAGATGTATGCTAGGCATAACCAGAAGAGACCGAAAGAGAATAACGTGGATAAGAAGTCAGACGAAAGTTTTTGACATTATCGAGAGAATTAAATGGCTAAAATGGAAATGGGCTGGGCACATTGCAAGAAGACAAGACAATAGATGGAGCACAAACACCCTACAGTGGTATCCCAGAGATGTAAAACGACCAAGAAGACGACCTCAAGTAAGATGGAGTGACGAAATCAGAAAAGTGGCCGGTGTTAATTGGATGACTAAAGCACTAGACAGGCAACAATGGAAAAATCTGGGGGAGACCTACATCCAGCAGTGGATTGAAAACGGTTGATGATGATGATGATATATATATATATATATATATATATATATATATATATATATATATATATATATTCCATAATTGACATGCACAAAAAGCGCAAAGTATATCCATAAAAGTAAAATATATATTGAGAATATTTCATAGTAAAAATTTATTTTTTTCTGCATATCCATATTCAATTATTTATCGTATTCAAGTTATCCAACAATATACATAAACTAATTTGTAACTCTAAATACACATATACCTGAGTATATATGCCTATGTTTTTTATGTATGCATGCATGTAGGGGGGAGTGGGGATGTATCGGATACTTTTCGCTTTTATTATCTTACTCAAAAAGTATTACTTGACACACAGTGATTGACAATAAAAAACTATATTGTAGCTCCTGTCTTTTATAAGTAATCAAATTTAAACATTTTACTAAATTGTGAAGTAATACTAAACAGTATTGCAGAATATATTACATATATTCATATATATTTAATAACTTCAGTTATATTTAATAACTTTGAGATTTAGATGATATTTTAAAATTTAATATCCTTTCATATATTTCGCTTACTGTGAAATATAGACTTAATATTTAAATCTTTTTATTTTATAAAATACATCAACTAAAATATAGTTTTAAATTAAAGTAGAATAATGCTTTAAGTGATAAAAACATAACACGGACTATTTAAAATACCTTTTCAATGTAGATAACACATGTTTCGTTCACAACTATCGGTGACATCTTCGGATCTTAATGATAAATACAATATTCTCGTGCCATACAATATATCATTAAGATCCGAAGATGTCATCGATAGTGGTGAACAAAACATATGTTATCTACATTAAAAAGGTATTTTAAATATTCCGTGTTATGTTTTTATCACTTTAAGCATTATTGAACTTTAATTTAAAATTAACAAGTGATTGTATTACATTATTTTTAAATATAGTTGTTTATTGTGAATTAATGTATGTCCCTTAATACTTTTTGAGTACGACAATAACAACGAAACATATCCTATTCATCCCTTCATAGGCTTAGTTTGCATTTCTACTAAGCTATTTTACAATATAGTGTTTTGAAATTCAAGCTCAAACTTGTGATACTATTGTGTTTTTTCCACCAACCGTTTAGGACTTGGGTAGTTTTCAAACAATGTCTTCCGAATTTACAGGGCATGATTAAACAAAAGGCATATGAAGCACGTGATTCCGCTCTAAAATGTAAGAGGGCCCCCCAAAAGACGGCAAAATGGGACCTCTAATTTCCACTTTTAATATTTTTCATTGAATTTTTAATTTTTGTGGAGGGATAAGTTTGCCTAATACAGTAGGACAACCACACTACTTCAGAAAATTTATTTAACATGAAAATCTAAATTTGGTAACTAATTAGTGGTTGTTAACTAATCATGGCATCCTGGTGTGCTGATTAGAAACCACTCTGGTAACTGATCATACAAAAATTATATATACTATAAATATAGTACTCTATCTAAAGTAAATACAGTGAACATAAAAAAGGCTATTTAACCCATTTTAGGCCAAGCATAGCAATTTTATAAAATGTGGTATTATTTGCATTGAAATTTGCTTAAATTACATTCATTAAGACACCAAAAAAGTTTCGTGCATGAAAAATAATATTTTATTTAATTTGACGTTACCATTATTAATCTACCATTAATAATTTACCATTAAATTTAAATAAAAAATTTTAAGTTTTAATATGACATTTGTTTTATTTTTATTTTATTTACAGAACTTGCAACTTTACTTCATTATAAAAACATATGATTAATCTCAAGTGGAATAATTATACATTTTCAAAAAGTCGAATTTGTCAATAACCGTTCCAAGTAAAAGAACCAGCGTATTTTGAAAATTTCTCATCAGAAAGTGATTACTTCAATTGAATTGCTAATATTTTATAGATGTCTCCAGAACCCTTAAAAATAGCAGAAAATAAAATTAGTGAAAAATAGACGTCACAGTGTTAATAAAAATATATCTATTGAAATGGTGCGTTTACGCACCTTTGATTTTGATAAATAAGTGCAAATGTATAATACTTTTATAATGTATTTACTTTGATAAATAAGTGCAAATTCAAACGCACCTTTGAATTTTGAAATATGTGAATTTGGCTAAGACACTGTTGTTTTTAGTAGTTTCAGCTTGTATCATTGACGAGTTTCCATGTATGAAGAATTTAGAAAAAAATTACCGAATGAAAAGGGCCCCCCCCCCCAAAAAAAAAAAAAAAAGGATACTGTGCTTCCCCGGTTCCAGACGTTAATATAGCCCTGCGAATTAATATCGTAAATATCTGCAACGATTTAAGTTATATGTTTTTTCACCGGTACAAGGAATCAAAAAATAATAAATAAAATATTATTAGGTTTAAAATATATAACGATTCTGCATAGCAAAGAAGATATTGAGTGGAAATTACCTTTACCATTTCCTTGGTTGATAGAAGTAGTTCCACACGTGCTACTTGTCGGTGCCCGTTTGTAGGTGGCGCTATTCATAGTCAACTTCCTTACGTTCTTGTCAGGGTGGAAAATGATGATATAGATTTTCGGCGAAAAGAGGCAGAACAGTGCAACATATGCGCTGAGCGATGTAGAGACACACAGAGTAGTTATCTGTACCTGAAAGTTTCAGATACATTTCAGTTATGTATATATATATATATATATATATAAAATCAAGAAAATAAAAAATAGTTTCAAATCCAAATTATGAGTCGCCAAAGTTTTAAAGATACCAGTGCCACTATTTTATTTATAAAAATGACCCACCAAATCACAATTTTTGCTGTATTTTGATTCGTTGATTCGATCCTATTCTGAAAGAAAATGGGAAATCATGATACGAAAAATAATCTTTTTAAAATTAGTCTGTTTAATTGTAGAATGAAACTAAACAAAATACAATTTTGTAATTAGGAGTTCAACTGAATGTTATATGACGTAATGTTAGTCAAATATATAACAGTCAATCATAGGACTTGCTATTTTGAAGAATTTTGGGGCCAATTTAAGTTCAATGATATGTAACGGTAAAATAGATCTGCAGGGAAGACGTATCTTCACCAAGTTTTCCATGTACCCTTTTCTCAGAAAATGTACGTTAAATGTAAAATGTCTGTGTTAGAGAGCTGTGTTCTATATATTTTAATGTGGTACACCTTTTTTTTATTTTGAAAATTTAATTTAACAGGGAATTTAATTTAACTTTTTGCAATACATCCAGTTTCTAAAAAATTCCATTTCGAAATAAATTCTAAAATCGTAGTTAAAATACTTAAATCAATAATATACAGTGTGTCAAAAAATGTAAAGGACAGTAGAGGGGACATAAATAAGCAGATTTCTTATAGGAATGCAAGTGCGGAAATCCAGCTTTGAGGCAGTAGAGGTCGTTGTTGAGTTTCGGCGAATGAAAACGTTTCGCTAGCTTGAATCGTCATAACCCCCACGGATTTCGATCAACATACATCGTTACATCAAAGCGGAGCTTGCCGACATGCATTTCGCATTTCATGTATGGGGCTGCGCAAGGAAATAAATTGACTGCTCAAAGACCGTTAAACGGCACTGGTTCGACGGCTCTGGAGCTTGTCGAAGGACTATCCTCTACTGTGGGTAATACTTCTTCTTTTACTGCTGAAATTCTGTGATATTTTCCAGCGTCCGTATCATACCTGGAAGGATAAAACGATCCACTCTCGCACAACACTCGATGACGACGCTCAAATATGTTTGGCGTGCTGGCAGATTCCTATCCGGGAATTGTTCCACGTACATCCTTTGAGCAGGCGCTCCATTTCCTTGCGCAGCCTCATACATGAAATGTATGTCGACAAGTTCCCCATTCGTGTAACGATGCATGTTGCTCGAAATCCGTGCAGGGAAGGACGATTCAAGCCAGCGAAATGCTTTCATTCGCCGAACTCAACAGCGCCTTCTACTGCCTCAACGCTGGATTTCCGCACCCACATTCATATACAAAATCTGCTTCAGTAGGTCCCATATAGCTGCGTTTATATTTTTGACATATAGTTCTGATCCAGCCTGTATGTGCTAAATAAAAATCGAAGAGAAAAATCGAAAGAGAAAAATAGAAAAAGTTCCATCATCTTTTTAAATATATATTTTGAAATAAAGTTTTAAATATTTTTTTCATTATCCCATCTGAGAAGGGATTTAGGGAAACAATCACATCTTTAAAACTTTAGATAATTAAATTAACCATTGTGACATATTATTGAAAATTATTTTCTGTAACATACAACACAGCACATAAAATGCTTTGAGTTTGATTTTTCATTCCTGGTTCCCTTATTACACATAATACAAGGTGATTCAAAAGTCTTTTCAAATTTCGTGTCTAGATTATAGAGACAAGAGCAGTAGGAAAGAGCCACGCTTCTGCCCGTCGTTTGAAAAATTCCTTATCGAAAAGTTGGTGGGTATTACTCGAGTAAAGTGCTTTCCGCATGGTCGTTTCTAGTCGTTTTTTAATAAATATTTTCTAAAAACAATTTCCGATTATTTTAAAAGGAATCTCAATTCCTTTTAATATAATTTTGCTAAAATAAATTTTTTATGCGTAAAATATGAAATAATTTTTGAGACAGCTTGTAATAAGTACAATATGTATTACAAAACAGAAAGTTAAAAAAATTATTTTTAAGCAAAGGATATGTTTTACATAATAATATATTGTTTAAATTTCAATGATAATATTGTATAACCTAATAATTATTTATTCGCTGCCAATGAATAATACATTCTAGATGGTGGTATCCTGTTTTCAAGAACATTCGCAATCTTATATAACAAAAAAAATCATCTTAAATATTCTTTCTGTATGTGTAGAAATACAAGGGAGCTGAAAAATAATCTATGCTTGATCACTGTAAACTGCTGAAGTAGTCAAATCAGCAAAATAGTTTTTTTTAATTAAATATAATAAAATACAACTGCAAACTAAATTACCTTAAACGTTTCGGTTATGAAATAAATAATTAATAAACACATCATTAATTGAACTAAGTACATTTTTTACTTTTAAAAATATATAAATATTTTTTGAGAAATATCTTTGATAAATAAGAAGGAATAATCTATTTAAATATTAAATTAATGATATTTATTTTAAAAAACGCTTTATAATGACATATGATGACTAAAAAGGATTATATATTATACAGGTTAAATTTATTAAATTTATTTGTTAAAAAAACTATAAAACTATGAATTTTCTAGATATCAAGTAATATATTCCAGAGAGTTATAAACCATAGATACAATAATTTTTAATTCTAAATTTTAATTCTAATTATTGTTTAGCTTCAAGATCAATTTGTAATAAAACTTTTAATTGAAAAACGTCACATATGAAAGCATATTGATTGAAAATGAAATGTATCAACATTAACGTTGTTGGCCCCATTCAACATAACAGGCTCTGTTACAGGATAGATCTGATATAAAAGGATTGGTCGGTGATATAAAAAGATTGTTGCTGAAATGCACGGGATCATTTTCGTAACGGTACTTTGTTCTGTTTAATTATAATCTGGTCGTTTACACTAACTTTATGTTTAATAAATTTCTGTTTCAAATTATTTTCAGGATAATTGTTTTGTTTTATCCATTATTACAGAATAAAATATCGGGAGAACACTGTCAAAGAGATATAAATTCAAACTGGGATGCTACATTCATTATATTATAATCATTGTACCAATTGAGTTGGTGAAGACAGGTGAGTTGACAGTCCTTGAAAAGTACTCCCAAAAGGCATTCCGCGAATGGATGTATTGTCAAATATGGTCATTACCTAAACACACACACACACATAATAAATGAAATAATAGGGAATACTTATATACACTGAAATATATTAAAAACAAATGTATCCACTTCTCACAAATTAAATTAACAATTTGCTTGATATAAGCTTAGAAAGAAATAGTATTGATAAAAATTTGAATACGGTCCAATGAAATGTAGCAAAACTTTAGTGATGAGGAAAAATAAAGCCTAAAGAATGTTTCTATGGAAAAAATAATGCCAAAGTACTGGAAAAAATAAGGAATGAATAAAGGAAAAGAAGCCTGAATAATAGTCAGAATAGTATGTAATAATGAGATCCAAATAAAACATAATAAATCCTAAAATAATAAAACCTGATTAAAAATGAATAATCAATATTTATAAAGTCTTATTTAATTAATAAGCTTTAAATAGTATTCAGCTTTAATTCATCTTTAATATTAAGCATTATTATTTAGTCTTAATTATTAAGCAGCCTTTTTATTCAAGCAGGTTGTTATTCAATTATTAAACAGCATTCAATGAATTATGTAGCACTCAA
Source organism: Maratus michaelseni (assembly GCA_963931845.1). Lineage (NCBI taxonomy): Eukaryota > Metazoa > Arthropoda > Arachnida > Araneae > Salticidae > Maratus > Maratus michaelseni. The sequence goes on from OZ007587.1 coordinate 352,272,732, forward strand.
TTATTCAATTAGAAATGTATTAGTTACAAATAAATTTCATTATTCAAGTAGCCATAACTGTTATTCAGCCTTAATTATCGTTAGCTTTAATTATTAAGCGTTATTATTAAGACTCAAAATTTCAGCCTTAATTAATATATAGAAATGATTAACTATTATAAAGCTTTAACAATTATACAGTCTGAATTAATAAAGTCTGAAAAATCCTGAATAAATGAAGAATGCGATAATAGAAGAAAATGAATAACAAAAAAAGAATAACAATACCAAAAAAAGTTTAATGTGTCATTCCCATAGAACTTCTTACATACTGTATATTTTTAGCTTTTCAGTTAAAAGAAAAAATAAGGAGAGACAATGAGTGGGAGTTAAATTTTTAGGATGTTTATTGTCAAGAAAATCGTTCAGTCATTTTCTGTAACTCTACAATGTAATACTGTATGGTGCTTTTCTATTACATTTTTATATAAACTTGAAAACAATAGTATTTTATCAAGGTAAAATAAATAATTGACTTTTTTTTTCTTCACCGCATAACATTATATAGTAGGGTGTTCTCTAGATCAACATCAGCACATATAAATCACAGAGTCGTCTCTGAATATCATTTATAAATTTTAGAAATAACAATACTATGATTAACTAGATATTGTTAACTTTTTTTTTCAAAAATTGGCATAAAGATGACATGATTAGTAGAAATAGTATTAAATATTCTCCTTTTACCTATAAATACTACAAAAAAGTTTAATTCTCCCATTTTTATGACATATCAAGAAATTGTTATATAGTAATATAAAAACATATCAAAGAAATCAACAGCTAATAAAATTTGCAATGTAAAGAGGTGATAACAAAAGGGCACATCCGTACTAAATCTGCCACAAATGATCGTATAAAAATGTGACTGGCGCCAATAAATTATTAATAACGTCTGCTAATTAATGATATACTTAAATTTTGCTTAAGACGTCGTATACGTTTAGAAATTGTACCAAAAATTATATTCCTCAATACTAAGACCGAATCTTGACTTCATATTTAAATTAAATGATGAAATGTACCTTTGGATATCAAACGGGAAGTAATTCAATCAAGTTGTTTAGGAATTATACAGGTTTAAAGTTTGGAAAGCCTAATGTTAAATTAATTTTTAATCGTTGCAAAACATACTACAGCGAGGGTATAGTTTTTAAAGCATAACTCTAAAACTAATTGACGGAATGAGCTGAAATTTTGGGTTCGCATATGTGAATTTTTTTAAAATCTGTCTCTATTTTTTTTTTTTTTAAATCGTAGGTTGCAATGCATATTTCTTTTGAAAATTGAATTCGGAAAAAAATTGAAATTAATTTTCAAAGAAAAAATAACCCTTTTTAAAGCATAACTCTAAAACTAATTGACGGAATGAGTTGAAATTTTGGGTTTGCATATGTGAATTTTTTTTAAATCTGTCTCTATTTTTTTTTATAGACTTCTGGATAGATTTATCCTTTTTATTTTTCATAGCTGTACAAAGTAGTAGAAAATGGTGGGGCACCACGGGGCACATTTAGACTAATAATTTTTGTAAATTTTATTTTTTCTCAATTTTTACACAATGAAGGCAATACTACGTATTACTTGATCCTTTGGTTTAGAAAAAAAAATAGTAATTGAAATGAGGGCGTTAGAACGTTTAATTAAAAGAAATGTACACCATTTCAACTATCCAAACCTGGCACACGAAGTGTTCAGATTGTAACATGTTGTTTTTCATATTATTTACATTTTTCAATAAAAAATAATTAAGTTAGTAATATATGAAAATAAACTCATAAGTTATTAAATAATAAGATAGTATATGATTGAAGTAGACATTTTTTAATTAAAATATTTACGAAGGCAATTCTAATTATCGTAAGTGAGGCATTTTTACTAATATATTTTCTCTTGTTGTCATAATAATTATTCATAATTTCATATTAATAGATTTGTAGGCACGAAAAATACGAGTTTTGTTATCTTGAACACCTTATGTTGTGCCAACATCTATGCGTTTTTTTTTTATTTATTTTTTTTTTTATTTTTTATTTATTTATTTAAATACACATATTTGAACCATAAATTTCACCTAACAAAGGGAATAAAGTATGTAGTACTACATATAATTAAATAAATTCAGCATACATTTTCTGGTTCAAAACATGTTTATTTGATTTAAAAAGGAGTAGGAATTGACAGTTTTACTGTGTATAACAAACTCCATTATTGTGGGCGTAAAACTGCCTCCCTTACAGTCTTCTGCTTTACAATTTTTGCTAGTTAAGTTTGGGATTGCAATGATATTTCTAAATATTAATAATATGTGTACTTTAAAAGGATAATATTTCTTTTTAAAACTTTTACTCTTTATACTAAAAAATACTTATAAATCAATAGAGTAAAATTACTGCAGCGTTTTCAAAATAAGAAAAGTGATATAAATCTTGATCTGATCACGGATTTCATATTATATTCAAGAATACATTACTCAGTCGTCTATTACTAACTATGAGTACAACTAATTATTTGCATTATAACTCGAGAGCAATAAAGTGTCCCAACTCAGCTCATGTCCCAAAGTACTCCACTCTCCTCTAGTTCATCAGATAAACCTTACTAAATTTATTTTTAATAATACAAAGCTGTGTTTCATTTTACATTTAAAATATCAATAAAGCAAAGAAGTTTCACAAACATAGTCCAAGCTGAAAGAGAACATGGTAATTGAACAAGTGAACTTTAAGATTGAAACAAAATTAAAAAATAACTCTGCAAATAAGCTTTGAAAATAAATCTTCAGAGAAAATAAACGTTTGACATGATACTTTATCTGTTTAACACATGTTTAATAAACATATTTATCTAGTTTAATTTGAGTCTTTAGGCTCAAGTAGCTGAACGACAATGGATATATCTGGAAATATCCTGTTGTAATTGGTTAACTGACTTTGCAATTAATTTAAATTTTACAGCCAAAAATAATATTCATTCACTTAAAATTCTGACATTTATTTACTTACAACTAACTATACAATATTTCTGCTGCTTTAAAACGAAAGAACATCATATTTTCAAAAATGAGTATAAGCTTTAAAGCAAATTAAGTGGGCTAAAATATATCCAGTAGTCTACACCAATTGATTTGAGTAAAATATAGTTTTAAATTTTAAGCAAGGGAGCTATAGATAATTTCAATTGATCCTGGCAAATAACATTAATTTAACAGTATCAATATGTAAGTAGTTCAGATTTTTTTTTTTTTTTGGTGTGGGGGAAGGGTATGTTCAAAAGAAAAAAAAAAAGAAAAATGAAATGAAAAATGGAAAAAAAATATCCAATTACAAAATTACAAAATTAAAATACTTTTAATTCCATTTTTTTAATTTAGTAAAAACAATGTCATTTAGCAACAGAATATAAATATATACATACATAAATTTTAAATAGAGCTATGCAGATATCAGATAAAAAAATTACTGGCAGATAGCACTGTAACTAGTTTCATGTTTTTAATGACAAATTGCAGCTAGTTACCTATATTAATCTATCATATTTTATAAGAACTCATATAAATTTGTCTTGTGGTATACTTAAAAGTCTTTTTTGTTTTAGCAAAAAAACTCAATACATTTTAACTATTCAAACAATTTATCTTAAAGGCATACATATACAATGCCTGAATTGGTACAACAATTTTTAAAGTAGCTGCCAAGATTAATATTAGTGTTTACATCTGCTTTGACAATGTTCTCATTGTTCCGTCGACAATCTTTTCTATAGTGACAAGTAAAACAAAACAATAATCTTCAAAATAAATTAAAATAGCAACTAGCGGCAACATGCTAAACTAGCGGAGTTACTAGCGGCAACATGCTAAAAATATTGCCTGTAAATTTTATTTGCTGTTTACGGCAAACACGTGATTGTAGTTTTAGTGTGTTTTTTTTAAATAAATTATTGGAATATAACATATTAATACCAATTAGTTTTTTGACATATGGAGAGGGTTTGCAGCATTCTATACTTTTTCTACTTTCTGTGCCAATATTTCCAAACAACATTCTTTGTGAAAGCTTTCTATTGCAGGTGATAAAGAGACCTACCACGAAGGTTATTGTTTGTAAAAAGTTGTAGCAAAACTAGAAAAAATATAGGACGCTGCGACCATTGCATGCGGATCATGTCGTGTGAGCAAACCATCTGTTGGTACAAATCGCAATTGCATAATATCAGTAACTACATTATTTAAAATGTCTATTTTGTACATTATTATTCGACGCGAACGCAAACTATTTTTATAAATGTTTTTATTTTAAAACTGTGGCGTTTTATTCTAAATACTATACATATTTATTAATTTTAATCTAATAACTAATAAGCATTATTTTTTTTCAAAGAAATTAAATATTTCAAATCTTTATAGAACATGAATATCTGAATATTCACTGAGATCATTTTATTTAAAACAAAGATTGGACCGGAAATGAAATTCTGAAGTTAAAAACAAATTTTAAGCATTGAGAATTACTATAAATCTTTTAAATTCCCTTTCGATGTTTTCAATTAAATATAATAAATTGCTATTTCAATTTATTTTGAAGATTATTGTTTTGTTTTACTTGTCACTATTGAAAATACTGTCCAGGGAACAATGAGAACATTGTCAAAGCAGATGTAAACACTAATATTAATCTTGGCAGCTACTTTAAAAATTGTTGTACCAATTCAGGCGCTGAAGACAAATGGATTCAGAGGAAAGTAATTACTCTTTGGAGAAACTAAGTTTACACGGCGTTTAAGCTATTTATTTAAGTTGTTTGAGAATTGTAACTCAATATAAATTTAAAATAGTATTGCTCTATTATTTCTTATTTGCCAACAACTAGTAGATTGTTCCAAGGGACTCATATTTTTCAAAGTACGTTTTTGTATTTTTATGCAAATATTTGTATTTTTATCTCTTTAATTAAAATAGCTAACTTAAAAAATTAGTTCGAAAGAAAAAATTGCTATTTCAATTTATTTTGGAGGTATTTTTTAACCTGAAACTATAGAAAAATAAAGTCCGGGAAACAATGAGAAGATTGTCAAAGGAGGTGTAAATACCAATATTAATCTTGACATTCATTTTAAGAATTGCTGTACCAATTCAGACACTAAAGATAAATGGATTGTACGAGAAGTAATTATTCATTGGAGAAACTACAGCTTAACATGGCTTTTAACATTTTTATTTAAGCTTGTAGTGAATTGAAACTTATATAGTTAAATTAGTGTTACGTGCTTCTGATTTTTGTTTGCCAACAACTGGCAGATTATTTCATATCAGTTGCTTGTTTCTAATATGTTTTCTATGCAAAAAAAGAAAATTAATGTTTCAATTTGTTTTTTAAATTGTTATTTTGGTTTTACTTGCCAGTAAAGAAAATATTGCCTGAGGAACAATGAAACGCTCTCAAAGTAAATGTAAACATCAATATTGAACTTCTCAGATACTTTAAAAGAATCGTTGCGCAATTCGGGCGATAATTGAAATAGTTTGAGAGAAACATATTTATTTTTTTGAGAAACTAGGTTTACACTGTTTTTAAACTATTTATTTAAACAGTTGATAATTAGCTAATATATTTTTTTAAAAACAAAATATTCTTCGAAATTGAAATTGTATGAAACACAATTCTAAACGATGGCAATTTTTATAATTCTCTTTAAGCTGTTGAATTTTCTTTTTGCGTTATCCTATTAACTTGATAAATTGCTATTTTACTTATTTTGTTGTTTTATTTTATCTGTCACTGTAGAATTATTATCCAAGGAGTAGTAAGGAGATTGTAAAAGGGGATGTAACAAAAACATTACACTCGACCCCGGTTATAACGAGAATAATTGGACGAATGTATTTGCTGATTATAACAATTTCTCGCAATAAGCAAGTTCATGCTCTATTAATTTACACTCTATTCCAATAACATTCTACATAAAAGTTTTATCGAATCAGTAAAAACAGATGAATTATCACATCTGTCGAAGTAAATTACCTGCTTTAATTAAAAGAATTAAATGAAATTATTAATTATAAAGCTGGGTTTAGATCCATTCTTATTTTACATGCTTAAGTAAACAAAAATAAATGGCAACAGCTATTTCTTTTCATTCTTTGATTGCGCTTTGTTTTCTTGACAAGATGAAATGAAAAAAGGAAAAAAAAACCACTGTTATCATTTATTTTTAATAATAAAATTTAAAAAAAGTTTGCATTTTCCAAAATATTTTTTGAATGCTTTTCCTCGTATACTTACACTTTCGTGAAATTCAGCTCATTACGTGAACAATATTATCATATGTTTCATATGCTACCAAGAAATTGTATCATAGTTGCCTAGATACTCTCTTATGAAGGTAGTCTTGGGTCAAATGGATTGTTAAGATTTGTGTGTGAACGTGTCGTCCTGATTCTAACATTTGTACGTGAACGGGCCACCTATTCTGACATTTCTTTTATTTCGCAAAATGTGCTTGACCCCCCTAGAATAGGAATTTCATGGTTATTGTGACCGATGATATTTTAATTAAATTTTTGTGGCCATTTAGCTGGTATAAATATGACGATATAAGTAAGATCCACCGAATTTTGTGGGACCTCGTCCCTTGTAGAAAACCAAGACCAGTATTGATTTTTCATCGAGCCGTCCACGAGCCGGTAGCTTGTGACGTTCTGTTTTGACTGAATTTGGAATAAGAATCTTCAGCTGAAAGTTTGCGTACGTGGTAAAGTGGTGAGTTTAATACTTAAAATGAAATTAAACTGGAATCCACGGGGTTTCCTTCAATAAAAGACATTGCTGTAAATTTCTAGCGATATTTCAGACTTACTAGTGACCTTTTCGTAGAGAACTGCGGTAATCCCTTCATAGGTTCGGGAATACAATCAACGTAGCCATTGTTAGTATTTAGAGAATTTCTTGGAATTAGCAATTCCTCTCTCATTATTTTAGCGCTTAAGATTGTAATTTGATCATTGTTAAGTTCACTTTCTTGCTCCACTGCCAAAGTGTTTTACTATTGATTTTAAATAATATGTTTTTATTGTTAATTTTTGTGTATAACTACTTTTTCAGTTGACTAGCTCGAAGGGTCCGCAACAAAACTTTGAAGTTTCATGCAGGAATCCAAGCAATTACATATTTTGCAGGAGAGGCTATTATTTCGCATTCATCTGTATCATAGTCATCCCTTATCAGTTTTATCAATGTTGTAAATATACTACGAAATGGTGTGTTTCCTTTATTTGAAATGGAAGTACAAAAATGTCTATTTTTGCACGTTATATAAGGGATTTATTCAGAATACCTATGTTATTTTTAATGTGTTTTTATATTGGACCAACCTGTCGTTCACTAGTTCCACGTTAAAACCGAATTATCGTGACATCCGAGCTCGCTATAATCAAGTTGGCCTTTATTAATCTTGACAGATACTGTAAGAATCGTTGTGCCAATTTAAGGGGTTTCCTTGAATTAAAAACATTGCCGTAAATTATATATTTCAAAGTTACTAGTGACATTTTCGTAGCCGTGAATCCTTCATAGGTTCGGGAATACAATCAACGTAGCCATTGTTAGTGTTTAAAGAATTTCTTGGAATTAGCATTTCCCCTCTCATTATTTTAGTGATTGAGCTTATAATTTGATCATTGTTAAGTTAAAATTCTCCACTGGCAAAATCTTTTATTAATGATTTTGAATAAATTGTTTTTATTGTTAATTTCTGTGCATAACTACTTTTTCAGTTGACGGACCCAAAGGATCCGCCACAAAAATTTGAAGTTTCGTGCAGGAATTCAAGCAATTACATATTTTGGAGGAGAGGATATTATTTCACATTCATCTGTATCACAGTCATCCCTTATCATTTTTATGAATGTTGTAAATATTGTACGAAATGGTGTGTTTCCTTTAATAGAAATGGAAGTACAAAAGTGTCTATTTTTGTACTTTATATCATATATTTATTCGAAATACCTATGTTATTTTTAATGTATTTTTATATTGGATCAACCTTTCGTTCACTAATTCCACGTTACAACTGAATTCTCGTGATATCCGAACTTGTTATAATTAAGTTAGACTTTATTAATCTTGACATATACTTTAAAAATCGTTGTACCAATTTAAGCGCTGGAGATAAATTGATTTGAGTGAAGTAATTATTTATTCTAGAAACTATGTTTGCACGGCTTTTAACCTAGACATTTAAATTATTAGAGAATTGTAACTAAATTATACCAGTTAGTTGAAATTTGCATCACATACTGTTATTTATATTCACCAACAACAATCATATTATTACATATAAATTTTATTGGCTATTTTTTTTATTAAAATAAATAATTGATCAAAAGAATTGTTTTAAAGCGGATTGCTGTTTTCAGCTTTAGGTTTAGCATATTAAAACTAAACAATTGCACTGTAACTCGAATGATATAATGTTTTAGAGACGACAATTTTTATGAATCATTTTACACTATTAATTTAATCTTAGTTCGTTATTTTATTAAAATCAACAAATTACTACTTCAACTCATTTAAAAGATTGTTGCTTTGTTTTACCTATCACCGTTCAATAGATCAACCTGAAAACAGTGAGCACATTGTCAAAGGAAATGTAAATACCAATATTAATCTTAGCAACTACTTTAAGAACCGTTGTACCAAATCAGCCACTGAAGATAAATGGATTGGGAGTGAAGTAATTATTCTTTGGAGAAACTGGGGTTACACAGTGATTAAACTACTTAAAAGAATTGCAAGAGAATTGTAACTCAGTATAATTTTAAATTAGTGCTACATACTACTATTTTTTAATCGCCAACAACTGCCTAATAATATCATATAAGTTGTATTTTTTTCAAATATTCTTATGAAAACAAAAATACATGTATTCTATTTCTGGAATAAAATGAATAACTAATTTAGAAAATTTGCTTGAAATGAGATTCTTTTTATACTTTACACTGAATGTTTGAAACTTAACGAACACTTTGATTTAAAAATATGGACTAACATTTAATTTTATTATTTAAAATTTTGTTCAGTTACTACGATTTTAAATTATTTATTTTTATTTTCTCCTCTTTGCTTCTTAAAGTTTAGAATTTAAGTAACTAGTGAAGAGGTGATATATACGATTCCTGACTGCGGTTTTACACGTATATAGTAACTCGGAATCCACTGATGTCAATGATATCTTTAGACCACGTGTATAAAAGACGATAATAACGTCCAAAAATAACACAAATATTAAAAAAAAATAACAATTAAGTTTTCAGAAATGAATCAAAACAAGTAAGCTGTGAAAGCAAAATTTGAAAATTTATAACTTCGTTATCATATATTCTAATACGAGCAAATCTTGTGGGTGGTTATATATATATATATATGCAAAAATTATCTTAAAAACGGCTCTAACGATTTTGACGAAATTTCGTATCCTACCGTTTTGGGGCACCAGAAAACCATTGGGCTAGGTCACATGCTCGAGAAAATTCGATTAGTGGGTCATTTTGGGTCATTTTGGGTCATGGTCTAGCTAATTGTATCTAAAAAACGGTTCAAACGATTTTGACGAAATTTTGTATCAGACCATTTTCGGGCATGAGAAGTCAATTGGGCTGGGTCACATGTTCGAGAACTTTCGATTAGTGGGTCATTTTTGGGTCAACGCGGGTCAAATTAATTTTATCTAAAAAACGGCTCTAACGATTTTGATTAAATTTTGTGTCCTACGAGTTTCGAGAACGATAAAAGCATTGGGCTAGGTCGCATGTCCGAGAAAATTCGATTAGTGGGTCATTTCTGGGTCATTGTGGGTCAAGATCTAAAAAGCGGCTCAATTTACACTAAATTTTGCATCCAATGGTTTCCGGGCACGAGAAGACTGTTGGGCTAGGTCACATGTTCGAGAAAATTCAATTAGTGGGTCATTTTGGGTCATTTTGGATCATGGGCAAGCTAATTGTATCTAAAAAGCGGTCCAAACGATTTTGACGAAATTTTGTATCCGACCATTTTCGGGCATGAGAAGTCAATTGGGCTGGGTCACATGTTTGAGCACTTTCGATTAGTGGGTCATTTTTGGGTCAACGCGGGTCAAATTAATTTTATCTAAAAAACGGCTCTAACGATTTTGATTAAATTTTGTGTCCTACGAGTTTCAAGCACGATAAAAGCATTGGGCTAGGTCGCATGTCCGAGAAAATTCAATTAGCGGGTCAATTCTGGGTCATTGTGGGTCAAGATCTAAAAAGCGGCTCAATTTACACTAAATTTTGCATCCAATGGTTTCCGGGCACGAGAATACTGTTGGGCTAGGTCACATGTTCGAGAAAATTCAATTAGTGGGTCATTTTGGGTCATTGTCAAGCTAATTGTATCTAAAAAACGGTTCAAACGATTTTGACGAAATTTTGTATCCGACCATTTTCGGGCATGAGAAGTCAATTGGGCTGGGTCACATGTTTGAGAACTTTCGATTAGTGGGTCATTTTTGGGTCAACGCGGGTCAAATTAATTTTATCTAAAAAACGGCTCTAACGATTTTGATTAAATTTTGGGTCCTACGAGTTTCGAGCACGATAAAAGCATTGGGCTAGGTCGCATGTCCGAGAAAATTCAATTAGTGGGTCATTTCTGGGTCATTGTGGGTCAAGATCTAAAAAGCGGCTCAATTTACACTAAATTTTGCATCCAATGGTTTCCGGGCACGAGAAGACTGTTGGGCTAGGTCACATGTTCGAGAAAATTCAATTAGTGGGTCATTTTGGGTCATTTTGGATCATGGTCAAGCTAATTGTATCTAAAAAACGGTCCAAACGAATTTGACGAAATTTTGTATCCGACTATTTTCGGGCACGAGAAGACTATTGGGCTGGGTCACATGTTCGAGAACTTTTGATTAGGTGGTCATTTTTGGGGCAAAGCGGGTCAAATTAATTTTATCTAAAAAACGGCTCTAACGATTTTGATTAAATTTTGTATTTTACGAGTTTCGGGCACGCGAAAATCATTAGACTAGGTCAAATGTTCGAGAAAATTCGATTAGTGGGTCATTTCTGGGTCATTGTGGGTCAAGATCTAAAAAGCGACTCAATTTACACTAAATTTTGCATCCAATGGTTTTCGAGCACGAGAAGACTGTTGGACTAGGTCACATGTTCGAGAAAATTCAATTAGTGGGTCATTTTGGTCATGGGTCATGATATTTGAACTCAAATTTAATTTTGACCGAGCATAGCTCGGTCTTCCCTGCTCGTCTATTTCAAACCATTCAGCTTTTAGAAAAAAAATTTCATTTTCTCAGGTAATTTTATGTTTTTCCTACTGTATAGATGATGCTTGAACAATAAATTATGCAAATCTCAGATTAGTATCTACTCAGTTAAATGTATCTGTGTATGTGCGCAATATAGCAAAGTTTCGGAAATTGTGATCTTCAAATGCCATCAAAGATGGCATCTGAAGAAATTTTTGATGACGATCAGATCACCTTTGATGACAAATAGATTTCTCTTATTAACCAGTTGTTAATTTAATATTTTCATGCATGATAACCAGAAATGAGGTTGTACAGTAAAAAAAAACTCTCAAACTTCTATATCAGTAGCTGTATCAGTACCTACTAAGCAAAGCAAAGTTTTGGAAATTATGGTGATTTCTTCAGATGCCGCATTTATATTTATCTTCTTCATCAGTTGTTAATTTAATACTCTCGTTCATGATAACTACAAATGAGATTATAATGTAAAATAATTCTCACAGATACGTTCGCATTTTAATATGACTACGTTATTGTATAAACCTCATACGAAATTAAATAATGCGTGTGAAATACGGTAATCGGTACCAGAACAATTTTTCTTCGATTGCTTAGTTTGAAAATTTGCCTTTGACAAATTACTTTCTCTTCTACATGAAAGAAGATTTTCTGCTACTTTTATATCTAAAAAGAATATAAACAAAAATTAAAATAAATATATCTATTTTACTTTGTGTTAATGTGTCCAAAGTTTAAATAATCACAAAAAACACTTTTATAAATATTCAAAAATTTTCATCACTTGTAAACCACATATGGAATTTATTTACAGCATTGTAATAACTGTATTTTTTATTCAACATTATTTGTTTTTAAGAATCCCTTTAAAACATCTCTTACTCATCCTTATTTAAAACTATATGAAAAACCATGAGCCATTTTTCTCTAAATGTGCTTAATTTTAGTTATTCTATAATAGTAATTACATATTACATTAAAAACGGAAAAAATTAAACAAGTAGGAATTTAAAGAAAAGAGAAAATCATTAATGTCGTTAAAAAAACGGGGAGGGGGGAAAGGATATTTCTGTTGAAATTCGCATCGCTAACAAGAAATTTCACTTAATGTAAAATGCACTTTAAAATCTACTATAATGAGTCAAATAATTAATGCAATACTGTCTCGCCGCTGTTCAGTTATGTGTAACCAAACGCGAACGGAATTCATTTATCACCTATAGAAAAATCTTTAAGTATGTTATATAAATCCTTCATGAAGTTTTAAAATCGGATATTGAAGGAATTCTTCTTCCTTCCTGTTTCATAAGAACTATCAATTACTCCCAATGCCTCCTTAAAGGAAGTTCTAGCCGAATGAAAAGAGCGGCCGGCTCTCTGTTCGTAGCGTTTCAGAAAATTGATTTATTTGATATATGATACCTCTTTGAAAAATTCTCTCAAAGTAAAGATAGATTTTTTACAAGCATGTGACAGATTTTTTCGGAAAAGATAGTAATAACTTGGATTTTAGTTAAGAGTTTCTATATATAGCCTATGAAAGTGTATGCGTGTTTAAATGGAATGTAACTGAGTAACTGAACTGAAAATTTATGTATTTTAAAGCATCGCTCCGCGAACTAGAAATGTACTTGGTGAATATAAATCTTAAAGTATTTTCTGAATAAATATCTTTTGCAATAAGAATAGATTCTCGAATATGTGCTGTAATGGAACACTGCATATCTCACAGGTATTTATAGAGTATGACAGTCATTTGTGATATATTACCTTAAACATATTTCTACTGCGTGGTTCAGGTTTATTATGAATTTTCCCAGTTTTTGTTATAAAAGAACTTATATATTTTTTTTGACAGGCAAGTATAACAGTTTTTCGTAAGTTAAAATGTCTTCAGTTATTTTAAATTATCCTGCCAATATTTTCCTAAGTTGCCAGGAAAATCCTTTGAATCCACACATTGACGGTTTTCTGTCTCTCATTTAGTCAGGCACTTCGCATTTTACGCAAGCTTCTCAGTACAGCTGCATGCGGAGAGTTTTTCTTCTGACATTTTTATTTTAGCATCTTGTTTTATGTAATTTTTTCGGTAAATGTGTGTCGTGGCATAATAAGGGGCTGTTCAGAACCGAAGATCAGGCGGCGCGCGAGCGATGGATATTAAAATATCGAGTGAGTCTATACTGCGAATGAAATTGAAAGGCCTGCGTTCATTATCATTGATTTGGACATCCAAATCAATGATAATGAACACGGTCCTTCATTTGACTAATTTGCCTGTTTTAATGATGTTTTGTTGAATTTAAGAAGTGAACTTGGTGGCCGAATGGTTAGAGTACTGCTCGTGATCCTGGAGGTTGCGGGTTCGATCCCCTATAATTTCTGTCTGATATTTCTATTTTTTTTCATTTAAAAATGTTTAATCGGTTGCTTTGTATTTTTCATGATTAATGGCATATATTTTATAAAAGTAAAATTTGATATTATTAACAATTACTTATTTAATTAAATACGACAAATTCAGCTATTTTACGTTTAAAATTTTAAATTACAGTGCCTTTTAATATTTAAACATTATAATTATTATTTTTTTCTTTTTAGCAAATGTAAATAAGGAATGAAAATATAGTCAATTTGCACGAATTTATCCATGTTTTTATAATGAGTACTTCAACAGTGAATTTTTAGTGCGAATAGAATGCAAAGCATATTTTACAATGTAAAAAATATTATAAAAATAAAATGTAAAATATATACATTATTTAAACTAAAAATATCAGTACCTATTTTTGTAAAGAGGTAAAATACATATGGTTTACCGTCTAGTTTCGTAATGAATATAAATAAAATGTAGTTAGAATGTTTATAAATTTTCTACTGAATGTATAAGTATTTTAGCATTTGTTTCTCGTGTTTTATGATGTTTATTGCAATATAAAAAATAATGCAATTTACATCAAAAAATGAATTTCAAGAAAAATAAATTTTTAGAAATTAATAATTATGTTTCAACAAGGTTGTTATCGAAAAATATATTTTAATAAAATGTTTAAAAGCTTTTTTATCAAATTTTAACAAAGATTTTATTTTACTATTAGAAATAAAGAAATAAATCTAAATCTTTTAACATGTTGGTATCACGACCTTGATTTATTAACATTCTATTTATCCCAAAAATATAAAGCAACTGATAAATAATTTTTTAATTAATAAAAATAGGGGAAAAAATCGGAAATAAACGGTGATCCTTCACTTTGTATCCATACTTTTCAGGTTCATCTGTGTAGGACAACCCAAACGTCAGTAAAGTACATAACAATTTTTGGTACTTTTCGGTTAGCCGGGCACCAGTGAAAAAAAATATAAATATATATCTACATACATGTTTGTGTATATTTGTAAGTATATATATGTGTCTGTGTATCTGTGTATATATTTATATTTGTTTCACTGGTGCCCGGTTAACCAAAAAATACCTTTTTTTTTTTTTTTAGGGTTTACGGGTTTACATTAATTTTATTGAAACCACCAATACTGTGTTTTTTGGAATTCGGTGATTCGAACGTCCTCTCCCTTGTTAGTTAAAGGTGCACTGGTTATAGAAAATTAAACTTTATTTTATTATATGCATTGTTTTGTACAATATATATATTTATGTAACTGCTATCAACTAAACTAATATATCAGTTTTAGTAAGTGCTGTAGTTTTAGAGACATATAAGTTGACAACAGTTATGTAACTATATGATGTATGTATATATATATATATATAATATAATATAATTATATTATGATATATATATATATATATATATACATCATACTTTCGTATTCTATTATTTTTATGTTGGATCAAAGGCTTAAAAAATCATTTTAGAATGTTAAAAAGTTGAAATTTTTCAGATATCCGATCATGTTGCTACAGCTGTATCAATCAACCTACCAAACCAAGTAAGACACAAAAAGCCCAATCACGTGATCAAATCGTCCACAGAATTTTTGTGAGTCACCCGCGCGCAGCCCGCGCTAAAAATTTGCAGGTTATGATCGGGCTATCTGATCACGTGATGCTTTTCATGAATGTTTTGGGGGTTTGTTATGATGAAATAAAAATAGATATTCCTATTATAAGATCCATTTTTTTTTTTGGAGGATAAAGATGTGTAGTCGCTAGTTTCACCTAATCCGAACCACAGAAGTTTAAAATAATTGAAATAATTAAATTATTTCAATATATTAAATTATTTCAATTTCCGATAAGACCTACTCCATAAACATTCTCTCCTTCGCCCGCGCGATCTTCGTTCTTGAACACAACCTAAATGAACTGACTGTATATATACTGTTTAAATGGCATGTCGCGCAGCGGTGGTGATGATGATGTTTTTTGCAAGCAGTCCTGTTTTATGTTTCAACATCAAAGACCTGATGTGATTTTAAATAAAACCAAGAAAAGCTAACTCTGTTTTTGAGCTGTTTAATCAGCTGGTACTGTTGGAACTGTTTATCAGCTGGTAAATGACACATTCCACTGCGTATTACTCTGCTCTGGTCGGAGTTTAAACTACCTTAAACTCCACGCCTGTCACTTCCAATGTAATATAAACTTGGATTGAAACCGAAACTTGTAAATATACAAGTTTACCGTCTTCTTGTCGCAAACTTTACAATATTTGAATATATTAATGCATTGACATAACGGATTCATTTTTCAACTTTATGTTTTTGATTCACAACAAATATTACGTGATACGGAATTTGTATGAAAATTCTTTACTTTACTACATTGTAGTCATTATTTTCTAAATTTAGTATGTACTTAAACAGTGTAAAGTTTCAGTTGAACATTATTGTGATTTATAGATTTTAACTAACAATTTATTTTAAAAACTAATAAAATATCTGTTATGGAATGAAAATAAATTGTTATAAATCTTTAAAGCTTAAACTTAAGTACTTTGGTAAAGACCACACTTCTTAAAATCGCTGTAGAAGCACAGCGAAAAGTTTCTTGTTTTTGGTCACGTAGTGGTTCTGCACAAGAAGATAAATCCGCACCTTCGAAATTCATTGTCTTTTCGTTACTTTATCGACTTTTTTAAGAAATTTGTTTTTTATCAAGTGTGTTTTGTATGCATATATATATATATAGTTATTCTTTTAATTTTTTTTGTTGCTGATGACCAAGCAAGATTATACTTTACCTTGATTTGTAAATCTTCACGAGAACAAATTGATTTCCTTTCGTTCCTCCATTTATTTATTCTAAATTTTTTATACAGCATAAAACTACATTCCGAAATGCGTGATGTTTAGATGTAATATTAATATCGATAAAAAAAAAATCATTAATTTAAAAAATTAAAAACAAAAAAAAAAACAATATATATATATATTTTTTTTCGGTAAGAAGAGTTAAAGATTCATTCATACATTAAAAGTGCAAAAGTTTGGTTATTGAAAAATCGTTTTGCTTAAATCCTACATTTTTAGAACGATTCTTTTGTTAGTGGATAAAGAAGCGAAATGACATAATTTTGCTTTTAAATTCTTTTCAAAGAATACTCACATGATTAATTTTCCGAATTTATTTAAAGTTTTTAATTTATGAAATTATTTTTGCAGTGTAACAGTATTGAATTTGCTATAATAAAAAAGAAAATTCAAAAATAAATTATTGAACGTGCTAAAAATTATTGACCAATTACATCAGCTGCATATATGAAATGAGTTGTACTCAGAAACGAAAAAAAATATGCATTCGTAATACATGAGAAAATAGTCCGGATGATCATTATTTTTCATTGCAAATGCTACTTTAATACATCGATGAACTAAATTTGGTAAATGAGTAATAACTTCACATACGAAAGTGCATTCCTATGTAAAGTTCCTATGTAAAGTTATTGTATTGAGTGTCCATTTTCCGGATTCTAAAAATTTCAAGTAAGACTTTTTTTTTGCAGAGAATTATTCAAAACATCAATGAGATTCTTCAATGAATGAGGGATTAAATATTATATATTGTATACTTTAAAAAAAGTATCCTATGTTAAATTAATTATTTTTTATGCTTTCATGCACCACCTGAAAACGAAACGTTTTTGGCTTTTTAAATAAGTGAAACTTAAATATTACACTGTGGAAAAAAACATACGAATCTTAATCTAGAAAATATAATATAACCACGAACGAAAACATAGAATAAACTCTTCCCAGTTACCCTACGACTACGAGAAACGTTCTTTAACTTTAGATACCACAGAAACCAACATATTTTCGATATTTAAAGAAGCATTTATAGAAAGAAAATTTCTTTTGCAGCCACTAATTTTCGGAAACAATTCCTTTTTATAGTGTATTAACCAGTTTTATTAACCTAAAATATACAATTTTACGATGCTATCAATCCACAAATAAACATTTTCATGTTCAAAAAATATGTTTTACAGAGAAACATTATTATTAACAGAAACATTAAAATCAATGTTACTCTTGCATATATAAATTCAATTATGCAGCTTTTATTTATTTGTGAATTCATAAGCATCCTAAAAAGCGATATCTCGGCTTGAGAAACTGATTAATATACTATAAAAGCCATTCGTAAACGTTTTCGAAAACCAGTGGCAGAAAAATAAACTTTGTTTTTATAAATGATTCTTTAAATATCGAAAATATATTGATGTCCGAGGCTTATAAATATAAAAAACGCTTTTCGGAACCAGGGTAACTTGGGAGGGATTATTGTAAATTTTTTTCTTGGTTATATTATTTTTTCGTAGATTAAGAAACGACTGTCTGTTTTTTACCGCGTATAATATGCTATACTTACTTCAAAGGAGTTTCCAGTTCCAAAATAAATGGGAACAAAAGCTAGCCATATAATACAAGTTGTATACATTGTGAAACCGATGAACTTTGACTCATTGAAGTTTTCTGGAATTTTTCTGGTCTTGACCGCGTACACTGTGCAAATGGTGATCAGGAGCATATTATAAATGAGCGACAGCAGGAATGATGAATCTCTGATGCTGCATTTGAGAATCACTTGGTTCCTCTTACCATCCGGGTAATATTGCCGGATCCCCGGCGGCTCCACCATGAACCATACGAGAGTGCCGATCACTTGGACGGATATTAGCACCGAAGCTATTGCCAGCTGGGACTTTGGACTAATGAAGCTCGGCCTGCGTGCTGAACGTTTGGCAGAGTCGAAGATACGTGATATCCGGTTAGTCTTAGTGAGCAGCGAGGCATAAATGACGGCAAAAGAGAAGCCGATGCCGAATCTTTGGAAGCCGCATATGATTGGCGTGGGTCTAGCAAGCATCACAAAAGTCATAAAATAACACAGCATGATGCCCGTGAGCAGCAAGTAACTGAGTTCTCGACCAGCTGCCTTAACAATAGGAGTGTCGTTGTTTTTGAAGAAAACAACCATCACCCAAAAAGTCAATAAAATTCCTAGAGTTGCTACAGCTATAGGTACAATTGCAAACACAGAGTCCCATCGCATATGCTGCTGGTCAAGGTCGTAGCAGCTCTGTTTGTGCGCGTAAGGCCAGCGGCCGTGACCACAGTCCCTGCACGTAAACTCGTCGACGACATACTCCCACGGATCGCATCTGTGACAGATCCAGCAACAAACGTCACCTGATTGAGTTATTTTGATTTCACCCACGCCACAAGGCAATGAACAAACAGATTGTGTGAGCGTTCCAGAAGGCCATATTACGTCTTCAAGGTCAAGGTGTAGGCCATCGAACCACTTGCCTACAACTTTATAATAATGAGATGATGTGTTCTCGTCTCTTACGTAATTGTAGATTGTGTACCGACCAAGTCCGTCGCCTTGACGGTCAAATTTTACTTGATTGCCGCCCAAATCTGAAAAAAAAAGAAAAATGTAAAAATATACATCTTTTAATGATAAAAAAATGCATATATAATGTTTACTATGTTTAAGGATGCGGCAATATGTTTTATACAACAAGAACCTAATTACTCAGCGAATTTATATATCTGTCCATTTGTACGAAAAAAAAATAGAAAATAAGTATATTTGCAATTTATTTGTACATTTATAAGTATATTTGTAAATTTTTACAAGAAATTGTAATTTTGATTAAGTTATTAATAGAATACATTTACATAATTCATAAAAAAAGTATTTTCATATCAATTGGGAACCTGAGCTTATATAGGAGAAATGCCATACCTATAGTTAATTCTCACAAGGAGCGATTCTCTTAGCCTATTATTTTATTTCAGTTTCGATGCTAAAAAATGTTAAACTTATGCATAGCAAGCATGTGCACCAATATTTCTCAAATCAAAGTGTTATTATTATTATTTTTTAATACTCGCATTTATTTTAACGCGAAGTTTAGTCCAAACACTGATGAGAAATTTGTTGCTGGGTTAAACCAAGCTTTAGCATTGCAGTCGTGGAATCTTAACCCCTTCGCGACGAGCGTCTTTTACAGAATTTTTAATCTTTTACCACCGGTTTTTCAAAACAGAAATTCTCGCCTTATTGAATCGCAGAAATGCTAAGATTTAATAAGGCAAAGCTTCCAATAAAAAAACTGGTGGGAATAATCCAGGAATTCTGAGCATCTTATGCGTCACGTATACGTGTCGCTCGTCCCCAAGGTGTTAAGCTGGTGAAACCCAGTTCCAATATTTGGTGCTCCGGTGAATTGCCAACTTCTTTTAAACGTAAATTTTAAAATCGGCAAAATGTTGAACCACGAACTCGTAAAATGTTGGATCTAGCTGGAATTGATAAAACACTGAATAATAAACTGGTAAAACATTTAACCAACAACTGGTAAAATGTGTAAGAATAAGCAGGAAAGAATGGTGAACCACAAAGTCGCTACGGTTATATTTTGGAAATACGGGTTAATCAGGCTGATACTTTTGTTTAAAGGTGACTATGGTGCACTATGATCTTTCAAGCATTGATTCGTATTCGAACGTAACACCCCTTGATTTATAGTCCAGTGTTGGCAGTTGGGCTACTGTCTTTTATTAAGATTGCTTGATTGCTACCATTGTAATATTTGTTTTATTTAATCTGTTATTAAATAAGGCAAATGTATTTATTTTAAAAAAGTTATTGCAATCCAGCATCCTGAATAGAAAAAGTAGCCCAACTAGCAACGCTGTTGTAGCCAGCGTTCTAATCACTAGAAAAGCAGGTGTAAACTTTCATGATAAAACATATTTTTTTGTAATATGCGCTTTTAAAGCAGACCATTGAGATATCTCATAGAACTATTTGTCTTGATTGGTTGTTAAATATTCTATTCTTTAGTAGAACCATTTTAAATAGTAAACCATTAAGATTTATTTTAAGTTACAAAGAATGATATTTTGTTTCTTTAAATTTCTTTACACATTATAATGTTTAAAAGTTATACAAATTTTTTTTCAGTGTATGCTATTACATCTCAATTTATGCGATTGCATAAAATATAACTGCTGTCATTTTAGATAAAACTTTATTGTGAATTTATTACTACGTCATCTAATTGCTAATAATTTTTAAGATTAGTTTTGTTAAATATTGTTAAAAATATAACTACTTAGAAATTATTTTCATTTTTTCATTTACACTCTCGTTTTATCTTTCCGTCATCTCAATAAGCATAAATAAAATCATTCTTCTTTCTAAACGCTTATTATATTGTAAAATATTTAGTTCATTAAAACCTTTAATTTTAATTATGTATATTAAACACAAAATAGGATTTCCGGAGAAATGATTTTGTTTTAGTTGAAGATATTAGATGGGATCGTAATTGCTTATATTTTATTGAATTACAAACTCAGATGTAAAGACTAGTTATTGATTAAAACCTAATATTTTATTCAACCGGAAAATCAGAATATTAAATCGTAATCTGCTTTTCGTCTGAATGGTTAACTGTTATAAATCAATTAGTCAAATCACGCTTGTCAGTTTTATTTACGTTAATTTAAAACTGTAAAGTGTTAATTCAAAGCATCTTATGGACATAATTGAAATTTTCCTGAGATAAATATAACAGATCCTTTAGCGAGATTAATTTGCAATATTGCAAAATAAAGATATTTTTCAAAAGGCTAGTTTTAATCAATATATTTTATATTGCTAATGAAATGTTTTCTTTATTATTATTTATCATTTGAATGTAAAAAAAGTGTTGATATTAATATTATTGAATTAATTGAATTTATTGAATTAATATTATTGAAAATACATTTCTTAGAATTTTTTATATTAATATCATGTGTCGGTATACTTTAATTTTCATATAAATTTATATTTATACCAAATTTTAGTCTTGTAAACAATTGGAGCTATTCTAAAACATTACCATTTAGTCACATTGCTTCAAATATTAATTCATTCGCTTTTTTATAGATATATTAGGTAAGAAATAAATTTTATTTAATATTTAGATTGCTTATTGAATTTTCAATGTAAATGTTTTAAATTTATTCCCATTTACGTCATGTATTTGCATTAAAATGAGTGCAATCGAAAATATTGGTGCACATTTCTACACACAGCATTTTCTGAAACTGTGTTCTTGAGATATATAGGGTACCATATCAAAATCGCATACATCGAGAAGGTTCGCGAGGCAAAAATAAAAGAGCCGAAAATAATATTTGTTAGGCGTATAGTCTTCAAGGAATGTTAAAAAAATAAATGTTTACGCTCTATCTTATGTGCAAATGATAATCTCTATAGAAAACATGATAATCTGCTCAATGAATGACCATGCCCGAGTTTAGGTAAGGGGGAGACAAAGATAACTGCAGCGCGTTCCCATTGTAAAAAAAAAATTCTCAGGTTACTAAAAATTTTTTAGTACATTTGTATTCCACGGATTTTTTTAGTAATCGGTACTAAAAATCGTAATCATTGCTAGCTGTTTTCTAGTAATGTTGCTAGATGTTTTCTAGTAATTCTTACACATTTTATAGTTACTAAGTAAGAATACAATTTTTTTTTAGTATTTTAGTACCGATTTTTAGTACCGATTACTAAAAAAATCTGTGGAATACAAATATACTAAAAATTTTTAGTAACCTGAGAATTTTTTTTTACTGTGATCCGATTGGGCATCACCACTTTATAAAAAGGACATTTTCAAAACTGAGCAAAACATACTCAATCTGAGTATGTCGCACAGTCAAAATGTCTCCGAATCAAAATTACTCAAGTTTGAAACATGTATATATTCATTTCTGAAACCCACTCATTTCTACACACTCAAGAATAAACCATCATGTGCTCATATTTGAGTATGGCCATGTTTCAAAAATGAGTATGAACTAACCCTAATCATTTTGGAGTATGTCCATGTTTCAAAAATCAGTATGAACTAACCCCTATGTGCTCAGTTTTGAGTATGTCCATGTTTCAATATTCTGAGTATTTCTGGTATTTCAAAATTAAAAGCATTGGGTCGTCTTATTTGAAACGAAAAGTTTCATAACAAAATGAAAACATCGATTTACTCAGATTTGAAAGTGTAATTTTTTTCAGTGCACATCATTTTTTTTTAGCTACAATTTGTACTCATGTAAAAAAAATAATAACTGACTTTATTTATTTTATTTTTGGAGGAGTGGGTCTAGAGAGCCTTGGGCAGCTGCGTAGTTTGCTATTGCAGGTTGCACACAGGCTGAATATATCAGGCCAAGCATACGGTATGTTATCCAAGTCAAGTAAACCTTGCACTGTTTCGAGAAAACCATTTTTGAAGGAATTAAAAATAAAAGAATTAAAGTCACTGAAAGTTATAGTTAAAGATAATAAATTAAATAACAATATCAAACACGATCGCAATGGAAAAATCATTGCCTCATATATTTCAATTATTTGAATGTCTGCACAAGGTATTGGATATAAAAATGCTATTTTACGTAAAATGCTAATTTTTCCTAGACTGTCATGAAATACGTAATGTTAATATTGTGTTGACCTTTTTAAAAATATGACACACTAAATTATCTTTTAAAGTTGTTTGGACATTTTTTCGACGATTTGTAAGATCTTCAGTGTTTGTTTCCCCGCAGT
Organism: Maratus michaelseni; assembly: GCA_963931845.1. Lineage (NCBI taxonomy): Eukaryota > Metazoa > Arthropoda > Arachnida > Araneae > Salticidae > Maratus > Maratus michaelseni. The sequence continues at coordinate 352,296,172 of OZ007587.1, forward strand.
CAATTTAGAAAAGAAAGAGTATTGGTTATCTTTTATTGCTTAAAAGGTTTTTTAACTTTAAAATATCGCTTCCCAAAAGTTGGAAGCAACGCATGGATAGCACTTTTCCAAAGAGAATCATGATAATAGTTTAAAAAAAAAAACGGTATAAAAACCATAATTAGAAAGATAGAATAGAAAGTTAAATACGTTTCAAATCGAATATTCCTTTCTCTACCCTAAAATATTTTCATAAACATAAAACATCAGCTTCTTCATTGAACTTTTACCAGCTAACCTTTATTTAGAATGCATATAATTTGACTTGCACTCATAAGTTAAAGAAGGAAAGGTTATATATATTGTTAGGATCCATGCATTATATTTTTCTATAAAAGTTTACTGAATCTACCCTGTTCTCAATTCAGTGTTATTACCTGTCTACATTCAGAAAAGGGGGGTAATATTTTTGAAATTGGACAGTTTAATATTCATTATTTCTGAATAACATTAAAACAAGTTGATGAATTTTAATAAAAATGGTACTGAAATGCTTGGATTTGCTCATCGAATGTCATAAGCTCTAGTTATACACTGTGTGGTCAAAATATTATGACCACTCCTTACTGATGTGCGCTGATGTAATAAACTGCATTTTCTGATAAAATGTTTGCTCTTGGTTAGAAACATCAGTAAACTTTGCTTTTTGCCTACTCATAGGGATAAAAGATATTTGAAAGACTTTGAATGAGACATGATTGTGGGCGCCAGAAGGGTCGATTCCAGTAAATTAGAAATCACCAACTTCCTTGGCTTTTCTCGTATAAGAATGTCTAACGTTTCAAAAACTTGCTTCTAAGCCAAAATAATTTCTAGAGCAAAGTGAACTTGCGGGCGAAAATTGCTTGTGAACAATAGAGGTAATATGCTGACACACATTATTTATAGTTAAAAAAAAAAAAAAACAGCTATAACACAACAAATTGTACCACAATAGTAGAGCTCAGATTGATCCCAATGCATATCTGTATGCTCTAATTGGTGAATCTTAAAATCAATTTTAAGAATATATGTTTCAGGGAGGAGCGGTCATAATATTTGGAACCCTCAGTGTATATCTTAAATTTCCTGGAAAAAAAAGGATGTCTCCAAAATGCTTCTCCAATCTTAAAAATATTTTAGAAATTATATGTCGATGTCTTGAATATAAAATATTGTAAAGAAACATGAAATCGTACGGCACTAAATATTGAAATAACTTGATTATTATAAAAAGAAAATCTTCGTGCTTCTCATTTGTTTTGTTTTCATTTCTTTTTTAAGTAAATAATGTAATGTCATGTGGCATTTTCGTGATTTGAGTAAATACTGTAATTAAAAAAAAAGGTTCACAATGTAAACAATATAATATCGAAATAACTTCAAATAATACATCATAAAAATTTAATAATCGTGCTTTTCTTTTTTTTATTGTCTTCCTTTTTACAAGTATATGATGTAATGACATGTGACATTTTCAGGATTCTGAGTAAATACCGTAATGAAAAACATTCAAAATGTAAACAATCTGACTTATTATTAACTGTTGTTAATTATGTGTATCTTTATTATGAACACCGTTGTAAAGACGGAAAAATATATGCTTGCGTGTCAATTTACATTATAAAACGCTGAGAGTTGGAATTTTTATTATTTAAAATAATCATGCTTGTTTTTAAGTGCTTTTTCAATAAAGGTTTTTGGCTCTGCGAGATTTTCTTGGATCTTCATTCTCACTTTCTAAAAAAAAAAAAAAAAAAAAAAAAAAAAAAAAAAAGTACGTGATAGAGGATAAAAATCGGCATTTTTGTGCTCAGAATTTTGTGCAGCTCGTATTTTTTTAAGCTTATTATATATCTATTGTGCATGTAAAATGTGTATGCAAAGTGCGCGATTTCAATTTATAAGTCATTTTCAACAAATTGATGTTTCGCGCGAATGCAGTGTACTACGGGAAATATTAAAGGAACAACTACATAAAGATACTTTATGTTAATTCTATCAAGGGGAATCCGATGAAAAATAGCTAAAGCACAACATTATCACGCAGTCCAATGGTCACCTTCCCTTAACAGAAATATTCAAATTTGAAAAAGCATTCACGTGCGGAAGGTGAACATGTCGTTGAGAAGTCATTTGACGGATTATAAAAATTGGAGTTTAACAATGGAACAGTTTCGACATCCTAAAACAGCCGCAGGTGTCCTTTTAGTACCGCTAATTTAATTATGCAAAAGGGACTACATAAATTCTAAATTAACTCTATATTGTGTCATTGTACTTTGATTACGCTTATATTGTTACATTTAAAAAAAAGAACGATGGTTTATTTTTCAGAAAAATACATTAAATCAAGTTAAATTCCACATTTAAAGCAAAGGAAACAAATCCATTGAAGAAAAAAAAGTAAATAAATGTGTTCATTGTCTTCGCATTATAATATTTAAACATTCTGCTAGATGTATAGGACATGTCTAAGAAACGTAATAGGAAAAATAATCATTCATTATATCCATAGATTTGTTATAACACTGGTCAACTATAGTGGAACTGTAAAGGTAAAATTCGTTGATTGCCAGTACGGTTTTTGTCTTTTTACGGAATTTGTTTCTCCAATAAAATTATTTCGTTAATGTGTCAAAAATCAGCGAATATCCTTGACAGTGCTAAAAGTATAGTTTGTTTGTTCATTTTACTGCCGCATTGGGATTTTTTATATTCTTACTCTCTAAAAAGAATTTACGTATTTTATCAGTACAATTTATGTATTTTTAAGATTTTTTTCTTTTAGAGTGAGTATAATAATAATAATTTTAAAATAAAATCCCACAACTTTAGAGAAAAAAAAAATTAATTTAGCATTATCTTTCAGAGAAGCAGATTTTTTCTGCTTAGTGTCGAAATAACACCAACGGAGGTTCTAGATGAATTTGGCTGTAATTTTTTTCAAAAATAGAATCCCATAATAAAAATTTCGACATTGTGATTATTACGTAAAATGATTAAAAATCCTAAAATTTGAAGAATCTATATATATAGATATATATATTACGCTAACGTACGTGGCACAGAAATCGCGATTATTTGTTAATTGTTTAATGGCAACTCCCGAATGAAACGCATCTCATTGGTTATTGTGTAAAAGCCCTTTGGCAGGATTTAGTCCGAGGTAAAGGTCTTCTTAGATTCAGACATTTTGGAATACAAAATTTGGCACGGATTTAGTTTCAACATATTTATAGATATATATAAAAATAATGACTATACTATAATGACTTCTATCACTTTCATTCAGAATAAACGAATTTGTTGAGGCGATTCAAGCCACCGGTTCGATTAAAAATCTCACTTTGGGCATGTGGCGCCATCTCTCTGACATTTTTTGAAATACATGTTGTTAAAAATAAGACTTTTCTTACGGAAATCGCGATTATTATTTAATTGTTTAATGACAATAATGAAGTTTTATAAAATGCATCACATTAGCATTTCACAAATCTTAATTTGCTATATATCAAGCCTCGATCTTATACCGATATGCCATTTAGGTTCAACCATAAGAACTTCCCTGACCTTTTCATTCTTTAAAAGTAAGTGCAATAATTTTCCCTGACCGTTTCATTTTTTAAACGTAACTGTTATACTTTTGAAATTTTAGCTCTTATTTAATATTTTGTTATATTTTTCAGAGACAGTGTGCCCGGGCAACGCCGGGCGGGTCAGCTAGTGTAGGTGAAAAAATGTGATAAGGTTAAATTCGGTTTGGTATCGAAATGACACCAACGGACGTTGTAGTGTTAATTGAGGGAATGAAAGATGGACATTAAGCTTGTGAACCTGTAAAGCTTTCATTTTAGTAAGGGGTGTCCATACACAGTAACAATAGGTTTTACATATCTCTATAAAGTTATAAAAAGTAACACAAACTTTTTTCTATCAAACATTATATCACCTTTTTTTATATTCTTATTTTAATTTATTTTTTTGCAGAAATGATATATTCTGAATTTTTAAAATATGTCACACACGACAAACTAAAGATCTTGTTCGAATTTTATATATTTACTTTTAAAATCGTTCATCTTAGCTTAGTTTATATACTTGTTTCTTTATTTTTTCCCACCAGTGCATTAAAGATACTGCCAGATCGTCAAACATCCAGAAGCTGATTAACGCTTTTATTCACCATCTACCTCAACTCCCGGCTAAGCGCAGTAGCCTCGGTCGACCGCTCAAAAGGTATTCACTATTAACCTGATTGGATATGATTGCAGCCGAAGTCCAACCAAGTTGATAGTGGATACGATTTGAGCGTTTGACGGAGCTGTTTGTGCTTAACTGAGAATTGAGGTAGATGGTGAATACCAGCATAAATCTGCAGCTTAATGTCTACAGATGAATGAAGAAGCAATTCTCTCGAGAATAGCATTCAATTTCAGATGTAGCAATAAAGTTGCAATATTAGTATTTGTGCAGCTTGCTTTTCTAGAGGTTGGCGGATCGGTTAATAGTAAATGAGTTCCAGGGGCGAAAGTCGCTTTGTAGTAGCTTTGCTCGCAGTTGTTAGATTCAACTTTAAATGAAGATGCCGGTACAATTAATTTTCATGTTAAGTTCACATTAACATTCGAAATCAACAAACCAACCAAAAATATCGGCTTTTATTAATGCAGTACATTTCGTATTTTTAAAACTTTACAACATAGTTGAAAAGTGTTTCTGACTTTAGTTTGTTTGTTTGTCTGACTGTCTCATTGCGCTTTAACATTCTTAAATATACTTGCATTTGAATATAATTAGTATATGTTATTGAGGTTTACAATAGGTCGTTTCTTATTGAAAATAGAGTGTGCAGAATTTATATTTTGTTTACGGTAACACATAAAAAAATTCCATTACATTATAATTTATCAGAAAAAATTGTTTGCTGTGTACTTAAATAATATTCAATCTTACAGAAATTGATAAGAATTTATGTGGATCACCGCAACATGCTTGTTTATAGAACATGGTGTGCGTAGCAATTATCGTTCATTTACAAAGATACGCAATTTAATACAATATTGTGTATTAGCGATAATTGCTGAAAATGAGTTTTCAGCTAGCGTATGTGTTTTGAAGTGGAACTAAGGTATCGCATTAAGGTTGCAATGTAGGCTATATACAAGGCTATCTAAAAATATTTCTACGCATTACCGTCTACGGACGCGAATTGTTTAAACTCTGTTTAGAATTTTGTTCTGTATTTTTCAGCTGAACTGTATTTTAGTATATTAAGATATGTTTCCAGAATATAATTAAATTCATATACAGAGCTTCTCAAAATAAATTGGACACATTGCCATCTAGGCTCCTAGGATTGCCGGAAGTGCTTTTTTTTTATTTTATGCGTTTTATAGGCGAATTAAATTTTAGCATGCTGTGTGGTGTGTATAAAAATTTATAAATCAATTTATAAATATATTACAGTCTACGAACGAAAATTGTTAAAAATTAATTTTCTCCTATGTTATAAATATTCCAGCTAAATTAAATTAATTATTCAGTCATTTTACACTTTGTGGTGTGTAAAAAATTTAAATATACAGGGCTAAATGAAAGAGTTCGAATGTCTTAGCGACTATGGGCAATAATTGCTGAAAATGAGTTTTTAACTATGTTATCCGTGTGCTGTATGTACTTTCTTTAGCCATATTAAAATATTTTGTTACAATATTCTGGATGTGTTGGAATGTGTTTCATAATTTAGGCCTGGCACATTATTTTTCTGTCTTGTATGCTTTAAAAAATAAAAAACTAGAGAAGTGTTAAATTAACAAAATGAGTAACTAAACCTGTTCAATTACGAAATTTTGAAACTTTTTCCTGTCAGCATACTTATGAATAAAAAAACTTTAAATATTGAATGAAAAAAGCAACTTTAATTTTTTTTTATTAAATATTATTAATTTCGGTCATTATTTTGGAAATCCTGCAAATCATCATCATAACTTCCTATTCAGATACTTTAGACTTATTAATGAAAATTTTGTCTTAATTAGCAAGCTAAAATCAACGCTGGAGAGCAATTTATATAGTCTTCATTTAATATGTAAACAAACCTCTTAGAAGAACTGGATTATTAGTAATTAGTCGTTTTAAGGACTCTTGTACTGCTAAAAGGGAAAAAAACGAACTTCGTTATTCATAAACTATTGCACGAAGAAAATAGATAGTAAGTCACGTTATACGGATATATTTATGTGATAGTATAATTATATATAATTAAGGTGATGCAAAGATAGTGTATGTAAAAAATACTAACTACATGCTGATTATGGTTATTAACACGTCATTCTGATGTAGCTTAGAATTATTTTTCATTTATGTGTACAAGATAATATTATGATAAAGTGCATCACATTCATAACCTGGCTAAAAAAATCAAAATAGTTTACTCTATTGTAGGAAATGTCCAGCTGTTGACTGAAAAAGAAAAAAAAATAAATAAATAAAAAAAAATAAGGAACAGAAAACATACGGACCACTCTGTCGGGAAAGGGCTGCATTCGCGTAATCAGATGGCACCCCACTACTTTTAAATAGTCAACTTTAGGCAAATAACAGGAATTTGTTTTATTGGTTTATTTGAAAGACTATAAAATTAGTTACCCGAAACGGATCTTGCTTTCCTCTTGCGATCATTGGGAGTGTTGTTATGCGTTTTTTTTTTTGTTTCAACTCTCAAATGCGACATACAGGGTGATTATAAAAAAAACTATCCCGATATATGAGCCCCTAACTGTCATACCGTTCACAGAAACTGAATGAAATTTTGGTTTAAAGTATTTTGAGGTATGCGCTCAAGAATCATGTGAAAAACAACAGTTAAATTCTAAAAGTTATGGTTACAGTGACAAAATTTCAAAAATTTCAAATGGCAACACCTACTTTTTTTTAATGGAATGTGATCTTCATATTGAAAAACCATAAAAAGCGTTGGAACGGTACCTGTAACACGAAAATCGCCGGCGCTAGACAGACTAAGAAGAAAAGTGAAAACAACCAATAAAAGACAGAGAAACAACAGAAAATAAAACATTTTATTGTTCAGTGCTATCCACCATCTGCCGCATGGAAAGTGTCGTCGTGTGTGAAATGGAAAATGTATGAAACACATTAAAATGTTTTGTTTTCTGTTGCTTCTCTGTCCTTATTGGTTGTTTTCACTATTCTTCTTAGTCTGTCTAGCGCCGGTGATTTTCGTGCTACAGGTACCGTTCCAACGCTTTTTATGGTTTTTTCACTATGAAGATCACATTCCAATAAAAAAAAAGTAGGTGTTGTCATTTGAAATTTTCAGAATTTTGCCACTGTAACCGTAACTGTTAGAATTTAACTGTTGTTTTTCACACGATTCTTGAGCGCATACCTCAAAATACTTTAAACCAAAATTTCATTCAGTTTCTGTGAACGGTATGACAGTTAGGGGCTCATATATCGGGATAGTTTTTTTTATAATCACCCTGTATATATTTACACTGTTAAAAATTTACAACAAACTGTCCAGTCATTTGACTGTTTTTAGAGTATAATGTTACATTACCATAATGTAACTCTATTTTGACCATATTATTGCCCAAATTATAGTCAGAATAGAGTTAAATTACGGTTATGTAACTGTTTACTTGAAATACGGTAAAATGACTAGACAGTTTGCTGCAAAATTTTAACTGTGTAGGTAAACGGAAGATTCTGTATATAACAGAAACTTTAAAGAATAAAATAAAATTTAAAAGGAACTGCATAGAAATAACTTATTCAGCAGAGAAAATTGTATTTTTAGATACTAATTTATTTGAAACAATCAATGTAATAATTATTCTCGCTTTATTTAAAAATTGGTGTTAAACGTGGTGAGATACGCTAATATTTAAACTGTCTGTATACTACTCAAGAGCTGACGGATTCTAACGTCGACGGTCTGGACTTCGTTTTTCGGAATTTTTATGAATCGGTTTTATTTTTAAAACGGATTAAGGATCCCCTTTCCCCTTCCGGGTCGGGACAGTAAAACTCAACATTTTAAATATTAAATGTGAATATATTTACTAGAATTGTATTAATATACTTAAAATTTAATAACAATTAAAATAATTTTGTTGTTTAATTGGAATTCAGTCTTTATAGCAATGCTCTTACGGATTAACTTTTTACCAACAGAGTACAAAAAAAAATTCCTGCCAAGAGTCAAACCCAGAACCTCTGGCTTAAATTACCACGACTCTATCTATTATGGTACAGGGACCTACACCTGGCCGAAACAATTTCCCAAGACAACATTTTTGCAATTCGTAAATTAATCTTACCAATCAGTGTGATTGAGTTAAAAAAAATAAAAATTTTCATACATTACCCACTTTTAATTTCTTCATTTTCCTTATGTTTAAAAAAAGACATGTTCTTACAATGTAAACTTTGCTTAATACTAAACTGTTTTAGTTAAAATCACTATTTTTGCATACAAAACATTTTGCTAAATAAATTAAATCTAAGCAACTTCATTTTGAATATTTTACTAAATATTATGTTCTTATTGAACATTTCATTTGCATTATTAAAGGTATTAATTGAGAAATATATAAAATATGACTACAATAATGACATGAGGGAAAAAAATTCCAAATAATTTATTTTAAGCCTATTACAGTCTATTATTTTTTTAATTCTATATTCGAGAACTGAAAATCATAAATTAACGTTTTAGATATGTTAAGTTTTACAGTTTCACTACAAGCAATTTATTTAATAAGTATTTATAGAAAATATCTAAGAAAATCTTTAACAGTTTATCAGGAGAAGCTGGTGATACTACTGTAAACATAAATAAGTATAAAAGTTAAAATTAAAGGTACTTTCATGTTATAGCGGCCCCCAAGGAAAAATCGCCAAGCGACCAAGATTTATCGCTAAATTATAAATCATAGATAACATTATATAATAATATATAATGTATATAATATTGATATATAATTATATTATATATATTTAAATTATATAATTAACGTATATGGCCAACTTATAGTAAAATATGACGCATATATGTGACATTATGTGTATGTGAGATTTTGCTACATGACATATATGTATATATAAGACATGTCCTATAAGACGTATATGATGTATATGTAACATATAAGACGTAAATAATGCATATATAATGACGTATATGGCTCATATATGACTATTTGAAGTATATAAATATATGCATTTATATGATGCATATATAAACTTTGCAATGTTCTTGGCAAAATCATAGCTGCAACCCCAGCATAATCGTAATTGTGAAGGCCACTATAACACGAAAGTACCAAATTAATTTTTAAAATACCTTCTTTCATAAATATTTAATGTTTATTTTGAAAATCACGCATAATTTCATTAGCATAATTTCATAGCGGAAGTTAGTGAATTTATTAAAAACATATAATTTTTGTTCTTTTTAAGATATGACAACAGGAAAAAAGCATCATTTAAACTACATATTCGGGATTTGTATGTAATTTTCTCAACGTATAATCGTAATTTATTTAATATTAAATTGTTAATTGATAAAAATGTTTTTTTTATTATGTCAACTGATTAATGTTTAAAATATTGAATTGTCGTAGTTTCACAGCTAGCTGTCCTTTTTTAGCGAGCGTGGTTTGTGGCAAAATTAAATCCATTGGTAACTGGTATATGCTGTAACCATAAAGAATATTTGGCGATTTACCTTCTGTATCGGGCTAAAGGCAAAATGCCTTAAAATTAAGTTAACTTATAAAAATATTAAAATGTTGTATTGTCATGAGAAATGCACATTTGTACATCTTTTTTATAATTCTTGCTTATCAAAAAGTGAGTTAATCGATTGGAAAATTCCACCTTTACATATAAAAACTAAATTGAGTAAAATAATATCGTAAAAAAGAGTTTATTTTGAATAAATAAAAAAAAAGATAATTTAATTTATGAATGTTGTCACTTAGAGACCGCTCAACATTAAAATCGACACATTTGTGGCTCGTTGTATTTGTCATAAGTCGCAAACGAGTAGGCGGGAAATATAGAGTTTGATTCTCGATCGCTCCCTTCGAGTTAACCGTTTAGAGCTTTTTGCTGTTTTCTTTAATACCATCGGAAATACCTATTACACTGCCTTAAAATATCCAATTCACAGTCTACTATTCTTCGATTGGCATATGCTCTCACATAGCTCAAACATAAAAATTAGATTGTGTGTGATTTTTTTAAATTTTTTTTTTTATAACTGATAGAAAAATTAAAAGTAAATAGTGACCTAATTCCAGTTTAGATCGAATTTCTTTTCTTCTTTTTACTTACCCATCACACGTAGTAGAGGATCGTTTTGAAAATCGAAAACAAAAATTGACGTATTTACGCATTTCATACACTGGAGATTCCGAAAAACATATTTTTAGAAAAAAAAAATGCCGTCCGTCTGTCTGTGTGTCTGTAAACACTTTATCTCCCAAATAAATTGAGATAGAGACTTGGTATGTACTTAGTATGTAATAATGAGAAGAAGCTTATTGAATTTCAGTAACCTCGATTATCCGGAACTATATTTTTCGGACTCTCGAAATATTCGTTCTGATAAAAGTTATATAAAAATTTTCGAAATCGTTTATTTTAAGGAGTGAATATAAAAGACAATAAAAAAAAATATACATTTTGCATAAAGAGTGAAGTCGATCGGATAATGAGTTGTCGAGATATTTGTAATCCTATTTCCCACACTCTTCGATTTTTCATGACCCTGTATTTCATTCAAATTTCAATTCAAATATATATTTTAATTGGAAATGAGACGCTTAATCTGTCGCAGTAAACCGTTAGTTAATATGATTAACAATTTTGGAGTTATAAGGATGTTTCTTTTACGCAGTTCAGTAATAGAGCATTTAAAGTTTATGACAAGGCAATGATTTTATTCGAATTGCAATGCGTTTTATAAATAGTTTACACATGTTTTATTTTCATATTTTATATTAAGCATATCCATGATGGGTAAGTATTACGGTGGCTCCCAAAGACTAGTTGAATTCCCTAACACTATGCCTGAGTAAAATGTCTTGGTACTTTCGTGTTATAGCGGCACCCTCAATTAGGATCATGCCAACGTTGCAGTTATGATTTCGCCAAGTTCATCGTAAAGCCTAATTATACGTCATGTTTACGCATATATATGCTTCAAACGCTCATATATGTGCCATATACGTCATTATATACACAATATTTCACGCTTATATGTCATATATATGTCATATACGTCCTATACATATGTCATATATGACTATATAATTTAGCCATATGCGTCACGAAATGTTACATGCATCATATATTATAATGTGATATCTGCTTTATAATTTGGCGATAAATCCTGATCGCTTGGCGATTCATTCTTGGGATCCGCTATAACATGAAAGAAACAAAGTCTTCAACAGAAGTAACACCGGAGAACAAGGATTTTGAGGCACGGTGTTAGACAGCGGATTTCGAGTAATTTTGGTCTGCTGAAAACGAAAATAATTGCAAATTTTCTGGATTGGCTCTCGTTTTCGAAATAAAGCCAACAATCGGATAATAGCAAAAGTACAAAAAAGTAACATTATATATTTAAAGACTTATGTTTTTTTTTTTAATTTTACGTATTTTGAGTGAGATGGCTTTTGCGAAACAGAAATATAGATTTAACATTAGTGGTGAAACCATTTCATGCATGATGTTCTATAGAATGTTTCTTATTCAGGACAATATATTTTTAAGGTCCAACAGATGTCATCCATCATGTGGTGATCCCAACGTTTTGTATTTTTGCTCCCTTATTCTGATATTTTGCTGGAACCGTTCACCCAGCCCTTCACTATAATCACCTAAATTTTCAGGAAATCTGTTTAAATGACTTTGTAATAAATCGGCCAAGTGTGAGTATAACTCAAGCTCGAAATGTTCCGTAGAGTGAATTCATTAATTACTATTTATTAATTAATAAGCTCCGACCACCCCTAATTTTTTCATAATTTTGTTTCAGTAGATTCAGTAATAGGATGGGGGCGGGTATATTTTTTTCCAGTACTTTCGACGGTATCTCTGAAAACATAATACCTAAAATTAAAACAAATATATTTTTGAGTTCGATGTTACTAGATCTTCTCCCTACACGATATATAAAAATAAAATATATTTTTCAAGTAACTTAATTAATATCTCGGCTAATTACCGAATTTTTATTCGAAAATAATTGTCAAATATCCTTGGATGATTCTGCGTCGATAGATACCTCGATCGCCCGTCAACTCCCTCGCTGACTGCCCGAAAAATAAAGTTTGTGTGTAACAGAAAAATGTCTTCACAAAAACTATGTTACCTAGGAAACTCTCTATAGTTTTCCTACAAGGTTTAAATAAACTTCTACTACCCCTATTTTTTTTCATAATTTTAGTTTCAGTAGATTCCAAAATAGAGGAGGGGGGGACATATATTTGCAGTGCATTTTCGATGATATGTCTGAAAATATGTCTAAAATTAAAACAAATATATTTTTGAGTTCGGTATTACGAGATCTTTCACACGATACCCCATACAACATTAAAAAAAGTTTTTTTTTTTTCAAGTAGCTTATTTAGCTTCCTAAATTTTTCCTAAACATATTTGTGAATGGCTAATAATCTAAAATTATGTGGGTAAAAACGATTTATAATTTTCCCAAGATTGAACATTCCACGTACCCAGGGCCTGATTACCAACTAAGCACACTTCCACCAGTAAAATTTAATAGAAATTTTCGTCTTATTAAAACGCCCTATTCATGCAAAATTACTGCCATAAATAAGGAAAAAATTTCAATTCTTTTTTACTGGTGGAAGTGTGCCCCGTTGGTAATCAGGCCCTGCACGTACCATAGTTTACGAAAAAAGGACTCTGACATACGGACAGAGAGAAGCAGGAGTGACCTTATAATGGTTCCGTTTTTATTTTTAAAGTACGGAACCCTAAAAAATGCACCTTAATGTGAATATTAGCTTCTAATTTTTTTTTTAATTTTACAAGAACCAGAGACATTTCAACTAACTACTTTATAATATATAATTATAAACCTTTATATGTATAAATATCTCCAAAAAGATGTAATGCCGCAAAATATTTTTTTTGTTCCCCTGTGTAATTAATGAAAAATAATACGAATTGCATCTACTAACGAGTTGGAAATTGTACGTCAAACGTGATAAACGAGGTGCGTTCGTACTATAGCTAGTTATATAAATATCCAGATCTTGATGAGTTTTAATTCTGTGAAATGAATTATATCGTCTGCAGATTAATTTCTGTAACAAAATAAGTATCTCGGTCGCTTGACAGTTAAACCTCGGAAGCTCCTATAACAAGAAAGCAGCGATTAAAAAAAAAAATCAATTTTCTTAATAAATGTTTTTATTAATATCTCCTAAAGTTTCGATTCGATTTTTATAAAATTTGAAATGACTCCACAAAATTCTACAAAGATAATATTTCTTAAATTTCAAGCTATTCGGTTGGGTAGTTTTTGAGTTGTTATATCCGGACAGACGGATGGACGTACGGACCAGACGACGACAATAGGTGCTCCGTATTTATATAATTACGAAAGCACCAAAAAATGGGATATTCAGGGCACTGCTGATAAAGAAAATGCCAGAAACCCTTTTAGAACAATAATTTGGCATTTACGTATCTTAAATTGAAAATTCCGTTTGGTCTGTTCTTTGTGTGCGTAAGATAATAAAAACTTCTCAAAATCATCCAAGTAATCTTCAAGATTATCGGACTAGCATTTTTTTTTTTCAATTTAAAGGGCACACAAGCATCACTCTTTTCAAAACAACCTAATAAATGCATATTTCCCAATGAATGTATATATTTTTAAATTTTAACATACTTATCCCTCCATTTTTTTAAATATACTTATTTTAATACATAGATTTACTGGGGTTTTTAAATATAAAGATAAATTTTAAAAAATAAATAGGCAAAACAAACAACTTAAGATATACTCTCCTCCCCTTTAGTTATGATATTTATGTTTCTCATTCTAAGAAAATTTTCAAAATACTTTTTTTCTGCATGTGTATACAGACTGAAAAATCTCAAGTGTACTTCTGAAATATGAAGCTAAATTTTTTAATAAAAATTTTAAATCAAAATAGGTACTTTTTAAGAAACTTTACAAACATTTTTAGAACATATATTTTTAATTAACAAGGTAAAAATTATGTTTAAGAGTAATATGAAGGATATTACTCAAACATGTCTAAACAAAATTCTAAGAAATATTAATTAGCAGTTTTTAGCACATTTCTATTCCTGGAAATAAAAAGTTGCATATTGTATTCCGGAGCCCACTCATTGAAAAAAAAATTATATATATGCATATATAAAAGGTTATGCACGTGTATGAGAATGAGAGATACTAATGATAAACTAAACAAAATAAAAAGATAGTTAATGAAGAAACTCTCAAGCTAGAGATATTTTATGATTTTTTTTTTTTTTACTATATAATTTAATAAATACGCAGTGAATGTTTTGATTGCATATTTTTTTATTTAGTAAAGGACATTAAGTTATATAGATAACGAATACACCGAAAAAAAAATAAAACACAAATTTAAAAACAGTAACAGATTTTTAAAAATTCAAATTTTGATTTAAGTATAATTCCATTACCTCTTTCCAATTTAACTTCAATTCAGTATTGCTAAATCTAGCCCTCTTTTTTTTAAATTAAAAATACCTATAATTCAACCAAAATTTCTCTATAGTATTTTTTGTTTTATTTAATCACGGAATGTTTGTCATTAAATGAAATAAAAATTATTATACAGAAATTCTGGCAAAACGTCTGGTATTTTGAATTTAAAAAATTGGATAAATGGGCAGCACTGCTTGATTTACAAAAGTAAACAAGTTTTTTTCTTAAATAAATTAAAAAATATTAGATTGAGATATTTTGAAATGAAAAAAATAATTTTAGAATCTTACTTATTTCGTATTTTTCAATGTAGAATAAATTACAGTTATATTATAGATACATTTCGAATCGAATAATGAATGTTTACTAACATTATGGAATTACACTGACATCAAACACTTCCTGTTTCTCACATTGTGCATATTTATCGATCATGTTCATGTATTTTAAAGTTGTGCAAAAGTGTTTATTTCTAGATATTAATGTACTGATCTATTTTTTTCTATAAAATATAAATCTGTACAAAAAGATAATCATATGATTGCTCTGATAGCTGGAAAAGTATATATTTGTATTAAATTAATTTTATTGATCCAAAGTCTAATATGATAAATTCTAAGTATGGATACTGATGCAAATTTAGAGCAGTTCACTTTATAGAGAAATATCTATAAAGCAAAGTACAGGGTGTTTCACAAAGGACCCCTAACTTTAAAAATCAATAATCCGGAAACGGTGATAGATAGAAGCATGAAACCAGTGGTATGTTTATTAAAAAAATCGTAAGAATCTTATATATAAATCTCAAAATTTAGTTAAAAATAGCACCGATAGATGGCACTGAGAGCGTTAAGAATCCTTCTAAAGAGAGTTCAGAAGCATAGAAAGACTAGCCGTCGAATATTTCGCCATTGAATTTCTGACCGCTATTAGCGTATAGTAAAAATAATTCGCACCGGACACGTTGCCTGCCTGATGAACTTTTTTTAAAAGCTCACGAATTGTTTTCCATCTGGGCCTTTTGCGACTTGAAATCGCGTTTGAAAACTCCTCCTTGTGGCAGTAGGACTCTGATTTAATCGGTGGTATTCCAACACAATAAACACACGTTCCACTACGGTATACATCACTTTCAGAATTATATTTAATGTACGCTAATAGCGGTCAGATTTTAATGGCGAAATCTTCGACGGTTAGTCTTTCTATGCTTCTGAACTCTCTTTAGAAGGATTCTTAACGCTCTCAGCGCAATCTATCGGTGCTATTTTTAACTAAATTTTGAGATTTATGTATAAGATTCTTACGATTTTTTTAATAAACATACCACTGGTTTCATGTTTCTATCTATCACCGTTTCCGGGTTATTGATTTTTAAAATTAGGGGTCCTTTGTGAAACACCCTGTATCAACGTAGAAAAGAAAGTACAAAAAGGAACATACAAAGGAAAGTATCAGCATTGATTCAGCCTGAATCAAGCTGATATTACAGCGATAATAGATTTTATGACAGCTTTAAACCTGGTGTTACTATTGCTGCTAGACTGCTATAACAACTCCAGAGGCAAATCTCGCTACGCAGTTGATTTCAATAAAATTTTATGTTCTTATTTAATATCCATTTCGGCTAGTAATTACAGTTCGCTCTCCTAATTCCAGATCAATTAATTAAAGGCGCTGGAATATTTTATTTTAAAGTTAATATTTTAAAACTATAGTACATTTTTTTTTTCTCTTGCATATTTTTTTCTCTTGCATAACTCTTTTCATTTAAGTTTTTCTGATACCACAGATAGATAAATAATCATGGCAAGTATTCACTTAAAATTTGTTTTTTTATACTTGAACATGTTTATGTCTCTTTTCTAATGCAAATCATTAATTTAAATCGTCTATTTTTATAGCACAATCTAGTCTTCAAATAATGAGTAGGCGAAATAAGTATCTGAAGATGTATGGCCTTGTTATAAAATTAGTAATTTTTGTCAAATATGTTCCTTTATAAGTGTGTTTTCTAAAATAAAGTTTGAAAAAATGTACATTTAATTAAAAATTTAAAGTACCACGACAGAAACTTTTCAAATACTTTAGACGTATATTCGACATATTTTAATTTAATTAACGAGCTGAAATATATATTTGAGAGCAACATGAATGGCGAATATAAATACGGTAACAGACTTCCTAAGAAGCACTAATTAGCTGTTTTGAGTACATTTATCCGATTAGGAAGAAAAGTCATTTGTACTAATTAAAAAAAGAGATCATAGAAAGAAATTTTGAAAATTCAGCTAAGCACATGTAAGTAAAAAAAAAAAAAATTACAAATTTCCGTTAATGAAGATAAAAACAAAGTTTATACGAAGAAAATTTAGGAAATTCATAATGATTATTTCAAACAACAATCATAACCCTTAACGTACGAATGCCGCCATATTCGCGACAACAAATTTTTATTGCCCAAATGTATTGTTTTCATTTGGACACCAGTATTTTTGAACAGAAACCTTCGCCTTATCTAATTTCAGAAGTTCAACAATTAAAAAATGCAACAAAAAGTTTGTCAGTAAATGTGGTGCTTTAACAATTATAAACAAGATACTTGCAAAATAAAAATTACCTGTCGCGGACATGGCGGCATTCGTTATATGGCGGTATATATATATATGGCGGTATATATATATATATATATATATATATATATATATATATATATATATATATATATATATATATATATATATATATCAACATTTGAGCGGCAGGTGGTTCGGGGGTCATGATCGGTGAAAATATACCAAATTTTTTTGGAATTGCTTTCCTCCAAACGGATGCAATAGGTAGCTTTTTATAATGAAAGCTACCTAAAAGGGTTTACTAACAGAGCATTTATTAAGAAAACTTTTTTTTTCATTCTTTCGCCAACCAGCGATATAATCGCCAAAAATACAAAATTTTCATTCTATCGAGGTATACGGTTATACGGTTTTCTGCAGCAGTTTTTTTTATGAACGCATATATCCTCATGAGAAGAGTAATGTAATTTTCTTTAAAAAATAGTGAGTAAAAAAAATGGCAACCTTCCCTGTTAGTGAAAAATTATATCGACTATTCTGTCGTTTATTTAACAATCCTCCCTCCAAAAACGTAAACAATGCTCTGGATTCATAATTAATTTATTATAATTTGTCTCTTTTTCACTTCATTCGAATAAGTGATTGAAATATATACATGTAGGATAATTCTTTTCGCTATACAATATCGCGAATTCCTACACCGTTACTTTTAGAGGTATCTTTTCAAATGCAAAAATGTTCAAACGTTATTCTGCATCATGTTGAAAGCCACTTACTTCGAAATAATTATTTTTGGAAAAGTTACGAAAGTTAAATTTTCATATTTGCTATGTGTTATATTTCAATGTTATGCAGAAGTGAACACATTGAGTTGAAACTCGTGAGTTTGACTCATTTTGTTTGAGATTCAGCTGAGTGGATCGCGATCTACGTTATACACGGCCGGTGCATGACGTTTAAAACGTCCCATGTAGTTGATCATTTTTACACGGTGATTGGTGCAAAACAGCGCGCCCACCATTTTGCGCCAATCACCGTGTAAAAATGATCCACTACATGTGACGTTTTAAACGTCATGCACCGGCCGTGTATAAAGTAGGTCGCGGCTGAGTGGATCGCGATCTACGTTATACACGGCCGGTTCGTGACGTTTAAAACGTCACACGGCGAGCATCAGCTTTACACGGCGAATGGTAGAAAGCGTCACAACCAACGTTTTGTGTCAATCGTCGTGTAAAGATTATCCACTCAGTGTAAAGTTTTAAAAGTCATGAACCGACCATGTATAACGTAGTTCGCGAGTGTATTCACTTTTTGAAAAGTGCGCTTTAGTTGAGTTAGGAAAAAATAAATCCATGAGTTTGAGTCAAACTTACAATTCCAACTCGTTATTTTTTTAATCAATTTCTTGAAAAAAAAATCTCGGCGTTAAAAACAGATTTTATTCTCTAAATGATAGCTCTCACTTTGCTATCAAAATTTGAGAGAAGAATTCCGGTAAAACATGTCAATCAAAATTATAGTAAACATCATATTTAAATATAATTTATTAAATATATTTAACAAGCGTCTTTGTTGTTGGTGATTTGTAATTTTATTAGTCTCAAAATAATCTAGTATATTGTGGTTAGCATAAAATTTTCTTCTGTACCATCCTTATATATTAATTTGTAAAAACAGCAACGATTATGAATATAATGCATAGTGTATTTCTTCGAATTTAACACGGAGTTACAGTGATTGGTGAATTAACCCTTTCAGTGGCAAGTAATTGTGTTTCTAGAATGGAGAATTCACACCAGAATTTTCGAAAAAAAAAAATTCAAGAAAGAAAATGTAATTTTACATAGTTTTTCACCAAAATTATAAAAACAAAATTTTGTTAAAAAATTCTGATATAATCCTTGATTAAAATTAAGCGTTATAAAAATATGACATTTCCCTTCAATGAGAAATTCGTGAAAAAGACAGCACAGCAGCGCCACCCGTTGAGCGATATGCACCCAAACCTAATGATTGTCTACTTACATCAGATTCTAACAAAATATGTTGTTTGGTGCAAATCCCTGCATTAATTCTTGAGATTTAGCAATAAGGAAATCATGAAAAATGTAAAAGAAAAAATGCAACATTGAAGCGCCATCTATTGGACGATATATAACCAAACCAAATCAGCACTACTTCATTTGAACCTCTAACTGAATGTGAAGTTTTATTAAATTCGCTGCATTAGTTCCTGAAAAAGCGTGGCCACAAAGATTGTATCACATACAATCTAACAGACATACAGACAGGCATTTACCAAATTTACTCAAATAGTTTTCGGGACATTCCAAATTATGTAAAATCAACAAAAAACGGCAGTCAATAATTTTTCACAAGTCCAATATTTTACCACTAATATTATAATAAATATTTGTACTGTACATTTTCATATATATAGAAGAAAACATTTTTCGACAGTTATTAAACTTTTAAATAAATACACAAGGGTTAATCTGAACTGATGGTCAGAACCATGAAAGGTGTTACTATATGTAATCAAGACCAGTAAATTTTGTATAGGAAACTAAGGTCGAAATCCAGTTTTTAAATCAATAATACAGGGTGTCTCACACCAAACCAAACCCCCATTTTCTTTCATAACTATAACAAAAATGAACATATTTTAGCGATATCTTCAGCATAATTACTTTGCTGTCTATGGAACGTGGCGAAAACACAAAAAGTGCTAAAAAACGGCAAACCTCCATTTTTCCAAGTAACACTGAGCAAGATGCTTCAAAATTTGGAAAATAAGTGGCAATGCATACAATGTCACTGATAGAATTACAGTGAAATTCCAACACTTCCCACGGTGAAGTGACATTTCACTTAAAACAAAGAGATTGTGTTGAAGCTTTCGTTAAAATAATTCATTATTGTTACAGTTATGAACGATAATATGGATTTGGCTTGGTGTGAGACAGCTTGTATTTTTTTTTTTATCTAATAAGTGGATTGTGACCCTGGTTTCCTAAACAAATTTTGTTTGTCTTGACATGTATTATCACCTCTTACAGTTCTGACTATCAATTCAGATACATCCTGTATATACTTAAAAATAAAATAAAACATAATGGACCTTGAAAATAAATATATTCTTTAACATGTTTAATAATAAGGCCCATTTTGCAAACAAAATTACCTTAGCAATTTAACATGAAAGGAATCCCTCAAGTAATTTAAGAATACAAGATTAATTGATAGAAATTAAGTATGTAAATTACAGTAGTTCAATTATCTTGCAGTATTTTAAGTCTTGTTCCAATAAAAAATTAATTAAAGACATTTTGATATCACTACCACAAGTTCATAAAAACTAAGGAAAAAAATGTTATAATTTTTTTTAATTTATTTTCTTGTTTCCTTATTTATTTATTTTTAAATAAATCCTTAGTGAGTTTCGCTCTTTTTAAAAAAAAATTATTTGTAACTGAGCGTTTTACATTTTTTTTAATTTGAACGCGAATTTAACTCTTTTTACTGAAGGGGTATTAGTTCTCTCTTTTTGGGAGTTTGGACAAAACTGGTTATAGTTAGTATAAGTTTTATCGAGAAACCTTTTCTCTATGCTTTTTAAAAGGTAAAAAAAAAAAAATAAATAAATAAATAAATAAATTTAGTCCGATAAAAAGTTATCGAGTTTTAAAATGTAATTTACTCATATTCTGGCACTAAAAACAAGTATAAGTGTTTTTAGTGCCGAAAATACTGAAAAATCAAGGCCAAAAGTATCGGAACTCGGCAAGTTTTTACGTAAGGAATGAGACGTTTTTGTTTTATTTTTGAAGGCATGTAGAAAGTTTATCTAAATATAAATTAATGTAATATTCGACCCAAGGACCGTATGAAAATTAAATTTCATGACTTTTTAAAATATTATTATTTTGAATTAACTGACCCCTAATATAATGAGCGAATTGTTTTCAGCATTTTCTAGTTTCTGCTAGGGTTGCTTTCCATGAAAACTTCTGAAGGGAAAATGATCCGAAATTGTTCTCGTACAAGAAAAACTCCAAGAAACTTTTACAGTCACATCACCCAGACTGCACTGATTTCGAACACATGAAGATTGGCCAAAACTTCTCATTTTATCGCCAACATGCTAATCACTGACCTGAGTGGACCCTTTCAAGATGATGAAGAACCACATCTGAAATATTTTAGCGTTAGAAGTACACTTTATATATTATTACTTCTTATAATATATTTAGCTATTGGACAATCAGAAGATGATACATCTTCATTAAATAAAAAATATTGCATTTAGATTAGTGCTCGCGAATATACGTTTATATACGTTTAAACGTATACGTAATTAAGCTTTTTTTTCCATATGATTCCTATCCAAAATCGTTACCGGTTACAATACGCTTTATACGTATTATACGTATAATCGCGAGCACTAATTTAGATATACAGGGTGCGCAGAAAAATTTATACATACACTATTTAACGTGCCATTTCTTTCTTTTTTTTCTTTTTTTTCAAAGTGTAAATAATTGGAAAGAATGAGTCGACCAAGATTAACTTTTTGAAAAAAGAAAATTTATTTTAAAATACTATTGTAATATTGTAAGTATGAAATTATAGCAGAAGTACAAAAACAATATCGTAGGGAGTTTCAGACAGATCGACCTATGCTAATTACAATTCATCGGATAAAAGATAAGTTTGAAACGAATGGTACTCGCAGACAACGTTCCGGAACCGCAATTGAGCAAGAAAGCGCCACAACAGCAAATGAAGTGTTTGTTAAAGTTTGTGAATCAATAGCCCACCCTTATAAGCAGTGTATTGACCAGAACGGTAATCATTTTGAACATCTGAGGTAGGAGGAAAAATTATACATTTTATGTAGACTCTTTTGCAATTTAATATCAATTATATGTGAATAAACACTGGAGTTATAATCATTCAATATGTGTATACATTTTTCTGACGCATCCTGTATATGAATGTTCGTAGTGAACATGTTCTTAAATGTGTTTATAAACATGTTCAAAAAT
Source organism: Maratus michaelseni (assembly GCA_963931845.1). Lineage (NCBI taxonomy): Eukaryota > Metazoa > Arthropoda > Arachnida > Araneae > Salticidae > Maratus > Maratus michaelseni. The sequence goes on from OZ007587.1 coordinate 352,318,587, forward strand.
GGAAGAAGTTAAAGACTGCTTTACTTATCTTATTTTAATGTAACACAAGCTATTATGCTTTAGACTTTTGGAATTTTCTTTGTTTGGTATTTATGCACGAATTGTGGATTAATTCTTTCAGCAAACGCTTAAAAAATCATATGAGGACTGTATACCTACGTGATTATTATTGTAAAAGTTACACGAGGGAGTTAGAATGACAGTGGAGCAAGTCAAAAATTTGAAAAATCTAGATAACCATATTTTTAATGAACGTATATTAATTTCTGTTCAGTGAACCAGTCAAATAAATAAATCTTAATTCACTTAGGGAGTCTCTAGAGGGCAAAACAAGTTGGACCACTTAATGCAACGGCAATACAACAAGTTTCACAAAACCCTTCATTTTTCAAATTACTAAAAATTTACTTACTCCACTGTCATTCTAAGCCCTTTATATAAAATTTGCCCTTCTGCTATATTAATAGACTTAATAAGTTTTTCGAATTTAAAATATAAAGATACATTATAACAGCATAGCCAGATTGCGTTGATAGTTAATTGGAAAGAATTTTATAATTAATTACATACCATTTTCTTAAAATATAGTATAATGATTTTATTTTGCATAGGACATTTTTTTTCTTTTACAAATTTCTGAGATCCCCGAAAGATAAATATTTTTGACAAGCATTCAGCTTTAATGTTGTGTTTTATCAAAATTCAATCTTTCAATGATTATTTTTTTTTTATATTTGTATCTGGAGAGAATCTTTCCGTCACGTACGTTTCTATAATCGATGAAAATGTTATCCTTATCAACAGAACCAGATGCAGGCGATAGATGATCTTCAAATGACTACAGAAGCGAACAGATTATATTATTAAAGTAAACATGCATCGAAGTATTTTTATCACTTTTCGTAACGGGTTAAATATGCGTTAACGGCATAGACATAGCTGTAAGATTTTCTACATATTTTGGGAGATTAAAAAGAGTGCTTGGTTATAATTAAAAATAAATATTTATATAATGATATTATTAAAAAAAATCAAATCTGACAAAAGCAAAAATAGATGATACTAAAGTACAGATGAGTTTTTTAGAAAAAAAATCAGGGTTTTAAATCTCTAAAAATTAATTAGTTTTGAATATAACAAAAACATGATAAGAATTATTTTAAACAAATAATGTTGAAGATTTAGAAATCTAACATTAATTACAAAAACACAAAAATTAATTCATACAAGGTTTATTAGCATTGAACAGTTATTATTAAAAATGAACTAGCTTTTTGTAATAATTTGTACTTTGGATACATTAACACAAAGTAAAAAGCAGAATGTCATTTTTGGTCTCTTTTTAGATCCAAGACCAGAAATTCTTCGATAAAATCTTCTCTCGACCAGAAGAAAAAAAAATATATCGTCATAAGCGAATTATCGAACTGAATATTTAAAAACTTTATAATTTTATCACCTACTGTTATGTTTCACAATCATTATTGAACTCCATATAAAGAATATGTGGGATAAAAGAATAAAAATAAAACATGCGCAATTCTCTGGAAGTTGTTTATCGATAAATCTCACCTAAGGTTTCCATGCATAAGTGAGTTAAGAAGTACTTTAATCATTTATAACATAATCAACTGATTGTTAAATAATTTATACAAGTAGTAATTTTCCCATCTAAGTGAAAATATGTTCAGGCTGGGATTCGAACCCAGAACCTTTGGCTCTAGAATGTAACCTAAAATCAGGGTCACAACGCTGAATACAAGGATGAGGAGGTGGAACGCAAGCTCACAGGATTTAGGCCCAGTTTAGTGCTTTCTGGAGCACGTCACTCAACTCATGCAATTTCCCATTCTTTTCGAATCATTTTGTGGTCAGGTACAAAAGAAAGAAATAGTGTCAACGGATGCCCCGCTTGTCAACTTCTTTTACTTTGACCTCTGAACTTTAGACATGCTAAGGAAGTCATACACGATCAAAGATTCCAACAACCACAAGAAAAGAAACCGACGTAAGTCCACGCTCTGTTCGAGCTTTTAATACCTGCGTCCGAACACGGTAATTATGAAGGCTATTATTATATTTTTGCACAATAAAGATAGTTCTGTACATTATAACTTCTGAGGTTCTGCTTGTATTCGCTCCTTCTATAGAACTGTGAAATTATTTTTATTTCATTTTATCTGGTTAACAGATAATAACAGAGTTATATCATCCAAGTTACACTTATCAAGTTCTATCCATGATCTCAAATTGAAACGTGTTATCTACGTGAAATACACCATTCGAAAAAGATTAAGAAATTTACTAAAAAATTTCAAATTCAATATCTAGAGTGAATTCGATGATATTAATTGAAGTAAAAAAGGCTCAAATACAAAACTACGGTACAAAGATTTTTACAACCACACAATTCTTCTAATTTATTTTTATTACGTTACCTGAACGTATTTGTATAGAGGGAACCTGTAAAACATGCATGAGCATCATTTACTGGCCAAAAGCTGAGCAATTTAGGACTACCGTAACGCATCTTCATGCTCCATTTCATGAGCAAACCGTTGGCGGACCCTTCGACCCTGTCATCTAAATGAGTCGCCATAAGACAGCAATTAACACGTGAACGCCAAGTCAGTGCAAATTTGCAGTGACCAAAATTTCAACTATCGGATCTTTTTTAAAACATGCCGCCATTAATTTGCATTTTGCATTAACAAAATGAAAGTTTTGATACAAATAAATATCATAGTTCAATTCTTCATTAAATATCGTATAGGAGTTATATTTTACTATCCCTACATTGCCAAAAAAATTATATGCAGTTGAAGTTACGGATTCCGAAATCGCACTTGTGTGGAGTGCGCAGGTGCTGAACCAAAGTGTGGAGTTCACAGGTTAACATAAAAAAAATCATTTAAAATTAATAGTAACGAGCTGAGGGAGTGGAGCAGAGCAGTTAAGCTAACGATAATCAAGTTAAAAGCTCAAGCAGGAAAATAAATAAAGCAAACACCATGGAATTCCCTAAATTCTAACACTAACTACGTTGTTTGCATTCCAAAACTTCAGAAAAGCTGCTACAAAAAATGCCACTAATAGCTCTGAAAACAAGTATACGAAATATCACTAGTTAATACGCAATGCCAATTAAATAGACCCCGGTAATTCCAGTATACTTTTAAATGAAATAATTAACGCAACTCCTTACCACGAAGCCAAAGTGCTGAGCTGAAGAATCTAATCCAAATTCCGTCAAACTAAAACTTCAGTGGTAACGACACAATGGAAGCTCGAAACCTACTTTGTTTTCCGCAAGAGTATAATTAACGCAACTCCTTACCACGAAGGCGAAGTTCTGAGCTGAAGAATCTAATCCAAATTCCGTCAAACTGTAACTTCAGTGGTAACGACACAATGGAAGCTCGAAACCTACTTTATTTTCCGCAAGATTATAATTAACGCAACTCCTTACCATGAAGGCGAAGTTCTGAGCTGAAGAATCTAATCCAAATTCCGTCAAACTGGAACTTCAATGGTAACGACACAATGGAAGCTCGAAACCTACGTTGTTTTCCGCAAGAGTATAATTAACGCAACTCCTTACCACGAAGGCAAAGTTCTGAGCTGAAGAATCTAATCCAAATTCCGTCAAACTGGAACTTCAGTGGTAACGACACAATGGAAGCTCGAAACCTACTTTGTTTTCCGCAAGAGATGAGATCCGACAAAATCCAACGATACCAAGTACTACCACCGTATTTTTATCACCTAGCCGACTGTAGAAACCGAATAACCTATTACTGCATAAAATAACCGCGACAATAAGATTACTGGAGATTTAACAACACTTTGTGAGAGTAAATAAAATGACCGAATAGGTGGCACGTTCACGAACAGATGTTAGAATCAGAACAACACGTTCACACGCAAAACTGTACAATTCTTTTGACCCTAGACTATCTTCATAAGAGAGTGGCTAGGCACAATTCTACATACCAAGTTACATGATTTTATTGTGACTAGAACTTAGGATAGATCATTTTATATAATGTACCCTATTTTAAGCCCAGCCTATTATAAAAGCTATAACTTAAGTACAGTAATGTGTATTAGGCAAAATTTCTATTTATCTGCTATGATAAATAATGATTTAATTTATCCTTCATTTTTACAATTAAAATGTCTCCCTTTCTACCATCTAGCACAATTCAGAACACAATGCAGTGTATATAGCAGGTTGTTGTTACCTCAAACGAAAACTGTATAGTAAAATCATCCATTATGCAAATTTAATGGCCTACCTATGGATATTTTATAAAAAGAGAATTAAATTAATTTTTGTAGTTATTTCTTGAGTAAAGTATTTTATTAATTTATAAAACTTTTTTCTAAACAAGTGCATAGGGAACAGCTGTCGTCTAAGCTGAAAAGGTATTCCTGATTTAAAAGTAGTCACCAATAAATGTTTTCCTTCCAAACATTTATTTTATAATCCCGAAATAGTTTTTAACTTCTCGTGCCTAGTATTCATACGAAATTTAGTAGATTTTGTCTGAAGATCATACCAAGATTTTTACGAATTAGAAATTTAAAACCAAAATAAAAAGAAATTTTAGTTAAAACACATATTCTAAATATTTCTACCATTGTATAGTCTATAAATGTTGCTATTGCACTGTACAGTTTATAGGGAACAATCTAGTTAACAAACAAATATATCAATAAAATAAAATTTTGATAAAAAAAAAGATATATTGACAAGGATTTTACAAAACTAAATAACAGTCGTACAGTCGTTAATTCTTTAGTCATAATTAAAGAAATGCGATTGCATATAAAATTTTAATATTATGTTTATTTTAACTGGAAAATATAATGATGTGCGTCGTAGCGATGTATTTTAATATCATCGTAGTTGGAGACAAATTCAGCATCAGACTGTTAATCGAGACATATTAGTACCCAAAATTAATTACATAAACGATTTTAATTCATGTGCATGGAATATTTGCGAATAATTAAAGTCATTATAATTTGGTTAAATATTATCAAACAATTTTGTGCCATGCAAAAAGTTAAACCAAACAAAATATTTAAACTACAAAATATTTAAAAACTTTATTAGAAAAGGATAATTAGATTTAATGTTGTTATTAACCTCAAAATCTTTGTATTTTTAAAGTAGACGAAATGTCACCTGTTGAAATTTGACGAAAAAAACAAAACAGTATAAGGAACTGTAAGATGAACTTATAATAAACCTACAAAAATAATTCTAGTAAAAAAGAAAAAAACAGTCTTACACTGGCTAATCTAACTGCAAAAAAACATTGTTATTTTAAACTATACTTACAATAATAGTATTTCTATTAATTTTAACTTTTCATATTTTTGAAAACAATACTTGTTTCATTTAAAAGGCAAAAGAAAAAAAAATCTTAGCAGTACCGTAATATTAAAAAATGCCCAACGCCTTTCGAAAGAACTTTATCTTACTTCTTCAGGCGCAAAGAAGACGTGCTACCACTTTGATGGCAGGAGTAAGACATAATGAAGATTCATGCGCCTGAAGAAGAAAGTTAAAGTTCTTTCGAAGGGCCTTGAGCATTTATCAATTTTATTGTGTTATTAAGAAGTTTCTTGCCTACATTTTATCACACCAGCTTGTATAACATTTTGGTTCAATTAATCTGTTGTTTCAAAATAAACTAGTGAATGGCCTGTAATTAAGATAAAGTAAACAATTAACTATAACGCTCTAATTTTGATCTTTTTCGTTACGAAATGGAAAATTTTGAAAATTCCGTCATTTTTGCACTCATTTTTGTTCTTCCATGAAAATGTATGTTTTTAGCGGAATGCCTTTTCAAATCACACCATTTTTAGAGACGAAATCGTTTTCTTTAAAATTTGGCCCTTAATGTTGTAGCTGGGGAAATAAAAAACTATGTCATTTTCACGTAATTATAGGGAAATGTAACAGCTTCATGGTTTGAAATGCATGTTTTATTTTTATTTTTTTTTTAATATTTGCTAAATTTTAGGGCAACCAAGCTTCTTGTTGATTCTAAACATCATCTATGCAAATAAAACAAAAAATATATATTTTTAATTATAAGGAGACAATGGAAACAAAGATATAAAATTGATTACACAAATTTCCCTTTTAGCTACAACAGTGGAAGTAACCCGAATGTCGTGCGAAAAACCAGTTTGTGTTTTAAATATGTAGAGAATCAAGTAAAATATATTTTTTTAATAGCTAGCTCGGGCTCATATTCAAATTAATTTCTTTCACATTTTTTTTTTTTACTTTTTGAAAGAAAAAAAAAGATTATTAAAATAGGTACAGTAAAAAGCTCGTGGTAGATGACGAAAAAAACGGGTTTGTGTTTTAAATATATAGAGAATTTAGTAAAATATTTCTTTTTAAATAGCCAGCGCGGGCTCATATACAAATGAATAGCTTTCAGTTAAATATATATATATATATATATATATATATATATATATATATATATATATATATATATATTAAAATTGGTTCAGTAAAAAAGGTCAAAGCAGATGATGAAAAAACCTGTTTGTGTTTTAAATATATAGAAGTAAAAAAAAAAAAAAAAACTTACATTAATGCAGAGAAACTGAACAGTTCAAACTGGTGTGAGTGATGAGATTTATTTATTGAACAGATTTTCAACATGGAAATTAAAGTCTCTTTGTATGAGAATGCAAAATTTAAAAGTGTTCAATAGCAAATATTATATAATTTGCTTTAAATTGCTTCATTTTGAAGAAATAATACTGTCATTAAAAAACATAAAAAATTTAAATAATTTTCCTTTATTGCCATTTTTTTCTTTTTTATTAAAAATAAAACAAATTAAGCGAATGAATCTCGTGGGCATTTTACAACCTTGTAAATTGTTTAAAAAAAGTATTAAATTCGGAAGCAAATTCAAAAGTTTTTTCTTATGTTTTTCTTCACACAAATATACATCAATCGTATATGTTATTTCTAAAGTCAACATCTAGTTGCACATTCAAAACGCATTACGGAAAATAAGGTAAAATACGAACAGTTTTCAAAGGGCTTTTGACATAGTACATCCTCTATTCATTAAAACACGCTGTTTGATATTTAAAAATTGCTGATAATACCTTGTGATTTTATTTAATATAAAAAACTTGGCACTTGAAATGATTATTTAAGCCAATCCCTTATGAAATGACAACGACGAAATTCATACCGGAAATTCTGCAAAAAATAATGTAATGACAAATGTCTGTCATTAAAAACAGCACAAATTTATGTTTGAAATTATGTTTCTAAAAAAAAAAAAAAAAAAAAAAAAAGCCTAACTAAAACACCTAATCACGAGTTCTACTCGTGATTAATTCACAAAGTAAAGTTTACTCTACACGAGACACACTCGTGATTAATGCACAAGGGGTTAGTTAAAAATTTATGAAACAATTAATCAGCATATAATCTCAAAGATTGCCGCTCAAAATCCTAGCATGATTTAATTGTTTTTACAAATTTAAACAAAAATTACCGTACACGAGACACACTCGTGATTAATGCACAAGGGATTAAGTTAAATTTAATAATATAAAAGCATCAGCAGATAATTTCAAAGATTGCCGTGAGAAAGGCTCACATGGGTCCTTTTTTTAAAAGAAATAATAATAATAAAAATTCTCTACACGAGACACACTCGTAATTAAAGCACAAGGGATAATTAAAGTTTAATGAAAATAATCTATCAGCATATAATTTCAAAGATTTCCACGCAAAAGCCTCGCATGGGTTACTTTTTTTACTGATTAAAAATAAATATTCTACGCAAGACATACTCGTTATTAACGCACAAGGGGCAATTAAAAATTAATGAAAAAAGTATCAGCATATAATCTCAAAGATTGCCATATAATTTTATTAATTAAAAAAATTACTCTACACGAATAACACTCGTGATTAATGCACAAGGAGTTAGTTAAAAATTAATAAAGAAAATACATCAGCATAGTATTTCAAGGATTGTCGTGTGAAAGGATCGATTTATTCTCTCTGTTAATTTATTTTTGCTAACTTTAAAAAAATGCTCTACACGAGATACACTCGTAATTAATACACAAGGGATAGTTAAAAATTAATGGAAAAATGTATCAGCATATAATTTCAAAGATTGCCACGTGAAAGCCACGCATGGGTTCAATTTTTTTTACTAATTACAAATAAATATTCTACACAAGACACACTCCTTATTAACACATAAGGAGCAATTAAAAATTAATGAAAAAAAAGTATCAGCATATAAACTCAAAGATTGCCGCGCAAATTTATTAATTAAAAAAATTACTCTACACAAGAAACACTCGTGATTAATGCACAAGGGGTTAATTAAAAATTAATAAAGAAAATGCATCAGCATAGAATTTCAAAGATTGCCGTGTGAAAGGCTCGATGGGTTCTTTCTTTTAATTTATTTTTACTAATTAAAAAAATGCTCTACACGAGACACACTCGTAATTAATACACAAGGGATAGTTAAAAATTAGTGGAAAAAAGTATCAGCATATAATTTCAAAGATTGCCACGCAAAAGCATAGGATGGGTTACTTTTTTTTTACTGTTTAAAAATAAATATTCTACACAAGACACACTCGTTTTTAACGCACAAGGGGCAATTAAAAATTAATGAAAAAAAGTATCAGCATATAATCTCAAAGATTGCCGCGTAATTTTATTAATTAAAAAAATTACTCTACACGAGTAACACTCGTGATTAATGCACAGGGGGTTAATTAAAAATTAATATAGAAAATGCATCAGCATAGAATTTCAAGGATTGTTGTGTGAAAGGATTGATGGGTTCTTTCTTTTAATTTAATTTTACTAACTTTAAAAAAATACTCTACACGAGACACACTCGTTATTAATGCACAAGGAGCAATTAAAAATTAATGAAAAAAAGTATGAGCATATAATCTCAAAAATTACCACGCAGATTTATTAATTAAAAAAATACTCTACACGAGTAACACTCGTGATTAATGCACAAGGGGTTAGTTAAAAATTAATAAAGAAAATGCATCAGCATAGAATTTCAAAGATTGCCGTGTGAAAGGCTCGATGAGTTCTTTCTTTTAATTTATTTTTACTAATTAAAAAAAATACTCTGCACGAGACACACTCGTAATTAATACACAAGGGATAGTTAAAAATTAATGGAAAAAAAGTATCAGCATATAATCTTAAAGATTGCTGCGTGAAAACCTCGTATGGGTTTCTTTTACTTTTCTGTTTTTTTTTCTAAGCAATTAAAAAAAATACACGAGACACACTCGTAATTAATGCACAAGGGCCAATTAAAAATTTAAAAATTAATGAAAAAAATGTATTAGTATATAATTTCAAAGACTGCCACGCATGTGTTCATTTATTTAGTTATTATTATTATTATTATTATTATTATTACTAAATTACAAAAAAAAATTACTCTACACGAGACACATTCGTGATTAAAGAATGAGGGGTTATTTAAAAATTAATGACAAAAAGGATCAGTATATAATCTCAATGATTGTCGTACGAAAGCCTCACATGGTGTTACTTGTTGTATGCTAATTAAAAAAACCCTTTATTTATATTTTAGCTTAGCATTAACCTGAAATGTCTTTAATTTTTAAAAACACTGCCAATAGAGAAATTGTATTTTTATGTACTGGCTTAGAAATACAAAAGAAAAATGCTTAAATCACGCTTGTGAGAAAACAAGAATGTTCGATCTATAGTATATTATTTCTCGTTCTTTCGTTCGCTGCGTGAGTCAAGGACAGAAATTATGCGAGATAACCTAAAGTTCTATGTCGTTATCTCCTTAGCAACGACATGTTGTTGAAAAATCACTGAAATAGGTTTCTGTAGACTGAATTCAGGTCATTCATGAGAAAAAAAATGTTCATAACATTGCGAGAACTTTATGTGTTTTACTTAAAATATCAATCTGAAAACTTACTTAAATAGTGTTATTTTTCCTTTATATTAACACTTTCATTTCGCTTAACTCATTATCTACAAGTTCTTCTTTTTTCGAATTTTCTTTATCAATTAACTTTTTATTTACCGCAAATAACAAAATAGTCTTTAAAAAAATTGGCCTGAAGAAGAAAAAAAATAAACGAAGGAAATTCAATAAACTTACGTTTTGAAAGTTTTTTCAATACTAAAACCAACGAGCCCATCGGCGAGCGTAGAGAAACGTAGTAGAAACTGGGGGAACGGAGTAAAAGCGGCCAGAAGAGGAAAAATCCAAAGTAGTACTGGTACAATCCGCACTTCACGTGTCAGGCGGGTAGTATAGTACAGGTTCTATACGCGCAATAGACGTGTTAAAGATAAAGATACGTTTTAAAAAGCATGCTTAATGCACAGTTTTTTTCTCGCGAAATTCGCGTAATAAGAATTTTTGCACTGAGTGAAAAACCTCTGCCGTATCCGTGAAACGACTTCCAGAAAATAATATTTTTTGAAATAGTAAATATTAATACTTTTAGAAACCAAAGATATTCTTAGAATCGGAAAAGTACCAGAAATAACAGGGTACTCTTTGTTTTATTCTATTTTCGTTTTCTAAAATGAAATGGCATTTTAGAACTACAGAGATAACGGATAAGATGGAAACGAACGCGAATCGACCTCCAAAAAGTATTTGTTTTGCAATAGTAAATAATATTTTGCAAAACCTAAGATACCGACAGAACTAGACAATTACGCTGAATATATGGGTATTCTTTTTCTTTTTTTGTGTTTCAATCCGAGAAGAGAATTCGGCAGTTTTAAAAGATGGAAAAAACAAAAAAAATTGAAAAGGAATCGGAAAGTACGTAAACAACATAGAATCGAACTTCGGAAAATATTTTCTTTTAAAAAAGTAAATATTCATATTTCTTTAAAAAAAAAGACACTGTTAGAAAGGGAAAGGTGCCCTGAATAAGTGGGTTTTTTTTTTTGTTTTTGGGTTCAGGAAGCGGATGCGACACTTTCAAATGGCAGAAAAACAGAAAACTTGAAAACTGAGCCGTATTCGAGGTCTAGTAAAAAGTTTTTTTGAAATAGTAACTATTACTATTTCTTCTACGAAAGATACCGTTGGAATGGGAAGGTGAGTCAAAATTTTTCGTTTTCTTTTTCTCTTGAACTCTACGAGGAATTCGACGATCGCGATTTTAAAATGACGGGGGAAATGCCAACACCTTGCTTTCGTCTGCGTGAAGAACCAAAGATACCCGAAAAGTTTCGAGTACAATTTAGGGAACGACGAAAACTCAATATTTTGCGATGTTCATTATGGTTGTCGACTAATATCCCGGCTAATTATCAAAAAATGAAAAGTATCAGCGTCAGGTGTGTTCATCTATCCTCATCGATATTTTCTGACCTCTACATGTAGTAGATGTTCTTAGAGGTCGTCAACATATAGATAGACAAACGGACAAACCTCTTCCTTTTATTAATATAGATAAACAAGCAATGCTTGTGATCAGTGTTCAATTCAGACTTTTCTTTCGGCGAGATTTCAGTGACTCCGGGGTTCTGTATGGGAGAATTATAGAGTTCATAGGGGCAATTTACATTTATTTTACCATTAACAAGAATAAAATCCCAGATCTTCTGAAAGTGAGTCTTTGCTCAATGAATTCATTGCTGCTTGTGATGTTTTTTTTTAGTTTGGCCTAGCATTAAACATCTAAAACTCATTATGGCTTTTGGGTGATTCTTTGGTGCGAACGTTGGTAGAATGAATGAATGAAATGCACGCTGTCTTATTTGGATGCCAGTGTAAGGTTTTCAAGGATTACCTGGTATAAAAACAAGCATTCGGGAACCTTAACATGTTGAAAATAGTCCTTGAAAGCTTGGGAATACCTGTAGTATACTTGACAATCCCTTGTAGAAACAACTATAAATATTAAATTATCATTTATTATTTTTTAAAATTTCTTACAATCTATTCAATATAAATTTCTTTTTACATGAATTAATGACAGAATTAGCTTACCAGATTCAGAATGTTATTAAAAATGCTGAATTTTAGGGATTTCGATCAATTTGTATAAATTCGAGACAACTATTTATTTTAATTGCATTTAAAAATAATCGTAAAAAAATTAACATTTAATAACTGATGAAAAAATAAATAAGTAATTGTAATATGTAGTTATATATTCTCTCTGCTAATGGTTAAGAATTTTTCATTTCATTGAAGACGCCAAAAACATTTTACTGCAAAAAAACCTGTAAAGTTTTTTTCAAATTCATTTAATGTACTTTTGGCTGAAAATAATCTTTTTAGAATAGTTGTTCGAAAATAATTTAAATCTATTTAATATATATATATATATATATATATATATATTATTTTCTACTCTTATCAGTTGTATCAATCCCGACACGATAGCCTGACACCATCTTACTGTACTTCTTCTCCTTTTCAGCCATTAAAATCCCATAATTGCAGTGCAATAATCTTAGAAGGAGAGCTTTTTCATTACTTCAAATGGCCCATTACTAAGATATCGATTAGATTCAAAAGTAATTTTTGTTAACAGCTCTTGTACAAGAGATAATGATTTTGGTTGCTACCTTGATTGGATTGAAATTTATTGTATCATTTTCTATCACAAAAGATTTTTTTATTAAAATATTCTGTAAAGGCAAATAAAAATTGAGTGAATTTCAGGTGTATTTGAGTTTTAAACAAATATGTTTTTTCAGAAAAAGGGATTCTTTCTGTTTCATTCATTGAAATATTTGCCTAATTTGTTTGGAGTTGGCGCGCATAATATATTTGTTTCCTTAATTTCCATAATATGCCTTAAAGAGTATTAAGGTTATACATTTTTATACACATGTTCTTTTCAATATATTTATGTCTAATTAACTGTCAGCTTACGAAAGTGCTGAGAAAAGTAATGCATTAATATCAGAAGAATATGTTATTTATAATACAGGGTGTTTCTCTAGAAGGTATGGAAAGAAATATTGGTTTCTAGAAATGTTGACTTATAAAAAAATAAAGCAAGACTTACAAAAGAAAAACAATTACAAGTTACATCTTTATGTTTAAGAAACGGGGTTGGCACAAGAGGTCCTATAACTGTTTCTCCTCACCTTCTAAACACAAATGAAATAGATATTAAAGGCACTACAAAGGATGTGATATTCTTTTCACTTTGTTAAACAGCGTACAAACAACAGAGTTAAAAATATGTCCAGACCGGAGATCGAACCCATATACCTTGGTATAGCGCACCAAGTGCTTTACCATTTAAATCTCCTGTACGATGTACAGTCTGACATTTTTCGCTTATATATACGTTGCAAAGGCTGCAATTTCGCCTTTAAAGATTTATGGCGTAGTTTCAGTCCTGCTGAAAATTTAATTGGAAATTTAGCTATTAAAATTTATATTTTATAAAATCAATTTTTTCCGTCTGGCAGTCTGTATAAAAATATATAGTATGCTTCGTTGTTTTGTCGTGTTTGTCTGTATTAGGTAGCTACACTTTACAAAAAGTAAGCTATTACAGCCGCGTCGTCCGGAAGAAAGCAACTCGGGAAAATATCGGCATATTTTCACCGATCATGATCCCAGCAGGTTAGCTTGTGCCTGTGAAATGATTGTGTCTGGAAATTTATCGTACCACAGCGCATAAGAAAACAACGAGTTCGAAAGAAAGTACTTTATAAAAATAAAATGTTGAAAAAAAATACTGCATTTAAATTAGTTTTCTAAATTATTAGTCTCATTGCGAATAATGACCGATGCTTATATATATCGCAGCAATGTCTAGCCCGATTACCAAAGACGGAAGTTAGCCCGACTACAAAACAGCCCGTCAGAAACATTAAATTAATATTGTTAATTTTGTTGAAGCCATTTTTAAGAGATTTTCGTTAAATAAAATACATAAGAAGCGATTTAGAGAGGTTAAATAATCTAAGACAGAGGCGTATTCGAATTTCATTGCTCGCAGTGGTGGTAGGAAAAGGGACGGATGGTCGGCAGACAGACAGCTATGTTCACCTCGGCAATATTTAGCACGATTACGGAAAAAAATTGCACATAGGGTAATTATTAAACATTTCACCTTTAATTTTTCTTGCCACAGATGAAATTTCAAAAATCGGGCCACGTTATAACGGCTCTCTTACTAAGATCTATAATTTTGGAATGTTACATTATAATTGATCCAGGCATTGCCAAGAATCGTGTTCATTATATATTGTGAGAATGAAGTAGATACATAAGAAGTTTCACTTGCCATTGGTTCGCTGCGCTGCCACTACGAGTGTGAAGAAATAAGAAAAGAATACACTACTAAAAAAGTATGTAAAGCTTTATAATCAGAAATAAAGAATATGAAAAAAAAATCAAACATTGAAGGAAAAAATGAAACACAAACTATGAATTACAAAAGATTATAAAAAATAATTATAGTGACAAAATTTACAAAAAGGACAAACGCAAATTGTTAGAAAGGAATAAGCAGTGTGAACTAAAGTAGTTTATTCCAAAGATTCGTAAGCAATATTTTACACACGAATAATGACGTCCATTTCAAAATTAAAAACAGTAAGCAAATACTATCATCAACGAAAGAACACAAGCTCTTTAAAACTGCATAATATATATGTATATTTCTTTTATGACTTTTTAAAAATAAATATATATTCTCTGAGAACGCTTGTAAAACATGGAGTTACATTATAAAACAAATCCTGCTGAAATTCAAACGATTTATAACAGAATCAAATTTAACACCATCACCAGAACACTACCTTTTTAAATTCATTGCTTTGAAATAATTATATATGTTGCAAAATTCTACTCTTATCTTTATCTTCAAAACAGTATATTGGCAAAATTTAGAAACATTTTTAGGTGCGTTCGTAATTATATAAATATGTAGCACTTATAGACGTCGTCTGATCCGTCCGTCCGTCTGTCCGCATATAGCTGTACAAAAACTACCCAAGCAAATGGATTGAAATTTAAAATACATAAATGCTGCAGAATTTTGTCGAGTCATTTAAAATTTTATGAAAATCAAATCAAATCTTAAAAAGATATTAATAAAAGATTTCTTCATTCTATTAAATCCTATCGTACGTAATCTATATAATAAAAGTGCAAGCCATGTGACTGAGGAAAAACAATACGAGCTAACCATTTCTTTTTTCATATGCCAAGCGGCCATTTTTATTCAAAATTGTTTTTTTTTTTAAATTGCATTAAAGCTACATTTTTAGAAAGATCATTCAAAAAAATTGTTTGCTTGAGAGATGAGTTACATTGAAAATTGTATAGAATCTGAGATAACTTCAGTGGAAATTAGGTTAACAGCCGAATATCGCAATCTATTAAAGTAAATAAACGCAAGAGATTCGTTCAACGTGAGTCATAGGTCATCATTGAGTCATGATTAAAAATATTAAACCATTGAGGTAATCATTCGCAATGCACGATCTCTATGTTGAATTTTGCAGCGCCGTCTGGTGTCGAAAAAAAATTGTATCTGTAAACGTGGCATACGTAATAAAATAAAAACGACATGCTCATTTCGCTTATAGTCATAACAGGCGATATAATTCATTTCACTGAAATAACAGTGATGATTTTTTTTTTACATTGTAAAGCTATTTATAGTACGAACGCATCTCATTTGTCACGTTTAACGTACGATTCCCAACTTGTTTATCGCTACGAAAATAACATAACCTATAAATATTTTAATAGAAATCGATTTCTAGATTTTTAAATGTGAGAATTCAAAATTCCATCTCATTTCGTCAAGTTTAATTTATAAGTTAAAAAGCTACTCGAACTGCAATCTGTTTTGCAACGATTAAAAATAAAATTAGTATTAAGAGTTCAAAATGTCTCAACTACATAGATCATGAAATATTATTACAGCATCAAATTACGAATTTATTATGATCGTAATTCGTACGTAATAAAATTCGTTAAAATAAATAATAAATAAAATAAATAAATAAATAATTAAAGTAAATAATAATTCGCCTCCAGCTCGCTACAATTCCAGTACTAGTGCCACGTTCCTTGTAAATTCCAAGGAGCGTACATACACTGCTTATTATACTTTTCAAAGTTCTTTATTATATTTCTATACGATGAATCTATTCACGTATTATTTCGACTTGAATTATTGTTCTAGAATACGCTAATCGAAACTACCCACAAGGTTTACATTAGAACTTTGACCTTTAATTACTGAAGCCACAGATCGAATTTTGAAAATAGGGCTACGTCCTTACATCTGTATTACTAAGGTTTATATTTGTCGAAAATTACATTGTAATTGATCGTGGCATTTCTGAGTAATCTTGTCCATTTCTTTCTTTGACAGATTGGAAAGAATACATGGAAAGTTTCGCTCGCCTCCAGCTCGCTACAATTCCAGTACTAGTGCCACGTTCCTTGTAAATTCCAAGGAGCGTACATACACTGCTTATTATACTTTTCAAAGTTCTTTATTATATTTCTATACGATGAAAAGATTTTTCGCAAATGTAGTTTGCGTAATACGACGAATATACATAAAAATACAAACATACAGTCTCAAATTTTAGGTACGCATAATACGCCTGAATATATTGTAAATGTTTTTTATTGCAACATCTTGAAAGTTTTCTGCCTTCGGGTCTGGTTATTGAATGGTTATATTGTGGATTGAAATAGTTTTTTCGTCCTTGTTTAGTAGTTTAATGCGCCAATTTACTATTTTAAGTACATAAATATGTTTATCAAACTCATATAAATAATACTTTTTTGGTCTGAAATATAGCAAATTCGTAAAACGTAGAATGCGATTTGTGATGAAACTGTACGTGATGGACTTTTTTCAAATTTTTTCCGGTAATCAGCATCCAAAAAACTATAAAAAACACCACTTACTTTACCGAAATTTTTTTCATCGCAGACCCGTGTTATATACAGGAGAGAACAAAACTGCTAGAGAATATTTCCGTTTATTGGAGGAAATTGCTGAAGGGAAATTTTCAACTGTACTATACGATTCCTAATTGAACTAAATTTTAGAATTGCATGTAGTATACATACTACATCGATCAACTATAGATCATATACAGGGTTGCACAAAATAATTAGTGTATTTTTCTGAATATTGTTGACAATTCATGAAATTGGTCTTTTAAATATTTTACGACATCATTTATTAGACATCATCTTTCACCTTATCAAATGTTAAAGATTTCTAAAAGTATTTTGGAAATGTTGGACAGTATTACATAATCTATGCTTGACGCATATTTTTTCTTTCTTGTTTAATATAAGCAACAAGTAATATGCTTTATCATTTTATTAATTCATTATCATTAATTTATTATCATTATTTTATCATATTCAAACAAAATAAAAAAGTATATAGGATTTCCTTCGTCATTATATCCGACGTTCTGAAATTCCACTTTTTAACCCTCTGAGCGTTTTGAAAAAGGGGTAAAATTGTAATGTTGTTTTCACTGCATTTTGTTTTAAATGCTAAAAAAAATAGGATTCTTTCAGCATTATAAATAAAATTTAATTACAAATATGAATGTAACCCTTGAGAGTATTAATCATTCTTCAATGTTTTGAAAATTCATTAAATCTATAGAATTATATTATCTTAAACATTGCATATATTGCAGTGAAACCTGGAGCTTAGTGAACGGAATATTACGTTCCACACGCTTAGAGGGTTAAAAAGATTTCCAATAGTTATGGAATTAAAAGATGTTTATGAAATAAACTATACCATATCCCCTGTTAAAAATACTGTAAATGCTAGCTAGTACACAAAATAAAAATTGTAAAATCCAGCTAACACTTAGAGTATCACAGACGGGGTAATTTTTAAGAGTTGTTAGATGTTTAATGTTCTGTATTAGAAGTGCAATTCAATAAGATGTATCTTCTGCTACGATGTTTCCACTCAATTTAATTTATTAACTTTAATTATTTAATTTTTTGTGTTTCGAAGCATGAATGTAAAACTTAATGGGGTCATAAAAATGTCGAATGGGGGTTAAACTTGATTAAAGGGGTTAAAGAAAGCAAAAAATATATTGATGTAAAAATGTGTAATATTTGTTTTTAAAAACTGTGATGTATTTTTTATTCTCACTAACAATAAGTACAGAAACAGACATTTTCATTTATATAACAATAGAATAAATTGTAACACCTTGTACTCATGTATTTCTTTTCAAAGCTAAAAAGTATAAATTAACAACATGATAAATACACAGTAAAATATCTTTTATTAGGTTGTTTGACATGTTTGACTCACTCCGAGTCATTTTCAAGAACAAAACAGAATATTCCATAACTGCACGGTCTTTGAAGTTATTATTAAAATGCTATCATTTAATTTTCATGTACTTTTTTAAAAATTATGCACGTTATCTTTTATTTTTACTTGGTTGTTTATTTCCATGGTTACAGATATGAAAATAAACAACCAAGTAAAAATAAAAGATAACGTGCGTAATTTAAAAAAAAGTACATGAAAATTAAATGATAGCACTTTAATAATAACTTCAAAGACCGTGCAGTTATAGAATATTCTCATTTGTTTTTGAAAATGACTCGGAGTGAGTCGAAACATGTCAAACAACCTAATAAAAGATATTTTACTGTATATTTATCATGTTGTTAATTTACATTTTGTAGCATTTAAAAGAAATATGCATTGTAAAAAAAATTGCAGTAAAATTATGGGCAGAGGCCGGCAGAAGAGATTCCAGTCATACCCCGTAAATTTTGTGCAGCCCGTAATTTTACGGGGAAAAGTAATACAGCATTATAATGTACAGGATATAATGCGCTTTAAAACACAATAACACTTTACTTACTGTTCCGTAGCACGTAGCACGTTAGATAATCATCACAGAATCGCTTTTTTGGCGGGTTAAAATTTTCGAAACACGAGTAAAATGAAGGGTTACACCCTAGCTGAGAACAATGTATGGGGTCGTACCGTATTTTTGCTAACATATGGTATAGAACTGTAAGAATATATGGATTGCTCTTAATTTTCTAAATATCTAAGGGATAAGGCCGCTTATTTAGTGGATCAGACCGTTTTTCATCAAATAAGGTTGTTGCCCGTGAAAATTGAAGGGTAAACGCTCATAAATTTACAGTTTTTTCTGAAGTGTACATCGTCATTTAAAAAATGAGTAAAATGCAATAAAATAACGATTATTATTTTTTTTGGCACCGTGTTAAACCCTGCAGCACTGCTGGAAGCCATTTTATTGCTCATGCTTTCTTTCAGCCGTTAAAATCCTATAACTTCAATGCAATAATGCATGAATGAAAGCTTTTCACAGCTTTAAAGATCCCATTTGTAAGATATCGATTAGATTTAAAAGTAATTTTCGTTAACAGCCCTTCTATAAGAGATAATGATCATGATTGCATAGAAATTCTGTATCTCCTTTCATCTTAAGATTTTTTTTAAAATTAAAGCATTCTGCAAGCAGAAATAAAATTGAGTATAATTTAGTAGTGTTTAGTTATAATGCGCTTTTCAGGTAAATTGATTCTTTCTTTTGCCATTTATTGAAATCTTCCTTTAATTGGTTTGTTGTTTGTATATTGCTAATTTATTTCGTTTTTTGGTATAATGCATAGGTTAAGATATCACATTTAATGTTTGAGTACATTTATTCATAGTCATACATCTATCTACGAAGATGTAGTGAAAAGTAGAGAGTATATGTGTGAAGATATACGGTGTTTATAAACAATGTATTACTGTTTTGTTTTATCAATATATTCCAAATTGTTTTACGCATGTTTATGAACTTGTTTGTCTATGTGTTCATCTTATTGCATTATTCTTTCGTGTAACGTTTTTGTGTAATAACTAATTTAACGCATTTTAATGAAGCCGGCAATTTTCGATCTCTTTTCAAATATTTTATACACCATTAAAAATTCTATTAAAATTGAAACATTAAAAACATTTAATAAACTGAAAAACAAATTAAACCAAAATATGTAAGACTGAAAGACACCGATTTCTTAAAAATGAAAACTTTCCTTTTAATTTCGTCATTATGAAAGTTAATAAAATTGAATAAAACAGCCTTTATTTATTTTTGATGACAACGTCGAACCCCACAACTGCTGGAAGACATTTTTGTTCATGCTTTTTCTCAGCCATTAAAATCCCATAACGAGCAATAATCTCGAAAAAGAAAGCTCTTCACAACTATAAATGGCCATTTTTAAGATATCGATTAGACTCAAAAGCAATTTTTGCTAACAGCCTTTGTACTTGAGATAATAATCTTGGTTGCAACAATCATTGAGTAGAAATTTATTGTATCCCCTTTAATTACAAAAGACCTACTTTTCTAATAAAGCATTTTATAAACATAAATTAAATGGATTAAAACTTCGGTGAAATTGCATTTTAAAGAAGCTTTTTTCAGCCATTGAAATACCATACGAGCAATAATCTCAGAAAAAATTCTTTTCAGAATTATAAATGGACATTTTCAAGATATCGATTAGACTGAAAAGCAATTTTTGCTAACAACCTTTTCACTTGAGATAATAATCTTGGTTGCAACAATCATTGAGTAGAAATTTATTGTATTCCCTTTAATCACAAAAGACATTCTGTTAAATAAATTATTTTATAATTTATTTAACATAAAATAAATTGAATAAAACTTCTGTGGAATTGCGTTTTAAAAGAAGCATGTATTTCATGCAAATGACCATCTCCCTCCTCATTTATATATACCTGTATTTCTTTAAATTGTTTAGTAGTTTGCATATTTCTTCTATGAAATTATATACATTCGTTTGCGCAATTTGCTTCATAAAATGTTTGTATATCCTGCTCAATGTTCAAGTACATCTATATACTATAAACGTCTATATGCCAGCTCCTTTTCGTATTTTTCATCTCACGGTACACTAGATTTTGACTTAAACTTTTGCAGCACACTCAAACTGTTGTGAACAAAAAAAACAAAAGAAACATACCTTTTTAAATTATTTATCAACACAAATGATGTGGTTTATCACAGCGAAAGAACAACTGCAGAACAATTTATTTTAATTTGTAACAAAAACACAATAAATAAAATTTTTGCAAGCGTATTTTTTACATTTATTTTATATATTAAAATTTAATCATATACCTGAACTGTACTATTGCTTTTTTAACACTTTCCAACATAGTTGAAAGTGTTTATGAATTCGGTTTGTCTGGCCGCATGACTAACCGTTCTCCAATTCACGTAAATATACTTGGATTGTCATGTAATTGATATATGTTATTGAGGTTTACCATGTCATGTTCGATATTGAGAATGAAGTATGAAGCATTTATAGTTTGTTTACTAGGGCACTCAAAAGAATCCATTTACATTATTGTCTATGGCGAAAAATCTATTTCAGTGTATTTGAATGATATTATGCTATTTCAAAAAAATCAAATTAATATACATAATGGAGGTGCACTTCAAGATTCTTATTATAAAATGTGGTGTGCATAGCTTTTATCGTTTATTTACACGGACTCACAAAATAATTCGGTTACTGTACTGTCTATGAGCAATAATTGCTGAAAGTATGTTTTTAAAGGTTATGCATTTTTTAATTTAACTAATCTTTTGCATTACTTGGTGTGTATAAATTCTATAGATCGTATACAGGGCTACACAAAGGAATTCGAATACATTTCCGCTTATTGACGGAAGTCTTTGAACGGAATTTTTCAACTAGATTATGCGTTTCCTATCTGAACTAAATACTAGCATACTTTGTAGTATATACATAAATTTATACATCAGATTCAGTGTTGCGCAAAATAATATTTTCCCGTCTATAGAGGGTAATTGCTTAAATTGGGTTTTCAAATGTGTTATGCGTTTTCCAAATTGCTTACTTAAGCATAATATTTCACCTCATTAAACGTTGAAGTTTTGTCACAATATTTTCAATGTGTTGGAAATTGATTCATAATCTATGCTTGGTGCAAAGTTTTTCTTCCTTGATTTAATATCTTTATATCAATGTTGAACTTTTTAGATAGGGCTATTTCTTAATATTCTTCTATGGATCTAGTCGAGATTTGTTTGATTTTCCTTTTTTATACTTTTCATTTCAGAAGAGCTCATTTGTGGCAAAGATTACGAATTGAGAGAAGAAGATTTCTTTCCTAATATTTGAAAACTGACAATTGAAGGTAAACTGATAAATTATAATATCCGTTGTTGATTTTTTTTTGCAATAATTTATCATTTTTTATTTAAAAAGTTTTCTTTTCTTATGCAATGTTTCTAATCCAGAGAAGTTGAGTTATGATGGCGAACATATTCTTAAAAATGTGCTTACTATAAATCTAAAGTTTATAAAGTTTATAGGTAATAACAAACTGAACCATAATATAACATATATCAAAACTGTATTAAAAGCAACAGTGTATAAAGTACATATAATGGATAGTACGAAGCTGTCTAAAGTTTAAAAATATTCCAAAGGAATTCTACTTGTTAAAGAGCTCAACCATAATAGTTTGTAGCACAAGAGCCTGGCTACTCTCTTATGAAAATAATCTAAAGTCAAATAGATTGTTGAGTTTTTTGAGTAAACGTGATTACCTGATTCTAACAGCTGTATGTTAACGAGGCACCTATTCTGTCGTTTATTTATTTTAGCAATTTTTGTTGAATCTCCAAGAATCTGATCTTCACTATTATTTTATACAACGTTACGATACTTAGGTAACTGTGGTCATTTAGCTAGTATAAATACGGTGGTAGAAGTGAATATCATAGGAATTTGTCGAATCTCGTCCCTCAGGCATAATCAAGATTAATTTTGTGCTGCATCGAGCCATCTACATGCCGTTTACAGTGACGTTCCATTTCGACCGAGTTTGGAAAAATATTCTTCAGCTGAGAGTTTGCTGAGAAAGTAAGGTGTTGCGTTTCATATACATCATTTAAAAGTACACAGTAATCTAAAAGGTTCCCTTCAATTAGTGACATTTCCGTATTTTCTTGTGATGTTGTGTATAGTGCTACTTCTGGTTTACTAGTGACATCTTCGTAGCGATCTGAGGCGAACCTCTCTTAGGTTCCGGAATACAATGCAGCCATCTTGTAGGAGTTACTGTTAGAATTTAGACAATTTCTTGAGGTTCGCATGCCCCTCTCGTTATTTTAGGGCCTGAGCTTATAATTTGATCATTGTTAATTTAGCTTCCCTGCTCTACTGCCAAAGTCCTTGATTACTGATTTTAAATAAAATATTTTTAATGTTAATTTCTAAGTTTTGACTACTTTCTTAAGTGGCGGTCCGGAAGTTTCCGCTAAAAGCTTACATAATTAAAGTGAACAACAAGGCCTGGAATCTACATAATAAAAGCGTAAGTCATGTGACTGAAGAAAACAAGTACGGGCTGATTACTTCACTTTTCATATGCCAATCGACCACTTTTACTTAAAATTATTTTTTCGAATAAAAGTGCATAAAAGTTACATTTTTAAAAAGATCGTTCAAAAAAGTTGTATGTTTGTGTGATGAGTTACATTAAAATATGTATAGATTCTGAGGTAACTTCAGTTGAAATTAGGTTGACAACCCAATATCTCACTCCATAAAAGTAAACAAACACAAGAGATTCATTCATTGTGAGCCATAAAATCATAAACTATGAAAGTAGCCATTCGCAAAGCAAGTTCTCCTTAATAAATTTTGCAGCGCTGTCTGATTTAAAAAAAAAATCGCACCTGTAAGCGTGGCATAAATAATAAGAGAAAAGGGATGATCATTTCACCGAAAATCGCGTAGACGGGTTTAGTACAAATCCTGAACCAAAATTCTCATTGGATCAGCGTGATCTTTGTAATAACAGGTTTAAAAATCTCTGCATTAGCGAATTTGCTGCAACTGTTATGCAAACGGATATGAAGCATAAATGCCTAAGTGATTTAAGCGGTTTTAGTAAAAAAAATTATGATACATATAACAAGAAAGAAATATACGAAATGCTGCCATAAGCGTGAAAATTTCTTGATTTGCCTGTTAGAATATTCCAATTTAGCAAAGGACTAAGCAAGCAAATTAAATTAGGAATAAAAGCAACATGTTGCAATGCTTAGCATACAAATAAAGGAGACCAAACTGGTCGCCTGAGGTGGCTAAGTTATTTAAAAATTATTTAAAAATATGTTTTCGGCAAAATAAAGCCCTCTCGCGTGTATTTACATTGCCGAAAAATCAAGAGTCTACAGAACAGAACTACAATATTACGCAAATTGCAAGTGTTTAATTGGGCCTAGAAGAAATAAGAATAACTGCGAAAAAATATACCAGTCAAAATAAATTGTTGGGATGCGTAATTAAACCCTGGAAAATTCCTTTATTTTATTGAACTGAAAAATGCAGAAAAGTTCAGATATATGCTAAAAACGTTTTCCTCTAAAAAAAAAAGCGTATTTAAATTACAATAATCCATAATTCAGAAAATCTAGCGGCTAAAAATTTCGCTTTGGATTATTCATTTCATGAAATTGCATTATATATTTTTTTCTCTCTGCATCTTTCAGAGTATAAATCCATTCATGATGAAAAATTCCGCAACAGAACTAAATGGAAATACTATCTCTCCCCACACTCTACTCCGAATCAATTTTCTTGAAATAAATCTGGCACTGGAGAGAAACTTTCTGCCAAAATGCACTTAGTAACAAACTTCCTTTAGCTTTCTTTCCTACCTTTGACCTTTTATGGCAGCTAAGTGTCGATAAATGAAGACTCTATCGCTACCTTTTGGGACTGTAAGCCGTAAAACTGTCTAGTAAGGCTTTCTTTTATGTTTCCTCTTTTTCTATGATCTCTTCTTCATCTTATCCCAGAAAAGAGTGCAAGTATAAACTTAAAATTTGAAGAATTTAATATAAAAGTTTTATCATGGGCATTTATGCGAACACTTGAAAATGTAAGCTAACCGAATATGCTATAAAGTTTTGGACAAGATGTTGTTTTATTATTTCATTATCTAACTATTTTATTTAGCATATCCCAGACATGTTGATCATTTGTAAAACTATAATACGTATGTAAAAAAACCCGGAAAAGTTAAAATTTGAAAGGAAAGCTTTATTAAAGGCATTTATGAGGATAAATAAAAAATAATGTAAGTTATCCGGAAAAGTTAACAAAGCTTTGTTTTGGTCCAAATGGCAATTATATATTGTTCCGTTATCTAAATCGTTTATTCAGATTTAGACAAGTATTTGCTTTTGTTTTTGCATATAAAAACAATGTAAAAGTTCTAAACATGTTAAAAAAATTTTATTTAAAAATAAATATAAAAGCTTTATTTAGTATTTTATTGAATAGATCTTTCAGAGGATATTATTGATATTTGATAATAATACTAATATATTATTAATACTTTGATATTTGACTTTTGATTATTAATGCATCATTTTCACATGTTTAATAAAAACTTTATATGTATAATTGAATATTAAATGTAGTGTCAGTTTCCTAATGCATATTCTTTTACTAAAAAATATCACTGCCTGCATTTATCACTGACAAATATTAAACATGGAAAATATATTTTTCTTTATATTAAATCTGCAGAAAAAATTTAAAGCTGAATAAAATAAATAATTTACATTTTGATAAAGATAACAAACATTTACAAAACTTTCAAATCTTGTTGTTAATATTTTCTTTTTAATACTTTCCAGCGTAGTTGAGTAGTGTTTACGAATTTCATTTGTCTGGTAGTCTATCTGCCTGCCCTTGCTCTAACTTGCGTAAATATACTGGAATTTACATGTAATTGATATATGTTATTGCGATTTACCATGCAATATCATGAGATTTACCAGCATTTGTTCAATATTGAGCAGAAACATATCAATTTAATATATTTTTTGTCTGATATTTAGCAGTTTACCGTAATTGATGCATATTCATAGATGTGCATGTCATACCATGGTATATATGGATGTAAATGGTTTTAATTTCGTTTTTAAAATATACTTTAAAAGTACTTTTAAAATGTTGAAAACTGGAAAAAATTAACCATTTTCGTCATTTTATATCTTAAAAGGTATATATTAATAAAGCACAATTTGTAAAGTCACTCATTAATATATAATTTTTCTTTCATTTCATATTTTCTTCAGATCATAATAGGAAAAATTCGTTTTTATAGGTTTTTTTAAAACTTTTAGAGCAGTAAGTATGAATCACAGGTGGCGTGCATGATTACAAAACGATTTCTGCATGTAAAACAATATTTTTTGTATATCATTATACTTTGTAGTCTCTCTCATGTTTACATTAAACCTAAAAAAATGTTCATTTATAACATTATCATGTTTGCAAAGCAAAGCTGTATTTTGCTTATATAAAATTTTCGAAATATTAACAATTTAACACCAAGAGAAACAAGTTGGAAACTGCACTTAAAACGTGACAAATGAGGTGCGTTCGTACTACTATTATTCCAGTGAAATGAATTATATCGTCTGTTATTATGATATGATTAATTTTCGAAATAAAATAAGTACATTTCAAGTTGAACATTTTATCTTTTGTTTATATTTAGTGAAAATTCAAATGGGAAACGTAAGCCTAGCTTTGAAATTTTCAGAAATTGAAATCCATATTTAGACTTTTTTTTTCATTTAGTATCTATTTCTCCAGGAACATCTATCCAAAAAACTGTCGGTAGATTATAGGATTGCTATAATTAAACAATTTTAGTATGCAAATTTGGTTTTTAAATTCAGTTATACGGAAATAATATGACTCCATCTTAAATAGGACGTAATCGTCATTGGCAACCTAGAATCATTACCTATCATGGGATATCATTGAATTAATTATGTATGATAGGATTTAATAGAATGAACAACGTGTCTATAATTTGGTCATAGAGGTTAAAAATGTCATATACGTCATATATGACTGTAACTTGGTCATAAAGGTTAAAAAATGTCGTATACGTCAAATAGGACTATAACGTCATGCATGTCAGATAACGTGACGATACATCTCTGTCGCTTGACGATTAATCCTCAAAAGCTGCTATAACAAGGAAGTACCGATTTTTAAAAAATTCCAATTACTTAATAAATCTTTTTATAATTATCATTTTAAGTTTTGATTCGATTTTAATAAAATTTGAAATAACTCGAAAAATTTTGCAATTATTATATATATGAAATTTCAAACCATTTGGCTGGGTAGTTTTTGCGCTGTTATATGCGGACAGACGGACGGACTTATCAGACGACGACTATAGGTGCTACGTATTTATATAATTACGAACGCACCTAAAAATATTACATTTTACGTTAACTTTATAGAGCCTACTATATACTATGTATACTGAAAAATCCATGAAAAAATATTTACAAGATTTTAACTGCATTGCGGGCAATGCCCCACAATCACATTTTGAGAAAAATGACTGTAAAATTATCTCAGTGAAAATATTCCATATTTAACAATATATATATATATATATATATATATATATATAATCCAGCAAAAACATGATTTTGGCCTGAACTAGCACCACCCCCCTCACCAGAAACAAGACAACACAAGAAAACACAATTAGAAAATATATGTAAAAATAAACAGAAACAAGCTGCGGCCTCATCAGCAGTGGGTAAATTCAAAGGCAGCCAAGCATCCGAACAAAAATATTAACAATTAGTGGCAGTGGGTTTCGGCCAGAGCGCTGCGTAGCAAAAATTCAAAATGTACAGAAACATATTTGAATACTACTTAACAGACGCTCCCCCCACCGTACCCTACGCCACAGTATAAGCGAATGCTGTACCAAAATCACAATACTGAATCACCATGGTTGAAACAAATGTCTCTTCGAAAATACACACAACCAAATCAGCCACGTTGCCACAATTAAAAAAGTAAAACACGATAAACAAACCAAATCCGTTATTCAGTACACAAACCAGATTCGTTCCACGTCGGATGCCAACAAACACAGCCATCATCATAAGACCGTCCTTTTCAGGCTTTAGGAATTACGAGTCATTTACTGTTGAATGTAAGCAATCTATCATTAATGGAGGCAGTCTGCAAAATCTGAATATTTTTTGATAAAATTAAGAAGGATATTGTTTTTATAATATAAATGACTGATAAAATAAAATAGTTCCTTATTAAACAGGCTTTTATTTGAACAAATTCTGTAAAAACGGTAAATTTATCGTTTTTACAGAATTTGCTCAAATAAAAACCTGTTTAATAAGGAACTATTTTATTTTATCAGTAACGTATATATATAAATATTATAATTGGTCAAATTTACCGTTTTTACAGAATTTGTTCAAATAAAAACCTGTTTAATAAGGAACTATTTTATTTTATCAGTCATTTATATTATAAAAACAATATCCCTCTTAATTTTATCAAAAAATATTCAGATTTTGCAGACTGCCTCCATTAATGATAGATTGCTTACATTCAACAGTAAATGACTCGTAATTCCTAAAGCCTGAAAAGGACGGTTTTATGATGATGGCTGTGTTTGTTGGCATCCGACGTGGAACGAATCTGGTTTGTGTACTGAATAACGGATTTGGTTTGTTTATCGTGTTTTACTTTTTTAATTGTGGCAACGTGGCTGATTTGGTTGTGTGTATTTTCGAAGAGACATTTGTTTCAACCATGGTGATTCAGTATTGTGATTTTGGTACAGCATTCGCTTATACTGTGGCGTAGGGTATGGTGGGGGGAGCGTCTGTTAAGTAGTATTCAAATATGTTTCTGTACATTTTGAATTTTTGCTACGCAGCGCTCTGGCCGAAACCCACTGCCACTAATTGTTAATATTTTTGTTCGGATGCTTGGCTGCCTTTGAATTTACCCACTGCTGATGAGGCCGCAGCTTGTTTCTGTTTATTTTTACATATATTTTCTAATTGTGTTTTCTTGTGTTGTCTTGTTTCTGGTGAGGGGGGTGGTGCTAGTTCAGGCCAAAATCATGTTTTTGCTGGATTCTATTGAATTTGTGTGTTCTAATATGCAGCTTCTGGCGCTGTTCACACGAATATTTAATTGTTTTGTTTGTGTTGTGATGGTTACTGCTTATATATATATATATATAAAACAACATATATAACTATTAAGAGTACCATTCATTTTGTTTTAAAATGTTCAAAAAATATTACTCTTTAATTATTTATTTCAAAAATTTAATTTTTAAATATGTCTTCATATTTTTAATTCCAATTATAACTTCGAAATGTCTAATACAATATTTTGAATATTTACACTAAAAAAGTATATATATGGACAATTTTAGGTTTGAAGTGCATACATGCAATGTTTAAAAGAAAAACATATATAAAAAAAAACAGCGAATAAATTAAAGTAAAACACAATTACTACGGAAGCAATTTATAGTCTAGTTTAGAAAAGTTCCAGCTTCTATATCCCTTATATTCCTAACAACATAACACTGGTAATGAATATTAGCAATTTTTTTTTTCTATTATGTATATTTTATCTTCACGAAGATATAAATAAAAACTATGTTTCAAAAGATTATTAAGCTAAATTACTAAAAACATAAAAGGAGTATTAATAAAAAGAATGTTAAAAGAATATTATTGTATATTTCTGCTGTTTGCCTATTTATAAAAGTAATTTTAGAATCATGTATTATCTACCAAACCTCCCATTTTCTAAATTTTACAGTTCACAGCAAACATATTTAATATTTTTATAGTTATTTTTTTAATATAATAATCTTCTTTGATATTTTGAAAGAACGTTAAAATTTATTATTAGTGAAATATTTTTATAATATGATGTACTGAAGTTAGTTTTACGGTGAACTTTTGACATTTAAAATTTTTGTGATTATGTAACTCTGCTCTTTTTTAAATTCCTGCATAAGTAATCTATAAAAGATGTTTTAGAGCTGCCGTTGATTAAATTTGTAGTTCGTAGATAATTTTATCAGTAATGTATTAAGCTAATTTTAAAACGGCTTAAATAAACAATCATTTTTGGTTTTCTTCATGCCAAGGCCTCATAAAGTGTATGTGTTAAAAAAGTCCTCAAAAACATTCACCGTAATGATGCGAATATTAAAATACCATATTTGTTTTATTTGTTGAACAGCGTAAAGGAAAAAAATGAAATGTAATATACCTTATGAATAAAGTTATATTTCAAAGGTAGAATTACTCATTTGATATACTTTATGATTTTTAACACACAAATATAATATCTTAATTTCATTTTATGACATGCTCCATAACCTTTTGAATTAAGGTTAACTTTCATTGTATTTTGAAACAGTTTTAAAATGTGATGTAATAAAGTTAGTTTTTCATGTTATTTAAACATTTAGCCTTAATATTACCGTTTTATTTTTTTATATTTCTGTATAAAACAATAAACATTTCTATTGAACACATGAATCATTATATTTATAGATCATAATATAAATATTATATATTTCTCAAGGTATTAATATAATTTTAAAATCACATAAATTCAATTTGCGTTCCATAATGCGAAACGTGTTATCAAATGTATTATATCATGATGAGAAAACATCGAAAATATATTTCAAAATATTTCATCGTAATGAGAAAAATAATGCTCTGGAAAATATTTTTTCTTTGTTTAGAAGAATAAAAATATAAAATCTCGATGTGTATACCCTTTAGGAATAAAATAATATTTGAAGCTTGAAATTGCAAATTTACCCTATTTTTTATTTCTAGCAGACATGTTTAATATTCTCATATTCAATTTACCTTAATTTTCGAAGTATGGGCCACGGGTCAAATAAACGTGTTTATTATCAGAAATTTCAATTAATTAAATATAACTTCAATCAATCAGTTTATTGGTTCAAGGAAATTCCCATTTCCGCTGCAACTCCACTCTTTGTCTATGAATATTTGGGTATCACATCCTAGTGGAGCCATGAAAAAAAATATGTATATCCGTAGCACAAAATATGTACTACAATAAAAAAAGAAAAAAAGAAAGAAGGACAGTTATTAAATGGTAAGAAGAGGTATTTTTCTCTCCTAGACATAAGGAAAGAGAATGAATATAGAAATGAATATAGAAGAACGGAATAAGGAAAGAGTTGAGAAAAAGTCTAAGTGACTGGTAGAATTGAACGACCAATCAAATTATAGGATATGATAAGGACAATTTATCAGAAAATCCTAAAGTAGAGAAATTTGATTAAAAAAACTTTACAATTTAAAATTTAAGCAGATAAATAATTTTAAAATCATGTTAAAGAAGGATAAAATAAGAATAAATGATAAAACTGCTTTTAAAAACACAGACGTAATGCCGAAAAACAATCAAAAAGCAAGAAAAATAGCGTAAAGCTACCCCTTAAAAAAAGACCCTATTGCCATACATTTTAAATAAAGAATAATAGTTAAATTATAATAAGTTTAAGTAATTAGATGTGTAAATAGATAAATCGTATAACACACTTTTATAAATTAATTTTTATAGTACAATTTTTGGTGCAAAACACATTTTCTTGATCCGTGGCGCAAATACCAAAAATTATAGTATATTTTATGAATCCTCTTCGAATTTTTACATTAACATAAAATTTTATTAATATTGAAATATTTTTGTAACCCAGACGTTGCATAGAGCGATAAATATTTTTACAGAAAAATAATTTTTCTAAAAGTTAATGCCATTGAATTAAATAAATGCAAACAGTGACTTTATTTAATTTCATGTATCAGAGTTTGCCGGTATAATGACCACCATAAAAAATTCGGATGACCAAAGTCTTTTTTTTTTTTTGGGGGGGGGGGGGATCATTTTACATGAGTCAATATTTACTTGTTCAGTTTTCAAGTAATATTCAGCTGTAGCGATATAGAGTATCACGGATTTTGAAACAAAATCTCCTTACGTTTATACTCTAAAAATATTATTTTGATATACAGTAAAACCATCACTAAATAAATAAGTTATCGTTTTTATACTATAGCTACAGCTAATGATGGCATTTAACATAAATAACACGATGTAAAATAATAGTTATTATAGTATATTATTTTCACAACTATTATTATTTTATTTAAATGTGTATTATTTATTTTCTTTATTAAATCTATTTTAAAATTTAAACTTTTGTAATAAGCGCTCCCAGTATAGAAGAGGGCCCCGAGTACGGGTCCGACAGTTAATAAGGTAGTGTTTTGATATATTGAAGGGGAGATAACATTAAACGGAAATAATTAAAAATGAATTTGGAGAATAAAAAAAGAAAACAAGATTAAAGTAATGATTGCAGCAAAGATTGAAGCAAATTGAGAGAAGAAATTTTGAATGCAAAAAAAAAAAAAAAAATATCAAATTAAAACAGATAAAATAAATAAATAAACTCAATAAAAAAATTTGGATGTTTGGAAAGTGTTAAATGAACGCAAAATAGGTAAAAATGCAAAAAAGTCATAAAAGTGTAAAGCTTATAGTAGAAAAATATTAAACGAAAAGAGAGGAATTCAGCGACAAAAAACAGAAGGAAAAAAGTTAGTAATGTTCAATAAAGTAAATTGAACTTTAAAGAGAATGCAGCCATAAACGCATAATGAAAAGAATTAAAAATAATTCATGAGACATAGATTATGAAACATTTTCCAACGCTATCAGAATATTGTTACGAAATTTCTTTTTCTAATACAAATACATCATATATCTAAATAAAGAATTTAATAAGCAAATAACGCAATTAATAATTATTATAAGCAATTACTGTCCATATAATGTGATGTATGCGAATTCTTCTGCGCAGTAATGTATATTACATATAGATTTTCATACATACATATAAAGAACGTGAAATATAATTCACGGATAAATACACAGAATACTAAAAACGCTTTTCTGGGAATTTCTATCCAGAAACGGCAGTGTAGCAATATCATTTTGTGAAGGCCTGTGTATGAATTTATTTATAATATACGTACTCACACCACACAATGTAAAAAATATTAGTAGAGCTGAAACACGTTTAACATAGATTAAATAAGATTTCAGCTTAAATCAGCATATTAAATCGATATATTTTGGGTAGCCTGTATATGATTTATTAGCATTTATGCGCACCACATTATGTAATAAAATCTAATTAATACTATATACGCATAATACATTTGAAAACGCACTTCTTGCATTTATTCCCCATGGACCTATTCACGTGTCTGTATTTTTTTTTCAAGGTCCCCTGAACAAACAAAAAATGTTATGCTTCCTATATAGTAAATTTTATCGCCCACCTAATAACATACTCGTATATATCAATTTCATAAAGCGCTCTACAAAGATGAACTGCCCAAACCTATCCGCACAGATTCTAATATGGATAACAAAAAGAGTTGCCACCAAAACACAAATAAAAGAAATAACCTTTTTGTTTCACTTTTAGGTAGCTTTCAATACAAAAAAGTATAAAGCTACCTATTGCAGCCATTCGGAGGAAAGCAGTTCCGGAAAATTTCGATATATTTTCACCGATCATGACCCCCAGGCCCCAAAACCACCCTCTGTTCAAATGTTGATTTATATATATATATCCATATATATATATATATATATATATATATATATATATATATATATATCTGAGCTATGTCA
Organism: Maratus michaelseni; assembly: GCA_963931845.1. Taxonomy (NCBI): domain Eukaryota; kingdom Metazoa; phylum Arthropoda; class Arachnida; order Araneae; family Salticidae; genus Maratus; species Maratus michaelseni. The sequence continues at coordinate 352,352,360 of OZ007587.1, forward strand.
TACGATAACGCTCGTATTTATAAATCAATTTTGATGAAACTAATTGTGTGTATTAAGCTCACCAATGTCTCGACCGAGTTCGTTGGCCAGCTTGGTCCGCCATTTTGTTTCCCTTAAAAATTTAAAACTAAAATAAATGTACAAAAAAGTTAAAAATTCAAATTTAATTAAGTGTTTTTTAATTAAGTGTTAGGCCTTGATACGAGGATTCCAGAGCATTTTTTGGTTTACCTCTATCTTAAAAAATGGCTGAGATAGAACAATTTGAAATTCTAGGGTGGCTGACATTTTGAAACAAAACAGCACATTAACGCGATTACTCGCAAATTATTTTCTTTCATTGTTGTAATAATTTTCCCAATCATACGCATAAAACTATATATTCATATCCGTTAGCGCCAAATTCTCGCCAAAATTGGCGACATTTGGCGAAATATAGCCAAATTTGGCGACCAAAATAAGTCTTCATAAATGAAGCCAATTTGGCTATTGCTCAATAATTTGGCGAATTTCTTATTCAAATTCAGTATTAACGAATCTTTTCTAACCGTTTCTTTGCATTTTAACTTGCTGTTTTCGTGTAACCTTAGCTAAAATTTTAAAACGAAGATATAGGAAAGCTACCCTTTCCTCCCGGTACAGGGCGGATGAACTTTTTTTTTCAAAACATTGCTAGTATATTTTGTAATAAATTTCGAACGCATAATTCGAATATAATAATACAATTCACCAATGCAATTTAAATCGGATCACTTAAATATCCATGCTTCCAAAATAGTTTAAATTAAAAAGTGACCCTTTATAATTTTAAGTAAACACTTTTCAATATGCAACATAAAATTTATATTTATTAACTTTATTGCCATAAACATTATAATATTGAACGAAAATTGTCAAATGTAATTAAACTCATTTTAAAACAAAAATGTATAACGTTATTACTATATGGCCACTTTAAAATGCAAAATTCTCCGATAATTTTACTTACCCATCATACGTAGTATAGGGCAAATCTTGTAATAGTTTTGAAATTCGATTTTTTTCCTTTTTTTTGTTTGATGGATTTACACGTTTCAGACACTGGAGATTCCAAAAGACATATTTTTAGAAAAAAAAAAATCTGCCGTCCGTGTGTCTGTAAACGCTTTATCTCCCGAACAAATTGAGATAGAGACTTAAAATTTGAAATGTACTTAGTAAGTAATAATGGGAAGAAGCTTATTGAATTTCAGTAACCTCGATTATCCGAAACTATTTTTTCGGACTCTCGAAATGTTCGTTCTGATAAAAGGTTTTTCGAAATTGTTTATTTTAAGAAGTGAATATAAAATAGTACATAAATTTTGCATCAAGAACGAAGTCGATCGGATAATTAGTTTCCGAGATATTTGTAATTATATTTTCCAATTGCAATGCATTTTATAAATAGTTTACACATGTTTTATTTTCATATTTTATATTATGCATATCCATGATGGGTAAGTATTACGGTGGCCCCCAACAACTAGTTTGTTTAAACTTCAATCTGTAAATCAATCACTTTCTTTATTTTACACTCATTAGATGCTACTGGAATGATAGTATCCGTGAAAACATTATGAAAAAAGTCATTATCAGACTGTACCCACTGAAGAATATATCATTTAATGACATTAAACGACCTACGATAGACCTTCCTTGGCTATCGATTTGACATTACCGTTTGAAATTCATTTTATTAAGGGGTCATAAAGAGAACATTTAACAATAGTTATGGGCTGTTTCCCATCTTCATTAGGCCAAATACTCAACTGCCAGTTGGCTGTAAAATTCAGTAGTTACTTCATTTTATGGTTCTTTCAAGAAATATTTAGACGACAAATATAAATTTAAAAGATTAAGTTCTAGAAATCTAGTTAATGAAGTTAAAGAAAATTATTTCATTATCCTACAGTTGAAGCCCTTTATAACGAATTACGATGTAACGAAAAGCACTATATAAAGAAATTCTCATAGCCATTTAGTTTGTCTGTATGTTAAAGAATACTGAATTCGAAACAATATAACGAAATATTTATAACGAAAAGCACGATATAACGAAAAGAATTCGAGCCTGAAAAGTGAGAAAAAAAAACGATATAGCGAATTTTTCCCTTTTTAGGTGCGTTCGTAATTATATAAATACGTAGCACCTATAGTCGTCGTTTGGTCCGTCCGTCTGTCCGTCCGTCTGTCTGTCTGTCTGTCCGTCTGTCTGTCCGTCCGTCTGTCTGTCCGCATATAACAACGCAAAAACTACCCAACCAAATGGTTTGCAATTTAAAATATATTATCTTTGCAGAATTTTGTCGAGACATTTCAAATTTTATTAAAATCGAATCAAAACTTTAGGAGATATTAATAAAAATATTTATTAAGAAATTTGAATTTTTTTTTTAAAATCGGTGCTTTTTTGTTATAGGAGCTTCCGAAGTTTAATCGTCAAGCGAGCGAGATACTTATTTTAATACAGAAATTAATATGCAGACGATATAATTCATTTCACAGAATTAAAAATCATCAAGATCTGAATATTTATATAACTAGCTGATACATATATATCTGAATATTTATATAACTAGTTAAGATATTTGTATGAACAGTGTCATAAAATATATACTTAACTAGCTGTTTAACCCGTTCTACGCACGGGATATCATGAATTTAATACTAAAACGTGCGTACGAACGCACCTCGTTTGTAACGTTTGACGTACAATTTCCAACTTGTTTTTATTTTTAGTTAACAAGGAATATTTTTTTGTTACATTTAAATTTGTCCGGTTTTTTCATCTGTAGCATAGTAATATATATTAGATATATACCGTTAAAATAATCCATTAAATCTCTAATTATCAGAAATACAGTCATCCAGATCTATAATCACAAATTAAAAATTTTGTGATATGAATTGTAAGTATATGTATTCATAAAAATATAATTATATTGAAATTTATTTTTAAATCAACACTTTTCTTATTTTTACTGTTTGTAGTAAAAGTTGTCCCATCCTATGAAGTCTTAATATGAATATACAACTTATTTAGTAATACATAAGGCCTAGCTTTTTTTTTTTTAAATTATTAAACAAAAGCGATTTTTATGTATATTATATTGATGTAAATTATATTTTTATGTATTAAACCGCCTTTTATATGATTGTCTCCCTTATCCGAACTCTACCTACTCAGATTAAGTTCAGACCACATTAATTGGAGTTATTTCTGTATAACGAAATAATTAGTTATAACGTTTTAACGAAAACACGTTATAACGAGCAAATCTTCGGAGCACTTTCGATTTCGTTATAAGGTGCTTTGACTGTATTATGTATAGTCTCATTATACAATATCATGTCAAAGTATTTCCTACTCTAATTTTAATTTTACTGTAGAAAATAATTTATCTCTAATTCATACATTATATGGGATTATTATACAGTTTTTTTTCTAATTCGCAAGCTGATTATGTAATTTTTATATATATATATTTTAAACACAATATGTTTTATTAATTCGAGAATTTTGTGTTATATGGAATTATTTGCTTAATTGGGATTAAAGAAATATAAAACGCAGGGTAAATTTACCGAATCAAATTATTTCCCATCCGTAAGTTTCTAATTTTATTCATTAATATAAATTACTTCCTATAATTATATCCTTTAAAGAATAATAAAACATTATTAAAGAAAGCTTCGTTGTCACATTTAAAAAAAACTACTAATGATTACAAAATTAAAAATTCTTATATATTTTTTAATAATTCAAGATTTTATTCTGAATTAAATTTTATAAGTGTGTTTTGAAAGGGAATGTTTTATTTAAAAGTAATCTAAACATTAATATTTATAAAAAATGAATGATTATTTTCATATTACTTACACGGAAAATAATAGAGATTTTGCTCAAAATATATGTTTATCTTCTTGTCCACTTCAATTCCAATTTTTTTTTTTGCCCATTGGACAACATCAAAATGGAAGTGTCATTAGGTATAGGTCAGTTTTACGATATAATTCGATGAAGAGTGCCTCCAGGGGATTAAGTTTTAAATGAAAACTGACTACTGACTCTTCTATAAACAAAAGCCTTACATAACCACGTAACCTAGGCCAGAAAGAATTCTAAACCACAGACTTTGGCTTTCAATATTTTTAATATTTATGGTCAGCATGCTATATTGACCATTGAGACTGATTATTAATAACCAATTGAAGAGAAAGTTATCCTTCTATATTAAAAAAAAGTAATCTGGAACTGAGCCAAAAACGAAATGGACCAATCAAATTCTGCGTAGATATTCCGGGTTATTCTCATCGCTTTTTTTACTAGGGACTTTTTTGTGGAGCTATTACTTTTTTGAGGAGCTATTACTTTGTTTCTAGCCATCCTACGGATTCGAAAATCATACCACCAGACGCGAAATATAACAAGCTTTCAGAAATTCAAAAAATTATCACGGTCGGACAATAAAAACTCAAAAAATCCTTAAAAATCGAGTAAAAAATATTTTATTGAAAAAGTCATTTTTTTTTATATTGTTGCCAATTTCTAAATAAGCGCAAAGGATTATGTTTTATCTCAAATAAAAAATGTATTTGCGCGAGACTATTAAAAACAATATTGAAAGTTTAAAATAATAATTAAATGATCACGTGTTGAAAGCAGGAAATAAAGAAAATTACGTCATAAAAATTGTGTTTACACATGAATATTAAAAATAAAATATATGAATTAAATGAAAAAGCATTATAACCAGTTAAATTAAAAAGCATTATAACCAGTTAAATGAAAAAGCATTATAACCTGATTACAGAAGAAAGTCACCGTTCGTGATATCATAATCATCATCTTTTTAAAACAGGATACATTACCAGGTTTTAAGAGGCTGTGAAATCGGAACGGGGGTTGGTGAGCGTAGCGAGCAGGGGGCAGAGCCCCCTAGTGGCAGTGAGAAAAAAAAACGTTAGTGTTATGGTGTTAATTGAATGTAATATACTTTATCATAATTATTTTGCTATTAAATCAAAATAAATTATCTTACTTGATCAGTTAAAGATTCATATTTTCCTTATTTTGCATTTTCCTTACTGTATAATTTATGAATGAAATTATTTGTAAGAAATTTCTTTTATTGTTATATATTTACAAGACATCGCAAATGCAAGAAAAAATTCTCAAATTGATGTTTCTACAATGTAAATCTTTGTTTCTTAAGTATAAAAATAGTTTTTACTAAAAATAATTACTATTTCTATTGGGTTAGAAACATACAAATTGCACTCATAGATGGCAATAGTTTTTTTTTTTTTTTTTTTTTTTTTTTTGGGGGGGGGGGGGGGGATGGGTATTTTTACATATTCGAAATGTCAAAATCATATTGTTGTTTCATAGTTAGTACTACAATCTGCACCCAGTAATTATCTTGTATTGACCGGGAGTGCAGTTTTTGCTTGACGTAGATTGAAAGAAAACAAAATGATAATAAACAAGCATTTTTGTCCTGTTTTACTTTTATACATCCGCAAAGGAAAATTAAAGCTGTAGCGCAGAAAAGTTATGTGCTATGTATGTATCCGAGGCATTTATAAAAGGCAGTATCCAAACTGATTTGCGAAGTTTCGCGCAGATGATTTTTCCCTCAAAGCTGTGGTCCATTTGAAGTTGATGACGACCAAATCAAGCCAATAATCGATACTGATCGTCATAGCACTACATGTAAGATTGCACAAAAGCTCAATGTATCCTCCATTTGCACTGAAAAACGTTTAAAACACCTTGGATACATAAAAAACTGTATTTATCATGAACTCAAAGAAGTTTCCTAAACAAAACGCATTGACATCTGTGTTATTCCATGTCAAACGGCCTATATTTCGATTCGCAAGGTTCAAAACACTTACTTTGCGTGATATTAACAATTTGTTACATCCGAGTGCAAACTAAAGTCCGAGTACACTCAGTTATATCTTAAATCGGTAAAAAAACTGGAACTGTAGATGAAATGTTTACCTATAGTAATATGACTATCATATGAGAGCGAGAGCAACCGTAGCGCCCATAGTTGCAAAATTTGGACGTTATCATCGACCAAATCTGGATAAATATGGAAGGTAGAAAAAAAAGTCAATTACAAAAATGTAGATGTAAAAATGTACAAAAATGTACATACTCAATTTACAATGAAATTAATAAAAAGTTAAGAAAGGAATCTGTCATGTTTATTAGAAGTTATTAATTGTTAATTTTTCGATAATCAAATTATTGGCTTAAATAATTCACTAATTCTTTGTAGAGGTGTGGAATTATAAGGCAGATATATTTTTTCTAATCAATATTTACACATATATTACATGATTTAATAAGTTGAATTTTGTATTTCTAACATTCTATTCATGTTAAAGCATTTTTTATATACTTTTATTTCTTTTTTCTCTTTTAACAAGTGTATATTGACACTAGAAGTGTATGCTTTCAAAATATAGTAATGCATATTGCAATATAATATAAACCAGGGCACTCGGACTTTGATTGAAAAATATAAAGGAATAGGGGCACAATGACATTAAATGAAAATAAATAAATAAATACATTTAAAATAAAACCTTTACAATAGTCATTTTCAAAAAAATATTTTAAATTACAGTGAAAATTTTTCAATTTGAAAACAAGTAAAAAAGTTAAAATAACTTAAAAATTGCTGCCGTAAAAATTATTTAAGTAAGTTAAAAGTATTAAATTATAATAATGGAAAAGCCTGAAAAAGATGCAAACAAAATTTATATTAAAAAAAATCAATATGAGAAAACACAATCAATTTAACGCAGAAAAATACATACTATTATTAAAGCAACCTGCTGTCGAATTATTTCGGTAATTATAATTTTATTTTTAGTACATAATTCTTAAAGCATATATACAGGGTGTTCTAGAAAGGACTCCCCAACTTTGAAATGACATAACTTCGAAACAGTGAGAGATAGAAATGTGAAACAAGTTGAATGTTAAACAGATAGGTCTGGAATTTGTTATACACGAATGTGAAAAAATAGTTCCAATATTGGATAATAGGTGGCAGCACAAGCACATGGAACTTTAAATGGTACTCAGAAGGACAGAAATTTCATTCATGCGTCTGTTTCATTGCTGACACGTGTAAAAAAGTTGTATAGAATTAGAGAATAATTCGGAATTCAAGAATATCATGCCGTATTCACCATATTCCCCGGATCTGAATCCATGCGACTTCTTTTTGTGGGGTTACTTGAAGGACGCTGTTTATTCTAAGAATCCCCAAACGTTGGAACAGCTCTAACAATTCATCTGTGAGGCATGTGCATCCATTTCAATAGAAGTATTGCAACAAGTGATTTCGAACGTTACCTTTAGGTTGCGTCATGTTGTTGCTGAAAAAGGTAACCATATCGAAACCATTGTAATGTGATTTTTATCTCAGTTCAAACAGCTCATTTTCAGGAACTATTTCAAAGACACAGCTTTGTGATTGCAGCGCCCTCTCGTGTCCAATATTGGAACTATTTTTTTAAATTGATGTATAAAAAATTCCAGACCAATCTGTCTAACATTCAACTTGTTTCACATTTCTATCTCTCACTGTTTCGAAGTTATGTCATTTCAAAGTTGGGGAGTCCTTTCTAGAACACCCTGTATATACTTTCAACAAGCATAGGCACTTCCTTTCCATTGCTACTTACACTGATATATACCCATTTATACTGCAAGTTTGGTACATAAATACAGAGAGAGATGGATTTATAGACTGGGTTAGGTCCAGATCCAGATATATTTAAATCATCAAATGAAACTAAATGGAAGGGATTTTATTTCGAAGTAAATCTGTATACTTTCTTAACAAACAATTATATAATCCTTCTATAGGGATTTCATTACTAATTATATGATTATATTATATTGTATCTTATTCAATATACACTATACAATACTAATTACAGTGTATATTATAATTATATTATAATTATATTATAATTATTAATTATAATCTATTTGCAGATACTATGTATATCGTTCCTTAAATCAATTTAATATAACAATATCATAGAAAATCATAAATAAGGAAATTGATTGACACACAAGCGATTTCTAGAAAGGAATTCACGCCTTGCTTTCCATATGTTTTTTTTCGTATGGTGCACACAAAATTTATTTCTGATTATAAATACATACAAATGTATTCAAATCTTTAGGTAAAATTAATTTGCAAAGAATCGCCTTAACCGATGTAAAGCTTCATGGGTTGAAAAAAATGTTCAAAAATATATTGCAAGGTATATAGATCTAGATATGGTAGTCCAAACTTCAGTAATTATACTGAATAAATAAGAAATTAATTTATTACAGAAAGAAATTCTGATAATTATGCGCTATTGTTTTAACAACTAAGTATGGTGGATTTTCATATGAGATCCATTATTAGTTAGATCGAGGATAACAAGGTTCTAATTCATCACATAAATAAATATTGATAATCATGTTTTATTGTTTTTTAACAAGCAAATATGATGGATTTCCATATTAGATCCATTATTAGCTATACTAAGCATTTTTTTCAAAGACGAAGGTATATGAAATTTTGTAGGTATCTAATCGTCATTCGGATGTATTTATAGACGAGTTTATATCTAGATACCGATCATTTAAACGATTTGCTCCATTATTGTTTGTATTGTATTATTGTTGTACTTCTGTACTCGTAATAGATGAAGGTGAAAACGAAAATATAATTGCGCGTGCAATCTCAGAAACCATACTTATTTATGTACTAGCTGTTTAATCCGTTCTACGCACAGGAGTTCATGAATTTAATACTAAAACCAAAATTAAAAATAAAAATGACAACAAACAACTTCAAAACATTTAAATAAAAAATATGAATTCCCCTGTTAAAGTGTTGAGTTGTTCAACTATTCGATTTAGAAAAATAATTTTCTACTATTGTGCATTTTTTTTAATGAAACTTAATTTATCATGTTGATATGGTAGCAGACGATAAAACGATATCTTTGGAAAAAGGGAATAAATAGAATAAAAAGTTTTGTTGATGTTGTGATAAAATACTTTTCTTTATTTTAAAAAGATAATAATAATAATTAAGTGCAATTAAATAATATCTAATTATTCGCATACGAGGTAAAAGAATTATCGTAATATCCACTACAGCTTCTTAGTATTGCAGCGTGACGTACGTAATATGTATATCTCACATTGCAGGAAACATTTAGAACTGGTTAGAACTCGCGCGATTACGAGTTGAACATAAAAAGGCAAAAACTTGTCAATAACATAACATAAATAAAATCTATTTGAAATTTTCGTATTTTTGTCCCAATCGTTCATGGGCACCCTACCAGCAACCTGTGTGCCAAATTTCGTAGCCCTGCGCCCTGTGGTTTCCGCGTTTTTGAGGTTACATAGATACGCGCACGGATTTTAATAGGGTAGATCCTGTTTATATGTCAGCATGAAATTACACATGTGAGTATTGTGACCGTTAGATTTACGAGATAAAACAAAACAAAAAATATCAGTTTTCAGACAAATTGTCACTCAGAAGACATTTCTAAATCATGGTACCTTCATCATCTAAATTTCCAGTAGGCTTTTTCTATACAGCGTGGCTTCGAAAATCGCACCTTTCCTGTTACGAATTAAATGGAGACTAAATGGTAGCAATTTCATTACAGTATTCATTTAAATAAATATTTATGATCTATTATTTTTAAAAAAGGACATACGCTGAATGTTCATATGAGATCCATTAAAAGGCATACATAGCATTTCTACCTGAGCCGAAGGATTGTAAAAAATTACAGGTTAGTATAGATCCATACAGATGGATTTCCGGGCTGTTTTAAATACCGATACAGATACATTTAAATCATTAAATAGAAATAAATGGTAGGGATCTCATTATCGAGCTTTCCCTAGGACTTCCAAATAGCTGGAAGGGAGTTTTTGAAAAGTTGCTGACAAAAGCATTCCTATCACAGAACGTGATCATGGGAGATTGTTTCTCTCTTCCCAATTCAGGCAAACTAAAGCAAGATAAAATGAAACTTTTCTATTATTAGATACTTTTGAGCTTAAAGTTATAAATATAGTTGTAGCGTTTGCCTGAATATTGATTTTTTTCAGACACATATTGTATTTTTACGAGTTCAAAAACTCTGAAGAAAAAAATCATTTGCCAGTAGCTACATATGAAGGTTATTGCCGAAGTGATTCCAGAGACACGTTTATTTTCTTTTCAATGATAAATTGTAAGATATCTTTGATGGTTATATGTTTTATGTTGGTATATCCATGAAGCTTTTTGAAATTACTGTTCCAGACTCATATTAATGAAATATTTTATTTGGGCTACATTAAGGAGGATATATATTACATTTAGTTTTCAGTTTAATTGCATAAACATTAATAAAGTAATTTAGGGACTATACAAAAGTGGATTTCCAGATTTCATCCTTTCATCCAGATTTAATAAAATGTTTTATTTGAAATGCATTAAAGTGGATCTATATTGCATTCAAGTTCACGCAAGGAGAAAACTTTTTTTTTTAGTGCACACTTATTTTATTAAATGAATAATATTTATACAATAACTTAGAATAATTTGTTCCCGACATATTCGGATGTGCTCAAACATTTTCTACATTTCGAAGAGCGTTTATCATACACTTAAGCCTTATAATCACTGTTGAAAAAACACAAACTCAAACTTCATTTATTATTAGGATATTTTCCTTTCATTGTTTTAAACAATTTTTTTGCATTGTTTAATTCAGGCTCTGCGGTTGGCCTTAAATCTTTTAATTTATAACAAACCAACCTTCAATCTCTCGTTATCTTTATTATAATTTCTCATCACTTCTCAAGAAAAACTTGTTCTTACATTTCTTGCTGGGTAAATAAAAAAGAGTTACTATGATTGATCAAATGATCCATTTGCAAGGTTGCCCGATCTTGTTTTAAATAGTAAAACAAGACAATGAATCACACGAAGCATATATTTTATAAAGGGATTATGTATTTACTATAAAGTAGTAAAACAGAATATTAGTACTCTGATAATTGTCTACGTTTAATATTACAACAGATAATATGTTGATGTTCAACAGATAATATTTCGATATGATGCATTTGTTGAAGTTATAAAATTCTTGCTTAATTTTTATTTCGTATAATATGTTTCATCTAAAAAGGTTTTTACATATTACAAGATGGAACCCGTCAAAAAATGGAACCCGACGGAAAAAAATACTATAAAAATATCAGTAAAATAAGCTTCTTCACTATTCTAAATTTTAGATAAATATGAGGTGAGATATATTAAAAATAACTTAAGAATTTAATAAATATCAATTGAGGTCAAAAGTTTAGAAATAGCATAAAGAATGTTTAAGAAATAATAATAAGAAAGAAAGTATCTTAGAACATATATATTCCCTAAAATACCGGGTGATCCAAAAGTCAGGACGAACTTTAAAAATGAATAATTCGAAAACGAATCAAGATACAAAGATACGGTTTACACCAAACGGATGGAAAAGAAACCGGGTTTTGTGTGGCAACGAAAAAACAGTTCTATTGGCGACCAAAAGATGGCGCTATAGTGTTTTATTGCACCAAAAGATGATTTACAAATAAAAAAAATGTTGACAACTTACAAGTCAGCTTAATTACAGTTAATTAGTACTACAGTAAATGTTCAATGTGCTGTCAATCATTCAGAAGTACAGCTGTGAGACGAGGCACCACACCGTTTACAGCATTTAGTAGCGTTTCTTGCGTTATTCTTGCGTTATCTTGCAGAAATCCGACAGCGCTATCTGTTGGTCGCCAACGTAATTATTTTTTATTTCGTTGCCACACAAAACCCGGTTTCTTTTCCATCAGTTTGGTGCAAACCGTATCTTTGTATCTTGATTCGTTTTCGAATTATTCATTTTTAAAGTTCGTCCTGACTTTTGGATCACCCGGTATATTGAAATACTCAGTACTTCTTAAAACATCCCAATTTATAAAGTTAATTCTTTACTAAAATGAAGAAAAAACAATTTTTTGACTGTCAGTTTTTTCTAACTACAAAATATATTTTTTCTTTATGTACTGAAATGTTTCCCCTATCACCCTAAGCTACTTCGGAACCATTAATTTTGTGTTTGAATAATAATGTATTTATTCATGTCGGCATTTTTTGAACTAAAGAAGATGCCAAGAGAATAAAAACATAGCTTACAAGATAAAACATATCCTATTAAATGATGCAACGGCCGATGTTCACATATTTTTTTACGTAAGCTTTAGCTGTAATATCTAATGTTTAAGGTCTGGAGATATATAGAAGTAGGATTTTAGCTTGTATTTTTAATTTTCTGAAAGGTTTCAATAATCTTTAAAATAACTTTTAAACAGTTATTTTCTTTATATAACATAATATACTGTCTAGAGACCGATAACGGAAGATTTGTATAACAGACTCTTTTATATATTTAATTATTTTAATTGTTAAATGTAAGGACAGCGCAAAGTGATACAGCAAAATTTTACTCAGTGATTTACAAAGAATAGTACAACTTAAATTCGGCGTCTAATAAATGAGGACAACGAAATCCTCTTAAGACAATACTTGGACAATCTTGGGTGTGTCTTTTCTTTCTGTTTCAAGGAAATGATTTATTATATTATTAGTTTACAAGTAGTATGACAATGTGAATCTACGCATAAGGAATTTTCTTTAATATTGTATAATAAAGAAATTTAATTTAAAAATTTGGAGAAACAAAATATTCGAGCATTTAACACTAGAACGGCGGTAGGGGTCATTTTGACCCCGGAGAACTTTTGTCTGTTGATTACTTTTGTTTGGTTGGAAAAAAAATTGAATTTTTTTTACTTTTCCTAAATAGATAACAAGTATTAAAAAAAATTAAGCATTCTAGATTTGTTAGTTTTTGAAATATTGGACAATATTGACTATATATATATATATATATATATATATATATATATATATATATATGAAATATTGATGAAAAAAATATTAATTTATAAATTGTGTTTTATTTTAGTTAGCATTAGTTTTAATTTGTGAAACCAATCAATTTTTATATCAAATTAATGAGTTATTTGAGTACTTGTAGTATGATCCAATTGATCGCCCAGTAGGCGTTATATTTACAGTACTTTAAAAATTCAATAAACAAGTAACATTAAATATAAATTAAATATAAATGATGAAATACAAGTAAATTACATATTTTTTCCTATGTATGGCATTTAAAATTGTTTTATCGTTGTTATTTCAGTAGTTTCATCGAGGTGTCAAAAGGACCCTTTCCCGCATTCAAGTAGGTAAGATTTTCCCGCCGTTCTTGTTTTAATAAAAATAAATAAAATAAAATAAAATAATAATAATAATAATAATAATAATAACACATAATTGAGGTAAAAAAAAAAAAAAACACTAACTCAAGAGAAGTAGAAAAGAATATCTTACCAGTGAAGGAGACGTTCAACAGATAATTTAAATAGAATTTTCCTCCATCTAATGATTTCATTCCGTGGCAAAGCCCTTGTGTTGCGCCTCTAGGCTCACAAAGTTCGCGCCAAACATGATCAAGCGCGTGAGCAAAAGCATATACTGCATCTACGACAAATTGTACTTTAGTTTCTTGCCTATATCCTACACTTTCATCAAGTCTTAAGTTTTCTGAGCACACTACATCACTGGTGTTTTGCACATTATGAGGTAATTTACAAGCAAATACGCTTTCCCAATACTCCTCAAACCACGGATTTCTTTGATTAGTTTGTGGCGTTAAGTTCATCATGTACTGATTAAAATCTTCTATTTCTGTTGATTGAAGTTCTACAGTTATTGCCCCTTCTGCTGCCCTTTCCAATCCTTCCACTAGTTTCTCCTGTTTTCCCCATCCGTCACTTGCTACAAATGTAAAAACGTGTTTGTTGGATCTCATAGCAGCTTTCAGGATGCCAGCGTTGTCTTCTGCCCTTGCAAAAAGAACGACTCCCCTTGCACTCATCTTTTGCAGAAGGTTCTCGTATATTGAATCGAACACTTCCTCGGTTGCTGAGTGAGGAATTTTTTCGGACAATGCTATGCAGATATTGCGGCTACGCGCCTCTTTCACGAATGCTGTCATACCCGAATCACCGTACTGACCCTCAGATGAAACTATAGAAACATAAGACCAGTTGAAACGCTGCACTAGGTCGACTAAGGCGATGGCTTGGAAGGTGTCTGGTGGCACTGTGCGAGCGAAGAAATCGTATCTGAAAAAGAAAAATTAATTAATATATAGACGCACAAGTACATAATACTAAGAATTATATAGAATCGAATTAAAGCTAAATCCGACAAAACAAATAAATCATTTCAATGTTTATTCTGAAATATGCAGCAAAATCTATCTTCAAGAAATGCAAAGCTCATCTATTAAAGATAAACATTAAATAAACTTGAAAAATGCAACATCTACGAATACAGTGTTTCATGTTCATTTGGATAATGCATTTTAAATTTTTGTTTGCAATTTTTTCAGATATTGGCGAATTTTTGATTTATTAATAAAATTTTATTTATTTACTTAGAAGTTGAGCCTTGTATATGAGAAGAGGAAATTTCTATCGTATACATGCGGTGTAAGGGATCATTCATTAATTATCTCCCGCAAAGATTTTGATTTGTTTACCCTTCCGTCCCGTTTTGTGACAGGGTGTCACACATGAGAGATACCTCTCCTCTTCTGTGACGTCACTTTCTCTGCAACTATAAATTTAGAGCTAATTTTATGTAAAAAAATACATATAATCTATTTACTGATATAAATACTGTAAAACCACCAAGACTAAAACGTAAATGTTGACTATATTGAGTATATTAGCAATTTTGAATCTTGACTTTTTAAAATATTTTAGCGAGTAAGGGGGAAACTCAACATACAGACACACAAACACAGACATATATATATCCATATATATATATATATATATATATATATATATATCCATATATATATATATATATCCATATATATATCCATATATATATATATATATCCATATATATATATATATCCATATATATATCCATATATATATATATATATATATCCATATATATATCCATATATATATATATATATCCATATATATATCCATATATATATATATATATATATATAATTCCTCAAAATATGAAATATTTAAATTTTATGAAAGAAGGTGTGTATAAAACTTTTTTATAAGAATTAACAATAAACATTTATAACAATTAACTATAAACACTTATAACGTTATAACATAAAAACTACGCAGGCGAAAGACAGTTTGTTTCTAATCACTGGACGGACAGACAGAATTAAATATCAACCCCCCCGCCCTCACTATAAACTTGTAGGTTTCTAAACACTAGCTAGCCATGCATATATATATATATATATATATATATATATATATATATATATATATCTTTCAACCTTCTCTCAAGTCAAATGAATATGCTTAAAACAGAAATTTTATTTATTATATGAAATCAAGTAGATCAAAGGACTACGATATAGTAATGAAAGGACTATGACATAGTAACAAGACATATTTAATTATATTAATTTTCTGTTTCAATGTGTCTTTATTAGTTGTTGAAATTCAAAGAAAAAAAAAATTAGTTATTATTGATGATTATTATAATGTAGTTATTATTACCTCAATAAAAATTCATATATTTTTAGTGAACTTTCGTACGCTCTTTGCAATCTAATTATTTTTATATTTCAGATGTGACGTCACCCCCAATCCCTTACGCTTCTCATACTGTATTATACTTGGAGAACCTCCTCCCCAACTCTTGAAATGTCACGTAATTAATAGACGATCCCTAAACGCGAAAACACGTAATTAATAGTACTTGTGGATTGAAATTTGATTTGTATTTTAATTGAAAGCAATTTCACATCAACTAATATACGTACAGAAGTAGAAAAATAAATAAATGCATCTTTATATGATGACATTTATTATAGCAAAACCGATAATATGGATCCCGTTGAAGTTAGCTCTTGCAAAATATGACTGAATATGAAAATTATGAAAAGTTTTACACTTAAATTAAGGAAATGATAAATATTATTCCATGATTGTTTATAATAGTTTTCTAAATTTCTACTTTTTGTTACCTGACATAATAACAATAAAACATGCTTCTGCACAGATCAAGCACAGCAAGGTTTGGCATGGAGAGTGAAGACCACAAAATAAGGCTAAAGGTTTACACATAAGCAAGTGTATAATTTACGTCTTAAGATTACTGTAATACATGAAGATAGACGATATTAGTCATTTAGAATTTTATTTAACATCAACGATCAATTATTAATTTATTATAAATTTTTATTCTTTTAGAAAGTTAGGAGAAAAATTGCACCCACATATACACACACATATGTATACATACATATATGTATGTATATAGCTAACTACCAACCTTTAGGTTTTTAATAAATCCGATAAACATATTTGAACGAGAAATTTCATTTAAGAAATGAAATAAAGCTGAAATCAAATGACTTCAGCATAGAAACAAGACATTTAATTAAGTAAATTTTCTCGTCCAATGAGCGTTCATTTGAATAAAAAAGGAAAGTTGATAGATGTATGCATATATATATATAGATAGATAGATAGATAGATAGATAGATAGATAGATACATTATTTTTTTATGAACACACATATCAGACAATCTTTCGTTTCAAAGTATCTTCAAAGAAAAACAAAAACTACAATCAAGTTGCCCCCACTGCTCTATTGAGATAGTTAAAGCGCATCCATTTATATTTTATCCATATCTGACCTGTCTAAAAATATTATATCAAAGTAAACATCGATTTAAAGTATTTAATTAAGTAAATTTTCTCGTCCAATGGACGTTCATTTGAATAAAAAAGGAAAGTTGACAGGTGTATGTATATATATATATAGATAGATAGATAGGTAGGTAGGTAGGTAGATATATAGATAGACAGATAGATACATTGATTTTTCTATGAACACACATATCAGACAATCTTTCATTTCAAAGTATCTACAAAGAAAAACAAAAACTACAATTACGTTCCCCCCCCCCCCTGCTCTCTTGAGATATTTAGAGCTGATCCATTTATATTTTATCCATACCTGACCTGTCTAAAAATATTATATCAAAGTAAACATCGATTTAAAGTATTTAATTTAATTTTCTTAATTTAATAATAATGATATAAATCAAAATCAAAGCCAGAGCTTTTCAGAATCTTACGTCGTAACAATCAACTGCTTAACTCTGATCAGTTTCTGTTGATCGAAAACATAATTTTGAGTAGGTCTTTTTAAACTATAAGGTAAAGCCAGGAGAGATGGCGCGGTCGGAGAGATTGCGCACATAGAGGTTCGAGGGGAAGGAGTAGAGTGAGCGCGCAGCGACTCTAGGTAGTTGTAAAACAGTAGTACTGGAGTGTCTATTTGAAAGTGCACGTTGATTGTTTTGAGCGTCTAAGATAAAGCATTGCTATTTTTTTTCCGAAAGTAAATGCTTGAATATTCATAGCTATTCATCAGAATTTCTATACAATGTCAGTAGTACAAAATATTTTTAACTTAAACAGTTTCTCATAAGCTACTAATCTAGACTAACAATGTGAAGATCAACGGTTCGTTTTAGTAGCGGCCATGTTTATATAAAAAGCCACGCAATCTCTCCTACCAAAATTGGAGAGTTTGCGCATCTACTACTTAGGAGAGATGGCGCATTGTTCCCATTAGTTTCATGCTAGGAGAGATTATACGCATCTTATTGGTAAATTTGCATAAAAAATAAAAAATTAACATGGACTAATTTTAAGTTAAACGTGTTATCAAGTAACTTAATGTTATTTTGTAATCTTATCTGGACTTGCTTTTTCTGATTCTTTAATTTTTTTCCCTTTAATTAAAATTTTTTAATCGTTTTTAAAATTATTTCCTTTTTCTGAATCTTTAATAATTAGGTTGAAATATTCACTCTTAATGCAATAATATTTGTTCACAAAAACATTAAAACAATGTCATTTAAGTGTAATTATTATTGTTAACAATTTAATTGTAGTTATTATTAGTAGCAATCTCTCCTGCCCATGTGCGCAATCACACCAACCCTGTAAGGACAGATTGCGCAAAATAACTTTCTTGGTTTTATTACAACTGTTCTATCAAATTACAACATAACAACAAAATAGCAATGGAAATGCATAAAAAACAAATGAAGTAAAAATTATTCACAGATAGTTTAGCAAAAAATTAATATTTAGATTTTTTATTGTTATTCTTTTGAATTGTGCGCAGACACTCCTAGCTTTACCTTATAATCTTTAAAAAATTTTGTCAAGACAACTAACTTGAATATATGTACTGGAAATTTAATATAAAAAAGAAATTGAATTTTTTTCAACTTTCGATGCTTTTATATTGCCAACATAACCTATCAAATAATATATCCACAAAACTGAAAACAAAGCTCAATGCAAAAACATATAGAATAGAAAACTTGTTTATACTGGAAGTCAAAAATTTTAATAGCAATAAGAATGTTTAGATATAGTGATTCGAAAATATAATCAGCAAGTTCTTTGGTGTCTCGGGCATATATTTAAAACAATTATCTTTAATGAATAAAATTTAGAGGCTTTTAACTCTGATAAAGATTTTTTTTTAATTTAAAATACATCGCTGATATATTAAATCACCTATAAAATCAAACTTCTCTGTGAATATGCTCATGTTAACATTTGCTATTCCTTTTTTGTTTTGAAATCTAAATAATACGTGCCTTACAAAAAGCATAATCTGAAGCAATTACAACAGAATAAAAGTGAGATAATTTTATTGAGACCACAGTGTTTTGATTCCTAATACATTCTAATAAATGTGTTCAAACATAAAATTGGCTGTTTAGATGAATTTTTAAACGGGTAGATGATTAGATGTTAAAAATGTAATGAAAAAAAATATTAAAAAGTTTAAAATTAGTATTTTAACATAATTTATGCAAAAATAATTTACAGACAAATAATAAATATTCTAAATTTCTAAGTTACCGTTTTTATAGGAATACTATATATAAAATCTCCCTTCTATTATGTCAATCTATAGTTTGTAATACATAATTATATAGTACAATTTTTGTTTTACAGATATCTTAAATCGTTTTTTTTTCACAGTATTTGATGAATAACTATATGCCATAACAGCAAAATCCATATGAATACAACCTACCTGGTCTTATCACTAAGAGATGTTCCTGTGCTTGCAGGTGAAATTTGTGGTATCCTAAATAATCTTAATAAATTTGCTACTTGCAGGGAAACTTCACTGTAGGATCCTCCAACAACTCCTGTGATTGCTTTGGTGGTGAACTTTAGCTTTGGTGGAGATCCATCTTTACATTCAAAGGCATTGGCATCAACGTTACTGATGGACGCTCTGATGAATTCTAGTGATTGATTGAGGGCATAGCTGTCACTGGAACAGGTATCAAGAATGATGGCTCCGAGCTTTATGTTCTTCAAAAGGTTGGGATCATTGTTGATACGTTCTAGAGCAAAGAGCATTGCCTCCAGTCTTTGGACTCCTCTGTCTTTATTGATGGCCCCGCATCTGGTCTTCACTCCCTTCTGGTGGATGGGGAACAGGCCTCCAAGCATGATGTCACCCTCCATTATGGCCTTCTTGGTTTGACCCAGGCCCAGGCAGAGGAGAATAAGGCCAGCCAGGCCCACAAGTGGGCCCCCGCCGCGGAATGATGTCCTAGAAAACGTCATCGTTTGTGATGACAATTACGAGGACAGATCAGATGGAGATTCCCAGACAGGAAAACAATCCTGTGAGGCGTGTTGGAGGGTATTCTTTTACGGCACAACATGGGTCGTGGGAAGGGAGGAGCACCTTCAGGTTTGCAAAAAGCTATTTCTGAAAGAAACATCAAAGCATTATGTAGAATAACTGCAAGTAAACCCATAGAGTAAACTATATTTTATAGTCATTGTTATAAATATACATGTTATTTAATTTAATTTTTATATATGTGTAATATTAAATTTGCACTTATGTTCACAGTTTAATTAAAACATTGTTAACATCGATGTTTTATTAACACCCGTGTGGTACGATGAGATGTATTCTAACCCATCTATCTTAATGAAATGTCAATTTTTAAACAATCGTGAACATGTGATACGTCTTACCATGCATTTTCTTTTAAGTTCTCTGTTAGTAAATTTTTTACATTTTTTAAATGTTGGGATCTAAATATTACACTTTAAGTAGTACAAATGTTTAGCTGTTTTCCAAATTGTTGAAGGTTAAAGCACAGAAAAATGACTCCGTGACGTAAATCGAACAGGCTTCATAGTTATCGTTAAGGGATAAGTTCATTAGTGAGAGTAGAATAATATAAAAGGAAGTCTGAGATGGGTTGAAAACGAACTTGATCTTAATGAAATGCTTAATTTTGATAGTAAATGAGTTCAAGTAAATCATATTATGTTGAGTCGATATGATCCAATGATATCATTAGAATAGCTTTTTTAATGATATCACAGTAAGGTTCAAATAAATGTAATAAAATTCGCAAAATTCCTAAAGATACCAATATATACAATAATTACAATGCGCATTTGAAATATATATGTGCATTTCTACAATGAAAATCCATTACAACTCACTGAAACTGTCGAATATTATCTCCTTCTATCTCGATTTTGTTTTAATAAGTGACTGAACGATGCATTTATACACTCCAGAGGACAGAAAAATGGCGTTTAGCCAATAACGTTTTAGTTCTAGTGTTCGTACGGGTGCCTGATTTTCAATACCATTTTTTACAAAAAGTACATTCCGCTATTTTTAGTCGTAATTGAATAAGTCGAAAAATATTTTTCAGAAATGCCTGTGAATAAAAGAAAGCACCCTGAATTTTCTCGGAAAAATTGTCTGCGTTGTTAATTTATTTGTCCACTGAAAATCGTTGGTAAGAAGCTTTTACAGATAACGAGTGATGTTTTAATTGTTATAACTTTTTAAAATTTTAAATCAGATTGCAGAAGCATTTTCTGCTATTTTAATAATTTTAATTAAAAACACTTGTACTTCAGTGGTGTTATTTTTCATTCATAAGTTCTCGTTGGGGAAGATAAGAAAAATATATTCCCCGTTTGAAATAACCCCGTTGAATACTTCAAATATATATTTCGAAAAATATATTTCGTCCTATAATTTTAACAATTTATATTCAATATGGTCAACACTATTATGTGGAAACATTAAATAATTGCCCATGGGAATTGCCCATGGGGGCCACAAATGTATCAATTAACTCTTAAGAATATATCTTTTTGGAAATTGAAACTTACGTATATCTTGGCGTAGGCAAATCCAGAAAAAAAATAATTTATTACCATAGAGTATCAATTATTATCTTCTAGCCTATAAATGTGGAATTTTAATCTTTTTAATGAACATTAACTGTATGTCCTTAAAAATATTTTAATTGATTTTTATTAATTAATAGCTCGAAATATAAATCATTTTGTAAAAATATTATAAACAACTTGGCATTAAATTTTTCATCAAAACTCTAAATTCTGATTTAGCTAGAAGGCTACATTTCAAACGTTAATTAAAGTATTTAATTGATGAAAAATAACTAAACAAAACATTTGCTTTAGGAAATATTAATTCCATATGGTAAAGATATTTCCAAAATAAGTATTTTCTGGGCTCTTTTTCACAAAGTATGTTTATTTTATAGTTTTACCATTAAGCACTTTTATCGGAAAAATTTGGTATTTCGGCTTAAGTTTCTCTGTTGTATCAAATTTAGTGAGCAAATTAATGACAAATATGATTTTAGATGCTAGATAATTCGCACATTTTAATTTTCTCATGAAGCTTATTCATTAGTGTTTTTAAAAATATTTTAAAGAAATGTTCTATAACATTAGAATATCTTAGTAGCTTCTAAGCTTTCAGAATTTCTAACAAGACTCTATATATTCTGGAAACGATTTACCAAGCTCGCGAAATTTTTAAGCAACTACATATCACAAACACAAAAACACTTTTTGGGAGGTACATATAAGGTATAAATCCATAATTTATTATCATAAGCTTAGAAGGAACAGACAAGAAATAGTAACACCCCAAAAGATTTTGTTCCTTTTTCACAAATTTTAAATCCCGGTCACGATTTTCTAAGTCGTCCTCTGAATCGAATTGTAATTTTTTCTTCCATGTGTGAGTTTGAAGATATGTACTTTCTTGCGTGTCTAGAAATTGTAATTGACTCTTATGTATAAGTTTTGCTCGTCTTTTTAATAAAAAAAATATTAAAAACTCTTCTTGTTTGAATTTATAATATACTTTACTTATGTTCCTAGAAAACAAAAATTGTTTCTTTTGTAAAAACATGTAATTTGAAAAAAATACGCAGATATGTTTTCGTTTTCTATTCTCCTCTTCTTTTCTTCCTCTCTTTCTTTCTATATAAAGAGTGTCTGAAGAAGCGCGCCCGAAATTCGAAATTCAATAATTCATTAAACATATTATTTCAATTAGAATATAATAAATTCAAAAATTAAATAAATGGCATGATTTTAAGCTAATTCATAAATTTTGTATACAGTAATTTGAAGTGTAGTTCCTATTTTAGTCAACAGATGACTTCGTGCTGTCTCAGTCTGTTAGAACGCCCATATTTACTTCAAAATTCAAAGACAAAACATTTTTATTGCATTTTAGTAGCTAATCAGATTGAAGACTTAAACAGAGTGATATTTTATCTATATTTACGCATGAGTTTGAACATTCATACAGGCTGAGGCAGCACATAGCTATCGTTTGACAAAAAACGTACTATTTTTTAATTATTGCATACAAAATTGATAGAGTCACATTACCAATATGTCACTTTTTTAAAACTTTTTATTATTGTTAACGACTTGTTGAATTTTAATGCTCGGGCGTGCATCTTGGGACATCCTGTATATGTAGATGTGTGTCTGACAAAGTAAAATACTCAAACTTTTCTATTGAAAGTATATTCAAAACAGGTTTATTTCTTCTACGCATGAATCTACAGGGATGTAAAACTATTTGCATTCTTCTCACTAAAGAATATTTTATGTAAGATAATCATTACTGATCTTAATGGAATGAAAACGGACTGAACAGATATTCTGTACCCATCTTTAATACGGATGATTTTTCGTATTAAAAAGTTTAGATAATCATTACTGATCTTAATGGAATGAAAACGGACTGAACAGATATTCTGTACCCATCTTTAATACGGATGATTTTCCGTATTAAAAAGTTTAGATAATCATTACTGATCTTAATTGAATGAAAACGGACTGAACAGATATTCTGTACCCATCTTTAATTCGGATGATTTTTCGTATTAAAAAGTTTGTTGTCAAAAAGTTAAGGTAAATGTTAAGTAAGATTATAGTATAAAGACAAAAAAAAAAAAAAAAAAAAACATGAAGAACATATTTGTCTTTTATTATAATAATTAAATAAAAGTTAAGCTTAATACCTACGTAAATCAAGTATAACTGGGCACCTGTTTCAATTATGTATTAGAACTTTTATTTTTAACTTTTTAAGCGTGTTCAACAGTGTTTATCTAAATTAAATACTTAGTTGTAAAAAAGTTTATTTCAACTAGAATTTAAACTGTTTTTCATTATTTCAAAACTATTAATATAAAATTTATTTTATTAACATAAAAAAAAATACTAAAATAATTAATTTCTTTATCTCGAAAAGTTTTCTCATCTAAAAGTTCAGAGCACAAATATTACTAAATTATATTTTTCGACTATTTTATGGATAACGAATGATAAGAGTAATTAATGCTATAAAGTAAACTGAAAACTATTCAAAATACTGAAGCATTTAAAATTTATCTTCGAAAATATGCGCTTTTTATTTAAATTAGTTTCGTGATATGCTAAGGGTTCCAAAAATTGACACTTATTTTACACACTTACTTTTATCTTTCAAGGAATGGAAAAAGATATTCATTCAATGTGTAAGAGGGTTATTTAGTTTCATATATACTTATAAATTTGTTTAATAATTAGTTTAAAGATAAATTACTCTCGAATATTTAAAAATAATTCCAACGATTAGTATTATAGTTATTAATAATTTATTTCATTAACATTTACCTAAAATATGTGCATTTTCTAAAATCACATGTTAATAAATAAAATGTGTGTGTTATCTCCTGATTACTAATATATTTCACATCATAAATATTGCAAGATTATATTTGTAGGATTGTTAGGATAATAAGGCAATAAAGATAAAGAAATTTAAAGCTATGTATTACGTGGAATGAAGAGCAAAACAGCAAATTAGTCGAATTTTATCTCTGAAATAGCCAGTTTTTCATAAATTACTTTTTAAGAGCTTTGTTGCCAAAAGTGTTACATAATAGTTTCCATTTTTTAAAGTAATAAAAAATCAGAGTTAATCAAACAATCTAAATCGTACCAATTATTTACTACTTGAACACATAATCAATTTTATCTTTGAAATGGTGTATTTAAACTTAACGACATGTGTATCCTGGAATTTATTTTATAATTTAAATCTTAGTGCATCCATACCTTTTTTTTTTTTTTTTTTTTTTTTGTGTGTGTGTGTAATCAAACGTAAAATTCAGGAACAACAATTTATGAAACATTGCTTGTATCTACCATTTAGTGAAATTTTTATATAAATAAACAAGTCTCATACATCATTGTGCGATATAATTTTTAATATTTTAAATATATGTGATAAAATGATTCTCAAATTACTTGTGGAACTAAAACTAAAATTTTTAAAGTTTGATATAATGATTCACAAATTACTTGTGGAAGTAAAACTAAAATTTTAAAAGTTGTAAGTTGTAGGAGTTCACATATAAATATAATGGTGCGAAAATAAAAATGCGATTGTATAGTTTCTATTGAGGTTCCTGGTGTAAAAAATTAGTACGTTCACACATAAAACTTCATTGCAAAAACTACTGAAAATATTTTTAATCATTCAATAACAACTTTTATGATATTATTTAACTTTTAAAAGTATCGTGCTAATGATTTAAGTTTCATTACTGTTTTTTTCCCCTTTACATGTTAAAATTTACCACAACTTAACCACACTTTTTACACTTATCACTTACACTTTGACAAAAAAAACCCTTTTTTTAATCATAACTGTGAAGTATTTAACAGATAATAGTTGTTAAAACTATACATAATGTGAGTTGACAGCCATAAAAACACACAAATCCTTAAAAATTGAATCTGTGAAAGCGTTCTCTTTTTGCTTAAATTAGTTACGTAACACGTTTATCGTCCTAAGTGCTACAGATTCGCTTCCATGTTTCAAACAATTAAAAAAAAAATCAAGAATTACTCAGACAACGTAAAAAGGTGCCAATTAGTTACCACTCGATCACGAAATCAATTTTACCTTTCAAGAAGAGCACTTAAACTTAACAACATATGTATTCCGGAACTTATTTTACGAGTTAAACTTTAATGTGACCATAAAGAAGCTAATAGCTGTTTTTTCAGAAGCAAATGTAAAAACGAGAAAAAGCTATTTATGGCGGTGCTTATATCATCTTTCCCTTTGTCAAATGTTGCCAGCGGTAACAGTCTGCGGAGAATATGCAAATAAAGTGTTGCTAGGCAACTGTATCCTCAGGACGTACCGATGGATTTCTTATGGAAATGGGTCATACGATTTAATGCTTTGAAATGACGACTGGAGTTTTCTATATAATTACAACGTATATGGTAATCGATTTCGCTTAAGTTTATTTTCATGAACATACATTGAAAAATATGAATAACATCTTTAATATCGCATCATAAGTATCTTACGACTATACTAGTAATCGCTTTTGGGTTGGATTTATTTTTATGCGTTTCTGTACTATAAATTTATAAAATTGCATTTTAATATAATGAAATCGCTGAAATGGAGATAAAATGTTTAAAAAGATTCTGTTTCAGGAAAATAGCCAAATATTGTGCGTTTTAAAGGCTTTAAAAAGATATACTATAAATAGCATCAGGATATAAACTCAGGATATAAACTTAATATGGTAATATACAAATGTATTTGTTTAAAATGAAAGGTAACGTGACGTACGAAAAGATACTGGATCGTATTTATTGAAAAACAACTAGCCTCAGAATTCAATTTATATTATATTCTGAAAATACTTAAATGTGTTTTCTTTATAAGTCCAATTAATTTTACTTTTCAAGTTTGTTAATACAGTCATATTGTTATAACAAGGGATAAGGGACCACAGCTTTTGCTCGTTGTAACAGAGTTCTAACAATAAACAAGTTTAAGATATTTTGTAAGGAAAAAACATAATAGAATAAGTACAAGCTCGGAAAAATTATTTAAAAAATTACAATTATTTCTCTGATAAATGCAATTTTACAGTTATTAATTATGAAGGTAAAATTGAACTATAGAAGGCAACTCAACATTCAATTAAATAATTTTTCAAATATGACGACAAATAATCAATCTATGAAAAATAATAAATAAATAACACATGCTAGCACTTATTATTAAATTAAATTCATATTTTTATATAGCAATCTATGAAAAATGATAAAAAAATAACACATGCTAGCACTTATTATTAAATTAAATTCATATTTTTTATATAGCAATCTATGAAAAATGATAAATAAATAACACATGCTAGCACTTATTATTAAATTAAATTCATATTTTTTATATAGCAACTTATGAAAAATGATAAAGAAAGAAAACATGCTAGCACTTATTATTAAATTAAATTCATATTTTTAAGTATTTTTCTTTAATATTTTTTGTATCATGTTCATATCATGTATTTCTCATATAATTACTTTAATAAACTTAGAATGTGAAAATTACTATTACAGTTTGTTTCATTATGAAAAGAAAAATAAATCATGCAAGAGAAACTATTGCATAAATTATGATATTTTAAAGATATATGTCACTCTATTGCATTTAACAATATAGAACACGCGTAATTATCACATTCTGCTTAGGAAAAATGAAAAAAGTCGGAAAATATTTGACGAATTTGCAATTTTTTTGCTCACTATCTCCGTGATTCCTCTCGTTCCAACAGTTCACGAAATGTTTTGTGTATTTCAGGGTTTTTATAAGTAACACATGGGCTGATACATTCCCGGTCTAATAAAGAAAACACAACTTTTTAACATAATTTTATAACTTTATAACTTTAATAAATAACATAACTTTATAACTTTATAACTTTAATAAATAACCTAACTTTAGTAATAAATAATAATAATTTAATAAATAAATAAAAATAATATTTTTATAATAAATAACATAATTTTATAACGAAAAAGCGCCAAACAGTGCTCAGAATCATCGACTTGTTGTTGTTTTTGGTCAAAAGTCAACATGCACGGCACCATGCGACATTTTGTTGACAAAAGCTTTTTCATAGACAAATGTTCATTCAAAATAAAACCTACACGTTCCTTGGATATCTTCAGAGTCTGAGCTATCTCCTGCAACTTCACTTTGCGGTTCCCCAAAACGAT
This sequence comes from Maratus michaelseni, assembly GCA_963931845.1. Lineage (NCBI taxonomy): Eukaryota > Metazoa > Arthropoda > Arachnida > Araneae > Salticidae > Maratus > Maratus michaelseni. The sequence goes on from OZ007587.1 coordinate 352,380,105, forward strand.
TTTGTGGACTTTTTTTTATATTTTCCGGAGTACTCAGCTCTTTTGCGTGGTGCATCACTGGTGTCCGTACGACCACGATTAAATTCAGCAAACCAGTCAATAATGGTTGATTTACCTGGTGCAGTGTCCGGATAATGCTTATCAAGCCAAAGTTTTGTTAAGCTTTTGTTGGCGTTTTTTCTCATCAAATAACAATTCTTGAAATTCTTGTTTACCCATTTTTTTTTTGTTTATCAACAAAGTCGTTCAACTAAAACCACTCTAACGATATGTCCACACGGCGAATCGTCATATCATATTTTTCTGCTACCTTTTAAAGGTTAGTATTTACTACAAAAAGCATCGGTTCGGCGATTGCAACGCCATCTGTGTGCCAGACCGGGAACTTTTCAGCCCATGTGTTACGCCTTACATTTTTTAACCGAATTCATCTTCTCGCTTTTCTTATAATGTGTCATATGACTTTACATTGATATTTTCTGATTAAATATGTTTTTAGTTAATGGCGTTTCTAAATTATTTTATACTATACAAGGTGTCTACTCTTAATGTTCTCCAGTAGCTAATTTCTAAACCATAGCTTTAGATGTATAGTTCGAACTGCAAAATGTTTTAGATGCTGTTGTTCATCATATTAAAAGCCTTAACATCAAAATAATGTTTTTTTTTGTAAAAGTTAGTATATATATATATATATATATATATATATATATATATATATATATATAGAAAAAAACTTTCTCTATTATCCATGCTTATAAATTTGCATCATAACTCGGTAAGTTTGGTCGTACAAAAATGTAACTTATGGATTTATTTGTTAGAGCAAAGAGAAAGTTTTTTTAAACATAATATATAAAATTCTGGGACTGTATACAATTTGAAATTTCATAACAATTACAAAAAAAGCTCTTTTGATACGTCTTTTAATATGATGAAGAACAACATCTGAAGAAATTTTGCAATTGGAAATATACCTCTAAAGCTGGAAATTAGCCATTGAACGATGATAAGAGTGGATACCTTATATAGTGTAAAAGGTTTTAGAAAGGGTTTTAGACAGGATTATCATTAATTCACAACGGTTTTAATGAATAAACATTAATGAAAAGTCGTGCGACACATTATAACATAAACGATGATGATTTCAATGAAAAAAAAAAAAAAAACTTGCGATGTACGTATAAAACCCCTAAAATACTGAAAAATTTAATAAGCTAAAACGTTTTTGACTGTGTATATAATTCCAAATTTCATACGGCACTTTTTATACCTAGGTAGGGCCTTCAAAGCACTAAGTTACGAAAATAATCGGAGCGTTCTGCTTAACTAACTACTCTTGTCTAACTCCTCTTGTTACAGCAGTGAACTGCTAAATAACTTAATAGCAAAACTTTATATGTTTTGGATAAATAATTCCTTTAAGCTGATTGAATTTTATATTCCATTCCATAATGATAAAGCATTGTAAATACTAAAGGCTTTTCGATGTTTTTTTTCTTTTTTGAGTTCTGTATTCTTTCAAAATTAGTATATAAAAATAACGAAAATTTTAGACAACTATCTTTGCAGCTAACGAAACCCTCCATAAAAACATTTAAATCAATAAATTATCATTTTTAAGAGAAATTAAAAAATAATTCCTACTTATAGTAAATCAACTTTATGGTTCATTAAGATGTGATCACAGATACGTATTTATTTTCATATGCATATTGTTATTTTACAATGAATTTTAAGCAGTGATTTTAAACCTAAATAGTGAATAGTTAGAATATCGATTTTAGTCCATTTAATTAAAATTTTTTGGCAAACTCTGAAATGTTTTTAATTGTAGTACATGCAAACCTATAGAATTATCATAATTGCATATTTGCATTTCGTGAATAGTGTAACTACTAACCAAAAATGCTTAAAATATTTTAACCTCATAAAATTTTCATAAAATTTACAAATACTTGCTCATATAAATTGTTTCAATAATGAAAAAATTCATTGACTGTATGCAGTAACCATTTTATGAAAATGAATACTTTAGTTTTCAAAAATGATATTAACTTAAAATACAAATACTTCCTTTAGTAGCATAAAATGTATTTAATATAAAGCCATTTCTTCCATAATTACTCTCAATTCAGTCTCAAGTTTTAGAGTTTCGCTTTAAAAGTTGTAAGTACTGTCCATATTTTGTAATTTAAAATTTATCTTGAAATCTTTAATTGGAATATTTTAAAGGGAAACTAATAAAAGGAATTCAAATTTATTACTTTTATTACTGACATTTTTTTTAATTAAAAATTTATCATATACTTCTAACTTTCAGCTAATTTTAAAATTCGCAAAACCTATCAAAATAATTGAGAAATTTAAATGTATTTATTTTTAAATTCTATAAAAGAAAGTATCCATCTTTTTTTTTATTTGCATGTCAATTTGAGTTATGTCATATACGTTAGATTTGATGACTGCATAGCAAATTTTTCTTTAGGAATATGATTCCAAGTGCGCATAAAAACCTTCTGCTTATAACTTCAGTAAATTGTTTCTATTCAATATGAGCATGTAACCCCCATCAAATCAATAGGCATTCCGTTAAATGAGCCATTCAAATCCTTTTAGAAACGGAAAAATTTGTCGTTCTAAACGAGAACTGGATGACGTTCATTTTTATCGAAAGTGGATGTTTCAGTTTACGGAAAAAAAAGTTCCACAGTAATGCTGATAAAATATTTTTATTTTTTACTTTATCATTTTTTTAAAATATAGAGAATACGGCTTGTTCCAGTTGCCATAATGAGTATCGATAAATTAAAAATATGTATATTATACATAAAATTATACATTATATTACGCAAAATTTTATTGTATATTATATATAATTTAGTATGAATAATTTTTTTAAAAAGCTAGTGTCAAAAGACAAAGAAAATTGGAAGGCATTTATTTTTCAGACCAAATTTTATGCAGTAATTGCAATCATTGAAGCAAGGTTCTTTTGTACTAATTTTTAGGTATTTTTCCGTTTTGCGCTGAAGGGCCAAATGGGGTAAATTGCTTATTTCTCGCCGATCAGTGTAGTAACCCAATTATAAACCGTCATTTTGTCACTATTTTTCGTTTCAAAACTTCCTTTATTTGACTAATAAATAGTTTTCAAAAGCTATATTAATAAGGCTAATATCATTTAGCAACTCTGCTCTTAAATTCCTAGAAGACAAATGTTTAATTCATAATGTGATATTTAGTCAGAAAAACATCTCTCTTTTCTAAAACAAAAGTAACTAATGTTGCTGCCGCCGATACCGTAATTGAATTTATTGTTACCTTTTGAATTTCTCAGCTCATAATAATAAACTATTGCATATAAAAGCGTGAAAACTGGTAGTTTTATAGAAAATGTAAGATAAGCCTTTAAGTATGATATTACTTTAAGAGCTATGTAATGTTGAAATCGCACAAAGTAGTTTAGGTAGAAAAGCATTATACGTTAAACTAAGCAAAGCATTTTAATTATCTTGTGCAGACACATAACTGACAAGATTGTAGTGTGAAGTGTTCAATCATATTTTAAATTTGTCTATTTTTTGTATGTTTGTTCTCAATATTTTATCTAAATAGTCTATCTGAAGAGAGATTTAATTCATAGTTTGAAATAGCATTTTTACCTACTGTTACCACATTTCTAAAAATCTCAAATAATAATATTTACAGACACCTTTCAATTAAAACACGTGAATTTAAAAAAAAGAAAGAAAACGTTTAAATGCTCAGGCTATTTACACTGTTTCCATGAGCAGCAAAAAAGTATTTCTTAATATCGTCTATTGTGGTAGATACCAATATGTGAGAGGGTATACTGTCATCTTCACAAACATCTTCCTTATCACTTTTTTAATTTACATATTCTTGCTTACGGATTCCTGCATTTGCTCCAGCGATATTGTTCCAATGGTGACAACTTTAGCTTTAAATCAAACAAAATAGTCCACTTAGCATCGCCAACTTGGCGCAACATTTCAATTGTTTCGTATTCCAAGTGTTTCTTTTTTGAATCACCATTTTCTTTTTATATTTGCTATTGTACAAGGTGTAAATAGTGCGAAATTCAAAATTTCGTTAACATTAAAATGGGGTACGGGAATGCACTGTGAACAAAAGGAAAATGATTCAGCCTAAAATAAATGTTGTATGTTGCGGGAAAACATGAAGTAAGGAAACGTAAAAGCTGAATTATACTGCATCAAGTTCATTCCGAAAAATCAGGCAGCATCTTCAGTTTATGGCTCCATTGCTCTACCTAAATTCTTAGCAATTTTGGTTGTATTCAGAAAGACGGAACCCCAGTATGCTTCAGATATCTAGCAACAGCCAAGCGAAATGACTTCTTATGTCATGGATATTCCGCGTACATATAATAGCACTACACTGCAGTGTTTCAACGACCGAGTATCGATTTAAAGCATCCCGAATGCAAGCTAGACTCTGTTACCATTCAGTTGCAAAGTTTCTTCATATTCACAATTAATACCTTAAGTATTTTAAGGATTATAAGATTTAATCAAACAATATCTTTTACAGTCTTGTATGATACTTTTCTGCGTTGTCCTAGAATCTAGTTGTTTTCTATTTAACCCTTTCAGGAGCAAAACACATCCATTGCTAAAATGTTGAAATGAATGAATGATACCGGAATTTACGAATGAATTTATTTGGAAATAAGAAAAAGATATATTTCACATGCATAAAAAATTGAAAATTTTATACTACAATTCTGGTGCCATTGTGGTATTTGGGAAATAAAATTAAGTGGTTTCATAAACATACCACCGCACTTGAAAGTGTTGAAATATTTAGTACTTTGCTGTCTATTTCATAATTTCTAAATTTTTAAAAAAGCGATGTCACATGCGGGTAATTAAGAGAGTTTAGAAGGAAAAGCTAGTTTGAAAGTATTTATTTTTTATTTTATCTTAAGGATTTGGCTTAAAAACATTTTTTTAGAGAACGTGGCAGTATGTAACTAGTACGGGAATTTTCAGGAGGTTTACATTTAAATTGCTTCATTGAATTACAGTGCTATAGCCTTCCGTTTGGTCTTAAAGTCAAACATGTTTTGAACAAGAAATCTTGCTTTAAAATGAAATCAAACAAGTACTATAAAGAGAAAGGCACGTTTTATTCTATTAACCGGCTGGTTCAAAATGTAGATAGTTGACGTGAAAAAATCCCGAAAATTTGGCAGCTTATGCTATGAACTTTATGAACAATCCAGGGGGAAACTTGACCTTCGCATCTGTTAATAAATTGCATAGATCGTCGTATTGGTAATTCAGATTCAATCAAATCAAATTTATATATATTTTAAAGATTTGTTTCAAGTTCAAACCACTATAGCTGTTTTGTTCAAAGTCTATTTTTTTAGATTAATATTACTGTCGAGGTGTTTGTAACTTTACAACACCTTTTTATACTGTAATTTGGGCACATTTTGTATACATCTGCTACCAAATTGTCTAAGTTTATCTAAGTATTTAGTTTAAATCCCTTGCCTAAAATTATTTTGTATATTTATAACTATAAGCATGGAATACACAATTATTCTGGTGTTAATACTAATCAGAACGGTTAACAACTTTTGAAAAATAACTACTTACTCGGGGGAGCATCAAGGCCTAAAGAGTCAATAATTATAACCCTCTTTGACAATTCAAGTCAATCATTTCATTACTTAAAAAGGCGAAACAGCTTGAGTGTTTTCCTAATATCAAATTACTAAGAGAAAATGACACATTAAATTCTTTCCCAGTAGAACGCAATCATTATAAGTGTTTGTTTGTTCCAATGGCATGTGACATGTTAAATGACTGCATAAGTGTAACTCTTGAAAATTACAGTGCCAAGCATATATGCTTTAAACATAATTAGTTTTAGAAGGAGGTTAATACTTGATTGTAATTAAGTTTAGATATGTACAAAATATTTTAACACTTGTAGTAAGAACACGCGCATTACAAATAGCCAGAAGGAAATACTTAATGTAACTGAAAAATCTATAGAAATAGTTTTCCATTATTGTTTAAAAAAAGTTAAATCTAACAAAACATACAGTTAGAAAAAATAGTGATGTTTAAATTGAATAATGTCAAACAATATATAATAATACTATGAACATGTGTTATAAAATGTAATATAAAATATATATATATATATATATATATATATATATATATATATATATATACCGGGTGATTATAATTAAAGTTACGATTTCAAAAATCGATAATTTTAAAACTACTGGTCAGAATGACTTGATATTTTAGTAGAACAATCGTGAGGCAATGGAATTTTATTTGGCAAAGGAAAAAAATAGTTCTAAAATGTGCCGATAGATGGCGCTGTCAGGGTAATGTCAGGGGAAAGACCAAAAATTTATTCTTTAAACACAGGAATGTTGTTAGCCAAAAGGAAAAAAATAGAGTTCAGGGATTTACTAAAAATGTATTAGCGAAAAGACAAGAATACGTGTTTACAGCGACAACAGCAATAATGGCAAAAAAAAAAAAAAAAAAAAAAAAAAAAAAAAAAAGCTTTATGGAACAAACACCTTACTGATTATTAAGGCATAAGTTGCTCAATATGCCCTCCGCCTTGTTCCGCTACTAATTGGAAGCGCAAAACGGCATGCTCCACAACAGATAGGAAGGTATCTGTATTGATTCAATGAGTGCAGTGTGTGGTTCTTGCCTTCAAGTCGGCTAGATTCTCAATTCGGCCGCTGTAAACAACATTCTTCAGGTAACCATAGTTGTCACGTACTAGTAATTTGCATATCTCCAGACAATCTGAACCCTGACAGCGCCATCTATCGGCACATTTTAGAACTATTTTTTCCTTCGCCAAACAAAATTCCATTGCCTCACGGTTGTTTTGCTAAAATATCAAATCATTCTGACCAGTAGTTTTAAAATTATCGATTTTTGAAATCGTAACTTTAATTATAATCACCCGGTATATTAAAAGAGAGTATATAGCGTTTTCAGTGCCAAAATAAAAATTCAGAAAATTCAAGCTATCATAACTCGGTAAGCTTTTACATCACAGAAATGGGATTTTTTCTATTTTACTTCTCAGCGTACATATAGAGTTTTTCTAAATATAACCTTTAGTTCCCAAGTACAGTATATAAAAGTGTAAACTTCGTATATATATATATATATATATATATATATATATATATATATATATATATATATATATATATATACATATATTTTAAATTATTTTGACGTATATGGATTTTTATTTAACAACATTATTTGCCAAAGTATGTAGAAAGTTTTTCTAAATATAACATTTAGTACCCAAGGACCGTATCAAAAAGTAAATATCGTATTTTTTTTTAAAATAATTATTTTGATTTTTATGGATTTTCATTTAACAGCATTTAAAACATTTTTGTGTTTCGAACTATACTTGAAAAACAAATGGTTTAGGATTTCGCTATTTGCAGCGATAAGAGGGAACATCGTGCATTATGCAATATAGTGAGTGTAGTATAGGAATAGAGGCTTCATTGCGATATGTGATTTCATTGATGACGTGACCTCCAAAAATATTTTATAAAAAATACCTAGCAAATTCTCTCAACGTTTAGAAATATACATATTAATTACAACTTTGTAGCTATATCACAAAGTACAAACATGTCTGTGATTAATTCTGATATCATATCGACAGGGGAAACGATCTAAGCAAACCATTTTCATTTTTTCTCAAATTTAATTACTTCTAAACATAGTACATAAATATAATTTTTACGTCATCCAGTAGGAAAAAAATAATCGACTTGGAAATGCAACTTGTCTGAAAATTGCATTTCAATACTTTGAATTTTTATGCTTTTAAAATAATTTTTAGGTGTGATTAAAAAAAAAAAAAAATGTATCACTACCTCGTGCAGCTGGATTACGGAAAATTAACCTGTTTTCACTTAAAACGATATAAATCGTTTCCATCTAATATTGCATTACAGAATTAACACTTCATCATTAAATAGATAAAAGAAATACAAATATATAAATCAAACACAAATTTAACAGGTATGCAATCGAACTACGTGTTTAAACACTGAAATATTTAGAATAAAAAGACTGCTATACGTAGCAAAAATTTTTATGATTTCTTCGGCTGTTAACCTCTGGCATTCGGTAAATACGAAAGTACAGCTTTGAATAAATTTAAATACACAATTGATATTTTTCATATAAAAGTTGATTTTTGGTGTAGTTAGAGGGTAATCTAAATAAATATACGTATATTAAATGTACAAAAAAAAATCTATTGCAGTTTTTAATTACAAAAAATCCCTGACGGCTAATCCTACAGGCACAGGTAGATTTCGAAGACATACACCGTGAGGCATCTAATGGGCCTGTCTAATGGGAATTGCAGAAGAAAGACCTTTTTGTCATGATTGGGCAGTTAGGACCACCCACTTTGAAATATACCTCTGCCTGTAGGCGGAGCCAGCAGGGATTTTTTAGTTTTTAATTTGTTTTTGCTGTAAGAGTTGGTCCTATAAGAAACTTGTCAATGTAAAAGTTATAGATAATATTAAGAAGATTTATAATAAATTTAAACGGATTTGATATCTTGTGATTTGACGAAGTTATGAATTTTTTTCTTCTTAAACGCCTATTTTATCCCCCCCTTGAAGCCATTTTTAATGATATAAAAATCTGTCATACATAAATTTTTGGCCATTTTCCTAGAAGTAATAATAACTTTAAACGGATTCGATATGTATAATAATTAAGAAGTTACGTTTTTTTTGTTTTCACAAAAGCCTCTCCCCCCCCCCCTTTGGTCCGATTTTGCCCTCTAACGAACTTGACCGAGATTTTATGCCCCTTGATTTTATGTATCAGTTTGGAAGAGATTTATGCAGAATTATGGAAGTTATCGTGTCCATAAAAAATTATATAGATAGATGCAGTTTTGAACTGGGGGTAGTTTTGGGTTCTATGAGTCATGATCGGTGTAGATCTGCAAAAATATTTCAAAGATTCCAATTTAGGGGAGAATGTAATAGGTAGTATTTCTTACGAAATCTACCTAAAATGACTGAGGACAGAACATACTTTTCGCCTATATTCTGTACACTGTCTGTATGTTTTGTAAAGCGGAACGCTCTGGTTAGATTCTCCGGTTTAATTAAAACAAAATGTTTATTGTACTAGATGTATTGGGTCATCCGTAAATTTCTGCGGAATTTCAAAGCGAAGCGCGATTTCGTCACGTTGTTTTGCTACTGCTGATAAGGAGTTGCCTTGAATGACCCAGATATGTGTACATTCACTCTTTTCTGCTTATACTGCAGAATTCTCACTTGTGTTGTGGCATAATTTTTGTTTCAGTGCAGTGCTAAGAATGGAGAACCCAAAAGGTCATTTTCATCACATTATACACTTTTATTTCAAGAAAGGTAAAAATGCTAGTCAGACTTCTCATAAAATATTTGCTGTATATGGACAAAGTGCTGTTTCAGATGACACAGTTCGAAAGTGGTTTGAGAAGTTTAAGCGCGAAATGTTCAGCCTCGAAGATGATGCCCGCTCTGTACGACCACTAACGGAAGACCTCTTAAAAGAAGCTCTCTGAAAATCCCCGATGCACAATTCAGGAGCGACCACACAGACTAATTATTCAAAAAAAGTACAGTGCACGAGTGCAAGATCATTTGATAGCTTCTTTTAAGAGATTTTCTTTTACAGATGATAATGTTCTTCTGGAGTGGGCATCACCTTTGAGGCTGAAACTTCCACGCTTAAAATTCTCAAACCACGTTCGAGCTGTGTCATCTGAAAGAGCACTTTGTCCATATACAGCACAAATTTTACAAACAGTCTAACTAGCATTTTTTTCCCCTTTCTTAAAATAAAAGAGTTAAAATAAAGGCATTAAGTAGTTAAATCGTTATTTATCAGATACCTCGAAAATGAAATTTTTGGTCTTCCATTCTTAGCACTGCACTAAAACAAAAAATAGGCCGCAACACAAACAATAATTATGCAACGCAAGCAGAAAAAAACAAATGTACATATATGGGTCATTTAAGAGGTCACTCCTTAGCAGCAGTAGCAAAATATAACTTGACGAACTTGCTCTTCGCTTTAAAAAACCGTTGAACATTCCAGATGACCCAATAATTCTGTGCCAATAGGTGACATAAATGATATAATTATAATTAGTTATATTATATTTCAATGCAGTGTATCATAATAATGGTGTATATTATAACAGCCCCACTAGCAATTATGCGTACAATATGTATATATATAGAATTAAAACAGGTTTCTTTGCGATGTGTGACTTCGATACTCATATAATGTCAAACAAATATTTTACAAGAACTACTATTAAAATGTCTCTAATGGTTAGAACTATACATATTAACTGTAACTTTCTTTATGTTTTATTAAACAAAACATTTGTTGTAGTTGTCATTATGTTAGCAGTGATTGACATATACTTGATAGTAGAAACAAAACGCGTCATCTTGATCGACAATGAATAAAAGATTCTTAGACATGCTTTAGAATGGAATGTCTATGCTTATAGACCGCTAAGAAAACAAATGGGGGATTGTGTTCTAAATTGGAATGAATTTTTTATGAAGATTTCTTGAACAATAGAAGAGTTAATGTTGTTTCTATTCTTCAAAGGTCTGAAAAAGCTATTTTATTTGAAGAATGCAAAAATAACATTTATTTATTTATTTATTTATTGATTTTTTTTGTAGTTTGTAAGAAAATCTTTTATAGTAATTTTGTAATCGTTAATGTTATTTGTTTCATAAATACAATTAAAATATGTGCATAAATTGTTTTCGATACAATAACTTGATTTTTTTGTTTGTTTTTTGAAATTGAATCAGAGGATGCTTTTGTTAGAATACAATAGAAAGAAAGCTATCAAACGTTACCGATTAGTATTGATAGCTTTCAGTAACAAATACTTCTATATACTATTTAATTTGTTAGATTGAAAAACATTGTACAAAACAATAATAAGCAAAACAGCATAATAATATCTTTTATCCTGATAGTTATATAAAAAAGCAAATTAATCAATATTATTTAAAATTACATAAATAACGACAGTAAACTTTCGCATAGTTTGAGTTGAAAACACAGTTCGAACAAACATTTAGATTTAAAACATTTTTCTTTTCAAAAATATATATTAATGATAACTATAAAAATTCCCTCAAGTGCATAATTTTTGTTTACAATAATAGTTTTTTGATTATAATTTGTTTCTCAGTAATGGTTTCCCTTTATTTGTATAAAGTGCGGAAGAAACAAAAACCTTATTAAAAAGTCAGGGCAATTTTTTTCCTTATAGTGCTTTAATCATATTAAAATACATCAAAAATTGAAGTTATGAAAATTTAAAAGATCAAATAAATATGAGCTTTGCATTGAAGAATGTTGAATTTATACCATAAATATGCTAAACAAGTATTGTTACATGTAGTAAAACTAAAAGCCAACTACATTACAGACAAAAAGTTTATAAAAATAATATTATTTAAATGTACACGAAAAAAAAAAAATCTTAAAATCTTAGTATGTTTTTTTATTCCCAAACACAACTCAAACAGACAATTAAAATATTTTTTCTACTAAAATTTGCATTAACTCCACATTCTTAAAACTTATACTTATGAAAAATGCAGAATTTAAGAAACAAAAAAACTTTTAAAAAATGGAGTCCATTTCATTCTTATCTTGCTACAATAACATGAAAAAAAAAAACACTTGCGAATTCTGGTTGTAAAAGTTTTTAAAATAATAATAATAATAAAAAAAAAGAAGCACTACAATAATCCCCTAAACGCGTGGTGCTTTTTTGTATATCTGTTTAAATATTTATTTTAAAAAACGTTATGGAAAACATTGGTATGTGGGTATGTTGTTATAAGAGCCTTGAAATTCAGAAATCGCATGACAAAAAAATGGGTCAAACGCTTAGAGGATTAAAGAATGTTGTATACTAAACGAACAATTACTATATACATTAAAACTAAATATTTACGCTAATAATAGTTATAATGAAATACATTGTTTGCTACACTGAGAAAAATAACACTTTCAAATCTGAGTAAATCGATGTTTTCATTTTATTATGAAACTTTTTGTTTCAAATAGGACGACCCAATCCTTTCAATTCTGAAATACTGGAAATACTCTGAATATTGAAACATGGACATATTCAAAACTGAGCACATAGAGGTGATGTCATACTCATTTTGAAACATGGACATATTCAAAAATGAGCACATAGAAGTCAGTTCATACTCATTTTTGTAACATGGACATACTCAAAAACGAACACATATAAGTCAGTTCATACTCATTTTTGAAATATGGACATACTCAAATAGGATAACACGATGTTTTATTCTTTAGTGTGTGGATATTTTCAGAAATGAGTATATACATGTTTCAAACTTGAGCAATTTTTATTCGGAGACATTTTGACTATGCGACATACTCAAATTTGAGTATTTTTTGCTCAGTTTTGAAAATGTCGTTTTAAGAATGTAAAAACGGTATATTAGTCTGTGATACAATGGAATATTTCAAATTAGGGCACTCATGGGTTACCATTTACTCATTTTCCAAAAACTCGCTCCTTTTGCCAAAAGAAATCAAACTGTACGTTAAAGAAAAAAACTTCCTTTTAAAGATTAAACGCTTTTGTTAAACAAACCTCTTTTATGTTTTCCATAAAATTGCATTTTGTTAAAATTTTTATAGCGAAAGAATAAAACCGTGAATGAGTACATCTTTTATGGAAAACAATTTAAGAGATATAGGGAAACCTAAGGATTTTAGCCATCTCATATTCAAAATTTGACGCTTTCTTGAAACACTATTTTCGATTTTGCGAAATTGTGTCGAATTTGCAATATTTGGAGAATTTTACAGAAAAATTTCTTGAATTTGTTGAATATTTTATTATCTATGCCGTTTATAGTTTTAAGACTAATTTAGTGATTGCGCACATGTGATTAAAAATTTTGTAGTTAAAGGGCAATGATACAATATCTGAAACATGTTACATGGATATATCTGCATAATCATTACAGTTTGTATTTAAATAGTAAGGTAAAATGAAGAATTTCAAATCCTTTTTAAATAGCATAAAAAATATTTTGTACATCTTAAATATTTAAGATGATTTTCAAAGAAAAAAATATTTATCCCCGCTCAACAACGTGAAATTTTATAAAATATTAAGAATTTAATTCTAACGTAAAAGTTTGAAACTTACAGGCATGACTAGCATCACTATTGAAATGATTGGGAATCAAATAGCTGTTTCATTTTGCGATAAATGAGGAGTTATAAGCGATTGATAACTGAAATTCACTCATGTTTTTGAAATCAGCTCAAAACTACTCACACTTTAAAAGCATTTTCTGATAAAGCTTTTGCTTTCGTTGAAACGGCGTTAGATTAGTTATTTTTTAGATAAGTGCAAATGCCAATTTAGTGAATTTATGAATAAAATGATTTTGTAAATGTATCAGAAAGAACTAAATTTGAATTTGAGAACATCTCTAAGTAGATGCGTTCGTTTAACACAAAGAGCTGTAATATATCTGATAAAGTTCTCGTTAAATATTGATCTCAAAAGAGCACATATATATATTTTAATTTATCATATTTGTAATTGTGATCGAACAACCATTTTTGTATTTCAAATAGTTTTTACGTTAAATATATTAAGCTTGGAAGCATTGGTGTCATTGAATAAAATGTGACTAGCACGCTCTGCAGTAGATTTTCTAAAATTATGTTAACTTATCCATTACAGACAAACGTATTGTGATATTTTAAAGCTTCATCGTTTAAAATGACCCCATAACAATTGCCCTAAATTCCATGTTATAAATCATATGAGAATAATCATTAAAAACATATCAAATTAAAAATTATATTTTAAAATAATTATTTACATTTGTTGAATTGTAAGTCATTAGATTTGTTATTTTTTAGATAAGTGCAAATGCCAATTTAGTGAATTTGTGAATAAAAATGATTTTGTAAATGCATCAGAAAGAACTAAATTTTAATTTGAGAACATCTATAAGTGGATGCGTTCGTTTAACACAAAGAGCTGTAATATATCTGATAAAGTTCTCTTTAAACATTGATCTCAAAAGAGAACATATATATATTTTTATATATCATATTTGTAATTGTGATCAAACAACCATTTTTGTACTTCAAATAGTTTTTACGTTAAATATATTAAGCTTGGAAGCATTGGTGTCATTGAATAAAATGTGACTAGCACGCTCTGCAGTAGATTTTCTAAAATTATGTTAACTTATCCATTACTGACAAACGTATTAAACGTACCTTAAAGAATTTGAAATTTGGGTAAATGTAGGGGTGAGTGGTGTAAGTGTGCGTATTTTTCAAACGACTGACAATAAAGTAATAAATACTGAATGTATCAAAATGATTTATATTAGTTAATTAACCTTGATAATCAAGTAACATACTACGATAAACATTTAGGAATAATAAAAAAAAAACTGTTAGAAATAATCAACAAAATACGCAAGAAGGTATCTGCGCACTTTTACAACACCTAGTGTATAAAAATGTGCATTCTTTTACAATTTTTTCGAAATTTGGGTTACCAGTGGTGTCTTTTAATAAACCAGGGAAAAACTCATCAGTTTTGTCTTTCCAAATGATCACGAAATTATTAGAAGAATGGAATGTCTTGTAACAAGTTCAAATCAAAAAAGTCCTTCCGGCCTGTACCAGGAGGAAAAGGTAGCTTTCATAGTCCATGTTTTTAAAAATTCAACTCACTTTACTCAAACATCTGAAGCTAAAATGCTTAGAAACCGCTTATAGAAGATTCAATCCCGGTTTTCGTTAATGCTGAATTTAAATGCGAATTTCAGCATGAGAGTTACAGCATAACAAAAATCAGATTGTTTCAAAATGTCAGCCACCCTAGAATTTCAAACTGCCATTCAAACCACTTTTTTAAGATATAGCCAAAACGAAAAATGTTTGGGGGTCTGGGGATCATAATCGGTGAAAATATACCAAAATTTTGTGGAATTGCTTTCCTTCGAACGGCTGCAATAGGTAGCTTTTTGAAATAAATCTACCTTAAAAAAAGAAAAAAAAAGATACGAAACTTTAAATTTACCTATTGCGTTCATTTTTAATGTAATCACAATGATTTTTCAGGAGTGCAGAGTCTGATTACCGTATGGGTAAACATCCACCGCTATTTTATAATAGTATTTTACGCCTTATTTAAAACAGAAATTACTCGTTTAAATAAAGCATAATTTTCTATACTAAATTACTAGTATAAATTTGACCCTGCAGTAATCGGGCCTGCAAGAGCACAAATCAGCCTTGGCGCATTTAGAACACAATAGAAATTAGAAACATGCTATGAACCAGTATGTTGCTATAGAAAATTATCACTCGTTCACGATCCTAACCTATGATCATTTTTAGATAAATTTTGTATCAGAAGAAAAGATTATATACCAGACAGTTCTTTTATACATTTTGCTATTGAATAAAAATTATTTATAACGATTTTTAATTGTAGAATGAGTATGTATGTGTGTCAAAAATTGCGTCAATAGGTCCCAATGAAAATTTACCTTTCAGAAGCAATTTAAAATATAAAAAATTATCTCCGTAAGTCTATATGTTCTTATATTTATAATAGAAAAAAACATTTCAACTAGTACTAAAGTACATACTAACTGTTTTATCTTCTAATATATTAATCGAGAGAAAGCTGTTTTAATTTTACTGCGTAAGTCACAAAAAATCAAAAGCTATTACCACTGTTTATCTTCGATTACAAAAACATGTCACGAAATATCGATTTATGGGATCGATTATTTTATTGCCTTTCTGTTTTCGACCACTCGAAACTCAGACAATGATAGTAGTTTCTACCAAGAGATTATGAATTGAAGGAATAGAAAATGATAGTAATAGAAAAAAAAATTAAATAAAATATGAGCTGAATGTACTGATATTAAGTATTGTGGTGATGAAATTTTTTAATTTTGTGCAGCAAGTCATAATTTTTATTAACATATATAAATTAAGTTTATACAATATTTTTCGTGTATATTAGGGACACAAAACTTAAAGAAACTTTTATAAATTTAATTATTACATTTTTATATTTATAAATAAGTTTTAGTAAGCATAAATACTTTATAGATTTATATAACAAAATATCACTAATTAACATTTATATAAAAATATAAATGCTAAAAGTGATTACAGTAAACATAAAGGCTTAAACTTTTTGATAAACAAACTTACAATTTTCGTACAGACAAACGGTGACATTCTCAATATGAATAATGATAAATACTTTAATATAATATAAACATAATACACATAAATTTATATACACGAATATATAGAAATCTATATCTGCAGCATTTATATAAGAGCATATGCAGTGAATAAGCCTTCTTTGAGTTACATAGAATTTGGCGTGAGATGCTTAATAAATTTAAAAATAAGAAAAGTAATCATGCTTTCAGATGCTTTTTTCTATTAAAGTACCTATTTTAGTGATAGCTGATATCTCGTGACGTTTGTTTATCATATACATATTTCGTTTTTTTCTCGCGAAAATAGTTTATAAAAGTTTTTTTAAGCCTTTATGTTTACAATATTCACTTTTAAAACATATATTTTTATCTTAATAAGTACTTTACATAAAACTTTATAATATGAATCCGATATCACAGTGCATCTTTATGTATTATTACATATGACTACATTTCTAGTACAGTAAAAACTGAATCATTTATTAAATATTTACTGTGACTAGATATCTATAACGTATTTAAACACCATTTTAGAAAATTTATTTTTTATAAGTAAAATTTACGATATTTCAAAAATATTGAGCCAAATAAAGACTGCAATGGAAATGAATAAAAATATATTACAGAAATCTATCACTGTGGGCATAACATAAATACTGTTCCAAGAAATACAATTCATATTTAAGGAATTACAGTTAAATTTAATTTTTAAAAGGCCTTCTGCTTTATTTTAACATTTTAATTCATATTATAGTGATTTTCGATATCGATTTCATGCAAAGAGCGGCAAGTAAAGCATGAAATCAATATCTAAATATTTTGTACATTTATCATAAATTTAAATTAACTTAAATCTTTTTTTCTTTGTTTGCGATACTAATTAGTAGTTTATAATTTTCGTGAATCGACGTTATTTCGTTCACGTGAGATTCTACAAAAAACAATACTTATGATTAAGCATATAATTTCGTACCGATAATTTAAACAATGACACCCCATCATGGAAAGTTTTGGTATCCTATTATTGAATAGGAATCGCATCTCAATTATGAAAAAATGCTGCTTCAAAGTATTTTAAAAACCTACATTTGATTTGTAAAAAAAATCTTATCTTATCTTACCTACACCTCCTTGCAGAGATTTTGTGCTAAATATTATTGCAGTAAGTCTTCGTGACACAGCGTTAGATTATGGACAGAGAGAAAAACTTGGCACTATGTATTATAAGTAAATAAAACATTATTTTGAGCACCAAAACAATTAACAAATATTTCCTAGCGGTTTTGTTAGAATTCAACGTACCGTCGTTAAATGCAAAAATAATAGAATTTTGCAGATGCGTGTAGGAGATAAAGGTTTATTGACCAATAAAAATGCTGGGGATTTGGGGGGAAAGCCATTAGAAAAAGAAGCTGGTAATAAGAAAACCCTATACTTGTATATTCCGATCAACTGTCTCCTGAAATATCCTGCGATTCTATCAGTGGATATACCTATTAATAAAGAACACTTACAAAGTACTGCATACCGATCACAACGAAATTTTGCCGGTAGTTAAAGATTTTCAAGATATATCCCTCCTCGCCCCAAATTGTATCAATCGTTAATTTGAGGCATACATATTAGGGTTAAAAATTCCATAGAAAAGCATGTTTGAAAGAAGAAGTCCCGCTCATTGTTAGTATTCATAAAATACGTTTCTTTTTAATTACTTACTAGTTTAGTCCGTTTGAATAGACTAAGGGACAATTAGACTAGCAACGGAAAAATCCGAAATCCCAGAAATACCGAAGAATATATAAATAAACAGGCAAGAAAGAGTTCTCTGGAAAGTCTGTTTTTCTTGGCACTTGTAAGTCTATATCCTGAAAGCTAAAAGAATAATAGATTTTGAAGTAAGTTTAATGGTAATAACTCATTAATAAATTAGTAAATACGTGAGTAGCATTTTTAAAATAATTTGTTAAATTAATATTTTAAAACGCAAGCATAGAACGTATGAAACATTAAATAATCGATAAAATGTCAACTACTATGGTTAATATTTAACTTCTGCAACACATTTGGGATTTACTGACAGATGGTGTTGAGTATGGACATTTTGAATTTATCACAGATACGTCACTAATCCTTCAATTTTAATCTGATGTCTTTTAAAATTACTATATTGAATCATTCGCCGAAACAATTGTTTATGACGATCTTTGGTCTTATTATGCTGCTGACTGCAACGACTTTACTGATAAATCACTTCCTGATATAAGTATAGAAAAAATGAAACAAGTTGTTAATTTTTTGGAGGTCAGTTAAAAGGAAATTAAAGTTTGAAACCGTTAAAAATCGCTGAAAAATTCTAACTGATCAGATGCAGTTGCATCGTTTTGTGAAGTACATTGAACAGGATGGTAGAAAAACTAAAAATTGCAAAGCATAGGGACAAATACTTTTAATCGTTTTCATAAAATATTTCACATAACCTAATCATTCACAACAACGACTTACGCTGATGAACTATCGAAAAAGCAAAGTATCTGAATCTTGAGGATTTTCGAGCGTTATTTCGTTGACTACATAAATTCAAAACTGTGAACAAAATTGTTTCCCGAAAAATTAATAAAATGGTTACAGTTCGTGAGTCCAACGATAAGGATGACCTTGTTACTCACGAAACTGTGTTTGTTGGTGATACCAAAATGTGTATAACAGATTATCCATCATTAGATGGGTAAGACACTGATTAGTCTGTATTTAATCTAAAAACGCATAGTCATGGAGCATCCTTCTGCAGATTAAGAGTGTACGTGTTGTTGTGCATCAAATAAACGCAACAACACACTACTATGACCATACAACATTTCATATCGGCTGACGGTAAATTATACTTGGCAATGTTAATTAATTTGAAAGAAACTGGTGGGACATTCAGTCCAAGGGTTATACAAAATTTATTTACATATTACGGAAATATAACATATATGTTCAGTCATTCGTATCCGGTAACAACGGTAAGAATCATTTCAATGATTGGTGTACGGAAGTTTTTATTCCCAACATTGGGTTTTCGTCACTTATGTGCTTATCGAGTCTTAGTAACAACACTGACACCTGTACAAAATTAAACAAAAGTTTGAAAAAAAAAAAAAACATTCCTCCAAAGACGACTGGAATATATCAGCCATTGGACAAACATTTTTTTCGTATAATATATATAAAAAATATTTTCGCAATTTTCAGATTACATTCTGCTTTACACCATGGATATACAACTGCATTACAGGAACGAATTTATTAAGCTACATTCATTGATTCACAACCAGTTTTCATCTGCGTGGTATAGGAAAACATGGCAGTATTTCTGGTTGCGATATCTTGAAGATTGTGAGTCTTTCACAAATTCCCGTGGATCTTTCTTTCGCAGTCAATGTTTCATCTTGCTCGATAACGGTCATCACCCTTCTTTCATTTATTTATGCTAGTGTAAACTACCTTATTGTTTAAAACTATCACATTAGCAAAAAGTATGAAGATTAGACATTTCTAGTTGTTTGTTTGTGTCAAAGTTGTATAAAAAAGTTTACTCAACATGTTATGTCATGATTGTATTAAATAATTATTGTATATTCTATAATCAGGGCCCTATTCAGAGGGTGGCGATCATAGATACGACATTGAAAATGACGTATATATTATAATGTATATATTATAATGTATAAATTATAATGTATATAGTATAATGTATAATAAGTAATGTGAATGTCAATAAAATAATCTATGCTGTCCATACAGGAATACTAACAATGAGAGATATTTCTTCCTTCTAACGTCTCTTGTATGTCATTTTTAAGCTCCAATATCTCTGCCCTAAAGAAATGTTTGCAGATGTCATTTAGTGGATGGTGTACATCTTGATACTCTTTAACTATCTGCAACATTTCATTACGATCGATGTGTAGTACTTCGTGAAATTTTTTTTCATCTTAGTATTTTAAATAATAGTTTTGACTGATATTCAAAGAATTTACTAAGTCCTGAAGCAATCATTTATGATTTTATAAATCGGTACAGGATTTAATGTTATTAGATTTTTGCATCTCTCTAATCAGAATAAGTTTCTATTGATTCATCCTGAAATACACCAGTTGCTTTATTTACTTACGTTTTTTGAATTGTCATTTGGACAACTGAAAAAAAAATCATAATTTTTCAAAAATTCATTGACACATCAGTGAAAGTAATTGTCATTTGATTATCATTTAACCAACATTTCTATGAGTGACCCTCATTCTTCTTAACCACCACAAAAAAGGCTTAAATTTTATTAATTCACTCATTAATCTATTTAGATTCATCGTATAATAAAATACAGTAATTAATTTATTCAGATACTTTTTTAATTTATCTTTCAAACAATTTAATAAATAATTTACTGCTGTCAAAAATGCATTCATAAATCAGTAAAAGTTATTATCATTCGATACTTACGTAACCAAAATTTATATGAATAACCATCTATACTCTATCATCACAAAAAGGCTTAGATTTTTATTAAGGCCTTCTCCATTCAATTTAGATAGGTCCATTAATCAAACACAGTAATTAATTTATTCAAATATACTTTGTAAATTCACTTTCACATACTTCAATAAATCTTATAATGATGGCATAAATGCATTTAAACTTAGTAAAATAAATGTCATTAGATGCTTATATAATCAACGATTCTTTAAACTATATTTCAATTGAATTGCACTTTATTCCAGGAATTTATTTTCCTCCACTTTCCCGTTCGTTCAGTCAAGACACAAAAGTAGGAAATATTTTAACAAGCAACTCGACAAGAAGTATTCTGACATAAATCACGACAAACACTCTCTTCTTGATTGAATCAATGTTTTTGCTTTTTCCCTTTTCAGTCTCAATAAATGATTTTTTTTTCTTTTCGAGAGGCTGAATAAATATTTAGATTGAATACTTGCCTTACGTAATTTGATGTGCATTTATTTTGCACGCTGAAGTGCTTTTATAAACATAAGTTAAAATTTTTATATTTTAAAAACTGTTGCCTGCAAAGTAGTTTTTGATTCTTTTAATCGCTTTTTGATAAAATATTGTTGTATATATATATATATATATATAAAGATAACGTTGTATTATTTCACTCAAATATTTAAAAACATGTTAGGATTACTCTATTTTACTTTTTATTAGAGAAGGGACCGTTAAACCCAGTAGTAAGGCGTGCTTTACAGAAGTTCGTGCGTACGGAATCGAAATATCATCTCGACAATATGTATTCTGACATAAATCACGTCAAGCACTCTCTCCTTGAGTGAATCAATGCTTTTACTTTTTTTTTCTTTACACTTTCAAGAAATAACAATTTTTCGACGAGAGACAAAAATGATATAGTTTTAGCGCTTGCTTTATGCTATATAATGTGCAATTATTTTGTCTACAGATGTGTTTTTAAACGTGGCATTAAATCTTTATATTTTACAAACTGTCACCCGTAAAGTTGTTTTCAGTTCTTTTAGAACCCTTTGTTTAACTATAACGACATTATGAGAAAAATAACACTGCATTATTTCACCCGAATGTTTCAAAGTATGTTAGAATTATTCCCTTTATAAAAAATGCTTTTTTTTTCTTTGTATATAAAAAAAATCGATCACTTAGGAAACACAGTTGAAAATCCTCCTTCATTAGTTCGGTCAATAAGCAGAAATTCTGTGAGCCCTGCGGAAATTTTGTGCATCTTTTTGTGCAGCCCTGCATATGGTCTATAGAATTTATGCATACCAAGTAATATGCAAAAATTACTAGACTTTAAATGCGCATACCGCAACTGAAAACGAACCTACAGAAATTATTGCTCGTAGACAGTTTTGTAACCGAATTCTTTTTTGTGTCCCTATAAATGATCAATATGATTATTGATAAATTGATATGATCATTGATCGACGATAAATGTTATGCACACCATATTCTATAGTAAGCATCTTGAAATGCTCTACGTTGGTCTATATCAAGTTCACTATCCTTGAAATAGTGTAACCCTATATAATGTTTTTCCCAATAGTGTTTTTCTCAATAGTGTTTTTACCACAGATCATAATGCAAAGGAATTATTTTGAGTGCCCATGTAAACGAACTGTATACACTATAGACTTCATTTTTAATACATAACATTCAAAGGTAATCCTAAATAACATATATCAATTACATGGCAATCCGAATATATTTACGCAAGTTAGAGCACGACGGACAGTTAAAAAAAAATCGAATTCATAAACACTTTTCGATTATGTTGGAAAGTATTAAAAAAATGGAAGTTTTGCTATCAAATGCTGAAAAATATTTAAACTGAACACATTTCTTGTGTAATTTGATGTGTGTATTTATTTTATCTGCAGAAATGATTTTTAAAAATATTATTAAATTTTGTTATTTTAAAAACTATTGCGTTTGAAGGTGTTTTTTTAATTCTTTTGAGCGATTGTTTAATAAATACTGCTATAAGTAAGGACATATTATTATTTCACTGAAATGTTTTTAACATATTAGAAATACTCTCTTGCTAAAAAATATGTTTTCTTCCGTAGAGAGGAAACAATTCAGTCCAATAATTGATCTCCGTTTATCTTAGAGCTAGATATGAAGAGCTAGATATCGAAGATTGCCCGTTCGAATCCTAAATAATTTAACATGCAACTTGACAAGAATTACTTTAACATAAGTAATGGCAAACACTCCCTTTAAATAAATGTTTCTTTTTTCTGTTATGTTGCAATAAATGAAAATTTATTCTACAAAAGTCTGAAAATGTATTTAAATTGAAATCTTGCCTTATGCAATTTGATGTACATTTATTTTGTCCGCAGAAGTGATTTTTAGATAATCATTTATATTTTAAAAACTTCAGCATTTAGTGTGTTTTCGGTTATTTTAATGCTCTTCTTATTTCCTCTTAATGATCATAATATAATACGATAACAAAGAAAAGATTGTCTCTCGAATGTTTTAAACATGATAATATTACTTGCTTGAAAAAAAAAAAAAGCTCTTTGTACTTGTGAGTGTACAACGCAGCAAGTTAGATACATAGTTAGTATGTATTGGTTAGATATATTAAGAAGCAGGTCGGAAGTTTTAACGGGTTTGGACACTCTAGCTGTATAATATTATAAGAGTTTTGATAATATGGTAATAAGAATTTAGTTCAGTTTCTTTTCAAAAATCATCCTCGAAGATTTTCTACTCTTAAAACACAAAAGAAAATATAATATAGCCCAACATATCATACTCAAAATTGTTATTGTTATTATCACATCAAATATTTGAATACATTTCATGAAAACAGTACACATGTTGAATAATGTTTTCTTATGAACAGAAAACCTTTATGGAAATTTAGTATAACATAGTAAAACACACAATCAGTCTACTTACAATTTCAAAAGCTTTTTCCATACCTTCAGAAAACTTTCTTTACCTTAGCAAACAGTTTTTGTTATTTATAAATACGTTTTTCGAATAAAAATGCCTCTTTTATACGAGTAAGTTTTGGAAACTATGTGAAGTATTTTTTATAGGGTATTCACAAAAATTGTGAAATAGTTACAAAATTTGAGTGTGCTGTTTAGGTACTGTTTAGGCTGTTTAGGCTGGTCAGCATTTTTCTTTTGGAAATTCTGTATAAAGTTATTGGTAAATAGTTTTATTAGAATGCCCATAACACATTAGAATGTATTATCTATTTAAGTAGGTCTGAAATTCATTGTCTTGTATAGCACGTAAAACTATAACTCCTCTCTTACGGTAATTAGTCATGTTTAAACATTCAAAGTTGGAAACATTGGCAATACTCATAGAGTGTCTCAAATAGTTTTGAGAAGTCCAATGTCCCGAAAACACGGACAACGTCTACTAAATCGAGACATAAAAATACATTACACCCTATTAAAATAAAATATGTCTATCACGAAATACTGTTTTAATCGTAATTTTTTGTCTGTAGGAATACCGTATTTCTGTATAAGAAATTTTCTACGGTCTTTTGCGATTACGTGTTAACAGGTTTTACTATACTAAGTAACACAACATTCTTATACAGTAAAACCATGAAAGCTGTATAGCTAGGGACTGAAACAAAATTCCAATTTAGAAAGTATAATACTAAAGTATTCCTATAGTAGGGACAATAAAATTTACTTTTAAAACATTATTCCGTTATAAAGAGGTTTTGTTTTCAGTGTTTCCTGAGCAAAGTACAATAAAACCTGTAAAAATAGACTGACTGGGAATCGCAAAAAATTCCGTTCTATACAACTTTCTGTCAAGGTAGGTAGATTTGTAAGGTATTTCTTTCAAAGAGACTATAAAATTTTTTCATTATAGACAGGTTCCGTCTACATACGTTTTAATGCGTTAAATTCCACTTGATGCAGACTAACGAAGTGCATGATACGAAAAGAATTGAGGGGGTCGGGGCAAGAAAGTGCCAAGCAACATTTTTAATGAAATAAATCTAACACTGTAATCTGTTGCTAAATATTGTAAATTATAATAGTCAACACATAATTTGCTTCTAATGTTACTTGGTGGCAGCATATGTGACAGATTTCATTTTTGCCCCAGATGTTTATGCCCCCAATGAAGGTAGCTAATTTACAAAACATGTATTAGTAACGTCCTTAAAGTAATGCCACATTGTTACTCAGAATATCTCAAATGTTACTAAGACATTGGCGAAAAAACTTTAGATTATATATCTTGATTTGAGTATTGGATCAAATTTTCAAATTGAAATATCTCAGAACTTCAAAAATGTGGCTTGGCACTCTCTTGCCCTGACCCTCTCAATTTTAAAAGGCTTTGTGCATCACGAAAAATCGGTACTTTTCGCATCTCGCGCAATGGTTACGTGGGACATGTCTTTGAGCCCCTGAAAATCGAGACATCCCACGTAAACTCCCCCAGAACACTCAGTTCGTCGGTCGTGCTGTGTGAATAAAATATTTGTTTTTCGTCTTTGGAAAGATTCAGGAGATAATGTGTTTCAATATTTTTTATTCTTTATTAGAAGAAATATTTTTACATTGAAATTAAGCATATTGTTCACCGAAATACTAACAGTTTATGATTTAATACTCTTTTTTAACTCGCGATTCACACCAATAAACATGAGTTTTTTCCCCTAAAAACAGCGGTGTCGGATTATATAGAATACCAATATATCATAATACTCCATAATAATGGTGATGCAAAGACATATCTTGTATATGTGATTTGTACAAATATAAAGTTGGAACTGGAAATATTTTCTCTCTACCTAGACGCTATATTTTGATCATGCTCTCTTCATATCATTACAGCTGTTTTTTCCAAATTTTGTTCGTTTTCTTCATTTTTATTGCACTATTCCATATTTCCCGACCATCTAACAATATCCTATAAATATCTTTTTCATTATTATTATTTGTTTGCAAGTGATAAAATTTCGTAAAATAATTTTTGTCTATAAAAACAATTCGCAGATAGTTGAAGTTCGTAATTGCATTCAGTTTTCGTGATTAAAACAATATCGGGATCTTGTATTGTCCCAAATGTAAATAGTATTCCATAATACCCGAAGTTCCTCTATTATTAAAATTAGAAAAATTTGAATTGTTCTTTCGTAATAAAATATAAGAACTCTATTTACATTTAACCAATTCGAATCAGAATCATTCTGCTTTCACAGTGTTCTTGTACTCCGCTAACAAAATATGTAATTTTCGAACTTACGTAATTATTTTTTATCATTTAAGGGCTCATTCCAGACGCACTTTCTTTTAATACGAAAGGAAAGTAATATAATAAAGAACGACACTTTTTTTGTTTTTTGTCTCCTTTCTTTTATTGTAGATCGATTGTTATAAAAAGAGAAATTTATTGGATAAGAAAGGTAATGATAATTTTAATCACAAAAGCGATTCGGTGATTATTTTTTTTCTACGGATGATGGTATAATGTAGTAAACTTTTTTTGAAAAAGAACAAAATAACTGGTAAAAAGAAAATAATACTGGCAATAAGTCAGAAAATAATTGGTAATGTTACCGGATAGTTAGCAGGTAATTTGGTCATTTAATTGAAACTTAAATAATTGAATTTTAACTACTTAAATGATTACAGATTTCGCATAATATGCGGTGTGTTTTGTAAGTAATCGTGCATATAGTCGTATTTTTATAAATTATACATGCAATATAGTATTTAACTTTTTAATGTTCTTGTTCTAAAGCACATTACGAAAAAATGCTAGATAAGGAAATATTTATTTTTAAGATTTAAAGCCATATTTATATATTACCAAATAATTTTGATCTTCAGAAAGTGATTTTTTTTATTACTTTTAATGCTAATGATATTTGTTTAATATAAAGTTTTTTGATTTTGGTAAATATGTCAGAAGATGAGCATTTTATACGAAGTCATTTTAATGTTTCTTTAATTTCATGGTATGCCCGTTGATCTGAACGTTCATTTGTAGATCTGCTTTTAAAAGTATTTTTGGAAAATACTGGCATAATTGATAAGTATTGTGTTTTACGAAATATTCTGTGCTATAAATTGCTTTTCATAAATTGTCACTGAGTGTAAAATAGCAATTTTATAACCTGAAAGAAAAATAGAAAAATAAAATACCATTTTGTACAGAAAGAGTAATTATTCAGCAATTTAAGAATAAACCTCACATTCCAAACAGTACTATTTAAACACGTTCTGAGTCATTAATTATAATAAAATTATTATAGGTTTCTTCCGGGATTAGATTCAAAATTCCAACTACATTACCGTGTGTATGCCATATTACTTCAATTGCATTTTATAGATTTTGCATTATATGAAACAAATAAATTTAAATGCGACATATAAAAACATAATGCTTAAATAACAAGGTTTCCACTAGGCAAAGGTTGTTAATAAAACCATTTTCATTTATATCACTTTAATTCTGACTCATATGCATCTCTTTTAATGATTTTGTTTTAAATTTTATTTAGGCAAGCTGTCAAATTATAAGAAAACGCAACGGTATCCTTTTAGGAATCCACTACACACAAAATTTGAAGCGGGTGCTCGTTGATTTTCTAAAATAGAAAGGTAATAGTAAAATATTTACATGAAATAACGGCAAGACCGAACACCGGAATAATCTATCAAACAGTCGCTTAAGTAGCAAAATATATCTCAAATATCAGTGGAATTTTCCTTGATTAGCCCTTCTTGACTTGCAATAGCTAATTCCATACAGTTGGGCTGTCGAATGCGGCACACAATGAAGTTTTTTTTTTTTTTTTTTTTTTTTTGTTGTTTCTTTTAGCCGCTTTTTCGAATGTTTCATTTCAGTAACTTTTTATAAAAATAAAAACTAATTTCAACGGATGCTTTCTTTAAAATCAATAATATTTATGTGTTTCTTTCTTATAGGTGCGATTAAGGTTTCTAGATCTTTCCCTTACTAAACTTTTTGAGATATCCACTCATTCCTATCATAAAAATATAGTTAACTTATTATGATTCGTATTATCTGCAATTTTTTACCTATAGCTCCTATATTATAAAGGCCTTGTGGCTTCCCCTATGTATGTCCATCGTATAAGGGTATTACATATTTTTTTCCTGAAAGTCGCTTCTCACCAGAAATTCCGAAAAGTAATCCTTGTTTTATTTAATAATAAAATTTCTGTCACCGAAGCAAACTTTTCAATTCTAAAATCGTGGAAGATTTCTGGTTCACAGGCCACAGTTTGAACACCTCTAGACGACCTGTGTGTGTGTTGCTACCACTACTATAGTGCAATGTTGCTAATTTAGCGAATTTTTGTCAAAAATCTACCAATTTTTTCAATTAGTAATATTCAAAACATTTAATTTTTCATTAAATAAAACGAATATTATTTTTTTTAATAGTGATTGATATATCAATAACTCGAAGAGGAGAAATGTATTGAAATATTTTTATTTTTAATGCAGAAGTAATTTGGCCGGTTTATCCTGTCTTTCAAATGAAAATAAAAATGATTCTTGAATTATAAACTAGTCGGATGTGCCAATCCCAAAACTTTCTTCTATCTCACACAGATTTCGCATACACTAAAAAGAATCAGCACCAATTTATATCAAACTGAATCTAAAGTTTTATTAAATTCCGTGCATTATTGCTTGAGATATGACTATTTGCTAAAATCGTGTGAATGCAGCAAATTGCAGAATAACAGTGCCACCTGTTTGGAGATTTAGACCAAAACCGAATCAACAACAACTTATATCAACATTTAACTGAATCTGAAGTTTGATGAAAATCCGTGCATTAGTTCTTGAGATATAGCGATCGTGATAATAATGAAAAAATTAGCATAGCAACGCCCCGTGTTGGGCAATTTACACAAACGAAAGCAGGATTTATTTATGTCACGGTCTAACAGAATCTGAAGTTTGATGAAATTCCGTGCATTAATTCTCTCGACATATAGTTATCGTAAAAGTCGCGAAAAAAAAAGTGGTATAGCAGCGCCACCTGTTGGTCAATTTACACCAGAACGTAAGCAACATCTATTTATGTCAAGGTCTAACAGAATCTAAAGATTGGTGAAATTCCGCGCGTTAGTTTTTGAAATATAGCTTTCGTAAAAATCGAGAATAAAGTGGTATAGCAGCGTCACCTGTTGAGATATCTACACCAAAACGTAATCAGCGTCTATATATGTCAAGGTCTAACTGAACCTGAAATTTGATGAAAATAGGTGCATTAGTTCTTGAGATAGAGCTACTGCGGAAAGTGCAAAAAATGCAGCATAGCAGCGCCACTTGTTGGGCGATTTTCACCAAAAACTTATCAGCACCAATTTATACCACGGACCAACTGAATATAAAGTTTTATTAAATTTCGTGCATTAGTTCTTGAGATAGAGCGCCCACAAAAATTTTGTCACAGACAGACAGACAGACAGAGTCACAGACAGACATTTCTAAAAATGGTCAAATCGTATTCAGGACCTTCTAAAACGTATAAATCCGTCAAAAACCGGAAGTCGAAAATTTTCATGAATCCAATACTTTCTTCTTGTAATGATAGAAGAAAGTAAAATGAAACGTATCCTGATTCCAATTACGGAATAATGAAAATTATTTAAAACGCTTTCAGCATTTGAGGGTTTTCCTGTATTTTCATAAGTTTGCTTGTAAATCCCAATCTACATACACAATCTACATACACAAATAAGAGCATTCATTTTGCCCCTGAACAATGGGACAGTTATAATCTTGATCTTCTTGAACAATTCATGACATGGATTATTATTTCGTGAACCTTCATGAAATTTCATGGATTATTCATCGTTTATCCTTCATGTGAATAATGACGTCCTTCATCATTTGCCACCAGAGGAGGTGCATCTTGTTTTTTGAAACTTTCGAAAGTCCTTCTATAATGCATATTAATGAACAGGAGGCTTCAAAGGTAGATCACAAAGACCGATACAGATATATGAAAGCTCACGAATTTGAAATATAACTGTTTCCCCATAGATTTTAGTACCGTTTACGACTGTTGTCAAATTCCAACTGTATACTTTCCGTCACATTCTTAAATTCATTTTGATTTGAAAACGCATATAATTGGATTTAGAAAATATGAAACCGAATAGCGTTTTTAATTTTTTGATAAAAAGCAGGGGAACTTTCAGAAAGTACCTTCAACTTTGGCGTTTTGAACCAATTTTCTAGACAATTCTCTACAACATGAGAAAGGTCATCGTGAGACAGAAATCGCTTATAACTTAAGTTGAAACATGTTTAATGAAAAATGAAAATCACTATTAAATTTGAAATCACTGCAGTAGTCATGTCATACAGTTTAATGTTTTTACTTTTAAAAATGAGTCCGTGGAAGTTTCGCGTCGTTGAAACGGAGAAAAATATTTTTTTGAGAATCGCCTTAAAGTGTTAAGCTCCACTTTAAGCTTCACATGATTGTAAGTACTTTATTTTTTTCACAATTTACATTGGCCATCTGAACCACTCCTGAAACTTGTAAAAGTTTTCCTGATTTTTTTTTCATTATAGTGCAGCAATTTTAATATAGAAGATTACGAATAACTGTTTTTAAGTTTCATTATACTACAGAATTCCCTCGCTCTATGCGGTTTTAGTTAATGCAATTTTCAGTTAGTGTGGTAAGCTTTTTTTAGATGAAATATTACAAAGTTGTAAAAATGTTCCGTATTTCTTTATTACTTTTGAGGTTTCTTGTCAATAAGTATGTTTCAAAACCATGGAGGGGTGGGGGGTGTTTGTATTGAAGTCTAAACAAAGCGTAATTTCCAAAAAAAAGTGAAATATTTTGCTTAATACAACTATGCAAATTAAACCTAGACTTGAAAATTGGAGGATTCAGTATGATTATTATTTTTTCAACAGCTACCGCGCCCGTCCTTGATATCTGTCACAGCACCACTTTCAGGCCAATTTTCTCCAAAAGTGTATTTTGAGATTAGTGCGGAGAAATTTTCGATTAGTGTACAAAGCACGAAATAGACGATGTTTTTTGCTAGTCCAAGCGGCGTCGAATTGCTGAAAACCAGAACTGCAGAAAATGTTAAAAAGTAAATGATAATAGTAAAAAAACCAAATAGAACTTTTTTAAAAAGTAGAATTCGTAAAACAGCATTTGATAGACATAGATGCAGACTTAAGTAGAAGTATGCAAGTGTACCTAAATTTAGAAAATCAAATTTCGTGTTAACGTTCAAAAAGAAAAAGAAAAAAAGAAAAAAAAAAAGGGAAAAAAAAAGAAAATTGTGGAATTGGCAATTCATAATCTTTGATGAAATTAGTTAAGTAGTCGGAAGTGCCAATCCAAAAACTTTCTTCTATCCCATACACATTAATTTACTTCAAAAACCGTAATTTCTTTATTACCCTTCAGGTTTCTTGTCAATAAGTATGTTTCAAAACCATAAGGGGGGGGGGGATTTTGTATTAAGTCAAAGGGTAATGTATAAAAAAAAATTGAAAAATTTTGCTTAAACATGCAAATTAAACCTAGACTTGAAAATTGGGTGATTAAGCATGATTTTTTTTTTCAACAGCTACCGCGCCCGTCCCTAAAATCTATTACAGCGCCACTTTCAGGTCAATTTTCTACAAACGTGTGTGCAAATCATGGCTTATTAAATCCAAATATCAAATTTCTTTGAAAAATATTCATAACTTCGTCACTTAAACTGAAAAAAGTCGATAAAATTGCTGTTAGAACTCCCCTTTCCGGCAGAATATCCTTAATTTCAACTGGGACGTGCTGGTCACAGCCAAAAACATTCTATGCATAACTGCATACACATTTCGATGATACAAAGAGAACACACAGAGATACGGACAAATAGACATATTGTGTTGCAAAACAGGTTTTTCGGGATTGACCCCTAAAATGTGTATATTCGTCGAAAACGGGAACTCGAAAAAAATTCGAATATAATACTTTTTTTAGCTCATAGGCTATCAAAGCCTGAGAGGCTATCAACGCGTGTTCTGTATGTATGTACGTATGTACGTAACGCGATAACTCTTGATAGAAATATCTGTTTTGCTTAAAATTGTGTTTATAGGTTCATTGTGATAAGACGCTTCCCTGATTAGTTTTGGGGGTTCATTGGTTAAGTATAAAGGAGGGAACGGGGGGCTAACCCCCCCCCCCCTTAATTTATATAAATGGGCTTTTAATGCAGAAATATCCGATTTGCTTCATATTTTGTATATATGTTCATTGTGGTAAGATTCTTCCTTGATTAGTTTTGAGGGTTCATTGGTTAAGTATGAAGTGGGGGAACCCCCCCCCCTTAATTTAGATAAATGGGTTTTTCATGTAGAATTATCCGATTTGCTCCAAATTTTGTATATAGGTCCATTGTAATAAGATACTTCCCTTATTAGTTTTTGTGGTTTTATGGTTAAACATAATTGGGGGGAACGAGGGGGCTAATCCCCCCTTAATTTAGGTAAATGGGTTTTGCATGCAGAACTATCCGGTTTGCTTCAAATTTTGTATATAGGTTCACTGTGATAAGGCGCTTCCCTGATTAGTTTTGGGGGTTCATTAGTTAAGTCTAAACGGGGGGAACGGGGGCTAATTCCCCCTTAATTTATTGTCGATTTCTTTATTTTTTTAGGGACATTATTCTTTGAAATAAGAGTATAATATGCAATTAGTGTGAAAAGCTTGTGAGCTCAATACCATCCGTTAAACTGGGCACTTTTCTTTTTATCTATTATAGATTGAAGAAAGTTAAAATTATAAAGTTTTAAGCATCTATGATAAAGTAAATTAAAAATCAAATTATGTATATTATAATAGTTAACTTAGCGTTAAGTAAGCTAACATTATTAATTAAAAAAAATTATAGTAATGGAGAATTAAACATAAAATCGAATTTTTAATGCTACTCCATTGCCACATTACGTTAGCTCACACAGCGTTAATTACGTTAGCTATAAAAATTAGATAAACCTTTTCTTTTTTAAATTTCAAATCAAGCTATACTTTCTAACAATTATCTATCCAGAAAAATTTCGTAGTACATTATTACTTTGCCTATTAACGTACATTGAGTTTTCAAGAAATTTAGTTGTGGATCTATTGTAGCTTTTCCCATTATATGTATGACTCGATTAGTGCAATAATACCGAGGAATAATTTGACCGCACTAATCGAGGGAAATCTGTATTAAATGTAATTACCGGGTGAGCTATAAATTCATTAAGAGTTTAAATATTCATTAATAATAAGAAAAATGCCCAGTTAAACTAATGGCATTGAACTCGCAGGCTATTCACATTAATTGTATATTATACTCTTATTTCAAAGAATAATGCCACCGGAAAAATAAAGTCAATAAATTAAGTCGGGGATTTTCTTCCCGTTTCCCCTTTAAAATTAACCAATGAACCCTCAAAACTAATTAGGGAAGCGCCTTATCACAATGAACCTATACACAAAATTTGAAGCAAAACGGATAATTTTGCATGAAAAACTTATGTATCTAAATTAAGGGGGGAGTTACACCCCCGTCCTCCCTTTACACTTAAGCAATGAACTCCCAAAACTAATCAGGGTTGCGCCTTATCACAATTAACCTTTTTACTAGATTTGAAGCAAATATGAATATTCTGCATGAAAAATCCATTTATCTAAATTAAGGGAGAATCAGCCCTCTGTTCTCTCTTTCATACTTAACCATTGAATTCCCAAAACTAATCAGGGAAGCGCCTTATCACAATGAACCTATAAATAAAATTGGAAGCAAAACGGATATTTCTATCAACAGGTATCGCGTTACGTACATACATACATACGTATACGTACATACAGAACCAGCGTGCCGATTAGCTCGCAGGCTTTGATAGCCTGTGAGCTAAAAAGGAACATTTGATGCTAAAAAATTACGGTATGCACCAATAAGCTTAGAAAGAGTTCCGATTTTTTTAATAACAAAAAAACAGTTGTGGTTCAAAAAATAACAAACAGATGGCGCTAGCATGCATAATATAAAGCATATATATGGAAATTAATCTTACAATAAAATACCTGTTTTTTTTTTTTTTTAAGAATCTGAGAAGTTTCAATATCCCAGCACATCACCTCGTTTTGAGTCTTTTTGCCGTGTGGAATTTCACAATGCACTGGTTGCTGATTCCCCGTTCTTGTAAAAAGCGAACAACGCTTGATGTGGTAACGACAGCATATTGCTGGCATCGAAAGAAAAAATTATGTGCATCGAGGTATTTTATCGGCAGCCTAAATTGCATAAATCTGTTTCATATTGTGCTCGCAAAAGCGTCATTAACCTTTTTTTTTTTTTTTTTTTTTTTTTTTTTTTTTTTTTTTTTTAATTAAAAAAAAAAAAAATCGATCCCCCTTTAATCTCATTCTTGAAAACCGCAAATTTTTAGCATCATTTGTTCCTTTGTGATTACTGTAACTCCTCGATATATCGCGCTACTTGGGAGATTAAAAAAAAAAAAAAGCGCGATATAACGAAGGTAGCGAGAAGAATGTTTATAAATGAAAAATAAAGAACCCTAAATTTAGCTACGAGGTTTTTGATTCAATATTTGTTCAAACAAGCTACAAATTCAGCACAAAAAAAAATGCTTAAAACGTTAAAAAAAAAAAAAAAATCGCACAAATACAGTATACATTTTTACTTACATATTATAATATTTTCTGAAAATAAGAATCCAGAGTTGTTTGTTTTTATTTCCTTTGATTTGCTGCTTGCCACTGGAAAATAAAGAACGAAAATGTACTAATTGAATTTCAGTCATATGCTAAGGTTTCGACATTTCAAAAGTTTTATATGCTTTTTCGAGAAACTAAATTTATCGGGAGACAACAAAAAAGAGCGAAATAGCCGAATGCCCGATATACCGAGGCGCAATATAACGAGGGATTGCTGTAATTTTAAAAGTTTTAACAAATTTAGGGCGCCCCTGGTACATACCTATTTAATTTTGCGCATCACGTATTTTATGTCGATTACTATTGCTAACTGAAGATATACTTTTGCGATTATAAAGTAAAATAATTTCTCATTTTTACACATCCTTCTTTGTGGTTTCCGGTAGTGAAATAAAAAAATTATGTTGCAAAAGAAAAAAAAATGCAGAAGTGTTAATTACTTCTTCAAGCGTTTTGAGTAAAAATGGGGTTGGGGGAGTATTATATTTCCATCTTAAACAACAATTTGCTTGTTCACATGCCATTACCCCTTGTATATCGACTTTTATGATCTGAAGAGAATATCATATTTCCTTTGTCAATTCAGATTCTACGCGAAGAATCCGCATCTTAGGATATGTGCCGCCAAAAAAAGAAGATTTTCTTTTTTTTTTTCAAATTTAATAACTACCTCAGAAGAAATATGGCAAGCATTGCTTTTTTTGCGTGTTCCGAATGTGTGTGTTTTAATGTAAAGCTACGTTTCATTACTTTTACACTGTTTTACTTACCCATCATACGTAGTATAGGGTAAGTCCTCTAATCGTTTTGAAAATCGATTTTTTTGACGGATTTACACGTTTCAGACCCTGGAGATTCCGAAAAACATATTTTTAGAAAAAAAAAAAAAATTGCCGCCCGTCTGTGTGTGTGTCTGTGTGTCTGTAAACGCTCTCTCTCCCGAAAAAATTGAGATAGAGACTTGCTATTTGGTATGTACTTAGTATGTAATAATGGGAAGAAGCCTATTTAATTTCAATAACCTCGATTAACCGGAACTATTTTTTTCGGACTCTCGAAATATTCGTTCTGATGAAAGGTATATAAAATTTTTCGAAATTGTTTCATTTAAGAAATGAATATAAAATACAATAAAAAAACAAATTTTGCATAAAGCATGAAGTTGATCGGATAATGATTTGCCGAGATATTTGGAATCCTATTTTCCACACTCTTCGATTTTTCATGACCCTGTATTTCATCTTAATTTCAATTCAAAGATATATTTTAATTGAAAATTTGACGCTTAATCAGATGCAATAAACCGCTAGTTAATAGGATCATTATTTTTGGAGTTATAAGGAGGTTTCTTTCAAGCAATTCAGTAATCGAGCCTTTAAAGTTTATGACGTGATCAAGCCACGATTTTATTTGAATTGCAATCATTTTATAAGTAGTTTACACATTTTTATTTTAATATTTTACATTACGCATATCCATGATGGGTAAGTATTACGTTGGCCCCCCAACGACTAGTTTATTATATTTCTAATATGCAATGTTAATGCTAGCGTTTTTGTGTCAGTAAAGTTTCTAACAGTAGTAATATTGTTATTCGAAATATTTTATAATCGTAGTACATGCTATAAATATCTGTTAGATTAAAAACTTATTTTGATGAACTATTTTGCCACTTTTTAAGAAAATAAATAAATATGTAAGTATCAAACTGAAAAATTAAATAACACATATAATATAAAATTAAGTAAAAAAATTATATATCAATTTTCCAATTACTTCTCCAAGCATTAGACATGAAATGGTGTGATATTAATTTTCATCATCTAAGAACAATTTGCTGATTCATATGTAAATTGATAAATATGAATAACCGTAGTGAAAGCCCGACCAGAAAATTGCATAAAACTAAATTAAATAGAAAAACAATGCATGCATATGTATACATATATGTGTATGCATATGTATGCATACAGACACACACACATAAATATATATATATATATATATATATATATATATATATATATACGCATGCATACATGTGTCACATGCATACAAATGTCACATGCACATGTACATACATGCAAACACATAGATACACATATATACATACACATGACAAGTCAAAGAAAAGAGGAAAAACAAAACAAAGGTTGGAAAGTTAAAAAAAGAGGATAAAAAATGTTAGATAAATTTAGATATTCGATCCATAAGCTTATATGACATCATTTAACTATCATTTTTCCGTTAGCAGTTCTTTTTCTACACGCAGAATCCGCATTTTAAGATATGTATCATTTAGAAGAAAGGATTTCTTTTTTACAAACTGTATAACTATCTTAAAGAAATGTAGTGCATACGACTTTCTTCAATTTTGCAATACATTTTCTAATTAAAACTACGGTTAATTACTTTTCGTTGGTATTTTGTATATTTGCAATATTCAATATTGATTTTAATGATTTTTGTTTCAGTTCAGTTCCTATAAATAGCATGAATGTTGTAAGTCCAAAATATTTTTCAGTTATAGTAGATAATACAAGCGTCAGTAGAGTTCATACTTCCATCTAAAGAATTACGTTTATATAAATTTGGAAATAAAATAAGACATTTGAAGTAAATTTTAAACTAAATCAACCAACTGTATTACTATATATATGCAATTTATTTTCATTAAAATATTATGTACATGACTTTTCACATTTTCTATTTTAATAATAATTAAATATGACAGTATAATTAAAAAAATATTTTGTTAATCTTTTTAAACTTTTAAACGAAAAACTTTTCGTAAACAAAACAAATG
Organism: Maratus michaelseni; assembly: GCA_963931845.1. NCBI lineage: Eukaryota > Metazoa > Arthropoda > Arachnida > Araneae > Salticidae > Maratus > Maratus michaelseni. The sequence goes on from OZ007587.1 coordinate 352,417,613, forward strand.
CATTTCAAAAAGATATTATATGATGTTAAAAATATTTTATTAATGAATTGGAAGTATATTTTTTCAGAAATGTTTTATACAATTTTGTTTCCTTATTTATATTTATAAATCTTGCTGTCTCTATACAGTTTCATGTAGATGAACGTATCTTTCTAATTTATTGTGACAAGCATTTTCACAAATGTTAAAAATTTCAAAAAGAAAAAGAATTTAATTGACTAAAGTGATTATTATTTTTTCAGATTACAACAATTTTTACAGATTTTCAAGAAAATATCATATAATGTTATCTTTTTCATTTAGAATAATTCGGTATATAGCTTAAATAATAAGTACGTTTCAAATGTTGCTATATACTGAAAACTAATGCTACAATATTTGCATTTAAGTACTATTAAGCAATATGTGCATTGTATTAAATTAATTCAATTTTTATAACGTGAAAAATAATGAAAATTCTTGAATTTGTTAACTTATTATACTTAGAAATGGTGTATTTTGCCAGAAAGAAAAATTTATTTAAAAGGTTTTAGACAACTGATATAAAAGTATAGTAATAACGCATGCTTATTCATTAATATTCTCTCATAAAATGGTTGAAAATAGTTAAAAAATTTATCAAATAAATATAATAAGGAATGTTATTAAATTTATCATTCGATATTTAATAATTACATAAAAACGAAAATGGAGCATCTATTTTATCAAGGGATTTAAAAAAAAATGAACGGCGGGATTTATTTCCTTATTATTTACTATTTTTTAAATTTCACTGAAATGCAAATTGTTATTTCAATTCCCAATTGCTTTAGCTAAAACGCTTTAAAAACATTTTAATAGCATAATTAGAATAATTTAAGGATTGTTAAAAACGTGCTCAGATTTGAATATAGATAAGTAAATTACGCATTTAAAGTTAGTTAAATTTAAAAAAAGAGATAAGTTCTTTCATTATAATTTAGTAGTATTTAGAAATTAGAAACATAAAGAAAAATAATAAAAAGAAGAAATATTCCTTTAAAAATGGAATTCTAGAAGATTTTTGAAATCCTTTAATGAGATTTTAGTTCTCAAAACATTTTTTCCTTTTATATCTTCAAAAATAAAAGTTCAATTGTTTAAAAAAAATCAAAATGATTTGATTTTTTAAAAATTTTATAAGCAGCTATTTGATAAAGTTATTTTTAGGCAGATTTCGTAAGAAATACTACCTATTAAATTCTTCCATAAGTTGGAATTTTTGAAATTTTTTTTGCAGATCTACGGTGATTATTACTCCCAGAACACGGTTTTGGGTGCAAAACTTTCTCCCCCAGTTCAACACTTTATATATATGTCACTTTTTTATGGACACGATAAAGTCAATAATTCTGCACAAATCTCTTCCAAACTGATACATAAAATTAAGGGGAATAAAATCTCGGCCAAGTTCGTTAATAGGCAAAATCGAACCAAAGGGGGGAAAATAGAGTTTTTTTGTGAAAACAGAAAAACCCCATAATTTCTTAATTATGATACGTATCGAATTCGTTTAAAGTTATTATTACTTCTAGGGAAAGGGCCGAAAATTTATGTATGACAGATTTTTGATATCATTAAAAATGGACCCCAGGGGGGGGGGGGTTAGAAGAAAAAAATTCATAACTTCCGTCAATTCACAAGATATCAAATCCGCTTAAATTTATCATAAATCCTCTTAATATTATCTAAAACTTTTATATTGACAAGTTTTTTATAGCACCAACCCTTATAGCAAAAAATAAAATAAAAATAAAAAAAAATAAAAAATAAATAAATCCCTACCGGCTCCGGCTGCAAACAAGTTAGGTTTTGAATTGGGCGATTCCAACTGCCGCATCATGCCGAAAAGGTCATTTCTTCCGCAATTCCCAACAAACAGACGTCCCACAGACGTCTTCGAAATCTACCTGTGCCTGTAGGCCGAGCCGTCAGGGATTTTTTTATTTATAAAGAACACAGCATCCAAAAATCAATAAAAACAACTTAATTAACGTCTCGTTATTCAATGAAATAGGACTATATTTAATTTATATTATTATTCTACGCTTGCCAGAAGAAATCACCATACACATCGGAAGAAATAAGTGCGAATTTTAAGGCATGGTAAAGCATGCTACAAAAAACTATTCTAGTACAGAAAACCTGTGTCAAAATCCATTTGTTCATTAAAAAATAAGAACTCGATGCAACTCGAATAAATCTATTGTTCAAATCATCAACACAAATATCGACATTTTAAAGAATATTTTACTAGGCCCTCCGTGCTCTGTGTGAAATACAAGGACATCATGAAAATAGATGGAATTGTACAGTATTTTGGTAAGTGAAACCTTATAATTTGTCAATTACATTCAAAGATATGGAAAGTCTAATCCAATGTCTTTGGAATGTGGATATTGGCCACTTTTATTAATTTTCGTCTCATCGTTACATTTAACGCATACAAAAGTAAGTGTGTTACAAATTTTGTAAAAATGGCGTCATTATTGTTCAAATTATGAACAAGAAATCAGAGTTCGTACTGAAGTGAGAGACTGAATAAATACATTGTGGCCCTGGTATACTGTACAATTTTTTTTTTGCTGTTGTATTATGCTCTACCACTTCTTAATATTTATACCGTGAATTGGAGTTATTTGGGACCCACCCTCTTTCTTTTTACATACACACAATTGTTTTAAAATCAGTCTTATTTCTACTGTGATGAGAGTATTGACGTAATGAATTGATGTTGTGTTGAATTATATCAATAATCTTCACAGTAAAACCAGAACAGAATTATTTTTTTTGTTGTTGTTGATCCAAGTAATTCCACCCTGGGTCAAGGTAACACCAGTATACGAAACTTCGAATTTTGAATCGTTTTTTATAGTTATGTTTTTATGTATGCATAAAATTTCCAAAAAAGATATTGGATTTCATTTTTTTATTTATTTTAGTGTAATAATAATAATAATAGTTATTATTATTAATATTTCCGCTTTTATAATAATTATAAGAAAATGTTACAGATTTCCCACTACATACAAGTAAAACGTTTCATGACAGAATCAATTGTAAAATATATCAAACTTTACTAGTTTCGACTTAAAATACTCAGCTGCATGTGACTGCAGTATTCGAATTTTAGAATATGATTTGAATTCTATCGAAAAGAAAATAGTATTTTTCTAACTGGATAATGTTATAATAAAGCATTTTGTAAGGTGTTTTGATATTTATTGGCTATACTAAAGATATTTAAGAACAATTATTGTAAAATACTTCCTATATAATGCACTATTTTTAAACATGAATTATACCTATATAACTAACACATTTACTCTAGAACTTTGCTCTTTTTCATGGCAAAATGTTTAAGTTTATGGTCTTAATATGCTTTTACATTTCGCGTGCAACAAGCTTCTATTGAAACGGTTAATGTTTTTGCTTCAATAAGGAGAATTTATACCCGAGGTTGGCACTTAATATACCCACTTATATATATTTTCAGTTGATGGGAAAAAATATTTTTTTAAAGTACTGTAAAGGAAATTTCTTTCAGTCTAACATATGAAAGGGAAATTTTTACTTTCAAAAATCTACAGTAGAAAATGCCATCTGTACTATTATCTGTTCCACTCAATTAAATGAAATTCTAATGTATTCGAATTCAAAAGAAAACTTAGAAATCTAGTGAGTAATATTGATTTCGTACCTGGATAATATTTAAAAAAAGAATGATCAGAGAAATTATTTGGTTATTTTGGAGGGTTTTTGTGAAATGTCTCTAAAATACGACCATTATTAATAGGCCACTGTTAAACACGATTTATGTCTAATACTTGCGCATGCAGCATTAAATAAAATTAATTTGAAATAGAGATACAGAAGTCATTTATTACTCAAAGAGTAGTGTAGTAATTTTAAGGTAGTAATAATATTTAAGTGTGCACTTTTTGTATTCGTATAGAAAAAAAAAATTAACGAATGAGTCTTTTGTATTGTTTGTTTTCATCTTTGTATCTTTTGTATTGTTGATTCCACGTAATTTAATGTCTTCGTTCCATTTGAAAATGTATCAACATTTTGCTGGTAAAATCTCGATGCTTCTAAACTTTTGAGAGAATCTACACGGGACATGGTACAGTCAGTACAGCATATCCACTCTCAACAACTTATTTATTACTATGTGCGTAGTAACCCGTTGTGTTGGTTTTGCTTTTTAAATGATCTTACGAGTTTTTGCGGAAAAATATCTAACAATCCAGTTTTTAAAATAAAACGCTAAAGTCATAAGATAAAAATGCAATCATAATCATTTATAAATCTAAATTAGACCATTCAATCGCCGTACGATTCCTTAAAATTGACTGAACAGTTCAATGAATTTTTGAGAAGTGAAAGATTGTTTGATTGATTTATTCTTCAGTTTTTCCCTATTTTCTCAAAAACTATTTTAGATATCGGAATGCGTCAAAGTGTAGATTTTAGCCACAATTATCATTTATAAAAATTAATGAGACTTTCAATCACCGAAAGAATCCTTAAAATTCACCAATTAGTTCTCGAGTAATGAAGAGATTGGTTGATTGTTTGATTCTTCAAATTTTACCCCATTTTCTGAAAAACATATTTAGATACGGGAATGACACAAAATGGAGATTTTAGCCAAAATTATAATTTATAAGTCTTAATTAGACTTTTAATCGCCATAAGATTTCTTAAAATTGATTAATTAGTTTCCGAGTTTTTTAGTATTGAATGATTGGTGGATTTTGTTGGTTTTCTCAAAAGCTATTTCAGGTATCGCAATACCACAAACTGCATTCTCCATATACCTCTGATAAGTTTAGTCTTTATTACGCAACCGCCTTTCAGACAAACATACAGACAAAAAAAAAATTAATGTTATTTCCGATAATACGTCGTAGTCTAAATAGTCGAGTGGACTAAGAAAAGAGTGTTTTTCTGAAAATCACAGGCAGGTATTCTAATTTTATATATTATAGATATCCTTTAAAACTCCGAAAGAATGTTTGTAAGTATCTTAACGAAAAATTATTTTATTTTATAGAAAAGGTAAAGTCTTCGCAAATAAAAGGAAATATAATTAAAAAAAATAAGCTCTTGTAAGTGAAATAAATAAAGCATTATTTTCCAATTTCACAGTCGTATAACATTGAGAATTTCGTGCATAATTGATAGACATGCATAACAGAAAGTTACATAAGTGAGAAATTAATGCATTCTGAAACTAAAAATAAACGAATGATAAACATAGAATTAGGATTCTTAAACCTTCAAAATATCATTTTTTTAAATAAAATATATTAAAGAGTAATCATTTCTGAATACCTTAAAACGAACCGCATGAAAAAGGCGTTTATATTTACTATACTATCGAAAATATATTTACTTAGCGCTGTGAACTGATATATGCGTTCACTAAGCTGTATGTTTAACTGCAATAATATACATATGTAATTCATGTTTTAAATATTGCGTAATAATTAATACTATCAGGGATTATATTTATATTACGTAATTAAGTTTTTTGTATCATGTTGGAAAAATCATCTTTTTTTAGCCTTTTTTAAAAATTAGGGAAAACAAAATTACAATTTTGTCCGTTTGCTGAGTGGTCAGAGGGTTTTAAGGAATATTTACAAAGAGAGAACTTTAATTTTTTTTCTCTAAACGGAATTTTGGTATTATGGTGTTTGATCTTGAATTAAAACACTGTAGATGGCAGCACTACAAATTAAAAATGTGTCTGTTCGCTAGCGCCATCTATTTCATTATTGTAACTTCTGAATGAAGTGTAGTTATGTATTGATGTCGTGACTTTAGGTATTGTGTTTGTGAAGTGCAATTAAATATGTAAAATGGTTTCCACTCGTCCACATTTCTTAAATATGTATTCTTACTTATTTTAATTAATAATCAAGACAAACTAGGTGCATTGTACGCAGGGTAGTTAATAAAATTTTCAATATATTTTCATAAAATTTTCAGGATATATAGTGTATGGAAGTCTCAATTTTCATCTTTTTGTCGAAAAAATATTTTTTCTTGGAGTTATATTTCTAAACATTTAAAAAATGTATAAAAGCAGAATTCAGTTTTGTTTTTTAAAACTTAAAAATGCTATAACAAATATTTTTTTTTTTCTTCAGTGAAAGCACAAGACTTGTAAGTATAATTAGAAACAAAACATTTTGTTTTTTATATGCAGAGGTTCTTTTGTAATTAATTGCTCAATAATTCTCCTAGACAAATGTCTAAAAGTTTAAAAAACGGTATAAAAACTAATTTCCCCATTATGATCCGAAAAATATATGAAATGAAAGAAGAAATATACATCAATTACTGCCTTTAAAATTTGTGTTTTTGTAATGTATACTTTTTAGGATATAAAACGACAAAAATGGTCAATGTGTTTCACTTTTAGACATTTTAAGAGTCCTTAGTTCCCTTTAAAAATTTTATTTAATAGAAAAGTAACAGTTCAAAAAGAAATCACATTTCTCTCTTTGCAAGTAATCATATATTCTAATACGAGCAAATCTTGTGGGTGGTTATATGTATATATATATATATATATATATATATATATATATATATATATATATATATGCAAAAAATATCTTAAAAACGGCTCTAGCGATTTTGACGAAATTTCGTATCCTACCGTTTTGGGGCACCAGAAAACCATTGGGCTAGGTCACATGCTCGAGAAAATTCGATTAGTGGGTCATTTTGGGTCATTTTGGGTCATGGTCTAGCTAATTGTATCTACAAAACGGTTCAAACGATTTTGACGAAATTTTGTATCCGACCATTTTCGGGCATGAGAAGTCAATTGGGCTGGGTCACACGTTCGAGAACTTTCGATTAGTGGGTCATTTTTAGGTCAACGCGGGTCAAATTAATTTTATCTAAAAAACGGCTCTAACGATTTCGATTAAATTTTGTGTCCTACGAGTTTCGAGCACGATAAAAGCATTGGGCTAGGTCGCATGTCCGAGAAAATTCGATTAGTGGGTCATTTCTGGGTCATTGTGGGTCAAGATCTAAAAAGCGGCTCAATTTACACTAAATTTTGCATCCAATGGTTTTCAGGCACGAGAAGACTGTTGGGCTAGGTCACATGTTCGAGAAAATTCAATTAGTGGGTCATTTTGGGTCATTTTGGGTCATGGTCAAGCTAATTGTATCTAAAAAACGGTTCAAACGATTTTGACGAAATTTTGTATCCGACCATTTTCGGTCATGAGAAGTCAATTGGGCTGGGTCGCATGTTCGAGAACTTTCGATTAATGGGTCATTTTTGGGTCAACGCGGGGCAAATTAATTTTATCTAAAAACGGCTCTAACGATTTTGATTAAATTTTGTGTCCTACGAGTTTCGAGCACGATAAAAGCATTGGGCTAGGTCGCATGTCCGAGAAAATTCGATTAGTGGGTCATTTCTGGGTCACTGTGGGTCAAGATCTAAAAAGCGGCTCAATTTACACTAAATTTTGCATTCAATGGTTTCCGGGCACGAGAAGACTGTTGGGCTAGGTTACATGTTCGAGAAAATTCAATTAGTGGGTCATTTTGGGTCATTTTGGGTCATGGTCAAGCTAATTGTATCTAAAAAACGGTCCAAACGATTTTGACGAAATTTTGTATTCGACTATTTTCGGGCACGAGAAGACTATTGGGCTGGGTCACATGTTCGAGAACTTTCGATTAGGGGGTCATTTTTGGGTCAAAGCGGGTCAAATAAATTTGATCTAAAAAACGGCTCTAACGATTTTGATTAAATTTTGTATTTTACGAGTTTCGGGCACGCGAAAATCATTAGACTAGGTCACATGTTCGAGAAAATTCGATTAGTTGGTCATTTCTGGGTCATTGTGGGTCAATATCTAAAAAGCGGCTCAATTTACACTAAATTTTGCATCCTATGGTTTTCCGGCACGAGAAGACTGTTGAGCTAAGTCACATGTTCGAGAAAATTCAATTAGTGGGTCATTTTGGTCATGGGTCATGATATTTGAACTCAAATTTAATTTTGACCGAGCATAGCTCGGTCTTCCCTGCTCGTGTAAACTTTGTTCCGGATACATGGTTAACAAAAATTAAGATAATGCATTTTACAATACTCATTGTTATTTTTAAACTAGTCAAAATGATAACTTATATTATATGCTAGAAATGATAATCGATAAATTAAACACTCAGAAGCATTTAGTATTTTTAGAACAGGTATATTCCCAGTTTTTCTGAAATTTAACTTATTGAATTTTATTTAATTGAATTTAATATATTTTGTGAAGATACATGCGCTATTAGTAGTTCAATTAAAAATTCTGAAAAAGAAATAAAAGAAAAGACTAACTTTCATTACTAAATAAGGAAGTTTTCTATAATAAGAAAATTTTCTGTTAACAGAAAGTTCATAAACATTAACCTTTTCGAAGATTAAATATATTTTCATTTAAAAGCTGTTTTATCTGTTCTTTTTGGCGATGTGCCCATTCCAGTTCAATTTTAAATGTTTGATATTTCCTGACACCTTTGTTTGATATTTAGTAGAAAATAGTTGCATAACTATTTTACGGTAATAATCTGGAAAAAAAAGTTTATGTATATTTTACACATTTAAAAAAGTGGTGTTTCGTTGGTATAGATTTTTATCTACAACTATTGCAAATAAAATTTTATAACTAAAAGTTATTAAACTTATAATTTCGTAAATAAATAGTTAAAAAGAAGTATTTTCATGTAATTTGCAAATCTTTTAAATTGATAATTTATAAATTTCTATATATAATATTATAGTTGTACAAGTCATCACTTTTAAGTTATAAAAGAAATGTTGCTGCATTTGTAAATTCTTTTGAATTCACTTATTAGAATTAAATTTCATATCTATACTAATAAAAGAAAGTTTCGCTCTGTGTGTGTGTGTGTGTGTGTCTGTTGGCGATGGCTAGGAAAATCTAGCCAACCTAGAAGGCTGGAAATTTAGGTGTGGATAGTCCAAGGTCTGGCCATGTGCACCTGAGTCTCAGAATTTTAATATTTTGATAATTAGCCTAGATATTAATTAGATTCTCATTAACCATCGCTTCTAAAATATCATCTTTTAAATCAAAATGGCGAAAGAAACGAACAGGCGCATTGGATTTCCAACCGGAAATGAACGAATTCGAAATTATTTAACTAATTAGCGAATTTTAAGAAAACTAATTGAGATATCAAATTGAAAATTTCTGAGCATCTGTAAAAAAATATTCTTTATCTGACTATGTGATTTTTGAAAAATTCGGTTGGTAATTTTTTTTTAATTTACGCAAAAAACTGCCAAAAATCTGCCGGCGCCAGTGAAAACGATCCGAGAAATTTTCAGACAGGGATCGGCTTTCATTAAAAACTGAACTACAAAGAGATCTGTTTCTCTGGCCGATCCCTCTGATTTAGTTTGCGAAAATGAAAGAAAATAATTGCTAAATTTTACTAATGAACAAATATTTAGGTAACTAATTAAGATATAGATTTGAAATTGAGGTCGGGAAGGGGTGTCATCTGCCGGCTATTTCAGCGTAGCGTCTTCGTTATGTTCTAATTATCAGAAAAACGTAATTCTTTTTTTAATGATCGCGTTAATGTACGTGACGGTGGTTCTTTTGAACAAATTATTCATTATATTTGCGGGTATGGGGAGGGAGGGGGTTAACGCCTTTCTCTGAGATTGTAATTATCTCGGGCCCGGGCAACGCCGGGCGGGTTAGCTAGTATATAATAAGGGAAGGTTTTTTTTAAAAAACAAGAAATCTCGTCGACCAATCTACTTGCTACATTTTTTGCGTTAGCGATCATTGAATAAATGGTCATGACAGGGTAGACTAATCGTATCGTAGACGTCACCCTCTTTGTAAACAAGGCTTTCACGGAGCAATCAGATTATCAGAATCCTAATGCACAATAGGGGTAAGAAATTTGACTATCGATAGGACGCCATTTTTACCACAATGAAGTCAACTAACCTTTAATTATACTTTTCCTATTTTGTGATTTTTTTATGAATTGGTGCATTACAAGAAAATAAAGAAAAAATGAAACGCACCAAGTCAGCCGCAAATCATCGTATAAAAATGTAACTGTGTTAATCTATTAGTAATAACGTCTACTACTTAATGCTATACTTATTATTATCTTGTTGTTATTGTTTTTTTTTTTTTTTTTTTTTTTTTGAACAAGTCTACATATAGAAATTGTGCCAATCTTGTAAATTTTCAATAGTAACGAATACTTTTGGCATTATATTTGGATTTTTAAATATACTGTAGTTTAACGTATTACCTTAATTGTATTTATTATGAGAATTATTCTATTTTCTGATATTTTTAAATAAATTTGTATATAGAGTGCACGTACAAAATGGAGAAAAAAATGCACCATCCCCTATTAATTCTGCTAAAAATCATCCTATAAAAATATGACAGGTACAAACAATTAGTAATAATGTCTACAAATAAATGTTAATCTACACTTTGCTTAGAGGTTTATCTACATATTAAAATCGTACCAAACATGAAAAATTTTAATACTAATATCTAATTTTGATATCCGCTGAGACTGATATAAAAATCGAGCCCGTTCCATTTCCATCTCTTACGTGGACGAAACATTACGTCCCTTATAAGTGTTTTGGTACAAAAGATGGCAAAAGATTGGAGATGGTGGATTGGGAAAGGAAAGGGTAATTTAGGTTTTGTTTTTTGGAAGCGTAATGGCATTGGGCTCCGGAGCGGAGTGTTTATGGTCTCCGGTGAATTCTGGCTAATATTTAAATTTTTGATAAAAACAGAGAAGTGCCGGATCTGAGCTCCTGTGTGCTCCGGCGCAAATTAAGCCCTGAATGCATAAATAAATAATAATTGAGCTATTTATTGGTACAAAAGTATCTAAACTGTGTAGAAAAAAATAACTTAACGCAAAGATTACAAAGCTTGACCACCGATCAGAGGCAGATATTGGCATATGCAAACATTTCTAAGCAGTTTTAATGTTCATTGACTGTGCCACTTCCAAGTGTTATTCTGTAATCTATAATGTAAAAATTTAAGGTATTTTTCAGTAAGCATAGTTTTGTAAATTTGTAAATAAAAATAAAGATAAGAGCCATATTTTATTTGCTTATGATGCATTTCTGCGTCGCGTCAGCTGCACTCTAGCTGTAAACATTTACATTTTAATTTATGATTAATCCTGCACCAAATTTGTTTAAACATATCTCTGCGACTTTTCATGATAAAATGCTGAAATTTTACACATGAACTTATTAATGTATGGTGAACATTTTACTCACTGGGAATTTCTTTGTACGGGGGGGCCGTATAAAAATTAAAAGTTTGTATTTCTACAAATTTAATCCCCTGGAAATTTTAATCGATTTGATAAAATTCGGTATCTTTTTTTACGTAACTTTGTAACAATATATGTCCATGATTATATGTCTATATTTAAGAAATAAAAGCCGATATCAATGTTTCTGTGACACTCTGTATATTTCGAAAAAAATGCGTTTCTTAATCCTCTGAAATGAAAACCAATAATGGAATTTCATCTTGTATTTTTGCGTTATATGACAAACTCAAAACTTTAAGGGAACATATTATTTCTTCGCATTAAAAATAAAGAGTTTTTTGGGGTATAATATTTACATTAAGTCATGCGATTTGGCATCTCCCATCTAACATGAGTATTTATATGTTGCAACAAAATAACTGGTATAGTAAAATCAGGAACACATGTGAAAATACTAATGCAAAGTAAAAATATGCATGCTATTGAGTTAAATAATATGTTACTAATATAAGAGGATGTTACTAAGGATCCAGTTTCATTATTGCTTATTTAATATTTTTGAAAAGGATAACAATTTTGAATTTTTATGAATATTTTATATTGAGGTATTTTGGTTTTGAGCATTTATTTTTTTTATTCTTAAAATAAAATATATGTGATTCAGGTGTTATTTTTGTTTACGTATATTGTTTATTTGTTTAGTTAGCCAAAATATTATGTACATACGCTCGCGATTTTGTATTCAAAACTTCTTGTACAAATAAATCAAACGAGAAATCTTCAAATTATGAATAATAAACAAAAGAGGAAAATCAAAATTTTTGATTTTCTTCTGTTAAATTCTCTCTGTAATAGCATCTAGAAATGTTTTCCTCCTGATTTAAGTTACATTTGAAAGCGGAATTTCGAAATAGGTGCAGGAGATACGTGGGAGAAAGAAGAGCTGTATATATCTCATGCAGGATAAGACATGTTCCACACTTCTAAGTTTTCAAATTTGTTTCAAAAAGAGAGTTGAGGTTTGAGGCTTGATGCACTTTTACAAATTTGTTTCGAAAAGTACTGTTAATATTCTCCGAGTTTTTCGGTAATATCGCTTGATTGTTTTTTTTTTATTATTTATTTATTTTGTGTGTGTCTGTGTGTGTGTTCAAATCGTTAAAAGAAATTTACAAATAATAATCTTGATCATGAGAAATTATATTTAAAATGCAAATATTAAAAAAAACTGTTTTGCTCTTCTTTACTAAATGCGAATATATTTATGCTTCAAAACTATATGTCACAATAGGAGTAAAAATGTTTAAATTTGTAATGTATTATTTTTGTTTTTTATTTTGTGTGCAATTTCTCAGTTCAATGAAAAAATTTATTTTGTGTATATCATGTATTTATAATTATTAACATATTTCACTGAGAGAAATATTTTATGCATTTAAAAATATATATTTTATAAGGTAATTCAATGATTCATTCTAATTGTTACTTAACATTTTCAGATTGAAAAATATTGAATATTTGTAATTTTTAAATATAGAAAATGGGGCTTAAAACAAATTCTTTTCTATATTAAAGTAAAACTCTTTTTTTTCATTTGTCTACTTCGTTTACGTATTTATTTGTTGGAAATATTTAGTACGAACATGCATAACTTATGCGTAAAAACTTTTAACGGAAAACAATAAAATACATAAAAAAAAATAGCGTAGCAAGCCTAACAAAAAGAGAAAACTAGAAAATTTTATTTAATATGATTGAATTCTTAGGTCTTTTTTTCTTTCTTATTTAAAATTTACTTGAAAACGGGTTTTTAAAATAAACGGAAAAGATGTACGTCAGAAAGCAGTGCTGCACATTTCTCACGTGAATTCAGACATGTTCTCTTATGCTTTCAAAATTCTTCGTAAGGTGATTTGAGGTTTGAGGTTGGATGTACTTTTATAAATTTCTTTGTGAAGTATGTTTAACGTTTGCTGAGTGTTCAACCGCTAGATTTTCTTTTGAAATATGTTTTGTGAATCTTCCAGTACTTTAAAAGAAATTTAAGGTGGATACGTTAAGTTTAAAAAATGACATTGATAAGAAAGCGGTGTATTAATGCTTACACTGTTAAAAATTTGCAGCAAACTGTCCAGTCGTTTTTGTCTAAAACGATTACATAACCGTAATTTAACTATATTCTGACCATAAAATGAGCAATAATACGGTCAGAATATAGTTAAATTACGGTTATGTAATCGTTTTAGACAAAAACGGTCAAATGACTGGGCAGTTTGCTGCAAATTTTTAACAGTGCAGAAACTAAATTATTATCGGTACTTCTTAACAAAACTTTTAAAACTACAGAAATATCGACTTACTAGCATTATATCAACTCTGAAAAGCATTCTTTCAGTGCACTGATCATGCCGCTTGTATTAAAAAACACATTTTAATTTTTCTTCCAATTATTAAGCAGATAAGCTGGCTCACATTCTTCGCACACAAAACTTTTAATGGAAATAAATAAAATTCTTCAAAAATCACGTTTATTCAAGCTTAACAAAAGAAGAAAATCGAATTTTTTATATATATGGTTGAATTCTCTGTGAAAGATCGTGCACAAATCCCCTTTCTCCTGATTTAGGTTTGATTTGAAAGCGGATTTCCAAAATAGACGAAGATGATGCATATCAGAAAGAAGCGCTGTAAATTTCTCACATGAGCTTAGATATGTTCCACACTTTTATGCATTCAAAGTTCTTTCGAAAGGAGATTTGAGGTTCTAGGCATGATTTACTTCTAGAAATTTGTTTTGTTAAAAATGGTAGGCTGCTCTTCACTGTGTTTTTTAGTTAGAACGCCGGGATTTATTTTGTGAATCATACAATTCTCAAAAAAAAAAAAAAATATTACGGATCAATATCTTGTTCTTCAGGAATGATATTTATAATGCAAATATTCTTATAAAATATTTACGTTTTTTTTAGTAAATGTGGGTAGATTTATTATTTAATATCGACTGCTGCAATAAGCATAAAAAACTTTGCATTTTGAGTTCTGGGGGCAATTTAAATCATCCTTTAATGCGAAAAATTCTCTAATTTATAAGTTTTATATAATCCGCTGTGAGAAAAAAAATGTATGTAGTATTTAAAAAATATATATTTTATATTATTAAGATTACTCAATGATCCATTTTTATTACTATTTATTTAACATTTTTCAAAAGCAAATTCATAATTGATTTTTCTAAATTTTTCTATATTAAGAATCAGAATTAAAGCAAATTATTCTCTTTAGTTTTGAAATAACATGTATATGACTTATTATCTTATCTAGTTTATTTCTTTATCTGGCAGAAATTTTAATTACGGACATACACAATTTTTGCATACAAAACTTTTAATGGAAATCAATAAAATACTTAAAACATGTTTTTTATCAAAACATAAAACTGACTTCAAGGGTCAGACTTCATTCATTCCCGAATAGTTGCCGAACAGTTGATGTCGGTTAAGGGGCTTCCGAGTTGCAAACAACTTAACGCCCAGTCTAGTGTGAGTAGGCTTGTTTGTGCATTAAACTGGTGGAATTTAGCATTTAAATTTTCCCAGTGACGTCTTTCATGTTTCTTCTTCCGTCATCTTCCATGACATGTGTTGTAAAGGTGGAAGGGACCTCCTGGAACGCCAGACTTCTTTCGTATCTTGTCTGCGAGTTTTTGTGGCAATTCTGTATTATTTACATTAAATTCTTGAATGGGTCGGGTTATGCAGACTCGAAATCGAGAATTCTATTTAAAGTCAAACCGAATCTTGTCCAAAAATCAACGCATTTTAACCCTATATTATAATGCATTAATACATTTTAATGCAATTATACTAAAACATATTCTGAAATGACATTTTTAATATCAATTTTATCTTTTGACCTAGAAAACAAATATAATATTTTATATTCAAATATATAGTTATGCTTTTTCATCTTAAACAATATTTTAGGAATTATTTTAAGAAAACAGGTTACTTAACCCGACTCGAAAGAGGAAAAACCCAACTCAAACCAGAAGCAATAAAAATTAACGTGATCCCAACGTAAAATGGTATTGCCAACCAGACCCGGCCGGGTCCAGTCCTGATCTGTTAAAATCTAGTTTCCCGACTTGATGGAGGACTGTAATTTAACATTCATTTTTAGGTGCGTTCGTAATTATATAAATACGTAGCACCTATTGTCGTCGCTTGGTCCGTCCGTCTGTCCGTCCGTCCGTCCGTCTGTCTGTCCGTTCGTATATAACAACGCAAAAACTACCCAACCGAATGGTTTGAGATTTAAGATGTATTATCTTTGCAGAATTTTGTCGAGACATTTCAAATTTTATTAAAATCGAATCACAACTTTAGGAGATATTAATAAAAATATTTATTAAGAAATTTGATTTTTTTAAAATCGGTGCTTTCTTGTTAGAGGAGCTTCCGATGGATGTTAAATCGTCAAGCGACCGAGACACTTATTTTATTACAGAAATTAATCTGCAGACGATATAATTCATTTCACAGAATTAAAAATCATCTAGGTCTGAATATTTATATAACTAGCTACAGTACGAACGCACCTCGTGTGTCACGTTTGACGTACAATTTCCAACTTGTATATCTTATCGTTGTCAATATCGCTTAATGTGATGCGCAGTAGGCGATGGTATATTCAAATGTATGAGGTGTCCCTGTAAAAAACGCTACACATGATACGACGACAATTAATATAAAAAAGATATTTACATTAACCCTTTCATTGCGGAAGTTTTTTTGGGAGGTTAATGCCCTGTGCGGAATATTTTGACCAAAAAAGCGATTTATTCAAAATCAACAGGAAACTCCGTGAACCCCTAGGCGACATTTGTCGACGCTTAATGTAGTCTACAGCACCCAACTGTCGACATTAGTCGACTCCCGCACTCGGACCCTTATGTCGACTTTTGTCGAGTCCCGCACTAAAAGTGTTAAACCATATAAAAAGTGCGTGATGATTGGCTAATTTTTACGAAAGTTAAAGCCTATCAAGTAAAAAAAGACTTGAAAATAAACAGACAATCATATATTTTTTAGATCCTCATTGTATTTTGAAATGGGAACACCTGCAGACCGAGACATTTCCAACAAGAAAAAAATATATGAAAGTCCAATTATCTTTTCAAGAGTTTGTTATGCGTGGACATACATAGAAAACAAAAATACACAAACCAATTGTATAAACTCCGTCTTTCAGAATTGGTTAAAAATAGCGTATCAAGCTAAACATATAAACAAAATCGGAAATTTTCATTTTGTATGATTGCATTATCTTTCAAAGACCGTGCACAAATCTATTTTTCCTCTTATTTAAGTTTCATTTAAAAGTGGATTTTCAAAATAGACAAAAAATATGTATATCTGAAAGACACGCTGCACAAGCACATTTATCACGTCAGCTTAGACATGTTCCATACACTTACGCTTTCAACGTACTTCAAAAGATGATTTCAGGTTTGAGGTATGATGTATGATGTACTTTTAAAAATTTGTTTCGTAAAGTATACTTAATGTTCGCTGAGTTTTCTAGTTAGCTCGCCTGAATTTCTTTTTAAATTTCTTTTGTGAATATTTGAATATCTTTAAAAAATTGTGAATGAATATCTTGAATTCCAGATATATAATTTAAAATAAAGATTATTAGACACATTAGCCGACGTTTTGAAAAAAAAGGTGTAAATCCAATTAAAAGCCTTTGAATTTTTAAGTAATATTCAATATTTATGCATAATTTCTATTATATTTTATTGTTTTTAAATTATATAAAACTCTTGAAGTATTTCAATAGGATTTAAAAATTTTGCTTTTGAACTATACATTTTATGCTACTAGGATGCCAAACATATATTTTATTATTTATTTAATATTTTGCAGACAGTAGCGTTGAAATTAAATGATATTTTATATTTAGCCAATGGGGGAATTAATTTTCTTTGTTCCCTTTGAAAAATAGAACAGAGTTGCATACCCGCCAGGCTTTCCCAGATTAATTTAAATATATCTAAAATCACCTTAAATGTGATGAACAAACACACCTAGTCGTGGGGGTCTCGGCGCCTTCGAAATCGTATTATTTTATGGAACAAAGAGATTAGAACTTTAACAATTACCGAAAATATACCTATATAAAATAACAATAAAGCTAATCAAAAAATCAAAAATCTTGGTAAATAAATAAACAAATTTAGTAACATATCATCCAAATCGGTCAATTTGTTCTCGAGTTATTAAATATTGATATTTTTAACACGCAATTTAAAGTCATTAATATTGTTCATCTTTAAAGCCACACGTACTTTGTCTCTCGGTTGTAAAACGAGCTGCAAAATGAATTTTTACGTGTCTCGAGTTACGTGCACTAACGCGAAGATATAAAAAAAATATCAGCACTCCTTAGCTTAGCAATCGACACGCGTGATACACCACCAAGTGTTACTGACAGGAAAGGGAAATTGAAAACAATAACAATACGTTCATAATTTTTTTAATAGTAAATATTAAAATTTTAAAGTAAAATATACCGTTAGAGCTGGAATGCACCGTCTATACAGAGGTGTCTTTATTTTTTATGTCCAATGGAGTTCGAGGGATGGTAATTTTAAGTGGTAGGAAAACGGATCATTTTTCTTCCTTTCTACTTAAAACATCACGTTTTCTCCAGACATGCGTGGAAACGATAATCTAAGATCTTTAAATACCGTTCAATGCAAATTTTCATTGATATTTCAGCTAGGTATTGAAAAAATCAAAAATCTGTGTCTCAGGTACATTGAGACCTGTTTTCGTCTAACCGGAACCAAATTTACAGATCTCTACTTCCAATACATTTTCCTATTTATTGGGGGCAGAAAAACATCTACGTCTGCCTTTACACTGATCATTATTATCAGAGATGTGATCTTAATTTGATTATCTTCTTTGTTTAATTATTTGACAAAAATACTAGATACGTGCGTACACAATTTTAGCATACATCTAGTGAAGATGAAATACATTAGAAATCCCCAGTTTATGCAAGCAATAACAAAAGAGAACAATAAAAAAAAATCAGTTTTCTACTGTTAAATTTTCTTCGAAAGATCGGGCACAAATCTTTCCCCCAGATTTAAGTTTAATTTGAAAGCGGATTTTCAAAATAGACGTAAGATGTACATAAGAACTGCGCATTTCTCACTTAAGCTTAGACGTGTCCTATACTTCTTAGGGGTCTGTCCAGACTTTTTTCACAGGGTCCTGTTTTTGTGAAATTGTGAACAGCTTTTTATATTTGCGAAAAATCTAATCAATTTTGTGAATTTGAAATGAACGTTATATTCAGGTTCTTGTTTATGCATTTTTAAGAAGATATATGGATATAAAATACATATATTTTCATTATATATGTAAAAGTGACAGGTCAGATTTTACTTTTAAATGATTAATTTGTGAAATGTTTGGTTTGAAGATGGAAAAATTTTGTGAAAAACCTATTTTTAATACAAATGATTTTGTGAAGGGCCCTGTTTAAGGGAAAATAATTTTGTGAAGGGCCCTGTTTTAGGGAAAATAATTTTGTGAAGAGTCCTGTTTTAGGGAAAATAATTTTGTGAAGGATCCTTTTTTTAAATGAAAAATTTTGTGAAGAGTCCTTTAAAGGACCCAATTTTTTCCTAAACAGATCCCTGCTTCTATGCCTTCAAAGTTCTTACGAAAATGATTTGATGTTTGAGGTTTGATCTAATTTTAGAAATTTGTTGTGCAAAGTAAGTTTAATGTTCGCCAAGTTTCCTACATACATTGCCTGAAATTCGTACAGAATTTTTTTTTCTTGCTTTCAGTACTTTCAAATAGATTTACTGATGAATATCTTAATCTTCAAGAATGAAGTTTAAAATACAAATGTTAGGAAAGTTGTACAGATGTTTACAAGCTACATGATTCAATAAGAATAAAAAGTTTCGTAAATTCGCTATTTCTTTGGGAAATTTAGCTCGAGAATTTCTATTTAAATATTTTATTTTTACGGACGATAAAGTTCATACGTGATATATCCCTGATTAACGTTTCGTTTTAAGAAACCACCAAAACTGTGGAAATGTACACCTACCAGCATTATATGCATCCAAAATAGCATTTGTCTATTTTCATTGCACTGATGATGAATTAGAAAAAAAACATTTTAGATTTGTCAAAACTAATATATAAATAAGCTGTGACATAATTTTTGCATACAAAACTTTTCCGAAAAATAACTAAAATACTAAAAGATTCTTGTTTATGCAAGCTTAAGAAAAGATGAAAACAGAAAAATTCTATTTTCTGTGGTTAAATGCTCTGTGAAAAATCGTGCACAAATCTCTTTCCTCTGATTTGAGTATGATTTGAAAGTGGGTTTTCAGAATAGACGAAGAATATGTATAGTAAAAAGAAGAGCTGCACATTTCTCACGTGAGTTTAGACATGCTCCACAATTCTATGCTTTCAAATTTTTTCCGGAAAGAGATTTGAGATTTGATGTATTTTATGAAAGTTTTTGCGTAAAACAGGTTTAATGTTCGACACACTTTTTTTTTCTTTTGAAATTATTTTAAAATCTATTCTGTAAGTTTTCCAATATTTTGAAAGAAAGTTACTGATGATGATTATGATATTCAAAGATGAAATTTAAAATGTAAAACTTGAGAAAGTTAAACCGATTTTACGAAATCGCGGGATGCAATTACAACAGAAAAATTTCCCTTTGAATTTGTAATTTAACTTTATCAACTGCACTCGAGATTTTGTTAATCTTTTAATTAGTATGTTTACTAATGTATACTAGTAGTATGTATACTAGTAATAATGTATAAACATATAATTTTCAAATATTACATTTTTAAATAAAATAATGCGCATCAATAAATTTCAAATTTATTCTGTTAAATTTAATAAACAAACCATTTTAAATCTTATTTCTATACTTATATCTATATATATTTCTTATATCTATATATATATTTCTATACTTATATCTTAATTTACATTCTCCTTCTCCATACTATTATATAGTATGGAGAAGGAGAATGTAAATTAAATTTTACCTTTAAAAAATGTCATAAGAAATAAAATTCTAAAACATTTTAAAATGAATTCATAGTCACACCCAGAAAAAGGAATTGATTAAAACAACAAAACATGTTTTGTTGAGTACATTTTGGTTGTTAAAAAAAAAAAAAAAAAAAAAAAATTAGTTGAAGTAAAATGTTGATTTTGTTACATCGACAAAAAAATATTGTTAACACTCTTACAAAATTTTAACAAAATTTCATCAATTTTACTTGAATTAACAAAATCTGTTTTTTTAATTTTACCATTATTTTGTAATTTGTAATTCCAGCAATATTTTGTTGTTTTTACAAAATTTAAATTGTTCTGTAGTAGCCATAACTCTCACACGTAACTTGGTTTATTTGACTTATATAGCTGTATAAGTAAAGGATTAACATAATTTTGGATAATTAAAACTTTTTTAATTGGGACGAAAGAAGAAAGTACTGGAGTCATGAAAATTTTCAACTTCTGGTTTTCGACGGAATTTAGAAGGTCCTGAACACGATTTGACTGTTTTTAGAAAATGACTGTCTATGACTCTGTCTGTATGTGAAAAAAAATTCAGAGCGCTCTATTTCAAGAACTAATGCGCGAAATTTAATAAAACTTTATATTCAGTTACTTCCTGATAGAAATTGGT
This sequence comes from Maratus michaelseni, assembly GCA_963931845.1. NCBI lineage: Eukaryota > Metazoa > Arthropoda > Arachnida > Araneae > Salticidae > Maratus > Maratus michaelseni. Next base: position 352,438,742 of record OZ007587.1, read on the forward strand.
GCTGATTATTTGGCGTAAATCGCGCAACAGGTGGCGCTGCTATGTTGCAATTTTCGCGATTTCTGCAATAGATTCGTGATTTCTCAAGAACTAATGCACTGATTTACATCAAAATACAGATTGAGTTAGACCTTGTCATAAATAGAAGCTGATTACGTTTTGGTGTAAATAGCCCAACAGGTGGCGATGCTATGTTATTTTTTCATGATTTTCACTATAACTAAATCTCAAGAACTAATGCATGGATTAATTTTCACGGATAATCATTTTCAGCACTGATTTACGCCTGTAATTCATAAATAATAAACAGTGAATTTTTATCCTGCTTTTTTTCAAGCGTAAACCGGCAGAGTGAAAAATGTCCCAAGCCGGGAATCGTAACCGGGTCCTCAGAATAGCCCTCTGAGGCCCCAGCATAAGGCAACACAGTTAATTTTTAATTAATTTTCTGCAGTGAATTACGCCTATAATCCTTGAACAAGTGAATTTTTATACTGCTTTTTACGGGCGTAATTCACTGCTGAAAATGAATTAAAATTTAACTATATGTTGCCGTATGCTAGGCTTTGTATTTTCGTCTCATGTGTCCGCAGAAATTTGCATGCTCATGCAGGGCCTGTTTACCGAATAGTTCCGGGAAGCCCGTGCTTACACAAAGAAATACAAAGGTGCCCCCAAATTTACTTTTCAGAATAACTTTTTACAGAAAAAAAAATTCAATCAGGGTAAAAAATGCATTTTTTTCTTACGAAATTTTTATCTGAGAAGCTCGCTCTTTCTAAATTGTTGTTTACTCGAAATTTTGATTGTAAAACTTCAAATTTGTTGCAGCATACCAAAAATGAATTTAGTAAATAACAAAGCAATTGGTAGAGGGAGGCCCCAGAGTAACGTCGGGCTTCCCCTAATTTTATGTCTTAAGCGGGCCCTGTGCTCATGATGACATTTCCATCTTGTGCTGCGGTTGCAGTTGATCCGACATTTATAAGAATGAGAAATTTCGAGTTTGGATATCGTTCCTTCTGGTTCAGTGGTTAGAGTCTCAGATCGTTATTCTGAAGACCCGGTTTCGATTCCCAGCTTGGGACATTGTTCAATCTTGGGACATTGTTTAATTCCTTCTAGGTTTACGCTTGAAAAAAAAACAGGATAAAAATTCACTTGTTCAAGGATTACAGGCGTAATTAATTCACTGCTGAAAATTAATTAAAAAATAGTCAAGTTTAGATTGGTTCTAATAAAAAAATAGTTTTAAAGTAAATATTATAATTGTTTATGTAACAAAAACCTTTTGTTGTTAAAACAAAGAAAATTCTTAAAATTACACAAAACAACTGTTCTTTTAAAAAAAAGTTTTTGTTGCCGAAACTGAAAAGAACTCTTAAAGTAACAGATAATTATATTTATTTTGAGAAAACTTTCAACAAAAGAATTTTGTTAATTCAAGTAAAATTGAAACATTTTTACTTGAATTAACAGAACTTTTTTTTTTTTTTTTTTTTTTGCTGACGATACAAAATTTTTTGTTGGAATTGCAAAAAAAATCAACAATATTTTTCTTGTTGATGCAAACAAATTTTCCATTGACAAATATTTAAACGGAAAGTTTTGTTGGGCCAACCAATTTTTTGTTGATTCAACAAAACTTTTCTCTGGGTGCATAGTGTTTTAATTGTTTATTGTTGTAGCACTATTTATCATCTCTAATCATTCTTGTAAAATTTAAAAATGTATTGTTCCGAAATTTCATAGTTAATAGCATCGTTAATAATAATAATATATAGTAGCCTTATGTTTTTTTGAAAAACATTTATAAATGACTATAATAGGGCGTAAATAAGTACAAAATAATAATAATAATAATGATAATGATAATAATAATAATAGTTGTAATTTTATATAAAACATTGTATAATTTTATGTATTTAAATAAAAAAAATTAATAGAAATATTAAAACATTAGATATTTAAATCGGTGTATATTTCTTCATTTTTTAAAGGCGTTGAAATGAAATATAACGAAACAGGGTTATTTCAGTTTAACAATAGTTAGAAGCAGGAACATTTTGAAATAAAAATATACATACAAAATAGATTTTACTCTATTAACTTTAATAAACCAGCCACTTTTATTATTACTTAAATTATATTTTGGTGATGGATATCAATATTTTAAAATATTTTGTACATCTACGAAAATATGGTTTAAAATAAATTCTTTCACTTTTTAAAACTGAATATATGAATCTATAGCTTTTATTAATTGTTTTTCTTTAGTTAATTTTTTTATAAAAAAAAAATTAATAGTAATAATAATAATATTTGTAAACTTTTTAACTGTGCATAATTTTATGTACTTAAATAATAAATTTAACAAAAACATTAAACTATCGGATGTTAAATGTATAATGCATGTGTGTTTCTATGTTTTCAAGTTCATTAAAATGAAACAGCGTCACTTGAGTTTCGCAATAATTTGAAACAGAAACATTTTGAAATACTATTTAAAATAAAAATATATATTTACAAAATAAATTTAACTGTATTAAATTTACTAAACGAGCCAATCTATTATTACTATTATTTTGTAATGTAATCAACATGTTAAAATATATTTTTATATTTACGTAAATATGGTTTTAAATCAATTCTTTTACATAACTGAAGCTGAATGTATGAAATTATGGCTTTTTTTATTACTTTTGCTGAGAGTACATATTTTTATAAAAAATATTATCATAAATACCACGAAAGAACCTCACTAAAAATTTTCAATTACCGTATATACTCGTGTATAAACCGACTCGTGTATAAGTCGACCCCCCCAATTCTTACGCAAAATTTTGGAAAAAATTGAATTTTCGTGTATAAGTCGAACCACATTTCTGGCAGTATGTTGAAAAATGATTTGTAATCCAGGAGAAAAAAATAAAATAAATTTTCATTAAATTAGTATTTTTTTTTTTACGTTTCTAATCAGACTTCGTTTTTTTTTTAATTCAACATTTTAAAATTGTATAATTATGTGAAACTAAAGAAGCTTAAACTATTTTAAAAGGTATTCACATCAATTTAATGATTACTTACTTTTTTTATTTTTTTGAAAAATCTATGCAAGCCTTATTTACAAGGGTAAACAACTTCTTAAACTGCTAAAATATAGTACTTCTTTGTACTTTAGGACTTTTAGGAGAGAAATCTAAAAGCATTCTCAAGTTGAACTCTTTTTAAAAAGGGGAATAAAATGTTGAAATGAATGCCCCTGTATTGAAGGGAATTCTATCCCAAGAGAAAATGAGTGCAGAACAATTACAGAAACATTATTGTGGAGTTTTTTTTTAATCAATCACCATTGTCTGCTTTTATCTGTCTCTCCAACTTAGACACATATGTGATTAATTAAAAGACTTTCACATTCACCAACTATCTTCGAAAAAAATACGACTCCGGTATTTCACTCCGCTATTTTTTTTTATTTTTTTTTTTTTACTTACTCGTGTATAAGTCGACCCCCCATTTTCAGCTCCCAAATTTTGTTTAAAATTCTTCGGCTTATACACGAGTATATACGGTAATTGCGTTTTTAATAATAAAAAATACAAAGCATAAATTTCTTTCAATTGCAATATAAAATGTTGAACAGTGTCTAGAATAGGAAGGAAACGTCGTTATAAACAAAAATAACAAAAATAATAATGTGAAAATTTCCCGTCATATTTTTAACTATGTATAATTATATTAACTTTAAAAAAATAAATTTTACTTAAAGTTTAAACTGTCGAATGTCAAAATCGATATATGCTGTTTTTTCCAAGATCATTAAGAAGCAGTTTCGCCTCACTAACATATATTACCCCTAATTTTCATTCAAATTTCTACCCTTTTTTAGCACTTTCCAACCTAGTTGAAAAGTGCTTATGACTTCGGTTTGTCTGGCCGTCTGCCGTCTGGCCGTCTGGCCGTCTGCCGTCTGGCCGTCTGGCCGTCTGCCGTCTGCCGTCTGCCGTCTGTCCGTGCTCTAACTCCCGTAAATATGCTCGGATTGCTCTGCAATTTTTATATGTTATTATCGTTATCTATAGCATGTTCCCTATTTCAACGGAAGTGTGTAGCACTTATAGTTTTTTTACAGGGACACTCAAAAGAATTCCGTTACATTGCGGTCTATGGGGAAAAATCATTTGCTGTTTATTTAAATAATGTTTCACTATTTTAAACGCATTGAAATTTATATATATCACTAAGGTGCATTAGAAGAAGCTTAATATGGAACAGGGTGTGCATAGCACTTATAGTTACTTTACAGGGACAGTAAAAATAATTCCGTTACATTACGTCTATGGAGAAAAATCGTCTGCGGTTTATTTAAATAATGTTTCACTATTTTAAACGCATTGAAATTTATATAGATCACTAAGGTGCATTACAAGAGACTTACTACGGAATATTGTGTGTATAGCAGTCATCGTTCATTTACAGAGACACGCAAAAGAATTATCTACTGTCTGTTAACAATAATTCCTGGAAGTGCGTTTTAAGTTACTGAACGCGATTTTAATGTTAACTTGCTTTTTGTCTATTACGTGGTGTGTATAAATTCTGTAGATCCTATACAGGGCAGCACAAAAGTTCGCGAACACATTTCTGTTTATTGACAAACTCCAGACGGAGAATTTTAAAATGTGCTACACGTTTCCTAACTGAACTAAAATTTAGCATCCTATGTAGTATATATACAATTCTATATATCCTATACAGGGCTGAATAAAAGTATTCGGATATTTTTCCGAATATTGTATATGTTGGAAATTCCTGAAATTATGTTTTTAAATATGTTATGCGTTTTCCAAATTGTTTACTTAGAAGTTATCTTTTAGCTTATTAAACGGTATGATTTGTAAAATTATTTTGGAAGCGTTGGAAAGTGCTACATAATCTATGCTTGACGCATGATTTTTCGTTCTTGTTTATAATTACATTAAAAAAAAATCCCATCTTAAAAACTTAATTACTTCTTTTAAAAAGCCTCTTTCGATGACCGTAATTGAAAATAAATTTCCAGGCAATAAAGCTTGAAAAGCTAATTAATAAAATGACACAAAGTAGCAGCATGAATTCGATTGCATTAATTTTAATGGATGTATTTCAAATTAATAATATTTATTTCATTTAAAAAGCCTTATTAACTATAAAATATGATTTAAATTTATCTTCTTCCAAAATTAGAGCTGAAAAATGAAATTATTTAAAAGTGAATTATATAATTAATTAATTTTTTATAAATATAATTAATTAATATAGATATAATTAATTTTATATGTAATTATTTTTTTTCTAAAGATTATTTTGTTATGCATTATTTTTGTAAATATTCTCAAGAGTTTAGTTAAAAAGTTATTTAATTTTAGTTATAATTAAGTAAAATTAAATATATATATATATACTAGCTAACCCGCCCGGCGTTGCCCGGGCCCGAGATAATAACAATCTGTTCTATACAAATATGACTGAAATCTGTAAGGTTATCGAAATAAAGTCGAATGAGCCAAATCCCGTCATAATCGAGCCCATAGAACCAGAGATACTCCTGTAGAACTATAGAGATACCTTCCACCACCAAGGGGCGCACCTCTGTTCTGGAAGAAGCCTTTTCAGAACACTCGAACCAACCAAATTTTCTAGTAGAATTGAAATTTAACCACGGGTAAACATTGCCAAAATAGTGGAAATCGCGAAAGTGGGTTACGCAAACAATAAATTTCGAAAGGGTTAATGTAGATATATTTTTTTAAAACCAACGGTGCGTTTTGAAGAAGATGAACGTGTCTATGATCTGGTGTCTACTGTTTGTCCGTATTCACATTTCCCGAGTCGATGCCGATTTTTAAACCTGGGCCGAAAAACGAAAAGTGCGTGAATGAGTTTTGGAAATGATTTTTTTTTCGTAGGGTTAAAATTAAAAATATTCCAAATAAATACCAGATTTTAAAAAGCAAATGGATGTAAATTAGGCGCACGCCTAATTTACATCCCTTTACATCCCCGGTATTTTTAGTTTTTCGTATCTAGTTTATAAACGCCGATTCGAATTGTTAAAGATAGGATAAATCGTTAAAAATTCGAAATTGGCTAACAGTAAAACACGTTTTCGAAAGCGTTAACGTGATTTTTTTAAACTAAAGATTTCTGCTTAAACCCGATAGAACGTAGATGTCTTTAGGTGTGTTTGTTTTTTGTTTGGTTATTTTAGAAAGCCGATGCCAGATTTTATGTATCGCAAAAAATCCGAATTTGCAAAAATGAGTCCTGCGCGCGAATTTTTTTTCGAAGGGTTAATATTCTATTTTTTTCAACAAAAAAAATTACAGATGTTAAAACTGAAATAAGTGTAAATATTGTCTGGTATTTTTAGTTTTTTGTACCTTGCTCTACACCGCCGATGCGAATTTTAAAATATATCCGAAATAGCAAAAATCGCGAAACGGCATACAGAAAATATACATTTTTGAAGGGTTAATTTTCGTATTTTTTAAAACCAAAGGTGGCTTTGAAAAAGCGCAAAGTCAGCTCTTTAATTTGGTGACATTTGTTTCTCCGTATCTCTTGTAGTCCGGTGGATGCAAGGCTCGGAAAACGGGATAAAATAAAAAAAACATGAATTAGATGCTTATTGATTTTTTTTTTTTTTTTTTTTTTTTGAAATGGTTAAGTATGAAATTTTGTCGAACCAACCGGATCGTTCGAGACGTAAAAGTACGTTATTTGGGAATATGTAGACGGTTTTTCTGTATTTTCAGCAGTTAGCCCATGGCGAATTCAGAAAAACTTAAAAATAAACATTATGACTCGTGCTTTGTTTCTTATATTTACGGAAATACGGATAAAAGGCTTCTGAGCATGCGCGCAAGGATTTCGAAAGAGTGGTTTTTTATTTGTGATCTTTGGCCAGTTTTTAATTAACTACTTCTCTAATTTTCAAAATATTAAAATTCTGAGACTCAGGTGCACCAGGAGAGGGTTTGGACTACCTAAATCTAAATTTTCAGGCTTCTAGTTGTGCAAGATTTTGCTGGCCATCGCATACAAACAAGCAACCAAACAGACGAACACACACAGAGCGAAACTTTTTTTTTTTATTAGTATAGATATATCTCATATGCTGGGTGGGTCAAAAGTGCTTAACAAATTTTTAAATTCGATTAAAAATCAAATAACTGGCGCTGTAATCAAATAAGTGAATGTGGTTTAGACTAAAACTCTTCTCTTGATCAAAAGTTTTGTTTAAGAAAATTTAAAAAATAATTTCTAAAAATTGCCCATAGATGTCGCTGTAACTTCAAAGCTGCATGGAAATATCAAAAACTCATATTTATAGATCATTAATTATTTACAATTTACAGAGATAATTCATTGTAATAAATACATGGTAAATTAAATTAAGCAACATTTGGACGTGCTTCGAATTCCAAAGTGCGTACACGTTGAAATATGGTAATAGATTTTATAAGACAAATTGTCTGTAACTGCTTATACATAGTTTTTATGCTTTTTTGAAACTTTTAAAGTATTGTGTTATCTAAATGAATTTTAGGAACTATTTTTTTTTTTGTTTTTCTTAAACAAGACCTTCAATTATAAAATTCATTTTTGTCCAAACATCATTTTTAGCGCTAATTACTTGATTTTTGTAATTCAATTTTAAAGCGATTGAGGGAATTTTGGCTCACCTTTTGGCTAAAAAAATTATCAATTCCAGGAAGAGGTTTTGAGGGTTTTTTTTTTTTTTTTTTAATGTCATAAAAGAAAGAAGGAGCTGAAGGCCATACCTCAATCAGCCTACGAAAAATGTATGGGGGATTCAGTGAAGTACTGGTATTGTGTATTGGATTCGATAGCGCCTTCCTTGAAGACGACAAAATAAATTGGTCTTTTTTTAAAAAAACTATTTTGGGTACATTTTTACATAGATTGTATTATATTTCTTGTATTGATAAAATCATTAAAATAAATTTTCTAATGTGAGAAAAGCTTATTTTATTGCGGAAACCTTAATTTTATAATTTTTTATAGTATGGTAGTATAGTATGGTATATTATGGTACAAGGGTAAATACGGAAATTTATGTTTCGAGGTTTTTTTTTTTTTTTTTTTTTTTTTTTTTTTTTTTTTTTTTTTTAAGGCTTTTTACAGAATTTTCGAAATTCCATTAAAGTATCCTTAAAATGTTGTTAAACCATTATGCTGCATATTATACACGAGAGAGGATTGTTTTTCATTTCTCATAATAAAAAATGGGTGTGCATTATACATGAATAAATACAGTATTTTATTACCATAATGCACACTTTTTCAGAATAATCAGAGAGTATTTAATCTAATATGATCTTAAAATATATTTTTCTATATTCGTATTTTCATTTATAAAGGGGATATTGTTTAATACAGGTATATTTTAACGAAAGTTATATTTTACCCTTTCGTTTCTCTCAGAATATGTGTTGCACAAATTACGATTAATTTGTGATAATATACTTCGACTTCTATCATTGAATGTATGGTTATGAGTGAATGTTGAAATCAATTAATAGAAAAAATATAATAAAATTGCGTTAGTGTTAACGAGTAAAATTAACTGAATATTTGTCTATTTTTGATGATTTTAACTGAATATTGTTCGCGATTTTTGTCATACACATACCTATATTTTATTATTTTAACTTTTTAACCATATCATTTAAATTTCAAAGGCAAATTGTACTAAATGCATAATTCAATTTATTTTGGCCATGCGAATTCGATTGCACCCCAATGCAATGAATATTATTTCAATAACGCATGTCTCTTTTTTCTTTTTTAATAATACAGAGATGTTAAACATGTTGTTAATGCTTCACAAATCCATATGCGATTAAATTAAGTGTAAATATTTTAAATATTACTCAGAATGATTGAATTCAAATTGGAGAGGAATTTATTAAAATATAAATGTGCTTATGCACTCCTTATTTTTTAAAAATCACTAATATTATATCAGATATTTTGTTTTTCTTTTATTCAGTAATGCATTGGTAATAAACTAAATTGTATTAGAAATTTAGTATTGATATGTGAAGAAATCAACGCTGTAATATCCTATTTGACATTAGATAACTCTCAAAGTTTCAAGAGCACATTTTATACTATACTATTACGAGATCTATTTTGACCATATCTGTTCCGTTATATTACGATGGAACTAAATATATCGAGAAAGTTGTGTAGCATCTCATAGTATCAGCTGTCGTATATTTCAGTTGAAGTACTTCGGGCTATTCCTATTACGAGAGTTTAATGAATGATTAAACAGGAAATACGTTCTGGACAGGATTATTTCGTATTATGTGCCCATTCAAAAAGCAGTGCATTGTAATAATCCAGGCAGATCTCTCAGGATGTACAAAGATCCATTTCGCAACATGAACAAAAATTCAACAATTTTTAGAATACAAATACATAATCTGAAAAGTTTTGTGAAATTCACAGTTTGAATCTTCAATTCGAAGATTTAATTTAAATTAACATTGGAGATGATTATTTTATTCTCCAACATTGTATAACAAAGGAGCACATTAAAGTACCCTCTGACAGTCCAGAAAAAGGAGTAAAATTGTGATGTTGTTTTCACCGTAATTTTTTAAAAGGTTAAAAAAAAAATATTTTTCAAACATGATATGAAAAACTTAATTACATACATAAAGATACGTACATTAAGCCTTTTAAAAAAAAGAAGGGACACACAAGACTTTATAAAAGAAGGACTACAGTGATAATATATTTTAATATTTCGATTATTCATATTTTTGACTAATAAACTATGATTAGAATATATAGATTATTTCTTTGTGGTGCTTGTTTTGTTCAGCAATATGTACGATATTAACTCGTGTATATTGCAGTCTCTGTTTGATCACTTCTAAGATGGAGCTTTTTTTTAGTTTTCCTTCTTTTTGCCTCATAATCGTATGTAATACTCGGCAAAATCAGATTTTTGAGCTCTAACTGTGCTTATAGTTGCTTAAACATAATGTTAAATTACTATTTTTAAAGCGGCTTTGGAATTTATCATATTTCCTATCGTAATCCCCCCACTCTCTGAAAAGAGAATAAACGCAAAGAAAACAGGAAATAAATCGTCTTTTAAAATATCTAGTAATTACTAGTAAGGTTATTCTAAATGATTGACCCATTTACAATTTTTTTATTTATTAAAGTACAAATCCAAAATGAACAATCTTTATACCAATGAAAAGAGGAAGTTTCAAAGTTTATTTTAAAACATTATAAATGTTCAATGTGTCCACCATTTGCTGCACGGCAAACATCTACGCGATAGCCAAACTCGTCTTACACACGAGAAAGCGTATCTGCTGTTACTGAGTGCACGGCAGTAGTGATACGGCAGTAGGTTCCGGAGATTGTTCAGAGCTGTTGGTAGCGGCGGGACGCACACAGCTTCCTTAACATAACCCCAGAAGAAGTAGTCGCATTTGCTTTCTCATGTGTGGGACGAGTTTGGCTATCGCGTAGATGTTTGCCGTGCAGCAAACGGGGGGCACAGTGAATATTTATAATGTCTTAAAAAAAAACTTTGAAACTTCCTCTTTTCATTGGTATAAAGATTGTTCATTTTGGATTTGTACTTTAATAAATATACTAACTAATGTACTATAATAAAGTTTTTGAAAATGGGTTCGTCATTTAGAATAACCCTGTATTTTAGGTAAAAAAAAATATCCGGAATATAACATTTAAAAGACTCACATAAAAGATATCACGTCATTTTATTAAGTGAATTGGTACCACTTTTGTGAAATATTACGCTTAGTTTGAGCAGTGATTTGACAGTAGCTGTTTTTTAGTTAAATTTTTTAGTGCTCTGCAAATTCTACAATGGAGATTTTAGTTGAACAAAGAATTTGACAAACATTTTGGATTTCAAGACACATATCGTGAGCCGACCATCTTGAAAATCTCCGAAATTTCGTGAGGATTTTACACCATGGTAATGTGTCATCGCACAAATCTGTCGTTATGCATGTGTGTTTTGCCAAAAATGTGGCGAATGACATTGAAGAAGAGACATTCTCGCCTGATATGACATATTGTGACTTTTTCCTGTTCCCGAAGATAAAATTATCAATTCCAGGAAGGCGTTTTGAGAGTTTTTTTTTTAATGCGATAGAAGAAAGCAGGAGCTGACGGCCATACCTCAATCAGCCTGCGAAAAATGTATGGGGATTAAGTGAAGTACTGGTATTGTTTATTGGATTCAATGGCGACTAAATAATTTTTTTTAACTATTTTGAGTACAATTTTACATAGATTGTATTATATTTCTTGTATTGACAAAATCATTAAAATAAATTTTCTAATGTGAGAAAAGCTTATTTTATTGCGGAAACCTTAATTTTATCATTTTTTATAGTATGATAGTATAGTATGGTATATTATGGTACAAGGGTAAATACGGAAATTTATATTTCGAGTTTTTAGGCTTTTTACAGAATTTTCTAAATTTTATTAAAGTATCATTAAAATGTTGTTACACCATTATGCTGCGTATTATACACGAGAGAGGATTGTTTTTCGTTTCTCATAATAAAAAAATGGGTGCACATTATGCATGAATAAATACGGTATTTTATTATCTAAATACACACTTTTTCAGAATTATCAGAGAGTATTTAATCTAATACGATCTTACAATATATTTTTCTATAAGTAAATTATACTAAAACTTATACTATACTAAACTATACTAAAACATTTTATAAAAGCAAATAATTTCTCAGGAGATTTTTTAAAATAATAGTTATAGTTATTTAACAGAATCTCTATTTAAATTATTTAGCAATAACGGAACAAACTTAATTCAAAATACGAAATAAGCCTGCTGTATATTACCAGAACGTTAATTGTGTAATTAATAATTTAGAAGAGTTAAAAAGAAAATCAAACTTCAATAATTGATATGATGGATAAAATATTTTGCTATAAAACATTATAGTTTTATTCATTTAAAAAATAAAAATAGGATGTGTTGTTCATATATTATTTTTTTTATTTGTAAAAAAAATACGATTTTAATGCAATTTGGCATTGTTACTAAATCTCATAACATGTTAAAAATTCGTGCTCATATATTTATATATAACTTGCAGAATGCACTTCCTTCACCCTTCCTAAATATTTAATAACGCTTGCTGGCAAGCAAAAAAACGGGGAAGGGGAGGGATCGAGAGATTTGGTATTCATAATAAAGCATCATTATTGAACCATAACGTACAATTTTTATGTGAGGGATTTTATATCAACCGAAAATATTGTATCAACTGAAATACACATTCATTTAGAATCCTACATAAAGATGATAAAAGATATTTTGATTTAGCTTAGTTAACAAAATCAATAAACTATATCATCGAAAGATAATTTGTTGCCTTTTATCTCGTGTATTCTTCCTTTGGCGTCTCCCGTTTATATTTCCAGCATTAAATAATCCCCTAATAGCACATATTATTTATTTAATTTGTCACTGTATCTCAGCAAATGTTACACGTATATTTATTTACATATTATCTGAATATTATTATTTAATTATTTCCTACTAATGTTTTACCAAGAAATAAACTATTTTAATTTTAAACAACAACATTTCATCACAACAAAATAATACATAATAAAGAAATTTGAATGCCAAAATTTTGATTTAGAAGCATGAAACAAGTATCAACCATAACTTTTATATAGAAGATTTTGATTTTGACCAATATAACGAAAATATAGATGTTAGTCATAAATCAATATTGGATTTCAGCCAAAATATTAGGGAAATTGGTTGTAGAAGCTTATTAACTTAACGAAGCAAATTACAGTGCATAACTCAGCTGTACTCGTATTTATCAAATGATTGCCAATCCTCGAATTTACAATGTATGCTATCATAAGAGGAAGCCTATTCCCTTCCCGAACTCTAAAAATAATCATATTGCCTGTAATTAATTGCATGAATGTGATTATTAAATTCAATCTGAAATTGAACCTGGACGGCAAGCTACTTATCTTTGCATAATTTAAAACCATCCAATCTAAAAGTAACAAAACGTTACATTTAAAACTTATTTAAATTTGGTCAGAATTTTTTTATGAACTTAAACAATGCCTTTTACGATCATATAAAATGATAGTAAGATTGTATTAAATTACAGATTTTTTAGCATAAAATAGTCTATAAATAATATCTAAAGTTAAAAATAGATGACCCATTTCTCATTGACTTATTTATAAGAAGTATCATGTCTACAATATTCTTAAATAGGGAAAAGGGTTTTGTTTAAAGCTACATGATAATTTTTTTCATTATCAATATTTAACACTCTTTGAAACAAGAAAAATATTTTGATAAGTAACAAAACATTTTCCATCAAATGCATTTACATTTCTATATTAATATTCTTTTTTTGCTAAATTTTTTCAACTTGAATTAGACTAAACTGTATAGACGTATTTTCACATATTATCTATGAAGTTTTTAAAATAATATTTAAAATTACATGCTGTTTTTTTTTTTAAATATGCTCATGACAATAGCATCTTTTGATCGTATCTTTCTAAGTCTTTTCATTGATATATTTTACATAGGTAAAATGTGATGCACAAGAAAAGAGGCAAAGGAACTGTTAAAAGTTCATTTTACAAGTCTTTAATTTTATATGATTCGGCTTGAGTAGAAAAATTATTGAAATTATTTTATGCAATATTATATTCTTCGAAAAAAAACTTAAGTACAAAAGGTCATGATAAAAATATGTATAATGATTATTTCATCTTGAAGATTTTTAGAAACATTACTTAACCCCTTGTGGTTTTATTTATTTAAAATAACTGAATATTTAGAATAATTATTTAAACCCATCCCTTATGCATTAATCACGTGAGTGATTCACAAGGTGTAGTTTACTTAGCACGAGTCACACTCGTGATTGATTCACAAGGTGGATTTTATTTAGCACGAGTGATACTCATGATCGATTCACAGAACTATGTTTACTCAGGGCTCGCAGCCTTAATAAATTTTTTATATACGTATCCTACCACTATTTAAAAATCAAAAATCTGCGTGGTACATGCCTTTAACATGTGAAAGAGAAGTCTACAATAAAGATTATCGTTTTAAAACAGTGGTAACAAAGTGAGGAAATTTTAGGAACGCTGCAAGTCCTGGTTTATTTTACACCAGTTACAGTTGTGCTTAATGCACAAGGGGTTAATCAATTCTCGATTGTTAAATTTTCTTTTAAAAAATCTGTTTAAATAATCTTAAATCAGCAAAAATATTAAACCCGAAACCTTTTGCATTTTTTAAGTAACAAAACACTTTTAAGCATTTTTAGAATCATATATATTAATTTGTTATCAACTGCTGACCGTTTGTAGTTACTAACTGGAATATTCAACTTTTATATATATTTTTTAAATGTTTGATATTGCTTTTCTAGTCAATATTTGAAAATATAAAGGAAAAAGAAATATTTTTTATTTAATTTTATATTTTTTTATATTTCCAAAATATTCTATAATTTTTTCCTATCTATAAATTTGAATTTAATCTGTTTAAAGTAAACATGGTAGATACATAATAATCAACATTATTTCTACATTACTGCTAATAGCATGATACATAGCATGCAAATGTGTACAATGATTATTGTAAATTCAAGCTCTTTCAAAGCTTTGCTTAATCGAATCCTAATTCATAATTTTTCTTGAAAAAACTATTCATTTCGCACTGAATCAGCAAAAGTATTTAACCCGAAGGAGAATTACTTTTCGATTTTTTTCTATATAACTGAGCTATTTTTAGTAGTTTCTGGAATCATGTGCATTATTTTAATTCGTTATTATTTCTGAAAATTCGTCATACGCAAGTTATGGTTATTATGTCCCAGGTTATAAACAGAATAGCTTAAAAAAATATTTACGATATTTAAGTAGACATATTAGAAATAAATTAGAAATAAATTCTTCAGAGCCAGAACCCGCGATTTGAAATATGAGCCAATCCGAGTCCGAAAACCATTGTGTCAGCAGATTCCGAACCCGATACGGAAAGCAAGCACTAAACAAGTAGGTAATTGTGATCGAAGATCGCACAAAGGGTTTCGTTTAATATTCCTTTCAAAGCACTTTATCCTTCCTTTAATAAATCCAAATAAATTTCATTTAGCAACAAAAAAAAGTCATGTTTTTTATAAAGAAAAAAATTACCGGTTTATTTTTTCGTTTTTTCGAATATCTAAACCATCCCGATAGCAGGCGAAGCCTGCTAATATAGTCCTGTCATAATAATATCTGTCATGTGGTCTAAATTCGATATTTAAAAAAAATAATTTCAAACTTAAACATATTGCACCCCTTCAAAATGTTAAAATATGTGAATATTTCCATAATCGGGTTTTTATCATGATTCAATACGTTCCTCAAACTCATATATTTACTATTTTATATTACTCACATTGATACTCGCTTTGTATTATTCTCAAACATTTGAGAAATCCGTTAAACTTCCGATATGACGTCAGATTAATTTTCATTTTAAATCTCTAACGTCATGATATTAATCTGCTTTCTGTACATACACATACTCAAACTCCTTGTAATATTGAGAAATCTTCCGTTTTATTACCCATATCACGTCATAATCTTTTTTTTTTTTTTCAATTGGTGAAACTTTTTACTTCATTTTCATTTTTCACGTGGAAATCTTTCAATAGAAAATTAATTATTGTAGAAAGAATTTTATTGTGGTTTTTTAATGGTTGGCAACTGCTCTAACAGAAAATGTTTAAATTTAATAGGAAAGGGCTGTTAGAATTTTAGTTTTTTTTTATCTCTATTTATTAAAATAATACGATTTTTTCAAATTTTAATATTTTGAGCTTCAAAGCAGATATTCAATTATATATACACAAAGTTTCAACTCTGTAAGTTATATAGGTTCTGAGAACGGCTCTGTGACGAACAGACAACGGAGCGGGAGTAATAGGGTTTCGTGAGATGAAAGAAACCCTAAAAATTATTAATAACATTTTAAAATTGTTTCAAGATTAATTTTCTCATTTCAAAATATCGTCTCATTAATTCTAAATACTCACTCATGACAGCATGTGTGTCAACGACTGGCAACAACTGGCAGAAATTTACAAAAGTCAATTCTTATGGTTTAAACATATCATTGTACGCCTATCGCAGAAAAACGTGAGTTTTGTTTTCCAGTGATTTTGGAAAAGGACTTCAAACAAAAGCGAGGGCAGACAGAAGATAAAAAAAAAAGACTTCTTTATGTTACTAACACTGAGAGTGCGAACACTGAGAAAAATGACACTTTCAAATCTTTGTAAATCGAAGTTTCGATTTTGTTATGAAAATTTGTGTTTCAAATATGACGACCCAATGCTTTCAATTCTGAAATACCAGACATACTCAGAATATTGAAACATGGACATACTCAAAAATGAGCACATAGAGGTCAGTTCATACTCATTTTTGAAACATGGACTGGACATACTCAAACATGAGCACATGATTTTTAACACTTTCCAACATCGTTGAAAAGTGTTTATGACTTCGGTTTGTCTACCGTCGGCCGTCTGGCCGTGCTCTAACTCCCGTAAATATACTCGGATCGCCCTTAAATTTTTGTATTGTCGTTTACTATAGCATGTTCCCTATTTAAACTGTAGTGTGTAGTTGTTATAGTTTTTTTACAGGGACAGTCAAAAGTATTCCGTTACATTACAATCAGTGGGAAATAATCGTTTCCAGCGCATTTGATGCTGCTGCTTCATTTAAACATGATGAAATTTATATATAATTATGAAGCGCATTAAAACGTGCTTTTTGTAGTGGGGTGCAAAACATTAATTATTCATTTACAGGGTCAAACAAAATAATTCTGTTACACATTGTTCCATGGGGAAAATTCGTTTGCAGTGTAATTCAGTGATATTTCACTATTTCAAGCATAATGAAAATTATGTGCATTACTGAAGTGCACTATAAGTTGCTCTCTTCAAAGTGTGGTGTGCATCGCATTTTTTTACAGGGACACACAAAAGATATCAATTACAGTATATGTGTGATATTTACAGTGTGTGATAAGTGCGCTTTCAACTTTTGTTTGCGTTTTTATGTTTAACTAAATTTTTCATAGTACGTGTGTGTTCATAAATTTGGTTGTTCATCTACAGGGCTACACAAGGAAATTAAGGATTACAGATTAAGTATTACAGACTATACGAATGAATTGCTTAAGGGTAGTTTTTATTTGTGTGACGCATTTTCTTGCTGAACTATAATATATTTAGTATACTAAAGTAGGTTTGTAGAATATAAATAAATTCATATACAGGGCTATGCAAAAAAAATATATTTTTTCGTTTGCTGTTGGTAATTGCTGCGAGTGAGTTTTTAGTTGTCTTTTAGCTTAATATGTGGTGTGTACAAAAGTATTTAGATAATATACAGGGCTCTACAGAGAATTTTGAGTGCATTTCCATCGATCGGAGAAAATTGCTAAATGTGAATATTCTAACTGAACTAAATTTTATCATGCTTTTTATGCACATCTATCGATCATATACAGGGCTGCACAAAATAATTTGACTACTTTTTTTACACTGGAAGATAATTTCGAAAACTGTATGTTATAATGTAGTATATGTTTTCTGAACTGTTTACTTTCATATCTTTTTTCACCTCATTTAACGGTGAAGTTTCATTACAGTTGTCTGTCTGTGTTGGAAGGTGTTTCATAATCTATGCTTGATGCATGATTTTTCGTTCTTGTTTATTCTTGAGTGTGTGCATGTTTTCAGAAATGAGTATATACATGTTTAAAACTTGAGTAATTTTGATTCGGAGCCATTTTGACTATACGACATACTCAGATTTCAGTATTTTTTGCTCAGTTTTGAGAATGTCGTTTTTAGAGTGAAGGCTTTAGAAACAGAAAGAATATTTCTGCACAGACCCTAAAAATAGCAATTCAATTCCTTTGCAAAATCAGTTTGAAAGGATTGTAGAACTCTTTTAAAAACTTAGAGTACAATCGTCTTTTCTCAAATAGCAGGGTCATTTTTTCTGTCATTTTGTGAATAAATAGAGTTTTCACCCATTTTGAGCCAGAACCTAAAGATTGGTATAAAAATCGAGCCTGAGCCCGGCTCACGGGGTCGGGCTGAGCCTGTCACAACTGGACAACACAAAACACAGACCTGTGATGAATTTTCCCCCTTCATGTTGAAGAATGTTTCTTATATAATTTTTTATTCTGATTTTGAGAAAGGTACTCAAAACATTCGATCACACACAGTTTCACCAAAAATCCAGAACATCCATCTAGTTGGTAAATTCTCAATTAATAAATTTTAAATTTACTCATAGGAACACAAGATTCCAATAACCATAATAGCTGATTACTACTGCTGGTTGCTGAATAATTACCAAACACCGGCAGTGGGCAACACAAGAAGTTCAAGTGGAGGGGGATACATCATGCTTTCCATTGAAGTAAATGCCTACAAATGATACGTATCGAATCCGTTTAAAGTTATTATTACTTCTAGGAAAAGGGTCGAAAATTTATGCATGACAGATTTTTAATATCATTAAAAATGGCAGCAAGGGTGGGAAAAAAAGAGGGCTTTCAGAAGAAAAAAATTCATAACTTCGTCAATTCACAAGATATGAAATCCGTTTAAATTTATTATAAATTTTCTTAATATTATCGAAAACTTTTGAATTGAGAAGTTTTTTATAGGACCAACTCTTATAGCAAAATAAAAATTAAAAACAAAAAAATCCATGCCGACTCCGCCTGCAAACAAGTTAGATTTCGAAGTGAGCGGTCCCTACTGCGGCATCATGGCAAAAAGATCATTTCTTTCGCAATTCTCAACAAACAGGCGCCCCACGGTCTGCGTCTTTTTTTTAGAATGGGATTTTTTTTAGAATGTAACAATATTTTAGTCAACCTATATAGCAGACAATATTATCAATCCATTGATAACTTTTTATATGAATTTATTTTAACAGAAGTAGTAGAGTGTTGTTCACTTTTTTATCCAGAAATGTACATAGCCCAAAGCTAAATTTAATATACGTGTAAAAAAAACAAAAAAAAACACTATTTATTGTTAATTGTATCATGATAACGGCTATTGTTTTTTAGTTATTCATTTGCGTTTATTGTACTTAAATGTATTTATCTACAAAGTGTAATGTAACACACGCAATATATAGAGTTATAGCGGTAATAAGGAGTACATATAGCTGTATTTTACAAATGAACCGTAGCCAATTCAGCTTTTTTTTAATTATATGCATGTTAAACACACTAAATCCATTAAGAACTAAGTATTTTGAAATCGAAAGGACTAACTTTATCGACATTTACTTCACAATGCAATTCGTTGAATTGTATTTAATTCGTCCATCGTTTCTGTGCCAATGTATAGCAAATCTTTGGTGCTTGATTTTTGATAATATACATTGAAGATTCATCAGCACAATTTTTTAAATGACTAAATATAAATTACCCTCCTATTCAATTCATAAACTTTAGCTACCGGCAAAGTTAATTTTTTATCTACCCTTTATATGGAATTCATTTATACTGCATTTAAAAGATGATAGACATATTGCATTTTTTTTGCCATGTGTCTTAATGCAAGAGTGATTTTTATTTTTCTTGTGTGTGTGTGTGAAGTTAAAAAACGTGACAGTGTATTACAATTTTAAAGCGATGAGAGCGTATATTAGACCTTGTAGTTTTGAGTCGTGATTACAAGGTGCTTTTTCAAGGGAGATATAACAATTGGATTTTTAATACTACTATTTTCGTATAGTAATTCGACTTATTCAAACAAACAAATTCTACAATTAAATAAGGCCACTTTTTCTCCATAGAAAACTCAATTGTATTATTTTCCTGAAAACCGTGTTCTGATCTTAATTAACGAATGAATTCGTTTAACTTTCCATTAACCATTCGCCAACTTATCATGGACGGGGGTGTGGACATAACAAGATTGCCAGTTTGGCCATTTTGTAAATTTAGAAATTACAAATTCTTACCAGGAATTAAAAAATGTACTTTATTGAATGACAAACTTTTTGTAATTTCAGAAAGTTAATATTTTTCTTTCACAATTTTAGGTATGAATTAGGATTTTCTCAATAAAAAAAAATGGCCAGACTGGCAACCCTGGACGATAACATCAGATCATCAATAGTATGACACAACTTAATTTAATTAATTTTAAAAAAGAATTGATCTTGAAGGCTGATTAACTTTCATCAAGAATCTCGGAAATTGCAACTTAACTGGATATTTTATGTATGGCGTCGTTTAATAGCAAACGAGTTTCATGAAATGGAATCGCTTACACGCATCGTGGCATAGAAGTTTCCGCACTTGAGGAAACATGGAAAATGAATAGGTGTAGGAATAGAGGAATGTGTGAGATAATAATAGAAAGTGTAACAGTTCAGAAAATATATCTTTAAAATATTGGATTTAATACATAGTGATAGTTCAGCTCTTGCATAACCCCTTGTTGATATGGTATTGATGTTACTAACGCACGCAATAGACACGTGAACTAGAGTATTGCATTTGGTCGGGTTGACTTTAATTCTTTTCATTCGTATCGTGTTCGGTTCAGGTTGACTATAATGTTATCGTATTTGGGTCGGTTTCCGGTTAGGATTAGTCTCTTGCGGTTGGATTCGGGATGAACCGATTTTTCAAAAAATACTAAAATATTATTTCACATGGAAAAAACTATATATTTGAACATTAATAAGCATATATATGTTCATTTTCAACATAAAAGATAAAATTGATATTAAAGATATAATTGTAGATTGTATATTATTTTCCCATATAAATACTAAAATACGCAATAATTTTCATCCAATTCGGGTTTGTTCTTGGTTAGAATTCGGGTTCAGTGTCATAGGTTTGTGTCGGTTTTCGGGTGGATGATTTTTTTTGTCGGGTTCAGGTAGGGATTTGGGAATTCGGGTGGACTTTAAATAGCATTTACCGGTACGAGTGAGGTATAAACCAATTTGTCCAGAACTCCAATCTGAATTTCACACGCCTATTTCAAATACAGAATAATGAAAAAGATATACGTCTGCTGATGAGTATAGTAACTTTCTATTCGTTGATAACCTTTCAAGAGCATGCGTCTCTCAATTGAACGTTTGTTTCAGATTAGGATGTCGATAATTGTCCATATAAGTGCTATATTCAGAACACTGTAAATCCAAACCTACCCTTGATTTTCAGAGGAAAGGTAAGAATAAAATAGTATAAAAAAAAAATAAAAAAACACAAAAATAATTTTTTTTAATATAAAAATACGAGACAAACAAATTTTACTAACCATCTTTCCATCCTACACGTGTATCGTTATTGGATATTCAAACATCTTCCGATAAAGCAATATATGTAAGCTTATTTATTAAATGAATTTAATGTAGGATTTTGAATTAACGCGCTTCACGATTGAGTCTGATGTATCAGAGTAGTCATTCTATCCTTGAAGCTTTATGGAGATTTACTGGTTAAAGAAAGTTTGTAAAGATTCATTCAATGGAAAGGGGCTATGAGAACTATTTTTGTTATTTGAAGTATCGTTATTGGATGTGCGGCGAGAATAATTCACTCAAAATTAAAAATCTATCCGCTAATGTGTTTTCACTATAACTCAGTGACTTTACTAGTGTTTGTAACATTTGAAGAATATTAAAGCAAATTGTTTTAACAATTCACAAGTATTTACAGAGCACAACACTTTTGTATTTCGACAAACCGTCGCTTTTTCTTTTGAATGATTCTTACTGATCAATCCAACAAAATAGGATAGACGTTTGCATTACGTTATCTTGTTTGCAGAGTGAATGACTTTGCATGTACATATGACTGTATTGCCTATAGACTACATTAAGATATTTTTCATTTCGACGCCATTTTAATAATTCATCATGGGCCAATATCATTACGGAAAAGTCCATTATATTCCTCTAATATAAAAATGCGGTGATATACTTAAAAAATCCAATGATATTAATCTAAAAGGCATTATGTGCAAATATAACTTAGTATCTTTATTTTTGCATCTTATTTTTGCGCAAAATTCTACAAAATGTATTAATTTTCAATACATTCATAGTTTTTAGATGATGATGAAAATTAAAAGTAAAATTTTTCACTGAAATAAATGTTATACATGATCGTGGAAATAAAACGTATATCTCATACTAACTATGCCATAAATTATCGTATAAAATTGTGACTGGTGCCAATCAATTATTAATCACGCCTAGTAATTAATCCTATACATGAAGAAATTATAACAAACTGTCTAACTTATTCATTAAAACATGCATTAAAACAGAAAAATTAGCGAAAAGTATAAATGGATGGACAACAACAATGTTTTCCAGTTATAAGACATTTTTTTAAACAAAAAATCAGAAATCGTTTTATTATTGTAATATTTAGACATAAATGAAATACTTTTTGCAAAGAGAAATGTTTCATATAGCTTAAATATTCGTTATGCACGTACATAAAAAAATATATTATATTAAATAAAATTGAGGATTCACTATCAGCAACTCTTCTTTCTAATATGTCTCTATTTTTAAGAAATAATTTTAGGGTAAGTTAATGAATCTATTTATATCAGTAGCTATCATTCTCTTAATAAAACCAGTCTTTTTTTCCTATCTCTTCTGTTTTCTCGAATTTCCGTAACTAAAATGACTTATATCCTTTAGTATATCGAGTACAGGATATATAAAGTAATAAAGATAAATAAACTAGTGATACTGCTTTTAAAGCGCTCTTAGTTTTTCCCTTCATTTTACTTGCCTTTTTCTCTCAGATTCTACATAGTTCAAAATTTTGAATTGAATGCCAGATCGTCAAGGATTACCTGAAGATCTACTGTGAAGCATTTAGATCCGCATACTACAGCGTACGATAAGCTTACATACAGGTAGATTACATACAGCTTACGATCTACAGCACTGTTAAAAAAAATTACGGGCAGAGGCCGGCAGCAGAGATTCCAGTCATACCCCGTAAAAAAAAAAAAAAAAAAAAAAAAAAAAAAATCCATGCCCATCATTTTGTGCAGCCCGTAATTTTACGGGGCAAAGTAATACAGCATTATAATGTGCAGGATATAATGCACTTTAAAACACAATAACACTTTACTTACTGTTCCGTAGCACGTAGCACGTTAGATAATAATTACAGACTCGTTTTTTTTTTTTTTTTTTTGGCGTGTAAAATATATGTTACGGTCGCGGTTAAGTGACAATATTTTTCGAAACAGGACTAAAATGAAAGGTTACACCCTAGCGGAGGACAATGCATGGGGTCGTACCATATTTTGACTAACAGATCGGCTAGAACGGTAAGAATATGTGGATTGCCCTTAATTTTCTAAGTATCTAAGGGATAAGACCGCTTATTTAGTGGATCAGGCCGTTTTTCATCAAATAAGGCTATTGCTCGTGAAAATTGAAGGGAAAACGCTCAGAAATTTACAGATTTTTTTTAGAGTGAGGGTGACTTTTAATTAACCTACAACTTTAAACTGAAATAACTTCTCAGAGCCCCACTAGGTGGCGATACGAATGCGTGCAGTGAGAGCAGGCATAAAAGAAATTTGTTTAGTGTCAGTTCCACACAATTTTGAAAATGTCTCCCAAAGCGTCATATTCAACTGCAGTTCATATTTTTATTGTTAAAAATGTATTTTTACTGTTGTTTTTATTGTTAATTTTTATTGTTAAGAAGAAGCCGAGACACCTTATTAGCCTCAAAAGTTCCATAACTGACTCATTTTCAAGCATATAAAAAGAAACGCTTGATTTTGTTACTGACAACTTTGTGGCTAAGTTGTGCCATTGTATCATTTCGGAAGGTTATCACTTTGAAAACCTTATCCATTAAATTCCTTTTCCTTGTTCTTTTCATTAAAAAAAATATTTATAGTGATATCTGTAACGATTCAAGAGTTATTTCAGTTAAAAGTTGCAGGTTAATTAAAAGTCACCCTGTATGTGCTTTCTCAAAGAATTACATTTTCAACATTCAGAAAATGGAATATATAACCAGACTCATTTCCTCTGATGTAAAATTATTTGACTCCATTATATTGGAAAGGTTAACTAATATTTAATCGATCAAAACGGAAAAGTTTCTCTAATGATTTATGTAGCTTAAATTGAAGTCACAAAAATAAGCTTCACAAAGCTTCACAAAATGCCTGAACTTTAAAGGAATAATTCCCCTGAAGGAACACATAAATTTTTAAATAAGATAATCCAAAATTACAACAGAAAAACTTTAAAATGCTTTACGGAAAATTAATTTTGCAAGATCTTGGGCATGTAAAGTAGAAGGGAAAAAAATTGTGCAAATTAAAAGTCATTCGGGACTTTTAATTTAAATAAATAAACACGAAAATTCTGTATACCATGCTGTGCTGTGTTAAACCAACATTTAGTACTGCAGTAGCTACAACCATAAAATGTTGAAATCCTGTTCCAACCTATGCAGTTTCGGTTATACAATAGCTGCAAATGTTGAAACGAGATTTCGCCATCTTTTGGTTGCAACTACTGCAGCACCGGTAATTGGTTAGAGTTTTTAACAGTGTATAGTTAAACAAGCACCTATTTTTAATTTGAACAAAGGAAAATAATTAATAACTGCTGAAACTGCAGATTAAAAGCTTAAATTACGCTTATTAAAAAATATTTTAATGTCAAATTTCTGCACATTTATTTTTATTTAGTTACCATTCTGGTAATAATTTTCTATGTTATGATTTTAGTTTCTCTATAATTTTCTCGTTTATCGATGTTTTTAATTACTTATAGAAGAGAAACTTAGTATCTTTCATTTGGTAGACTGGTCATTTCTTTTGCGGGATAAATTACGTTCGTGTTATTTTTTCATTATAAGTTTATCACGCTGCACTAACCACTGTTTAAAGAGCATTTTTGTAACGGAGGGGAATGTTATTAGCCATCGTTCACTTTTGACCAAAATTGCGTAAAGAGACAAAACGTGTTTCGAAAGCAATATTATCTGAATTCTTAGTTACATGAAATAAACTGCTGAACCATACACTTTTGCACACACGAATTTCGGTTCCGGAAACCTTTATAGCTAGTGCATTAAAAATTACACGAACCACTGAGCTGAATAGCCCCACGAGTGTCTGCGAAATAAGCTAATTGACGGATAAAAAAAGAATAAATCCGATACAATATATATTGCAATCAAGTTTCCGACAATGTAATCCAAATTTAATTTTGAAATAAAATTTTAGTATTTTGTAAGTTTAATATCATTTTATTGTTTTGTTCGTGTAAAAGATTGTGAGAAAAAAATAAGAATATCTGACTAAAATTGTAATACAAATTTTTCTCGATGATATAGATACTACTATTTAAACCTACTTACCTCATATTAAATTAATACCTTTACTAAAATTATGTGCTTCAAAGACAACATTTCTACGCAAATAATTTTAGTGAAATCGACTTTCATCTAAATTTCTACACTGAAAATTTTAACACATGATTGCTTTTGGTACTTTTTTGTATTTAATTTATATATTTTGCGAATATAAAATTAGGAAAAATCCAACACCACCTTGGAATTCACACTCAGAGATGATCTCCAATAAAAAAATATAAATTTATACTTTTTTATTTAGTGAAAAGGTTTAAGATTAAATTTCCATAACTAAAAATTAATAAAAATGGAATTTATTATTTTTTATTTACTGAGATTTTGACATAATTAAGATCTTGTTTGCAAAAATTTCTCTAATATATCAGCATTATAATTTGGGCGTGTACTAGAATTAACATGTTTTCAAAACAAAAAGAATCCGATTTTAAATCATTATTAAACACTATAAATAAAATATGTAATCTCGTATCATTAAATCTATTTCAGATGATTTAATTAAACACACTATTATGATTAAACGAACCAGCAGAAAATTCTGTTTTCCAAACGAATGATTCATTTCGTTGCTTTTTCCGATATAATAAAAGAAATATTTCCTCTTTTATTAGAATAAATACATCAGATATTTTGGATGTGCATTATTTCTTTTATATGGCAAAAAGAACAGAAATATATTCAGTACAAATTATTATTATTATTATTTAAATGCAGTACATCTTTTTTTATTAATTTTTTTTTCGAAAACTAAACTTTACAGTTTGTAACATTTTTTAACATATTGCACAAAATCAAATGTAAAATTGTTATGCAACGTTTCTATGTGAATTATGTTGGTTAGGGCTTTCTCGAATATTTTTTACCAATGTCTCAGTTGTAAAGAAACTTTACAAAATATACTTTAATAAACCATCTCAATTAAGGGATTTTCAATAAGACATCTTTTTATTGATTGATCTATGGATTTATTAATGAAAGAATATGCTATACAGCGTTTTCCAGTATAATATGTTAATAGCATATGAAATCATATTTTCAAATGTCATTTTAAACATTTTAGATATTATCATTAAATTTATGTTTCCGATGTGAAAACCTGATTTTTAAATTAATTATCAAATTGTACATAATTATATACAAACATATTTACATAATTTCTAACATAATATATTCTTTAGAATCTTGTTCTACTTACAATGATGGAAAAAATACATATATGTATGTTTTGAAACTTCCACGTGTATTTAAATTATTTATAAAAGAATACTTTGTGAGGTGTCACGGTTTCTCAGAAAAATACATACAAGTTTTTAAAAATTAAATATATATATAAAAAAAACGAAAGACAAAGCAATAGAAAGAAATATTTCCTATATTTTGCAACTATCGAATAATTAAATGTTGTTATTTATTATATAATTCTGGTATAGTTCCAAACATTGTTATTTATATTTAAAAAAATATATTTATTTATATAAAGACATTAATTTTCAATCTCAATTGACATACTTAAATGTCTGTACTAGCACTTTAGTGACTTCATGATCGTCTGCTAAGGAAAATATTAAATGGAATATCTTCTTCAAACTTGTTGTAAATATTACTTTTCAATTTATTCATCAAAATGATATTTTTGTTTCTGACATAAGCAACCCACTCGCTATCCCCCCCGACCCCCTTTCCAACAGACAATTGTTTAAATGTTTTTGTTTATATATGGATAACGTTTCGTACCATGTATAAAGACATTTTTAATGTTCAAAAAGAAAAAAAATATATATATTATGATATTTTCCATTAAATAAAGCAAATAGAACAATCTATCTTTATTTTTACTTATTTATAAATATGAAGGATTCTAATGTATTAAATGTCTATTGACTGGACGACGAAAAAATCTAATTTAATTTGAGAAGACAGATATAATTGGTTTGAACCTTCTTTCATGTAAGTGTACTTAAAAAAGATAGCTTGCATCTTCGTTTTCCTTTTCAACTTAAATAATCACATCTGAAAACAGAAAAGTATTTAAGAAAATGTGTCTTGTTTCTATGTAGTACTTGTTTGATTTCATTTATAGAGTAAAATTCCTGCTTTTAAATATGTTTATTTATCTTGAAAAAAAAAAAGCGTGAGTTTGTAAATTATGTGGAACCATATTATAATGTAAATTTCTTTTAATTTATTACATTCAACTAAAACATATTATATCTTTAAATATGATTGTTTCCTTTATAGTAAAGCATTATTAATGCTTAGCTCAAGAGAATGGTGTTAAGACAAATCTTACACATGATCATTTTAGCCTGGATAATAATTTCTTACTTTCTTTTTATTAAAGATGAAAATAATTTTTAATATTTAGCTGTAGAAAACTGAATTAACGTAATTTGTTTTTTTACCAATTTAACCTTTGATATTTAGCCTTTTTTTTTAATGATGATTATTACAAACATTAATCATTATTGAACATTAACAATATTTAGTTTTACAAAACTTAATTAACACAATTTGTTTTTCTAATCGTTCATTATTCCAGATCAATAAAAAAGTTTTAAAATTTTAATGATATAAAAAACCTTTAATATACTATTATTTTATTCACATAAAAGTTTAAAGATATAAATAAAGCATAGATAAATTTTTTGAATAGGATACGAATCTTTTTATTATACAATTATTTCATTTAGAAAGAGTTTCTGAGAAAAAGAGAATATGACAAACATTAAAATTGAATAATACACTACCTAAACATCAAGCTGGGAAAAATGAAGAGAAATAATTTATTTTTATTTTTTAAATATTAAGATAAATTCTAAATATTTATAAACATTTTATTAATTTATGCACATAAACACTTAGAGTTTTAAGTATTGATAACTTTTAGAAATAGCATACGATTTTCTTATTATAACGTTTACTTCATTTAGAAAAGGTTTCTGAAAATGTGAATATCAAAACTATTAAAATTTAATAATGCATTACCTAAACACTCAGTTGAATAAAAAAAAAAGTAAATTATTACTATTTTTTTTTTTAAGAAAAAATTCTAAGTATTTATAAATATTTTAATAATGTATCCACAGATTTTATGCACAGTAATTTATAGTTTTAAGCATAGATAAATTTCTGTTATCGGGTATAACTTTCTTATTATCAAGATTATTTCATTAAGAAACAAGTTTTTGAGAATGTGAATATTAAAACCATTAAAATTGAATAATATTCTACACACTCAGCTAAAGAAAAGGAGAAGTAAATTTTCCTTTTTTTATATATAAATATTCAAAAAACAATATCCAAACATTTATATGAAAATCGTTATTAATTTGAAATATTTTTTAAGTTTTACTTTAATGAAATTATTTTTCTTGAAATAATGATGAATTTAAACTATTTATAAAAAAATTGAGAGTAAGTTCATTAAAACAGAGTCTAATTTTTTATAAATAGCACGCAACTTTGATATCCTTGCTTATATAGAGTCTTTCAATGAGTGAAATCGTTTAAATTGATCTAAGAAAAAGTGACAAACATTTTCATTTTCTTAATAAGTTACGTAAATTGAAATTATTAATAAGAATTTGTCGAAAAAAAGCAAATTTTCAAAAATCATTTCGTTGTGTCATAATAATTAGTACAGAGAAGCATTTTTAATTTAAGTTTTCATTTCTTATAAAAGATAATACTATCATATATAATTATACACTAAACTGAAACAAAATAGAATGAGAAATAATATAAATTATTATTCCGTTTGACGAAATGGATGACTGTCAAGCATTTAATAATTTAATGACGCAGTTTTGTAAAACATATCAGCTGTTCACGTTTATCTTGCGTAATATTCAAACGATGTTTGACTCTTCTGTGTTCTTTTTCTGAACATAATATTTACATCAATTGATGAAATATATTTTTTAATAATTATATTGTTAAACCTTCTTATTACACAATTTATTCAAATAAATTATTTAAGATTTGAATTTTTAATACAACTTTCTAGTCTAATATATGTAAAATATTTTTTAAAACATAATAGATCCTTAGTTAATGCATATATTTGTTCAAGCATTAAGAGAAAGGAAAATTAATATCTAATAAATATTATTTCTATTCTGAATAATTTATTACTATTTAATACATATATATAACATTAATTAACAATAAGATTTTTTCTACAATAACCCAGTAATTTCCTGTATTTTTACTTTTGAAAACAGTTTCTAAAACTATAAATCTATTTTTTCTACTCTTCTTAAAATGATTATGAACATAATAATAATAATAATAATAATAATAATAATAATAATTCATATGTTGCAATGGTTAGAATTAAAGTAAGAAATAAACTGTAAAAAAAAAAAAAAATTAAATTAAAAAGTACTCTGAAATTCATAGCTTTTTTTAAATTTAACATTTAAAAAAATTGTTTTTATTTAAAAAATGCTTTTTTAAGGTTATTCTCAAATCAGTCAGTTGTTATGAAAACCTGAACTTTAAAAACTCAGATATCTTTGTATAAAAATTTACAATGGATGAAATTTAATAAAAATTTTGATTACCGTAGTAAGAAAAAAAAAGTGAACGAAAAACTCACCTGGTCGCCCACTTTGGGGTTGGACCGGCGGCTGCTTTGATCCCGGGCATCGACAGACGATGAGAGAAGGCGCGTGCTCAGCGCGTGCACGCAAACGATTTCTTCGGCAGTCCGCAGACGATTCTGGCGGATGAGGACAAACCGAGAGAAATCCCGCGCATGCTCCTTTCTATGAGCGATTAGGGTTGCAAGACCCTGTGGATTAAGTATCACAGAGAAGTTGTTTTGTAGGAAGGTGTCGCTCTGGAAATAGCTTTTCTGCGGGGCACCTAACAATAAACAATTCTTAATCTACTTATTGTTCATGGTTATAAGCACTTAGATGAAGCAACAATTACCGCTTTCATTCACAAGTGCTTTAGATTTTTCCGGTTCGAAATTGCGCAATAGAAAAGATCCATTTTATTATAAATAGAATTATATTTACGCGTATAAGTATGTAAATTTACTAGGATATAAAATTACTATGTTATAC
Organism: Maratus michaelseni; assembly: GCA_963931845.1. Taxonomy (NCBI): domain Eukaryota; kingdom Metazoa; phylum Arthropoda; class Arachnida; order Araneae; family Salticidae; genus Maratus; species Maratus michaelseni. The sequence goes on from OZ007587.1 coordinate 352,469,429, forward strand.
ATATACAATGAAAAAATTATGTGGTTGAAAATTGAAGTGCCTCGTTTCAGATTTAAAAAAAAAATATGTGTGGTTAGCATAACAAACTGCGTTGTAAAATTAGAAATTTCCGAAGCTGTATGATATAAATATTATTTAATTAAAGTTTATTAAAATATATATAATGTTTTCATAGTCACAATTTTGGAATATGTTATTAGCTGATAAAGAAGAAGCAGCAGAATATATAACGTTATTTAAAATATAAATTTAAGTTTCAGAAATTTAAGTCCAAAGTGTCATATTAGAAAAACTGTCACAAACTTTTTCTGCTGGTTATTTACCAGTAAACAATTTTTAATCTTCATATTATTCAAGGTTATATTCACTTATATGAAGAAACAATTAGCGCTTTCATTTGCAAATACATTAGATTTTTTTTTTCAAATTACGCAATAGAAAATACCATTTTATTATAGAGTTATTTTTACGCAAATAAGCATGTAAATTTTCTTTGGTATAAGATTATATCGATGAAAATTGAAGTGATTCTTATTCAAATTAAAAATTATTTTAATGTGTGTTAGCATAAGAAATATAAAAAATTTCTGAAGTTGCAAAATCAAAAATTTTCGAAGTTGTATGGGATAAATATAATCTTACTAAAATGTATCATGCATCACTAAAATGTAAACATACATTTTGTCAAATTATGTATGTTTTTTTTAATATTCCCTCTTTTCAAATATCTTCTTAGCTGCAACCAGAATATATAACATCATTTAAAAAAAAATAATTTTAAATTTCATTAAGTCAAAAGTTTCATATTAGAAAAACTAATTAATTTCATAAAGACGCCCATTGTTTTCTACGGATCATTTACCAGTAAACAATTCTTAATCTACGTACTATTGATGGTTATAAGAAATTAAATGAAGCAACAATTACCGCTTTCATTTGGAAGTGCTTTAGATATTTCCGGTTCGAAATTTCGCAAGATAAAAGGTCCTATTTAATATATTTTCATAAATAAGTATGCGCGCTTACATGAATGTACGATTCTGTAAGTATGAATTCAAGAGATTTTAATTCTGATTAAATAATAATTCATTGTGTGATTCACATAACAAAAAACGTGGTATAAGTGTAAATTTTCGCATTTCTAAATGATGTGTCATCAAACACATCATAATAAAACTTATGAGCTTATATCCATACTAAAACCTTTTTTTCTTTTTTTCCAGATCTTTAATCCTTATTTTTCAAATATTTTAGCAGCTGAGATAAAAATATCTAAATTCAACTTTCAGTTACATTTTTAGCTTAAAAAAAATTACCTAGTTTTATAAAGACACAAACGCTTGTTAAAATTTAGGATACGGAGAGTGAAAATTTTAATTGTAACTTATTACAATGTTGTAGCATTAAATCCACTTTGTTGTAATACAAATAGGTTTTTAAGACGCCGTGGTTTAAGTATGAAAGAGGTGTTTTGCAGGAAGGTGTCGCTCTGAACATATCTTTTCAGCGGGGAACCTAACAATAAACAATTCCTAATCAACTTATTATTCAAGAATATAAGCACTTAGATGAAGCAACAATTGCCATTTTTATTTGCAGATAGTTTATATTTTCCCGTTTCGAAATTGTGCAAGAGAAAATGCCCTGTTTATTATAAACTGAACTTTTTTTAAATAGATGCAAAGATTCAAATGATTCCTTTTAAAATTAAACATTAAAGATAGATTGAGGGGAAAATTTAAAATCAAAAAATATTTCAGTTATGCATTTTCGCTTTAATGGGATAAATGGAGAATAAAATGACACATTTATATGAAATAATATTGTGTTTGAACATTTTGTTCTCTTAAAAAGAAAGTGGGTTACTTTCTAGACATCTTTGTGATGAACTATTAAAGATGCAGGCTTGCGCTTGATCCTACTTAAGGCACATATGATAAAGAAAGAAAAAAGTCAATTGCCTAAGTAGGTTTGTACTCTGTTTTTTTTTAATGTTTTAGAAAATAGCATAATATATCAATCTTAAACTTCCAAAATACGGATGTTACAAACACGCCGATGCAAATTCAGTTAAAACTTTGTACTATGTAAAAACATGTAACAAAATAAAAATACCCTCCAAATGGTTTATCATAAAATACCTCTTATTATCAAAATATGGCACTTTGAGAAAAATGACGTTAAATATTAAAAATTTTGACAAGATTACAGAGGATAGATTATAAATTATAGATTTTGATATATTATGTTTAATTGCAAGCTAACATTCTCCTGAAACATATTATATCTGTATCTTTAACAGTTTTCTTTAATTTTTCTGCTGCTTTTCTTGCTCAAAAATCGTAATTTTTTTCACCTCCGCCTATTCTAAAATTAATCCAACAGCGTTTTATGAGAAAATTTTTTATTAATCTTAAGAGATATATATGTACAATCGCATCTTAATTTATCAATGTATATAGTAACTAAAAAAAAATAAATATTTAACCGCCATTTTTCAAGTATTTTAACTGCTGGGATTAGAACATATAATTTTAGATTTTCGTAACCCTTTCAGCTTAGAAAATATGGATTTTATGAAAAACGCTTAATACAATTTAAGATTCAGACAGTAAATTTTAAATTCTGCCTGATAATTAAGCATTTTTTAAAAATATTATTCAACAGTTTATTGATGTAATAAGAATTCATCTTCTTTAATAAAAAGCTACGCGTTGCTGACGACTGGCTTTTTTGCTAATCGTTGCCACAGATTAATCTCGGAAAATGAAACATTTGAAGTTACTGAAAAAAATTATAGCTCGAAAAGTATTTATCAGAAAATTGTAAGACAAACTGTGTTAGAAAGGTAAAAATTTGTATTTTTCTTGAAATCAATTTCAAATCTAATGATTATGCCGTTTTTCAAATATTGAATTTAAAAAAAATACCAACTTTCACAATGGAGCACCATAGTGAAACCTTCACGCGTAAAAAGATAATGATAATGGAAGTGTGTCCTGACGTATATACTGTCTATAGCACGAGTCACAAATTATAGTAACCGTACTATTCTGTTAAAATATAAAAGTGAATTATGATGTCACGAGTGCATGATTTTTTTATTTAATTCTCGACAAATACTAGATGCGCCATTTCTTTTTAGTTGTGAATAATATAGGTTATTTCACGTCTCCTATAAAATGTGATAAAGAGTTGGTCAATTATAGATGTTTTTAATTATCGGGGTGAAATGTTTTCCTTAATTAATGCATTTATTTTTCTTTTGATGTTACGTGAACGACTTCACGGGTAACTGCTAGTTTTATTATATTCTTCTAGTATAATGAGTTAAATTCAGTATTAAATTCACTTTGTATTGCAAAATTAAGATTGTAAGACCATTTAGATTAACTATCGCACAGAAGGTGATCTGCAGCTCTACTATAGGCATCTACCAATAAACAATATTTATTCTATTCAAGATTATAAGTAGTTATATGCAGCAAAAATTTCTTTCTTCAATTGAAAGTACTTTAGATTTTTCCGGTTCGAAATTATGCAAGAGAAAATATCCTATTTATTATAAACACACACACACACACACACACACACACACACACACACACACACACATACACACACACACACACACACCGGGTGTCCCAAGAAGGGGGGATTCTTTTTCAAATTAAGTAATTTGAAAACAGTTAACTATAGAAATGCTCCATTTTTTCATCTTTGTTAGAAAATAAATAATTTTTTAACCATAAAATTTCATAATTTAAAATTTCGCAAATCGATGTCATTATGTAAGCTGAAAAAACTAATGCCAAAATTTGCTGGGTTTGAATCCTTGCAATTTAGCCAGTAGCGGTTTGTCAAAGGGTGCTGCTTCAATTTACTAGCAGTTTTTTAGTATACTAAATCTAACGTTATGTAATTGTGGAGCGCTGTACGATTGAATAAAGCAAAATATAGTTTACGAAAATATTGGTAGTAAAAGGATGTAGCACCCCCTGATGAGCCGCTACTGGTGGGGACATTTAAAAGACAAACTCTACCTAAAAAAATGTGTAAAGTTTAATGGAACTGGAACATTTTAACTTAAGGCATGTGAGGACAAACCTAATCAGACATATTCATTTGTATCTCCTTGTTATGTTAGGAGACTACGCCTTGTTATTGCTAAAAATATCGGATATTTCGAAAATATTGCACCATTATAATTACAGCGCCTCGTATTGGCAAAATATTAAGCTAATTTTTAAATCGTATAGTTAAAAATATATTGCTCGTCTAATAAAATGCAAGAATGGGGCATTTCTATCATTAACCGCTTTCAAAGTACTTAATTTGAAACTATTTAATTAATTTTAATTAATTTAATAAATTATTTAATTTGAAACAAAATTTTAGTTCAACAAGAATATTTATTAGAAAAACAAGAATTTTAGTCCAAATTATTTAATTTGAAACAGAATACCTCTTTTGTTATAACCTGGTATATATATATATATATATATATATATATATATATATATATATTAGATAAACACCTATGCAAGTTTACATGGATATATTGCAAATAAAGATTGAAAATAAATTTCATGTGTGATAAATACCACAAATATAGTGGTATAAGTGAAAATTGTCGAAGTTGTAAGTGAAAAATACATGCATTCATGTAATAATTTATATTGTAATGAAAATTTTTACGGGTATTTAATCACTATTTATCAAATATGTTTATAGTTCAAATAAAATATCTAAGTTCAAATATTTAAAAATAATATCTTATATTAGAAAAACTGATTGATTTCATATAGGCAGAAACTTGCACTTAAATTTAAGAAGCCAAACTTGAAATTTCAAATTTTGATTTATAACAAAACGAATTGTAAGTTTGATATTTACTTACTGTTATAAGTATCTATATAAATCAGTTCTATAAATCAAAGTTTACTGCTTTCATTTGCATGTGTTTTAGATTTTTCCAGTTCGAAATTGAGAGAAGAAGAATTTGAGAAAATATCCTATTTATTATAATTCAACTTATCTTAACGGAAATATGCATTAAAACTTATTTGGATAGAAGATTCTGTAAGTGAAAAGGAATTGATTCATATTCAGATAAAAAAAAATAATTGGATATGGGATTAACAAAACACATAATTTATCATAAACAGAAGTTATAGTAGATAAATTACGAGGCTTGCTAAAATTTACCAATTTATATTATAAATTAAAAAAAAATTCAGATATTCAATCACACTTTTTCGAATTGTTTTGCAGATTAAATAAAAACATTTGATGTTATTTTACCGATAAATTAATGTTCCAGCTTTTTATTTTTGAGGTTTTGTATTTAAAATAAAATGGACTGATTTTATAACGACACAAGATTTTACTAAAACTAAAGATGTCAACAGTGGAACCTCTTGCAATTTGGATAAAAAAAAAATAAGGAAAGGTTAGATGAATTTATAAAAAATAATAATAATAAATTATTGCAATAACAGTCAACCATGCATTGGATTGTATAAATACAAAAGCAATTACTAAATTTAACTACAGTTATAAAATAACATTTCTATTATTTTATCTTCCAACTTTTCATATAACTGCTAAATTAAACACTTTGTTCGTTTATTCTGTTGTTTGCTTCAAGATACAGTAGTAAGAGACACTGAAAATTGAAAACACAAAATCGCATGTCACTGTAAAAAAAATGTATATATATATATATATATATATATATGCGAGATTTTATGGGAAATTAACGGAAACTTTCTATTTTAAATCATAAAATTTCGGAACAAACGGAAAATTTCCTTTTTATCTTTACTCGTTGAATGATAAATACGGAAATGTTCCTTCCAAGGTATTCAAACGAAAATGTTCCTTATAGATCGACGGAAGACGGACAAATTCCACTTGAATTCCTTTAAGTGATGTTTTGGCCTATAACAAAGTCGTTGTATGTGGTTAGTGGGTTTAGGGAACAGAGCATTCCTCCTCTAATGGCAAATACTGAGGTTCGAATCCATCGAAAGGAAAGGCTATAAAATTCGGGTGTTATATTGTTCAATACAAATATCTATTCCCTGAAAATATGCATCAGTATATGTAATTTTTATTAAGATTTTTTTTAATATTGCGATATTGCTAATATTTATTTAAAAAAAAACAGAAATTTTTCGTTTTGAAAGCCGAAAATTTTCATCTTGAAAACGGGGTAATACCAAAACGGACAATAGACAGCAACTTTGCTACCACTATATTTTCCGTTTATTCATGGAATTTACTGTGTAATTAATTACGTACCAAAGGTCTCCATGTGGAAAAATCAATGGATCAATGTGGAAAAAGAACCCGGGATTGATAATGCTTTTAAACAATATGCATTCAATTTAAGGTGATGAACTTAAATTGTAATTTTTTTACTCTTTTTTTTGTTTTGTTTTAATTACCAGAAATAAAAACTCAAAATTCTTTTTTTTTCTTTAATTTCACAACAGCGGAATAATAAATGAACTACCATTTGATTGTTTTTAAAAAGAACACCAACTTCAATATAATTGATAAATATTTCACAAAGTGGAATATTCTCTTGATTTCTTAAATTATAATCAATATCACACACGATTAAGCAATCATAAAACTAACAAGAACACAAACTCATGCGTCAAGCATAGATTTTGAAACACTTTCCAATACTTCCATAAACTGTAACCGAACTTCGCAGTTTAATAAGGTGAAGGAGATATCTAAAGCAAAAAATTTAGAAAACGCATAACAACTGAAAAATACTTTCAGTAATAATCCAGTATATGGAAGTATTTATATTCTACAAACAATGCAAACTACGTAATACGCAAAAAATTATTTAAGTTTAAAAAAAAACTTTCAGCATTTATCGCTCGCCTAGTACTGTAAGCGAATTCCTTTGTGTGACCCTGTAAATGAATGATAAATGCTTTGCATTTCATATTGTATAGAAAGCATGTTTTAGTGCACCGCGAAAATGCATGTCAACTTTATTATGCTTGAAAAAGTATAACATTATTAAAATACATCACAAACGGTTTTTCTCCATGGATAATAATGTAAAGAGATTCTTTTGAGTGTCACTGTAAAAGAACTGTGCATGTCATACACTCAATTTTCAATAGGAAACATACCATAGTGAACCTAGATAAAAAAAATAAATTACACGGCTATTCTAGTATATTTACCAGACTTATAGTGTGGACAGACTGCAGACAGGCAGACAGACAAACCGAATTCATAAATACTTTTCAACTATTTTGGAAAGTATTAAAAGTAATATGTACACTTTTTTTAAATAAATAATCTCTGAATTGAAATTTAAACAAAATCTTAAAATGCTCGTTTTACCTTATCTGCACAACAGTGGAATGATGAATGAACTATGTTATATATATATTTTTTTAAAAACATGAACTTTAATATAATTGATAAACATTTCTATAATGTAAATTCTTTTAATTTATGAAACCTAATCAATATTACACACAGTTAAGCAATCATAAAACTGAAAATAACATGTATATATATTAATAAAATAATCATTAAAAGAAAAATTTTAGACAACTAAACATCATTAATATTTTAATTATTTTAAAAGCAGCTTAATAAATACTGAAAAAAAAGCATTAACATATAATTAAAAATATTTTGAATTTTATAGTATATGAAAAATACATTTTCATCTTTTAAGGGCTTTAAGAAAATGATGCTTTTTAAAGCATTAATTTAGTACAATTATAAAATAGAATAAATGCATAAATATTATAATTAAAACAAAATAAATATAAAGTTGGAGTAATTATATATTAATTTTTCAGGGTGTTTTTCCTTAAATATTTAAATCTATGAGACGAGAATTTTTTTTTGACCAATTGCTGAAATGCGTACAAAATGTGAAATATTTGACTTCAATTCTTTTTTTTATTTCAATATTGCATACACACAATGTTTTAAATTTTTATATTAAGGAATACAGTTTGCTGACATTCATAGGTAAATAAAGTACGCATATTAGACAGGTATTTAATGCTACAAATGTACATTTTAACGCAAGTATTCTTACAGTTGAAATTAAATATCTAGTTCAAATATTTAAATCTGATATTTTATATTAAAAAATCTGATTGGTTTTATCTACACACAAACTTTTACTTAAATTTAAAATGCCAAAAAGGAATTTTCAAAAATTCTGATTTATAATTAAGACAATTTATAATTTTGATTTCTACTTATTGTTCTTTAAGAACATATATAATTCAAGTAAGTACTAATTCAGCCAAAAGTACTTATATAAATCAAAACTACCTTTTTCATTTGGAAGTTCTTTAGATTTTTACTGTTCGAAATTGAGAGAAGAATTCGATAAAAGATCCTATTTATTATAGAGTTATTTTTACGTAAATACGCATACAACAATTTTGGATATAGGATTGTGCTACACAATAGGACTGTGTTATTAAAATACATTAATTCATAATCAGATTACAAAATAATTAGATGTGCGATTAACATAACATTAAAAGGAGGAATGAACGAAAGTTATGGGGGATAAATATCTGCAAAATTCATCTTACTAAAATTTAGCAATTTATATTATAATTGAACAATTTTTTCAATTATTAAATCACAAATTTTTGATTTGTATAGTGAATGTAATTGTTTTATGCGTTAAAAATAAATTTAATCTTATCAGAAATTAGTGACTTCTCCTCTATTATTTTTGTAATTATGCAGGAGTTATTGAGAAATAATTTAACAGATAGATTTTTTATATAATTTGATATAACATAAAACATTTTTCGCAGAATAGACAAAATCGATTAACATACAACTTACAATGTCCTGTGCAGTGTACGACAGTCAAGAAAGCTACTCAAGTTCACCATGTTTTGTGTTTTTAAGACCAAATATGAAGAGACCGCAATTATTAGTTTTTCGTTTAACCTTGAAAAGGAAATTTCACAAAAATTAAACAAATTATGGAAATAAGGGATATTTACATAAAGAAACCACTCAGAATGAATGGCTGTGGTTTCAATTTTACATTAACTTCATTATAATATTTTTTCTTTAATGATTTTAATTGGAAATTTATAAGTGTAATTATGTTTTACTGGCAAAAGTATCTATTTACAGATATGTGGAAAATTTTGAAGTGATATATCTTTTATTTTAATAATAAATATTAATCCGTTTTGAAATACAGAAAAATAAAATACTAATTAGTTGCAAGCACTAATTGGCAAAGCTGAAATTAATTATACTAATTATATTGAATTACCATATAGATAGTTTGAATAGAGGATCGAATAAGATAGCGTATAATAAATAAATTTAATAAACATCTCGTTGATGTATCCCATTGATGGTCGTTTTGATAACATATTTTTGGTTAAATAATTAATTTCTCTTTTGGGGATTTAGCTATTTACAAACTTCAGTTGTAACACGCTTTATTACGAATTGATACAAAAAGAATAAATACGATGAGATGCAATACTTCATTTGCCGAATAAAAATACACATTTTAAAGAATAATTAATGTTTGGTATTTTTTTTCATGATAAAATAATTTGTTTTCTAGAAATAGAAGTTAACTAATTTTAATTGTCTATTATAATAGTATATGATATTTTTATTCTTTGCAGTTTATTTTGCACTCTTAAACTTATTTTTCATTTTTTTTTTTTTTTTTTTTTTTTTTTTAACAGATAGGAATAGAATAGCCTGAATGTTATTATTATTTTTTAAATTTTTACGGCGGTAGGGATGTTGTGCTAGGAAAGTGCCTGGACAACGATATCGTGCAGACTAGCTATTCTTAAACTAAAAACAAATAGAAATCAATATAATGTAGCATTGCTAAAAGACCTTTTTCCATTAAAAGTTATGTGCAATTCAAGTAAAATATAAAACGTCTGTCTTTTCGTTTATTTTTCTCCTCTTTTCCTTACTACAAGCTGCGAAAAAAGAGAGAGTTAGAAATATCTTTGCAATCGCTTTTATAAATATAGGTATTAATCCGTATTTTACCGTCGTGTATACAGGAAATCTCAAAATTATAAAATTTTCACAAGTAATCCTGTATTTTTATTTCTGCTTCACTACTAAAAAAGTTTTCATCTTAGTAAGTATCGATTACGATCACTTTAATTTAGAGTTTAATATTTTTTAATATTTTTTTCTATTTCTTAATTTAAATATTTTATCTCATGGCTTTTTTCCTTTTAACTTAAATAATTGCAGATCTGTCAATGGTCCGAAATTTTTATTACCAGTATTTTCGTAAAGATTTTTTTTCTTTTGTCTCAAAATTTGCTCATTAAAAAGGCAAAAAGAAATTATTATACGGAAATACTGATATTCAGCAATCCGGAGACTTTTCAGCTCTTGTAATTGCATGAAAAAAAAAATCAAAATTCTCTTCAATAACCGCAAGATTCTTTTTATTATTATTACCATAAGATTATTGTTATCAAAATTAGTACTGCTGAGTAATAGCAATACAATATGTATGCAATTTGTAGAAGTGAATTGCATCATAACACTATATATAGACATAGATTTGTTAAAAAAAATGCCGAACTTTGTTAAAAGAAACCAATAAAGTTTTGGTAAGTTGTTTAATTATGTATTTTTTTTACCTTGTTTCATCAGCAATATTTCATTAATAATAGCAATATTGAGAGAAAATCTAATTTTTTTATCTGCGGTAAAACATGGATTAAGATCCAAAAAAGAAACGAATCTTAATATATAAAGCTGACGAACTGAACTAATATCATGTAGCTCATCTCAAGCTATGGTTATAAAACAACCTTTGCCATTGGCATGGCAAAAACAATCGGGTTGTTCGTAAAGTTCTTTTCGTTTGGGAAAGCTGTTACGCAACATAGAAAATTCTATCATTTAATTAGTAGACATTAATTCTAATAGCTAATGTCTAATGATTGACTGGCAGAATTTTCCGGTACGAATTGGTTTTCCCAAACGGAAGGAACTTTCCGAACAACCCAATATTTCAACAGAACATTAAAAATGAAGTGAAGAAACTTCTAATCATCAATTACTACAGAAAGTTGGGATATCAGACACAGTTTTAAATTTAAAATGTGAAAAATACCTTTAATAGTAACTTGCGAATTAGATTTTTTTTATGAAATTTAAATTATTTTCTTAAAAGTGATATTATTGTTTAAAAAAATCTAATTTATTTATGTTGTTAAGAGCTTCAAAAAACTTGTCTAATTTAAATAAATAATTATTGTAATTTTTACAACATCTATTCAACGCAATTCATTTCTCTTTTTAATAATCTCTTTTAATTTATCATTGTCTGCCAATATTTATTTTTACAAGGTTTTATTAAAATCGTTTTATGAATGGTTCATATCTTGCAACGCTAATTTCAACAATTAAGATATTAATTATTTTTCAGACTAAGCTATTGACCTGAAATTTGGTATACTTATAAATCTTGCATGACGAAACAATTTTTCTTTTTTTAAACTTGGGGATGTTTCGCCAATTAAGGGGGCACAGGACCTTTGAATGTGTTGAAACGATCAAAACATCACCATTTTTAAATTTTGAGATATTTTTTTTTAATTTCCTGCATAAAGTATATATTCTTAAATACATTATATCAAAAATAAAGTTTTAATTTTAATTTTAAAAATTCATATCACTAAATCGTGAAAGAAAATCTTAGTGTGCATGATAAACTTAGACATTTTGCATATAAAAAACAATTTTTGACCAAAATGGAGTCAAACAGACTTATCTCTAACTTAAAACCAAAATATACACAAAAAGTATTTTTTTTAAATTTAATTGTAACACAAATTAAAAAAAATCAAACATTTCAAAAACATTTGCATATTTTTAAAATGCAAAAAATTAAAAACCAAAATGTGTTAATCTTTTTTTTATTTTAGCCTGAAGTATAACTATAAAGTAATGCACATATGTTTAAATTTAAAAATGTTCACTTATATAGTTTGAGAGTAACAGTGCGGGCAAACTCAAAATTTATCACTCTGAGAAAACGCATCTTGAAGTTTCAATATGTACTTAAAGTATGCATGTGAACCATGTAATGAAGTATGTATGTCAACTACAAAAGATTAAATAATGCAGATTTTTTTAATGTAGTTTTTTTGTATATTGTTCAGAAATGTTTAAATGTTCAGAATAAAAAAAATCTGAAAATTGGTTTTTTGGAAGTTTAAAGGTCACGTGCCCTCTTTAAAAAAACTCCAACTTCAGCCCAAAACTTGCATTTACCCAATAGAAGCATAGAACACAATGTGATTGTTTAATTTTAATTAAAAAAAGGCTCAATATATATAACCACATTGTTATCTAAAAGGTGGATTAAAACTTTGTGCCGATATATTAAAAATAAATGTACAACGTTAAAATAGCACAAATTAAAATCATTTATATTGGCAAACAGCTGTTTCAAAGCCCTTAAGCTCCATCTTCAGTGCCAATTCAAAAGGTAAAACGAATTAAAAACTCCTAAGCCATGTCAGCTTCCCTACCAAAAAAAAAAAAAAAAAAAAAAAAAAAAAAAGAATGAAAATTTTTTTTTCATCTGGGCGCGGGCGAGAGATGGCAGGCAAGCTGACATGGCTTAGGAGTTTTTAATTTGTTTTACCTTTTGAATTGGCACTGAAGATGGAGCTTAAGGGCTTTGAAACAGCTGTTTGCCAATGTAAATGGTTTTAATTTGTGCTATTTTAACGTTGTACATTTATTTTTAACCACATTGTTTCCCGCATCATTATGACATCAGTATTGCGCGACGTAATCATTTGTGCTACATAATATAGGTTGACTTTTAGAAGTTTCACTTCTAACGTACGTTTGTTGTAAGCATTGTTCCAACTCTCATATGCATAAGACTATATTCATAGCCGTTAGCGTCAAATTCGCTCCAGGCTTGGCGGCACTTGTCGAAATATCACAAAATTCTGCGACAAAAAATTGCCCTAAATAAAACCAAATTTGCTAAAGTTGGATAATTTTGCGAAATTCTCATTTAAATTCAGTATTGACGAAAACTGGGACTGAATCTCTTATAATCGGTTTCCTCAAATATTAGCTTCATGTTTTTGTGTAAAATTAGCAAAAATCTTAAAATAGAGAAATAGAGAAGTTAACCTTTTCCTCCTGGTACAGGCCGGAAGGTCTTTTTACAACTCGAACCGGGGTATTTTCAATTTATCCATCATTTTTAATTTAATGGGATTTGTTAACAAGCTTTTCAAATATCTTGTTAAACATGGGTAAAGTTTATATTTTTTTTCTTTAGTAGCAAGAAATGATTCTATATTATTAAATAGGATTTTAAAACAAAAAAATAGATATATATTAATAAACCCATTTTTTTTAACAAGGTTTTATTTAATTTAAAGTGCAGTACAAATTAAATCAGCCATAATAAGAAATGTATTTCTGGATGGATACTATATATGACTAAAAGTAAAATATTTGGCGCTCAGAAGACATTAAACTGCACGATTAGTTGATCTGCGGGGCGTAAATTTTTGTAAGAAGTTACTTTGAAACAAATTTGTCCATGAATCGGCAGGCTAAAAAAAAAAAACGAACATTAAACTACACGATCAGTTGGTTGTAACTTCTGTTCATTGATTTGAATTCTTCATGTTTAATGCTTTCTGAGCACACTTAAGTTTTTATTTTTAATAATATGCTATATCCATAAATACCTTTCTTATTCTGGTTGTAAATATATATATATTAAATATTTCGTGCTCTTTAAATGAAATCTTGGTTTTTAAAAATTGCTTTTTACATCTTTATTGCCTTATCATTTAACAATATCCCTGTTGTAATTCTTTCTTTTTTTCTCTACCCCCCCCCTTTTTTTTTTTTTGGTTGGTTACTTTCATTTTTTACTATTGGCTTTTTCTGCCTACTTATTTACCTTAATTTTCCATGGCACGCCGTACACCAATGAGGCAAACGACGTAGTTTACGTTTTAGGAGAAGAAACAACAAAAGAAACAGATTAAAACTACTAAGAGAAGGATTTGAATTACAAAGTTTGCCTCCTAAATCGCACGTTGCATCGCCCGGGTGTGCGGCCTGCCGTCTTCTATTTCCTTTCAATGTCGCTGCTGCTCTCGAAGTGGTGAAAAAAAATGTGTAAAAAATAAAGATTATTTCTTTCGAAATTGTTACAATTTCATACTTTCATCACTTTTTGTGGCGTACTTAAGAAGTCTATTTCCATATGTTATTGTATTTTTCACTAATATTAAAATATTTATTTGCAATAAACGGTTATTAGTTAAAGTATAATTTACATTACACATGTTAAAATTATATTTAGCACTTTCGATTTTACCCATTTTGTCGAATATCTAGAGAAACGCTTGACGAATTCTTCTGGAACTTTGGGAATATAAAGAAAATGTTTGACTTCATATTTGTCAGCGTAAGTTTGATCAATTAGGGGACCAACAACAAAGTGAAGAAAAACATAATATTTTAGAAAACACTGTAAAATAAAATGCTTGAAATGGTCTGTAGCTACAGCACATAACTGAGTGGATATTATGCAGTATTTGTGTTCATTGTTTCTAAGAATAGTACGTATATTCATGGAAACATAGGGTTTCTTTAAAAATTCGAGAATTTGTTGCATGTTTGTTGTTTATAGCATACAAGGTTTTCAAAAGAATTCGACGCAACTTTCAGGAAATTTGACAAAATACAGTATAAACAAGAAACTGCAATTAGAATATAACAGTATTTATTATTTGATGAAATATGAGCCTGTGTATGAAATAACTTTTACTGCGCATGCGCAAACGATATAATTTATTTTCTTCTTTCATGATTTGTTAAACAACTCTATAGAGCAACTAAAAAAAAATGACCAGTTGAATATCGTAAAAACTCAGAAAGCTATCGGCGATGAGTTAGCAGAATTTCAGTTATTTTCTAAAAGTAGTTGGACAATAAGGAATGTTACACAAATTGGCATTTTTTAATTTATTTTTTTTTTCATTTTTTACTGATGTTTTATTTCTTGCCTTTTCCATTTAAAAAATAAAAAATAAAAGTTAACGAAATTGAAACATTCGTCCCAAAGCTAACTTGTTGACATTTATTAAATACTAAATCCTTTGTTAAATGTTAGCTCATAAAACAGGCAATTTATGGAAATTCCCTTATTATCCGGTTACTTTTCGAAGGCAGTTGAAATTCAGCTCCCTCTATGGTACGTAGCGTTTTAAATTTCAAGATATTCGACTGGTATTTTTATATTTGTTGCTCTATAGATGATTTCCAAATCATCGGGAAATTTTTCGATATAGTTCACCCACGCATAGTTAAAAATCATTTTATGCACATGCCCATACTTCATTAAATATTTAATATATTTATATTCTAATTATACTATGTTGTTTCTACTATTTTTTGTCAAATTTTCTGAAACTGGGGTTAAATATGGTTGAAAACCCTTCATGCTATAAACATAAAACATGCAAAAATTCCTTGAATTTTTAAAGAAATCCCTATATCTCTATGAATATACGTGCTATTTTAACACTAATTTACACAAATATTGTATGATATCTAAATAGTGATGTGCTGGAGAGACATATAATTCACTGCATTTTATTTTATGTGAATGTGTATTTTATGTGATTTTTGTGTGATTTGTTCTTCAATTTCATGTTGGACCCTAGTTTCCCCTCTTGATAAAATATATATTTTTCATTCTTCAAATCACCTGTCATCATTGTCCATCTTTTTGTCCGGGTGTCAACTTTTCAGCCCACCACAACCAGTAATCGAATCCCGGACCTTTGATTTTCAAACCAGTGTGCTACCGATTACTCCACTGCGACATTTCCATTTTTCCATTATATTTCCCATATTTTGGTGGTATATGCCGGCTTCTTTCAAGTAATTTACTAGAAATATATTAACAAAGTTACTTTCTTTTATTTTTACAGGTTTTACCTCATATTTTCGATAATTAAGAAATCCACTATTGCACTGTTAAAAATCTGCAGCAAACTGTCCGGTCATTTGACCGTTTTTATAGAAAACGGTTACATAACAATAATTAATCTCTGTTCTGACCATATTATTGTCCATATTATGGTCATAATAGTGTTACATTACGGTTATGTAACCGTTTTCTATAAAAACGGTCAAATGACTGGATTGCTGCAGATTTTTAACAGTGTGGTCTTCGCGAAGTATTTGACTTTATCGAATCTGTTTCACAAGAGATAAATGCTATATTAGAATATTTCAAATTAATTGAACAAAATTGAAATTAAAAAATATTCTCATTACAAGTCATACTAAGACATTTTTAGTGTGTTGTATCTTTTCTTTAAGCGATGAATTCGTGAAAGATATTTCAGCAAAAATTTAACTGAAACGTTCTGAACAAAAAAAAAAAACCCTTGTTGAAAAAATATAAAATGAAATAAAAGCACATCAAATTTGTTCTCAATGGTTCTCGCAACAATGTGAAATACTTTTAATAAAAGAACAACCCATATTATTGTTATGAAAGGGGTTTTATTTCGGTTGGTTCATAAAAAAAATGTGTGTCAAGATCCTTTTTTACATCTTTCTGAGAATTTTGAAATTTTAACTAGTACAGCTTTTTTTGTAAGAGTTTTTCATTTTTCTTTTTCAAGAGTAAAATATTAGTTCTTAAATTTCAAATCTGTTTTACCTTTTGTGTTAGTTATTCAAATATACTAATAATTAATTAATAGAGTCTCATGAATGTAGATCCGTGGAATCTAATGCTGGATTTTTTACATTTTCAACAAATCTAGCACAAAATCTCACACAAGCATCTCTTGAAATTCTAGATAAAACTGAATTCCAAATCGAAAGTTTTATACTTTCTTTTATTATACTTGCTGTGGACACTTCTCTGTAACATCTATTTTAAATATTATTAGCAATGTATTGAGATGATCAGTTCCTTGTATTTCAGCTATTTATTAGAAATATGGGAACAGAAATATTATCTTTTATCTTTAAAGATTTAATATCTGAAATATTTCCGATGTTTAATAAATTCATTATTGGTTTTCAAGGAGTACTTTTAAGGATCGTTTTGTAAGAGATACATGTAAAATTAAAATATTTTAATTTAGTTGAAGGAGTCCAGAAATAAAAAAAAATAATTTCAATTCTAGAAATAAAATTCATTCAATTTCAATAAATGCTTTCAATTTATATTTAAAACTCATATAAGACATGGAATTTTTTTTTCTTTTGCTGAAATCTAATTAGTGTATACATAACGTTTCAATGTAAACACAACAGAAAACGAAACAAAAACTTTTTTATTAACATCTTTGGGACAAGCGTCATGTATACAGGACATATAAATTGCTCACAACCCTTAATTTTTCTCTCCAGTGAATTTGTTTACATTTTTTTACCTTTTTTAATTACAGAATCGCTGCGATAAATTATCATAGAATTTTTGCGGTTAAATTAGGCAAATATTTCTGCTTTGAAATGCTGGTGATATAAGGATAAAAATTCTGTAAACCTCATTAAGGAGGGGTTAAGACAAGAAGCAACTGCCTCCCACAAGCTTAGGCGATAAACAGTTCAAATCATACTTTGAATATATTGAAGTTAGAATTTTACCCAATTGACTTATAACTGAAAAGCCCCCTCCTTTCTGGCGACAAGTTTGACACGTGTGTGCGTGCATGTTGTAGGGGCGTATGCCTGTATATGCTTAGTTAAGAAGGAAAAAACTGTGTACCTATGGGTACTACCATGTATTTAAATAATGTTTCGAATTTATTATTCAGTCTGGATGAATAACAACGCAAATTGTTGTTACTGTAGCCATTTTGCGAATTCCAGATGAAGGATGTTGCGAGAAGTTAAAGGTGGAAAACTATTTTGCAAGCAAAAAGTAAAATCGTACAACTTTTATTGTTTTATAAAAGAAAAATAAAACGTTTCTCTTTTAATTACAACACCTAGTTTAAATTGTTTTCAAATGGATTAAGTGTGATATCAGATATATCATCTATCCACAGGGAATTTTCGCTGAAAACTATTTTGTGTGAAATCCCCAGTGTTGTACATGCCAGATAATTATCTTGCACCTAGGTACATGGATTTAAATGAAATGTAATCATAGATAAGGTTTTATATCAAATGTAATCAAATATATCACCTATCCACGAGGAATTTTCAATGGAGCCCATTTTGTGTGAAATCACCCAATGTTGTTCCAAGGGCAATATAATTGCTTTGTACCTCAAGGTTGCATTCATTTTGTTATTTTTTTATTTATATAAAAATTCAATAAGCACTGAGGATAACACAGCCTTTGCGGATGGAACATTTTCTTATACTTAACTTTTATTTATGCATCTACTTTCTAAAATAATTGTTGCTAATGGAATTTAGGTAAATGCTTCAGTATTAATATATCCTTATAACATTTAGCTGATAAAAAAAATATATTCGTGATCGTTAAACTTACTAAAGCACTTAAAATATTTTACTAATTTTATAAACAAAAAGATTGTTGGAGGATAAGAACGTTAATGCCTGCCGCTTATTTTGGGAACAAGCTTTGAAGTCGTGATAATGCTTCATAATACTACTTTTAGAAGAAGTGTTTTAAATAGTAATAAATTAAAGTAACTCATGAAATAAATATTTTCATTTTATTTTGAAAGCTTACATGCTATAATTTTATAATTTTTATTTTTGAGTTTGAATAATTCCTGTATGGTGCGCTAGTGCTAAGATAATTTAGGTTTTGTTATTTTTCTAAATGATAAAAAAAAAAACACTTTTAAACATATTTAACACAAGTGAATATTTGACTCATATGTCATAAATTATACTTATTTTGTTTATAAAATTTAAATGTATGATATCTGGTTTATTTTCAGTTTAAATTTAAAATATAAGAGATTAGCCCTAAATACAACTACCTGACCTAGGTACATAGGTAGTTTTCTACATAAGGCCATCTGCATAAACAAAATGGCCTTAAAAAAAAGGGGCCGAAAAATGAATCTATTCGCATAATTTCATATTTTAAGTATGGAAGAAACCTCCTGTGAGAAATAAATACTATAATCATACATGCACATCAATTTAGCAGTTTTAAGAAAGTGGTTAATAGCTGAGTTTTTCTGCATTAAATAAAATATGGCCCTGGCTCAAATGTCTTTTCTATAGGTCAGCAATTATGAAGGACGGGGCAAGATAATTAGATCCACAGACAGCTAGCATACTTTGGCGAGTGAGATTTAATGAATAGTTGAGTCCATTGTTAAATTGATTGGTTAACAATGTATGATATTTTTAACTATTATACTCTTCTAACCACATTGTTACAAGAATCGTTATGACATTGACGAGCACTTTTGTGTTTTATACTATAGATTCGCATTTTCCATACAAACATTCGACACATTATGCATTAGAAGACATAATATGACACATGTAATATTAAGAATATGTACATTGTTACCCGAAATTCTAAACAATAATCTACGAAATTAATCTATTCCATCTAATCAATTATCGTATTGAAAATTTTCATTTTAGAACAATTTGAAACAAATACTACTGCAGTCATTTAAAAAATAACAATTTTTTCCTTTCTTTATTTATTTTTTAATTTATTAAATTTCAAGAAGTTTAAAGTTGAATTTTTGTGTGTTCATGTGCACCAATCGTATTTGGCAGTTGGAATCAAAGTAATCAGATGAGCAATTGTATTGAGTGAACAGAAGAAAAATATTTGATACATTGTAACGACAGCTGTGAGCTAATACGATTGCCAGGGGTTATAGCAAAATGCAAAAAAAACCTCAAAAATATGATATAAATGTTTTATTTTAAAGTGAAATAAATGTTCTTAATTGGAATTTAAAGGGGAGCTGCACTTCAACTACTTTAAGTAAAAATAAATTGCTTGAAATAAAATAGATGAACGTTTAAATTTCTAAACCTTTAAAGTATTACCAACAAACAGCTTAATTATTAAGACAGTACCATCTTCATAACAACTTTATTGTACGACAAACTTTAACTCTATTTAATAGGTCAAGAAAACGTGAGCATACGCTTCATACTTATGTAAAATGACAAAATTAACTTTTATAGACTAACCGCGAGTTTTGTGAATTCAAAATAAACTTCTTTAAAGAAACTCAATTTAAAATTATCTTACCACGAAAGCTCAGTTGAAGACAACAAAACATATCGTATCAAACTCATAACGTGTAACAACTGAAAAATACCTCTAAACATTTGCATAAGAACAGACAGTCAATTATCCCAACAAAAACAATCACTCGTGGAAATTTAAAAGAGTTTGAAAAAGAAACATACTTACTAAAATTTTGGTTAAAAAAAGTATAATTAAAAAAAGAATCATTCACTGCACATGAGATTTACAATTTCCACTAATATCAACCATTTATCAACATTTTTGTAAATACATTATCGAAAAATTGCCCGACTTTGTAACCAAACTACCGTTAGGTCAAGAACTTAGTGTAGAATTCCTTTATATATCAAAATAGGGACAATCAAATAAATCCACCTATACATATTCAGAAATCTTAACGATTGAGTACGCGTATTTTCACAATGTAATTAAAACTGAGTTTAGAAATTTAGATGTTGTATCACATGGGTTCCATAGAAGCAACAAATAAAAATGTACATTTTCAGAAGCTAAAATAAAAAATAAATTATCAGATTCATTAAAATAATAATAAAATGTATTTCAGTTTTAATCATTGCGTTTCTGAGGCAAAATAACTCTTAATTAAACCTATTGAAATCTTTTCATTCATAAAATATCAATTCCTAAAAGTCAATTCTGATTTTCCTTTAATGACATTTATTGAAATACAATTATCAAGTATTTAAAGAGATGCATGAATGCACATTCTGAAAGCCAATACTTGATTTTTACATTTAAATTTTGTAGCAGAAATATTCTCTTAAGCATTTGTTTGAATTTTCGATCAAATTTAAATACAGACCACAAGCCTTATCCATGCTTTAGTTTAAAACCCCTCACTCTATATCTATGATCTATATTTGAATCAGTACTACGTATTGCTTATATTAAAATATTCTTGATCTCAAATATTTATTAAAAATATGAGGAACAAAACATGACTTTTTATCTTTAATGAATTCATATCTCTTATATTTACCGTGTTTAATAAATCTATTATTGCGTTTCTCGGAAAACTCATAAAATTTCCGCAGCAGTTGTATAAGAGATACAAAATGAAAATATTTTAATTTAGCTGAATGATCTGAAACTCCTTATTGATGAAACGAGGGTAAATTTATGAAATTTGGGAGTTAAATATGTATCTTTATTTTAAAGGATAAGTTCATGTAAACTTTAAATAAAAGAAAAATAATTATTCTATAAATTTCTAGCATATGAAAATGTAACCAAGCAAAAGTAACCAAGCAAAAGTAACAATGAAAATTATTAAAATTACGCTTTAAAAATTCTCTCTCTCTCCTTTTTTTCTTAATAGAAATTAGAAGGGAAATCATTGTTATGGTTTTGTCGCCTTTTGCGGTCATCGTAGTACTTCTCCTAGCCTTGAGACCTTAGTCTTATGGTATTTGCTGCCACCACCGGTATTAGACTGATACCGGATACGTTGGAAAAGCAGTTCTCACGTAAATAATCAACTAATAATTTATTGATTAAATTAACATTTAAAATGTTAGTTATAGTCCTTATTGGTCAATACATATTATTATCACTTGCCATATGCGACTGTCAAATGACAATCTCCATGATCGCACATTTTACTCTATTTCTTCACTCACCAGTCATACACACCGTTTCGTCTAAGCTGTAATTAATTCACCCCGGACCAAGTTGTCCGATGCGCGTTCTCTCTGCGATTCAACACACTCCTCTGCACACTGGACTCTGCTCGTCTACCCTCTACTCTCTTCCAGGACACAGCCTGTACCTACTCACTACATTGCATACCAACCACTGACTCGTCTCCCTCTCTTCATGCCACTCTCCAAATCAACGGGGCCTGTCTTTCTTCCTTCACGAGGTTTCTACACCGGTCGAAACATTTTTATAGACTATTCCCCCTTTTTATTTTCTTCTGAACCCAGTTCGCTAGTAATCCAGTGCTCATTGTATTCACCTTTCAAAGCCAGATTAGTTACTTTCACAATGATCTCGTGAACATCCCCCAAATGTATAATCGGATCAGCGAAATTCCACTGCCAATCACATACGGAATTTTTACAGAAAAAGAAATATCAGAATACAGCAATATATAATAATGATTAAATGTAATTAATTAAATTAATGAGAAATATACAATATAGGTTCAGTTAAAGTCAGAAACCTGACAATCATATTTACTGTTAGATTACGATACAACGTCAAGCATAGTATAGATGAGCAAGACTTCGAGCATATGTATAGATGCCGAGATTTTGGTATCCTTCTGACGTCTGAATTAATTCAAACATGTTTCGAACTAGAAATTTTAAAATAAAATCTAATACATACCACATCTAAACAAGACAGTTCCTTAAATACATTTTATGGATTAGATAATGTTTGGCTTAAGTCAGACTCAGGCAGAATACTGAAATGTTAGCATCTATGCATATGCATTAAGAAACTCGTCGTTGGGGGCCACAGTAATACTTATACCCATCATCGATATGCATAATATAAAACATGAAAATAAAACATGTGTAAACTATTTATAAAATGCATTGCAATTCGAATAAAATCGTGGCTTGATGACGTCATAAACTTTAAATGCTCTATTACTCTAAAATTGATAATCATATTAACTAACGGTTTACTGCGTCGGATTAAGCGTCTCATTTCCAATTAAAATATATCTTTGAATTGAAGCTTGAATGAAATACAGGGTCATGAAAAATCGAAGAGTGTAGAAAATATGATTACAAATATTTCGGCAACTAATTATCCGATCGACTTCATTTTTTATGCAAAATTTATGTTTTTTTATTGTTTGTTTATATTCCCTCCTTAAAATAAACAATTTCGAAAAATTTTATAGACCTTTTATCAGAACGAATATTTCGAGAATCCGAAAAAAATAGTTCTGGAAAATCGAGGTTACTGAAATTCAATAAGCTTCTTTCCATTATTACATACTAAGTACAAACCAAATTTCAAGTCTCTATCTTGATTTGTTTGTGAGACAGAGCGTTTACAGACACACAGACACACAGACAGACGGACAGCAAATGTTTTTTTTTCTCAAAATATGTTTTTCGGAATCTCCAGTGCCTGAAACGTGTAAATCCGTCAAATTTCTTTTCGATTTTCAAAACGATTACAAGACTTACCCTATACTACGTATGATGGGTAAGTAAAAGCGATATAACCAAACTTTTGTTCTTGCTTTTTCTCTCTATCAACAAAAAATCACAACATATATATATATATATATATATATATTATCTTAGAAAACTGTGAAAAATTATTATTCAAGATATGTTTAAAATTTGCCAGTTTTATATAATTTAGTCATTCTACTTCCATGTAATTATTGTTTTTCCTTCTTAAAAATATTTTATCCAAGTCCCCGGGTTTTTAAATGCTCCATTTGAATTTTACAATAAAAACAATAATTGTTTTATCTTCAATTGTACAAACCAAAGAATAACAGTTTTTGATACGTTACTGAGCAGTTTTTGAAAGAGTAAAGAGAAAATATGACCATGATTTATGAATGATTTCATGATCTTTATCTATTCTAGTACCTTAATATTTTTACATGTTTTTTTTTTTATATATTTAAGTACTTCAGATTTAAATATTATTCTAAGTGAGTTAATTTATAAATGGCAAATGAAAACATACTATTTTAGGAGTGAAAAGCACACTTTTCAAATTTGTAAATTATTAAATAAAAACGAATACCTCTTAGATAACCAGTAACATATTTTATAGTTTTATCGTGGTAATTTCTGGAGCAAAATATTGCAAAATTAAACCTATGTAAAAAATTTCAATCTTAAACTATTAGTTCATATAATTTGATTCTCCTCATATATTTACAATATCAATTGAAACACTGTTAGTGTTTAAACAAAGCAAGTGATTGCACATTTGGAAAAACAATATTCGCTTAATATTTTTTCTCCATATTACCATTTTTAAGCTCAGACATTATCTAAAAACATTGTTAAAAGTTCTATTAAAGCAGTCCTTCATTATTAAAAATGTTAAACAGTTTCACATAAAACCGTCACCATTACACAAAAGCGCTTTCACTCTGGCTAGACCATCATCAGGTGTAATTCTCAAGCATCTGACTCTTCCTATATATACGACTGGGGGTTGCACAATTCACTTTACCGGCATTCAATTCCCTCTTTTTCACCTCTTCTTCCAACATCTTTTCCCAGCGGCAATCAATGATTGCGTGTACCATATCATTTCAAATGTCTACTTTGGATGCATTAATTTCTATTGCTTCCCTTATTAGAGCGTTATATCAATTTTCATAGATCGCTATTTTTTGTATTTGTAGAGTTTCAAGTTTAATCGGGATTTTAATGTTTCATCTTGCAAAACCCCAATTAAACTAAATTTAACCCAATTAAACAATAAATATTAATTATACAGACATTAATAAATGAATACCTGTTTCAATATTCGTTTTTTTAATTTCGAATTTCATGCATAAAATTTATCACATGTTTGTGCGTTGAAATTCTATATAAAAATTTAAATGCTGACCACTAGCTTTAACCATTATTTAATATGAATGCTGCATTCAAATCTGGAACTTGTATTTTAATCAAAACTATAAATAGCTTGTATTAAATAATTTCATGACTTGAACTCTTTATTAGAAATATGGAGAACGGAACATTATATGTTATCTTTATTGAATCTCGTCGATTTCCCATACATTATTACTTTTCTCGAAATACGCATGACTTTTACGGTGCATTTTCGCAAGAAATGCAAAATTAAAGAATTTGATTCAAAGAATGAATATAAAGATTTAATTTTAATTTTTTGAAGGAAGGTAAAATGAAATGAATAATTTTTGGCAATACTATTAATATAAATGAAAATTTTTATTCATAAAATGTAACTCATAGATATTTATCATTTAAAGTGATCCGGAAAACAAAAAAAGAAACTGAAAAAAAAATCACATTTTTACTTTTTTTAGTTGTTTATGTGCAACTTTTTTAAATCCATGCGTACAAGTGTTAACGTGTCTGACACTTTTACACATAAATTAGGTTTGTACTTAAATTGTTTAATGTCTAAACTTTTAAATTAAATATTTTCATTTTTAGACAACGTTTATCTATAGCAATATAGTAGTATCGATTTTCTAAATCATCCTTTTCACACAATATATATATACAGGGTGTTCTAGAAAGGACTCCCCAACTTTGAAATGACATAATTTCGAAACCGTGAGAGATATAAATGTGAAACAAGTTGAATGTTAGACAGATAGGTCTGGAATTTTTTATACATCAATTAAAAAAAATAGTTCCAATATTGGACACGAGAGGGCGCTGCAATCACAAAGCTGTGTCTTTGAAATAGTTCCTGAAAGTGAGCTGTTTGAACTGAGATAAAAATCACATTACAATGGTTTCGATATGGTTACCTTTTTCAGCAACAACATGACGCAACCCACAGGTAACGTTCGAAATCACTTGTTGCAATACTTCTATTGAAATGGATGCACATGCCTCACAGATGAATTGTTAGAGCTGTTCCAACGTTTGGGGATTCTTAGAATAAACAGCGTCCTTCAAGTAACCCCACAAAAAGAAGTCGCATGGATTCAGATCCGGGGAATATGGTGAATACGGCATTATATTCTTGAATTCCGAATTATTCTCTAATTCTATACAACTTTTTTACACGTGTCAGCAATGAAACAGACACACGAATGAAATTTCTGACCTTCTGAGTACCATTTAAAGTTCTATGTGCTTGTGCTGCCACCTATTATCCAATATTGGAACTATTTTTTCCCATTCGTGTATAACAAATTCCAGACCTATCTGTTTAACATTCAACTTGTTTCACATTTCTATCTCTCACTGTTTCGAAGTTATGTCATTTAAAAGTTGGGGAGTCCTTTCTAGAACACCCTGTATATATATATATATGTATATATTACTAAACATTTTTCTGTTCTGGTTCTGACATTCATGTCACATCCGCAACATTTATACATGCAACAGTAAAAACAAAATATGAATTTTAATGTTAATGCTGCATATTTTCATGTCTGTCTGTAAAACGTGTTTGTTGAACATGAAAACGTTGGAACAGTATTTCACGATGTTTTGGTTGCTGCCACTGCAGCACCAAAATTTGGTTCAAACTACCACCAAATTATAGTGACGATCATCGTAAAATATCCGAGAATCCAATGATGCGCCACGCAGCAGAAACAGTGTTATCGATGGATATAAATATGTACATCACTCTGCCAAATAAAAATAGAACTCCAAAATTCACATTCCACTCACTTTGAGGAAAAATACCTTTACTACTCATAGAAATACCATTGTTACTTTTAGAAATAATGTTTAAATTGAAAAACATGATTAAGGTATTCAGTTACGTTTGAGAAGCCAATCTCGGGCAAACGTCACAAACTTTTTTATTGTTTTACTTGAAAGATTGTGCAATTATTTATCCAATGTTCATTTATTTATCCTAATTTGGCATTTTTTGAAAGACACTTAATCCCCTCCCCCAATCCCTTATTTGCCTTATTTCAATAACTCGGCAAATGTTGTTCCCATCTTCTCCAAATCAGCTCAAATTTGTAGCACGCCTACTATACAGTGCAGTAAGCAGCAGAGACCTGTATCAGAGGTTTGTTCGGAAAAAGGTATGTTTAGAAGAGAACTTTCCCTTGGCAGTTGAAGAGGGAAATGAAATATTTTCCGAAGCGTACAAGCATGACCGGTATGCGGTGCCGAAGCCATCGGGGACCATGGCCAGAGTTTCGTTTTTTAAGAGGTTTAAGTTTATTACACGGCTCGGCCAACGCCGGGCGGGTCAGCTAGTATTTATATAAACCAATATCTGTAGTTTATGTGATGCTGTGAGGGGAATGAACTATCGGTTTAAATATCATATAATTTCCTGTAATTTGATAACTATTTTTTATAAACAAACATAGGAAAACATGAATAAACTTTTTTACCAAATATAGAACCGACTTCAAAAACTACTAAAAAGCGAAAAATATTTTTTTAACCAAAAAATAGAACCGACTTCATAAACTACTACAAAGTAAAAAATATTTTTTTTAGATAATAGTTAATAAGAAATTAAATTAAGAGCATTGCATTTACCATGCATATTATTATATTTATGTACATTAATTTGATTTTTTGGAGTCTGTGCCAGCCAAGCCAAGTTAAAGCCATGTTACCATTTTTAAACATTTCATCTGATGTTATAAACGTGTATTTTCAAATGAGATTAGCAACTATAGGTCGACAAACATTGCTTTGGAAATTAGTTAATCATTTAAATAATTGTATTTTCTACCATTTGATGAGTTATATGTATTTTTTTATTGTCTCGGATTTATGTAGATATAATTTATGTGCGTGTTACGATTTATATTGGATATCTTGTTTTGAATTTTGTACTTGGCTTGGCTGGCACCGACTCCAAAAAATCAAATTAATGTACATAAATATAATAATATGCATGGTAAATACAATGCTCTTAATTTAATTTCTTATTAACTATTATCTAAAAAAAATTATTTTTTACTTTGTAGTAGTTTATGAAGTCGGTTCTATTTTTGGTTAAAAAATTTATTTTTCGCTTTTTAGTAGTTTTTGAAGTCGGTTCAATTTTTGGTAAAAAAGTTTATTTTTCGCTTTTTAGTAGTTTTTGAAGTCGGTTCAATTTTTGTTTAAAAAGTTTATTTTTAGCTTTTTAGTAGCTTTTGAAGTCGGTTCTTTTTTTGGTTAAAAAGTTTATTTATGTATTTATTACTTTAGTGATATCCATATTTACATTAAACCATATTGTTGCTAATATCTTTTTTATTTCACGCTAACCTTGGCAGTAGACTCGAGTATCGAAGATTAGAAAAATTATCATTATTCCAATCTAATGTCTTTAAAGCGTTTAATGATATCTATATTTAAAACAGTAGACTCGATTACGGAAGATCAGAAAATTTATCATTATTTTCATCTAATGTCTTTAAAGCCTTTAATGATATCTATATTAACATTAAACCATATTGTTGCTAATATATTTTTTATTTCATGCTAACCTTGGCAGTAGACTCGATTACGGAAAATTAGAAAATTTATCATTATTCTCATCTAATGTCTTTAAAGCCTTTAATGATATCTATATTTATATTAATTCATATTGTTGCTAATGTATTTTTTATTTCACGCTAACCTTGGCAGTAGACTCGATTACGGAAGATTAAAAATTTTATCATTATTCTCACCTAATCTTCTTGGATAATGTGTCATAATCGGGCTGCATACTACAGTTTTGATAACTGTGTAACTCACTGATTTCGGGGCTTATGCTTAATGTGTACTGATTTTTACGATCCGTACAAGATAAATACACTACGCAAACAATGTCACCTATAATACTATTTGGAGTGTAACCCCTTTCTTTCTTTCTTTCTATATTATCACTCTATAGTTAATATTATGTAGTAGAAATATTAAAAGACAATTGCAGAAGCATTTATATACAACTGTATGGTATAATATAATATAGATAATTGGGTATTTTAAAGGCAGTTTCCAACTAGTATGTGCCAGAGGTGATAAATCTCTAAATATTTTCTGTAACTCGTACATTTGTATGGGATTTGAAACAACAATGTATTTAATTATGCGCCAATAAACGCTCGTCAAAATATGCCAAATCGCGGTGAAACTGCAACAATGGAACTTTTAAAAGATTCAAAAGTAGATTTGTTGTGGCATAATTTATAGTTTTTATCCATACGTTGTATTATATTTATCCAATTCACAATTTTATGTAATTTTGCTTTTCAAATTTGGCAGCACTCAAAAGTTTTAGCTTTAGTTTAGATCTTAAAAACTTTGTTCTACGGAAATAAATACGATATGTTAAAGCTGATTTAAATATGTCAGTCTTTTTATTATATGCAACATAAAAGTCGTCTGCCCAACAACTGGTGAACCGGACGTAATAACTCTTGATAATATCCGATTTGCTTAAAATTTTGTATATACGTTCATTGTGAAAAAGAGCTCATTGGTTAAGTATAAAGACGGGGTGGGGGGGGAGGGACCAGTGGCTAATCCCCCCTTTAATTTATTCATGCAGAATTATAATCTGATAAGTTAAAGATGATTTAAATATAAGTCTTTTTTTTCATTTGCAAATTCACGTAATAGAATATTTTATTATATTAAATGAAAGTCGTCTACCCAACAAATTAACTATTTTTAAAATGCTTATTTTTTTTCGTTTTTGTTGAATTTCTGAAAAAGTACTGAACCAATTTTCATAAAATTTAAATGGGACCAATTCGAGAGTATCCTCTTTCGATTAAAAAAAATCACATAAATAGGACGCATAGTTCCGGAGTAATCGGTGTACCTGTACATACATTTAAAAAAAAAAGAAAAAAAATACATACACGTCGAATTGATAACCTCCTCCTTTTTTGAGTCGGTTAAAAATCATCTATGTTATAATTTGAATTGCTATACGTATGGATTGTTTTTATTTTATGACTTAGATTAAAGTTCATTACATTCTTTGTACGTCAAACATTATATTTATTAGGAAAAAAAGAATAAACTAACAGTATTTTTACCGTGAATATATTTTTTATAAGTTTCAAATAACGCATGATTGTTTCTTAAAATTCTAAAATTTTAAAAGAAATTGCATGAAAATAATTTTATTAACTAATAAAGTTGTATTTTTATAAATTAATTTATTTGAAACAATCAATATTATGTTCATTTTTTCAAGTTCGTATTTAAGTAAGATACCTTAAGCTGATTTCCTGATTTTATTTTATAATTTTGTTTTTATAATTTTGATATTTATCTTTTTTCGTTAAAACCAATAGAGTTTTTTTTAATTTTATATATAGCTCATATGCAATGGAAAAGATTATCAAATATCTTTATATTTTACAAATATTTTAATTGATTTTGGATTAGAATTTTGAGATATTTATAAAATATTAATGATTCATTTTAAATGCAAATGTATTTAATCTGATCGTTGCTCTGATTGTTCTATTTATTTCAAATTCGATTTTATAGACAATCTCAGAAATAACATATACTTGGAATAAATTTTATTTAAAAAGAAACTTATATACCTATGAAAGCTTAATTAGAAATTTAATTTAACACTTATATCTTTGTTTGTTTTCTATGTGAACTTTCGGGATGTTTAATAATTGGCATACTCTAAATAAAATAAAATTTATAGTATCCTTTGAAATATTATGAGTAATATATATATTTTTTTTTATTTTTTTGTACGCAAATGACATTTTATTTCTATCATGAATTTTCTTTTTTTTCTCGGTCTACTGCCTAGGTGCAAACATTCTGACACAATTTTGAATAACTTTATGAATATTTATTTTACTAAATCAGCTATCATGAGATTTAATTTATTCGGTTCGATCAGATAAATATGTTTAAATATTAATTAAAACATTCAGTTTTATGGAAATATATGTAACTTGCATTTTAAACTAATTACATATAAAATATTTTTTTTGATTGTCTGTTCACAATCTGATTGTTAAAACTTTTTACAGTATTAAATAAAAACTGAATAGCAGCATCTTATAATTTTGCAGAAAACTCTTTTTTAAATTACTTCTTATCGTTTAATATCTACCAGTTTTTATAGTGTAAATTTTTATGGAGAAAAGTCTACTTTAAGTGATTTTCTTCTTCTTTCATAATATTTTTAATACTGTAACATCTATCGATCTAGTAATAGTACGCATACTTGCAGTAACAACATTTAGCAATATAGACCCCCCCCCCCCCTTAAAATTCACATACTATTTTCTAACGAATAACGAAATCGAATATTATTATCTAAAAAATTAACTTTATGATTTCTAGCATATTTTATTTACCATAGAAACAGGTTTTTATCTCAATTTGTTAAATTCTATCATTATACATAAAATATGCATAATATTTCGTTTATCAGCTTTAAAAACATGTGTTACTTGAAAGCAAAGGGATTCAATGTCCCTAAGCACTTGCACACTTTACATTGCTCTCCATTATACAGACACACTATTATTGACTAAAACTGAGAGTTTAGGGAGTTTGTCATAGTTAACTCCATTAGGTATCTACAACGGAATTTTCACGAAGTCTAAATTTCGTAATTATCCGTAGCGCGGGAACGACATATCTTCGGCAATCAAATGATATTGTTGCTAAGGGAATAACACAAGAGTAGCCTTGAACCAAAGGGAATTCTCCCTTGCACCACCTGAAAATAATCTTAATAAATTTTGATGAACGCACATTAAAAACTTGATACGAGATAAGAATTTTCTAACAATCTAAATTAACAATGATAGAAGATTCATGTATAAGTAGAGTTGTTATAATATGCTAAATGACTTTTTAGACTAACCAATTTAATCAATTACAATAATCTTTTTAAACTGTGAAATTTTTCCTAGCATAGAGCGCTTGGTAGTTCTTCCAAATATATAATCAAAGAATTAAACATTGCTTCTTTCATTCAGTTGCATTGAAAATTATTGATATCAAATAGTCATTATGATACATTAATTAAATTTTATACTTTCAAGATAAATAAAGCATAATTAAACAATAGCATCAATGAACATATCAAAATTCAATACAATACAATTAAATTAATCTCCAGTCATGAGTGATCAGATAGGTTGATTTTAATCTAGGCTTCGTGCTTCCTACAAACATATTTTAATTACAATATAAAATAATTTCACTCAAAATCTTAAACAGTAATAACATAACTAAAACTTAAAGATTATTTTGTGTTTCAGCTTCATAATCATATTAAGAGTCATTAAAATCAAACAAAATTTTTACGTAAGCCTCATACACATGTAACGTCATCATCTATTAGAAATCTAATAATTAAATAAAGCTTAGTTTATGAGTTACTCGCATGTAGCTTCATGAATTTCACGCAATCTGATTTTCATAATTATTCGAAGCTGGGTAACGTAATATCTTTACATGTTTGCTGACGTAAAGGGAGTAACTTTAACGCAAAGGGGATTTCTGCCTATAATAACTTGCGAATAATGCATCACAATTTTGACTGAATGCATCTTAAAAATTAACTTTTAACAACAATAGTCTTAACACGAATGTTCTCCGTGTTAACATACTCTTTTAAAATATAGAAATCTAAGTAAGTATTATTTTTCATATTAATTACATTTCATATTAATTAGATTCATATATATTACATTTGAGTTAATAGCAAATATTTTACCGTTTTTTACTTTTTTTATAGTTCATGCACAAAATTGCAGCTAATAAAAAATATTCATCTAAAAAGGCTTTTAAAAAATAAAAATAAATATAATAAGTATATCAATTAAATATTATACTTTAAAGAAAATATATAGTCTTCTGATAGCAAAATTCACAATAACAAACAACAAAATCTTTCAATTATATGATTGGTTTACTTGTAATTAAGAAAAACAAATCCAAGAGCTTAAAAAACCCTTTATAACTAAATCATTTATTCAGGTATTGAATAAAATGAAAACAAATGGAAAAAAATCTAAAAATTTTGGAATATAAAAATGACATTAAATATAATACAAAAATATCAAAATTTTATTACATTATAAACTGAATCGCGAAAATTCTATCCAAAAAAACAAACAAACAAACAAACAAACAAACAAACAAACAAACAAACAAAAAACAATTAAAATCAAAAGCTAAAGAAAATGTAATTTTTCACACTATTTTATAGGTAACTAAATATAAAAGAAATTATTATTATTATTATTATTTTATATTTTCATGAAAGATACCAAATATAAACATAAAGAAAAAACAATTTATTAAAATTCATTCTTTTAAAATCGTTATTCAAATATTGAATAAAATGAAAACAAATGAAAACAAATTCTAAAAATTTTGGAATATAAAGTGACATTAAATATAATTGAAAAAATATCAGAATTTTATAACATTATAAACTGAATCGCTAAAATTCTATCCAAAAGAAACCAATTAAAATGAAAAGGTAAAGAAAATATAATCTTTCACACTCTTTTATAGGTAACTAAATATAAAATAAATTATTATTTTTTAATATCTTCATGAAAGATAACAAATATAAACATAAAGAGAAAACAATTTAGAAAAATCCATTCTTTGAAAACTTACCCCAATTATCTGCATGCAAGTAAGATTAATTATTTTCTAATTACTCTAAAATGTTAAAGTCATATTGCTACAAATTAATGATATTGAGTTAAGTTTGAGAATACTAGAAATTAAGAAACTTTAAAAATATGCAAACAACTTAAGAAAATGCATTTTTTAATTTATGCTTAACGAATTAACACAGTTGGTAACAAAACATATGTTTGGTAAAGTATCATTTTCGTACATCCTTATATTGTAATTAGGTAGAAAGTTTGAATTTTTTCTTTATATATATAATCTAAACAAATATTAATGTATAAGACTTGTCAATAAAATTTATATATTTTATCATTAATATACAATTAATACGTCTATTTATTTTATTGCATGGATTTTGGCATCGATTCCAGCAAGTTTTCCTTTAGTTTTGCTTTGAGGGATTTAGACATTAAAGTTAATAATAAAATATAATATAGTGTAAGTTATAATCTTTCATTGAAAAATATAATTAAATAAGAAAACAGTCCAAGTATAAATAAATATAACAAATATTTTTACTATTAATTTGAATATTTTGCAAATAAAAATTAAATGCAAGCGAAATTATTTCATGTCAATTTATTGCATCATTCAACTCACTGCTATTACTTTCATATACCGGGTGTGCCAAAAATGTGTTAAAACTTTTAAAAATCCTTAACACAGAACAAATGATGCAAAAAAGTTGCGGTTTTCACGGGGATTTACCCATATGGGCCCAGCTGGAAAAAACCCGAGCGGGTTTTTCGGGTGGGCCGAATTGGAAAAAAAACCCATGAAAAACCCATTGTGGGTTTTTTCAAAATTTCTCGTGTTTTCAAAACTGAAACATTATTTAATCTAAGGTATGGGAATGCAAGAATAAAAAAAAATAAATAACAAAAAGGGAAAACCAAAATATTAAATTAAGCATTTTAACAATTACTTTCATCTGAAGATTATGTTTAACAAGTTTACAAAAAAGAAAAAAAAAATGCCAAAAAAATCTGGAAACTGCCGAATAACTCGAGTTATATACATCGGATTGAAAAACGGAAAAAATGTGTTCAATATTTATGAAAAAGCTGTTTAAGGATATCATAGTTGCCCCCTCAACTATGCTCCCTGGACGAAAAAGGGGTTACTTTGAAATCTTAAATGATAACCCTCCTTTGCTATTTCAGAAACGGATTCTACAGGAAAAAATACGTAACTTTTGTCTTTAACCTTTTTTTTCGGAAAATCGTAGATAGCGCTGTAATCAAGTAAAATGCAGTGATAATCGTTTCCATTGAAAAGTCTGGAAACAAATAACTCTAGAAATATACATCGGATTGAAAAATAAAAAAATACATGTTCAATATTTTAAAAATATATACTTAGGGATATCAAAGTTGTCAGCCCCCCAACTATGCCCCTGTGGAAAGGGGGGGCACTTTTAATCTTAAGTGATGAGCCCCTTTTTTATTGCAGATTCGGATTCTACGGAAAAAAATACGTGACTTTTCCATTAACATTTTCTTCGGAAAATCGTAGATGGCACTGTAATCGAGTAAAATGCAGTCAGAATCATTTCCACATCGAACACGTATTTTTCCGTTTTTCAATCTGATGTATATTTCTCGAGTTATTCGACTGTTTCCACACATTTCCATGGAAACGATTTTCACTGCATTTTACTCGATCACAGTGCATACGATCTTCCGAAGAAAATGTTAAATATAAAAGTTACGTATTTTTTAACGTAGAGTCTGAAGCTGCAATACAAAAAGGAAGTTATCATTTAAGATTTCAAAGTTATCCCCTTTCTCTTCCAGGGAGCAGAGTTGGCGGTTAACTTTGATATTCCTAAATAGATTTTTCAAAAATATTGAACACATATTATTAACTTTTGTACCCGATGTATATTTTTTTGATTATTCGACCTTTTCCAGACTTAACGGACACCCTGTATATAAATGTTGTTGTCTTCAACTGATTTCTGATTGAAGTGAATGAAAGAAACAGTATAAATTTAACCTGTTTTACTTAAGTGTTAAATAAAGAAACCCAGTTGTAGGTGGCTTAATATGTCCTTCATGCAGCAAACTAGTCCCATGGGATACAAATTTACCTTTCATATAAACTTAATCCTTTTATTTTTATATATTTATTGTTAATTCATAATTAATGCAAAGTTATCCCCAGGTTTCACTGATAAATGAATAATTTAGGTATTATAAATATGAAAATTAGAAGTTTAAAATAGTTCTCTAAAAAAACTCAATAAAACCCGATTTTTTTCAGAAAACCTCGAAAAAAACCGGGTTTTTAACTAGTGGGCCCAGTGGGCTGGGTTTAAAATCAAATTTAAAAAAAAAAGACGGGATTTTTCAAACTCTGGTTTTCACGAATGGGATTATAGGAAGAATAACTTTTTTTTTAAACGAAAAAATTTGGTTAAAAAGTTATCAATAGATGGCGCTGGCATACACAATATCAAGCAGACGTATGCAAATCAGGCTTTTAGTTAAAAAAAAAAAAACTTTCTTTGAAGCGTCTGACAAGCTTCATTCTCCCACAACATGACTCGGGGGGCTTTTCTCGTCTTGAGTCCATTTGGCTTGAGGAATTTTCGCAATGCAGCTTAATTATCGGAATGAGCTTAACAAACAACGCTTGATCTGATAACGATAGCATGCTGCTAGCATCGAATGAAGAATACAAGTGCTTCGAGGTGTTTTATTGACAGCATGATTTACATACATCTGCTTATTGATTTACATTATGCGTGCCAGCGCCATCTCGGTAATCTTTTGAACCAAAACGTTTTTTGTTATTAAACAAAATTCGATCTCCCTCTAATTCCATCCATGCAAACCGCAATTTTTTATCATCATTTATTCCTTTTTGATGAAATTTGCACGTTTTAATGAATTTATGGCGCATTCGGTATACATAATTTAAAATTTTACGGAATAAATACCTATACGTATAAAAAAGCAGAGCATCCAAATTGTCCGCTTTATGCATACCGGTATTTTTGAAGAAACTTTTCCTGGTAGGTTTCAACAGCATTTGTAATAGAAATAACATTCGGGTAGGTTTCTGCAAAATTTGCAAAAAAAAATCGGAAAAAGAAATATATTCTTTAAAAATAGTGATATTCAAAAAGCGGACTATTTGTAAAGCCAGAATAGGTAACCAAAATTGTAGAAGTGAATAGTATGAGAATACAGCACGAATTTGGAAAATAAACTCTATAAGATATCTTGCATATTAATAATATTGTTGTTTTTCAATGCCGTTTTTTATTCAATTGTTATGACAAAACGAAAATTGTCTAAATAACCATAGTCTGTTAAAAAATAGTCATTTTTCTTAAATAGATTCATAGGCTTAAAAGAACAATGCTACCAAAAATGGTATTATTAAGCTATTTTAATCTAATTTAATATATTTCTTTATTTCTTTTCTTTTTCTTTCTTTCTTTTTTTCTGACAGAAGTAATTTTGAAAGATTTTTTTCAAGCATAATTAATAAAGTAATTTAAAAAGAAACGTTTTGTCAAATGAAATTGTAAATGAGCATTTAGTAATAATAAAAAAAATAGTTTAAAACCGTAAAAAAAAAAAAAAAAAAAAAAAAAAATCTTTTTTGTCAGAATTTATTTATGTGTCAGAGTGGTTGTAACAGATCATTTACATTTTTATTTCAGAACATATATTTTGCACTTCGGTACCAACTTATGCATATAAATTTACTTTATGAAAAATATTTTTATAAAAGTGAAACTTAACAAAAAAAATTCTAAGTTCTATAACGAATAAGTTAATTTATTTTATGTAAATTGTTGCTTTTATGGTGAAATTTGACTGCATTTGTAAATGCATATCTCAGGAAACCTGTGAATTGAACGAATTTTTCCGTTGATTATATTTCGTTTAAACACGAAGAAAATTTCCGCTCTGTTTTGTCCATTTCATACTCCAAAATACAAAAATTTCATACATCTAACGTAAAAATTACCCGAAATCCTCCAATCTCAAGATGCATTTTCGTTCAATCACAGAAGTGTTCTGACTATTGTGCTGTTTAGTACTTTTTCGTATTAGAAACAGAATTTTCACTTATGTTCTTTTTCCTTCAAAATACGAAAAATTCGCAAACCTAAAAAAAGGAAATTTCTTCATTTAGCAGAAAAAAGCATCTTCCGACCATAAACGCGTTCCGGCAACTTGCTGTTTGTAACTTTTACGTTTTTCGACGAATTGTTTTTAAGAGAGTGTAACTATATTGAGTACTTTCAGTTGTTTTGAATTTTTAAGGACACCGTGAAAATAAAGTTGTGCCAATCCCGTAACTCCTTCTATCTCATATATGTTAATACTTCAAAATTCTCTATCACAGCGCCAATAAAATCAATATTTGTCGTCATTGTGTTGTACGTCAGATGCTTACGAAGCGGCGGGTTACATTTGCTACACGAGCTGCCGATTTACAACAAAACTGCGAACAATCGAGAAAATTTCGCAAAATTCGTTATTACAGTGTCCACTTCGGGCGGAAGATCTCCAAGTTCAAGTATGGCCTGCTAACGATAGCCAAAACCTATAAATGAAACTTGGTTTAATTCTATGCATAGCTTCATACACTTTTCGATGGTACAATGATGAAAATGGCACAAAAATCGCTATTTATTTGCCTCCTCCCAATTCAAATTACGGATTCCAAATTCAAGAAGGACCTGCTGGCCGTAGTCACAAACAAATAAACAAAATTTGGATCTATTCTGTGCATAACTTCGTACGCGTTTCGATGATACAATGAGAACAGGCACAAAGATAGGCGGATATTTTGAATAAACAGGTTTTTCGGGACCTCTGATCCCTAAAACTAGTAAATCCTTCGAAAACCGGAAGTCGAATTTTTTTTTTTATTACTATACTTTCTTCTACTATAGATAGAAGAAAGTAAAAATGTTGAAATTTGTGATTTTTTTTGTTTCATTTAGATACATAGAACAATATTTATTATATTAAAAACTGACTTTTTGTATTTTACAACTCCTCATCCTGGGATATGGTTTGGCGATGATATTGACGCCAGTTATACGCATGTCTCCAAAGATGTCAAATAAGCTCTCAAAAATTAAAATTTTTATTAGTTTCAGAGACGTTATTTCCCCCCCCCCCCTAGCTTTTAACGAAGTTAATCTACTATGGCAATTAAATTATTCCATTTATGTGGATAAAAGAAAGAAAGTGAAAATAACGGATTATTATATGTTTATTAACGTAATTTTGTCATTAAAATTGAGAAAATAAATGATAATTTGCAATTTGAACACAAAACAAAATGGATCAAATTTATATTCCCCATGAAGATTCGAAGAAGTAAAAACATATTTTTACATATTCAAGCATCATGAATCGATTTATACTACAGAAACAAAAATCATCTGTCGACTTGATTACATTTAGGGGTTGTACATATATATAACGTTATCAACATTTTCTTAATTTTAAACTCTCTCCCCCATTACTATATCATACATTATCATTCTTCAACCGCCCCCACCCCCCTGCTCTTTTAATGATATCGTTATCAATGTCTAAAAATACTTTTTATTTTTACAAACTTTTTTTTTTTTGTTGTTGCTTTTATAAGTTTGCAGTGATAGAAAGGTATTGTTATACATTTGCTGTTAGCATACTTTACCGATTCAAATGAAGAGAAGTCAATAAAATATCAATATTATAGATGAAATAACTTTATATCAAATATCATAGTTATAATTTCAATGTATTTAATACTAGTTTATTGTTACTTAATGCGAGGCGCCTGAAAAGTGCCCCCATGAAAAGTTCCCCCATACGTCATTTTTACGTCACAGCAGATGGGGGTAGATTTCCAGTCATAGAGAATTTTACTTTCGTCGAAAATTGGAAAACTTCCCCCTGAAAAGTTCCCCCAAATCAGAAGGGGGAAGTTTTCCAGTGACATGGGATTTTCTTTTCACTGAGATCTTGAAAACTTCCCCCATGAAAAGTATCCCCGTACGCCATTTTGACGTCACCACAGATGGGGGCAGATTTCCAGTCCTAGAGAGTTTTACTTTCGTCGAAAATTGGAAAACTTCCCCCATGAAAAGTTCCCCCAAACTAAAAGGGGGAAGTTTTCCAGTGCCAGGCAATTTTTTTTCACTGAGATCTTGAAAAGTCGAAAATTGGAAAACTTCCCCCATGAAAAGTATCCCCATACTTCATTCTGACGTCATAGCAGATGGGGATACATATCAAGGGGGGACTTTTCCAGTGTTAGAGAATTTTCCTTTTACTGAGAGCTTGAAATCCATCCCCATGAAAAGTGTCCCCATATCTCATTTAGACGTCACAATATAGGGTCACATATCCAATGCTATAACATTTTACTTGTTTCGAGAGCTGAATATCTGGCACTCGAAATGTGTTTCTCTTTTATGTCTAGTTACTATTGTTACTGTGAATTATTATTATACGGACTTGAAGAAATGCGCAGAAGAGATTTAGTGCGTAATGTAAAAGTATCTTGCTTACTTTTCATATTCGGTTATCAAACACATACTAGGCGGTCAAAAAGGATTTAAGTATTAATGTTATATAATGTTGCTCAAAGCATAATCTGTTAGAAGGCTCATGGAAACTCATCGAAAACAAAGATTTTTGTATTAGCGGAAAGTGTGTGCATATGATATTTGTTGTTGAGTAGAGCATCAAATTTGAATCTTTAATGAAAAATTCCCATTAGTTATTATTATTATTATTATTATTATTATTATTTTTTTTTTTTTTTTTTCTTTTTTTTTTTTTTTTTTTTTTTTTTTTTTTTTTTTTTTTTTTGAAAATTAGAATTTGCTCTTTTTTTTAATTTTTTGTTAATATTCCCAATCAAATATCCAATATTAATAATTTGACACAGTAATGATCACTTTAACTTTTCTACTATTATATAAAAAAAAACAAGTCATTAAATATCCATCATCAATCTATAACATTAATAACTAGAAATTAAAAATTAATTTTTTGAAGGTATTTCATGTTTTTGGCAAACATTTCCGTAATAATTTGACATCGAATTCCACTATAAAAAATATACAGATTTTTTACGCTTGGTAGAAATCACAAACAAGCGAATTTTTTCAAAAATACATAGTTTTTTTTTTTTTAAATCTTTTTTAAGGTAATGCAACTAGAAAGAAAAAAACAAACATTATTTAATTTCTTATTTTAGAATTTAAAATTTGATTTCTCAACGTATAATCGTAAATTAATTAAAATTAAATTATTATTTCATAAAAAGCTTTTTCTTTTTTTTTAGAATATAAGTAACTTTTATGGATAGTACCAGATTTACAGGTATATTAATAAGAATGAAAGGGGGTGCTTCAACTAACTCATTAACCACATGGTTTCCAAAAATAATAAACAGATTAAGAACTCTTAACTTTTATGCAAATTTTGTGCCAGTGATAGTCCTTTTACAACCAAAAGGTGTTGATATTAATTACCACATGTTTTCTTTGCTTTAGCAATTAAAAATAATTATTTTAACTTCCGTAAAGGTGCGCCTGTTGTCTTTCTATTTAAGTTGCTATATTTCTTTTTTATAGAATTTCTTCTAAACACGAGCATTTAAATAGAAACAAAGTCTAAATTAATCTACTTTAAAGCATTATATTTACATTATTTTTTATACATTATTATTAAGAGTGAATGAAATTGTGCTTCAGTACCAAGCGTGAATACTGCCTTTAAGATTTCACACAGTTTTCATATATCCAATTATTTATCTCATGTTTAATATTTTCTTACGTTTTTGTGGCTATAATTTGAGAATATGTAATGTGCTAAGTATAATAATTTAATTAAAAGTAAATTATTTCTGTGAAATACTTCATTTGGAAATAGCATATTTTGCCGTAATAATTCAGAGGAAAACAAACATCGCGAATATAACAGTTTAGAAATTGTTACATAATGTATGTTTAGTTTTATTATTATTATTATTATTATTATTATTATTATTATTATTATATTATTATGCTTTCATTTTATTTTATCTATCTCGTGCTTTTAATGTGGCAAGAATTTCTCACACCATCACTGACGATTTGATTAATTGAAGAACATGTTATATGCCAACCTAAAATGGATATTTGAAGGCTGAACATCAATGAATGATACACTTCCATGAATCATTAATAATTGAATCAAAGTTTTTTTTTTTTTTTTTTTTTTTTTTTGTAAAAATGTTTTAACTATTTTAAGATGTGGTGTCCAAGTAATAGCACGCACAGGTTTTAATATTCAGAGAATTTATCAAGAAAATAAGAGAAATACACTTAAGGCACTGAGTTATATTATTTAAACTTTTATTTCAAATATGCATTTCTATTTATAAACAGACGCTTTTACCTCAAAACATTTCTTTGCGTGAGAGTCAAAGAATGCATATGAATCTGGAAAGTTGTGATACCGATTTAAAACTATTGTGCTAATAAACGGAATATCGATTTACTAACATTGCGCAAATTCCAATATACTCGTATGATTTCATTAAATATTTTAGACAAATACTTTCAATGATTAAGGGTGAAAAAACCACTGATTTCAGATTACGCTAGATTAAGGAAAAGTGTTTATATTTAAGACCTGCAAGATATTAGATAAAAAATAAAAATCTAATAATAATTAGAAACTAAAACTCAGAAGTCGCTAAACTTTATCATATTGTGAAATTTTAAATTGAAAAACAAAATGTTTTTTTTAAAGATAAAATAATTTATATTATGAAAATTCATTGATAATAATTATTGTAAATTATAGTAATTTCTATACGGCGACTAATATCGATTCAAACATACTACAAAAATACCATCGTTTAAACATTCAGTTGTAACAGAAAGTTTTTTGATATGCTTGTCAGATTCCATAATCGTTCGCAATCTGAATGTGTGAATTTCAGTAAAAATACTTGTATATAATAATAAGATTTCAATAGGTAAGCTTCAACTCTTCTGTATTAAGGCGGTTCTCATATCCAAACAAGCTTATTTCTGAGATATTTATGAATTTATTTTTTGTCTCAAACGCATAAGATTAGCGGGTGCTCTAATTCAAAAACCGTGAAATCGAATAGTATTTTCCATTTTCGTAAAAAAAAAAAAAAAAAAAAAAAAAAAAAAATTCAGAAAATCTTATAAACGATGGCATTTTGGACAGATAATTTCTGGACGCGACAGCTCGCTAAAGGTCATTGTGAGACAACAATCTCTTATAACTCAAAATACATTTGTTTAAATATATATATATATATATATATATATATATATATATATATATATATATATATATTCGATTTCAAATCACTAATGTTTTGTATTAATGAGCTCAGGATTTTTTTTTTTTTTGGTTCAGAACCGTCTTAAAAGTGGTATAAATATGTTTCACCAGACTTAATTATAAGAATCGCACACTTTATATATATATATATAAGCGGTTGTCTTTTATGTACAATTGGAAGATGTTATGGATTTTACAATTAAATTAAGATATATTTGATTCTAAAACCAGTGAAAACAGACCGTATGTGTAGTGGAAAACTTTTTTAAACAGTAAATTTCATGGTCTTGAAGAAAAGATTATAATTATAAAGAATAAGGTATCTGTTAAGATGAAAACCTTCTTAAAGCGTTCTAATATTAATTAAATTATCTCAAATTAATTAAAATAAATTCAAGTTATTAAGGAATCCGCTTTGTGGAACAAAATGTTGATAACCTTTTCTTATGATAGATATTTTCACATTCGAAACCGGTTCCGAAATGTAAAGTATTTATTTGAAAAAAAAAATAAATAAAATAAAAAAGATGTAATTGAAATGGAAAAAAAATAAAATAAAAAACGGCAAATGTGCAGATAAATTTGAAAAAGAAAAATATATCATTTAAATTTACTGAAATGAGAGCAGCGAATGTCGAGAAAAAGGTGGCATCGGAGAAAATGACGCTGAAAATATAAAAGTTGCACTTTTGTCGGGAAAAATAAGCACGCCTACTAATTCTGTGAAAAATTATATTAGAAGAAAGTTACTGGCACCAAAGATTGGAAATATAGTCTACTTTTAAATGGCGTACATAAAATTTCCTTAGGAGGCCATCTACAAATAAAAGCAGCCCAAATTTTGATTATTTCAATGGCAACATCTAATTTTGACATGAAATTTTAATTTTTCTTTTCAAAAAAGGGTATTTTTTTACTAAGTAAGTAAATAACTGACTTCAAACTAAGTAGTTTTTAAATTAGGTTTATAAAACGTCAAAATGCTGTTTGGGGGGGGGGGGGCATATCTGGTGCACAGAAAAGCATAATTTGAAAAAAAATATATGTTTTATTCATTTCATTTAGCAATAGCTGAAACACATAAAGATGAGGGAAATGGTCATGTTGGCAAGAAAAAATAAATAGACATAGTCATTTCAACAATATAGTAACAAATTTCAATTTGAATATAGCCCCCAAAATATGCGCATTTTAAAATAACTAAGTTCTCTGAAACTAATCGTACGAATTTAATGAAAATTTGTATTTTGGCTAAAAGGGTGCAACATTCATTTATGATGTTTTAATTGTGTCTTGCTTTTGAAAGAAAAAAAAAACGAAGATTGAGTTTGTTTTATATGCAGTTGTCCCTTAATCAAGTTTTATATGTATCATTTAAAAGTAGACTTTATTATTTCCTATAGTTTGGTACCAGGAACTTTCTTATATACGATAATTTTTTGCAGAGTTAGTAGAGAATGTTTACTTTTTTTTTCCCCTACAACTATACGTCTATTACAAAGATTAATTCTGTATTAAAAAAATAACTAAGTAAAGTTATGTAAAATATCTGGTTTATTTTTGCATAAAATGTATTTCATTTTACATTTTCTCTGTTAATAAAAATAATCTCGCTAATTTTCTTTTATTTTATTTAAAAAAAAAAAATGTCATAAGTTAACGTGACAAAGTTAATGAAACATAATTTTTCCTATAAAGTCTTTTGTCTTTATAGTAAATTTTACCCTTAAAATTTCTTTTTCTGATTAAAACATAATTTATTTACAGACATGTTTTTTTATATGAAAACAACATTAACGCAAAAAAACTCAGACACACGTAACTTTTGAAGCTGTAATTTTGATTTTGCATAATTTTTTTATAGACATAATCTTTTATTGCATGTATTTTTATTTTTTTATATATTCCTTTCTTAATATTCTGAAACAATAATATTTAT
Organism: Maratus michaelseni; assembly: GCA_963931845.1. NCBI lineage: Eukaryota > Metazoa > Arthropoda > Arachnida > Araneae > Salticidae > Maratus > Maratus michaelseni. The sequence goes on from OZ007587.1 coordinate 352,514,261, forward strand.
CATAACCTATAAAAATTAAATGGCTTTATAAAAATTTTTATTAGTGTACGACAACAGGCTACTATAATTAGTATTACAATTTAATTTTTCAGCTAACGCTGTGGAGAATAAGTGAAAAAGGTAAATAGGAATATAAGTGGAATATACAATAAGAAAGGAATATAAGTGTAAAAGGTAAAATATCAGAAATATTAATTTTATATTCAAATGTTAATAATTTGCAGGTAAACACGCTGTTATTGTAAAAATAAAATTCTTATTATGTATTATTTAAAAAAAAAAAAAAAAAAAAAAAAAAAAGCTTATTATTTTTAATTAAAAAATGTAAGATCTTTCTTATTTCTTCCACTTTTTTCGTAATCAGTTTATTATCCTGTAAAGTTGTATGTAACTGTGTATCAAGTGGCACGTGAATCCTTTACTCATTTTCTTTTTTTTTTTTTTATCCTAAAACAGCTTTAGTTTAATTTCTCCCTATAACCAAAAGTTGAAGTCTTGCAATATAGTGTTTTATTTTCCGGGATTCGGGCATGAGCAATACACATGATTTTTCCTGATTCTATTACTTAATCGATAACTATTATTAAAAACTCTGTGTCTTTATAACGTATCCAAAATATTTTCTTTTAGAGAAGTTTGCCGAAAGCGCATTTTCAGTTATGGTATGCGTTTTGAACTTTAACTAAATTTTTGCATGCTTTTTCGTGTGTATAAATTTTTAAAACCACATACAAGGCTACACAAAAGAATTCGTAAGCAATACATCAGGGAATGAGCGTGAATTACTTCAAGGTGTTTTTTTTATTTAAAACTAGTAAAACCCGCGGCTTTGATCGCGTAATTCTTGAAAAATGCCAAGTGGTATTTGTTGGCCTATTTTCATTAGAGGAAATTTTAGTACCACAGATAATTCAGAAATTACTAATTTAGAACGTTTTTTATCTTTCATCCCCCCCCCCCCCGTGGTAGTGTTACCGATATAAAATATAGCCTATATTACAGCAGGGACTGTCAGGGCCTGATTACTGCAGGGGCAAATGGGGCAGCTGCCCCGGGCCCCCATCTCAAGGGGGCCCCAAAATGACAAATTTCAGTAGCCCAATGTTTCTGTTCCTGTATATAAGAAAAAATGAAAAAAAAAAACTTTTTCATTCTCTTTATATAAGATCTATGATTTTCGGGATCTACAATCAGCTGATCAACCATTGTACTTAAACTGGAGGTCAGGGTAGTTCTACCAATCAGAACTGCCTATTTGTTCTGTGTGACCTCAAGCATGACGACGTCAATTGCAACTGCCCTATTCGCGATTCCAGCCCCAGAGTTTATTCTCTAAGTGCTCTAATATGCTACCTAGTGGCAGATGTTCTAAATATTTATTTCAGTTACGCTGAGCTAATCACAATGCATTCAGCGAAGGTAAACAAACTGTTCAGCGAATCACAATAAGGTAAATAGCTGGAATTATACACCATTATTATTAATTTCAGTGCCCCCTTGCAGGGGATTTGAAACGGGAATACTACGTAGAAACTTTTCCCTCTCTCTCTGCCGCTACGTAAATCACTTCTTTTCTCCACCGATTTTCCCTCATTCACTAACCGCCACGGTAACTTAACTGCAACTGTGCCGTGTTTATGTGTTTACATTTTGTTGTTATCTAACCTGTGTATCTAACGCACGTGTATTACCTCGTTTTGTACTCTAGCTGCGAAGGAATACAGATTTTATGAAGTTTATTTATCTTTTTATCGTACATTAATCGATGCTAAATTCCTATATTTGCATACATCATGCCGCGAAATTACTTGTCTGGTGCAGCAAAAAGAAAATTGAAAAGATCTCATGACAAACAAGCTAAGAAAATAAAAAAGATGGTGCTAGAATAGATGTAGAAAAATTCCAGGGAAAAAGAAACGGATAAAAGCAGTGATAAACTACCTGAAGAAATAGATAATTCGAAAAATATCAGTGGTGATAAAGATGATTTTCAAGAAGAGGTGATGAAAACGATAGAAAATGTAACGACAACCGATGATTCATTGAGTGTGAGTTCAGATTACAATTCTGATCCAGTATCATGGAACATTGTTTCACCGGACATGATTGAACATTTTATTAACAATCCGCCGAAGCAAAATATTGAACTGTTGAGTAAAACTGAAAAAATTATTTCTGTTGTAAAAAAATATTTCTGGTTTATATACTGTATTGTTACCTGGTGTGAAGAATAAAACGACTGATTTTTGATATTTACATTATACTTTTTAATACAATATTTTTCTGAATAGAATATTTATCAGAGAGTAATTAATTTTTCTGTGTTAATATTGAAAATAGCTGACAAGTGTAGTATATGTGCGTTTGCAGGTGTCGATGCAGGTTTTTTTTTTCCCCTTTTTATTTTGTGAAAAGTAAAGGTTACTTTTATGAAAAATAACATTTTATAACAAAAGTTGAAATTCAGTTAATAAATGCTTAGTTCAAATTTCAGTAACAAAACTTTTTAAAATCCTTTTGCTGAAGCTTTCCTCTCTGGTGAACTTGTTTGTTTAAAAAATACACATTTTAAAAAACATAAAAAGTAAATTGTGAGTTTTTATGGAATATAATTTTGTGAAAGGGCCTATTTTATTAAAAGGAATTTTGTGAAGAAGCCTGTTTTATTAAATAGAATTTTGTGAAGAGGTTCCAAATTTTGCTTGGATCAACCCTTGATTTGTAAACATTGGTAAATTCATTCGTGCTTTGGTAAAAGACAAAATGCCTGAATAGTTTGGTTTTTTTTATTGCTATCTAAAATGGTTTCTTGCAAATGACTAAAGTATTAACGATGAAATTTTGTTTCTTATGTAGTATAATCTTATTTGATTGGGAAAGTTTCAGCCCAATCCAACTAGTAGAAGCCAAGATATCAAATCAGAATATATAGTTTTAAATTTGTTCTATAATTTCAAAAATTATAATGTATAAAAGCACTTTATATGTGCAATGGGTACTTTTTCATTAGTTAAAGGGCAAAACTGGTAAATTTCATTAGTGGCCAGTAGTTGCAGTTTTATAAGTGGCCACTTTTTAATTTAAAAGTTCTAAACACTAAACTTTTATTAAAATTTCAATTAGTATTAATCTAAAAGTAAATAGCCCAAATAAAAAATGTGTTTTAAACATATTTCAACCAGCAAAAATAGAATCCTTAATGAAATGCAAAAATATTTTTACTCTTTCCTTGTAAGAAAGTGGCCCCGCCCCGTAGCTGGTGGATAGTGCTAATTTTGTCCTTTAACATCAGTGATATATATACATATATACACACATATATTTATATGTAATATACACATGTGTGTATATGTATATATATCACTGGCGCTCCGCTAATGGAAAAATACTGTGTAATGTTATCGTAGCAAAAATATTGCATATGAAAATTTTCTTATGGGGGGCCCTAAAAATTGAAGTCTGCCCCGGGCCCCAAAGGAGCTTAGTCGGGCCCTGGGGACTGTTACCATCACTTTTGAAAATGGTTCTGTAGTTCCAGAGATTCCATAGAAATTGTAATTTAGAATGTTTTTAGACCACTTTTCGCTCATCTCACCCTTTTAAATTTCCAATTTTTTTAGAATTTGTTCTTAGAGAGCATTTACATCTTATAAATAATTACCATTTCAAATGTAAAGTTTCTAGTTCCTTTAGTAGAAAAAAATCGAAATTTTAGAACGTTTTTCGTTCTTGCACTCCCATGGGGGTAGTGGCACCCACATAAAATTTAGCCTATGTTGCAGCAGGGATTGTCAACATCAATTTGGTACCATAACTTTTAAAAAAGGTTGGGTAGCTCCAGAGATTCCATAGAAATTGTAATTTAGAATATTTTTAGAACGCTTTTCGATAATCTCACAGTTTTAAATTTCGAATTTTTTTAGAATTTGTTCTTAGAGAGCATTAACGTCTTATAAGTAACTACCATGCCAAATTTCATGTCTCTAACACCTTCAGTATGAAAAAAATCAAAATTTTGTAACGTTTTTCGCTTCTGCACCTCCCTGGGGGTAGGGGCACCGACATAAAATATAGCCTATGTTGGAGCACGGACTGTCACAATCAATTTGCCACCATCACTTTTGAAAACAGTTCTGTAGTTCCAGAGATTTCATAGAAATTGTAATTTAGAATCTTTTTAGAACGCTTTTCGCTCATCTCACCCTTTTAAATTTCGAATTTTTTTAGAATTTGTTCTTAGAGAGCATTTACATCTTATAAATAACTACCATTCTAAATTTCAAGTTTCTAGTTCCTTCAGTATAAAAAAAAATCGAAATTTTAGATCGTTTTTCTCTCTTGCACCTCCCTGGGGGTAGGGGCACCGACATAAAATATAGCCTATGTTGGAGCACGGACTGTCACCATCAATTTGCCACCATCACTTTTGAAATCGCTTCAGTAGTTCCAGAGATTACCCCCTACAAACAAACAAACAATCTTTACTACTTTATAATATTAGTATTGATATGCATTTTTAAGCTCAACTACATATAGTATTCTAAGAGATGTTTGTAGAATATAAATAAATTCATATACAGGGCAGTGCAAAGAAGATGCATGGACGCTTATGGATGATAATCTATATATATATTTGTCTTACGTGGCGTGGAAATAGGGCTGAATTTCTAGTTCATTGTTGGCAACAACCGTAGTTTCCAGAGCTCAGATCAATGAAAAGACTAGATTGTGTTAGACAGATCAGCTCCGCCTCCAATATGGTGATCAGTGTCAAGCAGTGAAAATCAAACTAGCAAATATTAAAAATAAAATAACATGTACGTAATCCAAAGCGTCTGAGATTATTCCTCATTTTAATTATGAGTAATATTGCTAATTTCAAATGAATTCTCAACTTTTATTTAGAATTTATTTATGAACTTCACTTACATGAAAAATCGGAGAAAAATAAAAATATCAACTGTCTAGGTTGCACCTGCTGCCATCTGTTGCAGAAATTTATAATCAATTAGAATAGTAAAATGTCGAACGAAATTTAAACAATCATTGATGATAAACTATCTTCCTATTACTTAGTGTTTTTTTTTTTCTAATGAATTTAAGTCATGCTGTACATACAATATTATAGGTGCAACAAGTTTTAAACAAATTATGTTTCCAAGATCCTTTATTTATAGTATTTAAATGATTTATATACTCATTAGTAGCTCCAACTAAATGCATTTTTAGTTGTGTTTTCAACGGAGTTCAATTACTTTTTTACATTAAAAAAATTTTTCAATTTCATATGTTCAAATGATTTATGGTAGTACTTATTCTGGCTAGAATTACTGCAAAAATAAAAAGGGGCGAGCGAGCGAAGCGCACTGGGACCGCGTAGCGGTCTCAATAATGAATTGCTTCGCAATTCACGGGGGGTTGGAGAGCGTTAGCTTAGCGAGTAGGGGGCTGAGCCCCCTAGTTTTTGGAAATATGATTTCTGTAGTTTTAAGCGTATCTATGCCAGAATTAAATTTCATTTTGATGTGTTGCGTGTATAAAAATAATATAAAGGATTATACCAAAGAACTTCTGATTCTATACTAAATTTCAGCAAATTTTGTATAATCTATTCATATCTATAGACTATACACAGATCTGCACAAAAGAATTAAAGTATTTTTCAGACTATCAACGGTAATTACAGAAATCTGATTTTCAAATGTGTTCTTTGTTTTCTAAATGTTTATTGGAGTATCTTATTTACATTATTAAACGGCGAAATTTTGTTAAAGTATTTTTGTAGTGCTGAAAAGTTTTTAATAATATAGGCTTGAAGCATGATTATTCTTTATTGCTTGTATGTAAAGATGGAATTTTTGAATATATTTTTAACTCACTTCTTGATATGCTAGAAATTTAAAAATTACGTACAAAAGCGTGTTTTGATTTGATTTCATTTGATAGCCTAACAGGGGCTGCTCAGACCAAGGAACCTAGTCCGTGGAGCATTACTGTCTTTCTCGGTCCCGTTTATTAAGGTTTTTAAAATAATTAAATAAATAAAGTTACGCTATTTTGTCATAGCTAAACCCGCTGCTAATTATGAAAAGGAAAAGGTTTGAAAATATGTAAATTTAGTAAAATAAATAATACGTACAAAATATGGTCAAAGAATAGATCGCCTACAGGGCGGTCCCAGTGTTTCCAGTGGGTACTTTTTTTAAAATTCAGATTTCTTTATTGCCACTAGTTTTTGAAATAGTAAAATTTGACTTATTTAATGACAGATTAAATAAGGCGAAAACAAGGCGGATTATACAATGTCAAAAAAGTAGAGCCAATTCAAAACTATAAATTAAAAAAAAAATTAAACCCAGCAAAATAAATAAATAAATAAATAAATAAAACGCAGTTGACAAATAGTATTTCAGTGTAAAACCGCAAAAATACTGTTAATATAGGTAGTGCTGTACTTGCTTCAAATTTATCAATAAATAAAATAAAATAAGTCTTGTTTTTTATTATTTTGTATAATGTATATTACATTATATTTTTAAATCTCTCTATATTAAAAAAAAGTAACCACCGCGGCCGCCGCTGTCAATTAAGATTTTGTGCCTTGAAGTCTTTCTGGACTAATATCTAGAAAACTATTGCAAATAAAAATTTAAAAATTGGTGGTTTTATAAAGAAATGTTCGATAAACACGCTGAAGTAGACAGTTTTTAAATCGAAGAATTATTTTAAGAGATATTTAATATTAAAGTTGGTCAAAATAATTTTCTTATAAAAGTTTTATAGAAATGAAAACTATGCAAAGGAATTTAACCATAATTTGTAAGGATATAGTTTACAAGATTGCGGTGTGCAGACTGCAATTATTTTTTCAATTTGATCCATTTTTTGAGGTTTTATTTCAATTTTTTATTCAAAATTTTCATTATTTTGACGAAGATTTATTTCATATTTCATAAATTCCATTATTTGAACCGTTGCCAATTTGTAAAATAGCGCACGTAATAATATTCCCTTTCAATTAAGAAATGTATTTACACGAGACTATTAAAAACAGAAAGAAAACTTAAAAATAATATTTAAATGATCACGTGTTAAAAGCAATAAATGTAGAAAATGACGTAATAAAAATATACTTGCGCGTGAATATTAAAAAGAGAAAGAAATACGAGTAACTAGGGAAATTTACGTCACATTTAAAATGATCAAATAACAATATTTCCAAACAATTTCAATTAATAATTATATTTTCATGAGATATCAATTTATTTCGACATATCTTTTACCTATTATTGCAAATTTTAAAACAGCGTAAATAATAATATTTCCTTTCCAATGTCAAAATTCTTCTATTTGTTTATTTGGTGTTACAATTTAACGGTAGTTTTTTTTTTTTTTTTTTTTTTTTTTTTTTTTTTATGAAAATTGATTGACGGGGTAATGGAGAAGTATCAAAAGACAAATAAGCGTTGAATTAAAAATTCCCCGATGAAAAAACTAACTCGTGTAATGCATCTGATGTCAACTGAAAGTGACGCGACGCCACGATTATGCACGTTTGGCGTTAAATCATATATTTTGGTGACAGTTACAGTTGTAATCTGTTTCAACAGCGACCTTAAAATCCGTCAGTGAAAGGAAAATGAAAGGAAACCCTGTTACAGCAGATCGCCACTGGTTGTTTAATTATAATACAATCTTCCGTAATCGTTTTAGAGATGATCAAATCAGAGTGTTTTTAAATCACGCGGTGTCAGAACGGGGGTTGGCGAGCGCAGCTCGTAGGGGGCAGAGCCCCCTAGTATATTAAATAATTGTAATATTGAAATAGATTATAACTGCGCAACAATGAATAGCAGCAATCAATACGCAAAGAATTTCGAAGTGGCTTTTTCTGGCAAAAAGCATGTTCAAGAACTATTATAGTAGAAGTAAGATTCTCGTTTATAAAAAATTATAAAAAAAAAAAAAAAAAGAAAAAAAATTTCAAAACGTGGAAAATGATTATTAACAGAAGTAATTATTCTTGTCACTTTTTATTTGGTTCTTAAAATTCAAACAAATGATGGATTTAATCGGTTTTTTTAAATATTTTTCCGACGCTTGTAATTTTTTAATAAAAAAAAAAAAAAAAAAAAAAAAAGTAACATTTTAAAATTTATTATAACGGCAATGAATATGCAATGCATTTCGAAGAGATGTTCCATTCTTCCTCTGTAAAACAGCATGTGCAAACATTACTATAACATAAGCAAGACTCTCATATATACGAAATTACAGGAGAAGTAAGAGATTTGCTACAGATTTATTACTGGTTGCACGTGCTTTGTACCAAAAGAGTTACTCTGTTTAAAACGCATTTCGCATTCATTGCTTTTATCTTGTTTAAGAAGTTTTAATTAATAAATAATTACACTGGTTTACACGGTTTATATACTTTCACCGAAATGTGTATTTTTTCATAGATTCTAGTGCAATGAGTAAGGGAAAATTATTGAACAAAATCTGTCACGTCTAGTTAAAAAAATATTTATTAAATACTTAAAAAAATAATAACATGAAATATAAAAAGAAAAATTAGAAACGATTGATTTTAGTCTTCTTTTTTATAATTTTCTTGATCTGTTTCTCTTAAAATAGACCAGCAGTAGTCCCCTAACATACTTTCGTCCCAAAAACCTTTGTGCCTGTCTTCAAAAAGTTTAAGGTCTTGGTGAAAACGCTCGTCCTACTAGTCACTCACGGCGCCCAAGTTTTAAGGAAAAAATCCGGATGTAAATGGAGAAAATGTACCTTCAGAGACATGTTCACACCCAATGCATGATAGTTTTTTTATAAAACAGCAATGTTTTTTTCATGATTTTCATCTTTATGATTTCCTTAGAATCTATGGATGACCGTTTTTTTTTTTTTTTTTTTTTTTTTTTTTTTTGGTGAAATAACTGCTGAAAATTTGACTTCGATTTCGGTAATAAGTTAATTTGATATTTGGTGTCAATAAGTTCCACTATTTTAGATAGTTGCAAGTCTCGCACAAGGTCGTTCAACTCATTTTGTTTTATTAAATGTAGCTTTTTATCATCTTCGATTACGAACTCGTCATAATTTTCACCCTCCATAAACAGATCGTCACTATCTTGGCAACTCGCACTTGACATACCTCCACATACAAGATGTGACAGAGTTTCCGAATGTGATATCGTTTTTGAGACTGATGGAATGTCAGAATATTGAATTTTATGTTTATTGTTTGAGGTAAAGCCTGCAGTTTTTGTCAAACAAAAATAACAGTCATTTTCGTTATTTGAAAGTTCTCTCCACAGCATTGGTGATCCAAATTGAAGATACTTTTTTTCTCCCGAAGCCCAGCATATAAGAGTAAGTCTATAGCTTTCACAAAAAAAAAAAAACATGTGGGACCCGCTTTTTATCTTGATTAATCACTGAGAATCCAAAATAATGCACATACGCTGTTTTAGAACATTCCGATATCGGTCTTCCTTTTTTAAATTGTCCACAAACGTAACAAATACGACCAGAATTTAATTTACACACTCTATAAGACATTTTATCAAAAACTAAACCACTTTAGTTCACAAAAACACAAGAAAATAGAATATAGAATCCAAGTTGACAATGCCGGTAAATTGAACGTGACGTGATAGATATATTATAGAATTAAAAATGTGAATATTGAAAAATGTAAAAATTTAAAAAATGTAACGTGATAGATTTTTTTTTAAATAGCGCCTTTCATTAGTAAGTGGTAGTATAATAAGAAAATAGGTGTTTCATCAAAAGTATATAAAAAATGTTTAAATATGTAAACCAGTGTTATTTTTACTGCTCTATCTCTTTATTATTTTTATTCATTTTATTCATAATGGTTTCAACTTTGTGGATACACATTAACGCGGTTTATTGCAGTAGATTTATACATATGTGTGTGTGTGTGTGTGTGGGTTCGTGTTTCAGGGGAAGCGCGGACGAAAACAGGTTTACACGCCCGCTGACTGAGGACCCACAGGGAACCGAGGACGTCCTCGGATAGAAAAAAGTCATTTTCCTTCGTTTTTAAGCATTTTTATGATTTGTACAAATTATTATTGGTTTATAAAATTTGTCCTCAGTTGGAGGGTGTTGCTGTTTTCTGGTTGTGTATCGGTGTATAATTGTGTATAATGGAGAATAAATGGTCCACTGAACCATGGCAATAAAACTTACTAAATGTGTGTCCTCAGATTACCTTAAAATTAAGTCTTTTGGGTATGAGTCCTCTGAATTCATGAGAATTAAGTGTTCTGTGTATGGGTCCTCAGAATACTTTAAAATAAAGTGTTGTGTGTATGAGTCCTCTGAATCCTTTAAAATTTAGTGCTCTGTGTATGAGTCCTCAGAATACTTTAAAATAAAGTACGCTGTGTATGTGTCCTCAGAATATATTAAAATAAAGTTTTATGTGTATGAGTCCTCAGAATACATTAAAAGTAAGTGTTCTGTGTATTAGTCCTCTGACTCTTTTAAAATAAAGTGTTCTGCGTTTTTCCTTTAAATATTTTAAAATAAAGTGTTCTACGTTTAGGGTCTTTGTTCTCATAAAAAAATGCCATTTCTAAATATTTCTCTATTTTTTAGCAAAACTACTTATTTCTTTATAAGAGATAATAAGTACTAATAATTTTTTTTAATGTCTTCCAGCAATAAGCTATAAATATAAAAATTTTAATTACTCCTATTTTTATTCTTAAAACCCGTAAACATTGCTAAATTTGCGAACATACAAATAAAATTTTGAAATTTGGGATTGTTTCACAATTTCAATAATTACATTATATCGGAAATTGAGCGCCTTTTAATTGAGAGTCACGATATGTTCCATCGGCCATCTTGTTAAGGTGTAGCTATTTTTAAGTTTGCTAAAAAAGGCTCCTTAAAAAAATATGCAATTTTGGAGAACTAAATACATTTTAAACCTTTTTCTCCATTTCTAATTAAGATGCAGAAATGATTCTTCTTTTTCCCGAAGGCAAAGAATGCAATACAATTTCTATACCTCCTAAAACGGAAACCTGACTAAACAAAAGAACTTTTTTTGGTCTTTTGTGATTCTGTCTTAATGAATTTAGGTAAAAATGTCAACGGTAAAAAAAGGCAACGCTACAAAAAAATAATAATTATGAATACTTTATTGAACCTAAAATTGAGATATGTTAGTTATTAGGGTACATATATGTTCAGTTATATTAAAACGTTATAAGCCCAAAATTGTAGAATACCGCGGCACTCATATATACAGCAGGTTTCACATCAAAGAAAACGCAAAAAACCGCCTTTTAATAAATCAGCAAATGCGTGATATATTGTTCTAATTTTTTTCAAAACAGAGCACGCCCCCCCCCCCCCCCCCCACGCCGCCATCACCCCAGAGCCAAGGCAAAAAAAAAAAAAAAACAGTAATTTTCGTATTTATAATTTAAATGAAGTAAAACAAAGCGAAAATCAGTATTGTTTTTATTTTGTTCAAAACCCGCCACTATATTGAATCAAATTCTGTTCAAAAACTTGATTGATTTAAACGGTTATTATAATTTAAAAAGAGGGGAAACACGTAGTAATAGGTATTGACTATACACTTTTAATAAAAATGGCCCACTCATTTCAAAAATAGAAAGTATTCGTACTTCTAGAAATAGGCCGCGGGCTCGCGGGTAATGAGTAATGGGTCATTTCCTGCCCCTGTCAGTGCAGTATCTATTTCTGGCTATTTGAATGGAACTGGGATTTGACCCTCGAATACCAGAAAAAAAAAAATGTATGTTTCGAAGATGTAGACCTCACAAACATTCTGTTATTATTTGTTATTGTTTCATTAATTTGCTTTTTTTTGTGCTTTCCAATATGGCCAATATTAAATCGTCTTCGAGAAGAAAATTGTGAAGAAAGAGCTGTTTACAAAGTCTTCTGACTTTCTTTAAACATTCTTTAAATTCAGGCATGTTTTGAAAGTATATAATTGTTTTATATTCATATTTCTTGGAAAGATATAAACATATGCATGCGTTTACAATTCGATTATTATTGTCCGTTTGCTATTATTAATCACATTATTCATAAAAAAATAACGGCATGTGTTTAATAAAGAGCATTATGCTATTAAATAAAACAATTTTACAGTGGACAAATTGGCACAAAAGAAAGTATTTAAAAATAAATAAATTACAAATAGTCGTTAGGTAATGATACTAAAACAACCGGAATTAATACATAGAAGTGAAATTATTTTTATTAAAGTATAAAGATATAAATTGATGGTCGTGCAATACTCAAATTATTGACTTACCAGGCATAAAAAAACAAAAAATACTTTAATTTTTTTTTTCGTATATCAATAAATGCAGCCGGACATGGTAATTTAAAAAACATATACTTTATACGAATCTGTTTTCAATGAAGAAATATTAATTTTAATATCGAATGGATATATATAGACAACGATGCGTCGTTTAGGTTCTGAAATCTTTTTTTTTTCCTTTTTTTAATGTTTCTTTAATGCGTTTCGGTAGAGTAAAGAAATAAATAAAATATATACCGAAAAATCATGCATGCGGCATAGATTATGAAGCACTTTCCAACATTTAAAGAATATTATTAAGGAATATAATAAAAAAAACACATAATGCAGTAAATATTAATTTTTTGCAATTGCTGTCCATATCCGGTATTATGTCACCTTCTGTCGTGCAGTCATGTGCGGAATTTAAACACACCAATTAATGTACTATAAATTAGTTAATTTTACAATTATTTACCAACTGAAACCATATTTCCAGCAACTATTATTGATCATTGTCCGCTCTGCAAACGAATTTTTCTGTGCGAACTTGTAAATGAACTATAAATGCTACTTATTCACACCACACAAAGCGTAACTTAGTCCATCTCAGTGATGAATATCAATCTCATTATGTTTGCAATATTGTAACATCAATAAAAAACATCGCAAACGATTTTCTTCCATACAGCTGAATGTAACCGAATTATTTTGTGTGTCCCTGTAAACGCATTATAAATGCTGCATTTTCAATTCCGAACGTTATATAATAAATCTAAATAACATATAAAAATTACATGGAAATCCGAGTATATTTATGAAAGTTATAGAACACGGACAGACTGTTAGACAGACAGACGGCAACCTAATTAGCATTTTTCAACTATGTTTAAAAGTGCTAAAAAGAAAAGAAAGAAGAAAAACTCTTGAAGCTAGAAAACGGAGGAGAAGAAAATTTCTTATTTTTTCTTATTTATTGGTGCCTTTATGAATGAGACGAATTTTCTGTCAAAACAGCAGCATAAAATGTACGAAGGAAAATTATAAAAATAAGAATTTTTTTTTCGTTATATGTGCCCTTAAGTTATTAAATTGAATAATTCACACACTTACTATTATCATTTAAAAAAATGCTGTAATATCTTAATTCCATACACGTTTTAATAATATTAACTGATAGTTATTTGTAATTTATTTAATTTTTTTAATATTTTGTTTCCTTCTGAATTATTTGATCGTTTTAAAGTCACGGGTGTTTCATGTACGATTTAATTTAGTAATACTGTTTGTCTTTTAAACTAACTATGCATGACTTTATTTTAGTTATAATATGATTTATAAAATTAACCATTTAACAATTCGCAAAAATAATTAAATTTAAAATTCTGCATATAATTATATCATTTCAAATATGAGACAATTATTAAAAATGTAAATTAATTACGTATTTTCGAAACATATCTAAATTTAATGAATGTTTGAAAAAAAATATTGTAATTTGAATGTTCTATTATTCGATACTTTTATCAGAGAAAACAACTTGGATTTAAGGATAACAAAGTTTTTTTTTAAGGTAAAAACAAGAAGAATAATAATATGTTTGAGAAGTATACGTTTTACACGTGTTTTCTGAAATCGGAAGATCCAATCTCATTTCGAAACAACAGCGCAAAGGCGTGAAAGCCCATTTTCTAAACAATTGAACAGTTTTCATTAAAACTACGGTCAAACAACACTTGCTACAAAAAATCATAAATTATTTCTCTGGGCTTTCTTTTCCAACGGCCTTGTGGTTATCAACAAAATAGGATGTCTCAACAAAAGAGAAGGGTGGTGATAAACATGTCGGGGATCACCTCCGCTGACCACTGACCTGTTGCCGAGCTATAGGAGACTGGCCGCATATAAGAAAGAGACTGACCACATGAAAGTAGCAGCTGTAACCAACTGTAATCTATTTGCAGCTTAAATATAGGTGGCTATTAATTATTACGCGTTCCCCCATTTGTAAGAGTCCTAAAAAATATTTTTATTTCATTGAACCACACGATTTTTTCTGACACATTCAAACAGTAATTTTCTCTCCATTTCCTTAAAGAATTCAGGTTTTCATAGTCATGCGCCTAATTTTTAAATGTCATTCTCTATTTTCCTCTAAATTCCATGTATCATGAGTATATAGTCAATTGCTCCCCGATGACTACCATTTCCTCATTTCATGTTATACAAGTCTGCCTAAAGCGTCAAATTTGCCATCATTTTCTGATACATTAGTTTTTGTTTACTTTTGTGGGAAAATGTAAAATGCTGTTCGATTTCCAAGAACCTGATTAAGATTACCTGCAAATAATATGTCTTTATCAATAAAAGTATTTCACATATGTGTCAGAAAGTAGCAGATTCAAACTTGAAAACAGATTTAAATACAATATCCACCAAATAATTGAAAATATTTTTGTCATAACCTTATAATAAACTTAAACTTAATCATGCTTTTTCACCTAATGTTCAATTGTTATAAGAAAAATTGAAAAAAAAAAAATTTTTTAAAGTCATGAAATATATGATAAAAAATTTGATAAAATTTCAAGAACCAAACAAGAACGAGACCTTTCCTCGCTTTCATATACCCCTGCCTACACACATGATGGCTAAAACAAGTAATGGCGGTCAAACAATGTTTTTTTTTTTTTAATTTATATGATTTGACAATATATTTTCTTCCTAATTTCTTTCAACAAACATTGTCGTTTTAAAGAGATATTGCATTATTAACTAAATCTACTACAAACACATATCGCCCACAGCCACAGACAAACCATTATTATAATTTAGAAAAACGTGGTTTTAGAGACTAACTTGAATAGGTTTAACTATTTCTTCACTAATTACCGATTAGCAAAACATGTGTATTTTCCAGGGAGATCTGTATTTCCTTTCAACCTTTCAAAATCTCACGATCTATTACAACATGTGGCTAGTTCGGCGCAGCTGGACGTAATTTTTTCTGGTGAAGGAAATGTTCCTATATAAAATGAATTTCAAGAATTGTGGCGCAAGATCATATAACACAACTAAAATGGTTTTGAATTGAAAATTTTTGGCATATACCATTGCATGACAGTTAAAAGATATAAATGTTTTTCTCACAGAAATAGTGTTTTTTTTTTTATTTATTATTATTATTTTTTTTTTGAGGTAAGTTAAAATATACATTTTGTTGAATTTTGTTGATAAAATAAAAAAGGAGAGAAGGAGCTTTAGAAGAACCTATACGGGGAGCTTATGTCACCCAGCCCCCATCTTGTTATGGACCTGGAGGGTGGAGGGGGACGCGCAAGATGCTAAAAGTAAATAAGACGGTAAATGCACTAAATGATTGGTTAATCCTTAAGGTGGTTATCAAATGACCTGCTCAACAACACGAAACTTTCTGATTCATTAGGTGCGTTCGTAATTATATAAATACGTAGCACCTATTGTCGTAGCTTGGTCCGTCCGTCCGCATATAACAACACAAAAACTAGCCAATCGAATGGTTTGAAATTTAAGATATATTATCTTTGCAGAAATTTGTCGAGACATTTCAAACTTTATCAAAATCGAATCAAAACTTTAGGAAATATTAATTAAAACATTTATTAAGAAATATGATTTTTTTTTTTTTTTAATTGGTGCTTTCTTGTTATAGGAGTTTTCGAGGTTGAATCGTCAAGCGACCAAGATACTTATTTTATGACAGAAATTAATCTGCAGACGATATAATTCATTTCACAGAATTATAAATCATCAAGATATGAATATTTATATCACTAGCTATAGTACGAACGCACCTCGTTTGTCACGTTTGACGTACAATTTCCAACTTGTTTTTAAATGCAAAAAAAATTACATGCCTGACTATTGAAGCGATTTGGGATCGAAACGAGTTTTCCATTTGTTGATAAATAAATTACTTATCGAGTTATAAAAGATTTGTGTCACGTGACGATACGTTTTTCCCTTTTCTCGTGCTGCAGTGCTGGTAATTTGGTTCAAAACTGAGACTTTGATAGTATTTTTTTGAAAGATTTTCTGCCTTTACCAAAAAATGGAAAACGTCTTTCGGTTACAAAGACTGAATAACAGCACCTACCAATTTAATAGATTTGCGAAAAAAAAATGAATTAGAAAATGTGTCAGAAAGTAGCCCATTTGGATTTGAGAACAGCTTCATACAGTTTTTTCAGAAGTTATCAAATACTACATTCATAACTAAACCCACCTATATATTTCTAATGATCAAAACACGAGTTCTGTTTAACACTTTCCAACATAGTTGAAAAGTGTTTATGATTCTGGTTTGTCTCTCTGTCTGCCGTATGTCTGTCTGCGCTGTAATAACTCGCATAAATGTACTCGGATTGTCATGCAATTGATATGTGTGATTGAGGTTTATTATGGCATGTTCGGTACTGAAAATGAAGTGTGTAGCACTTATAGTTCCTTCACAGGGACAATCAAAAGTATTCCGTTACATTACGGTCTATGGGGAAAAATCATTTGCAATTTATTTTAATGATGTTACAATATTTGAAATATATTAAAATTGATGCATATCATTGTGGTGCACTGCAAGAGGCTTACTATAGAATATAGTATGTATAGCACTTATACAGCAGGTATGTCAAACTCGTTTACCGCCGCGGACCAAATTAAGCGTTATATACAAAGCCAAAAAAAAAAAAAAAAAAAAAAGATAATATTATTACCATTGCACAGAATAAAATTTGTTCGTATAAAACACATCCATGTTAAAGAAATGTGCATGTAAAGTTCAAAAGTAAATAAAATTCATAGCTTGTTTTCACTTATTTTTCGAAAAAATACTCGAAATTGCTTTCTATCAACTGAATTTAATTTATTTTTTTTTCTAATTTGTATTTATTTTACAATTTGGTTGTGCACGATGACCTGTTAATCTTTTACCTAGCAAAGAAATAGCTGCCAATCTTCCGTATTTTTTTCCAGTGAAAAAGAAAACATATTTCGAATCAAAAAATTTCTTTAAAAATTTGTGTTTTGTATCTATGCTCTACTTATTCTTTTTTATTTTCATTTATTAAATACATTTTCTGGTTTAACATATGTTGACTTGAAAAATAACAAAAGGTTGGCCGCTATACGCAAAGAAGCCGTACAAAAGCGCGCTCGTTCAAAAAATGTCCACTCCGATGTTTTTCTAATAATGTTTGGCAACATATAAAATAAAATACATTTTCTTTTTGAAAGTTGTTTTGTCAAAATAATAAATTCTATTTGAAAATGCTAATCATGGCCCGATTAAGGGGGGGGGCTACGGGGCTGCAGCCCCGGGCCCCAATCCGTCAGGAGCCCTCGTCAACAGCTTAAGTTTTATCAAAATTTTGTTTTAAAAATTACTTAAATTTCTAAAAGAAAGAAAGAAAAAAGAAAATGTTTGCTTCTAAAATGAAAAAACTTTTTCTGAAATAACGAGAGAAAATCGGGTTTCAAGCGTCATCACTTTTTCCTGCAATTCCAAAACTTCGAAGTACGATTTAAGGGTAGTCGTCACTCCCTTGAAAACACCCGATAGTTATTGTTAAACCTATGGCCAGGTTGCTTTCAAATTTCTCGTTTAAATTTAAATACTTTTAAAAGATTTTTTTTTTTTTTTGCATAAGATAGCTGAGGTTGATCCGTAATATGACGATTTTTTATTTTTTCGATTTCAGTTGCAGATCTGTTTAGTAGAGGTATTTTTACTTTCGGAACCGGTTTTGAAAGTGAAAGTACCTTTATTAAAAAAATCTGCAACTAAAATATCAATCTCAGCTATCTTATGAAAAAAAAAAAAAAAAAAAAAAAAAAAAAAAAAAAAAAACTTTTCAAAATATTCAAATTTAAATGAGAAATTCGAAAACAACATGGCCATACGTTTAACATTAGCGAGCGGGTGTTTTCATATTCTTTTACTATTTTTACCCTACTTTTGCCCGATACCAAAAGAAGAAAACATCTTTACTATTTTCCGCTTCTACCACCTAATCTCAAAAAACATGTGCACGCTCAGGGGAAGAATCTTGAATTGTAAGGTCTATGTGTGCACGGCATACGATTTCTTAAATTAGTACAAGGTCAGGACCCCCCCCCCCCCCCCCAATGCCTAACATCCGACACTTCCCAAGGGCAACCCCCTCCCCAATGACATGACCAGTATCTTTCAACAGTATTTTGCGTAAGAACTGAGAACCATTGGCCAGAGCATTGAGAATCATCCCTGTCTGCCTCTCCTGCATAAAAGTCTATGGGGAAAAAAAAAAAAAAAAAAAGACAGATAATCAAAAAGAATGTTTTGTTCGTAAACTTTTATTTTAATATGATAAGAAGTAGATTTTAGGAAGTGTGTTTGCTTCCCTTTTCCTTTATCTTTAATGTTTTTATTTAATACTAAGTAAAGAAAAGCGTTTATTTAATTGAGAAAAATGCTTATCCTTGAGTATAAGTACATTTAACTTGTAGAAAACCATTGTTTTTACTGCATGTGTTTAGGTGGCTTAAAAAAAAAGAAAGAGAAAAAAAAGGTTAAATAATATTACAACTCTTATGGGTTCGATTGTTTGTGAAATATTTTTTATCGCCATCTTTTATCTTATCAATTTAAGTTAAGTTGATTAATTATGAATTTCATTATTTAAATGGCTTTACACACATCCTTATTTTATTAAAATTCCCATATTCATATATAAATTGTTTCTTTTGTGCAATTTACTAAAAATCAATGCGTATGGGTTAAATTGTTTAATATACTCAGATTAATTTGTTTAAGGCGGTTCTCAAATTCCCTGTTCAACAACGCGAAACTACCTGACGTGTTTTCTAACTCATTTTTAAATGTAAAGGCATACAATTGGAAAATCTGACTATTAGAGGGATTTAGGATCGAAAAGCGTTTTAAATTTTTTGATAAATATATTAAGTTATAAGAGATTCTTGTCAAGTGACGACAAGTTTTAATTTTTTCTCGTGCTGCTGCGTCCGGAAATTTGATTTAAAATGCCATATTTAACAGTATTTTCTAAATGAGCTTCTGCCTTTTCCAAAATATGTAAATCGCCATTCGATTACATAGTTTCTGAATAAGAACACTTGCCAATTTCATGCGTTTCCGAACAAAAATGAATCAGAAATGTGTCACAAAGTAACTCCTTTGGATTTGAGAACAGCCTTAATAAAATTAATCATATTTTGCACATAAGTTGACATATTTCAGTCAAACTGGAAAATTTTAGCATATATATATATATATATTTAGATATTTTAATTCATTCTCAAGATATAGATTCCACTAGTAAAGTAAATTTTTTTAAAAGTTTGAGGTGTTGCATTTTTTTTAATCAGAAAAAAATTTCTTTTGTAATAAAAGTTTATCTCACATTTATATTTTCTAACAAAACTAGTGGGCTCTGCTCCCTTCGAGCTACGCTCGCCAACTCCCGTGCATACCCCGCAGAATCGAAAATAACGTTAATTGGTCTAAAAACACGCTATTTTTTTCTATTTTAAAAAGATTATCCGATTACGGAAGACTGATTGCAATGAATTTATTTAATAAAATTTCATATATTTTGCACAAAAATTGACTTGTTTTAGTCAAACTGAAAAATTTTAGCATGCATATTTATAACATTTTGCTCATTGTCAAGATATAAATTTAACTTAAAAAGTAAATTTCCTAAAAAGTTTGAAGTGGTGCCATTTTTTAAAATCAGAAAAAAAATTGTTTTTTTTTTTTTTTTTTTTTTTTTTTTTTTTTTTTTTTTTTTTTGTAATAAAAGTTTAACTCACAGTTACATTTTCTAACAAAACTAGGAATTTCCGCCCCCAACGAGCTACACTTCCCAAGACTTCACAGGCTCTACAAACACAATGATATAATCTGTTTTAAAAAGATTACTTGATTACGAAAGATTGGATGATATTAACACGACCAGTAGTGATCTTTTATAATCGGGTATCTATTCATTTCCCTTTGACTTGAACATTCCCAGGGCCGCATCCACCGCTGTCGCAACTGCTGACGGTCTAACTGCTGGAAGATTTTTTTTCTTTTAGACGCTATAAGATAATAGTTTTAAATAAATATATATATATATATATATATATATATATATATATATATATATATATATATATACGTATGTATGTATGTATGTATGTATGTATGTATGTATATATATATCAATCATAATCTTTACCACTGAATGCTTTCCGCACATAAAAATGTAATTATTTGAAAGTTTTCTTTCTCTTTTAATATTTACGTGTAAATATTTTTTCGAATTGAAAAATATTTGGAAATATTATTATTTGGAGTTTTTAAATACAATGCAAATTTCTTCATTAAATGCTTTACACACATAATAACTTAATTGTTTTAAATTTTCCTGTCATTTTTAATATTCGCGTGTAAGTATATTTTGCAAATGGAAAATGTTTAGAAATATTACTTGGGCTTTATAAACATCTAGCACCAGAGGTAAAAAACGGCTTTTTGGAAAAAAGAAATAAATATCCATTCAAGTAATAAAATTTTGGATTAAGGAAAAAAAAAACATAAACATAAAATTAGACACTATATATATATATATATATATATATATATATATATATATATATATATATATATATATATATATATATATATATATATATATATATATATATATATAACCATTAATGAAACATTACGTAACACCATATATATATATATATATATATATATATATATATATATATATTCGACACAGCATTTCATAATCTAATCACGTAATATATATATATATATATATATATATATATAATATATATATATATATATATATATATATATATATATATATATATATATATATATATATATATATATATATATATGCCTTCAAAAGAAGGTTAAATTGCTGTGCATAGTTTTTAATCCTATAAAATTTATGTAACTGAATTATATTCACCGATTTCAACATTAAACAGAGGCACTTACAATAATTATTCGATTTTAAAACTCTATGTTTCACCATGTTTATCATACATTTCTCTATAAAACTATCATTTTTCATGTTTTTCTGTCAATTACAATACTCAAACATTATAGATAAAGATTCTCTAGACGCTTAACATTTTATTACGAGGATCTTGGTGATATTTTAAAAATAGAAATGAAATATTTCTCGGAATGTATTAGAAATGTAGATATCCAATGCTGTCAAGATGCTGTTAATCAATGATAAACAATTAATATCTGTTTTCCCAAATGTACTGCATATTGCAATTATAGTATATAGTAGTACCGCTTACAAACTTTGAAACAGAATGATCATTTTCCAAACTAAAATTAATAAAGAACAGACTACGATCGTTTATGCTGGAGCCCAAACTTAGCGGTTTAACACTAATGTCACTAGATAATGACATAACAGAACTGTTTGCATTTCATGATGCCCTGAAATCACTTGGAAATTTAAATACAAGGATTTTTTTTTTCAATTAACTTAATTTTTAGTAATGAAAATCTAATAATAATAAAAAAAAAAGCTTAAACATGTAATTAAATTTATTTATATCAATAAACAGATGTATTGAAATTATTTTTAATGTATTCAGTTTTTATACGCCTGGAATATTTCTATTTTTTTTAATGTTTATAAAGTATTTGTTAATTGTATATGTTTAAACAAACTAATTAAGAGCACTATTGAAGATAACAAACAAACAAACAAATAAACGCTCTTGAATAACAATATAAATATTTCCATTTTTAAAATTTGTATTTCAGGATTTAAAAAAAATAATAATAAAAGGTGTGTGTGGGGGGAGGGGGGATAAATATTCAGTATCGTGGGAAGGGGCACACAATTTCCAGTAGCAGGGGAAGAGGGGGGGCAAAATGTCCAAAATAGCCCCGGGCCAAAGAAATGCTTAATCCGGCTCTGATGCTAATACTATCAAATAACATGATGAAATTATGAAATTTGCCCTGAGGTTGAAGTTTACTCAGGTGCTTTTATTTTCAAATGAAAACTCCAAGTACTTTGTCTATTGGTGGTCTTTTAATAATTCACATTCATAATTTGTCAATTTAAAATGAAAATGCTTACCTTGTTTAACATTTCGTAATTAACAGTTAAACTTTTATGATGGAAAGCCGTCAAAGTTTTGTATAAGAAGGTAGATCTGGTTATATTCGTTACCAATATTATCAAGATATTTTCTAAATTGACGATGATTAAGCATGTGCGTACGAATATGATATAAGTTTATAAACATGTATCCGGCTTTTATAAATCGATCCGGCTATACAAAATACTTTTTAGCAATGGTACTTTTGCTTATAGTATTTTCAAACTTCTTTAACTGTTCTGCGCATCCTTTCTTCCATTTCCTAGTAAATGATTTTGAATCACGGGATATTTAATGCAATAATTATTCTATAAAGTAAATGTATTTTCTCCAATAGGCTTGGTGAAAGCACTCTCTTTTAAGAAGTGTCAATTTCAATTCTGACAGTTTTTCTTTCTGATGTTTGGCCAGATTTTTAATGCTTTGTCCTGTAGCATCTCTTAATGTTCCATTCTTTCGAAACTCCAACAATGTTTGGATATCAACATATAATTTCAGTTTTTCTTTTAATATAATGGTATTGTGAATCAACTTAATTTTTTTTTAATGTTTATTTTCCGTCAATCATATATATTCATACTGGTAGAGTTTAAACTTAAAAAAAAATTCCTAGGTTGTTTATCAGTATGTTATTAAAATATGTGTAAATTGGTAAAAAAAAAAAAAATAAATAAATAAAAGAAAAGAAAATAAAAGAAAGAAAGAAAGAAAGATCAAGCAGGTTTCATTAACAATGACACATTTACTAACCTAAGTAATGAAAATAATTAAAGAACTTAAATCCAAAATATTTTCGTAAAACAAGAGTGGAGAAACTAGATGACATGACGTATTCGGGGGTTTTGCTTCAAGCACAAAAGTGATAATTTATGTCATTTCGAAAGCAAATCATTTAAAAGCCACTTAATTTTATACTTTGATTTTAAAAAAAGTTGTAACTGTTCTTAATTAGCCCGAATTTTATTAATTTTACTATACATTTCTTATTATTTAATAAATATAGCATGTGTAAAATTGAAGAGAGTAGTAAAACAAGTTGGAAATTGTACGTCAAACGTTACAAACGAGGTGCGTTCGTACTATAAAAAAAGTTATAGTTCTATAAATATTCAGATCTTGATGATTTTTAATTCTGTGAAATGAATTATATCGTCTGCAGATTAATTTCTGTAATAAAATAAGTTTCTCGGTCGCTTGGCGATCAAACTTCGAAAGCTCCTATAAAAAGAAAGCACCGATTTAAAAAAAAAAAAAAAAAAAAATCAAATTTCTTAATAAATGTTTTTATTAATATTTTCTAAAGTTTTAATTCAATTTAAAAAAAAATTGAAATGTCGCGATAAAATTCTGCAAAGATAATATATCTTAAATTTCAAACCATTCGGTTGGGTAGTTTTTGCGTTGCTATATGCAGACGGACAGACGGACGGACCAGACGACGACAATAGGTGCTACGTATTTATATAATTACGAACGCACCTAATAAAGCAATAGTTTCGTCATAAAACACATAAATATTATAAGAAAAATACTGTAAAAAAATTACGAATCTTTAAATTTTTAGACTCGAGATTTCGCACTTTGTTACATTCCGATTAGTTAACTGTGTATCTCCAATTTCTTGGAGCTAAAATTTAAAACTTTAAAACTGAGCTACATCTGTCTATATACATCAGTTATGCCAAATGAGCGGATTTTTTTTTTTTTTTTTTTTTTTTTTTTTTTTACTACCACATTTTGAAGAAAAATATTTCCCTTAATTAATGACGAAATAAATAAGACAAAAATTACTATTAAAAAAAGTGGTAGCAATTGTGAATAAAAAAAGCAACTGGCAATACTTACATACATATGTTTGCCATCTCTAAGACTATTTGGTGTAAGTGAGTTCCTCAAAAGTGTATTTTCAGCATGCGTGTTCGAGCAACTGAATAAATGCCAAAATAAATGCACAGGTAAAATGCCAAAGGCTTGGCGGGCCACAGAGAAGTTGTCGGCGGGCCAGTTGTGGCCCGTGGGCCACGTGTTTGACATACCTGCTTTACAGGGACACTCAAAAGAATTCCATTACAAAACGGTCTATGGGGAGAAATCGTTTGCGGTTTATTTTATAATGTTTCAATATTTGAAACATACTGAAACAGATAGATATCACTTAGGTGCATTACAAGAGGCTTACTATAGAATATTGTGTGTATAGCATTCCTCCTTCATTTACAGGATCACATAAAATTATTTTGTTAAAGTACTGTCTGTTAATAATAATGGTTGGAAATGCGTTTTCAGTTGCGTTTTTAAATGGAACTTTTTTTCCACCTATTATACTTGATGTGTATAAATCCTATAGGTTATATACAGGGCAGCACAAAACATCTCGAATGCATTTGCGTTTATTGACGGAAATTGCCGATGGGCTATTTTCAACTGTGCTATGCGTATCCTAACTGAACTAAATTTTTCAATTCTATGTAGTATATATAAAAATCAGTAGATCATACACTGGGCTGCGCAAAATAGTTAGGATCTTTTTCCGAATATTGTTGGTAATTTCTAAAATTGGATTTTTAAATGTGTTATGTGTTTTCCAAATTGTTAACTTTAGCATCAGACTTAGATATTCTTAAACGGTAAAGATTTCTATAAAAGCATTTTGGAAGTGTTGAAAAGTTTTACATATTCCATACTTAACGCATGATTTTTTGTTCTTGTTTTTTTTTTTTCTTTATTTTTACTAAGAGACAGAATTTAAAACCTCTGTCCCCCCCACCCCCCTACCAAAACAGGAAAAATCTTACTAGCTTCATCTGGTGACAACTTATTAGAAATATTTCCAAATTTTTAAAATGTTTTTAATTAGTTGTTTGTTGAGACACAAAAACGAATCTAACCATTCGTTCTATTAATTTTTGGGTTTAATTTAACAATTTATATTTCTTTATTATTAGTTTTTTAGAGTTTAACGTGTCTGAAAAAAGTAATAGAAATAGAATCTTATTTTAAACTCAAAAGGTCACTAATTCAAGAGATAGAAAAATGGTTTTCTAGTTTCAAAAATTGGAAAATTGTTTGAAAATTCTTTTTTAGTTTCTAAACTAAAACTTTTATAGATTGTCAGAAATCATATGGTTAAAATAGACGTATCAGATAAAAAATAAGAAGTTGAAATTTATTTTCTATTTTTCTATTGAATAAGTTTCCATAATATGTTATTATTAAAAAAAAAAAAAAAAAAAAAAAAAGCATGTACTAAGTTTCACATATGCTTTTTTTTTTTTTTCTACAGATAATATTTGAGTTATTTTAAAATACATTATGGTTGATGTAGCTACATTGCTAAGCTAAACAAATGTTTATTTTTGTTATTTTTTAGTAAGTTTTATATTAATTTCTGTACAAAATATTTTAGAATTATTCTTTATTCGGGACTCAAACTCTTCCATGAATATCTTACTTCTTTCTTTCTGTATCACCCTTTTTTTACTGTATAAATTTGACATAAAGAAAAACGAAATATAAAAAGTGCTTAATCTGTATTTATAATTCAGGAGAAAGGAAAAAGAAGCGCATAGAAAGGACTAGCAATTTGAAGCCAAAACGAAGGGTTGACTTGATAATGTGTTCAAAAAATAAGACTATATCGTTAACTTTATAGTTCCAGATTTTTCGGAAAACGCAAATTAATAAATATAAAATAATGAATCAAGAGTATGAAGTATTGTTTTATTTTCCTAATTTTTTTATTTCCTTAATTTTAATTATTTTACGAGCATCCTGATTTGATTACTTTTATAATTTAAAAGAAAACTAAAATAACCCCATATTTATTTATTTATTTATTTATTGAATTGCCTTTCTTGATTAAAGTGGTTATCAAATTCCCGGCTCAATAACGCCAAACTTTCTTACTTCTTTCAAAACGTCATGGCATAAAATTGGCAGGCCTGACTGCTAAATGAACTGCGATTTGGAATCGAATGGCGTTTTATTTTTTGATAAATAAATTACTTATTGAGTTAAAAGCAATTTCTGTCACGTGATGATAGATTTTTTTCCTTTCGTGCGCCCGGAAATTATGTACAAAACATCAACTTTGACAGTATTTTCTGAAAGATCGCCTGCCTTTACTAAAACATTGAAAACACCACTCGATTACATAATTTCTGAATAAAGAACACCTGCCCATTTCATGCGTTTCCGAACAAAAATTAATTCAGAGATTTGTCAGAATGTAGCTCCTTTGGATTTGAAAACAGCCATAATGCTATGCAATAAAGGGCTAATTTGTAAAACAAGTAACTAAAAAAATGCCATTACGAGATATTCAAGATTAAAGTTTTTTAATAAAGTAAAGAAAAATATAAACTATACTATTGTGATTGCTTCCTCTAAAATAGCTTATTTGTTAAAGACTGTATCCTCAGTTAACGTATGTGCAGCATATTTTGAATAATATATTTTATTTTATTGAATTTACGGAGTCTTCGTTTATAAAATTCACATCCCTGAATATCATGGCATATATTGATTAAAAAATAAAACTTGCACGTTTTAAAGGTTGTCAGGCCAGGATGCAGTTTACTTGAAAATGAGAAAAACATTTAAAAGTACAGTTACCATCGCCGCGGTGGACAGCCCTGCTCAAAGGCACCCACTCTGTCTATATTAGATTACACATTTCAAAAATCTTAAAGATAATATTCTTTACTGAAAGCTGAATAAAATATTTCGATAAACTCTGCCAATTAATTCATAATATAGCCGATCTGGTTCGTTGCTCACATAAATAAGAAATAGAAAATGAATTAATGTTTTTCATGCTTTCATATGTATGTTCCGTTCAGATAATCTTTTATATTTCTCAACTCTTTTACTGCAAATAAGGTATTTTAAAAATATTTTCTTCCTTTTTTTTCTTTCGAAAAAAATTATATGACCGTTTAATTTTATAATTAAAAATAATTATAATTAAAAATATCTTATTACTTTATAGTGAAGTTTCACTTTATTTATATCATATAGTATTTAAAAATGCATTTAATAATTGATGCATCTTTTATACATAAAGTTTGAGATACTAGCGAAAAAAAGATAAGAAAGACAGAAAACAAGGGGGAAAAATCGTTTCATATAATTCATAGGATTCACAGTTAATTATTCACATTAAATATTCATATCTTACATAAGAATATATATAAAAAGTTCGCATTATTTTGATAATATGGAAAAATCCATATTAAATAGAGTTTGAGTTTCAACCCAAAAAAAAATTCATGGTTAAGCTGTTTCGCTAAGTACTGACTTGCAAATAGACTGTTTTCTACCCCGCCCGAGGCGAGACATCTGTTTGCTTCACACAGCCCGTTCAGCGTCTTTTGTTAATGACTTATTGAGTGACCAGGCTATATTTCCGCTAACAATTCAAACGTATACAGAAGATGAAGAGTGGAAAACGGGTTTAGTACTCTGTACATTCTTCCTTTTATCGTGATTTTTCTCGGAACTAGAGCTCCTACTATAGGAGTCTTCGTCGGAACCAGTTCCGGTATTTCTACCAAAATTTCACTTTTCATTCAGAAGAATAAATGAAAAAAATTTTATTCATTCAATTTTAAACAAGAACGAAAAATCATGCGTCAAGCATAGATTCTGTAACACTTTACAACACTTCTAAAATAATTTTACAAATCTTTACCATTTAACAACATTAAAAGAAAAATAAATACATTAATTAAGAAAATTATTTCATTCCCGATAATTAAAAACGTTAATAATTAACTAACTATTTATCACATTTCATAGGAGACAATACGGTATTTTTTATTATAGGGACCTTGACATAACCCAGTCTTAAAAAAGTGAAATTTTTTGCCAAATAATCGCGAAAATAAAATTGCAACCAATGCAATAAGGAGGGCCAAATAAAATCGTGGAAATAGACGAATTGGGTAAAAACAAATATCAATTTTACCTGATAAACAATTTTACTTTTAAGTCTTTGTGAAACGTTTTAACATCCTTCAAAAAAAACTTAATTGGAAATAGTATATGCTTTTTCTTTAAATTCAATTCTGCCTCCTTGGTTTAATGTATAGTTGACACAAATCTTGTTTTCTAAATGACAGTATGTTGACAGGCACTTTTTGTTCTCCAGAATAAATTGATTCATGAAGTTTGTATATGCGAAAATATGTTTTTGTTTTTCGGAAAATTTACTGAAATCAAGATTTTGTTTTCACCATCTATTCAAAGTGAAAATAAATTCTGTTTTTCAGTTTTAATGAGAAAATGGTGTAAAAAATATACTAATATGTTTTATTTCTCCTTTTTTATACACAAATATGGAGTAATTTCCTTTCAGTTTTTAGATAAACTTCGTTAAAATTTACAAAAAAAAAAAAAAAAAAAAAAAAATAGAAAAAAAGAAAGAAAAAGAAAAAAAATCTTGGAATCTAATTTAATTTTTTTAATTCTGAGAGTTTGTGCGACATCCTCGGATCAAGTAAATCGAGTTGCGTTCAATAATCCAAGAGTAGTTGCGAAATACAAAAACACGGTCAGATTTTAATATAATAGATTCGTGTTCATTTTCCTTTTCTTAAAATTATGATGTGATTTTTAGCAGAAAATTCTCATCTGTATATAACGGATACTCATGCTTAATAATCAGTATAGATAACAAAACATTTAAATTTTTCGTTATAAATATGGCGTGAAACTCATCTACTTTCTATACTTACTGATCCTTGTATTATTAATGTAAGGAATTAATTCACACTCATTTTAAAACATATTGGAAAATTTCCGTTTTATTTCAAATATGAGGTCTCTTTTTCACCAGAGAAATCCCTTTTTAATTACATAATTCTTGTTAATTTTCTTTTCCAGGCATTTAATTTCAATACTGGCATAGGAGAAATTAAGTTATTTTAACGAAATAATATTAAATCTTTAGGTTTTATCAACAAAAATGGAACTGTTAACATTCGTGATTTTTTTTAGGTAATCGAGTTATTTCTTAATAGTTTTAAGAAATAGTTTTAAGAATGAAATAACTATTTCTCGCTATCCATGACATCATTTTCGACATGGATAATTTTGCGGAGCATATTAATTACATTTGCTAACCATTTTCTTTTGAAACTTCTTTTTACTTTTTAAAAATTTAAATAAAAAGTACGGTTTAGTTATATTAGCCGTGCGCAGACGGTAAAACGTCAAGTATTGTTACCATACAAAATTAAAAAAAAGAAAAAACGTGAAGAAAAAACCCAAGATCATTTTATTTCCCCACTTTATTTTAGATGAATATCCGCTTTATTTTAGATGAATGACGTCATATTCGCCTGTTTCCTATGGTTACGCATATTGAGACCTTGCATTATTATCAAAAACTAAAAAAAGTACGTTTTATTTCTAATAATATTATTTTATCTTATTTTTAATTCTTCAATTTTTTTATTTCATTTTCATTTTTCATTGAAAAATTTTCAGTTGAAACTAAATTGTTGAGTAAAAATTATTATTCCGGGTTTTGAATTAGTTTTCGCAACGATAAAGTACTAGCAACGGTAAAGTAAATTTAACCATTTTAAAATATTATACGAAAAAATTTCCATTTATTCTGTATGAAAATAATGAAATTTTGAATTATTAAGAAAAATATTTGAATAAAATAAACAAAAACCAGCCTATGTTCATTTGAGGGTTATTATCAACCTATACGCAAAGATACAGGATCATTAAATGTTCCATTTTGACGCTGGCTTCAGCCTAACATTTGAACAAAATCAGATTTATAATATTATTAGGATAGGATGTAAAGAAAACATATTTTTAATTTCCAGTTATAGATGTTATAAATTTATGATGGATATTTAATGACTTAGTTTTATGTAATAGTAGAAAAGTTAAAGTTCAGTTTACTATTTAAATTTGTTTCAATGGGCTATTAGTAGTTCGAAATAATTTATCCTTTTAAAATAAAAATTCAAAACCGTGAAAATGCATTATGATCCACACAACTGTGAGAGGTTGGGATCTTAGACCAAGACCCCGATTGTTAACCGGTTAACGCGGCACTGCATCCAATGTCTTCTTTGCCAATAAATTGTAGTATTTATGAGGATTTTATTTTAATGTGTCTCGATTTTTTTTTCAAGAATTACAGCTGTTGAGAATAGGCTCTTCGTTTTCGTAAAATGTTAAAAATGAAAAAAAACAAGTGAATAATAATAACAATTTGTTCCTTGTCGCTTTAAATTGAAAAAAAAAAAAGCAAAGCCCTGAAAAAAATTGCCTTTGCCTCAACAATCGTAGAACAATTTGGTAAAAATAGTTTTTCTTAAACTATAAATAGGCTTAAAATTACACAATGTGCTAAATACTTAAAAGATGACACAAATATTGAAAGAAAATTTTTATAATTATTTTAATTCACAGTACTTTCAGGCATAAACATAGCCGCCGTCAGATAATACAATAAACCAATTAATTTAAAAAAAATATATTTTTATCATCTTTTAATTAATAAGCACATTCTATAATTTTAAGTCTAACTTTTAAAGATGAATTTAGCATTCTATTTATTTATCTATTTGTCCATATAAATGGGGTATCACAGATTAATCAATTAAAAAAAATAGTAATTTTGTTACAAACTCTGTTCAAAAATCAGATTTCTTATGTATTTTATGGTCTACTAAAAGTTAAAATTCCATTTATATTTTTGAAGCTAATGTTCGTTTACAACAATATAATTATTTATTTGTAAGTTTGTTGTACACTAATGACATAGTATCTTTTTTAGTTTGTTCTTAAGATTTGTTTACCTTTCAATTAATATGGTTATTTTTTTCAAAAACACAGTTTTAAAGATAATAATAAAGAAGTTGATAGTTGATTTCAATTCTAAATTCTGATCTGCTGATTCAAGAAATATTTGTTTTTGTGTCAAATTATTGATATTGGATATTTGATTTGGAATATTAACAAAAAAAAAAAAAAAAAAAAAAAAAAAAGAGCAAATTCTTATTTTTCCAAAAAAATTAAATTAAATTAAATTAAATAAAAAAAAATAAAAAAAAGTAAATAACTTATGTGAATTTTTCATTAAAGATTCACATTTGATGCTCTACTCAACAACAAATATCACATGCACACACTTTCCGCTAACATAACAAAAATCTTTGTTTTCGACGAGTTTCCATGAACCTTCTAACAGATTATGCTTTGAGAAATATTATATCACATTAATACTTAAATCCTTTTTGTCCGCCTAGTATGTGTTTGATAACCGAATATGAAAAGTAAGCAAGATACTTTTACATTACGCACTAAATCTCTTCTGCGCATTTCTTCAAGTCCGTATAATAATAATTCACAGTAACAATAGTAACTAGACATAAAAGAGAAACACATTTCGAGTGCCAGATATTCAGCTCTCGAAACAAGTAAAATGCTCTAGCATTGGATATGTGACCCTATATTGTGACGTCAAAATGTGGTATGGGGACACTTTTCACGGGGATGGATTTCAAGTTCTCAGTAAAAAGAAAATTCTCTAGCACTGGAAAAGTTCCCCCATGATATGTATCCCCATCTGCTATGACATCAGAATGACGTATGGGGACACTTTTCATGGGGGAAGTTTTCAAGATCTCAGTGAAAAAGAAAATTACCTGGTACTGGAAAACTTCCCCCTTCTGGTTGGGGGAACTTTTCATGGGGGAACTTTTCCAATTTTCGACGAAAGTAAAACTCTCTAGGACTGGAAATCTTCCCCCATATGTAGTGACGTCAAAATGACGTATGGGGACATCTTTTCATGGGGGAAGTTTTCAAGAACTCAGTGAAGAAGAAAATTACCTGGCATTGGAAAACTTCCACTTTCTGGTTTGGGGGAACTTTTCAGGGGGAACTTTTCCAATTTTCGACGAAAGTAAAATTCTCTATGACTGGAAATCTACCCCCATCTGCTGTGACGTAAAAATGACGTATGGGGGAACTTTTCATGGGGGTAGTTTTCAGCGCTCCCCTTAATGCATTCTAAAGCAATATGGTCTTCTTGCACTTTCTCCCTGCATGGAAAGGATAAAAACAGAACTTATTATCAACAAAACAAGTGCACAACATTCTTTCTTTTTCTTTACTAGTAAATGCAACATTTCAAACATATTTCGAACCTGTTTTCTCTAACGGCGAATCATATGCGTATATGGCAGAAGAACAGGAAAGCCGAGCGTTGGGGGTAGTCCATGTTTTGGAATGAAATGATTTTAAAATAATTTGATGGTTTTATTAATAAATTTGTATTCCATAAAAATAGATACTACAATAAAAATCATAACAGAATTTTGATGTAAAGAAAATGTTACAAAAAAAAAAAAGGCTAGATTAAAAATGATAACGATATAAAAAAAACAACTGTCTCCCTCCCCCTAGAGATATCTTAGGATATCAAATGCCAATCCCCCCACCCCCGATAACATATATATGTACAGCCACTTAGACATCGTTGATTTTTTTTATTCACATTCAACCGAGAAGGAAGATTAAGGTCCTTGCATTATAAGGGCAATTATTGACCAATATTCACAAGAATGAATTAAAAAAAAACATATATACTATTTTCAATTAATTATTTTTGAAAGACGGCGATTAAAACGTTTCACAAAAGCGCTAAAAGCAAAATTTTTTATCGAGTAAAAATATTTTCATGTGAAGCATTTATTTTAATTCAAAAGCTAAAATATATTTTTTAGTTTGTCAAAGTTGCGTTATTTTCATTCCACGAACTCCAAATTAAGAACCAAATCTTGAAAGAAAAGAATACTTTTGAAAAATGACGTTTTGCAGTAAAAATCACATAGTCTTAAGAATTGTAATTTTCGCAATTTTGATTTAACCTAATGTGTAAATATGATTTCTTTCTGAAATTTAGAGTTTAAGAAAATTAATGTTTAATGTTTTTTTTTTCTAAATGTACAATAATGTTCAGATTTCTTTTTCCCTCAATAAATTGAAAGGTCTCATGCAATGCAAATGCAACACTTCAGATTTGCCATGCAGCTAGTTTATATTAAACTTTAATATCCCTGTTACAAGACAGAAAAAATAATATATATCATAACACATTAAGACATTATCTTTCTACTTATAAGTAAATATGATGTTTAATAGATGAATAATTACATACAAATGCCATGTCTATAGTCTAACAACAGAAATGAAGATATGTGAGTTCAATCATCGCTCTGATTGAAAAAGAATAAATCACACGCTTTCGACAAGAATTATTACAAATACTCTAATTTGAGCCTCACTTTTAGGTAGCTTTCAATACAAAAAGCTGCCTATTGCAACCGTTCGGGGGAAAGCAATTCCAGAAAATTTTGTTATATTTTCACCGATCATGACCCCCAGAACCCAAAACCACCCTCCGTTCAAATGTTGATATATATATATATATATATAACATATGTCACGCTTTAATTCACTTATTTATGAACCGATTTGGATGTGACTGAGTATGTGTATAGGATATACTAAGGTCTCGACCGAGTTCGTTGGTCAGCTTTATCCGCCATTTTGTTTCGAAATGGTGGATCAAAAATTGTTTCCGTTAAGTGTTAGATTGTAATACAAGGATTCCGGAGCATTTTTTGTTTTGGTTTTATATTAAAAAATGTCTGAAATATGGCAGATTGAATTTCTAGGAAGACTGACATTTTGAAACAACCTGATTTTTGTTATGCTATAACGCTCGTATTTATGAACCGATATGAATGTGACTGATCATGTGTACAGAACATACCACAGTCTCGACCGAGTTCGTTGGCCAGCATCATGGGCCATCTTGTTTCAAAATGGTGGCTAGTTACAAAATTGATTTTTTTTTCAATCAAAAAGATGTATAATAAAATTATAAATTTAAAAAGTTGTTTCCGTTAACTGTTAGATCATGATTCCGGAGCATATTTATTTTTGGCTTTATCTTAAAAAACGGTTGACATGAAATATGATGTGATGAATAGCTGTTTGAAATTCTATGGAATATGGAAGCTACCTTTTCCTCCCGGTACAGGCCGGAAGGACTTTTCTATTTTAATCTGGAACAAACAAACAAAAATATCTAAATGATAGAACAATGTCAATGATTTACTAATTTAAAATTATTCCTTTCTATTTATCGGAAATTTGAACACATTTAAAAATGTCTAACAATTTTAAATCCTTCATTTGCTTTTCATAAAAAAAAAAAAAAAAAACGAAGGACAATCTGTCGACATTTATCGCAAAATGTCTTTGTTTCCTTTAGATTGTTGAGAAATATATTTAGATTGACTTTTCATAATTCTTCCCGAATATATATATATATATATATATATATACATATCGCAATAGATTTCTTTTTTATATTAATGGAATATTAGGAAGGCGAAATTAAGAATTTTTCGTAATAATAAAATCATATTGTCAATACTTGGACAGACATAAAAATGTCTTGTCTGAAACCTCACAATCGAAATGAAGATTTATGAATTCAATTGTTGTTCGGATTGAGAAAATATATATCCTGCATTTTTGACAAGTATTATCATAGATTTTTCTAGTCCGATCACAATTCTTGTTGTTTGTTAAGAAATGAAAATTAAGCGGACGAATTTTTTAGATTATTCATAGGTATACAAAGTAGGCAGTTATTAAGGTAAACTGTAATATTGATCTATTTATTTTCTGAAAATACTTTCAATGAAGTTATTAAGCATATTTTGAAAACAAATATTGTAAAATTCTACAACGTGCCAAAACTTTTGTATTTTATGAATAAATTTTGTTTTATATAAACAAATCGAATATAAAGGAAATAAAATATATAATAATATAATAATAAAAATATAAATTAATGAATATTTTTAAGATAAATAATATTTTTAATAATATTAAAATTAATTATTTAATAATATTTTTAATACATTATATAATATAAACATATTAATATTTTTATGCAGAAAAGAATTGTAACATACACACTCTGAAACACCTGTCTGTGACAAAAGTTTTAGTATTCATTCTTTGAAAATTCTTTTCTGTTTGCCTGTTTTGAATCCAATATTTTAAAGTTGCGTTACAAAAATAACGGTTTTATCTATATCTGCTCTATCGTACATAGTTTTACAATGAACTCAATACAGTTTGTTTATATATACAAAAAGAAACAACATCTCATTTGAAAAATATATGTCAGGAATATCTTCTTTCTTTCTATTTTACTATCAAATTTATTTTGCATATCATGCATCCCAAGTTTAGCAAAATAGAAAATTATATTTGATTGATATAATCAAATTGCATTTAATTTATGCATATCATGGGCTTATTATATGCCATATAATAAATGTTGGGTATAATATTATATTTATCGGCATAGTATTTAGTTTATTGTTTAAACATATATTTATGCCTGTTTAAGAAATACAGGGTGCGCCAGAAGTGCATTAAAAATTTTAAAATTCATTAAAAAGAAACAAACGATGCTGAAAAATTGCGGTCTGCAGAAATGGGATTTGAGGAAGATCGGATTTTTTTTTTTTTTTTTTAATAACAAAAGAAAACATAAAAAAACATAAAAAAGGGGGGGTTCAAAAATACCAATATATGACGCTGCATACATAATTTGAAGCAGATTTATATAAATGAGGCTACCAATAAAACCCATCAATGCACACAGATTCTTTATTCGAAGCCAGCAGTATGCCATCATTACCAGATGAAGCGCTCAGGATTAAATTCTTTTGCAAGAACTTATTTTGTTGGTTGACTTAACCTTTGTTTTCGTATGATATATTATGTCAAGTGTTTGTTTTTCGTCCAGAAAAGCAAACTGTACTGTTTCAATGTTTTTATACTTTTTAAACAGATTGCAGAAATACTTATTTTTTCAATTTTCAAAAATCGGTTCAATTGTTTGCGATTAAGCAAAATCTATTTTGAGAAATAGAAAGACAAGTCTCGAAAACTGTTATGAAACTGTAGAGAAATTCCATTTAGTATTTTAGAGAAAAAAATCTGGCTCCAGTGTATTTAATTGACAATTATTTTCAAAGTCTTAGCATTTTAAAATTAAAAAACTAAATGGGATTTACATAAATAACTTTTATTCACTAAATCAATTCATACAATAAAATGACCTATTCTAATGCCCTGCGAAAATCAAATTGGGATTTTCATTAAATTAAAGAGTTTTTAAACGATAATTGTGACTCACTTGAGTAAATTAGCGATTCCGGTAAACGTCTGTTAAAATAAACGGCGAATCAGAATTATCTTTAAAACTCACTAAAATCTGATTTAAAAAAAAAATACAGTCAATTTAGTTGTTTCTATGTTATGCAAATTTGTAGGAAATTGTCCAGTCATTGAACCGTTTTTATAGATAACGATTACTTAACTACAACTTTATCTCTATCCTGACAAATGGGAACACTGCATAATATTGTAAAGTACGCGTTATTTATAAAACGGTTGACAGTCTGGACAGTTGCAATTTTATTACAGTGTACAGGTAAGAACAAAACACAATGATTTATTCGAAAATAAAATGCATTTTAAGAAGAGAAAAAAATGCTAATTTATAAGCGAAACAGGGACTAGAAAATTCCCAATCTGATGGATTGGATGATTAAGTCCTACACTGTTAAAAATTTGCAGCAAACTGTTCAGTCATTTGACCATTTTTATAGAAAAGGGTAACATACAGTAATTTTAACCGATCCTGTCCAATGATAAAGTTTGATAATATGGTCAAGAAACTGTTATTTACAAAAACTCTTAAATGACAGGGCAATTTGCTGCAGAGTTTTAACAGTGTACAACTTGGCCAGTCAGATTACCAGATTTTACGTTGTGAAAATTTATTGTCATTTTTTGTTTTATCAGTTTTATAAAGATACGTATAAAACAGTAAGGAATATGCTACTACTGTGGCTAATTTGAAGATAAGAATCGTTGTCGAAATTGCCATCATTCATGTAGATACGCTGCAGTGTAATTGGAAGGCACTGGACTAATGCTTGGTTATTTTTAGAAATTCAAAATCCCTTCCTTGCGCCTTTTTTCTTACAAATAATACAGACGAACTCGGTTAAGTTGTTCACGGTTAATACGCGATCCCGCTTAATACACGGATTTTTCTGGCCATTGAACATCATCATTAGGTTAATGTAAAAATATCACACACGAACGGTTATTACGCAAACCCGCTTAATACGCAATAGAGTTTCGGTCGCTTGAGACAAAAAATCTCGTTTAAGATGCGAATTCATAGTCAAAGAAACGAATTTTCTTCTCTTTTATTGAGTGTTGCCAGTGCCTGTTTTGTCATGCTAACAATATCTTTTTACACATAAGGATAGATTTTTCTAATTATATTATACATTAAGGACTCATTATAAGGATACTCATTATCACAAGTACTAAATATGATTTTAATAACTGGATTATTGTGCTGCATAGATTTAAAATTTTTTGTTTGTGTTAAAAAAATTAGGCTAGCAGGAAAATTATCTTTGGTTGTAACATATATTAATCGCCAGTAAAGCCATATTTGAATGCATATTTATTTTCAGTTATTCGGCTCTATAAAAACAAACAATGAGTTAAACTTAAATACAGATAAATTGTAAACTAAATCTGCGAAAAAGATAGAATTTTCATCAATAAACATATAAATGAAAGCTCTAACGCTCATTTAGACGATTAGATGTGTAAATAAGCTCAGTTCTAGTAAATCACGTTTAATGCTTGATCCCGCTTAATACGCGGCTTTGGTCCAGTTCCTTGTAACGCGTCCTGACCGGGTTCAACTGTATGTGTTGCTTTTATATGCACAGGAAACATAAATTGGGTGTGTTATTTATTTCTGATTTTATTGTGTGCCAAAATTGTAAAGCTAATCCCAAAGGTGATCTTTTAAAATTCAGCCACGTGTACTGCAGATACATGATTGACAATGCAGTAGCGCAATTTTATGATTAAAAATTAAAATTAATTCTACTTTTGAGAGGTGGGTTAGATTAGGGACACTGACCAATTTTGGTTCGTCCACCTTATACTATGAGTTAATTTTCCAAATATAGTGTATCATAGTCTAGCTCGCGGTTTTTATTTGATGCGGGTGATGGCTTGTTCAAACACATTCCGAATGCACGTCACATTTCACCCAAAGAAAAGCAAGTGTGTTAAAAATGTTGTTAAAATATCTTCACTATTTAGACCCGAGCGCAAAACCGAGTTTTAGTAGTTGACCGTTCATGCCGTATAATTGACCGAATTATTTTGCACTCTGTGATGTCATCCCATTTCAAAAAAATAAAAACATCCTTATAACCTCTTTACTACTGTTAAAATTGGAATGAAAATAGATTTTGGTGTGGATAACTAAACGACGACTTTAATTCTATTCTATATACTCTTCATATTGTATACAAACTTCTTTTTTTTTTGTTTCAAAAATCTCAAAGACACCTTTAGATACTGATTGTAACAATTCCACCCAATTTTTTATAAACCTATAATGTCATTTTAATTTTACAAACACAAAGTATCTACATGATTAAAAATTAACCACTAATTTAAATTTTAAAATAAGAGCAACATATAGTAATTTTGAGAAATCACAAATTATAGACGTACTACTGAAATGTAAAAGCTAATCCGATTTTCAACTTTTAATCTAATTTGGAAATACGTTAAATTAAAATAATTTCTTCTTAAATAAGATGTTCGGATAAATTCTCCATGCCTTATAAGGTTTCTGTATTGAATAAAACTATCCTAATTAGTTGGCCATGTTTAACTACATTACAAACATGTTTTGGAATTTTCATGCAATCGAGTTTTCATAATTATCGAAAACCTTTAAACAGCATTTCTCCCGGAATTGCATATGTTCAGTGACTTAAAGGAAATAAATATCAGATAAATTAATTTTAAATAATAAAGGTTGGAAATGCATTTGGAATCTATGATTTAAAACGAATAAATATGATAAAACTGGTTATGCCTTAAATTTAATTGACTATTACCTTACGTAGATATTATTTTGCAAACTATGACCTATTTATTAATTTTTTCTAATTAATATCTTTGAAAAAACTTAGGATGAGGATGCTATTATATAAATTTAACATATAGAGTCAGTCAAAAAGAAAAATAAAGAACTCCCCATACCTTTTAATCACAAAATTGTCCCAAAAAATAAACGAAAAGAGACATTCAACTCAAAATTCTGTCTTCTTTCAATTGATGTTATAGAAAGAAGCATAGGAATCGTCTTCATAGTGAAATTGTACCAAACTGTAAAATTCTCAATACAAATACCTAATTTTAACACCATATAAGATTTTTTTCGGTAAAATTTACCTCAGGATATCAAAATGGAAGTTAGTGGGTAAAGTAATTTAGAAATTAACGTTGGATTTAAGATTGAAACTAGTGATGGGAGTATTCGAATTCAAAATGTCTGAGGTCTCGATTCAGCCAAGTTCTCGAGTGATCTCGATTCGGACAAAAGTATTCGAATACAAGCCACCTGGCATTTGTGTCGGCAACGAAAACTGCGGGTTTTCGACTGTATTCAGTTCTCATCGCTAGAGTTTTCTATGTTTTCATAAGCTGCGTCAGTGAATGTTAGTATTCAAATAGTAGACTACTCTGCGCTGTTTGAGACTTTTCTCCGGAATCTTGATGTTAGTAGGATGATCGGCGATGTTTTATTTTTATTTTTTCAAGTGTGAATAGCTAAGGTACACTTTTTTTTTTTAACTTACATAAAATTCTGTAAATTTGTATTTAAACATCATAAATATCAGATTTTATGATTTTTTAACATGTAACAGAAAATAATTACTCATAGTGGATGAAATCTTTTTAACTCAACAACTCCGATTTGAAAACTATTTGTTTAGATATTATAAAATATTTTAAGCATGTAAAAACGATTGAAAAACATTTAGAACATAAAAATATAAATATATTGACTGAAAGGTGTTTTGATTTATATCTGGAACAAACAAAAAATTACATTTTTCACATAAATATTGTCAATTTTTTATTACAAAATATAAATTATAGAAATAACGATAACCGCTTCATTGAAAGATAGCCTAGTGTGCTTAAAATCTCTCTCTCTCTCTCTCTCTCTCTCTCTCTATATATATATATATATATATATATATATATATATATATATATTATGACTGCGCTTGTTAATCTATTAGCTATGTGGTATTCTGTCTACACATTATCATCAATTATCTCGTTGGAGATTTAAGTAGAATGATACAAGAACTTGATATGCTTTTTGAAAGATTTTTCATAGATATTATAATTATATATATATATATATATATATATATATATAATAAAAAAAGAAGTTTGTGTCTGTTTCTCTGCCTGTGTGCTGTATTCTAAAGAGACCGCTACATCCAGAGTAACAAAATTTGGCAGAATGGTACCTGAATCTATGAAATTATGCTGACCTAAACCAGTTTTTGAATTTTTTTTGTCAGATTTTTTTTTAGCGTTTTCTATCGAATTTCGCTGTGATTTTTCCACATTAATAAAAGGAATCCGGTTTCAAGCTTTTACTCTGATATAGTAAATGTTGTTCTCTTTATAATAAAGTTTATTCGGAATTCCTACAGTGATTTTTGAGCCCCAAACTCTAGGTACGCTTGAATGATATTTCGCTTAAAAATTCGTTTTCATACATTTTTAAAAATATATATAACCTAAGCAGACCAGAGCGTTCATAGCCGTAAGTAACCTTCGAACGGCATAGCACACCCAGTGTACACTGATCCCGCAACTGTATGTTCGTTTGGAGGTGTATTTTCGTTTAAAAGTGTAATATCATACAAATTCCAGGTTCGTTTTGTCTAAAGACTGGCCGCAGCGTCCGTAGCACGTTTGGTATTCACGCGCGAAGCTAGTGGGGTGGACAACTTGGTGTACGTTTGGATTTATTTTCTTTAAGAAATATATATCATTAAACTTTGATGTTACGTAAATTTAAAGCTGTTATCACGGGCCTGGACAGATAGTACAAAATAATAATAATAATTTTTAAAAAAACATGAAAATATCTGAATTAAGTTTTTTTTTTTTTTTTTTTTTTTTTTTTTTTTTTTTTTTTTTGTCAGAACTCATCGTGCAAGACAATTTTTACTTATCAACATAAAAATTAATATATAAATTTACCAATTAGAAATACTAAATATCCAAAAATAAATATTTCAAAATAGAGAAATGAAACAATTATTTATTTTTTTCATTCCGTCCTCAATTTCCGTGTAAGATAAGTTTGAAACGTATAAACGTTAAAAGTAAAACAAAATTACAAATTGTCTTGCACGAGTGGGGGGGGGGGGGATGATTTAGGGGATGAGTCCTTCTGACGAAAAATTCTTAGTTCTTTCTTCTCTTAGTGTTTAATTATTCTAAAATTTTTCGGGAAAATATTTTTCGATTAAAATTATTAGAATAATTTTCTTTCTGTTTTTTTAAATTAATCAGATACAGAAAATTTAATTAAATTTCCATATATCTGTACCCTTGCCGGCACTTATGATAAAATAATGTACCAACCACCATCCCAAAAAACAACGAAATTCTGGTTACGCCCATACTGACTTTTCTAGAATATCCATACTTAAGGTTATCAAGTATCAGGTATATTAAGTATTAAATATATAAGGCTTATTACATAGTTCCCACAATTCTTCAATTTCAGGTACTATCATTACTATATCGCAACCGTCGCGTTATTTAATCGCAGAATTTTTGCCATTAAATAAGGAAATTCGTAAATAGTGGAGCTCAATGGCACCCATTTGAACCCTTTATGGTACCCATGTGAACGCAGTATGATACCCATTTGAATACTGTACTTTTTTTAGTATTGAAATACAACATTTAAAATATAAACAGTAATAAACAATTTCTCAAGCTAGAAAGTAAAATTGTACAATTTGAAAAAAGAAATTTTCTCTTGATTTTATCAACAATTAAACAAAAATTTCTTCCTGTCAATTTTCCTCTGAACTCAAAAACATGAAAACAAAAAAAGGTGCTATAACGGACACGTGTTCATTAAAAAAAAGAGAGAGAGAGAGAGAGGAGCGATTTTACGTAAACAAAACATTTGAAGGGTGAGGCAGACGATATGTCGTCCCTCATCTAGTTTCAAATGAACAATGGAGTAGTTTTCAGTGCTACAACATTTGAGTACAAAGTATTCGAATGTTGGTTTCGATTCTCAAAAGTTTTCGAAAACTAAGGTATCGATTCTTAAAAGATCTCGAATCGGCCCATCACTAATTGAAACTCCTAATGTTGAATTCCCATTCAATCAGATTGCAATTCGGGTAATTTTTGAAATATTACTGAAAAATACTTTGGTGGAATAAGCTGCAGTTTTGGATTCGCCTGTGTGAAGCTTAAAAAATCGATATCTGTTAAAAAAAGTCATTATGTTAAAATTCCTTTTTTTTAATCAATTAAAATATACAATATGCCCACTAAAGTCCTTTGCCACCCTCTTAACTTCGGAACGGCTGCTTCTATATTCATAAAACCGATGTGTTTTTTTGTGATTTCTTACACTGTGACGTGACAAAACGATCTTAGAAAGAAAGAAACAACCAATTATGAAACAGTAGGTCTGTGCGACCCCTCCACAAACATTGCAGGACATTAAACAACGCTATTACGGACGCTTGTGCCAACGTGTCACCATCTAAACTACAACGTGTGCAACGTGAAATTCAAACAAGCATCTAAATATGCATTGCAGCTAACGGTGAGAAGTTTGAAAATCTAAAATAAATGTATAATATTATCTCTAGTTGCTTTTTTCTTTCTAAGATCGTTTTGTCACGTCACAGTGTAGGAAATACCTTAAAGACAAATGCGTGTTTTAACCGTTCTGTTCTTCGCATTAATGTCGACAGTGTGTCTTTTCGTACTAAATTGATGATGCTGTACAACTTTGTAAATTACTTTTCTTCTCTATCTATTTCCGTTTTCGAGATAGGAATGCTAACTCCGCAACACTCCACCAGGTGGCACCGTAGGCGGTTTCATTAAGTACCGCATGGCTACTTTACTATACATAGAAACTACTTTTATGAATATAGCAGCAGCCGTACCGAAGTTAAGAGGGTGGCAAGGGACTTTAGTGGGCATACTGTATATATATGTATATATATATATATATATATATATATATATATATATATATATATATATATATATATATATATATATTAAAAGATTGCTAATCCCAACCTTAAATGTTCTAACGAAGATCGATTTCTAAAAGATTCAAATATGGAAATCCAAAATTACAGCTCATTCTGCCAAGTAGTTTCGGAGTGATGCTTCAAAAACTAGCCGCATTGCAATGTATTTTGCAACGGTTAAAAATGAATTTAACATTGGGAGGTCCAAATTTAAAACCTTCATAGTTTCTAACCTTTTGGACTGGATAACTTTCCGTTTGGTAACCTAAGGTAAAATTTACCAACGCATCCAAATATAGTGTAAAAATTAAATGTTCCTATCGAAATTTTCCAAGTTTGGTACAATTTCAGTATGAAGATGACCCTCTAAGATAATCATAACTCAAATATTATACAAGATTAAAAGAACGCAATATTAATTCTACAAGATAACGTAAAATAAAATGACGTAATTTCCATACAAATGGCTATTTTCGGTTTCCTAGGAAAATTTGGTGATTAATACATATGTATGAAGTGATCTCTATTGTTTTAGCTGTGCGTAGGAATCTGTAAGTAGAATATATTTTTAAAAATTGGACTGAACTGATCTTTTCAAAATCCAATAATAAGTAAACGGCAACAGATATTGAAGTTGCTGTTTCAGGAGAGTAATGCGTGAAGCTAGCAATTTATTTACCGTGTTTCTTTGTTTTAGTTCGCAGAATCATGTATAGATGGCATTGCGCTGGCACAAACTATTGGAACGCTGAAACTAACGTATAAAATTAATCAAATTAAATTTGACCTTCTGTCATTTTGTCTAATAAAACTAAAAAAATGGTTTGTGTTTTGAAACTGTCTAGTTATTTTGAACATTCTTACACTTTGAGACATTACAGCACCCTCTATTGCTCATGTTTAGAACTTTAAAAAAAGCAGTGTAAAGAAATTCCGGATTCAACAAATAACTCCCTGCAAGAAAAACCACAATTGGTTTCATCGTTTACCTATTATTGAATTTTAAAACGTTTAGTCCATGTTGAACATCTTGTACGTGGTTATTATTTATTTATGTGGTAAATATTTAATTTTCAGCTGTACACTTCAAGGGCCT
Source organism: Maratus michaelseni (assembly GCA_963931845.1). Taxonomy (NCBI): domain Eukaryota; kingdom Metazoa; phylum Arthropoda; class Arachnida; order Araneae; family Salticidae; genus Maratus; species Maratus michaelseni. The sequence goes on from OZ007587.1 coordinate 352,559,163, forward strand.
TTTCTCTTTTAATTTATATTTTCTTTATGAGTAAATGAAAATATATTTTTCTGTGTTATAGTGCATGAATCACGCAAAAAAAATGACTACAAATAATAACCATATTATACTACGTTCAAAAAGCTCAGAAAACCTTGATGTGATTTTTTTTCCGTGGTTTCCTTGAAAAAAAAAACATTTTTATGCTCATTTTTTAACTCAAGGAATTTATTCACATTCAATAATATATATTCTTTTGCAAATTTTGGACTAATTTTTAATTTTACTAAATGCAGGATAAGAGAGTAATGACTCGGAATAAATGCACACATTTCAGAGCTGTCTCTATTCAGGAAATCTTGGGAATACACTTAAATTAGATATATAAAAAGTATGTCTTTTTTAGCTAAAACGTTGCTAAAAAATCGTCCCACCTTTATATTTTCAAAACGAACTGCAATTTAATGAAACTTTTAGTAAACCAAGAAAAAATAATGACTTTACTTATTTTTCGAAAATGTTTAAAATTGATTAATTTAAAACAAATTTACAAACAATCCTTAAAATTTATTTTCAGATTGTAATTAGCTTTTCTGGTTTTATGCAAAATGTCATAGATATTTAATAATTTTTACCGACTATAATAACTGTTTTTTCTGTTTATTGCAGAATCATTTGCTATTTGTTAATTTTCTTTCCTTTGATATGCTTATTTAGATAGCTTCTAATGTTGTAGGCCAAATGACTATCGCAGGATATTTCTTTTGATAAAGTTTGAGAAGTAAGAGTACATACAGATAATTAAATTATTTTTCCATAGAGGTTCTAATTATAAGTTTTATTATAAAAATTATGTTCATTAACAAAAGCCGAAATATCATTGTGTTACACAATCTAATTATACATGTTTTAGAGACATGTTGATAACAAAGTATAATTGGAATAAAACACTAACTTTTTTTAAATAAAGTAAATATATAGTGGTGCAGTAGAGTATCAAAAATGAATAAAATGTAAAAAATGAGGCAGGTAGCAATCAGAATACAATATTCTTAATCTGGAGGGAAAGATAGAGATAAGGAGTTTCCTAAATATCAAATTTAACTGAAATAAATTTTAGATTCAAAATAAAACATACTATTAAAAAAAAGTACTATTACATAATTTTAAAGTGAAATTAAAAGAATTATGGAAATTTACTTTCTTTACGACTATGATTCGCTCAATAATACTACTTTAAAGATAGAGAATAAATCTCCAATTGGTGTTTGTATAACTTTTGGACAGGAAAAAAAAAGCCACAATTTGAACTACAGTTTTCTAACGTAACACTACTAAATCTTACTTGTATATAATAAATTAAAATACTATACTAGTCATAGTATACTAGTATACTAGTCACTCTTTTGAGATCAGACTATCCAAAACTCACATAAACAAAACAATAATATACTCAAAAAATCAAAAATTGAATTCAGTTAGATAATATGCTAAAATAATACTAATAATATTAAATGTATAGAAGAAAGTAAAAGAAATGCTATACTCTCTCTAATATTAAATATAAACTGTGTGTTTATTCACATAAAAAAATATGAATATTTCCTTGAATTTAACCGAAAGTTGCAGTGATCAATGAATAAAAAAACACAATTTAACAAATTTATCCAATTTAATAGAAAAAAGAATTAAAGTGTTTGATATATAGGAACTTAAATAGATATAGAAATTCAGTGATGAATTTAGAAGTCTACCAAGAGAACTTCAACTCATAGAAAGCTTCCTATTGATGGACTAGAAGTGCAAATACCTCCCAGTACTCCATGTTCTCGCAGCTGCAAATATCCTTCTCGGGGGGGGAAATCTCCGAGTTTCACTCTGTGAACGTACTTACAAAATCTGAGATCGTTTAAGGGTAAAACAGATCAATCTTAACAAACGAGGCAAAAGAGACCAAATAGTCTGACGTAACGGGCATTTATGGGGTAAAACAAATGGTCATATGTGTATAAACTTACACAGATTTCTTAATCAATTCTAGATTTCAGAAAATTGAATTAATCGGATTATTGAGATAAGATAATATTGCACTCACCAGTTTTTTTTAATCCTAAAATTTCCCAAAGTAGTCTACTATAGAATTTACACAGGTCTGCCAAACCTTTTTCAAGTTATATTAACTCGCAGAAGAAACCTCAAGTGAAATGCTGTGCAACTCACTCAATAAACCCTTCTGCAAATACGCAATGTCTTTAGTGCCATGTCCCCTATTCGCATTTTCAACCCTGGAATGTTCTATTATTAAATAAAGCTATAATGGGGATTCGTTGTAATAAAGAAAAAAAATTAAATATACCATGTTTAAAAGAAATTTAGCATTTTCAGAATGAAAAAAAAAATGTTGAAAGACGTGATATTTTCAAAGTCAAAATTATGAGTACATCTTGAACATTAGAAACATTCCATTTTTTTTTTCTAGAAGAGATACTTAAAGTTGATATTTGGCTAACATATTCTAAATTAGAATCTCGTTAAACCATTTTTGACCCATTTTCAAAATATCATCACGAGGAGATTTTTTTTTCAAATTAACATTCTTCATTACGTTGCTTAAAACTTGAATTAAATTAACTATATCATTAGCATTTTTTAAAACTAATTTTATATTTTTAAAGCAAACTACAAATTTATAAATTTATTAGTAAATTAGGTAAAATCTCATGAAGTATGATTAGTGAAACAGATTTTTAAAAGCAGGTCAAGTTAAATTATTTTTGCATTAAATTTAATGAAAAAAAATAAAGACATAAATTGGATGTATCAAATGCATGTAATGAAGTTATTACAAAACGTATAATTTAACTTCATAATATTTGTTTGAAGGATTAAAATATATAGTTGTATTTCATTTCTTTATTTAGATTTCTCACCTGTATTTACGATTGGCGTCAAATTGGGAGGGGAGGGGGGGGAAATCATTTCAAAAGTTTATACAATTAAGTGAAATGTAAGACAGCATTAAGCATTGAGTCTGCCGAAAATATTTTCAATTATTATTGGGCCATCCAGAAAGTTCTGCGGTTTTTCACAGGGAAGCGCAGTTTCATTTACTTATATTTTGTTACTGATGATAAGGAGTGACCTTGAATGACCCAGATATGCACATTCGGTCTTTTCTGCTTCCGATGCGCAATTCCCGTTTGTATTGTGGCATATATTTTGTTTCAGTGCAGTGCTAAGAATGAAGAACTCAAAACTTCATTTTCTGTATATTATGCACTTTTATTTTAAGAAAGGTAAAAATGCTAGTCAGAATGCTCGATAAAATTTGTGCTGTACATGGACAAAATGCTGTTTCTCATGACGAAGTTCGTAGATGGTTTGAGGAGTTCAAAAGCAGAAATTTCCGCCTAGAAGATGATGCCCGCTCTGGACGACCATTATCATCTGTAAGGATGATAATGGTCGTTCTCTTAAAAGAAGCTTTCAAAAGATCATGAACTGTATTTTTTGGAAAATTTAGTCATATGTGATAGCTCCTGAACTGTGTAACGTGGATTTTCAGCGACGGCTTCTTTTATGAGGTCATCCATCACAGATGATTGTCGTACAAAGCGGGTATCATCTTCAAGGCTGATATTTCCGTTCTTAAACTTCTCAAACCATCTTCGAACTGTATCATCTGAAACAGCATTTTGTCCATATACAGCACAAATTTTACGAGCAATCTGACTAACATTTTTACCTTTCTTGAAATAAAAGAGCATAATATAACGAAAATGAAGTTTTTGGTTCTCCATTCTTAGCACGGCAGTGAAACAAAAGATATGCCACAATACAAGCGAGAATTGTGCAGCGCAACCAGAAAAGACCGAATGTGAATATCTGGGTCATTCAAGGTCACTCTTTATCAGCAGTAGAAAAGTAACTAGACGAAACTGTGCTTCATTTTGAAAATCCGCAGAACTTTCGGATGACCCAATATTATGTCACTCTTTTTTTAAAATACAGGGTTTTAGACTTTACATGACAACATAGACATCAAAAACAAAATTGAAATGGACTAAAATGTAATTGAAAACAGGTGATTAAAAAAAGATTGGAAAAAATTTAGGAGGTGGTAGTGCACACAAAACAGTTTTTTGTATAAGTAATCAGGGTTGTAATTTTTATTATTCACTGAAAAATACAAGTTGTGTCTCCCCAGTACGACCATCCATTCATAACTTAAATTAAAATAAAGATATCTGAAAGCTATTTTTAACTGTCTTACTTTCTTTGTGTGAAATGCAATGATATCATGAAAAGGAATGAAAGTGCACAGTATTTTTGTAATTGAAACCGTATGTACTGTCAGTTACAGTTGGAAATATGGAGCGTCCAGTTCAGTGCTACAGGAATGAGTATGGTAGCTAGTTCTATCATTTCTTCTAATATTCTAAGGCTTCGATCACACGTACCATCCTATTAAAAGCAATATCAGGTAATTTATAAGAAACCTGTTTTTGAAGAGAGAAATGGTTTAAAACGTACCGTGTGATAATTTACCACTCGTAACTTTGTCACTGCCGAATTAACAATGTTTGTATTTCATTCGCCAAATAGTAGCGAAATCTTGCCAAATGTTTCATGTGTTTCTCACTTATTTTTATTCTGTTCAGACTTGAAAATAACCGTACTTGCAGCGTGAAAGTATCGTTCGAAGATAGCAAAAGGCAATAGCATACATTTCAGATAGTCCAATAGAACGTGTGATTCAAACTATACGCTTCACGCAAAGAAATATGAGTCTGTTACAAATATCGTTAAAATATCGTAATTATTGTTAAAATTATGAACAAAAATCCTAATTCGGATTCCAGTAAGACTCCGTATTTTAATTCCGTATTTTTCATTGTGTAAATGTATTGTGATCTCAGATTTCTACGCAAACATTCTTTGTCAGTGTGCACTAGTAACACTTAAAGCTTGTCAGGTATTTCTGAATGATACTTTCAATTTTTTAACCCCAAAGACTAAATTACTAAATGTTACCCTTTTCATAGTTAGAAAGCAATAATATTTTATTTTTAAATAACATCAGTTAACAATTTCGTATTATATTTGGAAATTTTAGGGATTTATTAATTAGTTTCATTAGAAAAGTGTATTTTACAAAATTTTCTTTATGTCCCAAATAAATATTCAAATTAACCAAATAAACCAAATGATAAATTCTATTTATTTGCTTTTACTGAAATATTCATTAAATCACCCTAGGGGATAAAATAAAGCAACAGATACTACATGAATGTTTCGGAAGCAGAAACGATTATTACATCATAAAGTAAACAAATTTTAATAACCAGCTTTCATTAAATTTATTATCATTTTCATTTTATTACATTATCGAATAAAAAAGTCGTTTTTAAAATCATATTAATCACTTCATCTATACATAAGATTTTTCTGGAAAATAATGCTTGTACATTTTAAAAATGTGTTTTCGGCAATTTAATATCCAGTAACTGAGAAAGAGAAATAGGAATAAAGCCTTTAAATTGTATGAATAAATGAACTGCAGGTCGTGAAATAAATGCTTTTTAACAGAGATGGGTGAACTTGAAAATGATATATGAAATTGCGATTTGATGACGTTGTCATATTCATAAAATTAGAAAGATTCTTTAAGGGTAAATTACTCTGTAAGAATCAGAGTTTATTCAAACAAAAAATATGAAAATCAAATTGTTTACCGTTATATTCTAAAACTTAACATTTTAAAAACATTTTTTATCAAAACACTTTTATATACAGTCGGCAGATCAAAAGTTTTTAATAATACATTTTAATCACTAAATTGTCTGAGAGAAAAAAATGCAAATAACCATTCGACTGTAAATTATGTCTTTTTTTATTTTTTGTTATAAAAATATGCTTAGGTGGTCGTCTGAATAATAAAATTGAACCAAACTCTCAAATTTCAATATGATCGCTTAATTTTGACGTTATATTTGGTTTTGTGGTAAATTTTATGTTAGGCCAACAAGTAGTTTAGAAATTATGAAGGTTTAAAGTTGGCATTCATGTTAACATGTTAAAGAATAACAGATTCTGCCACAGTCCCCGTGTAAAGGTTAAATTCATTTGTAGTCCTTACAAAATAGATTGAAATTTGGGTAGTATTAAGGTAGTACTCAAGAACTACTTGGCTGAAGGCGTTATAATTTTGATTTCGTATATTTGACGCCTCTAAAAATCTATTTCTGTTAAAAAAATAATGTGTGACAATTTTTATTTTTTTTTCAAAAATGTATTTCGAAAACATATATTTTTTTTAATGCTGATGGCCATAAAATTAAATATTTTGAATAAGTGATAACGAAGAAAAATATTTTTTTATATGAATTGATTGACTGAGGCTACAGGAGGTTTTGGTCTCTGCTGTCTGGATTTCTTGCGATATTTTTAAATATTTTTAAACATTATTTTGCACTTTTATGTTTGTATTTTAGCATTCAAAATTTATTTTTTTTTTATTTAAAAAAAATGAAATGCCACTAAAGCAAGATGCAAAACATAACAATATCAATAATTTTTGCTTTATTATTGTGTTTATTCGAAGATCAACCGAGTTTCGCCTGTCTAGAATGGCGGGCAGTGGAAATAAATGAATTGGGATTTCATTTTTGTAAAATGCATGTTAAAAATTATACAAATCCGTCTATTGTGGGTTTCCACGCTAATAAATTAACAACACATGGTCAGAAATGCTGTCCAAATTTAAGTCATTATAACCGGTACACTATAAAAATATCTGTCACTGACATTTAGAAAAAAAATTGTGGCACTACACAAAAAATAGTTCCTTGTCATCCTTATAAATTGTAATCCCCTTTGCAAGCGAATTCTAGTCTCCCGTATTCAAATTCAAAAGAGTTTCCCCTCATTATCGTGGTCAAACTTATTTAAAAATTTGTGCAAATAAATGTGAACACAAGAGGTTAGTTTTAGTAACTATAATTCTAGTTTATGCATTTCTTTCAGGAATCAAATGATAATTTCTCGCAATTTAAAAGACTCATAATATAATGTATGGTTTCATCACATAGGAAACTATATACTAGAAATTCTCGATCATTTCGTCTATTCAATGTATTTGTTTGCCTTATTCGTATAGCTCAGAAATCTATATTTCTAGTTTATGGATTTAGAAAATGACTATTTATTTGTCCTAGATGAAGGCGGTATACGTTTTTTTTTTCAATGTACAATCAACTTCACAGCCTAGTTTAGGGAAGCTTAAAAATTAAATTTCTATAAATTGTAAAAACAAAACCCGTGTATCTCTAAATTAGAAGAGATCATTGCCTGTTATCGCTAAAGGTAGTACTTAAACGGCTGTTTTGCGAATACTTGGAAAAATAATCATGTGTTTTCTTCACTCACACTTTCAAAAACTCTTATTATGCGTAGCATCCATTTTTCTCACAGTGAATCACAGCTGAAGTGAATTAGGCGAAATTTTGGAGTGCGCTAATGGTATAGTTGTTGCCTTCGTGACAAATCCGTCATTTCCATAAAATGTATAATGCGGGCATTAATCTTTGAAAATGAGGCCATCTTTTTTAATAACACTGTTTTATGCAACAGATTTTTTTTTTAAATCAACTTCTTTATTCAAATGAGTGGATGACGTATTTAAAAAAAAAAAATAAAGTTACGCTCTTAAAATTGTGCCTCTGAACCTCTGATATAAAAACATTATAATATATTACATATTACATATATTATATTACGCATAAGATATATGATGCGAGATTGAGTTTATGAATATTATGAGGTGCACAGTGCCTTTGAAATTAATAGGTGAAGTTGAAATTTATGAAATTTCAACAATTTAAAGTTATTTCCGCTTGCGCGTTTACAAGCTGGAATACAAACGCAAATGGATTTTTAAGAGCCACTTCTGACTCAGTGCCTTTGATGAATTACCTCTAATTTTGTTGGTCCTTGAATGTTTTTCTCCTGTTTAAAATAAGTAGGGGTATCTGTCACATAACCAGCTGTGCTAACCCTCCCGTATCCAGACACCAAGGTTTCTAAAAACATGCTCATTTGCCCCTGTTTTAAAAATAGGGATAAAATGCCTGCAAATGTTGAAACACTATAGTCATTTCAAGATAAATTTAAAAAGAAATTAAAACATATTTTAAATTAATAAGTTTTCTTAATGTAATATAATTTTTGGATTTTGATAACATTTCCTGCTTTTCCCTACCCCCCTTCCAACAAAAAATAAAGAAAAATATTGAGAAAGGAACTGTGAACGGATAAAGTTCAAGAAGGTAGGCTATTTTGTCAAATTATAATAAAATATTTAAGATTCTAAAATTATTTAATTTTTCTGGATGTTTTATTTTAAATCTGACGATATTTTAATTAAATTTCATAATTTTTAATTGCAAAGGCACGTGATCTGCTGTTTATGATGGTACTTTAATCGAAGTTAAAAAATAATGTATTAATATAAAAATACATGCACTCTTGCTTAGTTTCATTTAAAACAACAGCTAAAGTAAAAATATATTAATTATAATAAAAATAAAATAAATAAATGTTTAAAACAATATTTAAAATCGAAATGAGTTAAAACAAAAATAACTGTATCTTGTTAGCTATAATGCAATTTCCGCTTAAAACTTTCCTCTATTACTGTTATTCACGGTCTATATATCATTAAAAAATACTTCAAAGCCTAAATATGCTTTTATCGTTATATCAAACAAAACAGATTTTTTTCTACACTATCATATCTTTTCTAATATAACGTATAATTCGCCATCAAATTGCTTTTCGCACATCATAATTTAATTATTTTTCAGTTTTCTTTCATTTTCCAATATTCACATGTAAATATATTATTTCATTTAAAAATACATTGACTATTGTCACCCCGCAGCTCAAAATCTCATATGGCAGATCTTAATTATAGGATAGCGTGATTTGGCGCAAAATATTTAATTTCGTAATTTGAATTTCATTTCCCGGGTGTAATCTTATTTGTTTAGTTTCGCTTGTGTGTGGCAAAATTTGAAATAAAATGGAATAATGTTTTAAATGAATAATTATGAGTTACAAAAAAATATTAGTTACAAAAATAACAATTTATTTTTAATGCTAATATGCAAATGTTTTTAATACTATTAATCTTATTATTAGATCTTATTAACATTAAAATTAAATTGAAACATATTTTTTTATAACTAAAGCCATCTGATAATGATGTAAATTTTGTTGGTCACGACAAAAGCTGCCCGATTATAGACGACCCATCAGAAAAGAAAATGATCCGTATTTGCATAGAATTCTGAAATTCGGTTAAAAAGGAATTTCTAATGTACCCCTATTTTAAAAGGGGAAGAATTATCAAGTTCGCGAGTCTAATGAATAGTTGAGATTCCTTTACTTCATTGTACAGTAATCTAAAAAATATATTAAATTCAGTAATGACGCGTTTACTATAAGGCAATTTTATGCATTTCAAGCCTATGAAAACAAGCAAAATATTACTCAATACAGCAACCTCGTTGTCCACGAATTTTAATAACACATGAAATTCTGCAATGCCGCCGCAATAATTATAACATATGTTTGTGTGTATCACACCCATGAAACTAAGCAAAAAATCATTGGATGCAGAATTTAACTTAGTGTATTAAAATAAAAAAATAAAAAACATATGAAATTCTGTAATGCCACATCACTATATCGTATAAATGTACGCTTCGAGCCCATAAAAGCAAACCAAAAAACATATCACTGTCTGAAGCAACATCATTATTATAAAAATCTCAAAGATATATCGAAATTTGGTAATGCGGCCGTGGTTTTAAAATCTCATTTCTTTTAACTCGCCTCCCTCCCCACCACACACACACACACACACAAAGTACAGCAATAAATTTAGTTTTAAGCCAAACCACACTTTCTAAAATACGCAAATTCTGTTCTCCCACAAGGACACAAGGGCTGCGGGCAGACGATGGTATTACATCGTTTAAAAATATTATTATTCGGAATTTTTAAAATCTGACAATAGTAAACAAAAACACTTCAATTTTAAAATATGTGTTAAATATTTATTCAAAATGTGACGGAGGCCGATGTTGTGTTTGAAGTGATAGCACAAAACTTCACGGATCCGCTCTCCTTCAAAACAAAAAAGGATGGTTTGTTTCTATAAAATACAATATAGAACTTTTATCCATCAATGGAATGTCTCAGTTTTTTTGTGGCAAAAATTATTCCGGAACACTCTTTTCCCAAAGCGCTAAACTTCTCTCGGGGTCCGTGAATTTTCGGCTAAGGAAAATTATTAGGTGCTCTTCTGAGCCCTCGTCTGTGGCAAAACTACTCTAATTCCTTTATCTGGCTCGTCAGTTTGCACAATATACTCTAAATCATAATTTAGGGCATATAAAATAGATTTTTTGGTAAGTTTCGTTTTGAAGAGCTCGAATGTATTACTAATTTCACGTTATCTTTCCTTATTATGCTTTTCTGCACGAGTGAGGGGTTCTACAAGAGTTTCATAATTTTTTGTGTAACGCCAATATTATCCTTCCGTACGTAGACATCTCTTGATTTCAGTTTTATATTTAGGCACCGGTATTTCAGTTATTGAACATATTTTGGTTTGTATTCTAATTAGTCGATAATGTGAAACGTAGAAAGAAATGTAATAAAAGCCTTTCACAAATATGAAAGTTTAACGTATATGATCAAGAAACTAATTTCCCGAGAAAATCTAAATGTATCTGCAGTTGTAAATACAACACGAGTTATACTTTAGATAGAATAATGAGCGGATATTGCAAGATAGACTTTTATTCAGATGAAAGATGTAATAGAAGTAATCTCATCCGAGTGGAAATATTACATATTTTACACTATACACGGAAAAAAGTCAATTACTCTGAGTAAAATGAAACAAAATATTTTACTACAGCACATACACAACATGTAAAAACTAAATTAAAATAGAAAAACATATTTAAGCAGACAGTAATTTTGATGATTCATAAATCAGATTTGGTTGAAAATCCAGCGCCAAAATAAACAGGCTTACATATACCGAGTGCTTCAAAAGTTCGTTACAACTTTAAAATTTAAGCAAGAATAAACAAATTTGCCGCTTTACCGAAATGGGACCAGGGAGAGAGGGCATGTTTTTAATAATATAAACAAGTTGAAGTTAGTAAAGTTATCGATCGCGGAAACTTTTATAAAATGTATGAGATAAATTTTGACAGATTGGGCCATCAATGAAATACGTGGATCTACGTGAATTCTACAGTCGTTGAAAACAACCTATTATCCTTGCCAGATCCAGCATTGCTGATACAGATTTTTTACATGAACGGTGCTGCAGCAACCGAAATATAATGAAACTTTCACAGGACGGAAGGCCCTAAAACTGCGAAATGCACTATTTCAATTCAGGGGATACTGAACCATGTCAGACGCTATCCTGTATTTTTATTTTTTCCAATTTATTGTGCTTTTATTACAAGCTTTATCTCCATATATCTACTTCACATTTTGGATGAGCGCTCTCTCTTGGAGACTTTTGAATCTACAACTTTTTTCTGTTATCAAAATATAATCCGATTTCTATCTGATCATTTATGTAAGAATAGCAGGTATATACTTGAAAAGATACAGTTTCTTTTGAAAAATTCGAAAAATTTAGTATGCTTTTTGTTAAAGAATGCGGGGTTTTTAACTCCACTTACAAGAAATTTGACAAAGTGTAGTAAACAGGTTTGGGTTGGGTTGAGTTGATTATTGACGGCCAATTATCTACACCAGGGATAAGGGCCCGGGGGGAGTGCCCTTCGTGGGGGTCTTTCTAAGGGAACCTAATCCGTATTTACGCATGGATAAATCCATGGCTCGAAGAAAACCACGAGAACTCCGAACGATTAGGCCGACGGGCGCGATTGGGATCGAACCCAGCACCTCCCGTCTACCAGCTTCGAGAGCACAACCTCTCAGCCACTGGTGGGGCTTGTAGTAAACAGAATATACTGGATTAGAATATCAATCTATTAAATATTTGATGACCTATGAGTACTAATGAGAAATAATATTTAACTGCACATACACGAACGATAAAAAACTTATTTTATAATATATTAGTCAACTATACCGGACTTCGTATATGAAAAGGTCAGTCAATTATCATGAATATTCAGAACGATTTCGACTATATATTGAGCTGAATTTCTGTTGCTTCTATAAATAACTGGATGAGAAGGGATTTTTTACAAAGTGCCACTTTACATTTTCATTGATGCTTTAGTTTTCGTTGGAAAAACCATCAGACGAAATTCATTATAAAAATAAAAATTCAAATTCGAAGCATTCGTTTAAAAGCTACGAGTTGACCGCATGCTAAATGTATACCTTTATTGGTGTGTATGTCTTTATTGGAAGTAGATTAATAAAAAATGGGTATTTGTGGAAAATCCCTTATCATTATGCTACTTTAACAAAAAAATTTAAATTCAGCTCACTATATCGCCGATATCTTTTTGAATTATCATGATTTTTGACTGGTCTTTTTATGCGAGTTTCCCTTTGTAATTAACAACCAAATTATGAAAAAAATAATGTTCCGAAAATCCTTTCATACAAATTCTCAGATTTAGTCAATTATTTAACATATTTACATTTTAATTGAAGTACTAGGTTTCTACAGTACTTTTTCAAGTTTCTAAATCTGGTGGAAACGTAACTAACTGCATCGCAGGATATAAACAATAAACATGCGGAATTCTTTTATAAAAACATTTATATCTCCATGAATATACCTGGTTTTCTTACACAAATGAGCACAATATTTAAACAGGGTCTACATACTTAACTGTAACAGTTGCTGGTCATTTTGAGCATTTTATTTTACAGGGGGATCGCAAATAATGTATTTCTATTCAATTCGTTGTTTGTTCTCTAATGGCCTTCGCGACTAAATCTTCACTGAAAAATATAAGATCAAACACTTTCGTTACATTCCCGAAGTTCCAGAATAATTCCTCAAGTAACTATCTGGATATTTGACAAAACTGCTGAAATCGTTTGACCATATAAAGTAACCGTATACTTTTAACAAAATAGTGTATTAAAGCCCAGACCCAAACTCTGCTGCTAATATATAACATAAATATCCCAAAAAAGAATGTTCTTGCACAGTAATTAAAATGAACACAAATTAAAAAAGTATATACATATCATTAACATTTTAGTTTGTAGATAGAAACTGCTAATAAGGCAGTTTTATTAATTTTATGTATATTCTAATACAAAAATCTTTTATAAAATACAGCGTCGAGAAGTATAACACAAAAAAAATTGAGATTTTTATCAGTGATATCCGTTTATAATGTCTGTCAGTTTACTTTTACTTTCCTTTTTCCTTTGTAATGACAAAAGAAAAAAATTAGAAATTAGAAAAAAATTGTACTTTTTATGATAGAAAATACGATTTCCTTTGAATAAAAATACAAAAAAAAAATCCAACAATGATGAAATTTTTTTAAGTTCTTTATCGAACCCACATAAAAATGCAATGTTCAGGAACTAACGATCGATATCAAGATAGATGTGGCCTATTGTTGTTCTGATGGGACATATATGTCCGCATAATTTACAAAAATTTCCAAAGAAAAAATATTTTCTGCACCGACAAGATTTATTATATTATTTTGGAAGTAAAAATGCAATGTAGGAAAATTGTAAGCTAAATTTTAGACATCAAATTTCCAGCTATGATGAATGGCGAAGCAGGTAAAAAAAATATTTTGTGCATCAAAAGTGCAAGCACTTCATTTAAATATTTTACATGTATTTAAAATTCAATTACCCATGGGGAATTATGTCACCTGAAGATTAGAGAAAAGTTTCTTACAACTAGAGGTCCAGCTTCACATTTTTGTAACCAATTTTAGCGTCGATGATTTTGGTATATATATAATAGATTAGATGATACATATAATGAAACTGCTAGTCAGCTGGCACACTAGAGAAGGTTGTTGCCATAGTAACATCGCATAGCCCACTCGAATGTGAAATGTAGGTTCGCCAGCTGACTAGCAGTTTTATTATCGGTACCATGTTACCTATTATATATACCAAAATCTTTGCCACTAAATTTGGTTGCAGAAAAATGAAGCTGTCTTCATATTAAAAGAATTTTTTATTTGGAATTATGTAACGAGTGTGATAGGAAAGGTCATACCAAATTTATGAGGTTCTTAATACACGCAATAACAAATAACATTTATATTAAACCTGTGCCGCAATCCACTTATTCAATTAAAAATACAACATGTCTCACTCCAAGCGGAAACCGAATTTTACTTCAGAATTTTCCTAATAGTGAAAATACTGTAATAATAATTTTCAACAGACTTAATTTGTTTTATTTGAAAAATTATAACATCACGCACTGAAAATGCCCAAAATCTGCGACAAATAACATTGTACTTCAAGTTTCATATTTTGGAATATAGATGACATGCGTACACACTGAATGTACATTTTTGTACATTCGATAAATTGCACAGCTACGTACAGTCCTGTGGGGAAAAAAGGGATCATCGTGTAGAAATATGACTACACAGTTAAATTTTGTGATGTGTTGAACGAACTTTTGGTGCGGCACTAGCTGCAAGCATAAGATGGTGAAATCTCGTTCCAATATTTGAGGCTCCAGTTGAACCATAGCTCCAAATGTTGGTATGAGATTTCACCATCTTATGGTTTTAGCTACTGCAGCACCAAAAGATGATTCAACCCAGCACAAAATTTTTGACAGTGTTGAGCCAGTCGATTAATATTAATATCTACTACTTAATGTTCTACATAAATTCTGCTTAGGAGTCATGTACATATAGAAATTTTCACAAGCATTTAATTTTTCAAAACTAACACTTAATTTTAATCTAATATTACGATGATTCGGTAAATTTTAATTTCTGATGCCAAACGGAAAGTCATTTGGTCGAGTAGTTTTAGAATTATTCAGATATAAAATTTGGAACTCCTAATTTTAAAATAATTTTTAATCGTTAAAACAGATTGCAGTAACTCAAAAACTATTTTGTTGAGATAGATTTAATTTTGGATTCGTATATTTAAAGTTTCTAGAAACGGACTTCTGTAAAAAAAAATTACACGTAACATTTTGAATTTTTTTTTAAATTTATTTCGAAAATTTATATATTTTGAAATTTTTTGAATATATATATATATAATCTGTTAAGTTATAATGTGTCTCAATAGATTTCTTTTCTTAAACTTTATATATGCGAATCCAAAATTGCAGCTCATTCCGCTAAGTAGTTTTTGAGTAATGATTTGAAAACAACACACATTGCAATCTTTTTAGCAACAGTTAAAAATATATTTAACATTAGAACCTCTAAATTTTAAATCTACATAATTCTTAAATTGTTTGACCGAATGGCCTTCCGTTGCATATCTGATGGTAACATTTACCGAAGTATCCAAATATTGCGTCAAAATTAGGTGTTAACATTGAACATTTTAAAGTTTGTTACAATGTTACAATTTTTATGTGTATATGCCTCCTAATCAAAATTTATGTATAGAATTAATTTTTAGACGTTATTACTAATCGATTGATATTAGTCACATTTCTATAGGATGATTTGCGACAGAGTTAGTAGAAGGTGATTTCTTTTTCCCAGGTCTGTACATTTTTTAACATTGTTGTAATACATTTAATGTCACATAGGTTTCTAACACCATACTACAGTTCCTCTGGTATCATCATATTTCTCAGAAAACAAAGTAAGTCTATTGCAAATATTGCAAATATCTTGAATATTGTTAAAGGTATCAACGAAAGATTCAATTTGGCGCGAGATTTTTTGAATTTCTTACAGCACAACTTTGACATCGATCGTGACTTCAAATGTAACAGTTGGCGCAGCTTGTCCCCAATGGGACATTGCGCCATGAAACCCTATACAACCAACCAACCATCAAATGTAACAGATTTATCTGCCTGCATGTGACTTTTATCCTTTTAAAGATATTACTGTCATCATTATTGTTCCCTGTATACGGATTACATTGTAAGTTGTGAACAAGTTTTTTTATTATTTCATGTTACCCTGAAGTGTTTATATATATATACTAGCAAGATACGCCCGCTACGCTGGTCAATTTCTCATAACGAACCTTTAATCAAACGAAATATTGACCTTGAATTTGACCTTGTGTTTCAAAACCCATATGGACCTTTACTTGGAATGTCGTTCTGCATTTCTGAAAATGATACGAACGCCTTTACGTTATTACATTTTTAATGTGTCAGACAAAATTTAGGCTGTTAAAGACACACTTTTTGTTGATCATTTGCAGTAGGATTTGGTAAAGAACGATAAAACGATATGCTATATACTAAAACCATCCTTGAAAACTCATCTAACTAACAGTGAACGTTCCGTCAAAATCCATTCGGCAGAATATTTTTAAAATGCTAAGCTTTCATAATCGGGTTCATCTGAATTTAAAACTTCCTCCCATAATTATATAACTAAGCAAAGTAGAACAATATGCGGAATACTAAAACAATCTCCGATAAATTATGTAACTAAGAGTGCAAGTTCCGCAAAAATCCATTCTAAAAGATTAATAAACATTTCCTTTTTGAATCAGCAAAAAATGTCAGTTATAACTTAATGAAAAGTATTTACTATTCAAAAAATAGTAAATTAAAATGTTTTGCAAGCTTAAAATTAAATAATAATATTAAAAAAAAAGAGAACCGCGTTGAATAAAGAGCGAGTCACAGTGCTTGACATTCTTTGAAATAAAAATAATTTGCACATTCGGGGTTGAGATAAATGGCGCATTAGCAAACATTTCGGCATGATGTTGGTATAACGGAAAAGTACCAAAAGGTATCCAAAGAACTTTCTTCCAAATTAAGCCCATTTTCTGTAGACTCTATTATGGAATAGGTCAGCCTTAAAAAAATGAATTGTGTTACATTATGGTGTCTATGGGGTTTACATTACGTGTCTATGAGGAAAAATCATTTCCGTTCGATTTTAATGAAGTTACAACACTTCAAATATAATGAAATTGATATGCCTCACTGAGGTGGACTAAAATATGCTATTTGTCGATAATTAAATAAAAATCATGTACTCGTGACATCATAATTAACTTTTATATTTTGACAGAATAATAAGGCTACTATAATTTGTGACTCGTGCTATAGCCAGTATACACGTCAGGACACATTGCTGTTATCATTATCTTTTAACGCGTGAAAGTTTCGCTATGGTACTCCATTGTGAAATTTCGTAATTTTTGAAATTCAATATTTGACAAAACAACCTAATCATTAGATTCGAAATTTAGATCAAGAAAATGTAATTTTTTACCTTTCTAACGCAGCTTGTCTAACAATTTTCTCACAAATACTTTTTGAGCTATTAATTTTTTCAATAACTTCAAATGTTTCATTTTCCGAGATTAATCTATGGCAACGATAAGCGCAAAAGCCAGTCGTCAACAACGCGTAGCTTTTTATTAAAGAGGACAATTTTCGAGCTATTAATTATTTCAGTAACTTCAAATATTTCATTTTCCGAGATTAATCTGTGACAACGATTAGCGAAAAACCCAGTCGTCAGCAACGCGCAGCTTTTTATTAAAGAGGATACTTTCAAGCTAATAATTTTCTCAGTAACTTCAAATGTTACATTTTCCGAGATTAATCTGGCGGCAACGATTAGCAAAAAAACCGGTCGTCAGCAACGCGTAGCTTTTTATTAATGAGGATATATACACTTTCAGATTCTTATAGAAATTTTAATTTTCTAGAATAACTGTAAACGATCGATTTTGACTATTTCTTTTTAATATTATGCTATTATAGATTGATTGTGTTCCTAGATTCGTGAATAGTTGTAACAAAAAAACGAATTATTACTGCTGGAACTTTACAGATTCACATAGATAATCTCATAAAAATTAACATTTTAACGCAGAATATAGGACTTATTTTCCCTTAGGTACAGAGATTAAGAGTATTAAGAGTCCGTAATGTCTAGTGCATAAAAAACCCCATTGTCATTGGGTTACTAGATTAAAATATAAGTTCAAAAAACATATTGATAAGTAGATTACATAAGTAAAAAGATTAAAAATAAATTTGCGTTGTGTTTTTAAGGTCTTTGGAGTTACGATGTTAACATCTATGTTAACAATTTACACTGAGAAATAGATTACCTAAATAAAATTAATAAAATTAAATATGTGTTGTATTGTTTTTCGTAGATCGTTTCCCTTTTAAAACCCATGCGATCATGAAAAGTTACTAGAATTAAATTAAAGTTTAAATTAAAAATTAAGTTAGAAAAGAGGGCTTTTTTTAAAAAAATAAATCGCCAACCATCTCCTTACCTAAGCAAGTCACACTTAAAGCAAACAATTAATAAGATACAGATTGAAGTACTAGGGTCGTACAGAAATGATTGACACAAGGCTCTCACAACGAAACTATACAAGATATGACAGGGAAAATCAGTGAAATAGACACAAGGGGGCGTGAGCTATGTGGAATGCCTAGGTGGCGCTGACCGCAGGTGAACGGTATGAGACAGTTCCCATCCCTTTCTCCGCAGTCATTGAGAGCGTGGACACCAATGATGGAAGGTGACTATTATGGTCAATGTTGTACAGTGTGGTCCCTATGCAAGGAGGGGATACAGGGTAGTGAGATCCATCATCGTATGGTGTCAATGTGTGGGAACGAGTCATCCTCAAAGAGTACCGTCTACCGCTGGTCGGCCAATTTCAGCAATGGAGTGGAGACCGCAGTCAAAGGTGTCAGTGCAGGACGACCAGCAACACCACATACAGCAACAAATGTGGCAGCCGTGTCGGCTTTGATCTTGACGAACAGCCGCATAACGTTCAACGAGAAGAAGAGAAAGAAGAGACAGGGGTTGTGTGAGGAATAATGCAAGCAATTGTACATGACGATTTGGAGATGACGGAGGTGTGCGCACAGTGGGTCCTCGTGCACTCACACTACAACAGAAGGCGAAACGCGTAGAAATCTGCAAAGAACTTCTTAAACTACACATTGCCGATTCTGATGACTTTTTCATCCGCCTGGTTACGGGGAACGAGTCGTGATTATTGTACGACACACCCGACAAAAACGCAGCTCTATGGAGTGGAAGCATGCATCAATCTCACGTCCCAAGAAGCCAAGGCCATCGTTGAAAACTCAGAAAATACTGACAACAATTTTCTGGGATGTCCAGGGCATTCTTCTCGTGAACTGGCTGGAGCCTGGGCGCACCATCAACAGCGACCGGCTCTGTGAGATTTCCAGAACGCTGCGACGACGCATTCAACAGCGTGCACACTTAAGGCATGTATGTGCACGCCATGTATGTGTATGTTTCCATTCCGGGCAAATGGGCAGGGCACGTGCTTCTGCAGCACAAGAACTCACGCTCACCAGCCGGCGCACACACTACACTCGCGGCGTTGGGCTTCATTGCGTTGCCACACTCTCCGTATTCGCCCGACTTGACCCCTCGCACTACACCTTGTTTGACAAAATAAAGGACGCAGTCAGGGGCCAACACGTTCAATCTTCTGCAAAATTGTATGCAATTGTCCGTAGGTGGTGCACCATCACCCCTACAGAATGGTTTACCAAAGCCCTCCGGGACCTCCCAGCCAAATAGCAGAAATGCATTGCCTTGGCTGGGGATTGTATCTAAGTCATGTACTATCCGATCTTTTTTTGGTTAATACATTGTATTCCGCCTCGTGACAGCATTTGTGTGCGATCTAAATAAAATTATTTACACATATTTACATGGTTACAAGAAAAAAAAAAGAATTAAAGTAAAAAGTAAACTGAAAATAAAGAGATATTACACATAACTTCTTAATTAAATTTTATTATAATATTTACATTAAAATTATTCTTATCATTAAATTGATGAAAAATTTTCATCATTAATATGCCTCTCAATTTAATTACTTCATTTATTATATTAATATCCATCATCATATTTATCATAATATATTTTATTTCAATTAGCTGAAATCATATTTTACGATATACACTCCCTTCCCTACTCAAAAGCATAAATTCAGATAGATAAACAAATGGAATAATCAGATAGATAAACAAATGGAATAATAAATAAGATTTATACCTTATTATCTTTGGTCAGGAGAGTAGATGATATAAGGTAACAGTCTTTTTATTTGATTAGGGGATATAAGACGGTTCCGTGGAGCATATTGCAAACTCCTTTTATAGAACACAAGTCCATTCAAAAGAATTGAAAAGCGCGGCTTCTCTCCATGAAGCGCGAGCAAGAATCTCCTTGCAAGAGTCTTGTGCTTGTAAGTACAAGCAAGAGACTAAAAAGAATATCCAATCTTTCTAGAGCATGACTAGAAAGTCAGCCATACATGAAAAAAACATATAAAGAAAAAATTACATAATACCAAAACATTAAAAATGTGTACATAAATAAGTATATTTATAAAGACATGTATCAAAATTTGCATCATATCCTATTTTATTTACAGTTTTTAATTGGAGAAAGGGTCTTGTTAGGACACACCTTTTTTCAATGGGAAAAGAATTCTTCGCCACAAAAGGAACTCTATTGCATCATCCTGCCGCGCGATGTGTGGGGTATTGATGTCTGGTACCCTCTGTCAATCACCATAAATTGTGCCGTTACAAGCTGTCAGGTGACCCTCTGCGTCATAAACCAAACTGACATTTATGGTTTACTGCTGAAGACGGTATTGTAGCTTGTTGTAATTATCAGCTATAAAAATCCACTTAATGTCTGATTAAAATTTTGTAGTTAGCAGGTGTTTCTAAAGCAGGTGTATGTAAACAAATATTGTTATTTATTTAATAGTTGGTAATTTTATATGGTTTCTAATTAATTATTATTGTTGGTGACATGCTGACCATTTTAATATCGAACGTGATGATAGTAATTCCATATATAATCAAATAGCAATAAATTGCCAAATAATGTTCGTAAAAAAATGAAGATGGTCGAAAAGCTATTTCTTTCCACCAATTAGGTAAATAAATAAGCTGGTGTTATTTATATCTTGTGGCATTTTGACATTATGTAATGTTATTTATGGCGTAATTTTAGTAGCAAATGGAACTAAAAAAACATAAATTTAAAATAACTTTCGTAAGAAAAGTAAACTTCTTTTTTGTCTGTTGTAATTATTTTTTAAGTGCTAAAAACACGTCTACTAGGCATTCATTTGTGTTACCAAGTAATAAATAGAATGAGAGTACATTTCGAAAGTCAGCTTATTTCTGCGAACTTTACATTTCTTATGACTTTGATGATTATTTTTTTGCTCTTATATTAATCATTACTTGTTCCATTTATATTTTGTACATAATATTTACATTTTTAGTTAATTGGCATATCTACACTATTAAATTCCGTGATGGTCTGTTGTTTCCATAATTAGCACATTCTTTTTAGTAATCAGTCATTAAATTTTGTGGCAAATATTCATTCGTTACTTTGGATTATAATCTTTGCTTATTTGTTTTTTTTTTTATGTGCTTTTTGTTTCTTTTTCTTTGCACAGTGTTATGTTACAAGCTCACTTTAATGCTTGTAACGTAAGTCCTCAAACATGATTATAAATTTTGCTTATTTGTTTTTTTATGTGTTTTGTGTTTCTTTTTCTTTACAGAGTGTTATGTTACAAGCTCACTTTAATGCTTGTAACGTAAGTCCTCAGGCATTCCTGATAAGTATTATTATTCCCGGCTACAGGTAGTTTTAGTCGATATCCGTAGTACCATTACATCTCGCAGTTCCTTAGCATTGCGAAACGTAAAAGTACTTACAATGAAGGTCTCCTTAAAGCGCATACTCAGAATATTTTGAAAAAATGCTAATGGAGCAACTCATGTACGCAATAAAGTGTCAGTCAAATTTAGCAGCCGAATCCCAGTAGATAATCTGTAAAAAAATAAGATACGTTTGAGTATTTGACCCAAAAAGATACGATTTGGCGATCAATACTTTTTCTTCGTTACATCCAAGCGATTTTAATGCAAAATTCCTGGTTAAATGAGTGTTTAAATGCGTAGTACTTTATGAATTTCAACTTAAACGATTAAATAGTTTATTATTTTTTACTATAAGCTTATATAGTATATAGACAACCTGCGTATTGTTGAAGTTATTTAATTTTACACGGTTTCGTCCGCTGCATAACTACAAATAAAAATATACAGACATTACATGTGTTTTCTGTCCATAAATCTTTCTTAAAGCTAACTTCTCGATTATAACGAATTTTGTGTAACGAAAAATTTTCTTGCTTCTGCACAGTTTCGTCATAATCCGTTTCCATTGCGTAATCAACATCAGAATTGCATTTTTCAACAAGAAAAAATTTTCATGTTTCAAATAATTATAAAAGTTAAAATTAAAAAAAAATTCCAATGAAATATAGTTACCTTCCTAAAAGACTTTTTTTTGTTTCTTTTTTATCTTAACGAGTAGCAAATAAACTGTAAATAAACTTCATTTCATATGCTATACAATATTAAGCATAACATTTCGTTTTATATCCTTAAAAAAAAAAAAATATATATATATATATATATTTTTAATCTAGAAAATCATGTTGACTACTTATTTACCAGGAAATCATTTTTTTCAGGAAACCGTGTACATCCTGAACTTAAAAAATATATATTCAGTACGTACAAAATAATTTTTTACTCTTTCAGTGGGTAAAAAGAGTTTAGTTATAATTAACTGCTAAATTTTTTCGATGAAGCAGTAATGAAAGAAGCCCTTCAGAAACAAGAGAGGATATATTGCGCTGATGCTACAGTAAATTTTATGAAAGTCAGCTATGTGTATCTAAATTTGTATTTTGGTAGCTTAACTACTACGTGTTTCTTTTAAGAGAAAAAAAAAGTTGTTATAGGTTAAATAAGGTATTTTCTGAGTTTATATTAAAAGCACGGCGAAAATATATTTTTAAAAATGTATATATATATATATTTTATTTTGATATGAATTACTTCTTATAAAAAGCATAATATTATTAATATTAATAATTTGTAACAATTATTAATTTTTGAGCGTTTATATTTATAATAAATAAGAATTTGTAATAAAAAAAATCCCTGACGGCTCGGCCTACAGGCACAGGTAGATTTCGAAGACGCAGACCGTGGGGTGCCTGTTTGTCGGGAATTGCAGAAGAAATGACCTTTTTGAGATGATGCTGCAGTTGGAACCGCCTACTTCGAAACCAAACTTGTTTGCAGGCGGAGCCAGCAAGGATTTTTTTTAATTTGCTATGAGAGTTGGTCCTATAAAAAACATGTCAATATAAAAGTTTTAGATAATATTAAGAGGATTTATAATAAATTTAAGCGGATTTGAAATCTTGCGAGGTAACGAAGTTATGAATTTTTTTCTTCTAAAACCCCCCTCCCCCCCTTCAGGCAATTTTTAATTATGTCAAAAATCTGTCATACATAAATTTTCGGCCCTTCTCCGAGAAGTAATAATAACTTTAAACGGATTCAATACGTATCATAATTAAGAAATTATGGGTTTTTTCTGTTTTCACAAAAAGCCCCCCCCCCCTTGGTTCGATTTTGCCCATTAACGAACTTGACCGAGATTTTATGCCCCTTGATTTTATGTATCAGTTTCGAAAAGATGCGGGAGTTGGAACCGCTTACTTCGAAAAATAACTTGTTTGCAGGCGGAGCCGGCAGGTATTTTTTTGTTTTTAATTTTTTTTTTTGCTATAACGGTTGGTCCTATAAAAAACTTGTCAATATAAAAGTTTTATATAATATTAAGAGGATTTATAATAAATTTAAGCGGATTTGAAATCTTGGGAATTGACGAAGTTATGAATTTTTTTCTTCTTAAACCCCCCTTCCCTCCCCCCCTTAAGGCAATTTTTAATTATATCAAAAATCTGTCAACATAAGTTTTTGGCCCTGTTCCTAGAAGTAATAATAACTTTAAACGGATTCGATACGTACCATAATTAAGAAATTATGGGTTTTTTTCTGTTTTCACAAAAAGCCCCCCCATCCCCCCCTTGGTTCCATTTTGCCCATTAACGAACTTGACCGAGATTTTTTGCCCCTTGATTTTATGTATCAGTTTCGAAAAGATGCGGAAGTTGGAACCGCCTACTTCGAAAAATAACTTGTTTGCAGGCGGAGACGGCAGGGATTTTTTTTGTTTTTAATTTTTTTTGCTATAACGGTTGGTCCTATAAAAAACTTGTCAATATAAAAGTTGTAGATAATACTAAGAGGATTAATAATAAATTTACGCGGATTTGATATCTTGTGAATTGACGAAGCTATGATTTTTTTTCTTCTAAAACCCCCCTTTTTTCCCCTCCTTGGGGCCATTTTTAATTATATCAAAAATCTGTCATACATAAATTTTCGGCCCTTTTCCTAGAAGTAATAATAACTTTAAACGGATTCGATACGTATAATAATAAAGAAATTATGAGGGGTTTTCTGTTTTCACAAAAAGCCCCCCCCATTTCCCCCCCCTTGGTTCGATTTTGCCCATTAACGAACCTGACCGAGATTTTATGACCCTTGATTTTATGTATCAGTTTGGAAGAGATTTATGCAGAATTTTTCCAGTTATCGTGGTCAGAAAAAAGTGACATAGATAGATAGATAGATAGATAGATAGATAGATAGATAGATAAAGTTTTGAACTGGGGGTGGTTTTGGGTTCTGGGAGTCATGATCGGCGTAGATCTGCAAAAATTTTTCGAAATTTCCAACTTAGGTGAGAATGTAATAGGTAGTATTTCTTACGAAATCTACCTAATAATAGAAACCCTTTTTAAAATTAAATAATTTGAAAATGATTAACGATAGAAATGACAGGTCTGTTGCATCTTTATTAGAAATGGAATAAATATTTAACAATGTTATTTCAAAATTAGTTTAAAATTTTGCCAATAGGTGGTTCTGTAAGCTAAGAAAACTAAATGACAAAATTAGCTGGATTTCAATTATTGCGATTTCTTTCTGTGGCGACACTTAAAAGACAAAGTTTACATACAAATTCCGCAAAGTTAAGCGGAAGTAGAATATTACATCTGTAAAGCATGTGAGGAGATTCCTGATGAGTATTATTCACGGGTATAGGTAGTTTCAGTCGATACCCATAGTACCATTACATCTTGCAGTTCCTTAGTACTGCGAAACGTTATAGTACTTACAATGAAGGTCTCCTTAAAGCGCATACTCAGCATTTTTTTGAAAAAATGCTAATGGAGCTCTTCATGTACGTAATAAAGGATCAGTTAAATTTAGCAGCTGAATCCCAGTAGATAATCTGTAAAAAAATAAAATTCGTTTGAGTATTTGTCGCAAAAAGACGGGATTTGGCGATCAACACTTTTTCCTCGTCAAATGCAAGCGATTTTAATGCATTTGAAAATTCCTGGTTAAATGTGTGTTTAAATGTATTACTTTATGCGTAGTACTTTATGAATTTAAACTTAAACGATAGTTTATTATTTTTTCTGTAAGCTTATAAAATATATAAACAAGCTGCGTATTGGTGAAGTTATTTAATTTTACTCGGTTTCGCTGGCTGCAAAAGTACAAATAAAAATATATAGATATTACAACATTAAAATAAAATCCAAATTAATGCAAATTTTTGAAATTGAATACAGATGTGATGTCAAAATTTCTTAGTATTTATTTAATGGCTATATAGTTTATGTATACAATAGATTCCAATTAATTAGAACGACTAGGTTGTAACGCAATTTGTCCCGACAAAGCGTCTGCCCCAATTACCCGAAGTAAAGTTAATGATATTTACGATTTCGTTCTAACATTTTATTCCCAGTTAAACGTTGACCCAAAGAATAGGGTGATCTCTGATTTATTATGACTCTCTCCTCAGTTCTACTAAATTTTTCCTCAGTCCCTTAACCCTTTGTAACACCGAGTTGCATATCTGAAACATATCCAAAAACTAGCGTTTCTTAAACAGCGGACTTTAAAAGACAATTTTATTTATTTCTGCTATCTCCCAACACATAAGTTAGCGATAGTGAACAGCGATGCCGAATTAAATTTTCATGACAAAGATTTATTTAGGAGAGGTGTGCTTAATATCGCATTCATTTTGAAATTTTGATCTAATTTGGCTTGACTTCACAACAAATTGAAACTGATTGACGGTATGTATTCATAAAACATTCACTTATAATGGTTTTCAATAAAAGAAACATATTTTTTTGCAAATAAAAATGCAAAACGTTATAGTACCAACTTTCAAAAAATGTTCCTAATATGGCACTCCCTGTGGAATATTAGGAACACCATAAAATTTATTCTTTTGAAAATTTTTTGTAAAAAATATGAGTTGTAACGTTACTAACGAAGGACCTTTTTGCGCAGCTAAGAAAGTAGTAATTGTCTATAATTTGTCCTTCAGTGTCGATTTTGAAACTTCATAAAGTTTTGAAGCTCGTCCCAAACCCATTTCTTTGGACCATACTGCCTGAATTGCTTTAATATTCTAAATTACTAACGGACTAAAATTACTAATGGAGGATCAAGTTTAGACAACGAAACTAGAATGCTGCACGTACTTCACTTAGATATCATGGTGTGCAATATTAAACACTTCCCCTATCATTTGGGCATTTTTGCATCGTTATTTCTAAAATGAACTTCGTAAATTTCGTAAAAGTAAAAATGCTGGAGACGTTCAAAACTCGATTTTTTACAAAAATAAGTTCGTATTAGAAAATTGACAATATTTATGAGAAGTATGTAATTTTCTGTTTATTAAAGAGGTTAAAAAAGTTCCTATTAGTCAATATATATATATATATATATATATATATATATATATATATTATGTTCTAATTTTTTTAATTATTTTTTATATGTTTAAAATGTTGTATTCTAGCATCTGAGTAAATATTTTTTTCAAATCGGAGTTCTTGAGTCACAAAGGATAAAGAGGTCACTTTATCATACATGCCATACATTAATCCTAAAATACAATTCACGTTCCGGGTTTTACATTAAACCCAAACTGAAATGCATACGCGATTCTGTTTGGAAAGTTACTAGACAAATTTAATTTAACGATCGATCACTGCGAACGATCGGCGAATTTCTAGATTCCCATCCTCTTTAGTATGTTAGATTTTCTGAAAGCACCAATTCAGATTTCTCACATTCAATATTAAAACTAAGCTATAATTTAAGTTTATATGATTTAGGGGTAAAATAATATGACGAATCGAATGCCTAGAAAGATGTAGAAAACAACAGAGAATGGATATGCTTTAGAAGCTACAGCTAAAAAGTTTTCTTCCGGTCTATGTCTTATGTTTATAATGTCTTCGAAAAATATATTTTATAAGTTAATATTGTGGCTTAGCATTACATTTATAAGCAGTGTTTTGTTAGATTTACAAATGATGTATAAAAAATATTGAAAAAAGTTATAAGATAATACATGTCTGGGAAGATACTTGTAACAGCTATCAAAAATTAATGTAGCATGCTGTTTTTAAATTTACTGTAGCGTTTTAGAATAATATGCAGTAGTTTGTTGCATTTTATATACTTTATTTTATTGTGTTTATATAAATTAGATATGCAGATACATTTTTATAGATAAATGAGATCTATCTCATGTATCCATTAGATATTAGGTAATTGTAGACTATGGTAACAGAAAATGGAGGACGAGGCGGGAAACGTACACTACAAAGTACTATAGCCTGAAGATTATAAAAGTAGCCTTTAGAATTACATTTTTATGCCACCTGTTTTTAGATTCACAAATGCTGTAGAACAATTATAGAGAAAAGTTCAAAGAGAATACATGTCTGGTAAGATATTTATAATAGCTTTCTAAAAGTCACATTTTATGTTTTTTAATTTACTGTTACGGTTTAGAATAGTGTGTTACATTTTATTTACTTTATTTTTTCGTGGTTATATGTATTACATATGGTAATACATTTTTATAGATAAATATGATCCATCCTAGGTATTCATGATTATGGTAACCGAAAATGCATGTATGTTACAAGGTACTACAGTCTTTACGATTATGTAAATGGTCACTTCCAATTTTAAGCATAAAACTTTCTTGTAAAAATGTTTATTGTAGAATTTTTTTTATATGTATTCAATAATAGGGGGAAGTGTGCCTAAAATCGCACCCCATGATTTCTGAGTGAAGTACCTGCTGCATGCTGGTGATCGTTGTCTAAACTTCATCCTCCATTAGTAATTTTAGTCCATTAGTAATTTAGAATGTGATTAAAGCAATTCAGGCAGTACAGTCCAAGGAAATGGGCTTGGGATGAGCTTCAAAACTTTATGAAGTTCCAAAATAGACACTGACGGACAAAGTAAAGACAATTAATTTCTTAGCTGGACAAAAAGGTTTTTCGTTCGTAACGTTACAACTAATATTTCTTACAAAAAATTTTGAAAAGAGTAAATTTATTATGGTCCTAATAACGCACGGGAGGTGCGATATTAGGAACCCTTTTTGAAAATTGGTACTAAAGTGTTTTGCATATTTATTTGCAAAAAAAAATTATGTTTTTTTATTGGAAACAAGTATAAGCGAAAAACGTTTTATTAGAGTGCTTTATGAACCCATACCGTCAATCAATTTCAATTTTTTGTGCAGTCAAGCCGAATTAGATCAAAATTTTAAAATGGTTGCGATATTAGGCACACTTCCCCTACATAATATTTAGGCTCACTGCAATTGCTAAATGAATCATTTTTGTTGGGAAACCAGAATATTTTTACAATGTTGCAATTTGTTTCACATTTTATCTCTTTATTTCACACAGAGCGAACGAAGGCACCATTTTGATTTTTATGTATGTTCATGAAAAGTGTGCAAGGGTTTATTCCTTTCTGAACATCTACGTTACAATAAATGTAAGTCTTCTAACTTTTATAATTTTAGGTTCAGCGTTTGAGATTGGGCTTTAATACATCATTCATTGTGTATGATTTATACATGGTTTTCCCACAAATTTCCCCATATTTCTAAAACCAACACCACATAACGATGTTAAACAAATTAAAATCTTCCTCAAAGTACAATTACTTCGAAATCCTAAAGTTGAGAATTATAAAATACACCCTTTTTCCATGATCGGGCTTCAATACATATGAGAGGCTTGAGTACTCTCTTTGGACAAATGGAAGTATTAGAATCTAAAAAAGTACACTCCCATAATCCTAATTCAAACAATCACTGTAACAATCGTTTTTCTCTAGGATCACTTTGCTTTTAGTATGACAAATGACACGGTAATTACTGGCGATTCAATGAAAAAGCAACAGAGTATATAAATAAGAGCCCATTGTAACATTAAATGTTTTAAAATGTATATTATTTTATGTTTCATTCGGTCACTTTATAATTAGATACACAAATGAACAATCGACATATTTTCTGTTACATCACCTGTTGATCCAATTATTCAATAATTTTAGAGGCAACAATATTTCCGAAATTCTGTGGAAAGAATCTGATATTGACGTATGTGTTTTCTCGGAAACTAATGAAACTATTTGATTTTCAGTGTTCTTTTTGGTATTCTGATTACCTATATTTAGATCGTCTTGTTTTACGGAAAAATCAATTCTTTTTTTAGTAAGATTAAAAAAAATAGAATTTTTGGTTTTCGAGATTGTGTTACAATTGCTCTTTACATTTTTAATTCTCGCCGAACAATCATTTTGTGTTTTAATTACCGTCATATCTATTACAAATAATTATTGAAATACCTTCAGTATATACTGCAACCTCAGTGTCTTCAATAGGATTTCGCAAGTGTTGTTGTCCCCTTAAGGGCTCTCTACACTTCATTTTGAAAAATCCCTTCATTTTGCAAAATGAATTTTGGGGTTTTTTGTAAAGGACGAACGAACCAATATTCCAATTTTTTTTTTAATTAAAAAGTATTTAGTATATTCTGTTGAAGTTGCATAAAGATCCAGTGATTATAGTATATGAAAAAGACATGTTACTGCATCCATTACCCTTTAAATGTATCATAATTGCAATCTTTAAATTAATTTTTCTCCCTTCGTGTTTTTTTAAATATCAGTATGATACAAATGTTATAACTTCAAAGTATACTTTTTAATTCAGTCTCCTTTTTTGGACGATCCTTGGACGTGTAATTCATCTTACCATATTCATATATATTATGAAGCAAGAGGCCCTAAAAGTGTATATCCGGGGTTGTTTAAAAAAATTACAGGATGAATTTTTTTCCGGTTTGCACCATTGGATATAGAAAATTCCCGATCTCATTCTGATGTGTAATATATTGATATAACTAGGATTTTTGATAGTAAAATTTGGTATTTTATCCTTATTTTGGACGAAAATGTTGTCATTGGTATATGTTTTTCATCTTGGCGATGGTATATCATGCTGTCGTTTGGTTGATGGTCTGTGGGAAATGACTATATCAGTTACAAGCTAAAACAAGAAGGAAAAATCATGCGTCAAGCTTAGATTATGAAACACTTTCCAACACGGCCAGAAAACTCTAACAAAACTTCACCGTTAAATAAGGTGAAAGAAGATATGTAAGCAAACAGTTTAGAAAACATATA
Source organism: Maratus michaelseni (assembly GCA_963931845.1). Lineage (NCBI taxonomy): Eukaryota > Metazoa > Arthropoda > Arachnida > Araneae > Salticidae > Maratus > Maratus michaelseni. The sequence goes on from OZ007587.1 coordinate 352,589,929, forward strand.
ACACATTGAAAAATGCAGTTTTCGAAATTACCTTCCAGTGTCAAATAAAGTAGTCGAATTATTTTGTGCAGCCCTGTATATGATCAATAGAGGCGGTTATATAGCATGATAAAATTTAGTTCAGTTAGAATATTCACATTTAGCAATTTTCGCCAATGGAGTGGGGTTGCATTACCCTACAAGGTTTATAAGGCTTTTTTAATGATTTTTTTAGTTTTGAGACGAAGTCACCTCAAGCCCACAAAGGGCAACTTTGAAACTAGTAAAAAAAATTAGAAATTGTTTAAATGAAAATTTTAATAAGTTTTGGATTTTTAAAGACAATAAGAGTCAAAAAATGAGACAAAGGTTGACGATACTGAAGAAAGATTCCATAAATTTCAGATTTGTAGAAGTAAGGATTTAAAATTTACTTTAATTTTTTCAATCTTTATCACAGGATTTGCATTTGATTTTAAGTCATTTTCTTTCAAAAAACCATTTAACAATGTGTCAAAAAGGAATTAAAGCCTTATATATATATATATATATATATATATATATACATGTTCAAAAAATAACGATTCCTCGTAATGCATTTTCAGACGAAAATACCAACAACGATTTGAGCGTTATTGCATAAAAACTAAGTGAAATTGAAGGAAACATTTTCTGTAAAAAGCTGGAAACTTTTTTTTTTTAATTATCATTTAACGCAACAGTTTAGAGTATGTTAAATACTTGAATCATATATTGTAATTTATGACTCATTTACGATTGATATTTCATTTTTGAACCAAAGACTTAAATCTATAATACAGAGGGTGATTACACATATTGGGAACGGTTTTGATATTAAATTAAAAACAACTAAAAACAACAGGGGAGAAAAATCTGGCAACATGTAATAACGTGATAACTGAAATATTAGCTACTATGAAAAAATATCGTCTGCTACTGAAATGACACGCGAAAGAAGCGAGTGGCTATATGTTTGCTCTTTCCGAAGAGAATTATTCGTATTCTGTTATATAAAAATAATTTAGCCAGTGATAAGTGGAAAAAATTGTCACAATTTATGAAGCGTGGATTTTCGGATTTATTTAAATGACTGTAATAAAAAAGATCGATTTATTACCGAATAAGAGGCCAAAAAGACTTTTAAAACTTTGGTTCAAACACTTCAAAGAAAGTTTCTCTAAAGTATTTATGGTAATTGCTGGAATCTCTTACAACGAAAAATTAAAGATCAGAAATGTTAAGAAAAATGTCAAAATTAACTTTACTTATTATTAAAACAATGTTCTACATCCTATTTTTAAAGGAGAAATTTCAAGGCATTATTCTACGGACGTTAAAAGTGTTGAGTTCCACCAGGATAAAGCGAACAGCCATACATCCAAAAGCACAGTCGCATTTCTCGAAAAATTGACAAGAGAAACTGGAATCAAGTGTATGCCGTTTAATAATATTCCAACCAAGTCCTCAAGTGTTTCACTAATGGATTACTGTGCTTTTGTACTATTAAAACAAACTCTTGCGAAACTCCGACCGACTACGTTGAATGGACTCTGAAAATGTGTGGCGAAGGAATGGAACAAAGTCCCACTTGCAGTTTTACAAAAAGCCCTACTATCTTGGAAATCCTGCTGCACTATGATAGCCACATCAATGTCTACCAGATAGAACATATTTAAATTCTTTTAATTTATGTATTTTAGTTTTGTTATTAAAATCGTTCTCAATATGTGTAAACAGTCTGTATAAAGCAAAAGACATGTCCGTGAGTAACGCAGACGTCATATCGACGATGGTAAAGTCACCAATAAATTTCTTTCTCTTTTTTTTTCGGCAAGTTAATTAACATCTAAACATCTCACAATTTAAATTTTTACATTGTTGAATATTTAAAATAAATATTATTTTAAATGCAATTTTTTTGTAAACTGTATTTTAATTTATTGATTATTTATGGAAATAATTTTCAAGCATGATTTTTTTTAATTTGCGTGCATTCCAATAATGGAAGATTTCGCCATTTGGAAAATATATGTAAGTATTTCTGCATTTGTTTGTTTTCGTGTAAAATTCCATAACTAAATTCCCAAATCAAATTTAAACTTCACAAATAAATAAATAAATAAATAAAATACGAATTTAGTAGATATATAATAAATCTATGCTCCTAAATACTGAAATAATCGGAATTAAAATGTTGATATGAATAGTGAAATGTATCGCGATTGATCGCTGGCCTGCGACTAATGAGAAAATACCGGAAATGCTTCTGGGTATAGTTGGTTGGGCAATTTAAGAACATACAATAAGGTTAGATAAAAACGATTTTCATCTACGTTCTGTACATCGGGTATGTATATCGGGCATTTTTAACCCGGGAAACACACGTTTAAAATTAACATTTAAAATTATATCTCTAATATCATATTTATATTTTTGAATACAAATAAACACAATAAAAAATATTCAAGTATATAGTTTTTTACTATTGAAAAATAGCCAGAACTTTCTTTTGAAAAATCAATCAACCCGGATCCTACCCAAAAAAATCAAAACTCATCCCGAAATCGACCAGATCCGAAACATTTAAAGTCAGTCCGACCCGAAACCGACACGCAGCGAAAAAAAACTCAACCCGATACAGTCTGAACTGCGGGTCGGGTCTGATTATTAAAATATGGAATTATTATTTTCATTTTCCCAATGTTTTGTTCATGACCTAATTTAAATAGTTTCAAGCTTTCATAAATATTGAAGTCACCCTTGAGATTTTAAAATCTCAATTGACGAATCTTTGCTTACGGATAATTTACCTAAGCTGTGACATACAGCTTCATTCACTGAAATTTCTACTTTAGATTAAAGCAGGCGGATAACATTACGTTTGCTTATATTTCTCTCTAATGCACTACAATTCACCCCATTATTTATATGCAGTCGCCTAGAGAGAGATTTAAATTGCAGCTAACATCTTCACACAAATGTTGAATAAGATGTAATGTACGATGTTAATGTCATTGGAGATAGATTGAATTTTCATTCAGTATTTATTGTTTTTAGTATTTTTATTGGCATAAGCTTATAAACGAAAGCATAATATGACGTATTTTAATATTGTTTATTACTTTGATAAGTTACACATATTTTTAAGAAGAAATTAATTTTTTTTAAATTAAATAATCGTTTTTTATAAATTAAAAAAAATTAATACCCAATTTTAATTAATGTAACGTAACACCCCTGTTTTGAAGTACGTGACTTACGGTAAATGTTTTATTTATTTATTTATTTATTTTATATTTTGCTGCTTTGTGCGTTCGCTTTTGTGTGTGTGTGTTGTTGTTTTTTTGTGTGTGTTCGCTGCTTTAAATTTAGAAATGTATATTACAACTAATTAAATTACGTTTTGTTTGGAGAACTTGCTTTGAGAGTGTGTGTCTATGGAAGTTTTATTGTTTTCTACAATGGTAACAAAGCATCACCCTCTGAATTAAAATGTAGATTATAGACATTCATCCATTTTTTACGAAATTAATGTTGTGCATTATAATGCGGAATTCTGAAATATATTAACTTTTTTTAATGATACATTATTGTACATATAAATCCAGGATTTTAAAAATTACGCTTAAATAAAAAAATATATGGAGGAACTTCGGGTATTATGGAATAGTGGGGTAGTATGGAATACCAAGGTTTCTGTTTGGTAAAGTAATATCACCAAGTACAATATCATAAACTACTTAAGAACGCTTCCAGAATGCCCCCAGAATGCGAAGTTCATCGGTTGGCATTAGGGCGCATTGCGTGAATAAATATTTGTTTTTCGTCTTTGGAAAGTTTCAGGAGATAAATTTTCAATAATATTAATTCTTTATTAAAAGTAATATTTTTACATTGAAATTAAGCATAATGCACACTGAAATACTAACAGTTTACGGTGTAATACTCGTTTTTTAGCTCGCGATTCACACCAATAAACATAGAATAATTTTCCCCCAAACCGGGGGCGTCGGGCTACATGGATTACCAATATCTCATAATACTACGTGATTATGGTGGTTCAAAGACAGATCCTTATAATTGTGATTTGCGCAAATTTGAAGTATGAACTGGAGTATATTGGCTGACTACCAAGACACTATATTTTGATCGTGCTCTTTTGATACCATTACAACAGTTTTTTGCAAAATTTTGTTCGATTTCTTCATTTTTAAAGCCTTATTCCATATTTTCCGACTATCTCACAATGCCCTCAAAATGCGTTTATTATTATTACTTTTTTTTTTTTTTTTTGCAAGTGTTGAAATTTCGTAAAATAATTTTTGTCTATAAAAAACTATTCGCAGATAGTTGAAGTTTGTAATTGTATTCGGGTTTCGAGTTTTAAACAATATCGGGATATCGTATTGCCCCAACTGTCAATAGTATTCCATAATACACGAAGTTCCTCTCTATATAAATAAATATTAAAGCACTGGGTTCTAAATTAAAAAAAATATTAATTTTTGATGTCCAATTGAGCAATATTCTAGTCATGCCTTATTGAAACATTTCAAACTTTCATAAATACTGATATCACTTTTGAGATTTTTAAATCTCTCTTGACGAAACTTTGTTTACGGATAATTTATCTAAGCTGTGACATACAGCTTCATTCATTGGAATTTGTACTTCAGATTAAAGCAGGCAAAAAACATTTAGCTTAATTTATATTCTGTCTAATGTACAATTCACTTCATTATTTATATTATATATCCTAGAGAGAGATTTAAATTCTGGCAAACATCTTCACACAAATGTTAAATTGGGTGTAATGTACGATGTTAATATTAATAGAGATAGATTGCAGTTTCATTCCATAATTAATTCTTGAAGTTTGTATTATTATACTATCATAATCTAAAAAGGTTATTTTTTTTATTTAAAAAATTCATTTTGGAGTTTGGTGATTCTCTACGCTCCGTAATGTTTATTCCTAGATTCTTTTATTTAACCCTTTTTATCCTGACGGTACTCATAAGTACCACTTTAACCCCTTCGCGACGAGCGTCTTTTACAGAATTTTTAATCTGTTACCACCGGTTTTTCAAATGAGAAATTTTCACCTAATTGAATCGCAAAACTGCTATGATAGAAAAGGAAAACTTTACAAAAAAAAAATAACTGGTGGGAATAATCGACTATTCTGAGCATCTAAAAAGTAGCTGGAAAATTAATTCAGGATATAAAGGGTTAAACATTACTACATTTAATTATCTTTACATGAATCAGTATTATTATAATCATCTAAGCCGTAGAAATTGCCTCCAAAATAGGAATATATTCCAATAATAACAATATTTCTTTTTGTGTTTTAGTTTGTTTGTGTACTTAAAGTTTTCCTTCTTTAGCATATTTACTTAGGCGTTTTATCACTTATTGTACTTATGCTCGTCACATTTATTTGGAATCATTACTTGTTCTTGCTTTCGTTTAGTTTACGAAGTAAAATATTTCTACGAAACATATAGATTCAGTAAAAGTTATTGGGAATTCAAAGGAAAATGTTAAGATAAGAATAAAATTGCCATATACATAAATATTTAATAGATGTTTAAATTTTATATGGCAATCAAAATTTAAAATACTGAGCTAATAAATTGACACTAAACATAAACAGGGACAATCTAATATTAAGATTGATAAAATAAAAAACTAATTGCAAATACAACAAAATAAACAAGACACTTTTAAATAATTAAATATGGGGACCAGATATCGAGATTTCGTGTTTGATAATGATCTAAAAGTGCAAGTTCCCCACCGGAACTCCATACTTCATACTATCCCACTAGAGTTGTAAAATTCCTTCCCGGAGAAAAATGTCTGAAATAAACACTCATGTAGACAGGCGCAAGACCTGTGAAAAGCAAGCTAAGTTAAACATGTTTTATGCCGTAAAAACATTCCGCGGACCTCTCTCAACCAGTATAAAAACATACTCCAAGCTTTAATAAAAAATGAGATTTTAATTATCAATATTATTTCCTTCCTAATCTCCATTACAAAAACCAGATACAAAATAATTCATTTAAAAAATTGACTTCAGTTGTTTTTGATACTTTTTTGTTTTTGATGAAAACATGATAGTAAATGGGTTTAAAAGTTTACTGGATATAATTGTTGTAGAGGAATTATACTGCGAAATCTGCCAATTACTTTATCAGATGTATCTGAAATGTCCTGATTTTATATGAAGTGAAATCGAAAAATATGAAGAACCACAAGCAGCAGGAGTATATAAAATCAATTGCTTAAATAACAGAAACGAAATGGTTATCTACATAGGCCTGACAAAAAGAAAAAGTGAAGAAAGAAAGGAAGTACACATCAGAGGTCTAAAATTTAATAAACAGACAACAGTACTAGCAAGAGTAACTATAATAACCTACATTAAACTGGAAAACCGAGAAAGAGAAAAAATAGCGAACTATGAAAACCTGCACACTGTCCTAATAAGAGAAGCTATAGAAATCAATACATGAAAAGTTTGTAATGATATGGTACATGCAATAATAGACTGTCGCTGGAAAAAGATGTTAGAAGAAGAAGGGAGAAAGGAATGAAATTACAGGGAATTGTTCAATCCCCAGTCAAATAAATAGCGAAGGGATGGATGCCTGAAATTATAACTGATGATACTCCGGTTAGAACGATAAAGTTTTTGTAATGGTGGTAGTTTTTAAATTATTTTTTTAATTTTTAATGATGATGGACTGTATTTTATGGAAATTTTACCGTGTTTTGAGTGATGTCAGATTGGGAAATTGGTAATGTGAAGAACAAATTTTAATATTCGTTCAAGAATATGTTTCTAAAAATGAAAAAATGAATATTCGAACTAAAATTCAATATATTTTATAGTTTCGAAATTAAATTTATATGTTTTATTATACATTTTAGTAACTAATTTACTATATTTAATTTCTATTTTATTGTCTAGAAAAACAATAATATTTAGGTTATTGGATGAAGTCTTTGTATATATAATTCTTTAATTTTATATATGTAATACATATATGGATAACTGGTGATGTTTCACCCACTTTTTACGAAAGTGCTCCTAATTTGTGTTTGACATATAGTAGCATCTAAGTTTGCCTCATACACAAGGCTTATTACATATTCAATCTGTTTACAGCGTCATGATTCTGAATAGGCAATAAATGATTTATAAATAATTATTTACCATATCTTTGTAAGCTGGGTTAAATCTCCAAATTTCAGGGAGATTTGGTCCAATATAAGGGACATTTGACCCATTAAATGATATAAATATTTCTCTCCAAAAATTTTATTTAATAAATAAAACTTATTTCTGTACAGTATTCACTTAATTACCGTTGGTAGATGAAATTGCTTAATGGTACAAAACTTGGCGTTTATTTAACACATGTTTATTTATCGTGGTCCCGGAGTAAGGCTAAAAATCCTTTTTTATGTTACTAATCAAAATTCATAATTTCACAAATCGATGAAGATTTTGATTTCAGCATTTATTTGTATTTCAGTTTTGTATGCTAAATCGAAATTTTCAATCAGCGTAAAAAATCATACTTTGAACATATGAAATATTTATTACTTCATAAATAGAAGAAATGAAGTTAATATCTCTAAAAACTTCACTTTTAAAATAAATTTAATTTTTAAAAAAATTATACATTTTCAAAAATATCTGTAGTAAAAAAAAAAAAATTAAAAACATGTTTTAAAATTCTAAATGATATCCTGGAAATAATATAAAATGTTTTTTCCTTACTTTATTTGAATTTTTTGAAGGCCATACCTAAAGAGAAATGTTTGCACTGCATCATACTCTGATACTCGGGGGTACATTCAAAACTTATGGCTCCTAAGAAGAACACATATTCTAAAATTTCATATTTCTGTGTCAAAGAAAAATAGCTTGTTACTTTGTGATTACCCTTATAACCTCTTAATCATTCAAAAACTATTTACGATTGTATTTTTTCGAACAATCTGCTAAATATTTCTATAAAAATGTGACACGTTTTTAATAATCTTTAACAATCCGAAACACGAGTATATTTTAAAGCATGTAAAAACCTAATGCAATGGTTTATTTTTGAAATAATTGTTTTTAAACTTTGAAGTGCATTTGCATATGTAAGTTATTCGAACAAATTACATTTATATGACCACATTCTAAAAAGGATAACTACTGACTAATATAGATGGTTTTAAGTTAAGTGTCTTCTAAAAAATTAAAAACTGGTATAATAATCTTAACGCTACAGAAACAACACAGTTAAATAAATAAACTATTTTAAATGTAGTATTAAGTTAAAATAAATCTAAAACTTTTTTAATTTCCCGTCATACTATGATATTTATGATAAAAAGTATGATAACCTATGCAATAACACTTCAAATATTCTTCCATTCAGATTTACTCAAAAGTATGAATATCAAAAACTAAGTAAAGAACATCTATTCATATTAATTTCCAATAAAGTACATTTGAAAGACATTTTAATCTGTTATATATGTTTTTTTACAAGAAATATTTTATTTAAACAACAACTTTAATCAAAATTTGTTAAAGATGAAAATTATTGGAAATACGTATAAATTATTTGACAGTTTATAGTTAGTATAAGAGATACTTAAAATCAATGGGAATTTTTGCCCCAAACCACTTGCTTACCTAAAGTTATCCTCTATTATAAGATGCAATTATTGAACTAAACTCACTTTATGAGCTATTCGTACACAGCTGCACTAGGGATCTACAATGGAGTTTTAATGGAATCTAATTTTCTTATTATCTAACGTTCGGTAAAAGCGGGTCTTTCACATTGACATATGTTGGCTGACGTAAAGGGAATAATCGAAGAGTAACGTTAAACCGAATTGTATTTCTCTCCCAAACCACTTGGTAATAATGCATTATAAGCCTTCATAAATCAATATTCAAAAGGGACATGATACAGAAATACTGTTAATAACAAAAGTTATTATTTGAAAGTAATCATAAATATAATAAAATGTTTATTTTCTTTTTGCAACGTATTTCTGTTTTTAAGTTTCACCGAAAACGTTTTATCATATATTGATTATTTTATGTTAAAGATGTTGGTCAGTCAGATTTCAAATTTCCTTCTCCAATGTTAATCCCATAGGCTTAGAATGCATTAGTGTTTTTTTATTATTATCCGAAAATAAACATTTTTTACTTATTTTTGCTGTATATCTTTTTAAATAATGTCTTTATTTTTTTAATTGATAAAGTATTTCGAAAATATGTACTTAAATATATTGGAAGTATATGTAATTTTAATTAATTTTTCATTTAATTTTCAACTGTGAAATTCGTTTGAAATCATTGTGTAATACAGACATGAATTTTCACATTGCTAACTAAACGTAAAACCGGCAGAATGAAAAATGTCCAAGCCGGGAACCGAACCCGGTCACTTGGAATAACGCTTCAAAAGTGTCCAAGCCGGGAATCGAACCCGGAACCTTGGAATAACGTTATTGCATTGGAGCGTTTTACTAAGTGTCCGGATTCTATTCCCGGCTTGGATATTTTTCACTCTCTAAGTTTTACGCTTAGAATGTGAAAATTCACGTGTTTATTATTCTATATTTGAAGTGTTAAAACCTTACTCACAGCTGGTCAGCTTCTCTGAGATTTAACATTGAAAATAAAAAATTAAGTATACATTTCAGAAACATTTTATCAACTAAAGAAGAAATATATATATTTTTTAAAAGAATATACAGCAATAATAAGTTACATTATTAACTTTCTGATGAGATTTTTTAAAAATATGGATTCATTCCATACCATCCGTTTAACATTGGAGAGGGGAATTTGAGATCCGACTGATCAACAGCTTTAAAAATAGGAAAAAACTGATAAAAAGAAGTAATAGTTTTTAAAATTTTATTATTTAAAGAAATAATGCGTTAGATTTTATAAAAAATATATTAGCTCTCTAGTCAACAGAAAACTTTGCTGCTGAAGGGAATTGTATGAAACCTTACGGTTCTATGTGTGCGTAATATCTTGTTATCTAAAACAGAAAACAGGGTTCAAGTTGAAACCTTATTTTAATGATACAGCTCTTTCAATATTATTGTAGAAGAGTATATATATATATTATAAAGAAAAATCATATCCGTGAGTAATGGCTAACATCATATTGATAACACCTGACCAATAAATTTCTCTTTTATTGCATTTTTTTCTAACCTTTACGCAATTTTAAATTTTACACCGTCTAAGAAGAAATAAATGTTCTTTTGAATGCCATTTTTTAAAATACTAAATCGCAATTTACTGATTATTATTATTTTTTTTTAAATAAGTTTCAGGCAATAATTTTTTTTATAAATATATCTCTATCGCGTGGAGACCGATTACGAAAAAGTAACACGTTTGCACTTAAAGCAATATAATTAAAGCAATTTTTCTCCTCCGTAGTTTAACTTGTCCAGTCTGGCCGAGCGCTTCTATTGGTCTCTTACGTCAAATAAGACAACTAACTCCGCTGTTGTTTTTAAAAACTCACCACCATTCTATCTTGTTCGCGTGTGGAGACTCAAGTATACTTACATGGCTTAAACCTTTAAATCAGTTTTTAATCTTTTTAAATTTTGCACTGATCGTGGAGTTTTAGAGGCTCCGAAACATCGGTTTGCTATTTTATATATTTTATTTGTGCTATTTTTACGTTGATCATTTATTTTAATTTCAATATAAGTGATTCAATGTTTATTTCCGGCTAATATTCCATAAGGAAATTAAAATTTCTTCAATAAATAAATTATTTAATAAAATAATTTAAATAAAACAGAAAGCTAATAGACATGTAATTAAACTATGTGATTAAACAACTCCAATAATTATAATAAAAAATACTGCTGTAAGTAGCAAAATATTTAGGGATCTTTTCGTTTATTAAATCCTGAAAATATACGGAAAAATTGCTTTTAATAAATTTCAAAAATTTATCTGAATTCATAACTGTTTTTTTTTTCATATAAAAATGCTGTTTGATGTTGTTGGTAGTCAAACTAAAAATATATATTAAATGCAAAAAATCCATTTTTCAATAAAAATGGTCTGGCTGAGATCCTCTATTATTATTACAAGCTACAGTACCAAAATTTCCAGTCACAAAATAATAATAATAATAATAATCTTTCAGCAATAAAATTACAGTATGGTATTCTATTTTGAAGAAGAACTATAACAATATTAACCTTTTTAGTGCTAACTAGCATTGAAAAACTAATTATAAATATACAAATAAACATAATATTATAGTTTTAGGAAATATGAAATAAAAATGTGAAATTTTACATTTTAATTTATATTATTCAAATATTTTTATGTTCTTCAGTTCTTTTTTTACAATATTGAAATAATTATCTTTTCTTTTTAAAGTTTGTGACTTGTTCTGTAAAGTTTACATTAATATATTTCTGGGGGATTTTTTTGTATTGTATCTTCTTGAATATCTATTTGCACTTTATTTTAGCTATATGATTTATTTCAATATTTCATTTTTGTCACGTTTAAAGTGGGGAAATATTTTCTCGCTGTCCAATATGGTCAAAACACGTTGTGATTTATAAACAAAAGAAATGTTTTATTTTCAGTAAATTAAATATTTTAATGATTTAGTGATAAACAAAATCTCCTCTTTCAAATAAGTAATATCTCGTATTATTTTTGATTTTTAAAAAATTTCAAAATGTTGTATATTACACATTTTTAAATGCACATTTGGAAAACATGATGGAATTATTTTTCTTTTCTTTCGTTTTGTTTAAATCTTATTCAATTTGTTCTAACTGTTTTTCTCTTATTTCATTTTAAGTTTTAGTTGGATATCAGCTAATGGACATAAATTAAAATGATATTACGCAGTGTAAATTGTTTTAATTTTTAAAATTCTTAAATTTTGCTTTCCCAAATAAGTCCATTTCCTCAAAAGTGTAACATGTATACAATTTATGACAGAAAAATATCTGTTTGATGTCATGTATTTTTTTTTTTTAATACAAAAATATTTTTGCATAATTCCACGAATTTAAAAGTTGATATTCAATAAAATATTAGCTATATAATAGAACCATTAACATTTTAATACTTTCTTTTGCCTTTTATCTAAATAACATTTAATAAAAAAATAAACATTTGAGGATATTGCATGTTTTTCTTTTCCCCTGTTTAATTTCTAATAAAAAGAAGTTGAAAATATTTCTGTAAATAACACTTTTTTTTTATGTTACACAGTATCTGCTTTATGATAATTTATCATTGATATTTCGTAAAGAAGCTGATCACAACAGACTTATGGTAATTTTCTGGTAACAATAGAGTGTAATTCTCATGCAGTCGATTAATAAAAATATTTTCTATTATGCTTCGGATAGATAGAAAAACGCCGTGTTCAGAATCTAAGTATAAGATATATGAATTCCACTGTTGTTCTGGTGAACAAAATATTATATCGTACATTTTAAACAGGAATCCGCAGAAGTTTTTTCTCTTCAAGCAAGACTCTTATTTTTTTGTAAGAAACTTGAATACTCATTTGCACTTTATTTTAGCTATAGGATTCATTTAATTATTAGGTAGATTTCGTAAGAAATACTACCTATTACATTCTCTCCTAAGTTGGAATTTCTGAAAAATGTTTGAAGATCTACGCCGATCATAACTCCCAGAATCCAAAACCACACCCAGTTCAAAACTTTATCTATCTATCTATCTATGTCACTTTTTTATGGACACGATAACTTCAATAATTCTGCACAAATCTATTCACTGATACATAAAATCAAGGGGCATAAAATCTCGGTAAAGTTCGTTAATGGGCAAAATCGAACCAGGGGGGGGGGGGGAATGGGTTTTTTGTGACAACAGAAAAAACCATAACTTCTTAATTATGATAGGTATCGAATCCGTTTAAAGTTATTATTACTTCTAGGAAAAGGGCCAAAAATTTTTGTATGACAGATTTTTTATATCATTAAAAATGGCCACAAGGGTGGGGGTGGGAATAGGGGTTTAAGCAGAAAACAATTCATAACTTCGTCAATTTACAAGATATCACATCCGCTTCAGTTTATTATAAATCCTATTAATATTATCTATAACTTTTATATTGACAAGTTTTTTTTTTTATAGGACCAACCCTTACAGTAATAAATAAATAAATAAATAAATAAATAAATAAATAAATAGAAACCGAAAAATCCCTGTCGGCTCCGACAACAGACACAGGTAGATTTTGAAGTGGACAATCCCAACTGCCACATCATGGCAAAAGGTCATTTCTTCTGCAATTCCCAATAAACAGGTGCCCCACGGTCTGCATCTTCGAAATCTAGCTGTGCCTGTAGGCCGAGCCGTCAGGGATCTTTAAAATTTTGTCACGTTTAAAGTAAGTAAACCTTTGCTCAATATCGAATATGGTCAAAACAAATTTCAATTTATATATTTAAAAAAAAAAAAAAAAAAAAAAAAAAAAAAAAAAAAAAAAAGATCAATTTTATTTCCAGTAGATTAAATATTTTAATGAATTGGTGGAAAAATCTACTTTTCTAAATAAATTTATCCCGTTATACTTTTTTTTTAAATTTTGTATGTTATAATTTTTTAAATGTACATTCGTGACTTATTTTCGAATTATATTTATTTTTATTTATTTCTTATCTTATTTATATATAATTCTATATTTTCTATATACTTTTTTTCTCATATTTTGTTTTAAGTTTTGGTTGTTTATCAGACAAAGTAAAAATACCTTACGTGGAGAGAGTTGCTTTAATTTTTTAAACTCTTAAATTTTGTTTTTCGAAATAAGTGCCTTTTCCCAGTATTGAAAGAGTTGAAAAACACATTTGTTAAATTTTTAATTTTTACTATTCTGAATTATTTATTAAAAAAGGGGGGTATCTGGTTGGGTAATGTATTTAAAAAATATATATATTTATATATAATTCCCCGAATTTAAAATTGCCGCATGAAATAAAATGTTAGTACTAAAATTAACCCGTTACATTTTAATACACTATTTACCATTTACCAAAATATAATAAAAATAAATAAAACATTTAACTATATTGAATGTTTCTCTTTTTCTAAATTTAATTTCTAATGAAAAGAAGTTTGAAGACATTTGAAGAAAAAAAAACAATATATGTTTTATGATAATTTTTATAGCACTTTCTGAAAGAATATGATCGCAATAGGATTATGATAATTTTCTGGTAATTCTTTTATAGCACTTTCACAAAGAATATGATCACAATAGGCTTATGGTAATTTTCTGGTAATTTTCTGGTAATTTTTTATAGTACTTTCTCAAATAATATGATCACAATAGGCTTATGGTAATTTTTCTGGTAACAATAGAATATGATTCACATGGACTTGAAATATCAAAGAAATTTTCAAATAAGTCCCATTGCCCAGTATTGAAACAGTTGAAAAACGCATTTGTTCAGTTTTTCAATTTTACTATACTGAATTATTTATGATATAAAAAACATGATTGGTTGGGTAATGTATTTAAGAAAATAATAAAACAATATTTATAAATAATTCTACGAATTTAAAATTGTGACATGAAATAAAATGTTAGTTTTAAAATCAACACATTATCTTTTAATGCATTATTTTACCGTTTATCAAAATCTAATTAAAAAAATTATTTAACGATATTCATTGTTTCTCTTTTCCTAATTTAATTTCTGATGAAAAGAAAATTTGAAGACATTTCTGAAAAAAAGACATTTTCTTTTCTTTCAAGTTACACAGTATCTGTTTTATGATAATTTTTCTTAGAACTCTCTCTAAGAAGATGATAACAATAGCCTTATGGTAATTATATAGTAATAATAGAGTATGATTCTCATGGAGTCTAAATATCATAGAATTTTTTAAGAATAATCAAACCATTTTCTATTCTGATTCGCATAGATACAAAAACGCCAGGTTCAGAATCTAACAATAAGATATATGCATTCCATTGTTGTTCTGATGGAGAAAATATATATCCCTCATTTTTAACAGGAATTCTCTGAATTTTATTTTCTCTTTAAGCAAGATTTTTTTTAATCTGTGAAGCATAATTAAGTAGAGACTTGAATATTTTTTCTGGGTATGAATTCGAAACGTTATCATACACTCATGCATTTTAATATTGGTGATTACCTTGAGGGAAGGACTTCAGGTTATTGTTAAGGAAAAGAATAGTTTTTTATGAACTATTCAAATTAATTAAATATATAATTAATAGTATACAGTTATAAGTCACGCAATTGTAACATTCACATGCAAAAATACCGAACTTCGGTGGCTGGTTTTTTTTTTCTGCGTTCGCTGGTTTTATATCTATAAATCCTTCAAGAAACAAAAATATATGGCTCTTTTCTTTTCCGTGTTTTAGGATAAATTGCGTAAATGTTAACATAAAGTTTATTCATGTATTCAAAGATTTATTTTATTTTTGAATTATAATGCACCATCGTTTATTACTTGAATAAAAATGTAGGTACCATATATTCATTTTTTTCTTCTTTTGTGAAATATGAATATTGTATAATATATTGCTGAGTTATTTATTATACAAAATAGTTTCAATGATGGAAGTACTTTTTTTAATATTTTATTTTATATATGATTTCATATTTTAAAAAATACGCTTTAAAAGCATTGAAGTTCCACTGAAATATACCCTGCAAATAAAAATTGTTGATTTTACAGTATAATACTAGCAGCTGGGAGGCCAGTATTATGCCGTATAATCAACAATTTTTATTTGCAGTGCAGATACCTGATTCAAAAGGTGTTGCCACTTATGTGGCCTTCATAATGATATCCACATGACTAAGCATGTTTTCAACAAGTCCACAGAAGTATGTTCGAAGGAAGGACATGCCAAACATATTCTGGAACATCCAATATATTAATTAAGGACACTGGTGAAGGATGATGTGCTTACACACCATTTTCCCCCAACAGCATCCAAATGGTGTTTAAAGAGATTTAAAACTTGAACTCTTGGTGGTCATTGCAGTAAGAAGAATTTAGTGACCAAGTGAGTTCCAGTACGACCTTTGGCAAGAGTAGTTATTTTGCTTAAAACTTTATTACTACACTGATTGAAGAAAAGCACAAAAAGCGGAAAATGATTGTCCAGAATTCAATCTATGCTAATAAAGGCAGTGAGTATGTTTAATAGAAGTAATAAAGCTTCAAAGCATTGAACACACACAAAAAAACTACTTTCAGTCATTATTGAGTCGCCATGATGTTATACTAATATAATTGCTATCTGCATGATACATCTATTTTTCCATGAATCTGACGCTATATCCTTAGCCTACCATCAACATTTCACAATCTTTTTCGAGACTTATAATTCCATGTTACACGTCTCTCTCTAATCGTCATTGATACACTTTCAGTATTCTACGGCTCATGCAAGACGTTGAGCGCGGTACCGCACTTAAAAAATGTAGTACTCTAATAGGTTTGCTCTTCGTGAAACCCATTTTGTGGAGCGAGCACTGTGCATACTCTCTAATGATTATATCTGAGGTCTCCTTATTCAATTGGATGATCATCAGTTAAAGTTTGCTGTCACGGGCTCCATACAATACAGCTCAATATTAGAAGTTTAAGTTCGTTTAAACATGCTTATTCTTTGTAGATTATCCCGTTACTTTCGTCCATTCGTGTATTCTAGCCCAACTCTTAATACTGTGGAATGGTAAAAACGCATTCTCGAGCTTTTTATGAAATTGAATAATTTATGTGATGAACACCTATTGTTTATCTTCAATCGAATGCGTCTAAATCGTGAATTCTTTCACTATCTAACTTTTAACAGTTGTTTATACAAGGCTTATACATCCAACTACCTATAGCATATGGAAAAGTCCGTACATGGATAAGAATGAGCCATCAAAACAAGCTTTGTTCAGTAAAACTCTCTGTCTCTAATTCAATGGCACTTCAGTGTAAATAAATATATGACATGATATAAAACGTTCTCTACATGAAGAACTTATTATCCTTTAAACTTTAAATTTATCCTGTTGTCAAAAATATTAATTTATTGCAAAAGTCTTACAATATTAAATGTTTCTCTTTCGTACATTTTAATTTCTAATAAAAGAAATTCTTGTGAAAAAAAAATGCTTTGCATTGCTCAAAATAAATTTTATGCATTTTTTTTTATTTTACATTATTTCCAAAAGAAAATGAATACAATAGGTTCATGGCATTTTCTTTTTTGGCAAGATAGAGTATGGTTCTCACGAAGTCAAAAAATCCTAAGAATTTTCAATAATAATAAAACCATTCTATCTCTCTTTTTTGAGACATAAAGACACCATATCCGTGGAATTGTCCAGAATCTAACAATAAAATATACAAATTCTATTGTTGTTTTGGTGGAAGAAGTATATATTCTGCATTTTTAGCAAAAATTTCTAAAAAGAGTCCTTTTCAAGTTAGATTCTTCGTTTTTTGTATCGGAATGCAAATTAAGCAAAGAGCTATATTGAATATGTATGTGTATTGAAGGTTAAAGTTTAAAGTATATTATAACTCTATGCGTATTTAATTTAAAATATTGCATTTATGTTTAATAATTTTTATTTTCCAAATATTTTTTATATTTTATAATATCTAGAAAAATATTCAGAATGTGAGTGTATATTTTATTTAATGAAGCAATGCAGAATTTAAACAATAAAATAATCTATAGTAAAATTTCCAATTAAATTTTCAGTAGGACTGAAATTACGCATAAAAACTTTAAATAGTACTACAAAGGATGTATTAGTGAAAGAGGTGCCAGACTCAATGTCGTCCAGATGGCTTAATTGGTAAAGCACTTGGTGCGCTATACCAAGGTGTTTGATCACCGGTCTAGAAACATTTTTCACTCAAGTTGGTTGTACGCTGTTAATGAAAGTGAAAAGAAAATTCACATTCTTTGTAGTGCTATTCAATAACCTATAATTTTAAAATAAAAGTATTTCTTCTTTATAAATAGGAGGAAACTTTTCTTATCCAGTTTCAAGCTTTCATTCAATATCTAAATTCGTAGAACAGTTACCAACTCTGAAACGGTTTTTATACATCTTTCAGCTAGACGAAATAGTAGAAAGATGATTGTTGTGAAAAAATTAAGTATTCATTTCATGGAAAATAACCATATTTTTTAAATAAAAAGTTAAAATTTTAGTGCAAATTCACCTTGTTTAATAATTAAAATCCATAAAGATAAAACTAAATCTAAATATATTACTTGAAGGTGCGTAAAAACATGCATAAAACATTTAAAAGCACATTAAAGTCTTTTTAAAAAATCAAAAAGTAACTTACTTGGTCATCATCAGTGAAAACCTAATAGTTAAGTTGAGTTGTCTCTTCGCGTTTTCTAGCTTAACCGGAACAAACCATTTTACTTGAAGGGTGTGGAATATAAGGTGGGATGGGAAGGTTACGTACCTTAATATGGCCTTAAAATATACCTCTCCCATCCCACTTTATATTTCATACCCTTGAAGTAAAGTAGTTTGTTCCGGGCAAGCTAGAAAATGCGAAGAGACAACAACTCAACTTAACTATTAGTTTTTCACTGATGATGACCGAGTAAGCTCGGTTGAAAATGTTTTGATTTTTTAAAAGGCTTTAATCTGCTTTTAAATGTTTTTATGTATGTTTTTACGCACCTTCAAGCAATCTATATACATTTAGTTGTATCTTTATGAATTTTAATCATAATTTTTTAATTGTGGAATAAGAATATTCAACTAATATAACTTCTAAAATCCTTATTAATAATAATAATAAAAATATTTAGTTCAAATTAGTACAGAGTTTTGTTTACACAGCAAGACAGAACAATAAATACTATAGTATCTCAAAATACTTTAAGATTTACAGTCTAAAGGTGGAAAAAAAATTATAATGAGGTTAAAGAACAAAATTTTCATTTACTATTCAACTCTTTGAATAATAAATAATGAATGACGAATCAGAAAAATAATACCAGCTATTAGTATAATCATCGAAATTCCTGTAAACTCGATATAATACAATTAGGTTCCGGGAAGAGGACACTGCTAATTAAACTGGGAACTCATGATTACCGTCTTTAAAACAGTTACTTAAAAAATATCGCGTGAAAAATATCGCAATGTTAACAGCTACTATCTCTTACGTTTATTTCATACACATGATGAAAGTAACCTATTTCTTATTTTACCTATTTATATATAAAAGTATACCTTATATTTTACAGATTATATTATAAAATTATATTTGTCTATACTAGAACAATATTATATACAGTTGATTGAATATTTCACCTCAATTAAAATAGTATATGTTTTTATACTCTTTTAAAATGTCATATTTATCATAATTATCCAAAATTCATATGATAAAAATTTAAACATTACTTCAAATGTTAAAATAAAAACAATTTTGATTATATACTTTACGTTTTAAAGAAATACATATTAAAGTTCTTACTGAAACATAATATTGTCCTCCAATTTCACGTTTCAGTTTAATTTAAAACTACAAATAAGGCAAAATGGTTTTTCTCAAACTTCATGTTCTAATAAATCTTTCATGAATTAAAGATTTAAGAATTGAATAAAAGTAGCCTAATTAGTTGGTCGTGTTGAATTGCATTAGAAACATGTTTTGAAATTTCCACGAAATCGAATTTTCTTAATTATTGAAAACCTTTAAATAGCGTTACTACTGTAATCCCACATGTTCAACTGGCTTAAGGGAAACAGTAAATAAATTAATTTTAAATAATAAAACAGGGTAATTCAGTTGAAATTTAAGATGCGAAACGAATTTATACGACTAAGTTGTATATGTTTTAAATTGAATGAGTTACTACTTCCGAGGCTAATTTAGTAAATATAACTTAATTTCTAATTTTTGGAAAAAAATGTATGTTATAAATATAATAATGTACGTTGTAAAAATAATAATGCATTATTATAAATATAATAATGTTAAAATGCTTAGATAATGGAATTTACTCTGAGATACTATATATTCATTTTTATCTATACACTCATGTTTGTGAAAATTGCAACACCATGAAAGTGCGATGATGTGAATTGAACCAAACTTACAGGAAAAGTAAAGTAAAGTAAGACATGCAAATGATTAGATTTACAAAGCGATTGCGTATGCGGGGAACGAGAACAAGCTCCTTTTCAGTCGCTTGTTCCAGGTATATAAAAGACTGTAAAGATACATTGAAATCCGTTTATCTTCCTCTGTCTGCGGTAAACGTTTCATTGGTGGTCAATATGCCTCGTCAAAAGCGGAAGAAGAGATACCAACAACTAACAAAGTTCGTACAAAGCGGCATCGTTGGTATGCGAGAAGGTGGATTTTCGTATCAAGAAATCGCAGCCCGCACTCAGTGTAATGCCACAACAGTGATGCGTGTTTGGAAGAAATTGACAAAGGAGAATCAAGCAAGGTGAAAACCTGGCAGTGGGGCACGCAATAGCACAAAGGCACGGGAGGACAGACACCTCATCAGCATGTCTGTGACATACCGTACAGCGTTCTCTCGTGTGTTAGCACAACGTTAGAACACAGCTACAGATGTTTTGTTGTCTAGCTCCACAGTTCGTTGCCGTCTGCTGCAGCATGAACTGCGTTCAAGGGTTCCTCTACGCAGGATTCCCCTCTCACTGAATCACCGACGCCTCGGAGTTCAATGCGCTTAGCAACAAAGTGCGTGGCGTGTCCAGTGGCAACAAGTTGCTTTTTTCGACAAATATCGCTACAAACTGGAGTAAAATGACGGAAGAGTACTCGTCAGACGTTACAGAGGGGAACGTCTACTCCCACAGTGTGTTATCCAGCGTCATACTGCACAAACGCCTGGCATCATGGTGTGGAGAGCTATTGGGTATAATTGTCGATCCTATCTAGTGCACATTGCGGGCAACCTCAACAGTGATCGCTACATAAGGGAAATTGTGGGCCAGATGTCCTCCCCCGTCTTCGACGGATTCCGGGTGCTGTATTTCAGCAGGGTAATGCCCATGCACATGTTTCTCAGACTGCACAAGCCTTCTTTAGTGCACAACGGGTTTCGTTTCTTCAGTGGCCTGGTTATTCCCCTGATATGTCGCCCATCGAACATGTCAAGGATTTCATTGGTCGGCGACTTGCTCGTACAGCTGGTGGGACACACAGTAAGACTGAACTTTGGCTTCAAGTCGAAGCCATCTGGAATGCCATTCTTCAGGATTACATTCAGAACCTGTATGATTCAATGCTACCAGTGGCGTAGCGTCAGGGGGGGCACGATCATTTTACTACCAGTATAATTATATACTACATTTAGCCTTATTTAATCTTTGAACGGCATGAATTAAATAAGGCCAAATATAGTATATAAAAATACTGGTAGTAAAGTGATCCGTGCCCCCCTTGACGCTACGCCTCTGAATGCTACGACGTGTACTGGCTCTCATCGTTCAGCGTGGCGGACACACAAAGTACTAAAATACGATGTTCTTTTTGTTTTTTGTCTTGTAAATTTGATCAGTTATTTGTGCCACGATCAGTAATATGTGGAATAAATTGCATTAATTTCTGACAATTCCTTCATGCTGTTGTAATTTTCACAAACATGAGTATATATACTAAAAACATTCGTTTTCTTTTCTTTACCTTTTGTAGTCATTCATTATTAAATAGAAAATATTCTACTGAAAAGTTCTCTTGAAAAATGTATGGGATGTAAAACACATTCAGAAGGATATATAGAAACGTAGTTCAATAATGAAGTGATGCATCTTAAAGCGCACATCCTATTCACAACATATAATTTTTTTTTTGTTTAATTGACAAAACAAATTTGGTTGGTTGTGGAGGTTGTAAATGTGATAATTTTGAACGTATGTGTTCAAAAACTATATTTCGGTTGACGAATCTTTCTTTACTATGTGCACAAATAGCAAAAACATGATTTGATAAAAACACATGCAAACTTAATCAAAAACGGAAAATCATGCATCAGGCATAAATTATGGAAAACTTTCTAACGCTAACAGAATATTATTAAGATTTTTTTTCATACCATGAAATAAGATATCTAAATAACCGATGTAATTAAAATGCACGTTTTCCCCTATAAGCCATAAAGTAAGGAAATCATTTTGAGTTTCCCTGTAAACAAACTATAAATTATACACTCTTCAATTTCAATAGCATTGTATATTAAACCTCATTAACATATGAAATATTATTCCAGATATTTTTTCGTGATTTAGAGCACGAACAGACAGACAAACAAACCAAATACATAAACAGTTTTCAACTCTGTTGGAAAGCTTTAAAAATGAATTGGTGTTCGTCTTAATATACTCATTTTCGATTTCAAATTATCTTGGTAATAATTTGAATATTTTCATGCAGTTTGTTTTGTTCAACTCAAACTTTTATACATTTTTAGAAAACTATGTTTAAAACTGATAATTTCCCTTTAAAGAAAACAACAAGCATATTATTATTAAATTACACAGCTGTGTAAAATTTAAAGATTAAGAAAAAAAACGAATGTGGTTAGACTAATTAATGTTTTAAAATGAAGTTGGATGACATATTGTATATTTATTTACAAACTACAACATATTTTGCATAAAAAATAAATCCATTAAGACATGATGAAATAGCTATGGTACCAATTAAATGCAAATGTATATAGTTTTTTGTTAAATTCGGCATTTCTTTAATGATTGCATAGTGGAAATATATATATATATATATATATATATATATATATATATATATATATATATATATATATATATATACGAATATTTACCGTCATATGTTGTATTTGGAGTAAAGTTGATACTAGAAGTAGGAGCACACATGGTCGTACAATGAAATTAAGAACGGTGGTTGTTATTGATGATGTAAAAAATTAGAAGCAGTCGTAATATTTCAGTTGCAGTCTCGACGCGGCCGTAGCGGCAGTAGAATGAAAAAACCAGAGGCGTTTCTCCAGGAATCAAATGAACAAGGCTTTCAATTTCAATCCTATATTAGGTATTTCTCTTGGGCAGCTTCCACCTAACAATAATAGCCGTGCATCGCTACGTCATCAAGGTCTAGAATGTAAGTAATAGAACATCTTAATTATTGTCAAACGAGCAGCCAGGGAGTTGTTAACAAGTGAAAATTCGACTTATTTCTCAGGGAGCAACACAGGTAGTTGCTTTTTGTTACCTAGCGTAATAACACAAATTATGACGTAGAACGCGCACTGAACCAATGAGGAAATAAAGAAGACGCGTCATTCTACGTCACGACCAATGAAAGATAATTAGTAAAGAGTTCGGACAGAGAGGTAGTGGATGAATTTTGTAGTAAAGTGACTTAGAACGGGAAAATAAAATTCGGAATAAAAATGAAAATGGCTCTCAAAAAACATTCTAAAACCCAGAAATGATCGGGGATCATGATAGAAATTAAGAATAACTAAAAGCTTTATATTTAAGTAAATTTGGACAATTTAGAATTAAATAAAAGGGAATTTAACAGAGTTAACGATAGAGCTAATTTAAGAATAAGGATTTAATGAATATAGAGTTTTAAATTAGAATAAAACAGGAAAAAATTAGAATTGTAAGAATTTGGAGTAATTTAACTAAGGAAAAATGGAAAATTATTATTACATATATATTTACATTTTAGTTTTTTATAACACCCAATGATAACAAAAAAAATATTTTTATGATAAGATTGCTGTAAAGGATTTTCTGGAACATGTGGAATTGTTGAAAACACCCATTTTAAAAAGGTTTGAAGATTAGCCTAATGTCATCTTGTGATGATTGTGACCGATATAAAAGTTTCTTGATTTTATAACTTACAATATTTTTTTTTTATATATATTACTACATTTTAATATTTTAAATGAGTAATCTAAGATTAAATCTATCTTTATACCGTTGACTGGAATTTCGGAATAATAAATTACTCATTATTAATTAATATAAAGCTAATGATCGACTGAATATGACACCAAATATTTAAAGAGATTTTGTGATTGACACACTTCAAAATACGAAGCACGTGCTTTTTATATATTGGTGCCAAGTTCTATAATATTTTTATTGAAGTACATTAATCTGAAAGTAATAAGATATAATTTTCTATATCAAAGTGAAAAGGAAAAATCCTCATATCTAGAGCGTATAAAAATTAAAAATCATGAAAATTTAAAAATATAACATATTGTCGATTATGAGAACAAAATTTCTCGAATACCCAAACGATTTTATATTATTTGTAATTTATTTTAAATTCATTGACACATTAACAACTGTTATACATTTTATTTTGGTTCGTTTCTGAAAATGCCAGCAATGTGATTGATTTTCTTTTTCCAAAATTAAGAATAAATAATTATGTTATTTACAACTAAAAATAAAACTATTTTCCAATTTATTCCCCAAGCATTTTCAAAACAAAATAATACGACAAACCAAAACATATGTATTTTTTTATTTTAATTTTTAATGAACCGTGGTGTTTTGTTTATTTTCTAATAACGTGTAAAATTGGTCAATGAATACTACATTTAATAAAGAATATCAAGGATAATTTTATGGAATTTTTGATTTTTTGGCTTATGTATGATTCTGAAAATATTTGATACATGTTTAAATTTAAATTGATATCTCTTTTTTTTCGATGCAGATATATTTAATGTAGATGTTATAATGCAGTTATTACCTGATTTTTATCCATTCCTAAAACTAAATTCAAGCGGTTTGTTTTCTAATACTCTACTTCATTTGAAAATATCAACAATTCGGTAAAAAAAAAAACCTGCTGCTTTTAAATTTGAAAAAAAAAATGAATAAAAAACTTTAAAATATTCCAGTTATATTTCCTTACTATTAAATGAACATTTTATAAGAAAACATTCTTCACAGTAAAAATGTACAGTATTGGAATGGCTTACAATTTTAATAAGAATGTTAAACAAAATAATAAATTATAACACCTTGTGATAATATATTTCTTTTAAAAGCTAAAAGGTGTAAATTAACAACATAATGTACAGTAAAAAAACCTTTATTAGGTTGTTGACATATTTCGGCTTACACCGACCCATTTTCAAATACTAAAAGGTGTAAATTAACAACATAATTTATGCCACATAATTAATAACATTTTATACAGTAAATATAAAATATATAAATTTATCTATTAATAAATATATAAAAATAAAAGATAACGTGCGTAATTTTTAAAAGTACATGAAAATTAAATGATAGATTGAATTGATAGATTAATAGCATTTCAAATAATAACTTCAAAGCCCTTGCAATTATAGAATATTCACATTTGTATTAGAAAATGGCCCGTAGTGAGTCGAAACATGTCAACAACCTAATAAAAGTTATTTTATTGTGTATTATGTTGTTAATTTACCCTTTTAGAATTTAAAAGAAAAGAATGTTAAAATTGCTAACCATAGAATTTTAGTATTTTTTTATTAAATTTATTTAAATTATTATTGAAATAATAATTCCCTTGCTTAATACATTAAAGAGAGTAGATCTGTTATTACTATAATTGCCGTGCAATGCCTTGTGGGCATGGAAACCATTTCAATAGTAACTATGGTTATTGTGAAAAAGTTTGTGAAAAAAAATCGTAATTGTTACAGAAAATATCAAAAGGAAAATATTGTCAATATTTTCTTTAATATCAATGACCGTTGTGAAATAATTAGTGAACATAGACCAAAAATGGTAATTTTGGACATTGGTAATTTTCTCACCTAGATACATATACAAAAGGAATCTTCGAAACGAATTTTAGAATATTTAATTCGGAGACATTTTAAGCGAAGAAAGAGTTGCACCCAGCATTTGTCATAGAAACCTTTAAATCAGTCGCTTATTGTATTGAAGTGGATCTAGAAACATCTATGAAGGTTCAAATAACATTCGGGGAAAGGACCTCTTGAAAGTTATTATGTAGCGTTTTGGTTACGACAGCCTTTCTATACACATGTAATATCTCTCTTCACTTTCCAAATTTAAGCATTCTCCATTTAAATAGAGCCATCAAACATATACAGAAAATTAATTAACTCGAATATCAGCACACTAAAAAGTTGAAATATGTGAAATTTTTAAATTTAGAAAACATCTCGAACTTAGAAAATGTCTAGTTTCTCTTGAATAAAATCTTTTAATGATGTCATTTGTAACTCACTTTAAATTTGACGTCTAATTAAAATTTTAAGTACGTCTCTTATTTTGTTCTTTTTCTGAAGTATGTACAGGATGTGGATGTTTTTCAAGATCAGCAAATCCTAATTATGCTGTTTTTATGAAAATAAATTAAATATCTCATTAACAATTTTTATAATTACCTTCTAGTTTTACATATTCGAAGTAAATTGCACATTAACATAAATTTTACGACATCATAAATTTAATTTAATTATCACACAGCCTGTCAAATATGCCGAGTGTGTCAAATATTTTCAAAATCTGAATATTAATATTTATTTTTTAAATTTTTTTAATAAAATGTCATCGAAACTGTCACATTCATGAAACGAAAATAACTAAAAACATTATTATAGTAATTAAAATTTATATACCACCCCCCCCCCCCCCAAATACAAATTCCCAAAGTTATTTCAATAAATTATGAATTATTTCTGTGTTGAATCAAAATTTTTACTTCAACGTTTCCGCTTACTGTCGAGTGTTCCTGAAAAATACCAATTTTTTCTAATGAATAATCAAATATATTCGCATTGCATATTATATTTATAAAAAATATTATTATTACATTATTTTGTTTGTTTTTCTTTAAAATTTTTAAAATCTTTGGAAAAGAAAGGAGATAAGTTTATAAAACTAACAACGATTAATGTTTCTTAAAATTAACATCATCAAAAAGTTAATATATATGTATTTTATTAATTGTAGGCAGTATAGAAAGTGTGTCAACACGTGGGATATAATTATAACAGAATATAGGGCTTGATTCATCGTTCAATAATGTTTAAAACTAAGTTGTTGAGAAACCATTTTAATAACTGCATTAAAATCCCAAGAAAATTTCCTTTTTAAATGAAGAATGGGATACTGATGCCATTAAACAATGTGTCCAAGGACTCTTATCATTTGTGGGATAAAATACATTCATACATTAAGAAATGGCGCGAAAGTCCTTTACAAATATAAAAATGTAAAGTTTAGATGGTAGTTTTCTCACAGCAAAATTTGGATAGTACTTGATTATTCACCTATTTTGTTTAGCAAAGAAAATATTGAGATTTTAAGATACACTCTTGTGAAACTGACACAATCTTTTAAACTTTTAAGCAGCATGTGATTTAATGTTGCTGCTCCCTAAATATTCACGATACATTTAAAATTGAAATATGTTTCCGTAATTTTGTGTTCTAATATTCCTATTACTTTTAAGAGAAACAATGAAAACGAAACAAGGGAGAAAAAGAGACAATTTCATCCGAAATAATATCTGAAGCTTTTCCTTTTACAAAATTTGACGCAAATAAAAATATTTACATGATCGAACGTATTTATTTTGAAGAATTAAAAATTACTTTATTAAAATTGAGTAATTCATAAATATTTATAAATGTACGTTTTGTCTTAATATTTATTAAAATCAAGAAAAATGTTTTAAAACAATTATTTAAAAGTTTCTGAAATTTCAACAAACTGTCAATCAAGCAAATAGAATTAATTATATTTAAGTATTTTGGACCAGAAAAATGTATATTAATCTAAACTACTTTTCTGATATTATTCAAAACGTGATATTGTTAGAGACAATATCTACTCATCTACTCCCGTGATTGCTTGTCATTTACTTTACAATTTTAAGTAACATTTTGAAGCTTGTTCTGAATACAGGTATAACAATTTCTCAATAATTGAACGTTATGAACGAAGATCGTTTTGAATGAAGAGGCAAATATAAAA
Organism: Maratus michaelseni; assembly: GCA_963931845.1. Classification (NCBI taxonomy): domain Eukaryota; kingdom Metazoa; phylum Arthropoda; class Arachnida; order Araneae; family Salticidae; genus Maratus; species Maratus michaelseni. The sequence continues at coordinate 352,618,027 of OZ007587.1, forward strand.
AGTATTATTTTGTTAGGTGTACAAAAAAGTTCTATCTAATTTCATTACCTGACAGAGGTGTATACATTATCCATAGGTTGCTAATTCTTGTATAAGTAAACCTAACTGATCCCATTGTAAAAACACATTACGTGCCAGAGATGTTAAGTTCGGATATAATGTAAACTAGTTCTCTGTATTTGGTGGGACAAAAGGCAGAGGAGTGTAATCCGAAGCCTGACAAACCATAAACTATCTGAAATGGAAAATTGTACCACAAAAGGCGCACTCACCAGACTTTTTCCCTTGCGATTACCATTTTTTATTAGTTCTTTACAAAACAACTTAATAAAGCAAGAATTTTAGAAAGAAGATAAAGATTGTGGAGAAATGTATTACATGTTCCTCAAGTAAAGAGAATCAGTTACTGTCTAAAATGTTGTTCTTCATTTAATTCGTTTAACAGAAAAAAAAATCATATAAAAGTGATATTACAAGTGTCAGTAATGCGCAACAACGACAAGGCACATAGAACTTTGATGGCTTGCCAAACCATAAACAGTCCACAATGAGAAATTTTACGACATCCGGTTCACTCTTCAGACATTTGTCCTTGCGTTTACCAACTTTTCGTCTCTTTACAAAACAGCTTGGTAAAGCAACAATCTCAGACTGAAGACGAGGTTTGAAAAACAGTTGATATTATTCATACAGTTGAAATACTAAATCTTTTTTTCACCACGTAATCCATCAGTTGCCTGAGCGTTGGTAAAGAGTAGAAGAAGCTAATAGTGACCATATTGACTGAGGTTTGTATTTAATTAAATTTTTATAAATAAAACAGAATTCTTAAAAACGATTAGAACTGTTTTGTACACATTTTGCCTCTTGCTGTTTTTAATTTATTCAATGGAATATGGAATAAATATATTTGCGTTAATGAATATTGTCTTTGATGACTAGTGTTAGCAGTTTTATCATAAAAGATTATTTTTTCTCGTTTTTTTTTTTTTGTAAAATATAATTTTTTCCCAATGTAATGCTATTTTTCCATTCAATTCTAGTTAAAGTTGACGAATAAAGGAAAAAATAATAAATTTTACATTTATTAAACTTAAATATTTGCTTCGTTTAGATTCATGAATTTAAATAGAAATTTATAAAAAATGAGATAAAACTGAATTTACTATTTTTTTTTTCATTTGCAGCCTTTAAAATAAATTAGATAATCTTATTTTAAAATAACTTTTATGAAACCGTATTAAAGTAATTTTATGAAAATGTTTTAAAAAATTCGAACATAAAAAAATTAAATTGATATATTTTTCTTTATTGGAATTATACTTTTAAGTAAAAATTCTTTTCATCTAGCATTTTTATAACAAACATCATTAACCGATAGTAATAAAGAAAAGTTATAGCTATTTATCTTTACATAATTTTTTTTTTCTTTTCATAATCTTCAATTTTTAACAAAATATAGTCACACTGTAAACAATAGCTTTCTTATATCATATACAAAATTCATCTAAACTATAACATAATCTGGAAAACTGGAAATTTATCTGAATAATTTTAAACAATGTTTTTATATAAGACAATGCATGGTAAACCTCATGTAAAATATTTGAGGGATAGTAGAAAACTTTAGTGTGAACTGAATTTATTAGTGAAGACTTTAGGATGAACCGTATCACAGTGGAATGCATGAACGGAAGCATCACCCAGAAAAGATAAAAGACACACAAAAACACATGAATAACTTAATATAGAAAGAAGCGTAAAGCAATTTCTTATTCAAATTTTAACAGAAAAGGGTCGGGTAGACACACAATACGATTTCGTACATTTTTGTACATGATCTTCTTAGTATATGGGAAGCATTTTACTATCTGGGAATTCGTTTTCTACGAGAGCTATAGGAAAATTAATTTTTGTATTTTCTGAAATTTAATCCCCTGAAAATCTTAATCGATTGCATAAAATTATGTACCCTTTTTTACACAACTTTGTAATTTATAATGTATGCCTATGCTCAATATTTAAGTACTTCTTAAATATAGGGGAAGGTGGTCTAAAATTATCCTCTTGAGGGAAATCTTGCGTAAAATAACTTAACTGTTTAAATAAAACTTTGGCCCTTTGCTATTATGTTTTACACTATATTTTGCATTATAAACATATTTTAATAATAATTTCATCCCAAATTGAGTAATGAAAAAAATAGATTTTTTTAAAGTGTCCAAAGGATCATTTTACTTTCACCAAAGGGCAAAATGATCCTTCATTTAAAAATAATTCTATTTTTTTTTGGCAAAATAAAGTATATAAAAGTAATTATGACATTACATAAGTGTAACTCACATCTAAAAACATACTCCATTAAGTAAACCAAGTCATATTTCTGTACATGAAAGACCTTAATCTAAGTAAATATGAAAGTTAGTGCCTACCTTATGAAAGATGTTATAAAAAACAATGTTTCAAAGAATTCTATTCAGACGTGTAATACTGCTATCGCTTAAATACGGCCATTGCTTCTTTTTTACTTATTACAACTAGTTTATGTGTTACCCTGTAGATAGCGCGACCTGTCTGGGAGAAAACATATGTGGATCGTTTTGCCTGTTAGGATCATTTTAGGCCACCTTCCCATAAGTATTATAGTGCTGAGCGCTATAGGCAAATAAAAGCATAATATTTTTTTCCTACATTAAAAAAGAATTTATTTATTTATTATTTTTGTATTTTTTATTGATTGCATAGTTTGTTTTAAATGGTATACATTAAAATTGATTATTTAATGCATAGTGAAATATAACTATGTGACTACTACGTAAAAGAAAAGCAAACATTTTATAAAAAAAAACACTTTAATTATGTTTTTCTGAGATGTAACATAATAAATTTAAATAACTTAACTAATAACTAATATATAACTTATCATAATAAATAATAAATTTTAATTATTATTTTTCTCTTTCTTTTTAATTCGCCCAGATAAAATAAATTTACATATAAATCGTTCTTTTCCGCTTCATTTGTAGATTATGTTTTATTTATTTTTTAATTTATTTGAACGAAAACTGGAATATATAAATATTAATGTTTTTTTTTCTTCTACTGTTATTCGGATTCGCCATCTCATATCACATAAATATGCCATGTTTAGTAACTTATGATCGGTAACAATAGAGATTTTGACTAATGTTGTCTTGATGGGAAATATATGTCGTCATATTTTATAAAAATACTCAACAAAAAAGTATTTTCAGCAGAAATAAGATTTATAATATTAGTTAGGTAAAAAAACGGAGTGTGTAAAATTATTTGTTAATTTTTGTTAATGAGAAATCTGCTATTGGTAGATAAAAGGAATTTATCTGGTAGATAAAAGGAAAATATATTGTATAATAATAAAATTAAAAGATCATTTGTAGATTTTCATTTCGTGATAGAGATATTAAAAGGCTTTTTAAATTACCTTCATACTGAATATATCCATATTTAATACATACTTTTCATTTTTATGTACTTTATATTTATGCGTCTTAGGTAATTACATTTTACTTCACATTTGAATCTATATTATATACTTACATACAGCAACTTTTACTACGCGCAATAGATATAAAACAGTTTTTGCAAGAAACGAAAGTGCTAGAAAGTAAACTTCTATTATCCTGTTTAGTTTAAAATTTAATAAATCTACTGAGAAAAAATTTGTTACAGGTTAATTTATATTTGAGAGGAATACCTTACCAAAATATATCAATAACACATTCTTCTCAGTTACATGATTAAAAACAAAATTAATTCCTTTTCTGTTCTTTTAAAAAAATAATTTTTAAAATTTCATCATTTCATTTAATATATCTTTAGTAGAAGTTGTATATTTTGCTTTAATATGTCAGAATAAAAAAGGTTTCAAATTTATATGCTAATGTTAATTTTACTCTCAGCTATTATTTTTTTATTATATCTGCACCCAGAAAAAGGAATTGATTAAAACTACACAACATGTTTTGTTGAGTACATTTTGGTTGTTTTAGCAAACTTCAAGTAAAAATGAGCCATTTTACTTGAATTAACAAAACATTTTTTGCTGATGATACGAAATTTTTTTTTGAAATTCAAAAAAAAAAAAAAAAAAAAAAAATTGTTGATTCAAACAAAATTTCCATTGACCTATATTTAAACAAAAAGTTTTGTTGGGTCAACCAAATTTTTTTTGATTCAACAAAACTTTTTTCTGGGTGTGACGTTTATTTATATTTTTAGTAAATTTGTGAATGACTCTTATTTAACAGCAAGAAATATGCCTCATCTTTAAACAGCTATTACTGGGTCAGTTTTAATCGTAGAAAAATTGGACTTTTTTTACTTATTTCTTAGTGTAATAGGATATTTTTACTAACTACAACTTATAGGACCGGGGGACCGTATAAAAAAAATTAAATTTCTTATTTTATATTTGTTATTATTTTTTTAAACCCAAATTGCTTTTCAAATACTTCTTTATCTCATTAAAAACATTTTTGTAACTGGAACTATATGCCTATTACAAACAGTTTAGGAATTAACCATTGGACACCGTTGAAAGTGGACACTTTGTATATAGCAACCTATATATAGCATTGTGTGTGTGTGTGATCTTTAAAAAATATATTTGGTATTTTAATTAATTTTCCATTAATTATCTTCTGCTGTACAGTTTTAATTCTTTATTTGATTCTTTAGCTTCAATATGTTCTTTTGCGCATCTTTTGGGAATTTTTTTCTGGTAATTTCCATATTTATTTGAGGTTTATGTTCTACGTTTTTCAATTTATTCTTTAACATTCTAAAAAAAGAATTTACTACCAAATATAATTATAAATTACAGGAATTTATATAAATGTTTTGCTGTACAAGAGCAAGCTTGGACATTAGCCAGCTGTGTGATCAAACTCATAGTTTGTAAGCATATATTGAATTTAATCCTTAGAATTTTAATATTCCTACAAATATCGCGGATTAAGGGTTAATTTTGTTTTTCAAACATTTTGATTTCCATTTTTTAACACTTTCCAATCTACTTGAAAAGTGTTTAAGATTTCGGTTTGTCTGGCCGTCTGGCCGTCTGCTGTCTGGCCGTCTGCCGTCTGGCCGTCTTCCGTCTGGCTGTTTGGCCGTCTGGCCGTCTCCCGTCTGGCCGTTTGGCCGTCTGCCGTCTGCCGTCTGCCGTCTGCCGTCTGCCGTCTGTCCGTGCTCTAACTCCCGTAAATATGCTCGGATTGCCCTGCAATTTTTATATGTTATTGTCGCTATATATAGCATGTTTCCTATTCTAACTGACGTGTGTAGCATATATAGTTTTTTTACAGGGACACTAAAAAGAATTCCGTTACATTACGGTCTATTGGGAAAAATCATTTGCGGTTATTTTAATGATGTTACACAATTTCAAACACATTGTAATTGATATATTAAGGTGCATTACAAGAAGTTTAATATTGAATATATAGCGCATAGCACTTATATTTACTTTACAGGGGCAGTCAAAAGAATTCCGTTACATTACGTGTATGGAGAAAAATCGTTTGCGGGTTAATTAAATAATGTTTCACTATTTTAAACGCATTGAAATTTAGATATATCACTAAGGTGCATTGCAAGAGGATTACTACAGAATATTGTGTGTATAGCACTCATTGTTCATTTACAGGGACACAAAAAAGAATTCTCCACTGTCTGTTAACAATAATTCCTGGAAGTGAGTTTTAAGTTGCTGAACACGATTTAAAATTTAACTCACTTTTTGTTTATTACTTGGTGTGTATAAATTCTCTAGATTATATACAGGGCAGCACAAAAGTTCGCGAACACATTTCCGTTTATTGACAGAAACTCCAGAAAGAGAATTTTAAACTGTGCTACGCGTTTCCTAACTAAACTAAAATTTAGCATCCTATGTAGTATATATACAAATCTATAGATCATATACAGGGCTGAATAAAAGTATTCGGATATTTTTCCGAATATTGTATATGTTGGGAAGTCCTAAAATTACGTTTTTAAATATGTTATGTGTTTTCCAAACTGTTTACTTAGATGTCATCTTTCAGCTTATTAAACGGTAATGATTTGTAAAAGATAATATACAAGGATAATATACAAGGATAATATACAAGATAATATACAGGGCTGTACAAAAGATTTCGAGTGCATTTCCATCGATTGGCGAAAATTGCTAAGTTTGAATATTCTAACTGAACTAAATTTTATCATACTATATATCTACATCTATTGGTCATATACAGGGTTGCACAAAATAATTCGACTACTTTTTTGACACTGGAAGGTAATTTCTAAAATTGTATTTTTCAATGTGTTATATGTTTCTTAAAGTGTTTATTTACATATCTTCTTTCACCTTATTTAACGATGAAATTTCGTTACAGTTTTCTGGCTATGTTGGAAAGTGCTTCATAATCTATGTTTGATGCATGATTTTTCATTCTTGTGTTTTGTTTAAAATAAAGGAAATTGTTAAAATACGTTAAACTGGTAAGTTTTTATAATACAGCAGTAATAAAAGTACTTCAGTAACGTTAGTAAATTGACTACGCGGATCTTACGTAAATGATTTTAAAGGAAGCTATGAGGACTTATAAATAACAACCAAACAACTACATAGTTTGTGAGAGAAAATGTTTAAATGGAGATAAGTTTGCAATTTTCGGGGATTATATGAATAATTTGGAGTAAAATAAAATTATATATATTACGCTGTCATTAATGATATCTTATAAAACGGTATATAAAATAGTGCTCCCGATGCGATACGTATTTCAGTTATACGTTTAACCGATATACGTATATACGTATAATACGTATTTAAGAAATACGTATACCTTAAAATATACGTTTAAACGTATCCGGATACGGATAAGTGTATATCGGTTAAACGTATAATTCGTATCCTACGTATCCAAAATCTGCACCCCGTATAATACGTATTATACGTATACTCGTATAAATGTTTAATAGGGAGCACTAATATAAAACGTTTTCTGATAATAAATAGCTTTATATTACATTAACCTAAAAATGAAAATGAAATATTTGGTACTTTTATGGTATCCGGAGCCTGATATATATATATACATATATATACACACACACATACATATATATATATATATATATATATATATATATATATATATATATATATATGATGCATTCCTGTCGAAAATTGGCACATTATAGACGATCGCTATTGCTGTCGACTTGAACGTTCTTTCCACCAGACAATCGGAACATCTCAGTCCGAAAACACTAAAATTACCTGATAATCATATCGAGGTAGCCGCAGTCGAGATCGTTGAAATGTAGTCATGACACCCGGACAGGGCATCACTTCGAGTCACTCACCATGAAGACAAATCTCGAAGTATATCACATCGGAAATCGTAGTGTATTGGCAGTCGTAAAAATTGAGCAGAGGCAGTGAAATCCAGAAGAAATTTCCCAAAAACATTAAAAAGAAGACTTAATAACTTAATAGATGAGCAGTGGCTTTATTGTGATCACAGAGATGAAAGCAACTCCACCAACTTTCGCTTCATTAAAAACTGAACACATTTGAAGATCTTGAAGAATTAGCAGGGCTTGAAGAACATACTACCGATGCATTAGTGTAGACTCCCCAGTGACGGCAATTAGATGACAACCACTAATTCGTGTAAAAATCTGTCTCCGAAGCCAGTGTAACCGTATAAATACTTCAAAATTTGGCCCAAAGGTACAAAACGCGCGAACAAGCTGGTCCACTCGCATCCATGTTCGGAGGGCGCTAGGGGGATAAAGAAGGCGGAGCTTTCTCGCTAATGGATGAAAAAATGAGGCCACGAAGACGTGTCTCTGACGTATGATTAAAACTCTTTAACAGAAGCGGCAAATTAAAAAGGTAAAAATGCCTTTGGGCGCGAAAACCGCTTGGAATCATGGGATGCCGAATGAATTAAATAGAAATAAAAATGGTATTATAAAAGTTCCAAAGAATAAAAATTAAATGTCTCAAAAGAAGAAATTAGGCAGGTGCGTTTAGAGGCAGTGTTGCAATTTAAGAGAATAAGGTTTTAATAAATACGTGTAGCTTTTAACAGATTAAGATTTTTAGAATGATAAATAACAGAATATTTTGATTAAGTTATGGAATAAAATACAAAATAGATTTAAGAGATATTTTAAAAAGAGAGGGAAAAAAGAATTGAAGAATTTGGAATAATTTAACTAAAGAAATAGGGCGAAAATTTTTTATTATTACATATCCCCCCACCCAAAAAGACGAATGAACCGGTAGGTCATATGACCTGCAAGTTCATTGAAGGGAAATGTTACACGGACTCGGATTACAATTTGTCAACTGGAGGAAGTCAAAATAAGTACATTTCCAAAATTTATTCATTAATGCCCAATAACATTAAATTTAATAACTATAACGCGAATTGGTGGAGTTGTTAATAAAAATACAATTACAAGATATTAATCTTGTTAACAATGACATAAAAAGCTTTAGAAAATATTAAACAAAATAAGAAAAGAATTGTAACACTTTAAAATAATAGATAACATACTTCCAGAGTATCATCTTGCAAAATTTGTTGCAAATTGCTTGTAGAATTGTTGCTTAATTTGTCGTTCAGTTCTCGTCTGAGTGATAGTCCATCCAAAAAAGTTATTTGCATACCTCACAAACTGAACAGTTTACAAATTGAAAGAGAAAAATCCTTCAAATTTTAGATCTTACTGATCTTCCTTATGAAAGTCTATTTCAGAATTAAAGTTCATCTGAATGCTTTATATTTACTAGCAACAACTCGAAAATAGTACTAAGATTAATATTAACAACAATAAAACACAAATAATACAATAATAATAATAATAATAAGAAGAAGAATATCAACAATAAAAATTTTAAAATAATAATACTTAACAATAACAATAATCATAAGTTAATTTTCAAATATTAAACTTATGTTTGTCTGAAAAACTCAGTCCTGAATGGAATGCTAAGAAAAACTTAAGAGAAATGAGTATTTTGTTATGGTATAGTTTGTCTGACAAATGGTAATTACCTAAAAAGGCAAATAGGTAATGTAAGCAGTATAAGAGTTTTTTACTCAACATCAAAATTACTATTACCATTATTACCTTTATAACTTCCATTACCTTTACTACTTTATTACTTGTTTACTTCTAGAAGTAAAAATTTATATATCTCAACATATTCAAATTCAAGTAGTATTCAAATTCAAGTAATATTTAATCTCAATATCAAATTATAAATAGTATAACTAATAATAATAATATTCAACAATAAGTTCAGCAATAACAAGCATTATAATTCAAAAATATCACACTCTTTCTTTAATTACTTTCTTAAGTATATAATTAATATCTCATCTATATAGTCGTGAATGAGGTATGAAATATACTCAATAAAATACATAATACAAAAAAAGGAATAAATAAGAAAAATTCGTGAAAACAATCATTATTGTGTAGATGATGGTTATGTAACTATCTTGCTTTCAGTCAAACAAGAAAACATAAGTTGTGAAATGAAAAAATGGGACCTTGTAGCATATTAAGAAAGGTTGGACAGTTCTCAATTAGTATTAAGATATCATATTTAATTAGTTTAAGATATAATTTAATCCAGTTTATTTTATTAGTTTAGTTAATACTGTTTAATTTATTATTCTAATCCAATCCAATTCAGTATCAGAAACTCCCTAACTTAAATCAACTAAATTACGCCAGCATAAAAAGTTGACTCAAGTGGAAACTTCAACAGTGACACTCTCGTGTGCACAATCAAGAACACCACAGTTATACAGAAGAGAATTGATTAGTTAATTATTAATTTATTTTATTTCGTTTATTTTTGGATTATATTAAAATCAAGACGAAACTATAAATTTAACATTAGTTTGTTGTTGGTTCTCATGGGATAATTTTAATTGATCAGGAGGATAATAAGGGCGTAATTTTGATACATGTACTATTTCAGTAGGTTTATTTTGAATTTGTCTATCAATTTCAAAATTGACATCAGATAACTTATTAAGGATTTGATAAGGACCACTAAAGACTTGTGAAAGTTTTCTGGTATTAGGATATTGGAACTCCTCATAAATTACAAGATCTCCAATCTCAAATTTTGGTTCTAGATAATTTCGATCATAATATTTTTTACTTCTCCAATAGAATTCATCAGTGCGTTTTTTAGCAAGTTTAAGGGCTTCATGAACAGGAGGGTAATAATTTTGTTGAAGAGGAGAATCATAGGGTAATTGGCCAAAAAGTAAGTAAGCAGGAGGGAATTTAGTGATAGAATGAGGGGTATTGTTATACTCATTAACTACTTCTGTCAAAATTTTTGTCCAAGGAATTTTGGAGTTAGTAGAATTGACTTTACACTTCAATCTAGTAACTATTGTCTGGTTCGCTCTCTCACATTTGCCATTCGTTTGAGGATGATGTGATGTGGTTAAACGTTGCTTAATATTGTGGTTTCGCAGAAATTTTTTAAATCTAGATGAAGTAAAGGCTGCATTTCTATCACTTAACACTTTTTGATGGGTCTGGACATTAAGAATTTTATTAAAACAGAATAATTGTTGTGGGGTTTGAATATTAAAAACTTGGTTTAGACAATTAGTATAAGTTTCTGTGGTAACACTTTTTGAGGGGAAAGCCCAAACATATCTAGTAGCATGGTCGATGATGATGTGTAGATATTTTTTGGTGGAGTTATAATAATTGAATCCTCCCACAGTATCAATAGAAAGACATTCAAAAGGTTGATCTGTGGTGGGAATAGCTTGTAATAAACCAAATTTTTTCTGTCTGGGTTTTTTATTCTTTTGACAAATATCACAATGTTTTACAAAATTGGTTATATCTTGCATCATGTCAGGCCAATAATAATTAGGAGAGATTAAATTTAACATTTTCATGAGCAACATTTAGTATTTTTCTCCTTAAAGACATGGGGACTACTATTTTTCTAAAACTTTTCTTTTTTACTATCATAAGTCCATTTTCCTTTAGATAATTTTTACCACACACATTATCTTTTTCCTGCCTCTCTATAATTTCTTTAACGTCCAGAAGAAAAGTAAGTGGTTGAATAAAATGTGAAATTGGGTTTCTCGACAACATGTCAGCTTCGACATTTGTGGATCCCTTTTCGTAAACTATATTATATTCAAACATGCTCAACTTCAAAGACCATCTAAATAACCTGCCTCTCAAATGTTTAGTATTTTTTAACCATACAAGAGATGCATGATCAGTATGAATGGTAAATTTTACATCATGAAAATAATGATAGAATTTGTCTAAGGTGTCAATGATGGCAAGACACTCTAACTCGGTAATAAAATAATTCTTCTCATAACTTCTCAATCCTCTAGAGTAATAAGCAATTGGATGTAAAAAATTATTACTATCAGGTTGTTTTAAGACTGCACCTACTGCCACCTGTGAGGCATCAACAAACATATGGAGGGGTAACTTAGGGTCATAAATTTTTAAGATAGGTTTGGCTATTAAGGCATCTTTTAATTTTTGAAAAGAATTTTGACAATCTGTATTCCATTCCCATAATGTATTTTTTCTGAGTAATCTGTTAAGAGGGACTCGAATTTCGGCATATTTATCTATAAACTTGTGATAAACATTGATAGATCCTAAGAATCTCTGAAGTTCCTTTACATTTGAAGGGGGTTTTAGTTTTTTTATTACTTCAATATTAGCATTAGCAGGAGTTAATGTGCCATTCTGGATGGTATATCCTAAGAAGTTAATTTTATTTTGGACAAAATTGCATTTAGAGAGTTTAAGTTTAATGTTTTCGCGTCTACATAATTCAAATATTTGGTTTAAATGTTGCATATGTTCTTCTAATGAGGAAGAAAAAATAATGATATCATCAAAATAATGGCAAGCAAAGTCTATTTTGTATTTAGTAAGTATTCTTCTAAGGGTTCTATTAAATATCGGGGGGGCTAATTTAATCCCGAAAGGCAGAACTAACCATTCAAAGAGCCCAAAGTTGGTAGCAAAAGCCAATTTTTCAGTATCGGATGGATGTATGGGTATGTGCCAGTAGCCAGAGGCTAAATCTAAAGTTGAAAAATACTGCGCACTACTCAGTTTATCTAAAATTCCATCGATACGAGGTAGGGGTTCTGCGTCATTTTTCATTATTGCATTTAATTTTCTATAGTCAACACATAATCTAGTTTTTTTACCTTCTTCTCTTTTCATTACTAATGTAACAGGGGCAGAATAGGGACTATTGCTCTCTTTAATTAAACCAGCATCTAATAGTGAATGAATTTGATCCGAAATCTCTTTTTCTTCTAAAGGGGAAGTTCTGTATGGCCTCAGAGATATTGGTAGGTCAGAATTAAGAAAAATACGTTGCGGTTCGATATTAATTCTCCCGACATCAAATTTATTTTTAGAAAATATATCTAAATAATCCCTTATACTTTCCCTTAAAGTTTCATTTTCTATAGAATTTATTTCCCCAATTAATTTAGAATTATCAAAATTAGATGGAATAAAGGATTGAGGAGATATGATCTTTCCATAATCGCGTTGCACTCTCTGATAATCATAGTTAACATTAAAATGAAGTAACCTTAATTTATCACTGGATATGTTCTTAGATTCATTTAAAACAAGGTCTCCTTGTAATACTCTACATGTAGCACAGTCAATAATTAAATTAAACTTACAGCATTCTTTTAAACCTAGTATAGCATAATCTAAATTTGTATTACATATTAAAAATCTAATATTTTGTTGCACATTACCTAATTTAAACAATAAATTACAAGCTTTATCTATTACAACAGTTCCTTTGGCTTGGCCAATAATAACAGGTGGAATATTTATAACTTTAGCATTTAACAATTTAACAAATTTAAAAGGCAAAATACTTATGGTTGAGCCAGAGTCAATTACACAAGGTAGTTCCCTGTTATTTACATATCCTGATACAATTAACTGTCATATATTATCAGTAGATGGTTGTGGTTGACTAAGAGGGGGTGCAGAAGATTGTAGAGGCCTAGCATTGAATACACAATCCCTCTACCAGTGATAAGCATTTTGGATACCTCTATTTAAACACATTCGACATGGTCGACTAGGAATCCTTCTTTGATAATGATTGACAGGCAATCTGGGACTAACGAACCTGGACGTTGAAGGGTTAAAATTAGTTGCTGCTTGGAAATTTGGATTCCTGTAATTAGGTTGAGGGTGAATCCAATGTCTAGGTGAATTAATTGGTTGAGAAAAAGGTCTGGAATTTTGAGACATATTTCTAACATTACTATTATTGTTACTGCTAGAATGAGATGGAATGACCACAAGTTGTTTAACTAATCTATACCAATCGGTAGTAGATTCAGGAGGATTTACTATTAAATAGTTCTGGTATTCAGGTTTTAAGCCATCTGTCAATCCTTGTAAAATAATAGTTTCACATAGTTTAAGTTGTCGACCTATCTCTATTTTCTGACGGAAATAATTTTCTAAGTTGTTTAGGTCATGCAATTTCAGCGAGGCGAAATCAGAAAAACGGGGGACTGTTACTTTCAGAAATTTTTCAGTTAAGATCTCAGCAATTTTTTCATACTCTTTACAATCTAGACATTCATTAACATACACCTTTGATGCTTCGCCCTTCAAATATTTGGAAATATTGTTGATTTTCCACTCTTTTTTATCTGGAGGGGCTGATCCTTCAAAGTGTCTAAGCCAAGACACAACATTCATCCCACTTTCTGGGTCAAAAATAATAACATTAAGCTCTTTTTCAGCCATTTTGGTTTGAGTACCCTTACTTTCAACAATAACTTTAACGAACCCTGACTTTAATAACATGTAAAAAAAATAACAATGTATAAAAAATTCTTTAACTTAACAACAACTGTAAATATCTAACTCTTAATAATTTAAACAAGTTGGAAATTGTACGTCAAACGTTACAAACGAGGTGCGTTCGTACGCACGTTTTAGAATTAAATTCATGATATCCCGTGCGTAGAACGGGTTAAACAGCTAGTTAAGTATATATTTTATGACACTGTTCATACAAATATCTTAACTACTTATATAAATATTCAGATATATATGTATCAGCTAGTTATATAAATATTCAGATCTTTTCTGATTTTTAATTCTGTGAAATGAATTATATCGTCTGCAGATTAATTTCTGTAATAAAATAAGTATCTCGGTCGCTTGACGATTTAACATCCATCGGAAGCTCCTATAACAAAAAAGCACCGATTAAAAAAAAAAAAATCAAATTTCTTAATAAATATTTTTATTAATATCTCCTAAAGTTTTGATTCGATTTTAATAAAATTTGAAATGTCTCGACAAAATTCTGCAAAGATAATATATTTTAAATTGCAAACCATTTGGTTGGGTAGTTTTTGCGTTGTTATATGCGGACAGACAGACAGACGGACGGACAGACAGACAGACGGACGGACAGACGGACGGACCAAACGACGACTATAGGTGCTACGTATTTATATAATTACGAACGCACCTAATAACAAACTAAATAATATTCAACAGTAAAAAAGTCCAATTCATATTAAAATTCATTTCACTTAAATAGTAAATGTAAACTACTACTATAATCTTTCTATAAATAGATCCACTATATATGAATATCACAATTTAGAATGAAATAAATAAAACACTCTTTTTAAAATAAGTATCATTATTTCGTAAGAACAATTTTTTTGGCTCTTGAATTGTACTCTCAGAATATAGCGTCAAAAAACAAAAGTAATAAAATAAACAAATAAATTAACTGCACGATAATTTTACCCTTTCAATGTTACTCAACTTTCTTTTGAGATAACATTGATTTGAGATTTTTTTTACATTAATAAACTTCAAAAGCTATTTTTGCGATTATTATGCAATCAGTGAAGCTGTAATTTCAGATAATATAATAAATTTTTATGCATTTTTAGAATGGCATAGAATATGTTCCAATACATGTTACTTGAAAAGAGATTACTCATATATTTTTTCAATAAATAGAAATTATTTCCTATGAATAAATATCACCGAATGAAAAGGGATTATAATTAAATGATAAAATAAGAACATAAAATGAAGTTACTCTTGTAAAATGAAGTAATATAGGAATAAATATCAGAGCAGTTCAAAAATTTCAGTAATATTTGTGAGCTTAACCAAATAAAATAAATTTTTTAACAATACATAAGAATAAATATTAAATTTCGTAAGTTCTAAATGTTCAGGATAAAAGGAACAAAATTCTTCTAAAGTATTCTAAGAACAATTTTTGTTCTATATAAGACAATAATAACAAATCAATAAAATAAGAAATCAATAAAAATAAAAGAATAATTTAACTTACAGACGTCACTTCTGGGATAAATTTATAAACACTATGAGTGATAATTTGACAACTAATCGGTAGTTGTTCTCCAATATCACTGGGAAGTCTCCAAAATGTTTTTATTACACAGGTCATCAGTTATCCTACCGGCTTTTTTGATACATTCCTGTCGAAAATTGGCACATTATAGACGATCGCTATTGCTGTCGTTTTGAACGTTCTTTCCACCAGACAATCGGAACATCTCAGTCCGAAAACACTAAAATTACCTGATAATCATATCGAGGTAGCCGCAGTCGAGATCGTTGAAATGTAGTCATGACACCCGGACAGGGCATCACTTCGAGTCACTCACCATGAAGACAAATCTCGAAGTATATCACATCGGAAATCGTAGTGTATTGGCAGTCGTAAAAATTGACCAGAGGCAGTGAAATCTAGAAGAAATTTCCCAAAAACATTAAAAAGAAGACTTAATAACTTAATAGATGAGCAGTGGCTTTATTGTGATCACAGAGATGAAAGCAACTCCACCAACTTTCGCTTCATTAAAAACTGAACACATTTGAGGATCTTGAAGAATTAGCAGGGCTTGAAGAACATACTACCGATGCATTAGTGTAGACTCCCCAGTGACGGCAATTAGATGACAACCACTAATTCGTGTAAAAATCTGTCTCCGAAGCCAGTGTAACCGTATAAATACTTCAAAATTTGGCCCAAAGGTACAAAACGCGCGAACAAGCTGGTCCACTCGCATCCATGTTCGGAGGGCGCTAGGGGGATAAAGAAGGCGGAGCTTTCTCGCTAATGGATGAAAAAATGAGGCCACGAAGACGTGTCTCTGACGTATGATTAAAACTCTTTAACAGAAGCGGCAAATTAAAAAGGTAAAAAGGCCTTTGGGCGCGAAAACCGCTTGGAATCATGGGATGCCGAATGAATTAAATAGAAATAAAAATGGTATTATAAAAGTTCCAAAGAATAAAAATTAAATGTCTCAAAAGAAGAAATTAGGCAGGTGCGTTTAGAGGCAGTGTTGCAATTTAAGAGAATAAGGTTTTAATAAATACGTGTAGCTTTTAACAGATTAAGATTTTTAGAATGATAAATAACAGAATATTTTGATTAAGTTATGGAATAAAATACAAAATAGATGAGTTCATGAGTTAAAATATTAAAGAGATATTAAAAACAAATTAAAGACAAATTAAAAACATGTAGAAATATAAACATCTTACTTATTTAATTTTGTAATTAAATAATATATTTTTCATCTAAATAATATATTATATAATAATATCTACTCCATTTTAAATAAAATCCCTTTTTCTACAAACTAATTAAATAAATTTGTTACTAAAATATCAAATTTATTTAAAATTTAATTTTTGAAATTATATCATATCAACTTGAAAACGAAAGAGAGTAATCGTACAAATTACTTCCATAAAGCTGTCACACAATACAGGTGCAATAACTAAATCAAATTAAATTTCTGGCACAAGTAAACTAAGCTGCGTGAGAAATCTACTGTGTAATTTTCATACACTTCAATTATCATAATTATCTGAAGCTCTGTAACAACATGTCTTCATCTATCATAGAATTTCGCTGACTTTAAAGATATACGTTTCTGTAAAATTTGGCTAATAAAGCAGGATAAATGTTTATAAATGTAAATTATACAGAAAAGTAATTGGTATTACTGACTACATTGCACCATTTTAACTTAACTTTATATTAATTTTGCGACGAACGTACAATGAAAATTTATCTTATCGTTGGCAGGTCATAATTTAACGCCAATGTGCGATATCTTATGTTTAATCTTATATTACTGTTAATCTGGCTGTTTTTTCTTTTTAATTTGCTCTCTTGACAGTAAATTGCCAATGGTGGTAACTGTGCCAATATGTATTTTATATTGTATCAAACAAATGTATCTGATTTTATTTATTTTTATTATTTTTTTTTTAATTTTAAATCCCATTTCATATTCTGATTCATTTACCGGCTCAGTGGGCTGGACTCAGGCGTGACACTCTCAACAGGGCTATCCTCTACAATTGTTCAACCTTCGCATCTCCTCTCCACAAACGCATTTTCACTAAAATCAATTAATTGTCTCTTCAAAATAAGATTCTTGTAAATTTTGCAGCCTTTCTCTCGTCGTAAAAGTTAATGGCTCATCACTTTAGATGTTTCGGGATTTACAGTAACCTTAACCGAGGCAGTGGCGGGGCCTGGCAAGCTCCAGTTTTGCTTTTCCAACCCCTGCTTATTCCAAATTATTTTATTCTAAATTTAATTCGCTACATGCTGCTATACCAGTGGCGGACGGCACAATTCCGGAGCGGCGAGTGGCGGTGGCCCAAAGATCGCTTCTTTTATTGAGTTACTTCTATAAATATAAATATTTTGAGTCGCCTTAGCAGTTAAGTTCCAGAACCTCTCTCTATAATGTCATCAACAGACCAAAGTATGCTGCAGGACACCACACTTTCACGTAGTCCAAGCATGGTGCCAATAGCATCAACTACAGAAGAATATCAAATTTCGGACCTAGTGAGAAATGGGAAGATCACTCTGAATAAGATGCAATCCTCAGATACCAAGGATGAATGCTTAACGTACATAAAGAATCTGCGTTCGATACTTATAAAAATCGATAAAACAGATAAAAAACAGCAAGAAGAACAGCGCCTTAGAATCACACAACTAGAAGAAAGAAACCGTGGCTTTGAAGAGCAATGCCATAGCTTAAGAGCAGGTTTCAACAACTTAAAAACCATCATCCCAACGCCTGCAGACATAGCCGCGGTAGTGAGAACAACACTAGAAGAAGTAGAGAAGCAAAAGACTCTCAAAAACCATTGCACCATTCTAGCGCAAAACACTTTACATGAATCCACTGAACATGCCATCTTCCAAGCCACTAAACAAACCCTTCCTAAATCCCTAGTGCAGCTGCCAGCAAGATCCCCAACCACTGAAAAGCAACAGTTCACAGACAGAAGGAACATGAGAACCATAGTAGTAAGGGGTAGCTCAAGAAAATCAGGGAAGGAAATTGACAACATTTTCGCGAAGCACCAGATTACCAGCCCAATCATTCTTGAAAAAGTGACGCAAGGAAGATTTCACCTGGAAATCCTGTGTAAAACAGAGAACGACAAGGAAACCCTGATAAGTGACCTGCAAAAAAACAAGCACCTGAACAGCGAGCTCAACTTCGTAACCAAAGCACCGGACCACCACAAAATGATCCTTCTAGGCGTCCCAGACACTGTCACAAAAGAAAGAATCATGGAGACTTTTGAGTCAACATACAAGGTACAGCCTGGTGACGTCATCATCCTAACTGCCCTCAAAAATAAACGTTCTGAAGATGCCAAGGACTGGATAATACTGATGCCACAGACGCTGGGCCGGATGGTGATAGCAGATGGGGGCATCACCATGGGCTTTAGAAATTGTCAACTTCGCCCACACACCTACATACAGCGTTGCCGAAACTGCCAAAGTTTTAAACATCCGACAAAATATTGCAAGAACAACACCTTCTGCGAAAACTGCGGACAAAAACACCCTCGACGTTCTTGCGATGACAAGCCAGAATGTATCAACTGCTGCGAATCAAACGAATACAACGAAACACAATATCAGACCGACCACAAAGCGTCGGACTCGTGCTGTGAAATATACAGAACTCTATACACCAGGGAAAGGGAACGCTTAGATGACATTTTCATTCCAAGAGCCCACGTACCGGAGCTTTATCTCCCTGAAAACCAGCCACCTTCATATCCAGAAGCTCACTTTGGCTACAGTAATTTCCAGACGTCCCCCACATTGCATAGTTCTAGCCTTCATCCACGAGGACGTTCAGGGACTCAGTTCAACAACTGGCAGTCTGACGGCTACAACCACCCAGGTAACTTTTAATCTTAAACTAACATTTAATATTAAACCAATTTCTAATTTTAAACATACTTTTAATCGTAAACTAACTTTAAATTTTTAAACAAATTTTTAATCTTAAACTAACTTTTAATTTTAAAAGTAAAGCATACTTACAGAGATGTCTCACGCACCTCCCTCTCCATCTTTAGGCCAACTAAATTTCCTACAAATTAACTTAAATCACTGCAAAGCAGCAAATGACAGTGCAAAGAAGCACATTCTTCAAAATTCTATTGATATCGCACTACTACAGGACGCCTACTGCACCAAAGATGGAACTCTCGAGGGTTTTCCAACATCATGGGCAATCTTCCCCTCCAAAAAAAACAGCGCACACTTGGTCATTAGGAATGTTGAGCTAGTGTACTCGCACCTCTTCACGGGTAATGACTGTGCCTTTGTCACCATTGACGCTAAAGAAGGCAAGACCATCATAGGGTCGACCTATGCGGCGCCTTCAGTCGATTTCGAGGAGTCAATGGAAGAATGGAGCCATCTAATCACACAAAAACACGCATTCATCTGCGGAGGAGACTTCAATGCCAATTCTGCTCTGTGGAATTGTGTACGGGAGGACCTCCGCGGGGAATTCCTCACAGAACACTTAGTGGTACATAACCTAGCAATTGCAAATGTCAACAATTCAGAGGCAACCTTCGGAAAAGTAAACTCTAAAGGTAAGGTCATTGCCAGGGGCTGGCCAGACCTCACACTCACGAACACACAGACACTTCAAAGAATCTCTCAGTGGCAAGTCATAGACATTTATAGTGCCTCTGATCACAAATACATACATTTCACATATCAGACAACTCCACTTTACACGTTGAGAAGACGTTTTAACACCTCGAGGGGTAAGGTCCATAAATTTGACAAAATTCTAAAAGCACGGAAACAGGCATTAACTGAACAACTTCACAACATCAACAACACAGAACAAATCAATACTTGCACTACCAAATTCATAGAAGAAATCCGTTTAGCAGCAAGTGCTTGCTTCCGACTAAAAACAGTCAGAAAAACGCGCTCGTTCTCTTTCTGGACTCCCGAACTCAAGGCACAGAGAAACCTAATTACGGCACTCAGGCGGAAAATGAAAGCAACCAGACAACTCGACCCAAATGCGGATGAGCTAAAGGTCTTGGGTGCTAGATATTCGAAGCTTGCGGCGCAGTACAAGCGCAGTGTCCTGCTGACCAAGAATGCAGCGTGGAGGAAGTTCTGTAGTAGTGAGTCCAATCCTTTCGGCACATCGCAAAAATTTTTCAAAGGAAAATATTTCACTCCTGATGAAATCAAGCTTGAACTGCCTCCCAGCGAAGCATCCAGACAACACAGTTTAGAATTCCTTACAGATCAGGTTTTTGGCAAGACAGCATACCCACAACACGATAACGAGGACATAGAATTCACAGCACCACCAGACAAGCCCTTCACAAAGACTGAATTAAGAATGGCCCTTAATTTACTAAATGACAAAAAAGCACCAGGTCCCGATGCTATAGACATCCGATTGTTAAAACGGATATTCAAAATTCTACCACAACTACTCACAGACTGGGCAAATCTTTGCCTCTCTCATAATTACTTTCCACTTGTCCTGAGACAGGGGGAAGTCGTATACTTCCTGAAGCGAGGGAAGTCGCCCTCTGAACCGCGCTCATACCGGCCGATCTGCCTACTACCAACGCTAGGAAAATTGCTTGAAAAGCTCCTGTTCCAACGATTGACCTTTTTTCTAGAAACTAGCAATATCCTGCACCCCCGACAATTTGGGTTCAGAGAGGGCAGATCTTGCGAAAAAGCTCTTCATGCCATCATGACTTCCTGCGCTGATGGCATTGCCCGTGGAAATTACACTTCCCTCGTCTCACTTGATATACAGGGGGCTTTCGACAACGTGGAATGGCGCGACATTATACGACAACTACAAGTACTCAACTGCCCAAGAAATATAGCTGGAGTCATCCGCTCCTACTTATCACAGCGCAGCGTTCTAATCAACTGGGGTGCAGGCACCTCAACTCACAATTTAGAAAAGGGTTGCCCACAAGGCTCTTGCCTCGGACCAATTCTTTGGCTGCTAATAGCAAATTTATTCCTTAAAGAATTAGACAAACTAGGTTTCCTCCTCTACGCGTTCGCGGACGACTTCACCTTTATTTTTTCGGGCCGCATCCGTTTGAATTTGGAGCAAGAGGCAGCTTCAGCTCTCCCTGTGTTCTGCCAGTTACTGGAATCCCTACACCTACAACTTTCACCAGGCAAATCTCAAGCACTGACATTTGCAAAACCACGCCTTCTGCGTGGCAGGAACCCAATCATTCGCGTCAACGGGACCAGCGTCCACCATGTTCCATATCTCAAGCTTTTAGGCATAACTATCGATAAGCATCAAAATTGGCTAGCACATCTACATCAACTTAAAATAAAACTCATAATTTTTCACCACAACTCACTAAAAATGACGTCAAAAACATGGGGTATTAGCAACTTCATGCTTAAAATATGGTATCACACTATAGTACAGAAAATTATAACATACGGGGCAAGCATATGGGGGGGACACTTAACAAAACAAGCAATAACAAAGTTGATCTCACTACAGCGAATGTTTCTCTTACAAATCTCACGAGGCTACAAAACAATCTCCACGGACGCATTAAATACCATAACGGGCATACCACCAATCGACACAATACTCGCATATGAATACACCAAGGGACGTATTCTCCACCTTAAGCATGAACCGACTGCAAGCGAATTCCTTCCGAACACCAAAATACAGCACAAAGTTCCAGGATGGCAGATACACCCCTCCGATGAGACATCTCACTTCCAAGTAAACACCAATCTTAATTCATTCTCCCCATCCTCTAGAATTACTCTCTTCACTGACGGGTCCGGAACTGTCACCGGCGTGGCAGCAGCATTCTGCGCCATGGAAAGGAATGCTGTCACCCATCAGTGGGCCTGCAGACTAGATGACCACAATTCTGTTTATCAGGCAGAACTCTATGCCATCCTAAAAGCCCTGGACTGGATCCAGACAAACACCACACATCCCTTCGTCCAAATTTATAGCGACAGTCTCTCTGGTCTGCAGGCTATCTATGCCCATAGAACCAAACATCCGCTAATCCTAGAAATCAAACTTAAGTTAAAGTCCCTTCTAAATAGAGTAGCTCTTGGCCACGTTTCAGCGCACACGGGCGTTCAAGGTAATGAAATCGCGGACGCACTCGCAAAGGAAGCAACAGCTAAACCACACATTGTCATTCATCTTCCAATTCCTTCCACATACATAAAACGTTTACTAAAAGCAAATATACTCACAGAATGGCAATCAATCTGGGATAACAGCAGCAAAGGCCGACACACATATAATTTAATACCGAAAGTCTCAATAACACACTACAACCTCTCCGCACACACAACAGCATTTCTCACGGGACACGGTCCCTTTCGAACATACCTCTACAAATTTAAATGTGCAGACACATTCCTTTGCGAGTGTGGCGCAGAGGCGTCGGCTCCCCATTATTATTTCACCTGCCCGTTAACAGCACAGTGGCATATTAGGGAGCCTGCAATCCCTCCCAAGGAATGGCTTCCTAATATTCTAAAGAGGCACACCCTAAACAGAAAGCTACTTAAAATCTATATTTTTCTGACAGAACTCTCTAACCTTACCTAGTAGCCGTCAGCTGCCACTCTCAATGCACAACTCCTATTCAGTCCCTGCTAACTGTCGCGAAAAGGGTCCTTCCATAGCAGGGCCGAGCTTATATATGATCTGGTCGTTGACCATAGTTTGTATTTGTATTTGTTATAAACATTCTATCCCGCTCCTTGTCGCGTTTAACGGCGGGTCCAGCTTCGGCTGTAGTTTGTAATTTTTTTTTTTTTTTTAAGACCTTAATAAAGGGGACCGGGAGGGACACTATGCTCTACAGACTTCTACTAGTCTGAGCAGTCCCTCTTAGGCTATCAAATCAAATCAAATGTATCTGATTAAGACAAGTTAACATAATTAATATGCTTAAAATTCTTTAAAAATCCATAACATGTTAATATACTGATCTACACTGATCTCTCAAACAAATTATATTCAAAAGCACGTTGATGAATTGAACTTATGCGGTTTTTAACACTTTCCAACCTAGTTGAAAAGTGTTTATGACTTCGGTTTGTCTGCCGTCTGGCCGTCTGCCGTCTGTCCGTGCTCTAACTCCCGTAAATATGCTCGGATTCCCCTGCAAATTTTATATGTCATTGTCGTCATCTATAGCATGTTCCCTATTTCAACTGAAGTGTGTAGCACTTATAGTTCTTTAAAAGGGAAACTCAAAAGAATTCTGTTACATTACGGTCTATGGGGAAAAATCATTTGCGGTTTATTTTAATGATGTTACACAATTTCAAACACATTCTAATTGATATATATCACGAAGGTGCATTACAAGAAGCTTAATATGGAATAGGGTGTGCATAGCACTTATAGTTACTTTACAGGGACAGTCAAAAGAATTCCGTTACATTACGTCTATGGAGAAAAATCGTCTGCGGTCTATTTAATTATTTTAGACACATTGAAATTTATATATATCACTAAGGTGCATTACAAGAGGCTTACTACAGAATATTGTGTGTATAGCAGTCATCGTTCATTTACAGGGACACACAAAAGAATTCTCTCCTGTCTGTTAATAAAAATTCCTGGAAGTGCGTTTTAAGCTGCTGAACGCGATTTTAAATTTAACTCACTTTTTGTTTATTATTTGGTGTGTATAAATTCTATAGATCGTATGCAGGGCGGCACAAAAGTTCGCGAACACATTTCCGTTTATTGACAGAAACTCCAGAAGGATAATTTTAAACTGTGCAACGCCTTTCCTAACTAAACTAAAATTTAGCATACTATGTAGTATATATACAAATCTATAGATCATATACAGGGCTGAATAAAAGTATTTGGATATTTTTCCGAATATTTTATAGGTTGGAAATTAATCAAATTACGTTTTTAAATATGTTATGCGTTTTCCAAATTGTTTTCAGCTTATTAAACGGTAATGATTTGTGAAATTATTTTGGAAGCGTTGGAAAGTGTTACATAATCTATGCTTGACGCATGATTTTTCGTTCTTGTTTAATGTTATGTATAGGCGATAAAAATACCAGCCTGTATTTTAGGAGTCTTCGAAAGTGGCCAACACATATCTGACGGCTACAAAATTTTCCGCTGAGAAACAAAAAGGACTTTGTCGCTAAAAAGACATCGACATAAATGTTTTGAGGCCATTTTATCAATCAAAGCCATTCATAAAATATGAAGAATATGAATAACTTGATCAATATGAACTTATACATATTTCACAATATTTTTATTAATACATTAATATAAAACGTGGTATAATTGTAAAATTACACTGCATTTTACATTATCTATGTACTAAAAGTATAATTAAACAAAAAAATGAAAATTTATAAAATATGCTTCTTTCATGTATTTCATTCATAAAATGAAATACATAATTACATTTAATTAGTCAGTTTATTGATAAAATGCAAATATTAAAATCTATTTCCCTTCATAAATCCATTAATATAAAAATGTTTAAAATTTTCCGTTAACATACTACTTTTATTTTCTTTTTCTGCTAATTAAAATGTTCAGTACAACAATAATGTTTTTTATTGATATGTGAAAAAAAATGATATCTAATTTTATGGGGTAATTTTTCTTTCTGAACAGTTTCCAACACAGTGTTTATAAGTTCGGTTTGTCTGTCAGTCGTCTGTCTGTCGGTCCACGCTATAACTTGTATATATATACTCGGATTTCCATATAACTGATATATGTTTTGCTGAGCAAATGGGCAAAATTGTTATGTTGTTTTCTCTGTTTCTTAAATGCTTAAAAAACATGATATTTCAAACATTAAATAAAAAAAATAATAATAATTACGTATATGAATATAATTCTTAAAACTATTAATCATGACTTAATGTTTTAAAACTACATTATATTTGTAGAATTGTATTAATTTAAATAATGTTAATATTGCACTGAAACCTACAACATTTGAACGAATATATCAGTTCACGGCGGTGTGAAAGTTTCTAATTTTATGGGGTACCTTTTCTTTTTTAACACTTTCCAACACAATTGAAAAGTGTTTATAAATTCGGTTTGTCTGTCACCCATCTATCTGTCTATCTGTCGGTCTGTGCTCTAACTCGCATAAGTGTACTTGGATTGCCATATAATTTATATCTGTTAAGGTGGTTTACCATGGCATGTTCGGTATTGAAAATGAAGTATGTAGCATTTTTCGATTAAGGCACACTAAAAAGGATTTCGTTATATTATTCTCTATTGGAAAAATCGTTTGCAATGTATTTTAATGATGTTACACTATTTAAAACATAAGAAAAATTATATACATTAAAATATCAAGTTTTAAGCTATCCGTACACCTTTAAAACGCCATTTTCGATAAAAAAATATCGATTTCTTTTCAATAATATTAAAATCCAATCTTTTATGTATCGAATTATGCTAAATTATATCTGTATCTTAATTAGAACCCGAGTTACAGCTGTTACAGCTTGCCGAAGAATTTTACAAACGGTAGTATCGTTCTGCAAACCGGAAGTAAGCTGAAATGTATTTCTACATTCTTATGTCATTCTTTTTCAAGCTTTAGCATTTAAATTGGATCGTATGTCCAAGAAAATGCATTTTTGCAGATTTAATAATTAAACCTTTAAAAAATAATTATTATTTTCATAGTAAGAATTATGTTTAAAAGTAATTTTTAGCTTTTTCTCAAAATAAAGTTTTTCAAATTTTCACAACACGCAAAACATCCTGCAGCAAAAAAAATTATGCATGAAATGTCTTGAATTTTGTTTAACTTATTGTACAAATGTTTATTGACGGAATAGACTACACTCTGATAATATATTAAATAGTTTTATATTTATACTGATATAAGTGGCAAATTTGGAACACATTTTACGAATTTTTCATTTCATTAGTACTTCAAGTGCCGCAGCATCTGAACTATAGATGCTATTATAAAGCGAATAGACTATGTTTTAAACAAAGTTATTCCCTTTATTATGCAATTTACAAAATGTTAAAGCATTGGTTTATTTTTGGGTTATCATGTTTTGCGGAAATGTCAATTTGTCACATAATTTTGAATATTTATTACTTTAAAAAAATTATTTCTGTGTAATTGCTAAAATTTATATATTTTTTTTCAAAGTTTTAGCTTAAAAGCTATTATTAAAAAATTATATAAATAGAAAATTTCAAAAAATTCAAAAAATCATCTCCGAGTATACCGATACTTTAACTTACGTACAACATACTTGCCTGATAGGTTTTATTTTAATGTCCTGCAGTGCAAAGAGATTTTAAAATTTATATCTAAAATTTAACTTTCATTATTAATGCATATATAAAGCAATAAATAAACCTTTTACTTTTAAAAGGATGTCAGTAGTTAAATAATTTTGCAAGAAAATCAGAAAATTTTCAAAAATATCAGTTATTATGTTTTGTACACGAGCCTCTATTTCCATGATTATAAATTTATCTATTTATTTTCTCAGAAATGAATATTTTGCTTACTTTTTCTACGAATTTTTATCGGTAAAAGAGAAATATTTTCTTTATAATATTCTGCGAAATAATTTTCAACACAATGTTTAACGTTATTTCATTATTTCTTTAATGATTTTTTGTATGATGGTAATATCTTCCTCATTTACTCCATTGTTTATAATCAACATCAAAAGAAATGTACGCCTTTAGACATATTTGCATGTTTTAGAAGATATTATTAATAATTTCTAGTGTCATGTTGTGCTATGTTTAAAACGACTTCACACGTAACTTTGTTTAGTTCAGCAGCCAACATTTCTCTTTTCTGTGGTTAAATACTGTTGTGGCCTGCGGGTTTCCCCGCTTAAGACGAGATAGGAGTAAGGTCTGTATGTCAGGGGATATTTGAGCATGATTTTAGCTAAAGATCTAGAAATACATGATCATTTGTTGCTATGCTGAAAAGCGACCTAGACGGTATCTTGTTGGGATACCATGAATGTCGTGTCTTTATCTTTACGCAGAAACTGACATAACGTACCTTTTAGTGAACAAGGAATGAAATTTTAATTTCCTCGCATACTACTCATAAAACCATTCTCAAAAGTGTTTTTAGAGTATAACCCGTAATAAGTTTTAAAGTATGGCAGCCTCTGTGGAGAGCTTGTTATGTACGTGATGACTACACAATCTGCATCTGAGACGGTACATAGATAGTACGGTCTCACAGTTTTCGATAATTTCAAATTTTGCCACTATGGTCCACTTCAATCACTCTCAAATGATAGGTCATAGTCATTTTACCCCAGGCAGTATTACCATAATTCCAGATTTAAGAATTATGTTAGATTGAAGAAACTTTTTTATGCCCCCAGATTATTTCTAGCGGGATACAAACTAGCAAAAGAGATATTGGTGTTGATAGATAGACGGATATTGATGTAATATTTGAGAAAATTATTTTCTCTTTAAAATTTTAAATGTAATAAAAATATAAATATTTTGTTAGATATAAAATTGTATAAAATGAATTTAAAATGAACATTCAACTAAAAAGTTCCTAATAGCTATAAATGTAAGTATAAAAATAAATAAACATAAGTTTATGAAAAATTAATTCATTTCCCTTAAAATTATTTTTACAATAATAAATGAAATTGATCGAATATTGCTAATTTATCATTAAAAGAATCAGCAAATCATAATTTTATATTTTTGTTTAATAAGTATAAGATCTGTCTAATATATTTTTGTTGTGAGAACTCTGAACCTGAAATTGCAGGAAAATATATTTACTTTAACAGCTATTTTTAACTGTATGCTTCAATATAAATAAAAAAGTGTTCGCAAACACATTATTCGTCATATGTCTAAGTTAGAAAAATATTGTACAGTCTTAAAGACTAAACTAAGACTCTGACGCATAATCACCGTTTAAAATTGTTTAAAATAGGCATTGAATTTGTACAAACATATTAGTAATAACACTTATTAATAACTTATATACATGGTTGGTTTTCGGTTTTCGTCTACAAATTGAAATTGTAACAAATTTTAAAACATTGAATACTAACACCTACTTTTAATTTCGTATTTGAATTCTTTGGTAAATTTTGCCTTCTGATACCAAACGGGATATCATTCGGACAAGAAGTCTAATAATTATTTAGAGTTCGGAAGTTTAGAACTACTAATGTTAAATTCATTTTTAATAATAGCAAAACAGATTGCACTGAGGGTAGTTTTTTAAGTATAGCTCAAAACTATTTAGTAGAATGAGCTGTCATTTTGGATTCATATATTTGAAGTTTATAGAAATTAATTTCTTAGTAAAAAATACATAGATTACAAATATGATTTTACAGGTTTAATGATAAAATTTCGTCTAAAAGTTTTTCTTTAGGGTTTCTGAAAGGTACAAGAACTCAGTTTCTTCAAAAAGATTCTCTGCTTCTTCGAAAAGATTCTCAGTTTCTTCAAATAGATTCTCTGTTTCTTCAATATATGTTATTTTTTGTATCTTTGCTTTGTTAACCCCTAACGAACTAATGTCACCATATTAGCGACAATCAATTTTTATTGTACAAATGTGTTATTTCTAATTATTTGTATACCCCTTTTTTGAAAGATTTTTTTTCATGCAAAATCATTGAATTTGACACCAGTATTTTTTTCACAGAAAATTTCGCCTTTTCTAATCACAAATTTCGGAAATTAATTAATGTAAAAAAAAAGGTTGTCAGAAAATGTGATGAAAAAAAAATAATTGAAAAAAGAACACATTTCGACAATAAAAATTGGTCGTTGCAAAAATGGCAGCATTTGCTCGTTAAGATTTAAATGTAAATTTATGTCTTCTTTTATCTCTGACCGATAAAGGTATATTTGCAATTACAAAACTGTTCCAAATGTTATTTTTCATCATACGAAAATCCATTTATGTTGAAATAGTTTTGTTTTAAAATGTTACAAAAAAATTGTATACAGCCCCTGTGTCCTAATTTACTGACACTAATATGCATTTTTTGTTTTCATATTTTGGTAGAACATATTCTAAAGTAAAATATGCTGCATATATTCAATAATAGGAGGATACTTGAAACACTATTACTCATAAAGATGCTACTTTAAATAAACTATATAAAATGTGCAGATAAATCTAAACGACGATATATATATATATATATATATATATATATATATTAATAAATTCAACACAGTATAGTTGAAATTAAATAAAAAGGTCTGTGTAGTTTTAAATTTCAGTTTTTCTGTATATATATATATTTTTTTTTCAAATAAGAAATTTAATATAGGCATTCAGTCGTAAACTCTTAATTTGTTTATTTTGTAAAACACTTTGGGAATATACTACTCGTGAACTAATTCATACACACAAATTTTTCCTTTATCAATTGCCATCTAATTAATTTTGAGATGTTAAATTCTTGTCGAATAAATGTTTGCTTACATATATTTACCTAAGTATATGCAGTGATTTACAGCTTTGTTCTCTGAAATTTCCACTTCAGATTAAAGCAGATGGATGATATTCTGCTTTGCTTAAATTCTCTCTAATGTTCATTTCACCTCGTTATTTATATGCAGTCCACCAGCGAGGGAGATTTACATGCTGGCAGACATCTGCACTCAAATGGTAAATTAGATGTATTGTGCGCTGTTAATGTCACTGTGATGGATTAAATTATTTCTACGTAATAATTCCTTGAAGAATGATTGATTGCTTTAATGAATTATTAAATTTTAAATTTAAATTTTATTATAAAGAAAATGTTATATTTCTTTTATAAATATGTATAGTTTATAAAGTTATACATATAATTATTATATAAAATTAAACATAGTTTATAGAATATCTAAACATTTTTTTAACGTCTGATAAATAAAAGTCTTTAAATAAAATATCACATTTAATCAGACATAAAAGTTACATAAAATACAATAAAAATATTTAAAATTACTGCAAACGTTTCAGGCTATAATATATTTAGCCCCTCATCAGTGCAACTACGTATGTTGATCGGAGAATTTTCCACCATGTTTACAGTTAATAAAGTTAACCAGTTAAAACTTGAAATATCAGTACAGCCTTCAGACCACAGAATGTTTTAAAATAATTGCTTTGTAAGTTTAAAACTAGAATCCCTCCCCTACTGAAAACCGGCGCGGTCTACAGTATCTCTTGTGGGGTCTGTGACGCAGTCTATATTGGTGAAACGCGTCGTGCTTGCGCCATTCGTCTTGCCGGACATAAACGTGCCTATAAATCTGGTATCCTTCAATCAAAACTAGTACAGCATTCTTTGGATACTGACCATATTCCGGATTTCGCAAGTATCGCAGTAATCAGATCCAGCTGCAATAACGTTAAGAGTAGAGTATTTCTTGAGGTCTTGGTTCACTCGTAAACAGACTTCGCCAATTAATGAATCTTGTGCTGTTCCGCCTGAGTACACGATCTTGCTCTAATGGTAATTCGTCAAAATTTTCAAGTTTTAACTGGTTAACTTTACTAACTGTAAACATGGTTGAAAATTTTCCGGTCAACGTACGTAGGTGCACTGATGAGGGGCTAAATTATAGCCTGAAACGTTTGCAGTAATTTTTTATCTTTTTATTGTACTGTATGTAACTTTTATGTCTGATTAAATGTGATATTTTATTTAAATAGTTTATAGAGTTATACATATAATTATATATAACATTAAACGTAGTTCATAGGTTATTTTTTCATTTTTAAAATTTTTAGTTACATGATATTCTACTCTTTCTAATGTAATCCAGGGATATTTTTATTCAAATATTGTTACATCTAATTGTATAAATCTTTGTGCCCAACGAAGTAACATTTATAAATATGTCCCAGCTCGTATATTTGACTATATATGGATAGCTGAGCAGTGTCTCATAATGCTGAAGAAAGGGAGCACATCACATGAAGAACAGAGCAGTCGAGATATAATATTTTTAAAAATGTGCTTTTTGTTTGGTTTGGACAGTGATTTGGGTCGTTTATTGATCTGGAGTCGCATGTTTTAAAAAATACACCATTATGATGGTCTCCATTTCTCAATGTCCATTCATTTGTTTTACAAAACATTTAATTTATTTTTGTTTTGTTTTTTTTCAAAAATAGTCCAAAAAATATTTATGCAGTTGTTTATTTAAAGTGGTAGGCGTAAATTAATGACTGTTCTCAGAATAATAATACAATAACGTTTTTAAATCATTTTGCTTGCACGTTAAACAGAAAAGACTGGCTATAGTTTAATTTCTGTAGTTTTGTGTATTTATAAAGAAATGTTTTTATTATTTAAAACATAGCTATTTGGGATGACTGACAGTTTTCGTTTGTATTCAGAGTTTCCAAATGAAAACTCTTTTTTATTTCCTTTTTTAAATATTCACTTGTAGGTAAAATAAATATTTATCACATTTTGACATTTCAGACTATCAAATACATAATTTTATGATTATAAAGCAGATACTATATTGAAATGTAACAACTTTAATTTCTTTTACTTGATTTGTTTAACAATTTTAGTCTTCTGTAACGAATTCTTATTGAAGTTATGCTTTAAATTACCTTTTCATAGAAATTCCTATGAGCATAGTGATTTTTCAAAATGGGATTAAATGTCCTAATTATTCTGACATTGCTTACAGCATTTATTTGCATTAAGTTGGGGCCTTCAAAAAGATTGAAGAGGTTTGATATTCATTCTTTGTAATAGTTACTGCTCTGTATATAATGAACGAAAAAAAAATGATTAGAGGAAATTACGCCATTCTTCATATCACAAATACATTTTCATAGTTATCATCAAGAAATTGTAAATTTAGGTTGTGATATGCACTTATATACTGCTTTGTATTTATATATTTATTGGTGATATGATAAAACAAATTTTTTTTATATTAGGAATTTTGTGTTAAATTTATTTATGCATTTTTTTTTAATAATTGCATTTTTTTGGATAAATTACCTATATGTTAGTTTGTAGGCTTTATTTTAAACAAATTATATACGATATGTTATACAGTGGACTAGCGAGAACTGCAACTTGATTAATCTTTAAAGACAGGGAACGGCGTACTGAGTACGCCACTGAGTGAAATCACAGTTGCGAAATCCAAAATAATTATGGTATTAACATCCTCGCTTCACTTACCCTCATTCCAAACACCCTTCAATTGTCAACCAATGTTTATTGTTGAAGGTCGCAATTTTTACTTTTCTCTTTCATTATTATCACCACTGGTGTACGGAATACGCTGATGTTCTTGTACTTGTGTAATTAATTATATATTCCTTCTTAATTAATTTTTTTATATATAAATGTGATATTTATTACTTTTATACTATTACTAGACATTAAGCACTTTTTTTCTTTAGCATCAAAATTCAATAGCATTAAAGGATTTATAGGCTTTATTTCTGAAAGAATAAAAGTTTAAAAAAAACGTTGGCGCAAGGAAAATGCCACTCGTGTCTTTGTGTTACTGAAAACCGTCCATATTATATTAATTTTAACTAAAGCAATTTAATTTTTTGCTGTTTGACGTTCATTACTTTCATACTACTACAGGACAATGTATTGGGTCATCCGGAAAGTTCTACAGTTTTTCAAGACGAAGCGAGATTTTGTCTAGTTATTTTACTACTGCTGATAAGGAGTGACCTTGAATAACCCAGATATGTATATTCCGTCTTTTCTTCTTGCTCTACATAATTCTCGCTTGTGTTGTGGCATAATTTTTGTTTCAGTACGGTATTAAGAATGGAGAACCAAAAAGTTCATTTTCATCATATCATGCTCTTTTATTTCAAAAAAGGTAAAAAGACGAGTCAGACTGCTCGTAAAATTTGTGGTGTTGTTTGTATATGGACAAAGCGGTATTTCAGATGACACTGATCGATGGTGATTTGAGAGGTTTAAG
This sequence comes from Maratus michaelseni, assembly GCA_963931845.1. Classification (NCBI taxonomy): domain Eukaryota; kingdom Metazoa; phylum Arthropoda; class Arachnida; order Araneae; family Salticidae; genus Maratus; species Maratus michaelseni. Next base: position 352,651,521 of record OZ007587.1, read on the forward strand.
CGCTGAAATTTCAACCTCGAAAATGATGCTCGCTCTGGATGGCTACAATCTGTAAAGGAAGACGTTTTAAAATACTCTAACGCTGAAAATCCACTTCATACAGTTCTGGAGCTACCACAGAGGCTAAAAATTCCAAAAGGTGCAGTGCATGATCATTCGATAGCTCTTTCTATAAGCTAATCCTCAATTTACAGATGATGGTCGTCTTGAGCGGGCGTCATTTTTTATGCTGAATTTTCTGCTCTTAAACTTCTCAAACCACCTTCGAACTGTGTCACCTGCAACAGCACAAATTTTAGCACTCTAACTAGCATATTTACCTTCATGAAATAAAACAGCATAATATGACGAAAATGAACTTCTTGGTTTTCCATTTTTAGCACTTCACTGAAACAAAAATTATTCCACAACACAAGTGAGAATTATGCAGCGCAAGCAGCAAAGACAGAATGTACATATCTGGGTCATTCAAGGTCACTCCTTATCTGCAGTAGCAAAAACACTAGACTAAACCGCGTTTCGCTTTTTGAAAAACCGCAGAAATTTCCGGATGACCCAATATTAAACAATGGTATCATTAAAAGTTGTTATTTAGGCTTTTAAATGCTTTGGGCCACACAGTGTTTTTATGTTACTAGAAATCGTCCTTGTCTTTAAAGGTTAATATTTTCTAGCTATATTTTTATTTTCATTCTATTGTTAAAATAAGAGAGATATTAATTTATTTTAGTTCGAATTAACATATGTCCTAAAACTAAGTTCGAATTAACGAATGAGTTTTCAATGAGTTTTCATTCGTTTCAATGAAAGATTTTCGAAATTTTGCGCTGACTTTAAATTAACAGAACGTTTGAGTTAAAACAAATCATTTCTCTTGTATGGAATGTGTTGAAAAGTGCGTGAAATGCTGTGAAACAGGCAAAATTTATAACTCGTTTTTACTGTTATGGAACAGCAAGAAATCATGCATAAGATAATGACAAGAACAGGATGTTAGACCTTTTTCAACTTCAAAACAAATTTTATTTGTGGCAGTGGAAAATTTAATGAATCGACACTGCAAAAAAGACAAATGTCTACAAAAATATAGTATAACAAAGAACGATAATAATAACAATAACCTCTTTCGAATACTCATGATTCCAAAAACAGTCCTTTATCATTAGGAACCTCAGAAAATAATACCTTTTCGAGAATTAAAGTACTATTTATAAAAACACAATTTATTTTGCTGTTACTGATTTTCGCAGATGCTTCCTAATATATGTTAGCGTATTAATCAGTCTTTTCGAACTGGAATGTCGGTTTTAAGATGCCATTAATTCTTAATTAACCATTTTCAGCTGTGCAATTGAATTTATATATGCAAGAATACTATGTAATAAGCCATTTGTAAACCATGTTTCTTGAACATGAACATGTTTACTTGAGATTTAATAGCATCCGAAAAACATATATTCTGGGTTGAGAAAACTAATTAATACACTATAAAAACTACTCGGGAAGGATTCCGAAAATCAGTAACAATAGTAACTTTGTTAATACATTGGTTTCCGAGGCTTCTAAAGATAAATAACGGTTTTCGCAAAAGTGGTTACCTCGGAATAAGACTGTATATTTTCGTATTTGGTTAAATTGTACACGTTCCTAGATTAACAAACATATGTTATTTTTATTTTATTTATTTATTTATTTACAGTGTGTTGCAATAGGGGGATATTTATGGAAAATTAAATGATGAAGAAATCATTAAAACTATTAAAGTCAATGAGCCGGATAAGATAAATGATTCGGAAGTTGTCTCTGTTTCACATGATGAGACTCCTAACGTCCGTAAGTATAAAAGGATTCAATAAATGTTTTAAAACCTTCAACATTCAATGAAGTAAAATATTTATTTTAAATAGAACGAATGGCTGAAAAAAAGTAGAAATAACAAATTATTAGACTCTCTTTGTTCAAAAAATGTAATTTCTTTTCTTTAAAAATTTTATTCGTTATATATTTCAGTTTCTTCTGCTGTGTTCCTGTTATTTTACTTACGATAAAGGAAATACACTTTTAGATTTTCATAAATATATTTTCAATCATTTTAATTTGAAATTGTAATATGTTTCTTATAATTTAATACTATGACAATTCAAAATATAGACAAGATGTCTTTCTCTAATGCTAGATAAGTATTCTTTTTTTTATTAGTGATTGAATGAAAACTCATTTTCTTTTTCAGAATCGTATATTTCGAACTTTTTATTGGTCCTTAGAGTTTGAGTTAACGAGCCTGGGCTGTAATTTTCTTTTAAGGAAAATAAAATGATATTAGCCAGAAAATAGTAAATTAAATTTGTTTCTAAGATATCATATTTATCTTTAATTTCACATTCAAATTATATCAAGATCAATTTACAATCTGAACGCTTCAATAATGTATTCGCATAAAGTTGCATTTATTCAGATGTAATAATTGAATTACATTAACTTTCCGAGTTATGTGAACTAAGCTGTAACTAAATCTATAGTGGAATTTTCATATTCTGTTGTCCTAATTATTTAAAGCTTTGTAACAACATATCTTTTGCAACCATAGGATTTAAACAAGTTAGAAATTGTATGTTAAACGTGACATAGGAGGTGTTTCACAATGTAAAAAAATCATCCTTATTATTTCAGTAAAATGAATTATATCGTTTGCTATGAGCGAAATGAATATGCCTTTTCTTTTTCTTATTACGTATGTCACGTTTACGGTTACGATTTTTTTTCTACACCAGACAGCGCTGTAAAATTCACCGTGGATATCTTGTTTTGCGAATGATTACGTCCATGATTTAATATTTTATGACTCATAATTAAAGAATCTCTTGTGTTTATTTATTCTAATTGATTGAGATATTCGGCTGTTAACGTAATTTCCACTGAAGTTATCTCAGAATCTACATACGTTTTATGAAAGTAACTCATTTCTCAAACAATTTTTTTTCAACGATATTTATAAAAATGTAACTTTTAAACAATTTTATTCGAAAAAGTAATTTTGAATAAAAATGGCCTCCTGGCATTGAAAAAATAAGTCGTTTGCCCGTATTTTTTTTCTTCCGTCACATTTTGCGCTTTTATTATATAGATTACGTACGATAGGATTTAATAGAATAAAGAAAACTTTATTAATATCTTTTTAAGTTTTGATTCGATTTTCATAAAAATTGAAATGACTCGACAAAATTCTACAACGATAATATATATTAAATTTCAAACTATTCGGTTGGGTTGTTTTTGCGCTGTTATATGCGGACAGACGGACGGAGGGACAGACAGACAAACAGACGGACGGACCAGACAACGACTATAGGTGCTACGTATTTATATAATTACGAACGCACCTAAAAATTTATTTGATATTTCCAGTTAATTTCTTTCAGTAAAACTATATAAATTTATATATATAGGAAATTACTACGTAAGAAATTCACATTTAGTTATGTACTAATACTAATTAGAGAACAAGTAAAAAGTATATAAAAAAGAAACTTCTTTCTTATTTATCTTAATAAGTTGTATCTATTAAAGCGTTTTTGAAAAAAAATAAACCAATACAATTTCTATTCATAAATCCATTAACATAAAACATGGTAAAAATATATAAAAATTGCAACTTACAGCACAAACGCTTTTCACTATTTATGTATGGAAATTAATTAGACAACAATTTAAAAATTATAACGAATTTCATTTTTCAACTAACAAACGGAACGTTTAATTGTGTTTCGCATAAAGTTGTACCATCTATATGTGCAATAATTGAATCACATTAGCTTAGCAAGATAAGTTAACTAAGCCGTACCAGAAATCTACAGTGGAATTTTCATACACTTCAATTATCCTAATTAACAGAAGGTCTGCAACTACATATCTTCAGCGATCATAGGATTTAGCTGACTTAAGGTGATGATGTTCCATGTAAAAGTCTGCTGATAAGGTAAAATATATGTATGTAAATGTGAAACCAACATAAAAGCACTTCACATTAAGCTATGGATTAAAACTTATAAGACAACAAGTTACAAAATTATAAATATAATAACTGAAATTTTTTAAATAAAATGTATCTATAATGTATAATAAATGTATCTAAAATATAAATAAATTTAAGTGAAGATTACATATTTAAACCTTACAAAAGAAGTGTTTTTAAAGATTTTTGAAGTGAAAACTTCTTTGGCGCGTTGGGCATTTTTTGAGATGGGGAAAAAACCATTGAATTCGCGACACTGTTACCGACACCTCTGTATATGTTGCCAATTCATACAATGAAGCGAAAGTATCAAAAGGAAATAGTTCACGTGCAGAAAGCGAAATTATTGGTATTATGAATAAAAATAATTCAGAAAATAATTTCAAGATAAATTTAGCACGCGCGGTGAAAACAGATAAAAGTGACTCAACTCGCGAGACCAAATCAAAAGATGAAAATGAAATAACAAAACACGGAAAATGATATAATTTAACGAGAACGAGAAAAAGAGACGGAAGTAATATAAAAAAATGAAAATATTGAAATATTTCACGAAAGTTTTAAGAAACGTGGTTACCGATACGGAAATGAAGTGAAATCATTTTGTAGAAAAGAAAAGTTTGTTGATAGCAATTATAGATACCGCAAACAATACGCGCAGTATGAAGATAGAAAAAAGCATAATGCTCACGAATACCGTAAACAAGACAGGCAAACAAGAAGTCAAACCGTAAACAAGAAGTCATTTTTGGAGTGACAGGAAGCGGGAACCCTATTTTGCAGATAAATGTTATTACAAAAGATATGAAACTAAATCTCATGGAAGAAATGATGAATGTATTGAGAGTTGTTTAAATTGTGGATGAAAATTCATTTCAAAGAATACCAATTAATTAAATTTTATATTTCATTTATTTGTAAATTTACGTTTTAAGCAATAGATTGCAATTTTTGTATGTAAAATAATATGCAATATTTTTCATGTACAATAGCGCATTAAATGAAAATTGTAATATAATTTTTGTAGTAGTAGTTTATAATAATGAATAAAAAAAAGACTCCATTTAAAAGTATTTCTTGCGCAATAAAACGTTTCCTGACGATTCAAAAAATACACACGTAATTGTTCAAGTTTTCACTTCTGTCGACACTCCCGGAGTGCCATTGTTTTTTGTTTTTTTTTTCAATCAAAGTTTAATAAATTGAAATGGAATTTTTCCCATGTATTAAGAAAATTTTTGTTGGTAGAATATATAAAATTGATGGTGGTATCTTTATTTTAAAATACACACTGTAAAAAACATTTGTAATTTTGACAGAAAAATAATGTATTTTTTACAGAAAAAACTGTTATTAAGAAACACAGTTTTACCTGTAAAAAATGTGTATTTTTTAAAGAAAAAATCTATACGTTTTACAGAAAGAACTATTTTAATGAAAATACACACATATTTTTTGTAAATTAAATGGTTTTACACTGCCGTCAAAATGTACATTTTTTTCCTCTTGATTTTAGAATTGGGGACGGCTTAATGTAGTGCAGAATTTTTCTTATAGAACCACTGTAAAAAAAGGCAAAGGTTTCGAAACTTTACGAAATCTAACAGGATTTAAGTAAACATAATAAATTTTCTTCCCAATTACCTACGATTTCCAAAGACGTTCTTTTATCTTCCGAAACATCAAAAACATACAGATTTCTGAAATTAAAAGAAGCATTTCTGAAATAAAATTGATGGTGATATCTTGATTTTAAAATACATACTGTAAAAAAATCTGTAATTTTGAGAGAAAAATAATGTATTTTTTACAGAAAAAACTGTTATTAAGAAAAACAGTTTTACCTGTAAAAAATGTGTAATTTTTAAAGAAAAAATCTATACGTTTTACAGAAAGAACTATTTTAATGAAAATACACACATATTTTTTGTAAATTAAATGGTTTTACACTGCCGCCAAAATGTACAGTTTTTTTCTGTTGATTTTAGAATTGGGGACGGCTTAATGTAGTGCAGAATTTTTTGCTCATAGAACACCACTGTAAAAAAAAGGCATAGGTTTCCGATACTTTACGAAATCTAACAGGATTTAAGTAAACACAATAAATTTTCTTCACAATTACCTACGATTTCCAAAGACGTTCTTTTATCTTCCGAAACATCAAAAACATACAGATTTCTGAAATTTAAAGAAGCATTTATGAAACAAAAGTGTCCTTTACTGTCCGTAATTTTTGAAAACGTCACCGATTAATTTATACAATGTATTAATCAATTAGTCTTATAAATACGAAATATTGGTTTTTCCGAATGCTATCAATTATTAAATAAAAATTTCCATGTTCAACAAACATGTTTTAGAAAAAACATGATAAATTAACTTTAGTATTAACATTAATTTTTTTTGTTAGTCACGCATGTAAAAATTTTGTTATGCCGCTGAAAATGTTTATTTGAAAATTGACAACATACGAAAACTGAAATTTCGTATTAAAAAGAATTATCGTATGTTCGTATGAAAAGAATGCACTGTAAAAATTACTCATAACCGTTTCTTAAAATAACGGTTAGCAAAATAAACCTTTGTTTTAGAAATATTTTTTTAGGTCTCGGAAATCCAATGGTGTCTGAGGTTTTGGAAGATAAAAGATCGTTATCCGGGTTCGTGTGTGACTTGTAAGATGTTTTATTACATTTTCGTAAACCGTATTAAATTTTCAGAATTTTTTTTTATTGCATCTGAAACACAAAATCCAAAAAAGTTATGAAAGCTAATTAAATTTTCGAAGCATCAAACTTAATTCCTTTGCAAAATATTTGAAAACCGATATAACCGATTTTAGGTACGTTCTGTTGTAAACTTTTAAAGTCTTAGAAAAATTATTTAAAAGTTAATTTTTAGCATTAAAAATATTTATGGTCCGAAATAAAGATACATTTCCAATGTATTACTAATTCGCAAATCATAATAAAAAATTTCAGTTGCTAGGTGAAACGCATATATATATATATATATATATATATATATATAAAATCTAGAGGGCTTTTGCCTTTAGAGACGTATAAGTAAAAGTTTCAAAAAATGAATATTAAGCTAGTAACTTTGAAGCTAGCATCAAAATGAATGCTGTAGTATAAGAAATAACAGACAAATATGATATTTAATTACATTATATTATCTTACTAGTCAAAAAAGAGCCTGGATGACAATATAATTGAAACATTGGTTGGTGTCGTACAGTGGAGTATTTGAATAAAATCCTGGTCAAAATTGATTTTTATGTATTTTAAAGTTAAAACCATTGTTGTTGACTTACTATTAGTAAATAAACTTAATTAATGTTATACATGCATATGTATGTATTTAAATAAATAAATAAATAAATACAATTTGTACTTAATTTTCTGTTTATAATAGGAAAATAATTGTTCATAGGTTTATTGTATTTACAAGTAATGTCCAATTAAATGTGATTAATTTTACAACATATGAATGTTTAATTATTTATAAAAACCAATACATATAATATTATATATTACTTGCATTTAGTATTTACCTAAGTTGAGTCTCTATAGTATAGAGATTCTGGTTTTTGAGTGTTTTTAATAGGTTTGCAATAGTTTTTAATAGTTGCTCCCAAAAACATTGATATCTAAAAATGGCAACAATATGCAGAACATTAAAAAAAAATTGCGTTCAAAATTTTAACCAATACGACTATAATTCAAAAATGGTCCGATAAACCCAGACACAGCTTTAAAAAGCTTTGAATATATTAGATAATATATTTCAATAACTATATTGCAATAAATTAAACTTAAAAAAGGCTTAATATGAACTCATTTTCAATTTAAATAATTTTTTATTATATGAAATGTAAAATTATTTAAATGCACATGTCAAAGTATACATTTAAACACAATAAAAAAGCAGAAACATAACAAAAAAGCACGCATTCTCACAAAGAAAACTTTCACTTCAACTGAGGCTAGGAGCCACCGGGTATGACCCATACTCCTGAAATACAAATATATCAATGCACCAGTTAGTCATCTATTATAAAATATGCTCCCTAATGTAAAACGTACGGGAGAACAATGCATTCGTAATTTTAAAATAATATCTCATCAGAAAGTAATATTTTAACTTTAGTTTTGTTGTGTACTCTTTTTAATGAATGTCTTTTTCTTTTTTTTTTAGTTGAAAGATATTTCAAAAATATATACTTAATTTTATTCGAAGTGTTAAAATTTACTCACAGCTCGTAAGCTTCGTTAAGATTTTAATACATAAAATATTAAAGTATTTAGCATATACATTTTAGAAATATTTTGTCAACTAAAAAAATAAGAAACGTCGTTTAGGAAAAGTACACAGAAAAAAAGATGTTAAGAAAATTAATATTCTGAAGAGATAGTTGAAAATTCGAATGCAGTCTGTGCCCACAGCTTTAAGATTCGAGAAGGGAATGGGAGACCTGTGAAACCAACAGACTTAAGAGAGAATGGATTACTGAAGATTAAAGTTATTAAGCAATTAAATTAAAAAACAGTGCTGTTAACCATATGCTTAACCATATGCTGTTAAATTTCGAAATATTGCGCTAGTACTATCAAATATTAAAAGTTGTTAAACATTTATTTCTACCCTTGTGAAATAATTAAAAGTGAAATAAAATAGGAAAGTGATAAAAAATGTAATCTAAACAAAACAAATAATTAATTATTAGTTTTCAAATTTCGAAAAACAGTTTTAAACACTAGAAATATTTCGCTCTATGGGGTCAGTTGGGGTAATATTAAAGAGATGTAACAATAAGAAACTGTATCTTAACAAAGAAAATGTCGACACTTTGCTGTAATGTATACGACACGGCGCCGACGCTTTTTCATATTGGAAATAAAGTGGGTGATCGCTGGGATTGAAATAATAAGCCATACATGGACCATCCTTCGTTGGTGCTGTTTGAACGAACTTGGAGGATTTAAAGCAGTCTCAACCTTATTTTCAAGATAAACTCGAAGGTTATCGATAGGATTAAGGTACGAAGATCGGACATACATTGAATGTCAAGTTAGCTACCGCCAACCTATTTGTAAAATCCAGTCAGATTGAGCACCATTAGAAAAACGAATTCATAGCAATTAAAATAATCTTAGGATTACACATGTGAATGATGAGTCTCAATATCTATATATAGATATATATCAAACTAAAACCATAATTTCAACTATTCAGAAATTGTGTGTTTCAAAAACTTTGAATTGGTAAAACTTGGTACCTTGTTAACTGGAAATCTGTAATAGAACAAGCGGCGACTGCAAAAAATACCTAGTTTATTTATTAAAAGCTGAAAAATTAAATAAGATAGTACTTACCATACAAAATAAAATTGATAGACTTGCCGACTCAAAGTGGGTAACAAAGAAGAGCCGTAAGCTGAATTTCGGTGCGAATTTCTACGATTTACTTAGTTCATTAATTAAAAGATGAAATCAGTGCTAAAATGAAGATCTTGTATGTGTATATATATATTATAAAACATAAGGTGGCCTTCGAAAATTTGGGTACAACCAGTCTCAACCCTCCAAAAATGTCCCAAAATTGTCCTAATTTTTTAAGGGATGCCAATGATTGTAACACGATTTTAGCAGATAACCCTATGTTTTTTAATAGACAGTTGTAAGATCTTTATTTTAGCACAAGTTTAATCTTTCAATTAATGAACAAAGGACGTGTCCAAACTTTAGAGGATTTACCCTAGTTGCATCGCGATTTCACTCGGCAACCGTATATGCTAAATAAAAAAGTCGCATAATAAAGCTGTAAATTGCGGAATATTTAAAATTAATGTAAAAAAGAGAGTGGTCTGGTGTGCGTTCTACTGTTCCGAATGAAACGAAATTGGAGCTATACATAACGCAAATAGTGTGCTTATAATTTTTTTAAAATATTGCTTACGACAAGTCGTCGAAAGATGGCACTATAGCATTCAAATAAGTATTCAGTAGGCATATACATTTCAATGTCTCATATAAAAATTTAGAAGATAATATTTCAATTTCATTACGGAAATGCATCTGTCTTCAAGGAATATCTGCGTAAGAATAATTCATCCACTCTCTGGTGACATTAGCATCTTGCAATACATCTAATTTATCATTTCAGTGCAAATGTCTGAAAATACAGAAATCTCACTCGCAAGGAGGTTGCATATTAAATTAATTTGGAATAAATATTAAAGAGAATTTAAGCAAAGCAGAATATTATTCATCTGCTTTAATCTGGAAATTTAAGACAACAAAGCTGTAAATCACAGTATGTACTTAGTTAACTAACCTATGCAAACATTTGTTAGACAAGGAATTTCTAATCTCAAGATTAATATGTTGTCAATATAATTGAAACTTTGAAATTTTTCAATGAGTTCATAAATATTATGTTTGTAAAATGTTTCCAAAAGTAACAGTTTGTTCAATGTTCGCACTGAGTTTCATGACACTGAAAAACAAACCTTTTTTTACGGCAAAATGTAAATTTTATGCCAAAAAACAACAGTTTTAATAGAATTTTAAACAGCGATGTACACTCTCAAAAATACTTCCTTCAAATCACGGAAATAATACTGGCAGCACTGCTACCGGCTTATTTCCGTTATTTCCTTCTCTGTTACAGGAGGTAAAGTTTCCGTTATTTGAATAATTTCCGTTTAATTTTTTCTCTGTTACAGGAGGGAAATTTTCCGTTATTTGAAGAATTTTCATTTATTTATTTTTTTTTCTGTTACAGGAGGGAAATTTTCCGTTATTTGTAGAAGTCTTTCTGTTTGCGCTGTTGCGGAAGTATTCATTACTTAATACATTTTAAGAAAATTTCCTGGCTCACCTGGGGATCGAACTAAGGGCACTTGTTTGAAGAAGAGTTTGGAATGATGATAGGGTTTTCTTCAAACGGCGGCTTTGGGCTTAAAAATTTTGGGGTTTAGAAAGCTTGCAAATTGGAAGTTAATTGTGGAAGGATTTTGTCGTTATGAGCAGATGGGTTCGTGTTTTAACACTTTAGTATTAATGGAGAATAAAATATGAATAATATATATTCTTAATTTTATTGTTAGACGGAAAATATGGATATTATATTTTCAATTAAATTCGAGAAGAAATATTTGCTTTTTTTAATAAAATCGATTTCTTTTTCAAGTATTATACAGTTTTTTTAAAGGTGTTCAGTTCGATGATTCCATGTTTTAGAATATACTTTAACTTCGATTTTTTTTTTTTTTAAATGCAAATAATTTTAAATAAGTGAGCAAATTATTTGTTACTTTTTTAAATTCGAAAGTATTATTTTTGTTTGTTGCTTTTTTGAGTAAAATCGACTTTTTTTCAACTATTATATATATATATATATATATATATAATCTGTTTATTAAGAATATATTTTAAATGCGAATTTTTTTTTTATAACTTTAAAAAATAAATTGCAAGTAATTTGAAATGAATGAGAAAATTAATTGTTACTCTTTTTAAATTCGAAAGAGCTATTTTTTTTGCTTTAATAATTTCGAAATAATAAAACAAATTCAAACTTAATATTAATAGAGCCAATACGCATGCGTGTAGGGAATAAACGGACATTTTCTCCCTTCTTCAGACTTTCGTGAAGAATTCACGGGAAAAGGATGTTTCTAGGAGTACGGAAATTATTTGTTGAAAAATGAGGAATAATTTAGTGTATAAAGAAAGGTTTTTCTGACAGTGTAGGATTCCTTTCCGTGGAATTTATAAGCTCCAACGCACACTGATAAAAAGATAGACTTTTCTTATTCTACGAAAATATAATATAAACACGAATGGAAATACACAACCTCTTCCGAGTTACCCACGTTTCCGAAAAGTGTTCTTTATCTTTAGAAACCGAAGAAATACATGTATTTTAAAGAATTAAAGAAGCATTTATGCTGCCACTTAATTTCGGAAATGTTTTCGAGTAGCTTTCAATGTGTGATAATTAGTTTTCGGAAACCGTAATATCGGTTTATAGGATGCTATGAATTCTCAATAAAACATTTTCAGCTGCGTAATTGAACTTATGTATGCAAGAGTAACAAAATAATATTAATTTTAAGGTTAGTGTCACTTCTGTTAATTTATCATGTTTGTCTGTAAAATATGTGTTTCGAACATGAAAATGCTTACTTGAGTATTGTTAGCATTTATAAAAGCCTATATTCCGGGTTCAGAAGACTGATTAAAGTACTATAAAGGTACTCGAAAATGTTTTATAAAATCAGTGGCAGAAAAAGAACCTTTGTTTTTATAAATGCTTCTCTAAATCTTGAAAATAGAGATAGAGACTTGAAATCTGACATGTACTTACTATGTAGTAATATGGGAAGAAGCTTATTGAATTTCAGTAGCTTCGATTATCCTGAACTTTGTTTTTCGGACTCGCGAAATATATTCGTTCTGATAAAAGGTATATAGAAATTTTCGAAATTGTCTATTTTAAGGAGTGAATGTAAAAGACAATAAAAAACATAAATTTTGCATAAAGAATGAAGTCGATCGGATAATAAGTTGCCGAGATATTTGTAATCATATTTACCACACTCTTCGATTTTTAATGACCCTGTATTTCATTCAAATTTCAATTCAAATATATATATTAATTGGAAATGAGTCGCTTAATCATACGCAGTAAACTCTTAGTTAATATGACTATCAATTTTGGAGTTATAAGCATGTTAATTTTATGCAATTCAGTACTACAGCATTTAAAGTTTAGGACGTCATCAAGACAAGATTTTATTCGAATTGCGATGCATTTTATAAATAGTTTACACATGTTTTATTTTCATATTTTATATTATGTATATCCATGATGGGTAAGTATTACGGTGGCCCCCAACGACTAGTTTTATTAATATTAATCTTCTTGATTTTATGTCTAATATATTTTCCGTGTTAAATGTTAAATGCTACCAAAAATATTTTCTTAAAAAAAAAAAAAAAAAAAAAAAAAAAAAACGTGAATTTAACGATTTTTTCCGTTGGTTACATTTCGTTAAAACACGAAAATGTCCACTTTGTTTCGTTCATTTTCTCCCAAATTACAGATAATTCCTCAATCTATAGTAAAAATTACATGAATTGCTTCAATCTTAAGTTGTATTTTCTTCAAATTACAGGGGTGTACCGGAAACTGCGCTCCTTAATACTTTTTCGTATTAGAAACGGAATTATTACGTATGTCTTTTCACCCAACACGAAAAATTCGCAAACTTAATCTCGAAACTTCTTGAAATTATTCAGTCAAGAGACGAAAATGTCTTCAGATGGCGGAAAAATATCGTACATTCACAGAGTTGTTCCGGCTACATTCTGTCTGTATTTTTTGCGTTTTTTACAGCAAATTTTTGAGAGTGGAATAAAATATTAAAATCCCTGTGTTTAAGTCACTAGCAGCCACTAATCTCGATACAGAGAGTCTAAAATTAATAAAAATGACTAATTTTAAAATTAAACCCTGTTCCTTACAACTATTTATCTGCTTGCTTAATGGTTATAAAATTAAAAATTAACTAATAACTTATTACATTACCGCCTTTTTGCATACATCTTACTATTGCATATTACATACAATATATTCACTATAGAAAAGCTACATTAATCGTAAACCGTACATACCACAACACTTTTTCAACAAAAAAAAAGGAATAATAACCAGACTATAAAAATCTGATATCAATCAGATGTACTCTTTTTATGAAATACTACATAATATTGAATCAAATAAAACGTAATACATCTATATTATAAATTGAATAATCTTCCATTAGTCTTCCATATTGGTAACAATTCTTCTTCAACGAGAGAAAATAATGACACTCTCTTGCTTATAGAAATAATTATAAACCATGAAATGTAGGTAAGATTTGTAAATATAATAAATTACATTACATATATAATTTATAATCACAATTCCAAATTAGAAAACGTAGTTTTCTTTTCAAAGCTACTGAAATATATTTCAAGTCATTCATTCAGACAGCTATTAACTCTTCACCCACAGAAAGCGCCTGCCACTTCTATATCTTCATTTCAAACATCCTTCTTGGCATCCAATCCTTCTTAGTCGGATATTTGTTTGCCCCCAGATCATTATGAACTAACGTTATGACTTAGTCTTAATATTGATCGACAAGGATCTGCATTAATGCTTTCAGAACATGCAGCCGACCGAAAGGGAGGAAGAGGGAGATCTAGAGTTTCGCCAATTGTATACAGAGATCGATAAGTGAGATTTGCATTGTAATTTTGCCAAACTAAATCAGTCACGGTAAGATTTTACAATTTAATTTGTGGGTACAAAATCCGCAATGTAAAGTTACCATTTCCCTCGAGGTATGATAAATTAAATGTTTGCAAGGAATATACATATTTTTTTAATAACCAAAGCTATAATACAAAACTTATTTCTGTATTACTTTTTAGGTTAAAAAGACCTTTTTAAAAGTGAAATAGTCTTACTAGTTTTATAATAGCAACAATATAAGTCAAAATTTTACTCTGAAATTTAGATTGTGCATTCAAAAATCGTAGAATGTTTTGTGAAGATCCATGTAAGATTCGCAATCGTATATATATATATATATCCATATTTACGATAAGAATATTCTTGTAAGTAAAATATTAATTTATTATTATTTAGTGTTCATACTTTCTAAATAATTTTTTTTTATATAGGAAGATATTTTCTGAATATCGTATACACTATAATAACCAAAAGTGGCCGAAAATTTTCAATTTTAGCTGCATTGTCGAATATATAAAGAAATTTTATTTTATGAAATGCAGTTTAATTAAAGTGTGATTTTGTTGTTGTTGCCGTTATTTACAAGTATGCATATGTATTTAGAGAATTAGTAGCCTTACTGAAATTCTGTGTAATTATTCTGTGAATAATAATGGAAAACGACAATTTGTAGAAAATACTTTATCGTCCAGCTACATTTAAAAAGTAACTGAAAAGCATATTCACTACATCATCGAATATCTGAATTTTTGCGATGTTCGACTGGCTATTTTATAAAAGCTGCTCTATGTAGTTGATTACCGAATTATGAAAAAATTTGCAATCACTCGCGTAAAGTTAATAATTATTTCATGCCAATTCTCATATCGTATGAATTATGCAATATATTTAATTCGAATTGAAATACAATGTTTCGCTTGCACATTTTCAAATTTCTGAAACAATCGAGAAATTTTGTTGAAAACATTTTATAAACAAAAAACATGCAGATTTTTTCAAAACAAAAACTGGTGTATCTTTATAAATATACCTACTACTGCTACACAAATGCAAACAAATGTTGTACAGGGTTAATAAAATCATTTGTAAATTTTACAAAACATTTGCAGATTTTTATGATATTTTAGGGTTATTCTGAACATAATTGTTTCATTCAATTTGTCATTGGTACTCTAGTCTCCAGTAATTTTCAGATATAACAGTGAAACTGCTGATTTTTCCAATATTATTCACAGTTGTAAGCAACTTCACTACCTGCATATGAGTAGTTGTGCATCAGATCTTAGAGGTGCCATGAAAAGAAGTATAAATGTAGTAAAAATGCACTATGAAATGAAAGAAAAGTAAAAGATTCGACTGAGAACTTCATCGGCCAATCCGAAATACGAAAGCCAGCCAATCAAATCCAAATGTAACTTGCTTAAAGCAGCCAATCAAATTTAAGCATCAGTATAAGAGTGTCAGAAACAGAAGAAAAGTAGAAAAACGAGTAGAAAAGCATCAAAATATAATAATCACGCAGAAAAATAAGAAATAAGTAAAGATATGAAGAGAAAAGATGTTTATCTGTTTCCAAAGGAGAATCGTTCGCAAAGAGAGCAAGGGAAAAGCATAAAAGAGCGTAAACATTCTAAAAAAAGGCAGTTTACACTGCCATACATAAAAATATTCTTTTCATTACAGTTAGTATAAAACTGAGCTGCGCCGCCAGGTGCCTGAAGGCGCCCGTATATAAGTTATATACCGATATCTGTTCTGGGGAACTTTTTGCGAGCACAACCAGGAGAGACCTCGTGTATGCTCTACGGCGGTGCAGCGCCGCCACCTGCTGGCCACTCCCATTCTCACAAGTTTATGACAACAGAGGTCGCTGCGATTAGCGGAGATGCCTGCCATCTTAAGACACCACCACTCAACACTTGGGGAAACGCTGGAGTCCCCCGACACGTTCGGAAACGGAACCCAAAAGAGGGAACCGGGCTCTAAGCCGTATGCCGGGCTTCCTCCACGAGTTTTGCTTTGCCGCAGATTCCGATCTTCGACCGCTTATGTTGGCTACGACCGGTCTGCTGCGGCGAGAAGGAAGGGCCTCTCGTCAGCCCGGGATGACGAGGAATATCATCCCTGAACACATAGACATGTTCTGGCTCAGGTTCTCTCCACGTGACCCCCGAGGACTTTTCCACCGATTTTTCTGTCTGGCAGAATATGATCGACTCGATCGAGGGCCATTTGGAAACAGGTGACATATAAAACAAACACACAAAAGCGCATCAAATATTAGACAAAAACGGAAAGTTAGATTAGACACCACTATCGGACTCTGAAGGGCATGGAAAGATCCATCAACAGCACTAGAGAGGCGGTCCCGATCTGCGATCAAGTTTGTAGCTTGAAAGTTAGTTCTAAGATTCCTGCTGATCCAAACGTCGGGCGCAGAGAGCTCCAACTACGCAAAAACACGCTGGATTCGTTTTCGACCCGGTGTTCGAGTTTTGGTTTGATTGCCACCGCGTTAGTCGGCGAGACACCGGTCCTGTACTGCGTTATCGGACAGTCCAGGGAAAGAGCCTACACCCTCCCAAGGAGGTGACACGAGCCGCAGTGACCTGAGTGTCCCTGAGGACACGTACCACACTTGGTACGAACCGGCAATCCTCTTTCTACCCGACCATTGGGGTCGACAAACAACTACTCCCGCTGCAGCAGGGTCTTGGTAGATGCGGACCATGCGTGTACGCCCGCATGCCGGTATCTGCGCTCTGCTGCTTGGCATTGCCGAGGTTTGCTTCACGCCGCCTCACGCACTCACCAGACGTCACAAAAGAGCCACCACCCAGCTTGCTCTTTGGAGTCCGATCTCTCCTCCGTTATCACCCAGGATGAATTGTGGAAAACGGTCTGTCGAAAGTCTGTTGCTCAGTGTCACCAACCCGAACCAGGGACTGAGCGACTGAGATTAGCACATCCTTCCACCAACTAGGGAGAAGGCTCCCAACATTTGCCGTTTAAATTTTAAATATAAAAGATAAACACAAAAATAATTATCACAAGAGGACTACTCAGGGAAAACAGTAGTACACTTTTTACATGAGATTGAAGGTCTTTTACATTTACTAGGGCTATAAACGTCGTAATCAGGTAGTTCATAAAATATATTATTGAGAACTTTAAACAAATTATTGTAGAATTTTTTTTTCTTGAGAGGGATTTAATGCGGTTAGCCACTGAAACAGTTTTGAGGTCATGATTCTAAGAGTTTTACTTGTTGTAAGTCCATACTTGTTTTACAAATGAAACTCTAAATTGAACAGGCATAAGTAGCAATAAGGAACACGCAAGCGTTATAGATAAGCTTTTTGTTAATTTAAAGTATGATATCATATGGACTGCCAAGTAGAGGACCTTCGTCGCCGAATTTAAAGGTCAAAACTACTTTCGTGTTTCTCGGTTGTTGACCTTTTTTCACGAACAAAACATGTTGAAGAATTATTTCACTATTAGAGATAACACTATTGAGTAAGATGTGTGCTGCGCGATTAGCTAAATGGCTTGTAAATATTATGCTTCATGCAACAAATGACAGATGTCACGCTGAAGAAACCAAGAAGAAATGCCAGAATTACACGACACAACTCCAACGTGCATTGGCAAGTTTATTGCCATGGAGATGTTAAGCCTATTGCAGAAACATGTTGAAGTATGTCTTGTTAAGATAAAAGAACGGCCGTTGAGGCATGATAATTATAGTGAATGGGAACAAAAATCAGCGCCAGATGCGGCAGATCTTCCAGTCAAATGTGTCAAACAGATCTACTTTATAAAGATGATCTGAAAGTGACACGAAAAGACATCCACAAACAGTACTTAAAAAAAACGACTTACGATTTTTACAACACTAAAAATGTAGCCACGGCTGCCCTAATACACAATACAACACCCACGAAAGTGTGGCAAATGGTAATGTTTCTTGAATGTGGTAATACCACGGATCACAAAAAGAGTCGTCAGTATATCTATACCAAATTTTCAGGAGGCACGTAACATGGAATTCGCAATTCAGTAATGACATTTAAAGAAATAGGCGGAGGAGACAGATATCTCGAAGAATATCTCCAATTTGAATTCCTGCACATATTTTCTTCACCGCTTTAAACACTGTTATAAATTAACATAGCAAAATATCACAAGGTTCGTTGCTAGACCAGATGTTAAAATAGACACTATCATGAGAATCAGAACATTGGGATATGTACTAGATTTTAAAGACTGTATTATTGCCATTGCAATTGACACTTACATGGTGATCAATAATGACCAAAGTCGATTTGAATACAAACTCACAATGCACGGGAAAAATATCAATAATTATAGGAAAGACAACTGAGACCGTTATGCAATCTTTTATCTGCTACACACACGTATCCATGTAAGTGCTTTTGTGCATATCAGGACACATTAAAAAGAAACCAAATATGTGCTTTCAAGTATCGGGTGATACGTTTAGCATAAGTGTTTCTGAAACACTATAATTCTACAAACAGCCAAATATCTAATTTGACTGAATTACCAATGATGTCTACGACTCCGTTTTCGATTCTTAATTCAACGAAAACGGAAATAATGAAGGCTTCCATTTTGTTACTGGTTTCTTGGTAAGGTAATATAAGGATAAAATGAAGGGTAGTCAAATAATATGGCACATACTATATTTATTCATTGTAATTTTTAATTTTTTTTTCAATTTGTGTCAACAAAATGAGATGAACATTTACATTAACCAAAAAATCCTTACTAAATTAATTATAATATTCCTGATAACATTCAAATAAGTGTAAAATATTCTACTTCGCGGACGTTAATAATTTTCTTACGGGAAATCAGCATGACAGGATAATGGTTTTATAATTCACATGTTTTATCTGCATGCCTGTCAAATACATGAACTTGACATTTTGAGTATTTTTCTTCATTCAAGGGTTAATTAGATGTTAAAGAATACATATTTTTTTAGTTTACGAAGCGAAATTTGAAAAAACGATTTCTAGATAAACGACCAAAAAATAATAAACTCCAACATCATAAGAAAACGAATTAACGGAATACTGAAAATTGCGAAATGAAGACATACCATTTTCATTTCACCTATCAGAAAGACAGTTTCATTATTTACTTTTTCGAAAAAAGTAAAATATTCATTTTTTTTCTTTTTTCAAAAGGATTATATTGATTGAAATATAAAAGTTATTAATAAGAATTTATAATATTTAAAAGCTATATTCCATTTATTTTTTCAATTATTAAAACAAGATGTTATGTTATTTGTAAAAACATTTTATTAATAGATAACAATATAACCAATATATTATTAGAAAAAAATAAACGATTTCATGTTATAGAATTTATGAAACACAGCAAAAAGAATTTATTAAACTTACTTATATTTTATCAACGACTTTGATAAATTGATTTGGAAAATTAAAGAAATAAGACATTTTTAAAATACTTTTTTTCAATTTCTTGTTTAAGTAGTTTGAAAACATGGATAATCTGCCGCGTTCGTGTTGCAATTTCATATTTATGTACATTAACCATGCTTTATTTTCATGGAGTTATGATAAATGTAAGTTTGATAAATTTACTGGTATTTTCTCAACGGAAGATACTAGATACAATGATGATACATACAATTAGAAAATTAATGGAAAGGATTTCATTTATATTTATTGTTTTAATTCGTTACCTAAATAGTTTAATGCTTAGCCAATGGGAAATTGTTATATTGTAATTTAACATTTATATACATTTATCATGCTTTAGAGCTGAAACATCATCCGCTTTAGTCTCGTAAAGCCGATACTGTTTTAAGATATGTTACCACAGAACTACAGATAATTATGATAATTGATATGCATGAAAATCCCACTGAATATTTCTCACGTAACTTGTCTTAGCTTACAATTATTACACTTGTAACAAACGACAACTTTACGGGAGTACGTACTAAAACGATACCTTTGATATAAGTTGATATAATGAAATTTTGAAAATTGAATTTGAAATAAAACTCATATTTTAGTAATAAATTTGTTTCATTAGTTTGTAGTTAAAAATAGTTTGTATTTAACGTGAAGTAAATTATAAAATATAATGAATTATTTATGTTAAAGTGGATTATAATGTGTATGTTATTTAATTAGAATATTAGCGAAACAAGAGGCTTATCTTTCTATAAAATTTCGTTTCATTGTCTGTTAGCTTCAAAGCAATTATGTTGTAATTTGGCATTTATTTACATGTTTCATACTTTTTTTTTCAAAAGTTTTACTGGAAATGTCATTCCTTTTATTTAGTCTGTGTATCTAAAGACATTATAACACAATTTCATACATTTTGGATAATTGAAGTGCATGAAAATTCATCTGCAGATTTCTGACGCAATGTAATTAATCTAGCTTATGAGGTTAATTTGATTCAATTATTACGTATTTTATGCTCGGCAGTTTTATAAGAAAGATTTGTAAAACGAGTTTTTTGTTATGACGAGAAATTCGTCTTGATATAATTTGAGAATTGAAATTCAAATAGATAAGATATTTTTTTTACTATTTTATTTCATTAGATATTTGAAGGGCTCGGGGCAAGAAAATGCCAAGCCACATTTTTGGTGAAATAAATTTAACACTGTAAACTGTTGCTTAATATTGTAAGTTATAATATCCAACATATAATTTGTTTCTAATGTCACTTTGTGGCAACATATGTTACAGGTTTCGTTTTTACCACGGATGTTTATGCCCCAATGAAGATAGCTAATTTACAAAAGAAGTAATAGTAATATCATTAAAGTAATGCCATATAGTTACTCAGAATATCTCAGATGTTACTATGACATTGGCGAAAAAACTTTAGTTTATATATCTTGATTTGAGTATTTGATCAAACTTTCAAATTGAAATATCTCAGTAGTTCAAAAGTGTGGCTTGGCACTCTCTTGCCCCGAGCCCCTCATTTGTATAAATGCCTTTATTTATAGCAAAGTAAATTATAACATGTCAGAGTTTTTTGCGAAACAATTTACTTAGCAATTGCGTGATTTCTTCTCGAAATTGTCATCAATGTGATTGAGGAAAAACTTACACTTGAACAAAGGAACAATCGTGGTACGGCTCATTTACTCGATATTGTGCAGAATGCAATTATCTCTTCACATTCAGAGACTGCCCTCTTTCATCTCACCGCTTGAGTTACGACTAAGCATTGTAGGGTGATTTGCTTTTGTCCAGATGTATTCTACCTTCGCTTAAAAAGTGTTGCAAGGGATTTAAGTACTCAGTATTCTAAAATCTACAAACCCACAAATATATACAAAGTACTGCTTACTTCATAGGATCTTTCTAAAATAAAACTGTTTTGAATATTTTGATGTTTGTTTTTCTCATTTCTTTGCAAAAGTGTGCTTGTAGATTTTTGTTACAAGCTGTTTTATTCGAAATACAGTAATAATAATTCAAATAATGTTTTCTAAAATAAAATTGTCTTGAATATTTTAAAGTTTTTTCCCCTCATTTCTTCGTAAAACTGTGCTGGTAGATTTCTGTTTCAAGCTGTCCAATTCGAAATACAGTAACAATAATTCAAATAATGTTTTTTAAAGAAACCTTATTAATTTCAGACGTTTAAATTATTTATTACACTGTTTTTTTTTCTATTTAAACCATATTTAAGAATCTAAAATACTGGTTCCCAACATTTTATTGGCCACGCCCTAATGCGCATCTGTAAAACGACGCATCTGTAAAATCACGATGCCCACCCCCCTGCCCCTACGTACTCTGTAACACGTCTCTTATTATTTAAAAATGAACTCTTTCCACATGGATAAAACCTGAAAAAGCCTTAACAATAACTATTTATTTAAAAAAAATTTAACTTTTTCTGTGACAAATGTGTTTTTAACATTACTCTATAAATTCAATAAAGTTATATATCTTCACATTTATGCCAAAAACAGTTTTGTTGTTCATTTCCAACTTACCACAATGTTAAACAAAAGTGTTATATGGTCTGGTCAGTATTTTTATCTTCATAATTCCAATGGAGATACTCTCCCATTTCGCATTAAAGTTGATAAAATTGACCCATTTTATATTTCATTTTATTAACGTTTTCACAGTTGGTGGAAAAGCTTTGGATACTAAATTTTCTTACTGTGGATTCTCTACACAAGAAACATTTCAAGATTATCTTCTTTATCAATTTTAAGTAGCCATTATTCTCCATCAAAACATATTTATCTGTTTTACCTTCCCCATTATCGTTAACTGACTACCTTGTATTATCTGGCTTTAAAATTTAAAATGTATATGTCATCATCCATGTGTATCATAATGTCTATTTATTTAGTGTGTAGGAGGCTTGCACTAGTGTCATATATATTTACTATTTACCTATTTTCTTTTTCTAGTGCTATTTAAGATTTATAAATTCTATAAAGTTGTTAGGATCTGGTTTGGATATTTCAAATATTTTTCAGGTTAAAAATGTTCAACACTGTCAAATTTAGATATACGCTTAACTAGTTTCACATGTAACAGTTTCTTCATCTGACATATAGCAGAGCGAACAGAAATACGAGACTCATTCAATTTATAATCGAAAGAGTTACAAAAAATTAAGAAAAAATATTAGTAACCAAAACATTATAAAAAATTTTAAATATGAAAAAGGGTACTTTAAAAATTACATCAAATTGACGCTTCGGTCAACTTCTATGACCATCATCAGAATATGATGTTAAATAACAATACATTTAAAAATTGTAATTGTTATTTAAAATCATATTATGATGATGGTCATAGAAGTTGACCGAAACGTCAATTTGATGTAATTTTTAAAGTACTATTTTACATAAAATTGTTATACACCATTCAGTAAAAACGTGTGATTTAATATACACAATATTTTTATACAGTAATGTTTTGATGGTATAACGGTCCAGCTCAATCATTATGAAAAAGGGGTTGGCGAGGTGGGTCAAAATAGGTTAAAATATTGTTAAAAATCTTTAACATAATTCTTCAGGTTTAGATTCTATTTTTAATTGAGAACTCCTTTAAAATTCAACAAACAAAAACTTTTCGAAAAAAAAACCCTCTGACAGCGAATGAGTGAGAAACAAATTTGGAATTGCCCCTCTAAAATTTCAATTTGCCCCCCCAGTCAGGCGTACGCCTCACGTTAGGAACAATTTATCTAAACCTTGTACATTAAACTATTCTAAATTTACTATAAAATACTGTAATTAAATTTTACTTATTTTCTTGCTTATTTATAAGTAATACAATTTAATATATTTATTATAAAATATGATTAATGCCATCAAAACATATATATATATACACACACACACACACACACACACACACACATATATATATATATATATATATATATATATATATATATTTATGTTTGTCCAAATTATATAAAATTATGTAAAATATATACCAAATTTATCCTACAAATAAACTTTTTCTTTAATGTATTATGAAATAGTTTAGTTACTCATTTATAAATATAAGCCATCATAGCTGACATAAAAAAGGTTTTTCGTAATATCAGAGCAATCTATTCATTCATGTTACCGAAGAGCTTCTTCCATTTACTGCTTTATTGCGAAACAGTACCAGTTAATTATAACTAAACAATATTTTACTGCAAACAAGTAAACAAATATAGTTTTACATAGTGAATATCTTTGTACATTTAGATTATATGCGGATTGCTTGAAAAAACATTTCTCAGTGAATATTTCTTTAACATCATTTTCAGAAATAATAAGTCTAATTTTGTATTACTGTTTTCTTCATTTTAAAATTTTAAACTGTCGTTTCTGCAGAATTTGTAATAACGTTATTTCACAGTTAAAAATAGATTAATATTAATTTAAATATAACAGTAAAAACTTTGAGAACAGAATCTGTCTGTAACCGAATGCAGCCTTTCGAGGTCGCGGCCAAATTAATATTATGCAAAAATACACAAAAGACGAAAACATGCCAAAAACGTAATTTTTCTTTGATCCGTTGCAGTTCCGTTTTGAAAGTTTTTACTGCACTAAAATGTCAAAAATTTGAGTAGTAAAGTTGTACTGTATGATAAATAATTATATATGTAACTCATAAAAGTTTAACTCGCATTACATTTTAAAATGTATAATTTGAATAACGTTGAGACATTTATTTAATAAAATTTTAACAGAATAATCGCTTGCCTTAGAGAAAATAGCATTAACATATCAATATTGTTATTAATTTTGAAACTATATAATGCGACACATACTACAGATTATTAAACAATCTAAAATGAAAAAGTATTCAAAACATACTTCTGAAAAATGAATGGAAAATTTCTTTACCGCTAGTAGTTAAAGTTCAAACTCTCTACTTCTAATGCCATATATAATTTATGTAATGTAAACTAATATATCTTTAAAGGTCGTGATAAAAAAAAAATGTAGATATAAGGAAATAACGCAAACATCTTTTTATACGGCAAAGAAGTGCATATATCATGTACACGGTGACTACAAATAAACCGAAAATTGTCGAGTTGCAATTTAAAAAAACCTTGCTAAACTCCAGAGCTAAATTGTTTTTATCTCAAAATAAGAAATAACCGAATATCATTGTTACAGGTTTTTTAAACTTTGAAATCGTTGTATCCCAGCAAAATGCGATTCATACGCTGAATACATGGAGAACTGACAGTTCGCTCTGGTCGTGAAAGTTTACATATTAGGCTGTGTTGAATGCTGAGAAATTGTTCTAATAGTTTAGCTATAATAGTGATATACCAAACCAAAAAAAAAAATAAATAAATAATTTACATTTTCCAAACACGAAAATTCCCCGTGAAGACGACTGCATGCAGTTCCAACGTTTCGAAGAGAAAAGTCGCAAACGAGATTAACATCAACCAAGAGACGGCCCGACAAATTGTGAAAGAGTTTCTTGGATGACAATCTTACAAAATAAAGAAGGGTCTGAAACTTTCAGTAACCTACAAAAAAGTGACACTTCAAAAATGTATAACATTACTAAAGCGACCCACTTATGATCAGTTGTAAAAAATATTTTTCAACATTTTCACAGTTGAACTAGGTCATAATCGATTAAACAATCAAATTTGATCGTCATTCACTTTTAGTCCATCAATCAATATCGAATAAAAAAAAAAGTTGGCAAGATTCTGATTCAGTAAACAGTAAAAGATTTTCATTGGAATGACATGAATCAAATCTAGTAAATCTTCCAAATAGTCTTTGTACTCCCTATATCTCAATTATTCGGCATATTAACCTTACAGGGAAGATTTTTTCTCAGTTTAACATAAGCTTAGAGACCCTGAAAATAGGAGGTTTGGGTAAAAATATTAATTGATTAGTTGCAGCCCGGCCCGTCACTGAATTTGTTGTCAAAAATTTTTCCTTTTAAGTAATTAAAAAAAAGGTGACCACTTCGAAAAACTTTCTGTATACCTGGGATTTATGTTTTGTTGTTAGTAATCTGAATTTTATTTCTCTAATTATTATAATTATTATAAAATAAAACTCCTGTCAGAGTTCCTTTTTGTCACCATGTAACATGACATGAAATAATCTAACAATTCATTTAATTGCATATACCAGTTCATAGCAAAAATATATTGGTGGAGAACGTCTAATCCAGTCTCTACTTCTATATGAGACCTCAGTATTTCAATGATATTACGATCAAAGGTTTCTAAAAACATTGTCAAATTTCAGACTTCGTCTTCATGCTTCTCAAATCGCAACTTTGAAAGTCTAGAAGTATGACATAAAAAGCTATCTTCCTGAAATTTATAAACTTATACAGGAAAGACTGGTTACGACCATTGGGTGAATGTGATCAGCTGCAGTTTCGACAAAGTATTTTACAGTTGCTTTCCATTTGATGGTCATTAAAAGTCCCGAAGAAAGCCCGCTATGGCTCTCGAAACCACTACAGTTCCGTCAACATGAAAACAAATGATACACGCATAAACTTTTGGAGATTTTTTCCAGACGTACACACATCTAGTTGTAATGAACTATGTGAATGGGAATTCTTCAAACAATATCACTTTGTGTCAGGGTTAAACCACAATGGTCCTCCCACTGTAAAAAATAAATCCTGAAGTTACTAAAATATGTTTAGTATATTTGTATTCCACAGATTTTTTTAGTAACCGGTATTATAAACCGGAATCGGTGCTAGCTGTTTTCTAGTAATGTTGCTAGCTGTTTTCTAGTAATTCTTACAGATTTTCTTGTAACTGAGTAAGTATACAAAAAAATTTTTAGTAATTGCAAAGATCAATGACAAAAACTAAAATTTATTTAGTAGATCAATCCATTTTTTTTACTGTGCGTGGTATGAATGTAGCTGACATACCTCTCCATATACAGTAATGAAAAGGGAGACTATAGCTCGAGGACACAAGATATCCCAGTGCTCGCAATGAAGGTTCTCCCAGGAAACGTTCGAAAAGTGTTTGGGCTCATTGAAAGTCTGAAATGTTTTACATCATGGGGCATACATATGAAACCAAAACTCTCATCCATTCTAAATGGATATTGTTAGGTAGATTATACATGTGCCTCTTATTATCTTTATCTAATAGCTATTTATTATCCGGTATATTTACATTTACAGTTCCTAAGACGGGAAAATGCACTTTTAGTGCCTGAAAACGCTGAAAATCAATAAAATTAAAATTAGTACAGCTCGATAAGTTTTGGTTGTACGAATGTGAAATGTTTACTGCAAAGATGGAAGATTTACTAAATATAACTAATATGATCCAACGACCGTATAAAAATTGAAATTTCGTAACTTTAAAAAAATAACCGTTTTGAGATAAATGGATTTTTATATGATAATTTTATAAGAACAACATTTAAAACTTTTTTCAATGGAACTATATATTTAAGATTGACGGTTTAAGAAATCACTTTTGATCAACGATAGGAACCTCTTGCATTTTCTATTTGCAGTAAAAAAATAAATCTCTGGTAGTCAGATTTATATTTCTTAATAATAAATCCTTTCCATTCCCATAATGATTTCTGTTTCCATTAATTTAACATCCACCTGTATTACAGTAATGAGCGTTAAATTTATTTTTTTTATGCATGCATATATTTCGTTTAATAAAATTTTGCTTCTGAAAAAGTCAGTATCAGTAGCATACATTTTTTCTTTTAATGAAAAACTAAATAAAAAACATGGTGGTAATGAAAACTGTTTCAATTCACTCTCTATACAATATTTTCCCTTTATCTAACTTACTATTAACATTGATCGAGAATTCCGCTATAAAAAATCGCCAAACAATTTTACAACAGACTCCGCTTTTATTTCCTAACTAATATTATAAATCTTGCCTCTGTAAAAACAAATTTCTTAGTGATTTTTTGAAAATATGCGGACATATATGTCCCATCAGGATAACAATAGACGACATCTATCTTGATATCGATCGTTAGTCCCTGAACATGGCATATTTATGTGGAAACGCATAAAAAGTGGAAAACGATTTTTATTGTTTATTTATTTTTTAGTCTTCCTAATAAAAATAAAAACAAAATAATATACTATAAATGAATAGGAGCACAATTCTGTATAAAATATTCCCCCCTTTATCTAACTTACTATTAACATTGACACAAAATTCCGATATAAAAAATAGCCAAACAATTTTAATAGACTACGTTTTTATTTCCCAAATAATATTATAAATATTGCCTCTGCAAAAACAAATTTCTTTGAGATTTTTTTGTAAAGTATGCGGACATATATGTCCCACCAGGATAATAATAGACGACATCTATCTCGATAACAATCGTTAGTCCCTGACAATCGTTAGTATCGATAGTTAGTCCCTGAACATCGCATATTTATGTAAATACGCATAAAAAGTGGAAAACGATTTTTTTTCTAGTCTTCGTGATAAAAATAAACAAAATAATATTCTGTAAATGAATAGGGACACAATTCTGCATACAATATTCTACAAATGAATTGGAACACATTTCTCTATACAATATTTTCCCTTTATCTAACTTACTATTAACATCGATGGAGAATTCCGATATAAAAAATAACCAAACAATTTTACTACAGATTCCTCTTTTATTTCCTAACTAATATTATAAATCTTGCCTCTGAAAAAACAAATTTCTTTGGGATATTTTGTAAAATATGCGGACATATATGTCCCATAAGGATAACAATAGACGACATCTATCTTGATATCGATCGTTAGTCCCTGAACATGGCATATTTATGTGAATACGCATAAAAAGTGGAAAACGATTTTTATTGTTTATTTTTCTTTTGGTCTTCATAATAAAAATAAAAACAAAATAATATTATATAAAGGAAAAGGAACGCAATTATTCCAATCTAAAGATATGTTTTCGGCTATAATAACTGAAAAGAATTTGTTTAAATGCACAAAATTGTATTTGTGAAGAAATTATAGTTCAAATATTTTTTTCCTTGTTGTTTAAAAATGCTTGCTTTTTTGCATAGTTTATTTGTATACTTATTTAACATTCCATATAAAATAACTCATTTTAATAAGGAAAAGTCATTCAAAATAATTCAATTATTATATAAATACAAATAAGTAAATAATAAATGCGCTTTTCTGGATTAAAAAAAAAAGAAAGATATTTATGACTTAAAATGTTTCGTAAGTTCAGATCTTTGATATTTACTTTTAAGCGTAATGCGTTGAATTGTGTTTTATAATTGTTTTTGAAAATAAAATTAAAAAGATATAAAATATAACCAACAAATTGTGTCTGGCTAAAAGGGCATAAAATTTTATGTATTTTCATCTCTGTGAAAGTTTCATTTATAATAATTGTTTCACAGCAATAAAGAAAAAAAATCTAATTTTCATCATTGAAATTCATTGAGGTTAATTTGTACATTTTCAAAATTACCTTTTAAAATTATTTAATAAACTAAATAAAAAAAACAATCAAAGTTGATAAAAACAAAAAATGCTCACTCCTCTGAATTTAATTACTGCAAAACACATTTTTCGTCCTATTTAATTGTTTGTTTAAATACATTTTAATTCTAATAAAAGTAAATATAGATAAGAAAAATTATGTAAATAAGTAAATATAACACTTAGCTATATGTATGCGTGTTATTAAATTCCTACTATTAGCTCACACTCTCTCTTTATATATATATCTTGTTCAAATTTTTAATCGTTAATAAAATATTTTCTATTCATCCACTCAAGTTCAAATAATTTTTTTTAACTTGTAGTGGATGACAATTTATGTTAATGCAGTTTTTTCAAATATTAATTCATTAATTAAATTTAATTAATTAATTTTAGTTTTAAATGGGAGAAAAAAAATTCCCCCCATTGTTTTTTCATAAACGAAATGAAAGATTTATCTCAAATTAGTGATGCCACAGAAATAAAATACCGCAACGATGATTATAAAATAATGTTCAATAAAGATAACGTGGGACATTAATGCTGCACGGGTTTATTTTATATAATTATGATTAAAAAGTAGGAATTGACTTAAATTTTTTTTTATATTACTTGTTTAAGATTATGTTCTCCCTTTTCGCCATTTAACAGTGATTTAAAGGATGGTTTTCTATTATGAATATATTTTAAATGATTTTATTTGTTATTTTTGCGGTTTTACTTAAGGCGATTCTCATAAAAATAATATTTTCCCACCTCAACAACGTAAAGCGTTTTAGAAAATTTTTCTGACTCATTTTTTTAAATAAAAACATGACACTTGTATCTATGATTGTCGATGTTATTTGTAATTGAACAGTTCTTTAAATTTTCCCATAAATGAATTACATGTTGAGTTATAAGCGATTGTTGTCTCAAGATGGCAGTCTTCGTTTTCACGCTGTCACGTACGGAACTTCGTTCAAAAGACCAACTTTAACAGCATTATCTGAAAATGCTTCTGTCATTACAAGAAAATGGAAAATATTTAGATTACATAATTTTTTTATTAACTTAAAACTTTATTTAAGCAAATCTGTCAACTTGATATGTTTGGGAACAAAAATGTATTTATAAATGTGTCGGAAAGTAACCAGTTTGGATTTAAGAACAGCCTTAAGTTACTCTTTACATGTTACTATCTGTTAAAGTATAATAACTTTTTTAACCATTTTAAAATATTTGCTTTTTCCATTTACTCTCTAAAAAACTATTCATTTGTTTATTTAACTTTGAATATTTCGATCCAAATAAAATTACATGTAATTCCTTTTATCCCAGTAAAGATGTAATCTTTTACATCAGATTATTAATTTATCTAAGGCCATTTCCTGTATCGTATTTACTATTTTAGATACAATTGGCATCACTTTGTCGAAATTAGTTTCCGGATCATAGCTGTTAACCCACTCGTTTATATGAAAGGCTTCTTTCACTATTCTTATATCGTCGAAGATTAGCGGCTAATTAGATCTTGAACATAGTTTTCGTAAAGCATTTACAAAAAAAAGACTTTAGACTTTTCTCTTATTGAATAGCATTTTTTAGAATGTTGTCAATTAAAGTACTCATTAATGAAAGAAAGGCATAGATTTGTTTTAAACTTTAGATTCACTGCATTGCAGAATTTTTGTATTCATCATTTGTTCTCATTTACTGATTTTATGTTTCATAAAATTTAATAACTTTATAAAATAAAGCTGTTATTCGTAAAACAGGAAATTAAATTTCATATGAATGACATCACATATCGAACTGAAATTTAGATGTCTCAATATTTCAGCTCAATGTTAGTGAATACGTATATTCGTATTGCATCTAATTAAGTCTTTTAACACTTCCTATGTTTTATACAAGGAAAAGTTATTAGTTTACATAATCAAAAACGTTTTTGCTGCATTTTAAACATGGTATTTTCTTATTTTGTAGAACACATTGACAAGTTTCGTATGAATTGATTTTTGCTTTAAGTTACTACTCCAAATTAGTTGTACTGTATTTATTGCGTGCTGCAGATTAAGGTATTTCTGGTTTCGGTTTCTTAGTACGATTGTAAGGATTAGACTTAGTCAGCGATGACGAATCACGTGACTGTGAAATTCTCAGGCTGGTCAGACTTTCGGTTTAAAACATGATGTCACAGCTGATATTGAATATTTTCGAAAAAACATATCAAAATTATTTAAATACATTCATTTTCGTATATATATATATATATATATATATATATACAACATACAAAAACATATACAGGCGCGCGCACGCCAAATTGTCACACTAAACAAGATGATCTTTGCACCAACATGTTAATTTGTTAAAATTTATATTTATTGATTCAAACTGAAAATCTATTGAAGCTAGATTCACGCAAAATAATTAATTATCTTTATCATCTTGTGGCACAAAATCAGTTACATTCCTGAATCCAGTCATAAAATGCTGTGGAAATTAATCAATCTTATACTTGAGAATAAATTTCCTTAAATGTTATTTACAGGCTGTTTATTCTTTTTGTTAATTGTGTTCTATGCAACCACTTTAAGCCCCATTCTTGTCGATATAGAATGTGTTTGTCTCCAACATCCGGCGATAACCATTTCTGCGCGAAAAATTAGCCCCGGAATTCATCAAAAGAAATTTTATTAATATCTTTGAATCGCATATATGAATTCAACTTAGTATGTCAATTTATATACATTTTTATGACATGAATATGACATATTATACTTCTCAAGATATTTTCTTATTTATTGAAAATTTTCTTATTTGACATACATTTAAATGTTTTTCACACGTCATACATGAAGAACACATCTTTATTAGAAAGAAATTTTTGAGTGCAAAGAATGTATTATTCATTAACTCGAAAGGGAAAATATTGATAAAAACAGATATGTGCTGCCAGCAATTTTCCGTTTTTAGACAAATTTATTTGTGAGGGTGTAGTTTAGGCATTACACACTAAAAAGAATTATCAAATGGTTTATCCACTGCTCAGGACACGGCTAAATTTTATATGGCACTACTACGCAGTTTCTTTCATTTGATGCCAATTTACAGCTTCTATGCATCTGAACAAGTTAATACGAGGGGCAGTCGGAAAATAAGTTTCTCCTGGCGACTGTGGACAGAGGTGTGTATGAAAGACAAAAAATGTAATGAGACATTAAAGATAAAACATAACTTTATTTTTCCACATAAGTACCAAGTACATTGAAACATTTGTCATACCGCTTTATAAGCTTCAAAAAACCTTCAGCAAAAAATCAGGGCTTTGCATACGGACGAAGCGTTGAACGGCTATAGGCGAAAGACGACACAGCAGGTGAACGCGAACGTGCAAGACACCGATACACCATTGGGTAGAGGTCAAGCGCGATCAAGCAGATGGCGCTGTTGCAGTGCCTGCGCAGATGGCGCTGTTGACTGCAACAGCTGCAAAGCCCTGATTTTTTCCTGGAGGGATGTTGAAGCTTATAAAGCGGTATGACAAATGTCTCTATGTACTTGGTACTTATATGGAAAAATAAAGTTATGTTTTATCTTTAATGTCTCATTACATTTTTTGTCTTTCATACACACCTCTGTCCACAGTCGCCAGGGGAAACTTATTTTCCGACTGCCCCTCGTACTTTAATAGAAGCGTACCCCCCCCCCCCCCCTAGATTATGCCTAGAGAGCTTAAAACTTGTTACTCCTATGTTTTATCAAAATAACTAGAAGAAACAGGATATTTTGTGTAATTTTATAAGTATTTTTCTTGGAATAGTAAGATTGTAACTGTTTTCCTCAGAGCTTTGGGGGAAAAAAAAGATAATGGTTTTGTTTCTTCACAAGCAACAGTGTAGTTAGAACATTTTGAAATTCCCAACTCTCGAAATACTCACTAGCATGTGGTATGCATTAGCTAAAGATCTTGACAAATCTAAAGCTACTGTTGCATATTTTCTAACCCTTTTCTGTTGCCCTATTCTCTACCTAAACTTTATCCTTCAATATCGTACATTTGAATGGGTAAAAATTATCTATGCAGATGTAATTGTGTCCTAGCCTGATTGCACCCAAATAATTGCTTTTGAAAATATACCCTCTGCGTAAAAAATATATATATAAAATCTTTTTTTTTTTTTTTAGTTGTAGAACTAGAGTCGAAAATAGTAAAAGAGTGAAAAGAAGTAGTAATAAAGAATTTAAATTTATAATTATACAAACAAAATCTCGTACATGAAATATTCTGAACTCTGCAGCGTGAAATAACCCCGTGTATAATTAATTATGGAACATTCTGGAAAGTAATGGAATACATTCTGCATTAATATATATTTTTTAATTTTTCTTATTCAGCTATGCAGTATATGCCTTCATTTCATTTTGACCCAATTTGTTAGTCGAAATATTCTATTTCAAAAACAATGAAATGTACACTTTTCAAATAAAGAATTTTAATGGTACTTAAAACATACTATTTTGATATGCATTTTGACAATTTAATGGTTTGATTCAATGAAAAGTCACAAGCTTAATTTTTTCCAGCTGATCGGGAAAATGTCCATGCCTGGATTTGAACTCAGGCACTTGGCTTAAACTACCAACGCTCTTCAAACGAAGCTATCCTGGACGAAACCGGCGGACGCATTCAACTCAGACAACCTGAACAGCAGTTCAGTAGACTAAACCGCAGGTAAAAAACTACAATAGACGTTGGATACGTAGTTACATTTAATTATATTACACTAATTCGTATGTAATAACGTAATTACATTAAATTTTTATTATTTAAAATAATTAAGTATCAATGAAAAGAATCCTGTTTCAAAAGTATTAAATTATACTTCAGAATAGCTTTTAAAATTTGCTTAAAACTATTTTCTATTTTACGATTTTTGAAATAGTTTCAGAATTATATACATTAATAAATAATTTTAATAAACAGATACACTCACTATATTTTGAAGAATATATTTTACTTATACAGGTAGTATTTAAAAAATATATACTCTGATATTAGGAGTAAATTAAAAAAAAATTAAATAAATGAGGAAGACGTTATTTATACTTTCAGTATTAAATATTTTCCATATATATATATTTTTTTTGATATATTAGAAAAAAAAAGGTTAGGTTGGCATAAGATATTGGTTAGAAATATAATATCCAATAATATATTTTTATCTATTTAATTCTATTTGCCTCTCTGGCGTGAGTATTTTTGTTTGCATGTTATTTTCCACATTTCTATGAAAAATCACGCTTAATTTAAACCGATAGATAAAATAATTAGCATATAAAATTAAGAGTTCCGAGAACTTTCAGCATAAAAATTTTAATATAGACATTAAACAAGTGGCCCAGAACTGTTAAAATATCTTCTTTTTTAAGCAGAACCGTTTGGCAATATAATGCACTAATTCAAACATAGGAAGTGTCCATGAATATTCCTAACACATTAATTTTGAGATATTAAAGTTTCGCTTTACAATCGCCAGTTTATGGATATTTACATAAATATATTTAGTGATTTGCAGCTTTATTCTCTGAAATTGACATTTCATATTAAAGCGGACGTATAACGCTATGCTTTGCTTTGATTATCTTTAATGTAAATTTGATCTTGTCATTTATATACGTAACTTGTTGATAAAGATTTACATACTGAGGAACATCTTTTTACAAAGGGTTAATTAGATATATTGTATGATGTTAATATCAAGTGAGTTTAAATAAATTGCTACTTTGCCTATATCCAGTAATTCATCATTTATTTTAAAATAAATTATTATATATTGATTAACATTTATTTGATAAATTAGAGAGCTTTGCACCCTGCGAGCTGCGCTGAACAACCCGGTTCAGACTCCGAAGCCTTAAGACTTGCTAATGTTCTCTGTTCTAAAAGTATTATTCTATTATGGATCATATTAATATTATCCCTGTATTTATCAAATAGTAATTCATACAGAATAAAAAAAAAAGTGTTTTACTTATGCATTTACTTTTTCTGTATGATTTTGAAGTAATGAAATAAAATTTGCTGGACGTGCTACTTTTACGCCATGTGATTCCCACTGTGACGTCACATGAATATTATCGGAAATTTTGTCGAGAATATTGTCGAGAAACCGTAAGAAAATCGTTTTAAACGTATAGTTTTAATATATAACGTAATTTTTACCATTAAATGTGCTTCTCGTGTAATAATTTATTTATTTTAAGATTTTCTTTAATTTTTAATTTGCACGTGTAAAAGAATATTTTATGATGTAATTTTCCCCATTTACTGCTTTTAACACGTGTTCATTCAATTATTATTTTCGAATTTATTTTCTGGTTTTGATATTCACGTGTAATACATTTTCAAATAGAAATGAAGTTGTATTCTTTGTACTGTTTTACAATTTAACAACGAATTAAAATATACATTTAGAAATAAATTGTGGTAGAAAAAAAAATCCATTGAAATAATTAAAATTTGAATAAATAAAAGGAAACGCTCAAAAAATTAGTCAAATTAAAAGACTAATTCCACAATGCACACAGAAAGCTTGTCAAGTATGTTCCTGCAAAATATGGTTAAATTACTACGCAAATGTTTTTGTTCCTTTAAAGCTTTTTTAACGGAACTATTTTGACCGATTTCAACAATAAATTGCTCTT
Organism: Maratus michaelseni; assembly: GCA_963931845.1. Lineage (NCBI taxonomy): Eukaryota > Metazoa > Arthropoda > Arachnida > Araneae > Salticidae > Maratus > Maratus michaelseni. Next base: position 352,687,573 of record OZ007587.1, read on the forward strand.
AATATAATTCTTAATATAATTTTCTCCTTCAGTATGTTTACCATACATTACTTTATAAAATTATCAAACATTTCTCAATAATACAACCAATTTTCATATTTTTATTTGCAATAGTTTTCTTAAAATTAGCCAAGAAAGACTCCTTACACAAAAATTCATTTACAGTGGTGACAGGGTTAGTTACTTTTTTTAGATTAGACGGCGAGAAATTGCTAGGAAATGTGCCATACATATGTATTTTAGAAAAAATAAATTATTTTAACATTTACGGATTTGAGGTTTACTTTTATTACACTAATGGGAACGGTTACTCTAATTTTTTAAAAGAAAATTGAAAACAATTGGACATATTTTTTTTAATCGAATTATTCTATCAGTGAAAGAAAGCTTAATTATAATTCATAAATCTTAAAAAGATTTAAAAAGATTAAATTTTTAAAAAAAGATAGAAATTACGTCATATCATATAGTGTTTAACTGATCAGTTAGAAATTTGTAAATATCAGTATATTAGTTAAACAAATATTAGTTGAAAATTATGTTAAAAGTTAACATCATTTAAAAATATTAGTGTAAATAATCTGAAATGTGAAAATAGTTATATATCTAAAATTTACAAACCCATTACTAATAAACTAGTCGTTGGGGGCCAACGTAATACTTACCCATCATTGATATGCATAATATAATATATGAAAATAAAACATATGTAAACTGTTTATAAAATGCATTGCAATTTGAATAAAATCATGGCTTAATGACGTCATAAACTTTAAATGTTCTATTACTGAATTGCGTAAAAGAAACATCCTTATAACTCCAAAATTGATAATAATATTAACTAACGGTTTACTGCATCGGATTAAGTGTCTCATTTCCAATTAAAATATAACTTTGTTTTGAAATTTGAATGAAATACAGGGTCGTGAAAAATAGGATTACAAATATCACGGCAACTCATTATCCGATCGACTTCATTTTTTATGAAAAATTTATGTTTTTTTTATTGCCTTTTTATATTCAATCCTTAAAATAAACAATTTCGAAAATTTTTATATACCTTTTATCAGAACGAATATTTCGAGAATCCGTAAAAAATAGTTCCGGATAATCGAGGTTACTGAATTTCAATAAACTTCTTTCCACTATTACATACTAAATACACACCCAATTTCAAGTCTTTATCTCAATTTGTTCGGGAGATAGAGCGTTTAAAGACACACACATACACACACAGACACAGACGGACGGCAATTTTTTTTTCTAAAAATATGTTTTCGGAATCTCTAGTGTCTGAAACGTGTAAATCCGTCAATTTTTTTTCTATTTTCAAAACGATTACAAGACTTAGTATTACAAGACTATAATACGTATGATGGGTATGTAATAAGGTAATCACTTAAATTAGTATACCTACTATTATGCTCTGTATTTTTCAATAAACTAGAACCTCAAAAATTCAATCTTCTTCCAAAACAGTTTTAAACTTTAAGCGTTACCCAGTAAATTTATTTCGACTACTTTCACTTTAGCTCGTTTGATTGCAGTAACTTAAACACGAATGTTTGTTTTATATCATATATTTTGTGGCTTACAGTGTATGATAAAAATTTATTGTTTCTAAAAAGAAAATAAAGTTAGACATTTTCCTATTTAAAAAGTAAGTATATGGCAGTTTAGTTATTTATAATCTTTAAAACATTTTACAATCTATTAGACAGCGCAATTTACTTTTCAAAATCTACTTAAACATATTTCTTGCAATTAAAAATCGAATGGATGCAATTTTATCGTATATAAAAAAGTGGAAATGAAAAGTATTTTCTAATATTCAAAATATCAAAATAACATAAAAAAAACATGCCATTTTTATTAACTGTTCGCAGACGGGTCATTTATTTATTGTATAAATAAAATAATACAATAAAGTAGTGCAATAAAATAATTGAGTATTATGAGAAAAACATTAGCTATGTAATAGATGTATCATATTTCCACTCTCACGAAATTACATTATCGAATGGTAAAATCTGAAGCAAAGGCCATACATGGGACATTCCTTGTTTATTTATTGAACAACGCTGTGTTGTTCAATGACATTGGTATCATTTGCATTTCAAAAATTACGTGTCCTTGAGGTCTATTTCATAAAGTCCATGCATTACAACAACTTCATAAGATTATGTTATTGCTCTTTCTAAGGGAAAACATAACAAATTTAACGTGTTCCAAATCTTAATCTATCATTATTGTCTTCTTCTTCTTTTTCTTTTTTGGCTACAGGAACAAAAATATCAGCTATTGCGATGACAAAACGTTTTTATAAACGAGGTCTATATGCAACAAGACGAACTTTGGTGTGTGTCTCTGTTAAAAGACGGTCCAGAATGCGTTAAACAAGATAGTATGTCATTTGACGCGCACAATGTTGGAGGTATGTCACCTTCACAAATTTTCCAGTTTTATTTTAGTAAGTGATAAAGGTTATACATTGTGGAGAAAAAGCTTTGGATGAACATAAAATCCCTTATTTTCGAGAGGACCGTAAATGTCAACAATTTATTAACAAATATATTAAAATTAACATCATATAAATGGAAAAGCAGATTAGAATTCAAAGTACCCTCCTTTTTTTGAGTTGTTTTGGGACATCATTGCCTGCGGCACAAAGTATCTCATCGGGAACCATCCAAACATTGATAGGAAGCAGACCTTTGCCTTCAAAATCCCGAAATGGAAAAATCCATTGGATTGATGTCGAACGAGTTAACAGGAATTCATCGGGTGAAATGAAGTCAATGTTCTCCGCCTAAGCCAGTCAAAATTCTTGCGCGCGCGATGGGCTGGTGCAGAGTCTTGTTGAAAAACCCAATTTTGTCCAAAAGAGTATTTTTGAGCAAAAAGGCTTGAGCATTTTCTGCAAAATTTCGTCCTGATAGTAAAGCCATCCAAAACTTTTTCCGCAACCTATATACCAATCTCATAAGAACAAAGTGTCAGGTACTAACAATGGAATGTTATTGTAAGATACTATTGTAGAAGTTAAATGACGTTTTGAGCTGAAATTGCTATGGGTGGTCACACTGACAAACATGTTTTCCATGAAATAACTATCATTACATCTGACTACAGGATATGATGAAGAAATGCTTTATCCTTATGTGAGATCCCAAGATTCAATTGTTTGTGATGATTTCATTTCCTAGTAATTAATAAGTCTTGATCTCGCTCCGCATTCACATAAACTTGACAGATATATTATGGTCAAGGCATGGAAGGAATAGATTTTTCATATTGACCTCCGAATCTTAAGGAGCACCATTGGGTCCACCTAGGAATATAGGTATATGCTACATATCAAAGCTCTTTCAATATGATAGAACGATGTCAGTTTTATTTTTATTCGACGAGCGAAAACAAATATTGTTACGTGTATGACTTTTGATACCAATTGTGTCCGACAACCTGATTCTGGGTGTGGAAAGACATGCATTATAGCTAGCGAAAGACATACTCGATATATAGTAAATCATGACCAAAAGTATATAGAAATAAATAAACAATTGTTTGTTAACATTGTCCATCCAAATTTCATGTTTTATAATAATTCATTTGTAATTTTTATATGTATATATATATATATATATATATATATTTATTATATCTTGATGCCGGGAGTCCAGTGATTTGAAGATTACAAAATATTTCTCCTATTTAAAACCCGTTTACTTCGTGTGAATTAACGTTTTTTCACTTATTTTCAAAATTTCACAACTGAAGCACATTTTTAATTAATTTGTAAATATTTCACCCTGGGAGAATAAAATATTTATCGATTTTTAACATTACATAATAGTAGCTAAGTAGTTTGGAATTATAAAGCATTAACATTTCATAGGTTTTAATTGTTTAGCTATTTTAATCTACTGCAATTCATTCACATCAAAATACATTTTTTAACGTTATTCGCTTTCAGAAACTTTTGAGCAAAGTACGAATACAGAATGAGATCAACTATCCTATTAGTTGCACATTTGTAATGCTACAGTGTTTACTTTTATTAAGATGGAGGCTTCAAAAGGATTAGAAAAACTGTATCTTCATTTTTTGGATTATCTATCGCTCTGTATTTATTGACTGTGAAAATATTTCGAAGATGCCAGGCAATTTGCCATTTATTCCACACATCAGTAAATAAGTTTTATTAGGAATTATTTCGCTAGAAGTTGCGGATTTGATTATTCATCTGAACATTATTTACGCTTTAGAAATATATATTTATTGGTTATCTAATGAAACGTGATTTTTCTACCACCAGGAGATACTTTTATTTATGTATTTATCATCCTTTATAATTGATTTTAAATACATTTTTAACTATGTAGATTTTAAACAGCTTTAAATAGGAAATACAATACTACAAACATTTAATCAATATTTGTCAAGTAAAAAATAAAGTTTACCATTTCTAATTTACAAAAGACTATATTCCTAGATGTATTAATGTCATTTATGTGAATTTTTATGTCTTTTAATGATAGGAGGCCAAACAATGATTAATATCAATTATTTCAATTTGAATTATTTCAATTTAAAAAAGCACCAGAAAAAATAGGGTGCAAATATGGGCGTCTCTCCAGAAATGTCACAAAAATGGTTTAAAATTTTTTGAAACAGGCTAAAAAATAGAAAATTGTAGAGAATTTATTTATTACAGAAAAAAAATATTTCGAAAAATCGCGAACATAACTGGCTCTTTCAGCCCCGACACAATCTAAGTGCGCCCACATTTGGCACATGACACATTTAACCCACACTTCTCCACGAGTGTCTTCAGAGAACTTTCCATCACAAAAGATGCAAATTGCATCGCTCGAGTCTGGTTTATCCCCATTGTTGATATCCAGATTGATATCATCATCGCTGTCCACAAGGAGAGAATCACAGTAATTTGATGAGTTCGGAAGATCTTTGGTCTTCCCACACCTGCCCCCTGTCATTACGCAATTATGTTAGATTACACATATTACCGGATATATTGTAAAATAAAACTAACAAATGCTTTGAGGAGTTATAGATAATAAAATATCCTTATAATTACCTATAAATTTATTATTAGGTACATCTATTGTAATTTGAAAGTTCTCTTACCTCAAAGCATTTGTTAGGTTTATTTTATAATATATTTGGTAATGTGTGTATATTGTAGGTAATTGCTGTTTTCACGTAAAAAATATTGAAATAATTTATGTTGTTTAAGATAAAAGGTAGTGTAATTAGGGTCCGCTTTTAAATGAGTGCCTATATTTACACCAACCCCACCTAAGAAAGATGGCCACTTACACATGTAAACTAAAGGCGTACGGGACTAAAGACGTGCTTCTAAAAGTAGCTTAGGATCTCCGCTTTCCGGATATTACTGTGAAATTATTTTAAACTAACTATAATAACATCAAACGAAAACGATTTCAGATAGATGTCAAAAGTTTGCAGTCTAGAACCAATACCAATTCACACAATAACTCACGCTGCATGCTCCACACTACTTGAATGAATGGTGCCAACTGTTTTCTGCTATCTCATATCAATAAATGTGTCATCTACAGTCCTGGTCGCCAGTCTTCAGCACCTCCCATGGCCACTTAGGGTGGGTGCCCATATTTACACCTGTGCCCGTGTTTACACCTTCTCCTCTATTGTTTTAAATTTAAACGGGTTAAGTTTACTTAAATAATGTTGGAATATTATTTTAAGAACTATAAAAATCAGTAAATTGTGATGCAGTTTCGAACAAACTGCATTTGAAAGTACATCACTTTTCCTATTTGACGGTGTAAAATTAAAATTATACGATTTTTAGAAGTAATTAAATTTACGAAAAGAGAAAATGGATTCCTTAGAGCATTGTTCACCATAGGTAGGGCTAATACAATACAGGCTGGATCATCAAGAATTTTGTTGCCAACTTAGACCAATTTTCGATTGTTGCCCACGTGGCGTGGCCAATCTTTCTTCTCCTTGGCAATTAAATGGCGGCTGGAGGCAACCCGGATTGTAAGAGCTTTAACCGTAGATATGATGTCAGCGTTAGTGATAGACATGTTTTTGCTTTATAATATAGATTTTCACATAGTAAACTTGAGTTTTTCTACGTTTTAACTAATGAATGTTTCTTAAAGATGTTTTCCTAAATAGAAACTATATTTACAGTTTTAATCTCTAAAATGTAATCTTTAAATTAAATCAGTTGAATGCTTTCAGTATATAATCACTAATGAAATACTTTGCCTTATTATTAATATGGAATCTCTAAGCAACAGATATTTCCGTACCGGCAGAATGCCGCATACAAATGTTAAATTAGATATATTGCATTAAAGTCATTAGAGATAGATTGAAATTTCACTCCATACATATATCTTGAATAATAATGATTTATTTCATTACAAAGAAATTGTGTCAATTTGTCAATTTGTTGAATTACTTTCTACAAAAGTAGAATTTAGAATTTTTGAGATTGTCTATGCATGCTAATGTTTTTCATAGATAATTGTATTTAAAAATTGATATTGTTGTGTTTTTAAATGCAGGATCTATTAAAAATTACAAAGGATATTATCGGATATCAAAATGCAGAAGATTATAAAGGAAAATTATTTATTTCTTTATTTGTTTTATTGAAATATTTTCATAGGCATAAAAGTACCATTTGAAAATTTATTTTGAATTAAAATCTTCTGGTATTGCAAATTTACAGATTTGACACCTTATTTTTCTGTTGGTGGGAACAGCGAAACCAGTGCAGTACTACTGTTCCTAGAAATTTCAAGGTCTCAATTTTGCGTAGAGGAAAAGCTAAGTTGATGTAATGAGCCCCTACGTGTTAGGGGGAAACAAATTGGGTATACACATGAGCAATATCCCCTTTGTTGATCATGTTTCTCTTAGGCAGTCAATACGTATGGTCATGCCCCAGGTGTATCTGAAATTACTAAGAATGGCCCTTGAAAATAATTTTCTAGTTTGAAAAAAATTACCGAAATCTATATATAAAACATCATCGCATAGTTATCCGGATTGCGTTTGTAGAAAGAGGATTGCAAGTTCCTTCTTTGCACGTAAAAATCTTTTTTTATAAGTTTGAGATATAGATATATTATTTAGTCAAAATAATTAAATAAAATGTAGATAGAGGAACCTCGGGTATTATGGAATAGTCAGGTTATATGAAATACCAATGTTTCTGTTTGGTGAAGTGCTGCTACCAATTGGCAGTATCATAAACTACTTAAGGGGACATATCACCTTTAAAATGGTCAAAAATTCAATTTCAAGATTTTGATGTCAGTAAATAGTATATTTTATTCTGAGTAAAAAGTTACAAATGTTTTCAGAGGTGATAATTATTGATGAAGATATAAAGCAAGATGCAAACGTCATTCTTTGTTTTTGAATGGCGAGTGAAAACTTTAAATTCATTTAATTCATAACAATGATTTACAAACTTGCGCGCACGATTTATCCAAAAATAATTTAGATAGAGCCTCAAAAAATTTCCAACTTATTAATGTTGTAACAATGAACAAAATGAACCAGTATCTTTTAATTTGATCAATAAATTAAAAAATAATTAACTGTAATTCATCAAAAAGTGCATTCAAAATGCGTTTTTAAATTAATTACAGTTAATTATTTTTAACTTAAACAATAATTTTAATTGAAAGAATATCGAGCTCTGACATTGCCTCAAACGCAAATGGTATTCGCATAATACACGAAGTTCCCCTACCTGTTTTTTTATTCTGTCATGTTTGAAAAAAATAACGAACATTTATTTTATACGTTATTCAAATTAACTCATTTTTCCTTCAGGCCGCAATACTGCGCATTGAAATACTTGAAATTGAAATCTTTATATTCTAGAGAATAATATATTATGCATATCAAAATGTGAAAATGCGTGAATATTTTCAAATGTCATTATAAAAATACAAACTTTCGTTTCCAAATATCATCATTCAAACGAAACTATAAAAAAAATATATATATATTTGCCAATTTAATAATAATAATAAAAACATTTTTAAAAATATTTTAATGAATACGAGAAAAATATAATTAATAATTGCGGCAAAAGCAATACAATGAACAACAGTGAAATAATAACACAGTGACTTGTCTGATGCTATTTGGTAAAAATTTGCTTACATTATATTTGGAGAAAAAATGTATATATAGTATAATTCTTTGATGTTTCATTAAAGAAAAATCCAAATATTTTTTATAAAAAAATTAATTCGAATATTTAATTTTTTTCGCGCTAAATATTGAAACTGCAATACGGTGAATCGTTGCGCCGAGGATACATAAATTTCACTCATAGCACGTTGAGTTCAGTTGCGTTTGAAAATTTTAATTGTAGATGTGACTCAGTCCATGTAAAATATTTTATTGGAATAATTTTTCTTCAAATTTCTGTTGTGCTACTCTGTAATTGTTAGTGTACGATTATTTATATGTTCCTGTAACGCCCTATCTTTCTAAAATATTTATGAGAGAAAAGTTCTAAGTTCTAAAGGATATTTCTTGTCGAATTTCAACTAGGCGAATCCAGGGCTGCTATTGGAGATTATTATTTTATGATTTTGCCTGTCACTACTTCAATACACTAACGGTCTTCCTCGAAGATTAGTAAAAATCTACCACGAGGATTATTGTTCGGAAATAGTGTTAGATAAAACAATAAAAAGTTATCATTAGTAGCAGCCCTGCGACTCCCACAGTTAGATAATGATTCAGAAAAAGATTGCCACTTAATGATAGCACTCAATGTAAATTTTTCTTTTATATATATTCCGAACAAAGGGAGGTGAATTTTAAAGAGTATGTAAGAGTATGTATTTTAAAGAAAAGGAAATGCTTAGGGAGATTTCTTTCTGAATTAAAATTTAAGATATTTTTACTCAAAACCATTTTTTTCTATAATTGATTACGTCCAATTTTAAACCTTTGACTACGGGTCGCCCCAGTGAACTATTTATTATACTAATGGTTACACATTTTGAAAAATTATCTCCGACATGCACTTGTACTAGAATATTTTCAAGAGAAACGTACAGTAAATAAAAATAATTATAATATATGGTACGATTGAATATTAAAATAGCCACTAATCTTGCCCGTAATCAAAGGGTTAAAGAGAAAAATTTTAATGAAGTGATATATATTCTATCTCAGTTGTTTTCCATAATTCACTTTTTAAAATAAACTCACTTAACTGAACAATCAATATCATTTTTGAAAGCCATTTGGCAATACACTATTGGTGTATTAATACAGCCACTACAAACATTCATGATTATTTATACACTATATTAAATTTTAGATTTTTAAAGCCTGGTTTGACGAATGTTTTCTTATACATGTATCGCTAATTATACAGAGTGACTCTTATTATAATTGGCTAACAGCTGACTCCTAAATCATTATTTTTAGACGTATATTTTTTAGTTGCGAAATTAAAATTTGTATACAGCACGTGGATCATTTATAATTAAATTACTTAGATTAACATATATTTAGAAATATTTTACTTTCAGATCTGTTCTCTAATTAATAAAACAGTAAAACTTATATTCTTCTAGACTCAAAACATACCGAGAGCTATGATACTTTGAATTTTATGAATTTTGACGTTGTCTACCACTAATACCGGAAAAGCGTTTTTAGTGCTAAATAACTCAGGAATTCCTAAAATTGAAAGTATCATAATTAGGTAATTTTTTCTTGTGCAACAACATAATTTTTACTGTTTTACTTGTATGAGCATGAAAACAGTGTTTTTAAGTACGACTTATAGGATTCAGTGAACAGTGTTTAAAATATACGAAGTATAAAATTTTAAATTGCGTATTTTTCAAAAAAATAAATATTTTGACTTAAATGGCTCTGAATATAATGAAGAACAACCTCTGAAACTTTTTTTTCAATTGTAACTATACCTATAAAACTAACCTTTTTGGAATTAGCAATTATGGACAGAAAATATTCACTTTGTGTGAGTTCAGAGACATGAACAAAAAAAAAAAACTACAGCATTAAAACAAATTCAAACTATCCAACATTAAAACATATGGCCGTTTCAAGGATAATCCAAATCTCCTTCAACAGTGTGAATGAGATTAAAAAGGTTCAAATAACCACGCTTGGCTATAGCTCCGAGTACTTTTGCACTAGCTTATTAGCTGAGTAAAAATGATAAAGTCAAAAGTTTATACAAAAAAAAGCAGAAGTGACGTACCTGACAGGAAAACACAGAAAAACATGCATCACTGCACAGGATCTCTCCGCACAAGTAAGAGAAAACGGATGCTAGTCATGTCATTAACCAAGGAATTTTATATTCATGGATATGATAGGCCTCTTCAAAGTTCATGTTCATCACATAGATCAAACACCAAATTACATTTTTTAATAATATTACCCTCGGGAAATCTAAATTGATGGTTCGGATTCAAACAATGCTTTGCTATTTTAGACTTGTCTTAGTCGTGTCTTTTAACACAATTTTCATGTTCTTATAATCTAATTGTAAGGGCACGTTCCGTCTGCACAATATAAGATAGTTATTAATAACTAGTAAATCTGCAGATCAGGAGCCCCAACTTCAGCTCTAATCACACTTTGCATAATATTAAATACTGTACAATCCGCAATTTAATTGTTTAAGTTCTCAATATATTTATAAGCATAAAATATTTATCAAAGCTTACGAAAATTTTATTATGTCACATTAAATATGGTTTTATGCAAATCTCCTAAACTGCTGATTATTGTAATTTTGATAAAATGAAAAGTACATTTCTTCCGGGAGGCGGTTTGTTGCAGAAGTTGAATAAAATCTCATGAAAAAAATATACTTAAACAAACGTTAACTCCTATTACGAGACTTAAATTCAAATTACACGTCTTACGTTTTCACAATTTTCGCTTGAAAATTATGTTTTGTTGATCACTCTAAAGTAATTAAAAGAGAACTTTTATCCAAATAAATCCTCATCTATTTGAGTAGAATTCTAAAACTTTACCGAAAATAAACTATTTTGCTAAAGGAAATATTACGGCAAAACAGTGCAATGAACTTGAATTTTATTATTCTGATACACATTGAAATACAGTTACTAACCAGCTGATAAATTAAAGAATAAAGTAAAAAGAAATGCATATTAAAATTTGTAAGAACTATGAAAATAAATTGTTTTATATTTCTCGAATAGATTTCCAATAATTTAAACAATTAATATCTAAATTCTAATAAATATTTCGGTAAATTTTCAAAACTATTGACTATATTTAAAACCTCCATATTGAAAATTTAGTATCCATAAGTTAACGTAAAAATTTATTATTCAATTATTCCATTTTCATTTCAGTTTTAACAATGAAATTTGAAAATCGTCTGCATTCCCATAAAAAAGAATTATGACATCAAAATAAATGTTCTATATTTTTTAGAACGAATGAACCCAATTTAACCAAAAACGAGACAGCTAAATCCGGGTGCTTCATCAACATACCTACCAAAAATCAACATAATCGAATACTTTTTTCGACAGTTATCGCGGAACAGACAAATAAACGAACAAACAAACAAACAGACACCTAAATCTTTTCGGGTCCCAACAGTGAGATTCAAGTGACGTTTCGGCAATTAACTGTTATTTCAACCATAAGAAGGTACACACGTATATCTATATTGTATACAGCATTATGTTCTGAAATTATCGTTTCTGATTATAGCAGGTGGATAATGTCCTGCTTTTTAGGGTATCGTTCATCTCACGAAACCCTATTACTCCCGCCCTGTTGTCTGTCCGTCACAGGGCCATTCTCAGAAACTATGTAACTTACAGAGTTGAAACTTTGCGTATATATAGCTGAATACCAGCTATGAAGCTCAAAATATTAAAATTTGAAAAAAATCTTATTATTTTAATAAATAGAGATAAAAAACTAAAATTCTAACAGCCTTTTCGTATTAAATTTAAACATGTTTCGTTATAGACGTTTCCAAAAATTAAAAATCCACAATCAAATTCTTTTTACAATAATTAATTTTCTATTGAACGACTTCCACGTGAAAAATGAAAATGAAATAAAAAGTTTCACCAATTGAAAAAAAAAGATAAATATGAAATAAAATTGCGTGACGTCATAGTGGTAATAAAATGGAAGATTTCTAAGATTTCTCAATAATACAAGGAGTATGAGTATGTGCATGTACACAAAGCAAATTAATATCACGTCATTAGAGAGTTAAAAAGAAAATCTGACGTCCTATTGGAAGTTTAACGAATTTTTCAAATGTTTGTGAATAATCCAAAGCGAGTATCAATATGAATAATAGAGAATAGTAAATATATGAGTTTGAGAAACATATTGAATCTTCATAAAAATCCGATTATGGAAATATTCGCATATTTTAACATTTTGAATGTGTACAACATGTTTAATTTTGAAATTATTTTTTTAAATATCACATTTAGTCCGCATGACAGGTATTATTATGACAGAATATAATAGCGTTATATTTAATAGCGTATAATTATATTTAATAAGCGTATAATTATATATAATTATATATAATTTTTTACGAGAATATATGTGCACACAAATACAAGATAAGATGAGCTTAATTACATTAACAAGTTTTAAAATAACGAAAGTTGACTGAAATTGGATCATTGATTAGGAAAACTGTAATTAACTTAAACTATTACGTCTTTTTGCATTTGATTATTTATGTATTATAGAAATAAATATATATATATATATTACATTGTAAAAATAAAAAATAAAATGAACAAATGTTTTAATATTGTGTGGCAAAATTAATCCTGAAAACTAGTTTTTCTACGAGTTTGATGTCCATGTTCCATATTTTTTTATTGTTGTTTCTTTTTTTATTGCTTATTACGTTGTATCTCGATTATACTTGAAAAACAAACAAAAATTTCAAAAAACATCAAAATCAAAATTCTAAAATCTATCACATTTTTTGTTAAATCCTAATTTTTTTTTTTTTTTTAAACGTTTGTGTGTTTTTCAGGTATTTTTTGTACGGAATTTCATTTTCTTTATTTAAAAGAAATCTATGTAAATATGTTAACTTTCTCAAAAGTTATCGTAGCAAAACTTGAGAAAATCAGTATTTCAAGAAATTGAGTTTAAAGTTTCACCGTCGCAGGTACCACAGGTCTGCGTGGTTCAACGTTTACCTCCAAATTGAACCTCCATACATCTGTATTTACTGACCGTAACTTTAGAAATTCTGGTATTGGGGTAACTCAGTCACATTCTTAAAGTTTCAAACATAATAATAATAATAATAATAATAAACAAACTTTTTCGTCATTTCAAACATTTCTGGTTCCCTTAAGTGTGTAAGTTAGTAAGATCTCAAATTCCCCTTGCCAATGTTAAACCTATGGGCTTGGAATTCATTCTTATTTCTCCAATACCTCATTTAGAAATTAATATTTTTAATTTCTTTACTTTTAATTTAATATTTTAAATTATTTAAAATTATTAATTTAATTTATATTAATTTAATTTAATTTAAATATTATTATTTAATTATTATTATTAATTTAATTTAATTATTATTTAAAATTATTAATTAATATTTTAAATTAATTTTTATTTTTAGTTAATATTTTTAATTTCTTCATTATATGTTATTTCTTTTTTTAAATGTAAAAATATTTCTAAACTATGCGCTTAACCTAATATGTCATGGGTTAAAATATTAATGATGTTGATGAGAAATGAGTAAGATTTTAACACAACAAATAAAATTAAGTATATATATATATATATATATATATATATAGTATTTAAAAATTCTAAACTTAAAAAGAAAGATGCCTTCTTTAAATAGAGTACACAGAAAATAAAAGAAGTTAAAAATAATAACTTCCTTATGAGATTTTTGAAAAATGTGAATGCATTCCACGGCAATAGATTTAACATTAGCAAGGGGAACTTGAGAGCTTAGTGTCCAACAAGCTTAATGGCATTGGAGATAAAAAGAGTTTTTAAACTCTACAAATATTATCTTAGTGATAATTTATTTCGTAATAACGATACGAGCAGGGAAGACCGAGCTATGCTCGATCAAAATTAGCTTTGAGTTCAACTCGATATATTTTTCTCTCTGTATTATTACTATAATGCCTTTTATTTTACAAAAATAGCTTGACCCATAATCAAATTTTCTCGAACATGTGACCAAGCACAATTGTGTTCTTGTGCCCGAAACCCGTGGGATATAAAATTTAATAAAATAGTCTGAGCCATTTTTTAGACAAAATTAGCTTGAGCGACAGTGACCCAAAATGACCCACTAATCAGATTTTCTCGAGCATGCTCAAAAACCGTAGGATACAAAATTTAGTTAAAATCGTCTGAACCGTTCTTAAGATAAAAATAGATTGACCCATAATGATACACGACCAAAATGACCCACTAATCGAAATTTCTCGAATATGTGACCTAGCCCAGTAGTCTTCTAGTTCCCTAAAACTGTAGAATACTAAATTTAGTTCAAATCCTCTGAGCCGTTTTTAAGATAAAATTAGCTTGACCTATAGTAAGCCAAAAATGACCCACCAATCGAAAGTTATCGAACATGTGACACAGCCCAATAGTTTTTCCGAAAATGGTAGGATACAAAATTTAATTAAATTCGTTTGAAATGTTTTTTAGATACAATTAGCTTGGCCCTGACCCATGGTGACCCAAAATGTCCCCCTAATCAAATTTTCTCGAACATGTGACCTAGCCCAATAATTGTCTGGTGCTCCAAGACGGTAGGATACAAAATTTCGTCGAAATCGTTAGATTCGTTTTTAAAATAAAATTTTCATATATATATATATATATATATATATATATATATATATATATATATATATATATATGTGTGTATATATATATAACCACACACACACACAAGATTTGCTCCTATTAGAATATATGATTAGCGTCAATGTTGTGGTCGTAAAAAAACAACAGAAAACAGAGGGTATATGTTATAGGTAGAGTGTATACGGTAGAGTCACGAACATTCAAGACTAGAGTACACGCTATAGATTTATTTAAGAAACGGAGGTCCAAAAAAAATAAATCCAGACGGTATACGGCGTATACCTCCGTCTATAAGCGTGTTAATTCATATTATTTTAAAACAAGAAAACAAAAATATTTTTGTCTGTTTTAATCTTAAACGCAAAATATAGAGAACAAACTGCAAATCAGACAATATATGAAATATACATAAAAATTTAAAATAAAACATTATATAAATAGTTAGAGTTGTTAACAGAAATTTTAAGGCTTTCAGAAAAATGTTCTTAATAAATATGAATTATTTAAGTCTATTTTCAGCACCATCGTTAGAAGTAAGAAGTGACATCACTGAAAATGAATATTTATGCAAATACTTTGAAATAGTTAAACTATTATAAATACACACGCGATCTGAAAGTACAATGTTCATAAATATTGCAGTTCCTTAAATAAATATATCGCAACTTGTTTCATAAATTTCATAAAAATATAACTTCATAAGTTCACATTTTCCCCGAACTTGTTTCAAACTTTAAATATTACCGTCGAAAACTTCCCAGAATGTTTTCATTTTACATCGTTTGACTTCGCGGAAGATCAAACCCAAAAACTATTATTTGCAATATATCATATTTTGATGCTCCGGGTTACGTTAGTATTTATAGAACCTAGAAAGAAGTATAAAGTGAAATTCTATATTTCTATGTTAATAAAGAACTTTTACGGTTTTTTGGTTTGTTACATATTTCTGGGAAGAAGCAGAAATTTATGGAAGGGACAATAAAAATACTTCTTATGTGGTAAGCATGAATAGAATACTTTTATTGGGATATTATTAATTTATGGAATATTTATAAATAATAAAATATTTATAATTAACGGAAAAATGTAAAAAAAAAATTATGAAATCAATATCAACTAGTATGAATAACAAAATGTTAATGGAATATATATTAATAATTAATTTATTTGTAATAACTAATGGATTACTACATATTAATAATGTTTATAAAAAATATAATATTTTTATATCACGTTTCGGAATTTTGGAAAACTCTTCCCCTGTATTACTTATTTTCTTTGGAGATAAATAAATTTTATTAATTTGATTTCAGTTTTTTAATATTTATTTACAATTCTAGGAAACCAATTCAAAATAATGGCATATCGTTGTTAATGGGAGGTTCTCCGGACACGGATTAAATATTAGGGCATATTTAAGAGATTTGTTTCATATAAATAATGCTCAAAGAGAAAAATGGTTTTCGGCATTGAATTTATTGTCTTTTCGCCAAAGTGTAAAAATTTTAATATAAAAATATTAATATTTTGTTCGATATAAATTCCTCCCGAAGTCACTATGCATTGCATATGCAGTAAATCGGTTTACGTGATTAATGTCCGAATAATGCTCGTAAATTCCTTAAAAACAAGAAAAAATCAAAATTGTAATGCATTTTTGTGAAAAGGAAATTTATTTACTTTAGCAAACATTCAAAATTTAAGAGCCAATTCACAATTCCATAGTATACATACTAGCCTGACTCTTGCGTTATAAGGCAACGTGTTGTTACCCGTATCAAACGCACTCACATATCTTGCTTTAGCACACGGACGAGGTCCATAATTCATGATTGTAAAATCCACGTAAAGTTTTCGGCAATGCATTTGCGCTTTACTGAAATCTTTAATTATTACTCATTTTTGAACAGCGTCAAATATAGAAATATGGTATCTGACAAAAACATTTTAATCTGAGAAACAGCAACAACAACCTCTCTATTTTACTCTGTTTTTAGATGTTCCTTGCATTTGAAAACTTCGCTAATTTATTCAGGGTGTTCAGATATCCTCAAACGAAGAATTCTAGCTTAGAATAGATAAAAAGTGCTCTAATAAACATAACGCTTAAACGAAATTATTCTATTAAAATGCGAAAGAAAAAAGTAGGATGCAACATCCAGAGCACCGAAAATAAGCTTTATTGAACCTGGTGAAATTGCAAAGTGAATAAAAAGAACATTTGAAAAAAAAGATTTAAAAATACAGAATAAACACAATAAAAATCCCTTAACATTCACTAGGGTTATTTATGTTCGAGGAAAACCTCGCGAATGTTGAGTCTATCTCTATGCACTGAAATAGGAGTTACGTTCTATGAGATTTTGATTAGGGTGGCATAGCATTTCGAAGAACACAAAGATATATGTATTAACAATACGTTATGCATTGTATATGTAGAAGGTGAATGTACACACATATTCATAAATATGAAATTTATTTATTGAAGATAATTCAAATTAACTGACAGGAGAAATAATTACAGCTATAAAAACAGCTATAAAAAAGGTTTTTGTATAAAGTAATTTCAACTCTCTTTATGCACAAAGAGTATTAGTGGGTCAGTATGCGATACAATATTAAAATACAATATTTAAATATAGCTCAATGCTTCAGAAATGCCTTTATATTTTATCGAAGTGTAGCTTCTGCTTCATCTCTACGAGAACCTGAACATGTTAAATTAATAGATTGAATATGCCGTTACCTTACCACTTCTAATATCATCATTCCAATAAGTATTCTTCTATTATTATTTTGCTTTTCAACAACACTCGCTCCTTTTTCAGTTGACAACTGAAAATTGATTTGCAAATAGATATTAAGAAAACACAAGGGAAATAAAATCTTTAACCTATATAAAATTCTGAAAAAGAAAGACATGATAAAAAAAATCGCGAATAATCAAGTCAGATTCTCGCGAATGTTAAGTTTTTCCGAATTTTCACATTCGCGAATAATCAATTCAGATTCTCGCGAATGTCGAGTTTTTCCGAATTTTCACATTCGCGAATAATCAAGTCATATTCTCGCGAATGCTAAGTTTTTCCGAATTTTCACATTCGCGAATAATCAAAATTCGCAAATTTCGCGATTACTGTATAACTATTGTACCATACAGGATGGTAAAAGGGGAACAATTTAAAATGAGATGGACGGTAGGCGTGCGTCTAATATGCAAATAAACTTCTACCATTTGATTCGCTTTAGCAGGTAACAATTGAAACAATCGACAATCTTTGTAAACTGATGTCATTCATGAGTATCGCAATATGTATTTTACTTTCAATTAGTGTTATGGTAATGCATTATAACTGCCAGAGTACATGACGCATATTTTTTCTGTTGCATTTTTCTTGAGATCTATGTGCCGCACAGTGGGGCGTTTTGATGATCCAGGTGGACAAAATTCATTTTTCCGATATGCTCGGAATTTAACAAGACCACATATTCTGGTAGCTCAATGACTCTTTTGTCGAGATCCGTACGATTTTTGTCGAAAAAATTCGTGGTGTTGATTAATTACGACCGTAAAGAAGACATTTGCGCAATTGGTTTGAAGGTGTTTCAACGGTTGCATTTATTTCCCTAAGTTCGAAAGTACGTCTTAACTATTCTGGTTAATGTGAAAGGACGAGTTTACTGAAAACATATTACATATTTGTCAAGGTAAGATTTAACCTACTGTTGTTGGAAAATAAGCGTCATTAAACTAGTTTAAGTGCTTTTTTCAGAAATTGTATTTTTGGATGATTCATGTTGTTGTTTACAAAATTTATCTTCACTTTTAATACATTATTAAGCATTATTAAGCAGTAAGATTTTTTTTAAATAAAAGTGTCATTCCTAAAGTATTGGAAATTTAGGAAAACTCCTGCGAAAGATTGCGAATCGTAAAGTTTTTATCAATAAACCAGCTTTATATTAATTTTCAGTGTATGAATTATATTTAGTGAAAATTTTGCAAGTCAATTTTAAACCACTTTTAATTATCCTATTAATCTGAAACTTTTAATTCACGTGTAGTTTTCATAATAATACAATATTATTATCATTTGGCGAGCGTGGAAGTTATACTGTTTCTACAGGTTTACACAAAAGTTTAGTTTAAATCTTGCAAGTTAATTTTAAGCCACTTCCAATTATTCGATTAATCGAAAACTTTCAATACATGTGCAGTTTTAATGACAATATAATATTATTGTAATTTAAGGAAAGTAGAAGCTATACTGTATCTACAGGGCTACACAAAAGTTTATTTTAAATCTTGCCAATCAATTTTAATCCACTTATAATTATCGGATTGAGCTGAAACTTAGTTTACATGTCTATTTTACATGATAATTTAATTATATTATAATTTGAGGAACGTAGCAATTATGCATTTTTTACAGGGACACACAAAAGATTGTGGAAAGATTGTTATTTATAAACACAAATTTTGATTCAATTTCAACAAATTAATCTAGATTATCGAGATGCACAATACCATCTTATAAAGTGAAAATAAAGTGAGCAGCAGCTATATTTCTCTTAAGGGACACACAAATAATAATTCGGATGCATCACCGTCTATAAGCAAAAAATTTATTTCAAATTCAATAAAATTTATATAGATTATTGATTTACACAACAGCATTTTTTCAACTGAAAATAATTTGGGTATCATATATATATTTTTACAGAGTCACACAAAACATAAAAGCTTATTTTTTAAAATATGTTTTTATTTTTATTCTATTTTTTCAGGATGACTACGCAAATTTCTCGACAATGTAGTTGACTTATGGGTTTCTAACTCAAACAATGAAAGCAAATTCGAAGCTGTCTTTTCATTTTTGTTGGGAAAACTGGGTTAATCCTCAGTTAACTGAACACATTTTTAAGAACCTGAAATCACGTGTCCGGACATTTTGTTTTCAAATTCAACAAAAATCGTCTAAATCGGAAAAAAATAGACAACGTAGTTATCAATACAATTCGCCTAGTTTCAAGGAACCTTTCACATACCAGATTGCGTTATTCAAGCAATCGAAAACGAAAAAGTCTTAAATAAAATCCACCCTGGTAGATCAGTGAAACCTTATTATTATTATTTTAATTATTATTTAATCATTAAGTTGCATTAACTTAGAGTGTAAGTATGTATATTTTGTTCAAATCTTACTAGTCAATTTTAAACCGCTTTTAAACCATTTTTAATAAATGATAATAATAATAATAATATAAATAATAATAATAATAATAATAATATAAATAATAATAATAATAATAATAATATAAATAATAATAATAATAATAATAATAATAATAATAATAATAATAATAATAATAATAATAATAATATAAATAATTAAATAAACCAAATATTTATCACTGTTTGGGCATTTTATTAGTGATACATTCGAAAAATAGGCAAAACCTAATTAAACTCCAACTCAATCATTTTGGCCACCTAGATCGTCAAAACGCCCCACTGTGCGCCGTTGAGGTATGATTCTTCGGAGAACTTTTATGCAATCACAGCGGCAAATGCCATTCTGCACAGGTTGCGGGGCGGTATCCAACTTGAAATAGTTGAAATTAAACAATTTTACTTTCATAAATATTGTCAATTAATAATATTATCTGTAATAGTTTGTTTGTGTTGTTTACATTTCAAAATTTTCAGGAAATGAAAGCTAACTATTGAATACTATCATAATAAGACAATAATCTTACATATCTTAATTCGTTTAACAGATACACTCCTTCTTATGCTCTTATTTATTCATTTTTTGTGAAACATGGCTCAATTGCCTTTAAAACATTTGAAGCATATGTTTAGCGAATTTGTTTCACATTATTATCTGTTGCAGTGTTTAACAGAAGAAACTATCTCAAAATTTGTAAGATATTTAACCTTCTCTAAAACTTTTTGTGTTCACTCTAAAAATAATTATCAGTTTCATATATATCTGGGATGTAATCTATTTCACTAGATATCTAAATATCCTCAAGAAGTTCCCCTAGTCTCTGCTGCTCCCGTTCGTACACTCCATGGGTGCAATATAAGGTATCCCGTAAAAGTTAACACATTGGGCCATCAATAATGGATTCATAAGAATCCAGTAGCAATTAATATCTTTCTATGCAACTTTTATAGAATATTTAGTGCATTTTCCATAAATATTTCATTTGTCGGATGATTTTAAAAATAATTATTTATTATGTTTAACTATTAAATTAGAAATAAAAAATGCAGTAGCCGAAATTTGTAAAAAGGGATCTTTTAATTCTGTAATATTGCTTCTTTACAAAAACATATTATCTGTATATTTTATATATGGACGAATTCCTACTGTCATTCTCGCAAAATTAAAATCACTCCAAAACTAGTATTTTGTAACGTTTATTTAAGAAATATAAATTATATTACGAATTTTTTCGCATTCTTAGTAATCAATTCAAAAATGCTAGCTGCAGTAAAATTTCTCGCGTAAATATAAGATGGAAAATCTTTATCTGCAGACTATTATGCGTCCTTGTTTGTCTTCAGGCATAAAGAGCAAAAATATTAGCATAAGGTGAAAAAGAAAATGCAAGAAAAATTATTTTAGACAAATAACAAAGGACAGGGAACATCTCACGGTACTAATAATTCAGTGGTTTTTAGGCATGCATTTTTTTTTCATTTTAAAAGGTCATATTTGCACACAAAAATACTTAACTCTCAAATTATACGTGAAAGTTCCATTTAAATAATATTGCATATAATAATTTTTAGAAAATAGTTTGTAGTACATTAGTTATGTCCTTACAGTTGCACTAATAACCATTATCACTTTCACTGAACATTAACCCTGCTTGAATTTATGCAATTTATGTGTACAAATTTTCATCGATTATTACGGTCAATGAACTCCGCGATATTTCATCACTTATTGAAACGTACATAAAATGAAAAGAAAAAAAAACTGCAATAAATTCACAACCAACTTTCTCAGAAATCCAATATACATAAATAGCTAATGTAATACTGAACTATGATATAATTTTTGATGTATTATTATTAGAAAATATTACAGCTGGACTTGAAACTTTAAGAAAAGTTTACCTAATTTTAATGAATTTACATTAGCATAAACATGGGAAGTAATTTAATCCGTCATAATCAAGAAACATTGCAAATTCAATTTTTAAGTCGGAATTACTACTGTCCTTTCGGTTATTATGTTAGTTTACTAACATTCGTTTAATTAAAGTATATATATGTAATTTGATTTACAACGTATTTTAATACAGTTTGATTACTTTAAAATTGCATACATTTTAATTTATTTAAGCAAAACTTACGAATTGCTAACTGCACAGTTTTATCTTCTTTTATGGAATATGTCTTGCGGTAACAAAAAATGTTATTTCTAATCCGTGGTGCGCTTTTATAATTCCAATCATAGCTGGTCCTATAGTTATCAAATTCTGTCTGAGGAATTCTAATTTTTGAAAACATTTTTGAAATTCTTTAATGATAGTTCTTTTTTAGGCATTTTATGCAAATTTTATTTTAAAATAATCGACACAAGCTTGCTGAAAAAAAAAACGCATTTTGTGTTTTGCGCACTAATCGAAGTAGCATTTAAAATTTCACCACACTAACAAAAAGTCGCACTAACTGAAGCTGCACAAAACAAACGATACCTGTATATATATATATAGATGTATATCAATATAAAATACATTGGGTACTTACGCACAGGAAATATTATAGTGGTAATTTGACGTTGTGTAGTAAACACATGCTTATTTCAATGCAAATATAAATAAATGTAAGTATTCTTCAAACAAGTCCTAACAAGGCTGTTTCCCATGAATAAATTCAATTTCCATACCAAAGGTACTTAAGTTGCAATCCGCAGGCAAGTGTACATAAACAGTTTCTACTAGAGTCCATCAACATTTTTGCAATTGAAAAGGTCAAATGAGAATAAAAATGTTGCATCTTCACCGAAAAAAGAAAGACTATTTGAGAGAATGTAATTTTTTAAAAATTATTAATCAACACTTTAAAAATAAAGAAATACACTCTAAAAATCCCTGACGGCTCGGCCTACAGGCACAGGTAGATTTCGAAGACGCAGACCGTGGGGCGCCTGTTTGTCGGGAATTGCTGAAGAAATGACCTTTTTGCGATGATGCTGCAGTTGGAACCGCCTACTTCGAAACCAAACTTGTTTTCAGGCGGAGCCAGCAAAGATGTTTTTTTTTTGTTTTTTTGGCTATAAGAGTTGGTTCTATAAAAAAAATGTCAATATAAAAGTTTTAGATAATATTAAGAGGATTTATAATAAATTTAAGCAGATTTGAAATCTTGGGAATTGACGAAGTTATGAAATTTTTTCTTCTAACCTCCCCCCCTTTCCCCCCCCCCTTAAGGCAATTTTTAATTATATCAAAAATCTGTCATACATAAATTTTCGGCCCTTCTCCTAGAAGTAAAAGTAACTTCAAACGGATTCGATACGTATCATAACTAAGAAATTATGGGTTTTTTTCTGTTTTCACAAAAAGTCCCCCCCCCCTTGGTTCGATTTTTCCCATTAACGAACTTGACCGAGATTTTATGCCCCTTGATTTTATGTATCAGTTTCGAAAAGATGCGGGAGTTGGAACCGCCTACTTCGAAAAATAACTTGTTTGCAGGCGGAGCCGGCAGGGATTTTTTTTTGTTTTTAATTTTTTTTTGCTATAACGGTTGGTCCTATAAAACACTTGTCAATATAAAAGTTTTAGATAATACTAAGGGGATTAATAATCAATTTACGCGGATTTGATATCTTGTGAATTGACGAAGATATGATTTTTTTTCTTCTAACCCCCCCCCTTTTCCCCCCTTGGAGCCATTTTTAATTACATTAAAAATCTGTCATACATAAATTTTCGGCCCTTTTCCTAGAAGTAATAATAACTTTAAACGGATTCGATACGTATAATAATAAAGAAATTATGAGGGTTTTTCTGGTTTCACAAAAAGCCCCCCCATTTCCCCCCACCCCCTTGGTTCGATTTTGCCCATTATCGAACTTGACCGAGATTTTATGACCCTTGGTTTTATGTATCAGTTTGGAAAAGATTTATGCAGAATTTTTCCAGTTATCGTGGTCAGAAAAAAGTGACATAGATAGATAGATAGATAGATAGATAGATAGATAGATAGATAAAGTTTTGAACTGGGGGTAGTTTTGGGTTCTGGGAGTCATGATCGGCGTAGATCTGCAAAAATTTTTCAAAATTTCCAACTTAGGTGAGAATGTAATAGGTAGTATTTCTTACGAAATCTACCTAAAACGACAATTTCAAAACTGAGCAAGAAATACTCAAACATGAGTATGTCGCATAGTCAAAATGGCTCCGAATCAAAATTACTCAAGTTTACTTACAAGTTTACTTACAATTACTTACAAGTTTCAAACATGTAAGGTAAAGCCAGGAGAGATGGCGCGGTCGGAGAGATTGCGCACATAGAGGTTGAGGGGGAAAAAGTAGAGTGAGAGCGCAGCGACTCCAGGTAGTTGTACAACAACAGTAGTGGAGTGTCTACTTGAAAGTGCACGTTGATTGCTTTGAGCGTCTAAGATAAAGTATTGCTATTTTGTTTTGTTTTCCCAAAGTAAGTGCTTGAATTTTCATAGCTATTCATCAGAATTTCTATACAATGTCAATAGTAAAAAAAAATGTAAACTTAAACGATTTCTAATAAGGTACTAATCTAGACTAACAATGTGAACATCAACGGTCCATTTTAGTAGCGGACATGTTTAAATAAAAGACCGCACAATCCCTCCTACCGAAATTGGAGAGTTCACGCATCTGCTACTTAGGAGAGATGACGCATTGTTCCCATTAGTTTCCATGCTAGGAGAGATTACGCAGCTTATTGGTAAATTTGCATAAAAAATGAAAAATGAAAATGGACTAATTTTAAGTTAAACGTGTTATTAAGTTACATAATTTTATTTTGTAATCTTATCTGGACTTGCTTTTTCTTATTCTTTAATTTTTTCCCTTTAATTAAAATTTTTTAATAGTTCTTAAAATCATTTCCTTTTTCTGATTCTTTAAGCATTAGGTTGAAATATTCACTCCCAATACAATAAAATTTGTTCACAAAAACTTTAGAGCAATGTCATTTAAGTGTAATTATTATTGTTAACAATTTAATTGCAGTTATTATTAGTAACAATCTCTCCTACCCATGTGCGCAATCACACCAACCTTGTAAGGAGAGATTGCGCAAAATAACTTTCTTGGTTTTATTACAACTGTTCTATCAAATTGCAACATAACAACAAAATAGCAATGGAAATGCATAAAAAAACAACTGAAGTAAAAATTATTCATGGATAGTTTAGTAAAAAATTAATATTTAGATTTTTTATTGCTATTCTTTTGAATTGTACGCAGACTCTCCTAGCTTTACCTCATATACTCATTTCTGAAAACATGCACATACTCAAGAATAAAACATCATGTGTTCATATTTGAGCATGTCCGTGTTTAAAAAATGAGCATGAACTGACTACTATGTGCTCATTTTTGAGTATTTCAACGTTTCAAAAATGAGTTTGAACTGATTCTAATAACTTTTGAGCATGCCCATGTTACAAAAATGAGTAAAACTGACCTTTATGTGCTCATTTTTGAGTATGTTCATGTTTCAATATTCTGAGTATTTCTGGTATTTCAGATTTGAAAGAATTGCGTCGTCCTATTTGAAACAAAAAGTTTCTTAACAAAATTAAAACATCGATGTACTCAGTTTTGAAAGTGTCATTTTTCGCAGTGTTACTTCTAGTCCTACAAAAAAGCCAATCAATTGTAGGATTTTACATATTAAAGTAGAATTCGACTGGTTTCATAATAATCGTAAATTAATTGCTTTTCGACTTTATACACATTTTGTGCTGTTTGGAGCATAATTTATAAAAGAAAAAATTAGACATTTATTTGGTCAGTACAATAAATCTCCTTGCAACATAAACTAAACTGGCTAAGTTAATTTAGTAATAATTTGAATCTTATTTTTAATTATTTCTCATTTTCTTTACATTAGGTCTTTTGCTCAAAGTCACCTGTGCTGTATTTTCGCGGATGGCTTAAGTTTCTTCGTGGCTTTTTCCAAACATTGATTTTTGCACAAAATATTGGCTATTTGGGGCGACTGTGTAACTTTAGCCTAAGATAAAACTACCTTGCGTTTGGTAGGTTGTGGTGAACTGCTAGGAATGATATAGAGGAACATTACTTCTTCAAAATACTTTCCTGATTAAGAATTTCAAGCTTCTTCTACGTTGTTGTCTCCGTCTTTTGAGGTGATTTCTTAATATGTTTCGTGTTCCTCGTGGAATTTTTTGGGAGATAAGAATAAATTTCTGATAATTTTTCGTCACTATTGAATCCTTTTAAAAGCTATTATTTATAGTAAATTTAGGACGGCGTAAATATCTTACCTACTTGAACGGCAGGAAAGGGTCATTTTGACCTCTTGATGAAACTACTGAAATAACAACGATAAAACAATTTTAAATGGCATACATTGGAAAAAAATATGTAATTTACGTGTATCTAATATTTATATTTAATTTATATTTAATATTATTTGATAATTTATTGAATTTTTAAAGTTATGTAAATGTAATGCCTACAGGGAGATCAAATGGATCATAATACAACTACTCAAATAACTCATTAATTTGACATAAAAATTGATTGGTTTCACAAATTAAAACTAATGCTAACTAAAATAAAACACAATTAATACTTTTTCATCAATATTTCATATATATATATATATATATATATATATATATATATATATATATATATATATATATATATATATATATGTATGTATGTATATGTATATATTCAGTATTTTCCAATATTTCAAAAACTAACACATCTAGAATGCTGAATTTTTCTGTAGAAATATTTGTTATCTATTTAGGAAAAGTCAACAAATTTTAAACGATTTCTTCCAACCAAACAAAAGTAATCAACGGACAAAAGGGCTCAGAGGTCAAAATGACCACTACCGCCGTTCTGGTGTTAAATATATGGCACTGTCTTGAAACAGTCCACAATACGGTACAACTTTGATACAAACGCATTATTTCTATGAAAAGCGTGTATAAGCACATATAAAGCCACCAAATTTGCTCAAGTATGTATATAAATGTAGTCAAACATGCCAATTGTTTCATTAAATTAATTGACCAGAATCATACAACATTGGTTAATAAACAGACAAAGTGAGGTGATAAAGGGCTTGTAAAACTATTTGGTGTTATTCGATTTAATTCGCTTACACGTACCCCGTTTATCTTGTGTGCATTTACCCCCAGCTTGTTAAATGCCTGGATGAATGCACATATGGTTTCATTCTAAACTATACATATCTTTATATCTGTCTATACATACGTTAAATAATTGAACTTTCAAGGTTATTTACTACATTGAAAAAAAAAACCTCGAGAACACTTTTTTTAGAACAGCTTGTTTTAGAACACTGACCTAACCTACTTCACAATCGTATAAACACTGACCATTCACACACAAGTGCTACTAGCACACCTTACTGTAAAATAACGAAATAATACTGCTTGACAGTTTCAGCGTCTTCCTAACCAAAATATATTCTGGTTTCGTGTCAATTTTTTTAAAAAAGATCTGTGTGCTGGCCATCGTGCCTTGGATCTAATGAGACTTGCTGTATTTTTCATACTGCAGAAAGAGTAATTTATAAAATTCTTAGAATATTTTTGACAAAAAATCTTTTTAAACAGTTCCGTTTTCTATAAACAGACATAAAATATTAGTCATAGGTTAAATATTGAAAGATTAATAACCCTAATTTTTAGATGAAATTTCGTCCTATTAAACACCGACTGTGGTATTTTATGGAACTTACAATTCGTCTAAGAAAACATACTGTTTAAACATAAATGCTTCCTAAATAGGAAAATTAAAGCGTTATAGCAGCAGCATTATAAATTCAAGGAACAAAATCTTATTTTAAAAATATAATTTTTTTTTCTAAATTTGTAAAATTTACAAAACGAAAATGGATTGAGATCTTTATTATCTTGCCATGATTTTATTGAGTGTTAATTTTAAAAGATATAAAAGAATAAGGCAAATTAATTTTTTTGTACATAAAATGTATCATTAAACACAAATTTTATAGGCAATAGCATGACAATGTTTCTGTCTAATTTCTTTGGGGTACCTCAATCTGGAGTGTTCCACCTATTTGAAATGCATTTAGGATTATTGTAAATTACCTGTTTGTCACTAACGCAAAACCAAGATTGCGAACAAATAGCATTGATTAAAAGCTTCATAATCAGTTGTAATATTGTTAAAAAATAGTTATTACTGTTGAAAACAGAATTATCAAAACAAAATTTTAATAACCATGAAAATTATCTAAAGATTAGGCTTAGGAATGTTTAAGAGAAAATTGTTTGTACAGTAGATAATAAGTCGTAAAATTTGAACAGAAATGTAAACAAAAAGTGGCAAACATGTAGAAAAACTCATTTAACGTTTATAGATATTTTAAAATACTAAATATTGCATTACACTTATCATATACCAAAACTATTAAAAATTCTCTAATCAATAAGAGGGTAACATAAATTGAGAATTTTGTAATTTTTTGGCTAATAAAGAAGTATCTTAAGCAAACGGCAAATACATCATGATAAATTAAACAAAGTTTGCAATAAATGGTTCATTCGATCAAAACATTTAGTCCCCGCCTCATTTCATATATTCCTATCATTTCATATTTTCATAATTCATATATTCTATTTTTCCAAACTCATATGAATAATAAATCATCATATCACATTATTATGTAAAAATGCTTTGACTTCAAGAAAGTAACTACAATTCCATTAAAATAATTACTAACTAATTAATTTTTTATCTTCTGGTGCAGTTTTAATAAAATTTGCCAGCGATAAGAATTTATCATCTAAAATTATTTTTTTTTCTTAATATTCACGTACTGAAACAAGACAAATTAAATTAATATTACTGCTTAAAACTTTCGTGCACTAACTTAATATTTTAAAACTAAAATTTACAATTTACATTTTTGATATTTCAGCTTCTTACAATTCATATCTTTAAATCAATCATTCATTTTTTTCTCCCAATATATTCAGCGCTTAGTGTGAATTTAGAGTGTAGATAAATAAATGACTAGACCTAAATTTCAAATGCTGAAGCGTTTATTTTTATTAATTTCGTGGTTAGACAGGAATTGGAAATATTTAAGCTTTATTTTTTGAAACAATTCTATATTTATTGACAACGAAAATTTTCGTAGGATGTCAGATATTTTTCTATTCTATCGGTCATTAAACATAGCTTATGGGAGTTTTATTTAGTGATTAAGAGTTTGTGAAGTGAATTCGTACATTAATGATGCTTTTGAAATTTATATATATTGTTTGTCTATTCATGGAGCATAAATTTATGAGTTTTACGCTACTTTTTATTTATATATTTTAAATTCACTATAATGATTACCATTTATTTCAATTATGAACATTTAAATTGCCGTGATGAGGAAATACATTTGATAAAATTTAAAACAGGGTTTATAAAAGAAAGAAAAATAAACATTATTTATTTTTATACAAACGTCACGCACTTCAAAAATGTTATTTTAAATTCATATTACTTGAATGTGAAAAATGGATGTTATTTACAATAACTGGATAATTAATTTCAACTTTACTGTCAAATTTTATTTTTACATTTAATATCTACAGATAATAAGTTATGTCTATATTTTCAGTAATGAGCTCAATTTTTTTTCATTGTTTCAACCATAAAAGTATAGATAAACAAAGTTAATAAATTAATAAATTAAATTAGGATTTATTTTTTTAAATAGGCAATACTTTCAACTTTAATTTTAAATAGGGATTTTGTAAAAATGAATTATATCTAATATGAAAAACAAAAACTGTACGTTTCTAACTAGCGTACACACATTGCAAGATTTTAAAAAGAGGTGTAAAAGATTAAAATCACAAATTTAAAACTACCTCCAACGTTTCGATTTATCTTTAAAATCATCTTACGGAAAAATATTCTTACGTTACATTACAGAAGTTATTTTCGAATAACTTCTGTAACTTCTGTTCCTTAAATAAAACTTTAGTAGCAAACAAACCCTCCCGTTACATTACAGAATTTATTTTCTAACCTCTAGTTAGAAAATAACTTCGGAAATGTAACGGGAGTGTTTATTGCTGTATATACACTGCTCAAAACAATTAGGGAGCACATGGTTTTAACGAAATTACATAAATACTTACAATAATAAGTAACTTAAATTAAAACATCCATAATTTAAAGTATAGCAGAAAGCACAAAAATAAAACTTCATATGCAAATCAAAGTTCTTGACGTCAAATACCAGAAAAAGGAGATAAGTGAAGAAATCAGGATTTTGCAGAAATGTCTGTTTCACTGTCTCAGTTGCAAAATTCAATTGCTCAGCTTTTGTTTTGAGAAAAATGTGATTTGAAAATGTCATAACAACGTGATTCACCGGAATCCATGGCTTGGCGTATTAGAGATAGACTTGAATCTGGGCAAACACGACGAAGAGTAGCGGACGCTGTTGGAGTTGCAAGAAATGTCCTTGGAAGGCTGTGGAATCGATTCCAAGAAACAGGAAGTGTTAGATGTCGACCAGGGCAAGGTCGACCACGTGCACCACAGCAACTGATGACCGATATATCCTGTTAACAGCTCGTCGAGACAGAAAAGGGGATGATACTCAGTTGCAAAAACGGTAGCTTTTGGCAACACGACGAAAGGTGTCCAGTCAATTCGCAGGCGAAATATGCTTCATCAGGGTGGTCTCTATGCACGTAAGCCAATGATCTGTATTCCGTTGACCACAAGCCACTGTGCGGCTCGAAGAAGTTGGGCTGCTGAACATCAAGATTGAAGGCAACGGATTGGACTCAAATGCTGCTTTCCTATTCAGTCTGGAGTTTGACACTTGACGTGTTTTTGTATGTAGGGAAAGGGACACTCGAAATAACCCCACATTTGTTCGTGAAATATCACATTATAGACAAGGTGCGTTGATTGTATGAACTGGAATCAGCATAGGTGGACGTACGCACCTGCATATCATTTGGAATGACACTTTGACGGCCCAAAGGTATACAGACGAGATACTGAGACCTCATGTCATACCTTACGCTTCACACATGCTGATTTCTTTATTTTCATGCATGATAATGCCTGACCGGATACAGCTCGTCTGCTGGAGAACATGGTTGAGACTGAAACAATACAACGTATGGAATTGCCAGCATGCTTTCCTGACCTGAATCAGATCGAGCATGTTTGGGACACACTCGGACGATGCATTGCAGCAAAACGAAAGTTTTCGTTTATTGTCTGGGACAAGGAGATTGCAATTCTTGATGATTGGAACAGTATTACTCAAAGTCTTATCGATAACCTCATCACATCCATGGAAAACAGGTGTGCAGCAGTCTTAGCTGTTAGAGGGGACCACACGCCGTATTAAACAACTTGCATCATTACTAAACAATACTTTTTTTTTGTAATTTACATGTAACCAAATTGTTGTCCTAAACCATCTTTTCATGTTCTTTCCATCCTTTCAAAGAATTAAAGCTCCCTTACAATTTTTTTGCGTCTTATTTTCTGTATTGCGCATTGATACACGTGTAATCTCCATTTTATACCCATGCATGGCTGTCTCGCAAGGTTTTCTTCTTTTATTTGCTTGCTCCCCTAATTGTTTTGAGCAGTGTATTTCAGCAAATTAACCCCTGAAGATGATTTTAAAGGTAAATCAAAACGTTGGGTGTAGTTTTAAATTTGTGATTTTGAACTACACCTATCTATCTATTTTTAAAATCTTGTAATAAAGCGTGTATGTTTGTTTCCAAAGTACAGTTTTGTTTTCCACATTTGATTAAGCAGCGTAAAGTCTTTTTTAGTAGAATAAAACCTAATTCAGAATGTTCTTTAATGGCTGAGATATGTTGTAAATGTAGAGTGATTTTTTTCTATTAAAGTTAAAATATTTTTACTAATTATCCGCGCATTCTTTTATCCGTAGACATGTTCAGCAACTAATCAGCAACATCCGTTACTAATTGTTTTTCTCGCAAACATAGATTTTCTTTTTATATTCTAAACTTTGAAAAAGTTATATATTTATAAGACATACATTTTTTTGTTACCAATAAACAGTAATCTTTACAATAAATAAATAAATAAGTAAATATATAAATGGATAAAATTAAATTAATAAAACTAATTTCAGAGTTTGTTGCTTACTTTATTGTTATGATATTAATTTATTGCAAACCAGTTGGCATGTGAGTGGTTTGTAACAGCCTATTATTTTTATAGAAACTTTTATTGTTATCCCTATACATTTGAAATCCTATTGCTACATATAACTCTCCTTTTGACACGCAATAAATGATGACATTTTTAAACATGTGGCGTGTACATGTAGAAAAGCTATACATGATGCGCGATGATTATTAAAAAATCGTCTAACCGTTATCAGTTCTGTAAAATATCGAAATTTCATACAATTCAAAATATCATAACTCAGTATGTTTTGCTTATAGAAAAATTGAAATATTACTGTTTTACTTATCAGAGCATTCTAAATGTAACTTATGGGACATAGGAACCGTATACAATTTTAAATATGTGTACAACCCTTTGAGAAACGTGTGCCATATCAAAAATACAATCTATACTTGGTTTGTATACTTTTATAATTGGAAGTACATTTTCAGAAAAAACTGTAAATTTATGAGCGTTTGCCCTTCAATTTTCACGGGCAACAGCCTTATTTGATGAAAAACGGTCTGATCCACTAAATAAGCGGCCTTATCCCTTAGATACTTAGAAAATTAAGAGCAATCCACATATTCTTACAGTTCTAGCCCATATGTTAGCAAAAATATGGTAACGACCCCTTACATTGTCCTCCGCTAGGGTGTAACCCTTCATTTTACTCGTGTTTCGAAAATTTTAACCCGCCAAAACAGCGATTCTGTGATGATAATCTAACATGCTACGTGCTACGGAACACTAAGCAAAGTGTTATTGTATTTTAAATTGCATTATATCCTGTGCATTATAATGCTATATTACTTTGCCCCGTAAAATTACGGGCGGTACAAAATGATGGGCATGGATTTTTTTTTTTTTTTTTTTTTTTTTTTTTTTTTTTTTTTTTTTTTTTTTACGGGTATGACTGAAATTTCTGCTGCCGGCCTCTGTCCGTAATTTTACTGCATTTTTTTTACAGTGAGTGTTTATGCGTTTTAATAGAAAATCCCCATAACGTCTATTTTGAATCACGTGTGTATAAAGCGTGTTCGGATACCACGGCACAAACTTTACAGAACAAGAATCCTCTCTCAGAGTACATGGAAAGTATCCAAAAGAAGCCATACTTCTAAACCGCATAGTTTTCGAGAAGCATGTGAAAGAAAAAAGTATGACATTACATCCGAAGTACCGAAAATAAGCTTAATTGAACCTGATGAAATTGTAAACCTTATATGAATAAATGTTAAAAAAAAGATTTTAAGACATAAAAATTGCATTGCATAAACTTGTGAAAGGAGGACGTTAAAAAAAGAGATGGATGGTATGTTTTTGTCTAATTTTCAAATGAACAGCCGCCGTTTGACACGTTTTAAAGAGTGGCAGCATGAAGTATCGGCAATTGTCACATACTCATAATGTATTCCGCTTACAAGTATTACGATATGCAATTTACTTTCGGTCACTGCTATGGTAATGCATTACAGTCTGTTAGAGAATACGCGACCTCATACTTTTTCTTCTGTAATTTTCTCATTAACTATGCGTCGTCGAGGTATGGTTCTTTAAACAACTTTTACGTGCTCATCACGAGGATGTACGTTCTGCGCAATTTATGCAATGGTATCCAAATATACTGATAGACGAATTGAATAATCTCCTTTACTGAAAACCGATTAAAAACTAAAGTTCTAAAATATATGCCTTTCAAAGTATAAAGCGCAGTAAATTACACTGTTTTTCACCTTTAACTGCCCCATGACCCCTTAAACTCAATTATAAAGACACGTAAATATGCTTTGAAATAACTGTAAAAAAGTATAAATTCGATAAAAGTATAATTTTTAAATGTCCTGATAACTCTTACTTTCTTTTATTTATAATTTAAAATCATACATATCGAGAGTCTGTTTAGCCTGTTAAAATGTCACATACGCCTTATTTTTTAAAAATTATAATACTATGCAATGGAATATCTCTATTCCATTTGTATTCTCGTGAAAGAAGAATCTTTGCGGAATTCCTGCCTTCACAAAACGTCTTCCAAGCGGAAATATTGAGCTTGAAAGAAGCTACAGCTTTGAAATTGATCCCAATTCTTCCTTACTTTTATCTATTCTCTATGTGGAATTACCTTGAATAGAGTTTGTTCAGAGGGAAACGTTTGTAGGAATATATTTTAATTATTATTAATGTATGAAAACATGCAGTCATTTCTAAAGAGTGTGTTTGATTTATGCAGCTATGTGAAGAGTAATAAAATGTAATTTTGGTATATATAATACAGGATATCAGGTTTTTTTCTGATAAAAAAATAAAGTCATGTATTTAAATTCTATTGTTCATTATGATTCGGTAGTTTTATTTTATATGTACATATCCATGGTATATGTATATAAGGTTTAGAAAAATATTATGGGTAAAAATAAATTAAAATATGAAAATGGATGAAAATAATCATTTTAAAATTTATTTTTTACATATTTTTTAATTACTTCTTTTAACGTGTGACTTCTCATAGTTTTCAGGCTCTAAAAGCTCGTATTCTGTTTATAAAGCCGGAAAACAGAGGAAATTTATAAACTTTTAAGTATCATAACTTAGTATGTTTTAATCATAACCGAATGGGATATTTTTATTTCCTTCTTATACATAGGACAACGTTTTGCTAAATATAAAATGTAGGTAAAGGAGTTCGTATAAAAAAGAAATTTCGGATATTAATATGCATGTAGATCTATTTCATTTAAATGCTAAAAAGTGTAAACTAACAACATAATATACAGTAAAATAACTTTTATTAGATTGTTGACATCTTTAGGCTCACTCCGAGCCATTTTTAAAAACAAATGAGAATATTCTATAATTATAGAATATTCTCATTTGTTTTTGAAAATGACCTCAATTACCTGAGTAATAAAATCGTCAAGTATTTAAGAGTGACAGAGAAAAAGTGCCTTCCAGAAAGAATTGACCAACCCTTCACGTTGACGACGAAATCTACCGAGATGATGACATGTCCTCAACAAACTACGACGTGCATTTTATGATGCATTTAGTCATGCTTTGTTTGAAGTGTTCTCCGACCCCTCTTCAAGAATAGATGTTGTTTTGTTTGGACGTTGCAAAAAGGAAATAATTTTTTGACCTACAATTT
Source organism: Maratus michaelseni (assembly GCA_963931845.1). Lineage (NCBI taxonomy): Eukaryota > Metazoa > Arthropoda > Arachnida > Araneae > Salticidae > Maratus > Maratus michaelseni. The sequence goes on from OZ007587.1 coordinate 352,723,109, forward strand.
AACTCCTGTTACACATTATATATTTTCCAGTCTAATTGTAAAAGCTATTTCAGTTCGAATATCACACATATGCTTCACTATTTCCCAGTTAACATCAAAGATTTTACTTTAAAGACGAACGAAGAAATTACTTAACCACTTTTTTCAACAAATCAGTGATGCAATCGATGAGGCATAGAACGTTGGATCACAGTGCAACTATCTCTATCTGTGAACCATTACAAGTATATCTATTCCATAATGGATAATATATTTTATATGTTACTTTAATAGGATTTTATGCCTTTGACATGGATTCACATAGATAGGGGTGATATTTTTCTCACATTACCACAATATAGCAGCTATAAACTCCAGTTCTTCGATTTATTAGTTTTTGGACACTTTTTAAAAGTGTTTTACAATGCGGCTGTCGATACTTGTATGCTCAGAAATCTAGACACAACCATGCCATATACGATATTCCTGAATTTGCCGGTGAATCACATAAAACATTAGACTTGGCTCACTGTGTACGAAGTGTGGTAAATATACCTTGAGATAGACGATAATAATATTTTAAAGTTCTTTTTTCCCTGTTTTTATCCATGTGTATGTGTGAATTCGGTATGCAAGATGCTCGTGATAAACAGGTTTATACATTAAATGGCTAAAATTTCTCCAGTCAATTATAGTTACTATTAGCTCTTAATTGAAGTTTTCTTTAAAATTTTAGTTAAAAATCCGTCTTATTGTGTGTGACTGTCCCTTATATATGTGATTAATATTAAACAAAAAAGTCTTTAATTAGATTGAAGTAATTTACCCTTTTCTGAATCTATTTTTAGTAAATAAAGTAGTATATAAACAGAAAATTCTTTCTTTCAAATTACATGCTTTTACCGTCGAATATAAAGAATGTAAGAAACAATTTCAGAGTTCTGTCAATACACGATAGAAGCGGCAAAGTAAAGACAAACAGAGAAATCAAAAGATATTTTGGGAAGCGAGTGTATAAACATTTATTTTCAGAGAAACAATATAAATGTAAATTTTTAGAGAATCTATTATAATTGGTTTCTAGAACGGTTTCAAAGATTCTACATCGATAATGCCATTAGCTTCTCATAAACAAATAGTTTTAATGAGAAAAATTCCTAATAATTTAATAATAAAATGTATATGAATTTTTATTTCAATTATGTACATTATAAGGGATTTGATCGATGAATAAGTTACTCGTCATTACAATTATTTAGTCTTATATTTCGAGGAAGTCAGCTTAAAATAATATTACATTGTGCAGCATGTCTGTGCAAGTTCAGCGCAATAGTTCAACAGTTTTAGTTAGTATAATACACTATATTGCCAAAGGTGACTGGTCATTTGCGATTTTAGACGTTTTGTTAACTATCTAGAAAAATACATGAGGAATTAACCTGAAACTGCCGGTGTGTAAACAATATAGTATAGGTTATATATTTTCGCGAAGATTTTTTCACGAAACCCCATAGAGGACTGTCAACAAATTGAAAAAAACTAATATCTTTTGGATAACCCTGTAAAAACTAATGTAGCAAAGTCGTTCGAACTTGAGATTATTAATAAGTGGCTTATTGTAATATACTGTGTTCATTTTTATGAGGATAGCATGTATACTCGTCGAGAAATTAGGGTTTTTATAAAAACAGTCCCAAATTTCGCCTAGTTTTTTGCTTATAATTTGCAGAGTTCTTAATATAAAAAAAAGTTCTTTTCAGAAAATATGACAAACAACATTGGACATAATACTCTGCAATCAGAATTAAAAAATAATAAAAATGGGATGAAAAATGAGAAGGTTTACTAAAAAAATGTTTTACTGCGCAAGCGCGAACGCAATCAAAATATAATATGCATAATGTATATATATATAGTGCAACTTTTGTGAAAGTCTCAGAATCATAGCTTGAAAAATCTGAAAATTATCGTCGATAGAATAAGTTCGAAATCCGCTGTTCCCAAAAGGAAGCAAAAATATGAGGGGTTGTATCCAAATATACGCGCAATATTGTGTACGCGATTTTGGCACTAATCAGCAGATATTTGATACAACCCCTCATCTTTTTGCTTCTTTTTGGGAACAACGGATTTCGAGCTTATTCTATCAACGATAATTTTCAGAATTTTCAAGCTATGATTTTGAGACTTTCACGAAAGTTGCTCTATATACTTAGCTAATACATTATGCATATTATATTTTGATTGCATTCGCAGTGAAACATTTTTTAGTAAACCTGCCTATTTTTCATCCAATTTTTATTATTTTTTAAATCTGATTGCAGAGTATTATGTACAATGTTGTTTGCCATATTTTCTGAAAATAACTTTTTTTTCAATTAAGAACTCTGCAAATTATAAGCAAAAAACTTGGCGAAATTTGGGACTGTTTTTATAAAAATCTTAATTTCCCTACGAGTATAGATGCTATCCTCATAAAAATGAACACAGTATATTACAATAAGCCACTTATTAATAATCTCTAGTTTGAACGTTTTTGCTACATTAGTTTTTACAGGGTTATCTAAAAGATATTCGTTTTTTTCAATTTGTTGACAGTCCCCTATGGGGTTTCATGAAAAAATCTTCATGGAAATATATAACCTATACTCTATTGTTTACACACCTGCAGTTTTATGTTAATTTCTCATGTATTTTTCTAGATAGTTAACAAAACGTCTAAAATCGCAAGTGACTGGTCACCTTTGGCAATATAGCGTAGTTCAATAGTTCAATATGTGAGTATTATTAACATAAATTCAAAATATTGTTTCATTAATATTTGAATTATTTATGCATGAATCTACTCACCCTTTAAGATATTGCAGCATTGCACATACACCAATATCCCCATTAAAAATTATGTAATACTTGGTTAAAGTTCGTCAAATATAACGACATGAAATAACTAAAAATTATCTGTCAAATAAGACGTTTTTCAATTTTGTTTATTCCGCAAGGACGTCGGAAGTATGAATTATTTATGATGAAAATATCGCGAAGTTTATCTAAGGATTTATTTAGCATTTCCTTCAAAGTCGGAAAAATTTTGCTTTAATGTAATCATTCTGATTTCCCTTCAAATACTTTAGCGTTTAGCATCCAATTATGTCCTATGTTTTATATATATTGTTATTACTGTGTATATAATAATGCATACGTGTGTACAATTTGATTAAAAATAAATTTTTACTTGTCAAGCTCATGGTCCACTGTATTGGCCCACTATTGGTGCATTGGCACACGGAAAGGAGTTCCCCTATGTCGAAATCTCACACGTTTCAATTATATAAACAACCGTGTACGCAGGTTTCAATTTAAGCTTTTAACGTTAAGTCTACGGCATAAATTATCTATAATTTTTCCATGACGCGATTACGTCAGATTTCTTTTCATGCCACCCATGGTAGCTATCCTGTGCCGAATTTCATCGTCATCGGCCAAATAGTTTAGGAAGAATATCGTTACAAATAAATCTTGAAACCATTTGACTAGGCGTATAAGAGTGCAGCTCAATAATGATTATTTTATTATTAACGCCCATATATTTTAACCTGCTTATAAAAATTAAGAGGAAAACCCTATAATTTAATTGAAAATACCAACAATGAATTGCGCGTGTTTAAACTGAAACAATTTCTCATTCATTTGTGTCAAATTGACTCAGTCTTACGAAGATTACAAGAATGTCGGCATGTATGTTTTTAATGTATTTATTCGAATATTAGACAGCTTAGACGAAAGCAGTCTGGTGTGTTTGAAAATAAAGAATTAAACAAATATGTATATTTTTAAACAAGCAAAATAAAATCACGAGGACATAAAAGCTTAGAGATTGCTCAGATGACCTTTGTAATCTAATATATATTACAAAAGACTGACAGAAGAATGGTATTGATTCTTTCTTTCTGACTTCACGTTACAATGAATTGCTTCACCTATTGGTAATCAGCATTAGATTTAGGCGGAAAAACTTTCTGAAGAGACATAAAACTTCTTTTAGTAATAGTGCGAGTTTGAAAGGGTATCCAGAATGTATTTTTTTATTAAAATAAATTACGTATGAGAATTTATTCTTTATGGGGAATTCTTACATCAATATGCTAAAGAAATAAATTGAATGAAGATTAAATTATATTTTATGGTTATAGTAAAACAAATGTATTTTATAGATTGATATCATAAACATACATGGTATAACAATGACGTTTGGGAAACGGTAAAATGTCCTAACCTAATTTTGTTAATTTGTTTGTGCTTTCTATATTTTTTTAAGATAATGTATATTGCTTGTAACATAATTTATACAATGACTGCTCAATTCTTAAAAACTGCGGGCAAAGTTATCTTTTGGCATCGCATTTCAACTCTTTTCGGACGGCTTTGAATATATGTATCCAAATATTGCTCTTCTTTTAATGATTGTTTCAGGAAAGTTAACAAAAAGAAATCTGCTGAAAGGAGATCAGATTTATCATCTCATTACAACTCTTCTACATACAACAAACGCTTTCACAACGTCGTGGTCGGTCGAATGTGGCTAGGCAAATTGAAAACCATGTGAAGAGTATTCTCAAACAAGGTGACTAACTTTTGGTGAAGCTCGCATCTAGAATTGAAACCTAGTGCATTTTGTAACCCTATAGGCTAAAGATAGAGAACCGATCAAATTGCCACCAAAAATCGTATCATATATATTTTTGTATACATTTAATTTTAATGTAATGAATTTTTAATTATAATTTAACGCCAAAAGCGAGTTAAATTGCCAAATATTGTGCTATGAATCCAAGCCTTTACTCGCACACAGCAGACGACTGTGAAATTCGGCTATGGCTGAAATAAAAATTCTACGGAAACGAATATAGCCAATTTCGCGCCGCCAAAAATGCAATTATAATGTTGTATTTTTTTCAAATTTAAATTCGTTTTTTCTTGAAGGAAGTTAATGAATTTGTATTTTAAATAACGTTTTCTAAAAACTTCTATGTTAATAGTCCAGAAGTGGTCTCAAAAATTGTATTTTCGGAAAGTTATGTCTGTTGTAAAATCAATAAATACGATTTTTCCCGACAAATTTCATTGGTTATCCCACTTTGCCATATAGGGTTATAAAATGCAACAAATCTCAATGCTAAGTGCGAGCTTAAGAAAAAGTGGTTCCCTTGTAAGTGATTACGAAAGATTTTACCAGCAATTTTTATGAACTGTTCAGGCCTTGAAAAAAGTGAATTACAAATGACTAAAATTTTTTCGAAAGAATAGAAAGCGTTTTTCTGATTTATGTAAAAATCTTTTGTTAATGATAACAGCCAAAAAAGTTTATTGTCATATTTTGTATGTGTTGTTCATTTTAATCTTTTAAAATGATTGTTTACATCTTAGTGATTCAGTTAATATAAATCAAATCTTGTTATTTCAAAGCTGCTTTATCGACGAAATAAATTATCTTTACATAGAGATAAAGTTTGGCTTTTGCTCAGAAGATTTTAGTAGACCACCAGGCTATTGCAGAATAGAGAATAATATAGATTCTTTCTTTTTCACTTCATGGCACGTCATATTCCTCCATATGTTAGTTGCAAGCATAAGTTAAAAAAATTAACAGTAGAAATTAGAGTGGCCAGGATGTGTTACCTAATTTTGAAACTGCGCGACTTTACATTAAAATGCAGGAAATATCACTAATATATAGGCATCTTCTTTTTGAAACTTGTTTTTATGCAGTTATTTTTCAAATTGAATAAAAGTATCATATTTGTTATTAAAAAAACTTATTTAAAAACTTTTTTAATTGAATTACAGTATCGTCATAAAATAAATATAGTGCGTCCCAAAATTACTTGTAACTATTATTTTAAAGTTGCGAAAAGCTGTAAAAACTTACTATGGCGGCATTCGTAACATATAGAGTCAATTACTTTATGTACCCAAACAGTCACTTTTGCAACACTTTCAATCATTTTGGAAGTACATGTAATGTAGGGAAATATAAACGTATCATGAACGTTGTGGATCAAGGTATTTTCCACTAAAAAGGAGCATTCATAATTGAAAAGTAAGAAACTTTTGGAAATACATTATTTGAGAACTGTTTAGAATCATGTTAGGTGAAATTCGGGATTCCTGAAATTAAATTATTGAAGTATAATAAGTCAAAGGAAAAGTTCGATTAGAATATTTCAAAGTATAATGTTCACGAAGGTGTTTTAGAATAAAATTAGGCTGGTTAAACAACATGTAGAAATTAATGAGATTCAGTTGGAGAATGTCTTTTAAAAATTTAATTTTTTTTTCAATTTGTTTACCTGTCAAAGACATATTTTTATAACACTCCGCATATTGAAGATAAACAGAGTACTTTTATGTTTTTATGATACTTTTATGAAAGCTTCCTGTACTTAAAACATTTCGTTTAGGCAAACATACCCAATATTTTGATAAATAACATAACAATTTATATGTAACATGGTTTAAACAAAAATACATTTAATGCTATTATTCCAAATTTATGTCATATATTACAAACTTTGTGTCCGAAAACGTAAGGAATCAGGATTCTCTCAAAAGAACTTTTTGTAATCCAAAGCTATTTCTAAAGACGGAAAGAATAATACTACCGATTCTTTCTTTCTCATTTTATGTCAAAATACATTGCTTGAACTGTCGATCATCAGCATCAGTTTCAAATACGGGAGGGAACACTGGAATCTTTTCTCTTTTTTGGAACTGTGCGAGATTATAGAGATAAAATACAGGAAATGTTACAAACATCAAGGTATATTTTTTAATACTTTTAATTGCTTTTCAGCAGTTATTATTTATGTTAAAATATTTACTACGTAGTAAAAAAATCTAATTATACCTATTGAATAAGAACAATTAGTTTTTAAGCTAATTTTAAAGAAGGGTTTTTTCAAATATTTACACAAGTAAGTTTATAAAAGCAATTTTTATCTGATAATATATAATAGATAAAGATTGTAAATTGGTAACATAAAACTAGTCATAGGATTTGAGATAAACTAAATACAATATAATTATTTAAATTAGCTTTAAATTAAATAAATTTTAATAGTTCCAAAAACATAAAAAAAATAATGATAGCTCTAAAGAACATTGTTTCCCGATAGCTATTTCAAAACAGTTAAATATTCTTATTTTAGCGCGTTTTTTAGTATTGATGCCGTTTTTTATTTCCTTATTTCATATAGTGTAAGGCAAGTGGTGTAATCTTGATAAAAACCCGAATATGGAAATTTTAGTATATCTACATTTTGAGGTTTCCCGAATCCATTTTTACAATGATATCATACGTATTGCATATATATGCGCTTATACTGGTTTTCAATTTTATGTTTTAAGGTCTCTAAACTCCCTTTTTTGTTTTTATTACGATGATGTTTAAATGTGTATGATTGTGAGTAACATGATAACGGTAAAACGGTGCTTTCGATTTAACTTCCATTTAAAATATATTTTATAGACTACTGTCGGAAGAACTTTATTCATAGAATCTTAAGACTAAAAAAGTACCAACAATTAGATGAAGAAATGAAAACTGCTCTATAATTAATCTGTTTACAATGTGTTCGAACCAATTAGCATATATTAAATTATTGCGTTTAAAATTGAAAGAAAAAATAAATATACATTTTTTATATGCATGTGCATGATTAATATGAATTTTTCAATTGTACTACATAATAGAATATGATACAAAGGGGTGACTACGGTACGTTAAAATTCTGGTTATGTATTATCAAATATATTAAAGCGAGAAGCAAAATTCTTAATTTTTCAGTGCAAATTCGACCTTACTGCGCATACCTCAACTTTTTTTGAAGGGTGAATAAAGCAGGAAACAGAATTAAGAATAATAATGAGCACTGGGGAAAGAATAGCTCTAAAACTACCGCTAGGAAGTACTCCTTCTAAATTCTTCTTAGTTCTATTCTTATTTCCCCTTCCGGGAGGGAGCATCCATTCTTCCCCTACTTTGTTTCAGCGAGGGGTGAACAAAAGGGAATTGGACAGTAGGCTATAAAATATATTTTAAATGGAAGTTAAATCGAAAGCACCGTTTTACCGTTATCATGTTACTCATTATCATACACATTTAAACATCATCGTAATAAAAACGAAAAAGGGAGTTTAGAGACCTTAAAACATAAAAGGGGTTGGGAGAGATTCAAAAGGGAGGGTACGCTTTCACTTTTTTTGAAGGCAGGGAAAAAAGTGAAATGGGAGGGAGAGTTCCGTTTCTATAGAATTTAAAGAAGGGTCCTTTTCCCAGGAAGAAAACACATTTAATTTGCAACCAGATAACGCTATTTCTGACGTAATTTTTACACGGGCTGTAAAACACATATATTTATATACATTAAAATTTTCAAAGGGTTTGGACAAAAACAAGCTTTTTTTTAATGTTTTGCTACGAGCACTTTTATCACTAATTATCAGTATTTTTTATTTGGGGTTCATTTAAGGTTTTATCCGGGCAAAACCGGGCGGGTGAACTAGTAAAAGTTTAAAATGCGAAATCCTATTACGATGAAAAGTATATGACAGTATTAAAGTAAATATATTTAAAATAAGAAATCATATAAATTATATGATTATTATATTGAAATTATTATGAAAATTATATCAAAAACTATATTTTAAATGGTGGTTACAAAAACCTGCCGCAAAGATTGATATTGGAAAAAAATTGCACATTTCTAATTTATCATACTTCAAATGAATGATTCAATACTGACTTTAAACGAGTTATAAATGGAAGTGATAAATTTTGATGATCTAGTAATAAGTTATTTCAAATTCTTATTTAGCGAGACAAAAGAATAACCTATTGTCAGACCAATAAATAAACCTTCATGTAATAAACATAGTGGTCAACATTCCTCTCTTTTCAAGTCAGATAAATATATTTTGAACCAGAAATTTTACTTAATAAATAAAATTTAATAATAACCATATCAAAAGGATATTAAATATTTATAAAATTCTTTATTGGGGGGGGCGGGAGGGGGGAGTCTTTAATTTGTAAAACACACGAAAGTTTGAAGGATATGAATAGAATACAATTGTAACTTTTTTGTACAAAAAATGACAAAAACGTACAAGTATTTATTATTAAGAAATTACTAACAAAACTTTCCGGCCGAAAATTTCTCCATATGTAACATACGCTTATATATTCAGAACATTCAATTTTTATGCCTTGACAATTTTGAGCAAGACTGTAATTTCTGTAAAAGAAACCGGGTTAATTTATATTGTAATAGGTAACATCTACTTTAAATTCATACTTAGTATGGCAGTAAATAATATATTTTCCGGTTTTGAACGCTATTGATGGTTTTTCACTGAGTAGATGGAGTACTAAAAGTGGGTTGTTGCCATTTCCTATTTTCGAAATTTTGTCCCTCCTTAATACCTTGTACCTATGTACTTATACCCCCAGCTTTCTCCCCATTACCTCTAACGATACGGTCGCGAGGAGCTTAATATAGGCAAACAATTTTTATGACCACATTGTACTCGACTGTATGACAATTTGGAAACTATGATGGAAATTATTTTTTAAAATATATGTATATAACGATCGACAAAAAAAAGACACATTTTTCATTTGCAAATTAAACAAGATTTTAATTCAGAGTGATTTTATGAATCAGAAGTAAAACATCTCATGCTAGCTCTTGTAAAAGAATTTCATATAGCAATTTATTTTAAATTTTCATTTGCATAATAGCAGTAAACAATTAGTGCTGTTTCTCAAATTCAACGGTATTGTGATGTTAAAATTATTAACATTGAAAGCGGTATGGAAAAGTCTTTCTTGATAGTTTTATATCAGTAGGATTTTTTGTACCAGCTTCGCATCGTGCCTTTGATGTTTTCCACCTCGAAAACATAATGCCTAAAAGAACTAAGAGAAAGTCATTGTAGATATGTCTGATTATGAATTATTTAAGTTCACTGTAAAAGTCTTATATATACATAAATATATGAAGGAATAAATAATCGATACCCTTTTAAAGTTCGTTACACAATATTTTAAGACAAAATCTATATTTTAAAAGTTTAAGAAATTTACATTATTAGTTTAAATATCTTATATGCATTTTCAGCTCCAACAAATATAAGGAGATAAAAATAAACACGTTATTTCTTACAATACCCGACATAATAATTTTTTAATAAAATGCTTTACGTGTTAATAATATAAGTTCTTTACTTTTTAATCCGGCTTATTATATCTAGTATAACTTTCAGAAAAGCAGTAACTTTTGTAAGAAGAAAAATGTCTTAATTCTATTTGCTATCTCTATTGATCATAAATCTCGCGGGAACACCCATTTCCACCAAGTGCCTACAAACAAAAACTACTTGAAATAAGCAAAATCCAGGATGATCCCTATCCTTCGTCACTTTTATCTACTTCTCGAAGCGGAATAGTCTTAAATAGAGTTTTTCTTTTAAAGAGGGAGGACTTTTCACCTAGAAATTTCTTTTAATTATTGTGAATATCTTTAATCTAGGTGAAATCTATTGTAAATTGTTATTTGATTCGAATTGAAGTGAAAAATAATAACCACTATATTTATTAGAAAATAATAGATGTTCAGTGTTTAGTAAGGCACTTTGATAAATTAAGATAATGAAAAGATTTAAAGAATGAAATATTCCTTAGTATCAAGTTTATCAAAATTAGATCTTTCACATATACCAAGATTAAATGATTACATATTTTCTTATAAAATTATAATTCCGGATAGAATAATTTTTAAAAATAAACATAATAAATAAGATATTTTTGTCAGAACTTTTCAGAAGTTTCGAAAGCAACAATGATAAAGGTAACTTGGTGTCATATTCATATTACATTTTCACGGGATTTAAAATTTCATAGTTAGACAACGTGTGTGGAATAGTTTACAAATATTAGAACATTTTTAAGCTATATTAGATAAAATTTATAAAGAAACTAGTGAGCTACTCAGATTTTCGTTAGCTTTCTAGATGCTACTCTAAAATAAAGAAAGTGTGACAATAATCTTCCCGTACACACATACACATCGAACTAAAAAGAAAGAATTTCAATTTTGCTGTCAGATTATTGGCAAATATGTGAAAACGTAATTTTAAGAATCCGCATATTATAAGAGAGGAGTCAAAGAACAAGTTTATCTAAGCTGCTACTATGCACAGTGTTTTTATTCGAAACGAATAGTATACAGGGAGCATAAAGAAGTAGACTTCCTTTATTCATATCACAAAGTTTGCCAAAATATTTCTTGATCAGGAATAATCTTGATGAATTTACCATAAAGCTTAAGAAGTTTTGAAAATCCCTGTTGACATACATATCTTGCATGTAGAAGAACTTCTACACGGCTGTCTTCAATCATTCATTCATACTAAATTGCTTTTATGTGTGCGAGACGTTTCTTCAATACCGGAAATATGTGCGTTCATTGCTTGCCACCTGTCCAGTATATTGCCAAGCCCCTCACCCAAATGCCGACACCATTACTGTGTCATTTGTTTTAGACACGACACCTGGTCATACACTTCCATGAGTTAGTCATGGATTTCAAAACCCGATGCTTTTTTCTTATCTCTAAAAAGCGACCATTCTGTACAGTTGCAAAAAATGTCTATGCTCCAAAGTTGCCAAAGCTCCAATCATCCATCTTTCCGCTAGCACTGTGCTAGCGACATCTGCATGTTCGAGGTCTTACGTCACCGAATCATGGAACATAGCCCAATTTAACCGCGTCCTATGCTCTGATTTAAAAATGGAGGCTTTCGTAGGCGGATTTTTCTAAGCGTTTTGAAGGTTCCCAGAAAAAAAATTTTATACTAATATTTTGGTAAAGTAATTTTCGACTTGTTTCTCTGCGATTAAATAAGGTGACGACAATTCGTAGAAAATAATGGTACGGAAATTTAAGGGGCCGTACCAACACTGCAAATAAACGCTGACTATGACAGACGACATTTTTGAATCAGTGCGGTGGTCTTGAATTCAGGGGGATGAGAACGGAAGGATGACTCTTGCATAAAATCCCCTTCTTGCTTAACCCATTACTTTACAATTTCTCGAAAATAGGGAAACTTTATTTTTCAACTTTCCTTTGTAGATTAATTTTTAAAAATTATTTCATGGCCTTTCAAACATGTTGAATAGTTGCAAATCAATTAGTTATAATTTTTAGGTAAAAATAACCATTCTGGATTAGAAATAATAACATTTATATACTTTTTAAAGTTGATATCTGGTCATTTTTATTTAAACTTTCAAATTCGATTTAATATAGTTACGTAACCCCTACGCGCATTTTCTCTTATACTTAATCTATTTTCCAAGGTAAGAAGCAAAAAGTATATATATATATATATATATATATATATAATTACAGATAGTCTTATGCTTCAAGATATTCTCTGAAATTAGTAGTTAATATATTCTCTCAAAAAGGAATCGGTGTATAATCAACTGATTTATAATAAGATAGAACTGGAATCTTCGGAACTAAGTTTTAAAAAAGGTTATAGTCAACGTTAGTTATGTTTTTTTATGTGGGTTTCACACATATACTACTTACATACTTACACACATATACACATATACAAAAATGCATAGTTATATTTTTATACGTGTTTATTTGCATGGAATTATACAATACAGAATCGGCAAAATGTTCGTATAAATTTTTAAATTACATGAAAATGAAGAATTAATGATACTGTATTCCGATTTGCACTATTATCATTGACAGGATGTGGAACTTTTAATAGAAAAAAAGGGTTATGTTACAAAATACAACCGATAGTGGACTCTAACGTGAATACATATTTCGAAACTATACAAATGAGGAGGATTTTAAAAGAACTCATTTCTTGGTGGAACATTTATACGTTTTAATCATTAATGTGCATAGGTGCCAACCTCTCGTTAATATTCCGTAATATGCGGGTTAATTTGACCCAGTTTAACAACGCTTCAAACCAGAAAAATTATTTTATGAATCCTTATTTATTCAATTTCAGGTTTCTACGTGGCATTTATTTAATTTCATTTCTTAAAAAAAATTCTGGTGCGAAACGTGTTAAACCTGGGTCAAATTAACCCGCATATTACGGAATATTAATGAGAAGTTGGCAGCTATGAATCTGGTATATCAGACAAATTACTCAGCAAATGCTGCCTATGAATTTTGTATCCGCAGAAGCGACAATGAATATGTTTGAAAATTCCGACCCCAAAAACATCTAGAGAGGAAAATGATCTCGATATGCTGTACATTCCAAGCTGATGATTCGTTCGGATCTGTCGAATATAATCAGTTCTTTTATAATCATTCTCATTTTCACACATCGAAAACATACAAACGTGTTACCGTCTCCTATAGGTGACTTTTTTTTTCTTTTTCTGTTCAAAAAATACCGCATTCTGACTTTCTGTTTATTGCATACTGCCTTTCCGTATAAAGTTTTATTTTTTCTTTGTGAAACTTTAAAACTTATTCGGACTTTGCACCAAACCTGTATAAATGCAAAAAATGTTTTTATAAGAGTGTACAAAACGTAAGTTAGGAAGTCTATTCATAGTATTTTTTCTTTGTTCAATTTTAGACGACACAGATAGCGTTTCTAAAACCACAAAAAACCAGGGATATCCCAAGAGAACTTTGTTACCTGAGAGCAATTGCATAAACTGAAAGAGAGAAGTATCGATTCTGTTTCTCTTTCTGTCGCAATACATTAGTTCAGCTATTGTTCGTTAACTTCAACTTCAAAAGAAACTACAGTACATATAAAGAAATTTATTTTCATTCAGTAAGAATTTCTACATGCAAAATATTTCATTCATATTTAGGCTTTAATGTATATTTATTTGTATATTATGTATATTTTATGTATGTTTTTGTACATTATGTATATATTTTATATTTCTTTGCACATTGTATATATTTTATATATATTTTTGTATATTATGCCCATACAGGGCGCAACAAAATGAGTGGTCTATTTTAAAAACGAATAATAAATAAAAACATTTATAGAAGTAGATCTTCATTTTTCTTAAAAGTCTATAAGCTTATAATCTGGAGATAAAAGATCTACGTCTATATATTTTCATCCCCAGTTATTTTATTATTACTATTTAAGAAACGGTTGCCGTGCTAATGCACATTTGCCGTTTCTTTTTTAAAAAACGACGTTTTAAACAGTATATGATTTAGTAACTAGTTCCAAATTTATCCGAAATATGACATTGTAAGTAGAAACATTAAAGTATGAAAATTTTCACATTTTCACCATTGACATCAATACGATGGCGTAGCCTTATAACAAAACTAGCTGATAATCAAGACAACGATCGGCAGAACTTTCCCTATCCGGTACGAATTGGTTTTTCCAAACGTAAGGAACTTTCCGAACAACTGAATAATAGAAAAATCGACGTCTTCAAAGTGACTCCACAGAACAAAATCACATGGACGAAAATCTGGATAATAAAGGTGCTAATGGGTATGTCCCTGCCTTTATTATTCATATACTGTAAATAAATGAGAGGAATAATTTTATATATTTTATATTTTTTATATTCTAAAATGTATAATTTTAGAAGGCCAAAATGTATAATAAATGTATTATAAAATTTATAATTTTCAACTTTATATACTGTAACAATATAACGAAAACCATGTATTAGAACTTTAAACGAAAGCATTCTGAAAAAAATATAAATAAATAAATGAGTGGTCTATTTAAGAAAAAAAAACTTTATAGAAGTAGATCTTTATTTTTATTCAAAGCCTAAAATCATTTAATCTGAAGATAAAACATCTACTTACATATATTTCCATCCCCAGTAGTTTTATTATTACTATTTATTAAACAGTTACTATTTATTAAACGGTTACCGTAATAAGGCATGTTTACCGTTTATTTTAGAAAAACGACAAGTTTTAAACCGTATATAATTTACTAAATAGTTACAAATCTATCCGAAAGATGTAAGTAGAAAAATTAAAGTACGAAATTTTCCATATTTTCACCAGCGACATCAACAGGATGGCGCAGTCTCATAAAAAAGAACTAGCTGATAATCAAGACAACGTTTCCACCTGAGCAGACAAAGCCGAAGGTTCCAGTATCGCAGTATTTGGATTTTGTAGATATTGAGTACTTCAGAAAGTTCTTTCCGTTTGGGAAAGTTGGTTCTTACCGAAAAATTCTATCACTTACTTATTAGACAATAATTCCGATATCTAATGTCTAATAATTTACGGGCAGAACTTTTCTGTACGAATTCGTTTTCCCAAACGGAAGGAACTTTCCGAACAAACCAATAATAGAAAAATCGACATCTTCAAAGCGGCTCCACAGAACGAAATCACATGGAGGAAAATCTCGATAATAAAGGTGCTAATGGGTATGTCCCTTACTTTGTTATTCATATACTGTAAACAAATGAGAGGAATAATTATATATATATATATAATAGAATATAATATTATATATATATATATATATATATATATATATATATATATATATATATATATATATATATTATATTCTAAAACGTACAATTTATTAGAAAAGGAAAAAGTATGGTAATTTAATTTTCTTAAATATATAGCGTCTTAAATCAAGGCTACACTAGATACCGGGCTTGCTCATTCATTGTCATGACGTCACAAAAGGTGGCTGACCGCGACCAGCGATTGTTGCAAAGCGACGAGCCCGTCGTTTTGTGCCAATCGCTGTCTTTCCTTTTGTCGTATCGCTTTGTACCAATCACTGATAGCGGCCAGCCACCATTTGTGACGTCATGATAAGGAATGAGCAAGCCCGGTATCTAGTGTAGCCCTGCTTAAATACATTGACGGAATTCGTAACTTAATTTAAAAACATGTACGTTATTTTTTTTTCTTTTTGCCGAAAAAAATGTAGTAAATGCTGCATTTCTTTCTTCAATCATCTTCAGTTATTCATTTACACTGCTCAAAACAATTAAAGGATATTTGAAGTTTTATATAAAATAAAGATATAAACGAAATTTTTTTTGCCGAAAATAGAAGAAGAGAATCACAAATGCAAATTTTTCTGGTTTTCAAACTGTGGAGTATGCAAATTTTGAGTTCGACGTCAAAAACGTCGCTTCAGCGGCAGCGAATGAAATTTGACTTTGAACTGGATAAATGAGAATGAAGACAAGGATGATCGGCATTCAGTGATTGCTTTGTTTCGATGAGTACGATGTCTCAGCGAAGTCATTTGACAGATTCAGTAGCTTGGAGAATTGTTGGTAGTTTAGAAGGGGGCCAAACTCAAGCCGAAGTAGCGCAAGCCATTGGAGTGTCACAAAGTGTCATTTCCAGGATCTGGAACCGTTTTTTGGAGAGTGGATGTGCAGTCCGAAGACCAGGGCAAGGTCGTAGACGGGCAACAACGCCCAATGAAGATCGGTATTTAGCGTTAACAGCTCGGAGACACCGAAACATGAACGCTACTCTTCTCCAACAACACCGTCGCTCGGCTACAGGCACCACGATTTCAACTCAGACTGTCCGAAACCAGCTCCATGCTGTAGGTCTGTATGCTCGCCGACCGATGGTATGTGTTAGATTAAAATCAAGGCATCGTCGCGACCGCAGGGAGTGGGCAACCGAGCATGTCAACTGGAGGAGAAATGAATGGAGCAATATTCTGTTTTCTGACGAGACCCGTTTTTCTGTGCATCCGGATAATAGGCGTATTTTCATCTGGAGGGACTGTGGCAGTAGGAATAATCCTGCGTTCGTGCACGAAAGTGTCAGATTTGGCGGTGGAGGAGTGTTGGTGTATGGTGGCATCTCCATTGACGGGCGCACTGACCTCTACATCATTCGAGATGGAGTTCTGACTGGTCGCCGATATAGGGATGAGATCCTCAGACCTATTGTAGTCCCTTACGCTGCAGCAATCGGAGATAACTTCATTTTAATGGACGATAACTGCAGGCCACATCGTGCAAACCTGGTGGAGGATTTCCTTTTCGAGGAAGGAATCGTTCGAATGTAATGGCCAGCGTGTTCTCCAGACATGAATCCAATCGAGCACGTTTGGGACGCTCTAGGAAGACGAGTTTCTGGCCGCCAACAACCCCCACAAACTCTCCAAGAACTAGAAAGAGCTCTTCTGGAAGAGTGGGGCAGAATACCCCAACTCGTCATTAATAGCCTCATTGAGTCCATGCCTCAAATGTGTTCAACGTTGCTGGCCGCCCGTGGAAACCATACCCCCTACTTAAAATGATTTTCTTTGAAGAAAACACCTTTTCTTATTCTTTTTTCTCATATGCACAAATTGTGTTTTTTTCCTTTTGTACACAAATGCGCAATAAAATGCATTTTTTTCTGCCAAACATGTGTAATTTACTCTCATATAACCTACTATGTCAGTCGACCATGTATCAATCAGCTAAAAAGTTTCCCAGATACAAAATCCACCTAAAACTGCAATATCCTTTAATTGTTTTGAGCAGTGTATCTATATATATATTTCTCTTACGTGGCGCGGAAATAAGGCTGAATTTCTAGCTTAGTGTTTGGCAACAAACGTAGTAACCAGAGCTCAGACCAATGAACAGGCTAGATTGGATAAGGTCAGCTCTGCCTCCAAATCCAATATGGCGGCCAGTGCGAAAGCAGTCAAACTCAAACTTGCCATTATTAAAAATAAAACAACATGTACGTAATCCAAAGAGTTTGAGATGATTCCTCATTTTAACTATGAGTAATATCGTTAATTTCAAAGGAATTCTCAACTCTTATTTATAATTTATTTACAAATTTCACTCGCACAAAACTTGGACATAATAAAAATATCAACTGTCTAGATTGCACCTGGTGCCATCTGTTGCTATCTATGTGAAGTAAAAATAATTTCTTTTCAAAATCTCCATAATACAATGATTGATGATACATAAAAACTATTTTCCTATCATGTAGTGTTTCTATAATGAATTTAAGTCGTGGTATACAATATTATAGATGCAATGAGTTTTAAACTAATTGAGTTTCCAAGATCATTTTTTCATAGTATTTAAATGATTTATGTCCACTGGTAGCACCAACTAATGCCTTTTTAATTGTGTTTTCAACAAAGTTTTCATTTATCTTTTTTACATTAAAAAAATTGTAAATTTCATATTTTAAAATGATTTATGGTAGCATTCATTCTGGCTAGAGTTGCTGAGAAAGGTGACGAGTGAGCGAAGCGACCTGGAACCGCGTAGCATTCCCAATGTGAATTGCATCGCAATTCACGGGGGTTGGGGAGCGTTAGCGAGCAGGGGGTAGAACCCCCTAGTTTTTTTAAATAGACTAATCATTTTTTTTTTGGAAAATTCGTATTTTTGAATTTGTAATTTTTTATATTTTCAGAAAATGGATCTATTTTTTTAAAGTATTTAGTACAAGGAAACTTCGCTTTAATTTTATATTATATGTATATATATGTGATGATTTGAAGATAAGAGATAATGCGTGCATTGGCAGTTTCCATTTTTTTATAAATGGTTTCTGGAATACTGGAAATTCTTTTTCGAGATTTAGCCGAGGCGTTTCCCTCACGAGTGGTTTTCATGGCAGTCGGAATATACACAGCAGGTATTATGTGAGTAGAAGAAAAAACTCCATCGAATCACCAACAAGTTTTTATTTTGAAGCTTAAATAATTAAGTGGAGATCTCTTTTACCTTATTCCTCGTTTCAGTTACGACAGATTTCAAATAAAAAATGCGCATTATGGCGGTAGTTCTTACTAGCCTTAAGTATCCGTGGATAAGCAGTCACAGGAAGAAATATCTGGTCATTTTCACCAATACCAGGTAAGCGTTCTAATTTATTTTTAACTCAAACACTGAAAACAGTCTCAGCCCCTCTCTTTTCGACTGAATCCCCGAAGCAAGTAGCAGTGATATATCATTTCTGAAAAACTATGAAAACAGGAGTCCCGTGACTAGTCCAGGCATTAAGGGATAAAAAAGAGCATATAAAGGAAAGTTTTGGTGTAGTTTTTTTTAAGTCCCTTTATGTTTTTTGGGTCGCTGAACACGAATCCGAGGTTTTCCAACAAATTTTTTTCCAGGAAATACGTTTTTTTACAAAAAACATGTAAAAAACGGGCTTTTCTCCGTTTTTTCAAAATAATTCCAAAATTATGCATTTTACGTGAAAGTCGGCAGTATATGAATTAAAAAAAATAAAATTTCCTACATTTTATGCATTGAAAGTTTTTTTTTTCTCTTATCAATAGTTTAGCTGTGAGAGTGCCTCAAAAATGGGTGTTAAATACAAAAAACTGTAAAAAAACGGGAATTACGGTACTGTATGTCAATGTAACATAGAAACTAATCATTTTACGCAAATATTAACCATTAATGATACTAAAGATAATATGTTTGACTATATTTTATGCATTTGAGGTAGAGGAAACGTGCGGATCCTGCGCCAGGGGAAGGTGGGAGCAGTGGAGCAGTTCCACCTTCTCTCATGAGTCGAAGGTGCTCCCCCGCCGGAGTGCTCATACTGTAATAGGCGGTAAAATTGGGAGATGTAAGAGACAAAAAACTGTAAACACCGGGAATTACGATCCTGTACATTGATGTAACATGTAAATTAACCATTTTAAACAAGCGTTGACTGTTAATGATACTAAAAACTATATGATTGACTACATTTTACAATGAAGTTGCCTGATAATAAATACGGCGACTCATTATGAATCATTATTTAATTATAAATTATTATGTACATTAGTATATTTACATGAAGTCAAAAAGCAAAATTCTTATTTCCGCAATCTTTTATTTGAAAGTCCCTGCTGTTCATCGACATCTACAACATAGAAAATAGACGTATGGAATTAGTGGATTTTTTATTTACTACCAATATTATAGAATAAATGTTTTCTTAATGGTAAATATTTCATACCTTGTGGCATGGCTTGTTCCGCTTCCATTGGGTTCAAAGATTCAATGGATGGGAAATCCATCTCCAGCTCGCTTTCAGGGTATAACTCGTCTTCCTCATTTTGATTCACCACTGAGATGTTGTTGCAGTTCCCTTCGCAGTTGAGGCACATGTTGGAACAACAAAGACCTGCCTTCTTGCAACCACAATTTTGTTGACAATTATTTTTGCACTTACATGATACAAGCTTAAACAACGCAGGGGAGCAGGGGGTAGTAAAATAAATACAGGCTCAAGGTCAATATTTGTTTTTTTTCCATCCCCAGTCTTCAGCATTTTTTTTCAACTCCTAGCCATTGCTGCACCTGTGATATACTCTTAAAGAGTGCTGTCGTGCTGCAGCTGCAGATGGTGGTAAAGCAGCAATATTTGAATTGTATTTAAATGCTGACTTCTTGTACGAAATATACCTTAGGTGGTTCACCGAAGGCACATTCGTCCCACTATTACCATACAGCAAGACCAGGAAACGTTCCCCAGCAGCTGAAATCATCTCTTGAGTAGCGTTGGAGTCTTTAAATACTTTAAAAGCGTCAACAACATCTGAATTCTTCACAAGAGTTTTGAGGAACTTCATTTTTCCATGCATAAATGGCGCTGACGTTGTATCACACCCGCTCATAGCATGTAGGAAGAGGATGTTTCCCGCAACCGTAGAACTCACAGCATTAATTGGAGAAAATATCGCTGGAGAAACAGTGTCCTTTCCAGGTTTTAAAAAGAAAACGTTTTCAGCTCTGCAGAGAGCTATCAAAATTACCAAGAGGTCTACATCCTCCCTAATTACAATCACCGTCTCATTTGATGGAGCCAAGGACAAAGCAGTGTTTATAATCAAGGTGTCTGTGTCTTCTTTTGCTTGCTTGCATGTAATATCTGCTGATGAGAACTTATCACTCATCATAGATATTAACCGACCCTTGTTTTTTGGGTTAGCAAGAAACTTTTTTTTGCAAATGGTAGGTATCATTGTACCGTCAAACAATATATCCGTTGAAAAATGTTTCCTTGCTCGTCTCATACGCTCAGCAGTTTTTGTACCACCTTGTAAGTCATCAGGGTAGCCATCAAAGACAACTACTGCCTGCGGTTGGTACCGTGACTGTAAGTACTCAACATATTTATCGCAGATTGTTGAAAAAGGCTGATTCTTAGGCAAACAACCCTATGCAATAAAAACTTTTGGGAACTGAAGTACGTGTCAGCTCTTCTAAGCGAAAGTGTGTTTTACTTATTTTATTTTTCTGTTATTAAAAAGGCAAATTTAAAAGTTTATTTTTTTATTATTTTTATTTTATTTTTATGAGCAAATGGAGATTTTGGTCACAGACATACCATTTTTTTTTTTTTTTTTTTTTTAGTAATGAAGAAAACAATGAACCTCAGATGCATAAAATATAGTTAATCATATGACGTACGTACAGTGCCGTAATTCCCGCTTTTTGTTTTTAACGCCTATTTTTGCGGCACTTACTAATATTTGTTGCTAATGTACATAATTATTTATAATTAAATAATGATTGATAATGAGTCGTCGTATTTATTATCAGGCAACTTCATTGTAAAATTTAGTTAACCCTATATATTTTAGTATCATTAATAGTCAACGTTTGCTTAAAATTGTTAATTTTCATATTACATCGATACAGGGCCATATTTCCCGTTTTTTACAGTTTTTTCTCTTTTATTCACTATCAATGTTACCGCCTCTTAGAATACGAGCTCTCCGGAGGAGTAGCACCCTCGACTCATGAGAGTAGCTGGATCTGCCCCAATGCTCCCACCTTCCCCTGGTGTCGGATCCGCACTTTTCCTCTACCTCAAATGCATAAAATATAGTCAAACATATAATCTTTAGTAACATTAATAGTTAACATTTGCGTAAAATGATTAGTTTCTATGTTACATTGACATACAGTACAGTAATTCCCGTTTTTTTACAGTTTTTTGTATTTAACACCCATTTTTGAGGCACTCTCACGGATAAACTATTGATCAGAGAAAAAAACTTTCAATACATAAAATGTAGGAAATTTTATTTTCTTTAATTAATATACTTTAATTAATATACTTTCACGTAAAATGCATAATTTTGGAATTATTTTGAAAAAACGGAGAAAAGTCCGTTTTTTTACACGTTTTTTGTAAAAAAAGTATTTCCCGGAAAAAAAATTGTTGGAAAACCTCGGATTCGTGTTCAGCGACGCAAAAAACATAAAGGGACCCCCCCCCCCCCAAAAAAAAAAAAACTACACCAAAACTTTCCTTTATTTAATACCAAATGACTGGACTATGACGGCTTATGTGCCAATCGAGAACCGAGATTCTTTTCGAAAAGTGCCAGAATTTTGAGGCAAAGTGGTTTCTGTTAAGAAAAGGCGCCAAAGAAGCATCGAGAATATTCTATGATGTTCGATCAATTAGCTGTGACCCAAAGAGTTTTAAGCTAACTGATTATCATTAGTTACTGGTTCGAGAATATGGAATGTTTTTTACGTTCACGAAAAGGAAAAAAAAAAGAAAAAAAGAAAAATGGTTTATCGAACTTGGATCAAAGCCAGAATGGAATTGAAATAACATGTTTTACATTTTAATATGAGAAAAATATTTTATGATTTTGAGAGTTACTTTTAATATCTGAAATTATTAAAATAAGCACAGCCATTTTAGGAATTTAGAAATATAAAAAGGATTTTTAAGGGATGAATATTAGAAAGCTTTTATAATTTAAAGATAAAGACATCATTTATTGAGCTAACTAGTAGCAATTAAAATATTGAATTTAGATATGAGGTTTTGGGAATAAATAGAGTTAAAATACATTAATAAACGGAGTAATTAAATATTATAAGAGTAATTTAGAATAAGATGGGATAAAAAATAATTTAGCGGATTGCGATAAATTTTAAATTTTATTACATATATTTCAAATACAGTGCATGCTAAAGCAACACATTATATTATCTTAGAGGATAGTACTTTTTTTAATTCAATAGCTTTTTTCCAATAATTAAGATATGTATTGTTACATAAGATATGTATTGTTCATTTTCTGGGTGGTGGTTAATAGCAACGCTTGAGTAATTTTACAGATCTTATAATGTGTTGGGCAGAAATGCCTCAATAGTGGATCGAGCTATGACTACATTAGTGCGTAAGTGTGGGAATGACGGATAGGGTACGTGCTTTATATTATGTGAGTGGAGCTTTTGCGGAAATTTTTGGACACCAAAGATTTCCCGAATTTTCTGTCCATGCAGTTAGCATTACACCAAGCGATATATTAGTATAAACCCTAGCTACAGTTAGATTAGTAGTAGTTGTTGGAGTCCAATCGAGCTTCTGAGACGGATAAGATGTCAAAGCTGTAAAAGGAAGTTATGTATCCTATGTGGTTGAACCTTTGTTTTGGGATATTTGTTTCTTAAAGTTCCGGCGTATGATTGTTTGGGTAAAAAGAATCATTTGCCGATATAAATGCCTCGCTTTTTCTGGATTTTTCTTGATATGATTTTTTATGGTCGTCTTAACTCTCCACTCAAAACGCTTGAATTGTCTTTGATGTAAATAGCAATACTTCTTTGCTATGGGTTCAGAGTGCTGTTGTCTGACTTGAGGTTAGCCTTTCTGGCACTTATAAAGTGTAATAAAATATATATTATACTTAAATCAAAGTATTTCAATTAAAACCTTACTTAATGTTAATTTTCTTCACGCGTTAGACTTTATATTTAAAAATTTTTAAGCACTAATGATTCAACTGGGCCTAACAGCGCTGGATACAATAAAAAATCGCATTTTCACTGTGCTGGAAGCTAACGGAATAAGGAATGTTTTATCAGCTTTTGAATATACCGTAAGTTGAAAAAATATCTAGCTTTAGAAATTGGTGTTGTTCAAAATGTTATTACAATGCGTTATTTTCTTTTATGACTATAAAAGCTATAATTCCCGTTTCATTATTGGAGGCATATTTTCTAAGTGAAATAAATCTAACAGTTATGACGAAATTTTACTTTAAATTTAGCATTAGTCATTTACTTGTTTCGCAGGACAGTAATGTTTCCATGAGACATACAGGACATTCCTTTATTTTATTTTGAGTTTATTGTCTAACTCTTTAGCTCATATTATTTGTTAGACATGTAAAGTGCAGTTAAATTTTGAGGTATACTGTGCATTCCTTCATTTTATTTTGAGTTTATTGGCAAACTCTTTAGTTCATTTTATCTCTTTGTCATATAAACTGCAATTAAATTTTATCAATCCCAATTTGATAATTATCGGAAAAGCTCTTTTCTGATATACAAGTTCTGTTTTCCTTTCGCCTGAACTGAGTGGACATCGATAAGAATAATTAAAACCAATATTACTAAAAAAACGAACACTGAATTTAATTAATGCACTCCGGTATTTTAGAAACATGCAAATGTACAAAAATAAGCTAAAGAATTACGTTCGCTGTTAATCATAAGTACTTTCATGTTATCGTAAGAGGAATATTCTTACTACCTACATCGATATGTAAACAATATATTTCTTGCATAAAATCAGTCTACTTAAATAATTTATGTCAAACTATAATTAATCTCCCATGTACTTAAAATATTTTTCTAGATTCTTCTTTCGGATAATGACAGGCATAATTAAATACGAAAGATATGTATTATCGTTACGCAATAAACGCTCCCTTCTAACATTAAATTTCTTGTTTGATATTACTTACAAAATCACATACATAATAAGATTTATTTTAAAGCTTAGATACAACATGCTCATCTAAGATTTTAGCAGACTTAAAGTAAATGAGATTCAATATCGTCGTCTAAAATATAGAATTTCTGTTACAGTTTCATGTCATTCGTGGAGATAGCTTCTCTAAATAAAATCAGTGCATGTATAATTAAACAGCAGGCACAAATATATACAGAATGATCTTATAACGTCAGGATGTTTTTCTGTTTCTCTCAGATGAATACGGTAGTGGTAGTCCACGTGTAGTAATTTATTTTATTTTTTTATTTCACCAGATTTAAGCTTACCACTTTAGAAGAACATGATTCTTTATAAATGCAGTATATTTACATAAATGAGCATACAAAATGTTTCTAATCTAGTCTGCAGTGACAGACAAGTGATCCTCTAGGATATAAAATTCAATGTTGTCTATCGTTTCGAAATACGAAGCAATTATGTGACAGTTGTTTGTTCATTTTTCCGTGAACAGTTTTAGAATGAAAAATCATCATGCATTAGGCATAGATTATCAAAAATTTTCCAACACTAATAGAAGAATATTAAGAAATTTCCTTTTTTTTTTACAATGCAATCGATCCTCTAATCGAATTCTTTTGTGCGTCTCTATAAATAAACGATAATGCTACGCATTCAATAATACATATAAAGCATATTGTAGTGCGTCTCAGTGATTCCTTCAAATTCCCTAATGCATGAAGTATCATATAACATTATTAAAATGCATTGCAGATGATTGTTCCTTATTAGCTTCTCCCCATAAAATGTAATGAAAATGTTTTGTGCGTCTCTGTAAATGAACTATTTATGTTACTTATTAAATACACATGAGAAAACTTATTTTTGTCCACGTCAGTGCAATGCTTATCGATTTCATTATATTTAAAATAATGTAGCATAATTAAAATGTATTAGAAACGATTTCCTCCCTTAGATTATAATACAGCGGACTTCTTTTCAGCGTCCCTGTAAACAAACTATAAATATTTCATATTTAATATTCAATACCGAAAATTCTTTAATAAACCTCAATAATATATATAAATTAAACAAAAATTTGAGTATATTTACGATAGTTAGAGCACGGACAAACAGACAGAAAAACTGAATTCATTACCACTTTTCAACTACGTTGGAAAGGGTTGTGAAAAAACAATTCAAATTTTGGCATTGGGAAATAAAATAGTCCTCAATAACATTGTTAGGTAACATCAATAATTGCCAAAAAAGTTTTCAAGAGGAATAGAAGCCATTTTATGTTGATGGCATACTAAAATGTATCTCTCAATTTTAACCTTTGAAAAAATGGGTATTTTAATGTTAGCCATGCGCAAATTTTGCCAATAGCAATTTTTATGTTTCGCGTGTGTAAATTGGAAACAATACTTTGAAGATTATAAAATGTTTCTGTTTATGGTAATGTTTCTTTATTTCTTTCTTTTGTTCTTTTGTTCTTTTCTTTTCTTTTCTCTCTCTCTCTTTTCTCTCTTTTCTTTTCTTTTTCTTCCTTTTCTTTTCTCTCTCTCTCTTTTCTCTCTTTTCTTTTCTTTTTCTTCCTTTTCTTTTCTCTCTCTCTCTTTTCTTTTCTTTTTCTTACGCTTTTCTTGTGTATTTTAAATGAAACGAATGAAAGTTATGCACTTTAAATGAAGGGCATGAAAGGAGTTAAAGAAAATGAATGCAATACAAATGATGGCGATGGGAAAAATATTTGGCGATTTATCTACTGCGCCTGGCTAACATAAACGAACCCAAAAGATTTTTGGGAGCTCGTTTTATGCGCTTTGAGATTTCAGCTGTAGTGTTATACAAGTCGTTACGTACTAATAAAATAAAACTTGTACCGATAGGAAATACTTGAAAAAAAAAGGTAATTTCAAACCCGAACGGTATTTAAAACCCAATGCCGAAACAACCAGAAATCGGTTATCAGAAATGAACACAAATTTCTTTATCCCCTTTGGATAAATATACTAAATTATTTTTTTAAACAATTTTATGCTAATTAGGAACGACAGTAACTAAAATAACAATTATTTATATATATTTTTAATCTTTTTTTATTAATTAGTAGTGTTACCTTTAAAACCAGGATTTTTTTTCTGTAATTAACTATTACCGCGTCCTAAGAAAACAAATAAAAGAAATGAATTGCTATAAGTGTCAAAGAGACAAATATAGAAAAGAGAAATGGAGAAACCAAAAAATCTTGGTAGAAATCTCTGCTTGAACTTTTATTTTTCGTAAGACAATATAAATGCAAATTTAACAGATTCTCGAAAAAAAAAATTAATCATTTACTTCTCAGAATTGTTCATTTGAATACTAATAAATAAAACAGGATGTCGTTATTCAACAAATAGCTCAAAAAACGAAACTTTTCTGCTTAATCTCAAATTAGAAGTGACTATTTTAATGAATTATAGCTTTTGTTTTATTTGTGTTATGCATAAATTTGTGATATTGTTTTTTATTTTTATTTTGGAAATATTATGAAAGTGTTTAAATTGACAGAGTCATGATAGTGTTCACATTGAGATAGTTATGATAGTGTTTAAATTTATATTTTCGATTTGGACATTCAAAACATTTTGAACAATACTATATAGCACAGAAGTCTTTGTTTTAGGTTGATTTCTTCTATAAAAGTAGATCTATTGCAATCACTTCATTAATATATCTATATAATCCAAAACCTGTCATCACAATAATTCAAACCTAATTAGGGCGGTGCAGTGATCTATAAACTATCTTAGATGAGTTCATTAATCAAATATGCATAAATTAATTCCCTTACGTTATGGCCTAGGAAGGCATATAGTTTGCCGTGCTTTTGAATTATGATATAGTGTAGAATTGTACAGTTTCTTTTTAAAAACAAAATATGTTATACGAGTTCATTAATCAAGAATATTTGGCAATTCCTTCGAAAAATATACCGTTTTAAAATCAAAATAACATTACGACCAATAGAGCTATATTTTCTGTTCATTAATAATCCATATTAAATTTCTTTGATTTGAATAAAATTTTTAAGAGTTTTCCTCTTTGGTAAGTGACACATATTACAAGTATTTCATTGGTATCCATTGAATAATAATGTCAATAACGCTGGACCGAAATGAACCAAATTTAGAATGTGGATCGATCTTGCTGATATCTTGGAATGTTTCGTTAATCCTGAAGCTTTGATAATCCATTTGAAAATTACGGCTATTTGAAAATCTGAATAACACTACAGTCAATGGGACCATACTTTCAGCTCATTAATAATAGATATTATTGTTATTTTTTATTTCAATAACATTTTTAAAGTTGTTTACATTGTTAAATGTCATAGATTACAAGAACTTGATGGTCTTCATTGGATGCTTTTGTTTCGAACATCGTATAAGCCTCGAAAATATATTAGAGCCTACAGACAATTTTTTAACTGTAATTTAAAAAAAAAATTATTATATTATTACCTGATATCTATTAAATTTCATTTGGTTAGTCAAATAAAAAAAATTCCTACTCATTACCTGTTTTACCAAAATAGAAAACTTAGACTTGGTAGAACTTTTTTTTTAGACGGAGTAAGACCAATCTGTTTAACGTATATCAAATCTGACGTATGTATTAAAAAAAAGAAAAGAAAAGAAAAAAAAAAAAAGAAAGAAATCGACCTACATTTCTGACTCAGCAGGAATGACTATTTTGTGTGTGTTTCTGTTTGTTTGTTTTTGTTTCTGAAAATATGCTTACAATTCCATAATTTAAAGAAATATTTTTAATATTAGAACATGAATAGATTAGGATTAAAATTCCTCTTTTTCTAAAAACATTTCATTGTGAAAATCAACTTTTAATTATATGTATGCCACATCGTGCTAAGGAAGTTATAATTTGAATAACTAACTCTGAGCTTTTATTGAATTACATTTTTCTCATTTAGTGCTTCATTTTTTAGTTTTTTTCTATTATTTCTAAAAATAAATTGCATGCTCAGTTGTAAGAAAAAAAAACAGATGTTGCTTAATCTAGGAAAATATATATTATAACAACGAACGAGTATATAGAGTAATACAGTATACAGTAACCTCTTCCGAATTACTAACGATTCTGAAAAGCGTTCTTTATCTTTAGAAACCTCAAAAATTAATATATTTTTTTAATTTTCAGAAGCACTTATAAAAACAAAGTTTCTTTTCCTGCCAATGATTTTCAGAAACGATTCCGAGTCGTTTTTATTGGGTATTGATCAGTTTTCTCAACCTGGAATATATGTTTTTCGGATGTAATCAATTCTCTAAAAATCCTTTCCATGTTCAACAAATATGTTTTACAGACAAACATGATAATTTAAAAGTATTAACATTAACATTAACATTAATATTATTTCGTTACTCTTGCAGTTTCATTATCATTTCAATTACGCGGCTGAAAATGTTTAACTGAATCAATATCAATCTAAAACCCTTATTCGGGATTGAGAAAACCGATTAATACCCTATAAAAACTACTCGGTAACTTTTCCGAAAATAAGCGGCAGCAAAAGTAACTTTGTTTTTATAAATGCTTCTTTGAATCTAAGTTTCTCAGGTATCTAATGATAAAGAAGACCTTTTGGAACTCTGGGTAAATTGGAAGAGATTATTGTATATTTTTGTTTGTGGTTATATTCCGTAGATTAAAAGACGTATGTATTTTTTTACTATGAATTTATTGAAACTGACTGTCATAGAAATGGCGATACATTTCATTATCATTTCATTAGAGATAAAAATATTCCTATATCCAAACTTCATTAAATTGTGAACTTATCCAAATTAAAGGTAATTAATGGCTTGGGAATTTGAGAATGTATCACATCGTTTACTTATTTTTAATTTATTTATTTTATTTATATATTTAGCGTATATTTTTCTTCTTTTCTAATGAGAGAAATGCCTTTAAACTACAGATTATTTTTTTCTAATTAAACATTGTTTAATCCTCATAACAAAAGAAATGAAATAAATTTAATAGAATCTTCAATAAGAATAAAAATACACAAAGAAAAGTTAGTACAAATAGAAAAACCTAAAGATATTGGCAGACAATTCTGTTTGAACTTCGGTTTTCCACTAGATAATATGAATGCAAATTCCAGATACCCCACCAAAAAGTTCCTTCTAAAAATGTTTCATTTGAACAAGTATAATAAAAAAGATGTATAACATAAATAATACAAAATGTTATTTGATCAACAAACAATTCAAATCAAGGTATCTTATTATATTAGATATTAGATTACTGAATCTAAAGGATTCAGATATATAAGTTAAAATGGGAAGATTGAACTTTGTGCAGTTAAATTAAGAAAAAAAATGGACAAAGTGAAAACATCACACATGTAAATATATGTGTAGAAACGGGCAGACAACTGTTTTGGAGATTCCAAAGCTCCATCATCAGTGCGAGGGTTAAACTTACACAAGCTCAAAGTTCGTATAAATCGTAGTTTGTGATGAAAAATACGCAATTTCGCCTAATTTTACCTCAATTTTTAATATATTTTTTAATATTTTACTATGTGCGCAGCTTTGCAACACTTTTATTTTTACATATATTGTACATTTTGATGTATTTTATAATATATGTAAAGAAGAAAGTTGCACGATTGCGCTCATATAAATAATAGTTGTAAAACTAGGAGAAATTGCGTATTTTTCATTAAAAACTAAGAATAATACGAACTTTGAGCTTGTGTAAGTCATATAAATTCGAGCAAAATGCAAAAAGTATTGTTGAAATCGTACTGAATAAACCTTCTAATAATAAAAAGTGAGATAATTAAGTCAGTATAACAAAATCGAGTTTAGGCTAATTTCATGGGCCAAAAACACGGCTTATGGACCCTGATCCTTTAAATTTGTACATCATCGAATAAAAAACAAATGTGCTTTAAATGCACAGTTATATTTCAGTTTACTGATATTTTAAGGTTTAAAATATTTTCCAAGCATGCTTTTTTTAAATCTCCAAAATTCGCGTGCAGCCCGATTACAGAAGATTAACCCTTTTTATATAAAACAATGTAAATAATTCAGCATGTGTTTGATTCCATGCAATATTCTGTAACTAAATTGCTAAATGAAATTGAAACTTCACAAATAAAGACATGAAATCAAACTACGAGCTTAAACACTGAAATAATCAGAATAGAAAAGATTGTTATAAATAGGATAATGCTTCGTAATTAATCGCTAAGCATGCTTCTAATACCAAAGTTCCAAAATGTTTTTTGGTGTCGTTAGTAAACAATCTAAGAAAATATGCAAATATAAAAAATTAATTAAGGGTAAATTAGTTTTCAATTACATATTGATTTTTACCTATGTTGTGTACACTAGGTAGTATATAGAACTTTTTAAACCAGAGTAGCCCGGGTTAGAATGCCTGGTTGTTATAAATAAATAAGTTTAAGTGTTCTGCATGAGTAAAATAAGAATAAAAAAATTAAGCTTTAAGAGGTTTTTTGAAAAAAAAAATGTAATGTAAACGTCAGTCTTATTTTCGGGTTGGCACGATATTTAGCTAATCAAAACATGCATATATTTTTTGGTACTTTTCTATTAATCGAGCTCCATATGTATGTGTATATATATATCATCAACGACAACAACCGTTTTCAATCCACTACTGGATGTAGGTATTCCCCAGAAATTTCCATTGTTTCCTGTCTTGCGCTTGAGTCATCCATATACCACCGGCCACTTTTTTGATTTCATCACTCCATCTTACTTGAGGTCATCTTCTTGGTCGTTTTACATATTACGGGATACCACTGTAGGATGTTTGTGCTCTACCTATTGTCTTGTCTTCTTGCAATATGTCCAGCCTGTTTCCATTTTAGCTGTTTAATTCTCTCAATATTGTGAAAAACTTTCGTCTGACTTCTTTTCCAGGTTATTCTCTTTTTGCCTCTTCTAGTTATGCCTAGCATACATCTTTCGAAACTTCGCTAAGTTGTTTGTAATCTTTGAACCATCTATTTTGTTAGCGTCCATGTTTCTGCTCCATAAGTTATTGCAGGCAAAACGTATATGGTATATGTATATATACAATTAACTGGCGCCAGGCTAACCGAACAGTACCATTTTTTTTATCAGATCAAATTTCGATGTTACAATTAATATATTAAAAAACTAAAATTTTGCTTATTTTTGAAAAAAAGATATATCCCTAAAAAGTAATTAAAAATATATACATTAGATGTTATTTGCAATTAATTAATACCAATACTTCATTTACGATTTTGTATTACTGAGTTACTACTCGAGGAGTGATGACATTTTATCCATGACTTTAAATTATCTGTGGGTAATATAAACACAGTTTAATGTGGAACAAAACATAAAATAAAATTTGTTGATTTCAATGCCGGATGTTTTTAAAGAACAAAAACTGAATTTGCTTATTTTTATTTTATTTTAAAGAATCACAGATTCAATCCCCGAAGCATAATATGTCACAGATTTCTCAGGAGACCTTTGTAAATTGAGAGCAATTGCGCCAGATTGCAAGATGAATTGTGATGTCCCCCCCGCTTTTTTTTCACGTTCAAACCCACTGACTTAGTGATAAACTTCATAACACTGACATAAACTTCAATTTTTTAAGAAAATCTTTCGTCCAAAGGTAAGAAAATCTTCTTTCTTTAAATCAGTTAAATAAAAAAAAATTCAAACGCAATTTTCTTTTAAATTCATCCATATTTGAAATTTTATTACTAGGGAAGAAGAATATTTATTCAGAGCTTAGAAATAAAGAATGCAGAGCTTATTTTACAAGCACGCCAAAAGTTTCCTATAAAATATTTAATTTAAGTAAGTCAAATTTAAAATATACTTTAAAATATCGAGTTTTTTTTTCATTTTTTTACTTTGAGTTTTATAAGAAACGTAAATCATTACAGTGGTTATAACTGACACATAAACATGAATTTTTAACTTAAAATATGTTGCAGCTTAGTACCTGTAATGTTGTCTAAGTAAACGCATATTTTTATGTAATACTACGGGATTCAACCCGAGCATTCCGCGTTACAGAATATATGTGAAATTTTTTTTTTATTTAAAACTCTAATAGATTTTTTTAATATTTAATATATATATATATATTTAGAATGTAAACTAACAGCACCAAAAACCCATTTCATGTCAAAAATCATTATTATTTCTATTAAAATCTATGGGCGAATCTATCTAAGGTAAAGCCAGGAGAGATGACGCAGTCGGAGAGATTGCGCACTTAGAGGTTCGGGGGGAAGGAGTAGAGTGAGCGCTCAGCGACTCCAGGTAGTTGTACAACAATAGTAGTGTAGTGTCTACTTGAAAGTGCACGTTGATTGCTTTGAGCGTTTAAGATAAAGTATTGCTATTTTGTTTTGTTTTCCCAAAGTAAGTGTTTGAATTTTCATAGCTATTCATCAGAATTTCTATGCAATGTCAATAGTACAAAATATTTTAAACTTAAACGATTTCCCATAAGCTACTAATCTAGACTAACAATGTGAACATCAACGGTTCGTTTTAGAAGAGGTCATGTTTAAATAAAAGGCCGCGCAATCTCTCCTACATAAATTGGAGAGTTTGCGCATCTGCTACTTAGAAGAGATGGCGCAGTGTTCCCATTAGTTTCCATGCTAGGAGAGATTACGCAGCTTATTGGTAAATTTGCATAAAAAAATGAAAACTGAAAATCGACTAATTTTAATTTAAACGTGTTATTAAGTAACATAATTTTATTTTGTAATCTTATTTGGACTTGCTTTTTCTGATTCTAATTTTTTTTCCTTTAATTAAAATTTTTTAATCGTTTTAAAATTATTTCCTTTTTCTGATTCTTTAATCATTAGGTTGAAATATTCACTCCTAATACAATAATATTTGTTCAAAAAACCTTACAGCAATGTCATTTAAGTGTAATTATTATTGTTAACAATTTAATTGTAGTTATTATTAGTAACAATCTCTCCTACCCATGTGCGCAATCACACCAACACTAGGACAGATTGCGCAAAATAACTTTCTTGGTTTTATTGCAACTGTTCTATTAATTTGAAACATAACAACAAAATAGCAATGAAAATGTATAAAAAACAAATGAAGTAAAAATTATTCATGAACAGTTTAGCAAAAAAATAATATTTAGATTTTTTATTGTTATTCTTTTGAATTGTGCGCAGACTATCCTAGCTTTACCTTATGTAATCTCAAAAACTGGAAAACCACAGGCCGCAGGGCTACTAAATTTGGCACACGGGCTGCTGGTAGGGGGCTCATGAATACGATTGGGGCAAAAATTCGAAAATTTTAAATAGATTTTATTTATTTATTTTATGTTTTTGGTGAATTTTTGGCTTTTTTATATTCAACCCGTAATCGCGCGAATTCTAACCAGTTCTAAACTGTCTTTTTTATTATGATCACTTCAGTAATTAAAGCGCGTAGTTCGATTACATGCTTATTAAACTTGTTTTATTTAAATAATATTCTAATTTTCTAATTTTTTTTTATTTGATGAAGATGTTATTTCGCTATGAAATATCAGCTGCAAACAAATTCTAATTTTTTTTTTTTTTTTTTTTTTTTAAGGGTAAATTGTATAATCTCCTGCAATCGGGCTACACTCGATAAAGGTGATGTTTTTAAAAATCATGTTTGAAAACTATTTTTAAAACTATAAAACATCCGTAAATTTAAATACAGTTTTCAAAACAAATAGAATTCGAACCATCATTTCTTTTCTTATTCGGCGGTGTAAAAATTGAAATTGTGAAATGTTTAAAAGTGAAAATAATTGCAGTGAAATTTAAATTTATTCATCGGGTGTAGCCACCTTCAGTGTGACGTCAGCGTTACTCACGGACATGATTTCTTTATAATATATATATTATGCCGAATTACACGATAGAATTGATTAAAGAGCAAAATCAATTTTCTTTTAATACTTTTTAAGGAAGCATATATACAGAAATTCAAACTTTAAAATTCTCAAATTTCTTATTGGATTTTCTAAATTAAGAGCAATTGCACTGGTGCTAGACTTAAAAAAACATTGTGATAAATTCTCTCGTATATATATATATATATATATATATATATATATATATATATATATATATATATATATATATATATATATATCACAATTCACTGACGGAATTATATGACTGAAGCTTCAATTTCTTAAGAAAAACTTTTGGACAGAGAGAGATACGAAATCCTTCTTTCTTTAGTGTAGAAAAGTTTTCAGGTGGCAAACAATTTTTCAATAGCAATCATGTTTTGAAAGAATCCATTTATATTTTATAGTTATACAAACATAACTAGAATTTGTAGCTTTGAAGTATGGAAAATATTGAATGTTTTACAAGCAGGCAAGAATTTCCTAATTTATAAAATTATAAAATTGTAATTTGAACTATTACTAATATATAAAATTATTATAAAATATTTAAATTTAAGGGCGTAAAGTTAAAAAAATATATATTAAAACCACGATTTTCATCTTCACATCTTTGTTCTTACTTTAAAAGAAACAGATTTACAGTGGTGGTACGTTACACAGAGCATGGATTTTTAACTTAAAATGTATTACAGCTAATTATGGGGTATGCTATCTGAAAAAAAAAAATATTTTTAAGTAAATAATTTACGTGCATGTATGCACCTTAA
The DNA here is from genome assembly GCA_963931845.1 of Maratus michaelseni. Taxonomy (NCBI): domain Eukaryota; kingdom Metazoa; phylum Arthropoda; class Arachnida; order Araneae; family Salticidae; genus Maratus; species Maratus michaelseni. Next base: position 352,758,633 of record OZ007587.1, read on the forward strand.
ATGCATATCATAATATATCATGCCTAAATATATGATAAAATTGTTTAAAGAACAATTTTTTTCAATTTACTTTAAGAAAGCATATATGCAATCATTCAAATTTAAAATTCGGAAATTTTTCGTTGGAACTTTCTAAATTAAGAACAACTGCACTAATATTAGACTGAAAGAAGGATTGGGATGTTTTCACTTTTTTAGATGCACTCGTAATTATATAAATGCGTAGCACTTATAGTCGTCGTCTGGTCCATCCGTCTGTCCGTCAGTCCGCATATAACAGCGTAAAATCTACTGAACCGAATGGTTTGAAATTTAATATAGATAATCGTTGAAGCATTCTGTCGAGTCATTTCAAATTTTATGAGAATTGAATTTAAACTTAAAAATATATTAATAAAAGTTTTCTTCATTCTATTAAATCCTATCATACGTAATTAGTTCAATGATATCCCTCGATAGGTAATGATTCTAGCTTGCCATGGTGATTATGCCATATTTACAATGTAGTCCTATTATTTCCGTATTACTGAATTTAAAAACCGAATTTATTGTTGATTTCTAGCAATCATATAACCGACATACTGACAGTCTCTTGGATAGATGTTTCCAGAGAAATAGATATTAAAAGGAAAAAATAGTCTAAATATGGATTTCAAGTTCTGAAATTTTCAAAGCTAGGCTTAAGTCTCCTATTCAAATTTTCAGCAAATGTCAACAAAAGATAAAATGTTGCAAACGTATAATGTACTTATTTTATTACGGAAATTAATCATATTATCATAACAGACCATATAGTTCATTTCATTGAAATATTAACAGTACGAACGCACCTCATTTGTCACGTTTGACGTACAATTTCAAACTTATTTTTATACTGCTATTCACTGACTGAATTATCTGACTAAAGCATCAATTTAAAAAAAAAACAATTCCAAGAAAAAAAAGAAAAAAAAACTGTTGGACAGATATACTAAATCCTTCTATCTTTACTGCAGAAAATTTGTCAGGTAGCAAACAAACCATTTTTCAAAAGCAATATATATATATTTTTAAGAATCCGTTCATATTTTATAGTTATATAAACATAACTGGAATTTGAAACTTTGAAGTTTCAAATGAATTTTTTACAAGCACACAAAAAATTCCTAATTTATGAAATATTTAAATTTAAGAACGGGAATTCAAAAATATGTTAAAACGTCATTTTTTTTATTTATATGTATTTTTTACTTTAAGTTTTAAAATAAATCAAATCATTAAAAAGTTACACAGAGCAAGATCATGAACTTTTAAATTAAAATATATTATAGATAAGTGATTTTTAAATTAAAAAAAAAAAAAAAAAGAAATCAACTTGCCACCATTTTGATACAAGATGGCGCTTGAAGCTGGCCAACGAACTCGAAGAAGACTTTGGTATGTTCAGTACACGTGATCAGTCACATTCATATCGGTTCATAAATACGAGAGTTACAGCATAACAAATATCAGATCGTTTCAAAATCTCAGCCATATTGGAATTTCAAACTACCATATCTCAGCCATTGTTTAAGATATAGCAAAAACAAAAAATGTTCCAGAATCCTTGTATCACGTTCTAACACTTAACAGAAACAATTTTTTCAATTTATAATTTTTTGTACAACTTTTTAATTTTTTAAAAATTAAAAAAAATAACTGACCGCCATTTTGAAACAAGATGGCGCATGAAGCTGGCCATCGAACTCGGTTGAGACCTCGGTTTGTCCTATATACATACTCAGTCACATCCAAATCGGTATAAATAAGAGAATTACAGCATAACATGTGTGAGATATATATATATGTAGATATATATAAATCCATATATATATAAATCAACATTTGGACGGAGAATGGTTTGGGGATCTGGAGGTCATGATCGGTGAAAATATACCAAAGTTATTTTGGACTGTTTTACTCCGAACGGCTGCAATAGCTTTTTGTAATGAAAGCTACATAAAAGAAAGCAAAATGTTGAATATTGTGCAAACGTGTAATTTAAATTTCTTGTAATTTAAAAGATAAAAGTAAATATTTTAAAAGTGACCATTTTTTAAATACGGGCTTTTTTTAATGTGGGTATTTAAAAACATACAATTCATTAAAGTGATATTTAATTTTTTTAGCATGAATTTAAATCATAAAAGTATTTGTAGTATATTTAAGTTAAATTACATAAAAAAATTGTATAAATGCTTAGACGCACAACTATATTTACATCATAAACTAGAAAAAAATCATGCCGAATTAGACGTTAGAAGTAGGTGTTTATAAAAACGAAACAATTCATTTTCTTTTTCATTTTATTATAAAGAAACATAAATGAAATCTCTTCAGTCTGAATATTCTCACCTTTCTTGAAACTCACGAGATATATAAAAAAAAAAAAAAAAAAAAAAAAAAAACGAAGAAAGAACATTTCCTTTCGAGATATTTTTGTGTCACAATCTATACTAATAAAAGAAAGTCTCTGTGTGTGTGTGTGTGTCTGTTGGCGATGGCTAGGAAAATTTAGTGCACCTAGAAGTCTGTAAATTTAGATTTAGGTAGTCCAAACACTCTCCTGGTATACCTGAGCCTCAGAATTTTAAAATTTTGAAAATTAAAGTAGTTATCAATTAAAAACTGATCAAAGATCACAAATAAACAAGAACGAAAAATCATGCGTCAAGCATAGATTATGTAACACTTTCCAACGCTTCCAAAATAATTTTACGAGTCATACTCTTTAATAAGCTAAAAGATAACATCTAAGTAATCCGAATACTTTTATTCAGCCCTGTATAGGATCTATAGATTTGTATATATACTACATAGGATGCTAAATTTTAGTTCAGTTAGGAAACACGTAGCACAGTTTAAAATTCTCCGTCTGGAGTTAAATAATACGGAAATGTGTTCCCGAACTTTTGTGCTTCCCTGTATAGGATCTACAGAATTTATACACACCACGTAATAGACAAAAAGCGATTTAAAATTAAAATAGCGTTCAGTAACTTAAAACACACTTCCAGGAATTATTGTTAACATACAGTAGAGAATTCTTTTGTGTGTCCCTGTAAATGAACGATGACTGCTATACACACAATATTCTGTAGTAAGTCTCTTGTAATGAACCTTATATAAATTTCATTGCGTTTAAAATAGGGAAACATTATTTAAATAAACCGCAGACGATTTTTCTCCATAGACGTAATGTAACGGAATTCTTTTGACTGTCCCTGTAAAGTAAGTATAAGTGCTATGCACACCCTATTCCATATTAAGCTTCTTCTAATGCACCTTAGTGATATATATAAATTTCAGTGCGTTTAAAATAGTGAAACATTATTTAAATAAACCGCAAATGATTTTTCCCCATAGACCGCAATGTAACGGAATTCTTTTGAGTGTCCCTGTAAAAAACTATAAGTGCTACACACTTCCATTGAAATAGGGAACATGCTATAGATAACGATTATAACATATAAAAATTGCAGGGCAATCCGAGCATATTTACGGGAGTTAGAGCACGGCCAGACGGCAGACGGCCAGACGGCCAGACAAACCGAAGTCATAAACACTTTTCAACTAGGTTGGAAAGTGTTAAAAAGTCATTATTCTGAAGCGAGCTGGCGCATGTGCAGAAACCAATTTCCTTATCTTCCGGAACAGAAGAAAGAAAGCAGAAGACATTCCGTTTTTGTTTAAAGTATTTCTAAATTCGCCATGGACAAACGGCTAAAAATACGGAAAAACCGTCTACATATTCTAAAAGAACATACTTTTACGTCTCGAACGATCTGGTTGGATTGAAAAAATTTTACATTTAACCCTTTAAAAAAAATAATCAAAAAGCATCGAATTCGTGTATTTTATTTTCTCCCGTTTTCCGACCTTTGCATCTACCGGAATACAAAATATACGGAAAAACGAAGGTCACCAAATTAAAGAATATTTTTTGTCCTTTTCAAAGCCACCGTTGGTTTTAAAAAATACAAAAATTAACCTTTCGAAAAAGTATATTTTCTGTATGCCATTTTGCGATTTTTGCGATTTTGGCAATTTTTAAAATTTCGCATCGGCGATTCAGAGACAGGTACGAAAAACTAAAAATATCAGACAATATTTACATTTATTCCTTTTTCGACATACGTATTTGTTTTTGAAAAATACGACTATTAACCCTTCAAAAAAATTCGTGCGCAGGACTCTCTTTTGTGAATTCCGATTTTCTGCTATATATTAAATCTGCAATCGGCTTTCTAAAATAACCAAACAAAAAGCAAACACACCTAAAGACATCTACGCTCTATCGGGTTTAGGTAGAAACCTTTAGTTTAAAAAATAAATCACGTTAACCCTTTCGAAAACGTTTTTAACCGTAAGTCAATTTCGCTTTTTTAACTATTTCTCCTATCTTTAAAAATCAGAATTGGCGTTTATAAACAAGATACGAAAAACTAAAAATACCGTGCCTAATCTATATCCCTTTGTTTTTTAAAATCTGGTATCCGTTTTGAAAAAATTTCATTTTAACCCTCCGAAAACAAATCCTTTTCAAAACTCACTCGCGCGAATTTCCTTTTTTTGGTCCAGATTTAAAAATCGGCATCGACTCGGGAAATGCAAGTACGGACAAACAACAAGTACGGACTCCAGATCGCATAATTTCCCTGTCCACCGCCGATAGACGATTGCGATTATCATGCTTTCTGATTAGTTGTTAAACCGAACGCTTCTTAAGTCATTACTGGCTGAACTTGGTTTCTTATATAATATCTATTAATTTATATATAATCTAATTAATTTATAACTGTAATATAATAAATATTATAGTAATATAATCTAATTAATTTCTATATAATCTAATCTCTATCTAATCTAATATTTCTATATAATCTAATAATATATATTAATTTCTTATATTATATCTTCTTATATCATCATAATCCTCTAAAATACCGGAAATGACTTAAAAAGCGTTTGATTTTACAAATAATCAGAAAGCGTAAAAGTCCCAATCGTCGATCGGCGGTGGAGATGGAAATTATGCCTCCAGATCATAGACACGTTCATTTTCTTCAAAATGCATCGTTGGGTTTTAAAAAATATCTACATTAACCCTTTAGAAACCGATCGATTACGTAACCCACTTTCGCGATTTCCGCTAGTTTGGCAATGTTTACCCGTAGTTAAATTTCAATTCTACTAGAAAATTTGGTTGGGTCAAGTGTTCTGAAAAGGCCTCTTCCAGAACAGAATGCGCCCTCTGGCGGTGGAAAGTGGAACTATAGGAGTATATCTGGTTCTATGGACCCGATTACGACGGGGTTAGACTCATTCGACTTGATATCTATAGCCTTAAATATTTTAGCTGCACTTTCGACCGCCAGGATGCGCTTTCCGATCTTGGGTTTTATGAGCCCGATTACGACGAAGTTTGCCTCATTCGACTTGATTTCGATAGCCTTACAGATTTCAGTCATATTCGTATAGAATAGATTATTAATATTTCGGGCCCGGGCAACGCCGGGCGGATTAGCTAGTCTACTAATAAAATTAGACAGCATGTCCCCAGAAGAATGAAACGCGCTATAATTTTGCACCTGTTGTTAATACGTAGAAAAAGTTGTGATCCTGTGAATTTTTTGAAATTTTGGAGCTTTCCGGAAATAGAAACACGTTTTCTGTTTCTAGCTCCGAAATTTCATAAAATACAAAGTATTACAATTCGGCGAGTTTTGGTTGTATAAGAATGCATTTTTTTTTTATGTTTAACTTGCCAGAACAAGGAAAATATTTTTTAAATACATGTTATACGACCCAGAAACATTATGGCAGGACATTCTCATCAACATATAATCATATAATTCTTACCTTTATTATAAATACAATTTGCATTGTTTACATATTTCCAACAGGTAAAATATTAACCTCTTGGGTGTTAGGTCCGTGTTTTTCCGTTAGTAGACGTCTTGTTAAAATGGCTGTAGACAAAAATATTTTTAACAAAATAATTTTGTTGAACCGTATATAGAATTAGGTGATATGAAAAGTATTATAGCATCAAACTATGATTAAAAAAATATATATCCTGTGATTTAGAAGCATACTTATCAAAATATTGGAGAACCTTCAAACGATGAAAAGGTAGCGTGTTTCGATCATTTTGGGACACCCTGCATGCCCCAGTCTATTACAACTAATGAAGAAAAACTATTAGATAGATTTTCCTTACTTTTGTTACATGAAACATTTCAGATTTGCCAAAAACTTTAATCATATGTCATATTTTTGTCCGATAATAGTTCATAATTTATGACACAGAAATACTTTAACTATCGAAATAAAAGGATTTTTTATCAGTAGCCTTTACCTAAATATAACAAAAAACTGAAATGCTTTTGTAGAGGATGAAAATAATGAAAGAACAGGTTAAACAGTTTATTTCTGTTATATTTAATAGGAATACCAATTCAATCACAGAAACAGAAAGGTATATAGGTTTCGTCATTGGGCCTTCGTAACTCGATAATGATAGAAATTTTGAAAGAATTATGATCATATTTACTTTAATTGTTTATAACTCTTGTTAAATTCCAGTGATACAGTAATCTGACTCAAATTTCCATTAATAAAGATATATATCAAGTATCTTACGTGTTTTACTAGATAGAATTTTTTAAATTGAAAAAAAATTCAAATGTAACCGTTTTTTTCTAAAATATGTTCAGATTTTAAGGTACAAGCATGCATTGATTTATTGTTTAAAAATATTTTTTTATGAGCATAGATTATATTTTATATAAAATAATATGAAAATGAATTACACTTCAGTAAACGCTGGAAATATTTCGGAAACAAACTGTAACATCTTTTTAGTTTCTAGTTTTAGAGAAATATAGAATCCGTCTCTCAAGTAAAAAACTTTCCTGATTTCTCAGAGGACTTTTGTAAGTCGAGATGAATTGAATGAGACTGAAAGGAGACTGATCCTTCCCTTTTTTTATATCATGATACAACCCGTTGACTGAACAATCGGACACAAATTTCAATTTCTAAACAGTAAATATTGGACACTTATTCGGTATTTATCTTCCTACACCCAAGAAAGCTAGCAATAGAATGCATTGAGATTTGTATCACAACCGATAAAAAAAAAATGCATAAAGAAATAAATATTATTCAAGATTGGAGTAGTATTGTTCATGGTTATTCCAAAAGAGCAAAAAAGTTCCAGGCCAGGAATCGAACCCGGGTCTTTGGCTTTGCCGTGCAAATACTCTTCCTGCTGAGTTACCCGGCATTTTTTATCAACTAGATAAATCTTGTTCAATCTTGGAGTAGTGTAGTTGAGGTTTATTTCAGCATAGTGAAGACTGTTCAGACCAAGACTAGAATCTGGGTCCTTGGCTTGCTGTACCAATGCTCTTCTTTCTGAGCTACCCGGACGATATCTTGGCTGGCATAACTCCCTCTTATTTATTGGACATGACTGCAAACAGCAGCTCTAGATATATTCATCCTGATCAGGACGTTTTCCGCTCTGTTGGAATAAACCTCAACTATGCTACTACAAGCTTGAAAATTATTTATTTTGTTCAAAAAATTCCTTCTCTTGATTATTACTCATTTACATGGTATATAGGAGTTTCCATGTTATCACACTTTCATGTAAATACTATACTTATAGCTCGGACGAATATTGCTAGCGATGCATTGCACAGCCATGTCCAATAAATAAGAGTGAATTATGCCAGCCAAGATATCGTTCAAGTAGTTCAGAAACAAGAGTATTGGCACAGCAAACCAATGATCCAGGTTTCAGTCCTGCCTGGACATTATTCGCTGTTGGAATAAACCTCAACTATGCTACTCCAACCTTGAAAATGATTTATCTAGTTCCAAAAAATTCCTTCTCTTGAATATTACCTAATTACATGGTATGTAGGAGTTTCCATGTTATCACAATTTCATGTGAATACTATAGTTATAGCTCGTATGAATATAGCTAGCGATGCAGTTCACAGCCATGTCCAATAAATAAGAATGAATTATGCCAGCCAAGATATCGTTCAGGTGGCTCAGAAGCAAGAGTATTGGCACAGCAAGACAAGGATCCAGGTTCTAGTCCTGGCCTGGGCATTCTTCGCTGTTGGAATAAACCTTATATATGCTACTCCAACCTTAAAAATGATTTATCTAGTTCTAAAAATTTCTTTCTCTTGATTATTACCTAATTACATGGTATATAGGATTTTCCATGTTCTCACATATTCATGTAAATACAGCTCGGTTTATAGTTATAGCTCGGATGGATATAGCTACAGATGCAGTTCAGAGCTATGTCTAATAAGTACGATTGAATTATGCCAGCCAGGATTACGTTCGGGTGGCTCAGAAGCAATAGTATTGGCACAGCAAACCAAGGACCCAGGTCCCTAGTCCTGGCCTGGACATTATTCGCTCTATTGGAATAAACCTGAACTATGCTACTCCAAGCTTGAAAAGGGTTTATCTAGTTCAAAAGATTCCCTTCTCTTGATTATTACCTAATTACATGGTATGTAGGAGTTTCCATGTTATCAAAATTTTATGTGAATACTATAGTTATAGCTCGGATGAATATAGCTAGCGATGCAGTTCACAGTCATATCCAATAAATAAGAGTGAATTATGCTAGCCAACATATTGTTTGGGTGGCTCAGAAGCAATAGTATTGGCACAGCAAACCAAGGACCCAGGTCCCCTAGTCACGGCCTGGACATTCTTCGCTCTGTTGGAATAAACCTAAACTATGCCATTCCAATCTTGAAAATGGTTTATCTAATTCAAAAGAATTCATTCCCTTGATTATTACCTAATTACATGGTATGTAGGAGTTTCCATGTTATCACACTTTCATGTAAATACTATAGTTATAGCTCAGATGAATATAGCTAGCGATCCAGTTCACAGCCATGTCCAATAAATAAGACTGAATTATGCCATCCAGAATATCGTCCGGGTAGCTTAGCAGAAAGAGCATTGTCACCGCAAGCCAAGGACCCAGATTCCAGCCTTGATCTGGACATTCGTCGCTCTGCTAGAATAAACATCAACTGTTCTACTCAAACCTTAAAAAAGATTTATCTAGTTGGGAAAAAATGCCTTCTCTTGATTATAAGCAAATAAATATTGTGTATTGATCAGCAGAAAAATAGTTAAAAAATAGCAGGAATTTTTAGTGCAACATTGAAAAAGTAACATTTTAATATGATTAAGCATTAGATTTAAAAAGGAAACAGAAACAGAAATAATTATTGAAAAGGATTTATAAATAATTAAAAAGGTCGATATAGATTTTTTTTTCAATTTAAAACATTTTAATCCAATACTATACTTTACCAATCTAAAGTAAAGGAACATAAATGTTTAGCACGGTTGCCAAAAGAAATAACAAAGATAAATATTTGATCTCCTTAACTTTTCTCTTTTCCTCTAGTTTTCTTAATTAGGAGAAATTTCTTGTAACAACAGATAACAAAAAGACAATATTCACTTTTTTTTTCGATAGAGAACGTGACGATTTGAAAAATGTTTAGATTACCGTTGTTTCTATAGATGTTTTTTATTAATAATGTATGTGTAGTTGTAAATTAAAACTGTGTTATTTTTTATCTACAGTTAGCCAATAAAAAAAGAAACACCCCATACTTTTCAATCCCAAATTTTCATAAAATACGGAAATAGTCATTAGACCTGAAATTATGTTTTCTTGCGATTTATGTTATAGTAATAAATCTAGAAAGTAATCTTCAAAGTGAAATTATACCAATCTCTGAAATTTTCAATACTAACACACAATTTTGACAGAATATTTATATTTTTCGTAAATGATATCTTAAGGTAGCATACAGGAAATCGTTTGGTCGATTCGTTTAGAAATTATAAATGTTTAAAGTTGAGAACTTTTATGATACATTCGTTTGCAATCGTTTCACACAAGATTGCAAAAGTAGTAGAGTTTTATGCATAATTAAAAAACTATTTGGACGAATGGGTGGTAATTTTGAATTCTCATATTTAAATCTTGCAGAAAACGATTTCTGTTAACAAAAGTTTATTAGTAACAATTTATATTTCGTTTCATATTTAATTTAAAAAACATTTCGAAATAAATTTTCAAAAAAAAAAATTACATTGCATATTGTTTTTAAAGTATTACAACTGAATTTAACATTAAGAGTTCCAAACTGTAAACTTTCTTGACAGAATATCTTGTTGAAAATTTCTGATTTTGGTACAATTTCAATATGAAGGCTACACCCTATGCTTTATCTTTAACATAAATTGAGAAAGGACAAACTTTACAGTCTAATAGCTATTTCGTTTTTTTTCTTTTCTTTTTTTGTGGGACAACTTAGTGATTAAAATGGTTTGGGTGTTCCCTTTATTTTTTTTTATTATTATTATGTTGGTCGACTGTACAATCCGTCGTACATTTCGAAACCTGGATGAAAGATGAATGTCACGAAAAAAATTATTAACATTAAAACTATTATTGATAGATAGATTAAGGATGTTACATCTCAAAGAGCATTCAACAAAACATGTTTAGGTATTTATTGACCTTGTGATGGCGCCATCGGATGATGTAAGTGCAGCGCAAATTTTAATTACGAAAATGTATTTGACATCTCACATTAATTTTGTCATGCTACAGCTTCTGTTATGATTGAAAGCCGTTTGAGCTGTCATTTGTTTTGGCATTTTATAAAAGACTCTATAAATATAACTTCAATATGTAATACCATTTGTTTAATTGCTTATTCGTCAAAGGACACACACTTCCCATATTCTGCGGTTTAAAACAAACAGCCGGGTCCTGACACAACGCCATCCATTTTTCTCCTTTTTTTCTTATTTTTCGTTGTTATTTTTTTTTATTTTTAACGTTAATATAATTTATAAAGTACTCAATGTTTAATATTTCTTTAATTGTTTATTCGTCATGTGGACACACACTTCCGTATTCTCTGGCTTAAAACAAACAGCTGGGTCCTAACACAGTTCCGTTTCCCCCCCCCCCCCTTTTTTTGGTACTTTTTCGTTGATGTTATTATTTTTTTATTTTTTATTTTAACATAATTTACAATGTTCGTACATAAGCAAAATATTATTATTTGTAATGAAAGTACAAGGAAGTTATTGAAATAGAAATTTTACATGAAAAAAAGAACTGAAATACATATTTATAACTTTAAATAAAATCTAAAATATCGACTGCTCTGAGAAGGAAAATTAGTGAGTTCGAATTAAATGCTGCATATGTCTGGTATTCACTGAAAAACTAAAATTTAAATGCATTTAAATAATATTTTAATTTTAGTCTTTCTAAATCAGTTATTCATTTTTTAAAATATTAATTAAATATTAGAGTTAAATATTAAAAATATATAAACCTTTTTAATATGTTTTCTAAACATTTAACAAATAATCCAAATTTAAAAATTATGCGAACGTTATATTATTTTTAATATAAAAAATCACAGAGTAGATTCTGTACAAATGCTATTATATATGATCGCGATATACTCTCGTGCTTAAAATAAATTAATAGATACAGATTCGCCCCTCTTTAGCAAAATTTTCTCAAAACTACAACAGGAAGTACAAACTTTAACGTCATAAATAAATGTTATTAACATTAGCATGAAACCATAGGTATGTGAAATGAATAAAACAATCACTACACACACTGTAAAACATGACCAATGTTTCCTATTTTATGAAAATATATTATAACCACGAACGAAAATATAATATAATCTTCTGAGTTATCCGAAATTCCGAAAAGCGTGTCCCATTGTCTTTTGAATCCCCAGAAAGCAATACATTTCCAAAATTTAAAGAATTATTTATAAAAACAAAATTTTTCTACTTGCCCGTATTTTTCAGAAACGTTTCCGAATGGTTTTTATAGGGCATTAAACAGTTTCCTCAGCCTGGAATACCTATTTATCGAATGTCATCCATTCTCAAGTAAACGTTTTCAGCTGCATAAGTTAATTTATACATGAAACAGTAAAGAAATAATCTTAATTTTAATGTTAATGTTAACGCTGTTAATTTTGCATGTTTGTCTGCTAAACATATTTGTTGAACATGAAAATGTTTACATGAGAATGGATAGCATTGGGAAAAGACTATATTCCGTGCTTAGAAAACTGATTAATACACTTTAAAAGATACTCGTAAACGTTTCCGAAAATTACGGACAGCTAGAAAAATTTTGTTTTTCTGAACGATTCTTAAAATCTCGAAATGCCGTTGATGTCGGAGGTTTCTATAAATAAAGAAACACTGTTCAGAATCATGATTAGCAAGGATGAGTTTATATTATAAATTTATTCGTCATTATATTATATTTTCGTAGATTCTTGAAACATTCGTCATTTTTTACTTTGCAGTAAAAAAGATAAATGTTTCTTAATATATAAAAATATTAATTTAACCACGAATGAAAATATACAATAATCTCTTTCGAGTTACCCACGATTTTGAAAAAGCTTTCTTCATCTTAAGAAACATCAGAAATCAATGCATTTTGGAGATTTTAAAAACTTTTTTTTTCCTTTTTTGCTGCCACCGATTTTCGAAAATGTTTCCGACTAGTTTTTACAATGTATTAAACAGCTTTCGTAAACCGGAGTATCAGTTTTTATGATGCTATCTATTCTCAAGTAAACATTTGCAGCTGCATAATTAAATTTATACATGCAAGAGTAACAAAAAATATAAATTTTAATGTAAATGTTAATTCTGTTAATTTATCATTTTTGTCTGAAAAACATGTTTGTTGAACAGAAAAATATTTTTTGGGGGAATCGATATCATCCAAATAGCTTGTATATTCCAGGTTGAGAAAGCTGATTAATGCATTGTAAAAACAACTCGGACAACAGATGGTATCATATCCCTGATGAAGGCTATGTATATAGCTGAATGTCTTCGGAAGTAATTTGATAATGTTAATGTGGTTTAACATATTTTTACAAATTTAGCATCTTTTAAATAATAAAACACATAAAGTGTAATTTTAATTTTTTATGATTATTTCAATCTGGAAAATATATGCTGGTTTCTGTGATATCTAAAAATTAAAAAAAACTCTTTTCGAAAACGTGGGTAATTCGGAAGGGGTTATATTGTATATTTTCGTTTGTGAGTATATTGTATTTTATTTTAGATTAAGAAATATTTGTGTTTATTTTTACGGTGTAGAAAGATATAAAATGAATATAATTCAAAATTAAAATTTCAAATTCACAAAAATCATTTTTTTAATCATTTTAGTTTTATTGTATCACAACAGGTATCAAAACTATTCCATGTTAAGTATTTGTTCATAACTTGAAACAAAAGAAGTAAATCACAATTCACTGTATCAAAACAATTTCGTCTAAGCGAGTCATTTCGTTTATTTTCATAAATTAATCTTAAAAAGAGTTGCACGCTGAATATGTTATAAATGTCATTTCTCTTGCCTTTATTGTCGTTAGTTTTGATTGTTGCGTGTTTGAAAGAATTCGTAAAACTCTCTTTTGAGATTAATTAAGAGCAAAGTTTCTTTATAGTCTGTAAAGCGATGAAAGAAACCTTCAAATAGTTTGACATTCCCTAATCATTACGTTAATCTTTATTGTTTCGATGCTGTAGAGAAATAAATGTATATACAGAACGGAAAGTTTTAACAATGTGATTTCTTTAGGATTAAGGGAAAACTTCAAGAATGTATAACTGATAAGAAAACTATTCGAGTGTTATTACAACGGTATAATTTTAAATGGGACTTAAACTTTCTGCAAAGTTATTCACACATGTTATTGCTTAAAAATTCCAGTACTACTTTCTTAAATTTTTACTTAGCTCAATTGTAGTTTTTTTTTTTTTTTCTTGTAATAAAAATATTATTTTGCTGTTTGTAAAACTGTATAATTTTGTTCAAAATATTATGTACGCTCCTATATATAATTATAAACAATCTTACTTACTTTTTTCATATAAATGAATCAGTTTTTAGTATTTTTAGATTGAGGACTAGACTCAAATGTAATTTGATTTATATTTGTATATTTCTTTTTTTTTTACTTTAGGATATTTTATTGATTTTGCTTTTAATATTATTTTGAGTATTTGTTGTTTTTTATAAATTCAGTCCGAACATTTACAAATACATTCTGAGATGCTCTTGTGGGGGGAAGGGGGGTGTTATTTTCTTTTATTGTTTGAATCAGGATAAATTTTAGCGCTTTTTAGAAAATACTTTCGGTAGTTTTATTAAAAAATCCTATGTGACATTTTATATTTAAATTTTGGAAGATGAGATTCAAAAATTAAATAAACGTGTGTATTGTTGAAAAATCAGTACAAACGAAATTAACGTGCATTCTTTTTGACATCCTCATGTAAATTTTAAAGGTAGGAGGGTTGATTTTTAAAAGATCTTTATACTCAGTGCCTGATTTACGGCAGGGCATTCGGGGCACGGGCACAGGTCCCACGATTTTCAGGGGCCCCCAAATGCTACTGAAGATTTTTCAATTATTCGCCAAAACAGTTTTAACTGTTAAAAACAAAATTAATATGGACAAATCTGTTTGTCAAAGAATGCGTATGATTTTTTAAGTAACTTCATTTTTTCCTGATTGTATTTTAACAATTTATGTGCAGGAATGTACAGAAGTCCATTTTTGGAATCGCCATATTATTTCATTTTTATTTATTTTACCTGTAAGGCCCTCATGGTTAACATGGACAAAGCCATGTGGTTCTGCTAGTTACTAGTATAAATTTAGTTTATATATTGTTTTTCAGTGAAAACTTGCAACTGCGGTAAATTTATTATTAGTTGTTGCATACTTTATCATTCCAGATATATGGACTTGGACAGAGAAAGGTAATCAGCACCACACAGTTTAATATAAAATTCAATTAAAATTTCATAATTATTAAATAATTATTTAAAAGAAAATTAATGATTATCAAATTAATTTTTTTGAATTGATATTTGAAAGAAATTATTAAAGTCAGTAGTGGTTATCTTAATAAGTACTGCTCTCAATATTATATTTTTGTACTCAAGGCCTCTGTAAGATTCGGTGCAAGGTGGACCCCATATGCATCTGTGCCCAGGGCCCCCAAATTTGTAAATCGGTCCTTGTTTTTACTCAATTATTCTAACAATTTGTCTTGAACAAGATATTCATTGACTCTTAAAACGTTTGATTACACATTAATTAAATAGCATAAAATGTATACTAATATTAAAAACACATCATGAAAAAGACTAACGTTTGTTTCCTTCATCTTAATTTGTAAATGTTAAATGTTAATCTTATAATATTTCTTCATTCCTCTAATTCATTGTTTTAAAATTTGTTTTTGATAATATAATATGAACGGAAAAATCTAATATTATACAAATAAAAAATATGCATGCTATTGCTTCATTTTAAATTTATAATAATTATATATTAAACTATGAAAAAAAAAACCTAATTTTATTGCGCAATTTTATTTCTGAATATTTTTAACTTTCCTGTTCGATAAATAACAAACTGAGAAGACTCACTGCCGTCAGCATAAAATGCATATATTTTTACATCGTTTTAAATCTTCAATTCTTTCATATTGAATCTATATAGAAAATATCAGACATATTATCTCTCTTTCTTCCTATTGGATACTAAACATAAATTTTAAAAATCTCTCCTTTCTTCATTTTAAATTCTTAGATTTAAATACTAAAACCATATAAAAAATTTTTTTATAATCTCGATTCTTTTATTTTATTTTCTAGTTGAAATCTTTTGAATCCGGTGTCTGGTAATAAGACATCTCTTTAAATTTAGTATTATTTTGTCTTTAATATTATTATGTCTTTTGTCATTACCTGCATGTAGTACTGATAGAACACGTTGCTTCATTTACCATTATTACTTATTTAGGATTCAGCATTTAGTAATTAAACAAAAATAAAAAGATTTATACACCCAGGGCTCGCCGCATATAGAGGAAATATTCTTGTTCTACTAGAATTCCCAATCAGTATTGTTTGGGTTAAATTTATGCAACGCATGCAGTAGAAATATATCATGCAGATATTTTTTTTTTTGAAATATTGGTAAGAACGATAAAATTTCACTATACTCAGGGTTCCCTGTATACGCCAATGCAGAGACTTTTATCTCAGACTTTTATCTCATAAATTTAAAAATTGTGACTACCGGTCCGTAACAATAATTTATGATAAAAATGTTTAAAATAAATACTGGAAAGTTGTTATCTGTATACTGTGCAATTTTATCTTTTTGGGGTAATTTTATGTTAGCTGGGAGCCTGTGATAACTCGCCAAATCTTGTTTCAATTGGCATCATTTGAATTGCAACCTTTCACGTGAGATT